>OW569404.1:114571318-115880438 GCA_937654795.1 Cistogaster globosa | reverse complement strand
AAAAAAAATTTTTTTGTACCTAAAAAGTGCTTTTTACTATTGAAAACTTTAAAACTCAATTATCTCGTAAACTAGAGGTCCTAGAGCCTTAAAACAGATTTTTTCTGATCACATTTTTAATGTATTTTATGCATTTTATATTATAGAAAAAGAAAAAATTAAAAAAAAATTTTTTTTTAACCTAAAAAGTGCTTTTTACTATTGAAAACTTTAAAACTCAATTATCTCGTAAACTAGAGGTCCTAGAGCCTTAAAACCGATTTTTTCTGATCACATTTTTAATGTATTTTATGCATTTTATATTATAGAAAAAGAAAAAATTAAAAAAAAAATTTTTTGTACCTAAAAAGTGCTTTTTACTATTGAAAACTTTAAAACTCAATTAGAGTTCCTAGAGCCTTAAAACCGATTTTTTCTGATCACATTTTTAATGTATTTTATGGATTTTATATTATAGAAAAAGAAAAAATTTAAAAAAAATTTTTTTGTACCTAAAAAGTGCTTTTTACTATTGAAAACTTTAAAACTCAATTATCTCGTAAACTAGAGGTCCTAGAGCCTTAAAACCGATTTTTTCTGATCACATTTTTAATGTATTTTATGCATTTTATATTATAGAAAAAGAAAAAATCAAAAAAAAATTTTTTTGTACCTAAAAAGTGCTTTTTACTAATGAAAACTTTAAAACTCAATTATCTCGTAAACTAGAGGTCCTAGAGCCTTAAAACCGATTTTTTCTGATCACATTTTCAATGTATTTTATGCATTTTATATTATAGAAAAAGAAAAAATTTAAAAAAAAATATTTTTTGCACCTAAAAAGTGCTTTTTATTACTGAAAACTTTAAAATTCAATTATCTCGTAAACTATAAGTACTAGAGCCTTAAAAGCGATATTTTATGCTCACAGTTTTAATGTATTTTATGCATTTTTTATGATAGAAAAAGAAAAAATTAAAAAAAATATTTTTTGCACCTAAAAAGTGCTTTTTATTACTGAAAACTTTAAAACTCAATTATCTCGTAAACTATAAGTACTAGAGCCTTAAAAGCGATATTTTTTGATCACAGTTTTAATGTATTTTATGCATTTTTTACGATAGGAAAAGAAAAAATTAAAAAAAAAAGTTTCTTTGTACCTAAAAAGTGCTTTTTTTATTGAAAACTTTATAACTCAATTATCTTGTAAACTATAAGTCATAGAGCCTTAAAGGCGATATTTTCCTATCACAGTTTTAATGTATTTTATGCATTTTTTATGATAGAAAAAGAAAAATTTAAAAAAAAAATATTTTTTGTACCTAAAAAGTGCTTTTTATTATTGAAAACTTTAAAACTCAATTATCTCGTAAACTATAAGTCCTAGAGCCTTAAAAGCGATATTTTCTGATCACAGTTTTAATGTATTTTATGCATTTTTTATGATAGAAAAAGAAAAAATTAAAAAAAAGATTTTTTGTACCTAAATAGTGCTTTTTATTATTGAAAACTTTATAACTCAATTATCTCGTAAACTATAAGTCCTAGAGCCTTAAGGCAATATTTTCTGAACACAGTTTTAATGTGTTCTATGCATTTTTTATGATAGAAAAAGAAAAAATTAAAAAAAATATTTTTTGTACCTAAAAAGTGCTTTTTATTATTGAAAACTTTAAAACTCAATTATCTCGTAAACTATAAGTCCAAGAGCCTTAAAAGCGATATTTTCTGATCACAGTTTTAATATATTTTATGCATTTTTTATGATAGAAAAAGAAAAAATTAAAAAAAAAGATTTTTTGTACCTAAAAAGTGCTTTTTATTATTCAAAACTTTAAAACTCAATTATCTCGTAAACTATAAGTCCTAAAGCCTTAAAAGCGATATTTTCTGATAACAGTTTTAATGTATTTTATGCATTTTTTATGATGAAAAAGAAAAAATTAAAAAAAAATATTTTTTGTACCTAAAAAGTGCTTTTCATTATTATAAACTTTAAAACTCAATTATCTCGTAAACTATAAGTCCTAGAGCCTTAAAAGCGATATTTTTTTATCACAGTTTTAGTGTATTTTGTGCACTTTTTATGATAGAAAAAGAAAAAATTAAAAAAAATAATTTTTGTACCTAAAAATGCTTTTTATTATTGAAAACTTTAAAACTCAATTATCTCGTAAACTATAAGTCCTAGAGCCTTAAAAGCGATACTTTCTGATAACAGTTTTAATGTATTTTATGCATTTTTTATGATGAAAAAGAAAAAATTAAAAAAAAATATTTTTTGTACCTAAAAAGTGCTTTTTATTATTGAAAACTTTAAAACTCAATTATCTCGTAAACTATAAGTCCTAGAGCCTTAAAAGCGATATTTTCTGATCACAGTTTTAATGTATTTTAAGCATTTTTTATGATGAAAAAGAAAAAATTAAAAAAAAATATTTTTTGTACCTAAAAAGTGCTTTTCATTATTATAAACTTTAAAACTCAATTATCTCGTAAACTATAAGTCCTAGAGCCTTAAAAGCGATATTTTTTGATCACAGTTTTAATGTGTTTTGTGCACTTTTTATGATAGGAAAAGAAAAAATTAAAAAAAATAATTTTTGTACCTAAAAATGCTTTTTATTATTGAAAACTTTAAAACACAATTATCTCGTAAACTATAAGTCCTAGAGCCTTAAAAGCGATACTTTCTGATAACAGTTTTAATGTATTTTATGCATTTTTTATGATGAAAAAGAAAAAATTAAAAAAAAATATTTTTTGTACCTAAAAAGTGCTTTTTATTATTGAAAACTTTAAAACTCAATTATCTCGTAAACTATAAGTCCTAGAGCCTTAAAGGCGATATTTTCTGATCACAGTTTTAATGCATTTTGTGCACTTTTTATGATAGAAAAAGAAAAAATTAAAAAAAATAATTTTTGTACCTAAAAATGCTTTTTATTATTGAAAACTTTAAAACTCAATTATCTCGTAAACTATAAGTCCTAGAGCCTTAAAAGCGATATTTTCTGATCACAATTTTAATGTATTTTATGCATTTTTTATGATAGAAAAAGAAAAAATTAAAAAAAATATTTTTTGTACCTAAAAAGTGCTTTTTAGACGTGTCCTAAATAGCTGGCTTTGTTCTGTGCACTACTGGTTCAGGTAAAATGACAAATGAATGTCGAAAACAATTTCTCAACGAATTTTAATTTCTAAAGCTTAAGTTTAAGCTTATGTTTGCGTATTAGTAACTGCTAATGTCATATTGGCGTTAAAAATTTTGCTTATTTCTCCCGCAAAAATATTACAAGGTAACTGCACAAAGGAAGACAATGATTTTGAACGTTTACTTTTATTCATTGCATTTTTTAAGTTAAACCTTGATGACCCACTTGGTCTTAAATGTTTTAACGGGACTCATGCAAACAATATCAGTTTATTTTCAAAAGACCTTGAAGAGGTTTGATATTAAATTTGGGGGAACTTTAGTAGAAATAAAACGATTTAATTTCGTGCCCACTCACCGCAATAAATCATTTTGGATACAAAACATTAATAGAAGAATACTTCGATTTAAATTGCTTCTTGCCTGAACAAATTTTTTCTGTAACAGGATATAAATGACATTTTTCGATGTAAAGTATGACTTAAAGGAATGTTTTGCCATTTAAAGTTTTCTTCGTTACCACCAAGATCTCGTTATCATTATCCAACTAACAAAGTTTGCAGATTACAAAGTAGAGACAAATCATGCGTGGAAATAAAAAACTGAATAAGGAAAAATAAATGTGTTCGAGTTACTTTAAAAAGATTTTTTGACGACAGCTTATTTTATATATCGTTCTTTTATAGGAATTTGATAAATTTTAGTAACTTATAATAATTTTTGTAAAACATTTTATATTTGCTAAAAAAATCAATTAGATTTAAATACGTAACATTAAGAAAAATAAATAGTAAAATAACGCAGCTTTTATGGGGTGAACCTTTGGTACGAAATATTTTCTTAGCATATTTATTATCCGTTTAAGTTCTTAACGAAAATCGTGTGACTGTGAATTTTGTTCCCGCTGCGATAAATAAAATTCATGCTAACACCAAGTTCATGCATTAAATAAGAATAATATTTAAATCTTCTTTTGCAAAAAAAGAGTAAAGCAAGTTTAAGTTTATATAATACAAACCTTTACATTACATTATGATTCATACAAAAACAAATCATGTAAAAATTATTATTTTTTTTTTTTTCAAATGCATCTCGCATAAATTATTATGTGTTTCTCTTAAAACACTTGTGCTGTGGCTTTTGGTTGGATTTACAAAAGACTCGCTGTTTGCAGTAATACTTTGATATCCTGCTGTTTATTTCTTAAACAAACGGCATATTGAGAATTTTCGTATGATTAGATCACGAACAAAGGGGTTATTGTTGGTATTGTGTGGTGCTTATGAACTTTAAAAATCAAATATCAAATATCGAATAAAGAACATCGAGCGTAATGAACAAAAAGTATTACACCAAATACCAAATGTTCATTCGTTTATTCAGGTCAATATCCTGGTATCATTGAAAATCTGATTTGCACAAGGCGATTTTTTAATTCAAATCAAAATTTTAAAGAAATCACTCACAAGTTAAAACCAATAGTTAAGTGGCGATACTGTAATATTTAAATTAGAAAGGATTTTAATTAGAAAGAATAAATATTTTAAATTAATAAATAGTGGCTTAAAATATAAATTTTATTTTGTAGAGAGAATCATGGGCAATCGCGGCCAATAAGTATGTTGCTGTCTTTAAAAACTAATTTTAAGTCCTTGTGCGAGATTTGTCTATTTTGTTTCCAAATACACATTAATGAACTATTAAGGTTTTTTGTTTCGAAGCTTGTAACTCTTTTAGATCTTCTAAGTTTTCATTGCTATTATTATGCAACCGGTAATGCTTCATTACGTTTCCTTTGGGCATAACTTAATAACTTTTTTTCGTTTTTTTTTAATGTTAATTAATCAGATTTTTTAAGATTTTTCTGAAAGAAACTTTGATATCATTTTGCGAAAAAGGACTTTTCTAAAAGTTTAAAATGTTTTTATGGAATACTGGAATTTTAACTGAAAATTTAAGAAACTGAAAATACTTTTTTATTAATTGGCTTACAAGATTTGTATAATGTATTTTTTTTCAAATAACAGGTAAATACTGAAATTATTAGTAATTGATTTTCCTTTGTTCTTTTATTAAATCATACAAAATTTATTTTTCGAAACAAAAGCCGCTTGGGTAATTTTATTAATTTATATGAAGGTTTTATGGTTGTTTAAAATGCTGTTTTTCAAGTGTAGTTGGATTAAAAAAATTAAGCACCATTTGTATGTAAGTTTATTAAAGTTGTCATATGTGCATAACAAGAACTTTGGATTGAATTTAAACATTGTTAAGATTAACGATGTTTGATAATACTGGCACAAAATGTGAGCACAACTTCAATTCTATCCTTGTAAACAAAGAAAAATGGGTTCTGTTTTTTGTACGAGTATTTAATTAATTAACAACAAATTTTTGGTTAAGAATTCATTTATTACCTTTATCAGTGTTGTCAGCAATTGAAAAAGAAGGATGTTACAAAGTTAATAAAAATTAGTCTCTTCCCTTTATTATTTCATTTTACTTCCGCTATAATGGTGGCTTACACAGAGATAAAGGAAAAAGTTATAGGCATAACAAATCTACTGACATAAATTATTTTTTTCCACACAATAAATGTACCGTAAGAACGTGTTTATTTTTGTTGTTGTTGCCTTTCGTTTTATTATGAACAGTCAATAATTTTATCAGTTACAAATTGATAACTGCCAGCTCAGAAGTGCGTTTATAACTGCTTGTACAATAGACAAACACGTTTTTCGATAAATATTCATGGAAATTGTGACTTTGAGGATATAAGTATATATTATATTTTCACTGACATATTGACAAACCAACTGTAATAACAGTCAACAAATTATTTAGGACGATAACTACAAAGACGAGTTTGCTGTTAAGAAAGTATTATTTTTTTCAACTATTGTATTACATTTCTATATTACAATTCCATATTACATATTTAAATACAAAACATATCTCCTTTTACATGAACATGTGTGGTATTTTTTTTTTTTTTTTTAAGTAATATATAATTATCCAAGTTGTATTGGTACACAGCTGTCACATTAGAAAAAAAATTCAATTCCGTTTTTTGTACATTTTTATATCCAAACTATTTCAAATATCTACTAAGAAATTTTTTTAGAGTTTTTCAGTTAAAATTAAATGTGCTTTTTTTATTAAAATGTTTTTAATTTAATTTTTATTTAAATGAAATAAATTATTTCTTATTTTATTTATATAAAATGTAGCTCTTAAACAATAACATTTAATGTTGTCCTTACAGCTTGAAATATAATACCAAACTTTTTTCTACCCTTTACCTCATTACATACAGATATTTACAAGAATAGGGCATACAAATTCTTTTATTTTACTTTTTAGAATTTGTAAACTTAACTCCTTTTATTTAAGTGCATTTTCTAAAAAAATTCTAAAAAGCGTAAAACTTATGAAATGTTTTTATATTTTATCAATCCTTATGCTTAATTGAACTGTTAAAAGCAAGCTTTTGTATATTTTTTATTAGATGTTTAAGTTTAAGTTAAGTGAAAAAGAATAAAATTCTTAACGCTCTAACTGACGTTAAAAAAATGTTTGGTTTTAGTGATGAACCTATTAAAAACTTAAAATATATAGTACCCTAAAGTATTTTACATAAAATAATTTCTTTATTGTTTAATGCGATGCATTAATATTTAATAAAATCATTAATTTAAAAAAAGTAACGGTGTCATTTTTGTACATGAATTATTTTTGATATTTTTGATGTGGGTGTATATAGTAATCGATATGGAATACAAAACACGTATTCTAAGAATTTTTGTCGGTCTGCCTGGATGGATTTGAATAAAAATCTTATGTGGAGGTCCCTTAGAAATGTGAAGTCAACCAGTTTTATCAGTATAATAGTACTATTTTTATTGATTAAAAATTTTTTAAACCATTTACAGATTTCCACAATAAATATTTAAAATAACATTTTTTTTAAATTTAAATTTTAAGAAAATAATAAATGATGCGCGGACGAAGTCTTGGGCACTGCTAATATAATACATAATAATCCTTCTGATGGGTTTATTTTTTTGTGTATCTTTTTAAATTTTGACCCAAGGAAGTGATATAGGAAAGCGCCGGTAGTTTCGTTTTTTAAACTGATTTTAAAAATATTTCATTACCTAGGAATTACAATTAGCTGTCTTTTTAAGAACACAAACCCCGAGAGAAAATAAATTTTATTGGCTTTTGCAGTAAATATATTAAAACAGTAAAAATACAAAAAGTATATCTGATTGTTTTCTTATACAAATATTCGACTATGCTACATATTACCGAACAAAATCTTCGATGTTGGCAATGCAAATATGTTTGCGAATGATATAACATACCTGCTCTCGAAGTGCATAAACATGTTGGCGATAATAAAAGGAAAATATATAAAAATTGCATGTTATTAATTAATTTGTTATTATAGTAGTTATACGCTTATATTGCAAATCGAATCTAAATTCTCGTGTTAATTTTTAAAGCATAAAATTAGTGTTAAACTTTATTTTATTTTATAATGAAACATATTTTTACGATTTAAATAACATTACCTAAACCTGACTCTTAATAAACTGAATTAAATCTTGTTACATTAAATAAATATTAAATATAATTGGAATAAAAAACAATACTTGATAATGTTGCTTCAATAGTTATATTTACCTAATCCAAAATAAAACACGATTTTGAAATTAAAAAAATCCTCTCTTTGAAATTTTGCATAGTTTTAGGATTTTTTATTTATTTTGCTTAAACAAAATAGAATTTTGCAGTCAATAACAGAATGCCTTAAAATAAACAATTTTTAGTAAATAGTTCTTTATTTGTAATTTGTTTTATGAATTTGTTCTAACATTGTTTTTAATAAAAAAAGAAGAATTAATTTAAAAATAACAGAATGTTTAGAGAGTTAAGAGATTTTTATTTTATTTACAAAATCCTAAGTTCTTCAACCTTTCTTTTTAGACAAATATGTGTGCTGATTAAAACTTTTTTTTTTGAGAAAAATGTTGATGTTTATGCAAAAAAAAGTTGACGTTATATATATAATCTTATATGATGAAATGCTGTTTTAAATCCAAGGCAACACACAAATATATATGAATACATAAATAAAAACAGCTAAATGAAAAAAAAATGTTTGTGAGACAAACTGAAAAATTTATAAAATTTCAAATAAAAAACCTTTTAGATAGGGGATTTATAATTTTGAGTAGTATTTTGCAAAATATTTTATTTTTTAAAACAGATACCGTATAAATTTTTATTTTATTTTTAGAGTGACGTACACCAAATTAAGGATCGACCTACAACCAAAGTTTTTACGCAAAATCCAAATTATTCTCAAACAATCATTGATTAAAATAATAAAGTATCACTGTTGCAGTTTGTAAAACATAGAAAAATTATTTAGTATTCTCTATGCAAAGAATCCGAGCACCCGGATTCATATTAAATATTATTTGAGAAATTTTAAGTAAATTTAAAATTAATTTATTTCAATTATCCTTGCGTAAATATTTAACGATATTCTCATGAAATATTTATTATTTAAATTCACTACTGCTTATACAGCTCATCTGTTTTTAGTTTGTATTCAACACCAAAGCTTCTTATAGCAAATGCCAAATTGATTAAATGAGGAATATATTTAATCAGTGAAGCAAAAAGAAATAAAATAAATTGTTTACCCGTTTAGTATATTACTTACTCCTTTATTAATGTTTTAATATTCCGTTATACAAGTTAAAGAAACAAATTGAAAAATGCGGTTTCAGTGGTGAAATTTTGTAGTTTATGTGCAGTATGATTGTCAAAAATGGTACACACTTTTTAATGGAATTTGGTTTCAAAAGTCGTGAATTTGTGAAATATAATTACAAAGCAAACGTTTTGATATTGAACTTTTCGCCATACCATGAATAAAATTTTAATATAAATTTTGTTTCTTACTTTTTGTTTTACGAAAGGTAATAAATCTTTTTATAGTTATGAACATCCGAAGAAATTCTGAGGTGGAATCGTTACATTAGTGATTGTACTGAATATCGTACGAAAAAAATAGCGTGATACGTTAATCGTATGAACTAAATGGCATTATGACATACGATTGCAAACGGATCGTGATCTTTTCATAGATTCACAATAGTTTTCAAATTAAAAAAAATTAAAACCGATTTTTGATTCAAGGACGGCTGCTTCAATTAACAGTTCTTTGCAAGGGCCTTCATAAAAACCTCTTCCAGTCTGCTTTTTTAAAATTAAAACAGAAAGTTTTTTTTCGCTTGAAGGTTTTTATTAGCCTCAAGCACAAAACTAAAATTGTATATACTTTTTTTATAAAAAAATTAAATTGCCAATTTACCTCTTTTAAATCTTTACATTATTATCTGGTGGTATTGGTGCGTTCATACGTTTAAAAAGCTCATTCCATAGTCTGTTAGCAGTAGATTTCCCTCATGCTCAATTAGGAAGCATGTCTTTTGCCAAATTTTTGTGTTCATTAATAAGCTTTAGATTAACTTATTGTAATAGTACTTACACAATAATCTTATCATAAACTAAAATTAATTTTGTGTAATTTTCATTTTTAGCGAATTTCTAGCACTTTTCAAGGTATTCGAACTGAGTTTTGTTAGCTAATGACAATTCGTACAAAACGTATGTTCAGTCATACGATAGTCAATATTGTAAACTATTATCAATTAACATAATCCAAATTTTTACGATACGTTATGTCCGTTTACGGATGTAACGGTGCCACCCCTGGCGTGTTTTATTATTACATTTTAGATTTTTAGCTCCTTCTCCGTTGATATTAGAATTTATAGTTTAAAGTTTTAAATATTTATTTATTTTACAATCAGCCTGTAAAATATAACTGTTAACTTTATTAATCTTAAATATATTATAAATATTACAAAATTTGAATTGTTTGATTTTATTATAGCGTTTATTATTTTACAACAAATTATTGAATAGTATTCTTACAAATGTAAAAGAAACGCGAAAATAACAAAATAGCTCGTAAGCGGATTATATAAATTTTTTGTTCAGAAACATTAGATTCTTAAGTTTAAAATAAAATTGACTATAACTATAATAATGATAATAATAAGAATAAAATAAAGTTACATAGCGTAGCGTATTTTTTGCTTGAAAATTTTGAATTCTTTTGATTGATTTGAATTTTATTTAATTCATAACAAACAAATGACCATGAAATTTTTCGCTTCTGTAATATAACTTGTTTACAAGCCATCTAACAAAAAGTTCAATTACTAAAATTCAATATCCTGCAAGCAAACCACAGACACAATGTAAACACAACATTTACAAGAATGCAATCAACAGCCACTAAGAATAAATAATACAAATGATATTGCAACAAATGAAATACAGCCACTTGTTTCAACGTCCGTAGAAATAGTAACAAAAGCAGCATTTATTTGAGACGTTAAACCGTAGCCAGTGAAATGCATGCCATTAAGAGGAATACAAATTTAAGCAACGAAAAATAAGCAATCTACAAACATTGGATAAGTAAAAGTCGGATAAAAATTCAAATACGGAATGAAAGAATTGTAAAAAAGAAAATTGGCTGCTGAAAATATGCATCTGAATTGATTTTATGTTTAGGCGTTCAAGTATCTAGAAATAAACTTGATTTATGCTGTCTTTTTACTGGATACATTTGATTCAATGAGCTTAAAATCACAATTTTTTACCTTCGTGTTCAAACGAAAAATAGATTTTTTTGATACTGACGGCGATATAAATTTGGGTAAACCACGAATTTCAAATAATCTTGACATCGATATAAAATTCGGAAAACCATGAATTTAAAACAATTTTTTAAAGCAAATTTAACAAACATCTATTACTTACCCTCGTAATTGTTCACCATTTTTTTCTTTTTTTTTTTTGCAGTACAGCTATTGAAAATAAATCTGTGCTAGAAAATTCCCAAAAGTTATAGCTGTTAACAGATCAGCATTTTTGCTGCTTAATGGTTGTTATTTTAAGGTAAATCTGCTTGCCGTCTTGAATTCCTTAAAATCTTATACAGCCATTTAGTTAATTGGCGGTTGTAAAGCAAAATTGGCATTAAGCATCACGACGAGCTTGACTTTCTATGAAATACAATATTTATGCAAAATTTCGTATTGACCACTATGTGTAAAACGGTAAATGGTGTGTTATTAATTTGAAAAATGATTTATGTACATGACACACATACATTTATAAATGCAAAACTAATAAATCTTGTAACTAGTGATTTTTAAGTAAGATTAAAAAAACGAAAATATTTTGGTTTTTGTAAATCTAACGCTCAAATGAATAAATCAAGTTTTTCAAAAAAAATTTTATCAAAATACAAGAAAGCATGTGTGTTTTTCATTTAATCACATTAAAAAGTCTAAATTAATCTAATTCTATGTTAAAAAAAAATAAAGTTGCTTGTTTGATGCTAAAGCGAAAATTTTGTAAAAAAGAGTTACGACTTATCGATCTTAGAATTTATAAATGCTTATTCTTTTTAAACCAATTATTTAAATTAGTATCAAGTGTTTTAAGAATTAAACATTTTATTTTTTAACAAATTAACGAAGGATAATGAAATGATAGTAGGAAATAACTTTACTAGTTCCTTGATTAGATTTGATTTAATTAAACACTTGTTCTTAAAAGGCTTTTTAAAGTTAACTTATATTATTTTAATATGAAACTGTAATTAGTACTGTAAAAATTGCTATTGTTTAAAATTAAAAACTATTTAGTAATTTTTTAACCTTTGCCTTATTTTAAGCTTAACTTTTTTTGACTCTCTTTAAATTTTTGCTTTCTATTATAACGTTGTATGAAACATAAAAAAAATCAAAGTTATGATTTAAATTTCAAAAATTCCTTTTCAAGAACAGCTGCATAAAAATATTTATATAGATTCATGCATGTGCATTCCTTTTCATAAAATTAAATGATGTTCTTTTTTACTCATGCAAAAACTAAAGTCTATTTTACCTATTTTGTTGTTAAACACAAAAAAATCTCTTAAAAAGGCATATTTTTAATTCAAAGAATAAACGAATTTATAAAAAATCCTGTTTACTTTAATTTTATTTCTCAGTGCTCTACATGACATGTCATATGTCATGAACTGAGTTATAAATGCATATAAAAATATTTTTTTTATTTCAACAAAACTGACTTAATGTTCAGCGTGATAAAATCCTAAGCAAATTAAGTATTGTCAAATTAATTGTTTATCTTCAAAGCTCTCATCAATTAGTAGTTTTAATATATATATAAATATATCCTGTTTATGTTTTATTTAAACCAGACCTGCTTTTATATTAGGGATGACATAAGCTGGCTTAATTTTTTTGGTTGTTGTAACTACTAACTTTAGTACGACATAATTTAATAAAAAATATAAATTATATAATATAGTTTTTAGATGCAAGCTCATGATCACAATGCTATAAAGTTAAAAAAACTTCTAATCATGACTAAAACAGTGGATATACGCTACAAATGAAAAGATGGTTTTGAATAGATAATACGTAAAATATTAAATCACTTTTATATATTTAACGAAAAAAAAACTCATTATAATTAATTAATTATTTATAATTAATTTTCTTTTCTAATTTTTTAAGCCCCTAGGTCAGTGTTAAAATTTATAAAATATTTTTAATTCTAATATTCGACTTATTTTCTAATGAAACTATTTACTTCGTGTAGCACTTTTAGTCGCTTAACTTTGTAATCACAAGTTGAACTCAATCAGTTTAATCAGTAAAAAACTAAACGGAAACGAATGCCGCTCACTGAGAACAAAAGCAGAAAGCTACATAAAATGGCTAAGTTTACATAGGAAAAAAGTAATAATCGATTTTGTAAAATTTTTATTTGATTATCTACTTGTTTAGGGTTTATTTTATTAACATTTCTCGTGCATAAAAAATACTTCTTCGACTTTGTTAACTTTATGTAATTTTAAAAAAAGTTTAAAACGAAAACTTTTTCTAACATGTAA
Organism: Cistogaster globosa; assembly: GCA_937654795.1. Classification (NCBI taxonomy): domain Eukaryota; kingdom Metazoa; phylum Arthropoda; class Insecta; order Diptera; family Tachinidae; genus Cistogaster; species Cistogaster globosa. The sequence continues at coordinate 115,867,236 of OW569404.1, read as the reverse complement.
TAATTAAAAAAGTATTTTATTTAAATTAATGCTGAAAATAAATTCGGTAACTAGAAAAATTATTGGATTTTATTTTAGCCGGGAATAAAAACGATATTATACTATTTTTTCTTTGTATATTTATAGATACAAACATATTTTGCTTAAATTAAAAGGAATATTAATACAATTGACTTTTTTATTTATTTTTAAATTTAGGTCGATTGTTTAATTTACTCATATTTTTAATATATATCTGCCAATATCACTAGTTCTTGTGATACTAATTATTTCGAGGCCCATACTACCCTGGAATTTAATATGAAATTAATGATGTATAATATGATGGAAGGACCGATTGTGAAACGTTAAAGTTATTCCATGATCTAAACTAAAGCTTATTTAATTCTAAAACTGCTTATGAGATGTTTGTATGTAGTTATAAATAAAAAAAATGTATTTTCTCTGTAATGAAGATCTTAATACAAGCAATATTAAGTTCGCTTTTGCTCATTGCCTATAAATTATTGGTGGGGAATTTGCAATGATTAAATGCTAGGTTTAGTAGTGGAAATTTCACACTGGTTCTTTGAAAGCAGAAAAAAATTATGCCTCTTTTAGAAAAATTACTGCAAATATGACACCAATAAACATCATGCAGTTTCCAGATTAATGCTATTATATTTTTAAGTCAATATACAGACGAAAGCATACAAAACAAAAGACGTGCATAGTTTTAACACACAAAAACCGTATGACTAATATTTTTTCCATCATATTGTGTTGGAAGTAAAATTTGAAAGAAAGCAATTTTAGTAGAACAAAAGAAGTTGACCCTTTTCTTTACACCAACATATTTTAAGGAATTTTCAATATGAAGTTATTTTACAGAAATAATTCGGTTGTTTCATAGTTTTAAATTCATTCTAATATTTTAAATTTAAAATATTTTTTTAAGCAAACTATGTTTAAACTAATTGGATTTATTCCGCCAGTAAATATAATACTGTTGTCATACCTTTCGGTGAAGACAGTCGTCACTGGCTGTTTATTTGGTACGATTGGCGAGCGCTTTCGATGTAAAGACATCATTTTCAAGTCGCGTTTTTATTAGTACTGGCAAATAAACAGCCAGTGACGACGGTCTTCACCTAAAGGTTTGACAACAGTATATTAAACTGTCTTTCTATTTAACAAATGTTTACTTTCTATTAAAATTAATTATAATAACTTTAAAATTATTGAAGTAGCAATAAGTATTTGAAATTTGGATATAATTATGTCTTCTAAAGTCAAGTCAAAAACTTAAACTAATTTTATAATGACATAGAAGAAGTAGTTTTCAATCATAAAGCTGCAACTGTACGGATTCAGTTCTCTTATTTTCGACCAGGGATAAGATGTGTCTTCTTTTTAGCCGTTTGTAACGGAGATAATTTAATATGTTGTGGGCTAGGGGGTTTAATTATTGTGCATTAATTGAGTTCGAAATTTTAGGCTAAAATTTGGAAGGTTACTCTAAATTTGCTTAATCAATTTTATAATTTGGGTGTTAAAATAAACCCACTTAAAAAATCATTTCGATTATACAATAAAAATAAGAGAAAACAAATCTATCCACATATTTTATTATTCGTTAGAGAAATACATTAAATACAATTTTATATAAAATTACAAAATAATTTCTTAAAATGTAAAAAGCTAGTAGTTAATTCTTACAATTAATAAATTTAGCAACCAATTTAATACCGAAGCCATATATAAAGAATATTGTCAAATAAAAATAAATTGATTGTATTATATGTCATTAACGTGACTAGAGTATAATAATATATTTCACTTGCAAATTATAACATTTTCAGGAGCCATAGGAAAGAAAACAATGGCGATTATTTATATTAAATTCAAATTCTTTTTTTTTTATAATTAAAAGTTTATGCACACAATGGAATATTTACCAGTTCTGTTTGCAACACCTTCAGTTGTTTCTCAATTTGCTCTACGATAGAAACAAATTACATACATAGAAGCTTATGCGAACAATCGATTTCTTAAGAACTCGTACATACACTCGTATAATCAATGATTTACTTACAATAATACACCTAAATAATGATATACGAGTAAAATCGTTCTTGCTGGACTGTGAGATTATGCATGAAAATAATAATATATTTGTGTGTACACGTAAATTTAATGACAGGCAAGAAAATTTTGCGGTGTTCACTTGTACAATTATATTGACACAGTATTCTATAAAAGAATTATTTTTAAATCCGGATAAAAGCAAATTTAGAATTCAAATTATGGATGTGATTTGAAATTGAAAATCATGTTGCATATATAATAACAAAATTAATTACTCTTTGGTTGACCCACTGTTTTATAGCAGTTGCCAAACAATTTAAATTTTTAGACGCGATGTCAATAGTTTGCAAGATATTTATTAAAAAATTGAGTTACGAAATAACCTCTACGTAGTCAGCAAAAAGAAGTAGGAAAAATTATTAATCACGTTACTTCCAAAATTGCAAATTTTTTCTGACATTTTTTTTTTCCTTATTTACAACAAAGCATATCTTCCTAGTTCATACATCGTCGGATATATCCACACATATTTAGTGGCGTAAATAATCCTTTATAAAAACTCTTAGCTTCAATAACAATGGAATTATCAAAAATACTTCTTTAAATTTTAAGCAAAACATATATACTACTAAAAGGTTCACATACAAAACAATTCTCGTTAATCCGTTTAATCACAAGAAACTATATTTTCTTTTGCTTTGCTTTTGTTGTTTAACAGATTCATTACTTTACTTGTAATTATTAAATTGATTTTTATGTCATTTAAGAAATAATTCATTTTAAATACACTCTTAATTACTTTTGATCGTTTGTAATTTATTCCTTGACAGTAGGAAATACTCGCATGAAGGAGTTTTCTATTTTGCAATTTGACATTAATAGCAGCTCACAATGCCTAGCAATTAATAGTTCGCTTAAAAGTTAAAAAAAACCCAATTACAGTTTTTTCATTACATTTTGTCCTGATTTTAATTTCTTATAAAACAATTAAAAATGTAAATGAAAAAGCATTGAGAAACGAACAATCAATATGAATGTGAAATGGGTTGTAAAGAAAATCTCCGAATGAAAGCATTAGTCCTTAATACAATTTTAAATAAGTTTAATCTTTTCAAATCAATTTTTAAATGAGCTTATTCTACCAGAGAAAAGGAAACACAAACATCAATTAAATTTAAAATATAAACTGCAAGGTTGAATGCCATAATAATATTCGTTTTTATATATATGTTTTTATTAATAAGTTCAAATGTGATAAATTTAATGTAAGAACATAAATTAATTTATATATAAAAATAAAAAATACATAAAAACGTTTTATTTATAATTTTAATACAAACCAGGGATGATAGATAAAATTTTCAAATCTTACTATCCATCATTGTATGTTTTAGACCAAAGTATTTGGAAAATAAAAAAAAAAAATATAATGAATAAATTTGTTGCAATTTTTCTATTATTTTATTTAACTGTTTATATTAAAAGTCAAATTGTTTATGATTCGGCTTACTTAAGAAAAAATTTCGTTTCTTAATTGGTTGAAAGTTTGTTATCAAGAGTTACAAGTTTTATTTATTTATTTTTATTTATTATCTAATCACAACTACAAATATCGATTCTTGTACCATAAAAATAAATATGAGCAGACATTGGTTTTTGTATGACATAAGGCGTTCTCAACAGCAGTTGAATCGCTTTCTGTAATATACAAAATGAAAATAACATATTTTAACGTAAAAAATTACAATAATTGGTCTAACAACATTTTAACATAAAGTTGATTTTTGGAGCTGATGTATAAATTTTGTTGAACATCTGGTTAATTAGCAGTTAGAAGTTCCAATTCAAGAATAATATACATAAACTGGCAATTCAGTCCTGATGTATGGTAGTTGAAACAAGTAGGTAATCCTCGCCAAGTTAAAGAACTAATTAAAAAAGTAATATTAGTTGTCAGTAGATGAATAATATGACACATTTTTAAATAATCCCCACCAAAAATTTTATCTGATTATAACACCCGATATTGCTAGAATTAAAATGTTTAGCCTGATTGTTGTAAGTCGTATCACAAAAGGTCTATTTCGTACTAACTTAAAGGATGGCAAATAAAAGGTGCTGAATAGGTATCGTTTAGGCTCATTATCAGAATCTGTATATGAAAACAAACGCGTCATTTCGATTTAATATTGTAGACGTAATAATTCGTTTATAATTTTGAATAACTGATTAGAAGTTATATAGTGTTTTATTTGAGAAAAATGGATATGAGTCACGATATAACTTATTTAGCTGCATACACGTTAGCTTTTATATAAACATCTGTGACAAAAAGCTCATATTTTTACCTGGTGTTCAAATCTTGTATATCTTGGGCAAAGGGGGGTTCTCAATAAAATGAAAAAAGAAAGTGAGAAACGCAGATTATCAACATCTTTATAAAAAAAGAGAAAAAATAAAAAAGCGTTTACTTTAGTTTTAAAGTTTACAATAGTTATTGAACAATTTTTGTTTCATAAACCATTTTTAAGAAATATAAAAAAAAACAAAACACTCACACATAGCACTTCAAGTAATCGAGCATGTTTTCGTTTTATGGTTACTGCGGAATATACGAACAAGAAATGCAATAAATGTTTTGTCACAAAAAATTAAAAGTATTTAAATAACGAGCACTTAGGTTTTTTATATCTTTTCTTCAAATAAATTTGTTTGATTTTATTTCTATTTATTGGAACAAATCTACTTTAGCCCAGTATAGACAAATATATAAAAATTTGTTTATGATTTAAAAAAAGCAAATTTAAGCAGAAAATTTGATGTGATGAATCTTAGGAAACCTCATGTTGTCAGAGTTACGTACCCCTTAAGTTTCTCCATGAAATCTTATATATGCTATGGCGTAATAGGCGAATACGGGTATCACAGGAATGCTTTTTTAATAAACTATCAGGATCCTACAAAATTATATTGAATAATCGTTAGACTATTAGAAACTAGTTGAAAGTTAAGTACTTTTTAGTATAAATTTTGCAAATATTTTCATCTTGTAAAACAAAATTAGCTTCTTTTAGAACCAAAAATATTTTGCTCTATTTACGTAACTTGTGTGATTTTTGGGTTACTTGCTAAAATTATATTTAAGGCCCAATTTTAATTTGTAAGGCTTGAGAGTCTTATTACTTAATAGTTTGCTTGCGATATGTATTGCACTTGAGAGGAATTTTGATACCCATAATGTTTCTATATTGTTCTATTCTGGAACAAAGAGAGATTTCACCAAATATAAATAAACACTTAAGTAATACGTAACTTTGAAAGTTTGGGTTACAGATAATTGTGTCATCTTAGATTTTCTTCTTAAGGTAAGGGTACAGGCCACAATAAAAAACTGATATTTATTAAAGGTTTAATAAGCTTTCAAGCGTTTCTGAATATTCTTTGTTGAATTTTACTTAAGGTACATTTATAAATAAGACTGTAAAATTAAGATTTATTTCATCATTTTAAAATTAAATTTTTCAATGTGACTTTAACATACAGAATTTTCTTCATCCGATAAAAATTAATATACATACTTATTTTACTGTGTGTCACCTTTTGGAAATTAGGAGGGCAGCATTGAAGTTTAAAATTAATACCGTAGAGAATAATAAATAAGAGCCAACTTACAATAAAATTTTTTTGATGTAAATAGTAACATGAAGTTTCTGTATATTAGCAAGAGATGTAAAGATGCCATCGTAGTGTAAAAAAAGTTTAAAAAAATATTTTAGCATGAGTCTTGATTATTGCAAATAAAATTAATTTATATATTAAGGCCTTTAAACACTCAGCTTTAAGATGTGCAAAATAAATTTTCGTTGATATCAAAATCTATGTTAAAAATTCCGAATATTTAAAGGCATAGACGTAGGCTCTTCTGTCAAACAACTGTTAAGTTCAAGTTCTTGAACGCTCTTTTTCACTACATTGATAGTGTAAGCTGTTTAGAATCAAGACATACCAAAATCAAGTGGCAACAGAAGACTACGACACTTTAAACAAAAACAAAAAAAGGGAAGATGTTGTTTTTATATTATTTGAAAAATTATGTAATTAAGAAACGAGTAAATTTCAAGCTTAAAGCTTTCATTCGCAATGCAAAGGCGGAGTACAGATCTATTTCGCTGTTTTCAATAACAGTACTGGGTGTTCAGACAGAAACTTAAAAGTAACTATTTATGATCCCTAAACTGTGAACGGATTTTTGCAGCTTAAAAAAAAGAATTTTGTTGTCATTGTCAAGTTTTCATTCCGTGCGTTAAAATGTAATTTGTCTATTACATACAAGATTTGCTTTGGGCATGTGACTTTAAGTAATTATTTTACAGCACGAGAGAGTTATCACGAACAGATAAAATTTACAGTCCTTTTTTTGTTTTTCGATATGGTTGTAAGATTGATGACATATTTAAATTAATTAAAAGTTCATTCGAACTCGTTTCCTACTCGACTGTTAAACATAAAAGATGAATTAGCTTTCATCCCTAATGACTTTTAAGATAAAATCATGAGCTTGTAGTATCAAAACTGAGACACGAGCATTCTCACAATAAATTTTGTGTGTTAAGAACATTATGTATTAAGCAGATATTTTACATATTGTGCCTGATTAATTTTAATATCGACTTTAATAAAGAAAAAATTAAGAGTTACTTTAATTTTACTTTAATTTATTTAAAGAGTATTGAATACTTTCACTTGTTTGCTTAATTACTTTTTTTTCTCTGTTTGAGGTAAATTTTTATTGTAAATTTTTTTTGATTTTATTACAAAATTTTTGTGAGTTTTTCATTTAAGAAAATTTTTTCATTTATTGGGCATTTAAAATATAAAAAAAAATATATTATTGAGAAACGAACGCATATTGAATTGTCCCAAGCAATAAATGAAGGAATCCCCAAATTCAGTATATAATTTAGCCATTTAAAATACCTTTTGCATTTTTATAAAATTAGACGTCAATACAAGATTTATTATAAAACAATAATAAATATATTGCTAAAAGATTGGGCTTCGATTGTTTGTTAAATAAATGCGTAATATTAAATCCTATGCAATTAATATTAAAATAAGAATAAAATTTTTTACCAAAGCAAGTACAACGTTTAATTCAATTATATATAATTTATTTAATTTTATTTATGTTTGAAGTAGCTATTTAATTATTTTAATTGAGATTTCCAATTTCTAGGTATGAGTATAAATAATGATTGAAAATTAATAAATCCTAACCCACAAAAATAAATGAAGTAAAACCAACTCTAATAAAAATTTACAATCCAGAAACACATAGTTTTTATAAAATGAAAAAAGGGAAGAGAAAAAATGCTACAATAAACTTTGCGTTCATTAGACCATGACCAACAATTTATTCATCATGAATAAGGTCAAGCAACCAATGAAACGTTGATGACAATATTACTACGCTTTTCTAATGCAAGTAGAGCGCGCAGGGATGGTATACGAAGTTGTAGATTTTTATAAGAATTAAATTGTAGAATTGTAAAAGTTATAATTTTCGCACACCAAATAATTAATATATAAATTTCTTTTGTAGCAAATATTTAAATTAAGGACAAAAAATAGTTGTAAACGAAAAAAAACAATGTTTAAAAAATTTACGTTTAATCATTAATCATTCTAGGCATATAGTTTAAGTTAAAAAAAATGTAAGTGTAAGGAAGATGTAATTTTAAAACTTATTGTTTAACCTTTTGATGCCCGTTAAATTACCAAAGTTAGTAACAATATATTAGTGGTGTACGTTGTATTTCAGAATTTTCTACTCTATTTACTTTTTGTGAGCTGATTGACAATATAAAAAAAAAATTTAAAAAACAAAACTTAAAAAAAACACCACTAACAAAAACTTGTTTTATATATAACTACTTATATGTGCACTTTTATTTATATACAAATAACTCAATTATTCAAGTAAAATCACTTTATTTATTTAAATGCTTCGAAACTAAAACCAAATATGGTCTTATTGTACTGCTTTGTCCTTTCGGCATATACACAAATGTGTTTTATTTTTGACGACGAATATTCGCGACTAAGAATCCGTCGCTCGTCCCAATTGTGTTACTAGCATAAGTTTTTTGCGTTGCCATTGCTTTTATTTTTTTCTTTTTTGCAATGCCCTTTTGATAAAGCGCATTGAAAAATTGAACTACACCGTCAACGGTAAATATAAAAAAGCATCAAATTGTTGAAAGTATTTTCTACCGCTATACTTTAATGAAAATGTATCCCTGTAGCACTTCAGCAGAACGAAACAAAGGGACGTTTTAGAGAATAACTTATTATTGTAATTTAAACTCGTTAAAGTGTTTGATTACTTCGCCATTATTTGTATCAGTATGGTAAAACTAGCATTCAAAACACTTTATTGTTTAATGAAAACAGGAAAGCAACAGTTTGAGGAAATACAAATAAAACCTTTTATTAATATTTCCAACAGTTTACCGATGCATATAAATTATGTGGAAATAACGGTTATTACAATTTGTATGAATACATACTTAGAATTGAAGTAAAACAATAAAAATATATATCTTGTGTTTTTTTTGAATTGCAAAATATTTTATTTATATCTCTTTAGTTATTGGTTGTTGAGTCCTTAGAAAAACATTAATTGTACAGTTATATTATGCATTAGTATTATAGTATTATTATACCAAGCAGGACCGGACATTTACATAAGCATGACATGTGCAATTATGCCATTCACATTTCATTAAGAAATGTTTCTAATGCGAGAGGGGTTGATTGTAATTTTTTGCCAAAAAACAAAAAATTGCAAGGTTTACAAAAGTATTCAAAGATATATAATTTGGGTGCCTATTGGACCTCTCTTAAAAAGGAACAGAAAGCCTAAAATCAGCTCAGTTACTCTTGTACTATTGGCATATGAAATTTTGTTTTAATAGATTCAATCTTTAATTACTTTGCAGATTTCGTGCCCAGTATTATACCCAATATTGAATTTCTGGTTTAATTTTTTTTGCCTCATACGCACAATTATTTTAGATTTTAAATTGTTTGGCAAAAATATTTTTTCATTTAACAAATTATATTTTAATTTTTTGCTTCTACTTTTCGTTTCTACTTATCAAATACGTACTCTGAAAATGGTGTTTATAACAAGTGATTCTTAAAAAGTAATAATATTATAACAATAACAAAAAATATTGTTATTGTGTATGCGAGCATGTGAAAATGTAGTTATAATAAGTTTTTTGCAACTTTGTATCAAAAGAATAAAATGAACACAACGAAAAACAATTCCTGATTTCATTGTTGTATTACTGCGTGAGTGCACTTAGCACAAAACTAAACATTAGTCAACCACAGTTTGTTTTATGAAGTTTATTTAATAACATAAAGATATACTTTGCGTGTTGAAAGCAATAAGCCGCTTTTGATATTGCTTGCAAAAATGTTAAATGAAAAACAATTGAGAGCAGAACTAAATATTGTTAAAACTTAATACGGTCTTTTAAATGTGTAAAGGTAATACAAGATTTAGTGCGTTTTGTTCTTTAATTAATAGTTTATTTAGATATACATGTGCCAATTGTTTTTTTATTATAAAGTGATTTTTCTATAGACTGATGTTTTAACAAAGAGCGGGGTTATTTATGGAAGAACTGATGGTTAAGCTTGTCTTTTTTGGATTATCTTTAAAAATAATTATAATATATTTATTAAATATTATTTTATGATATTTTATTATTTTTGTTATTCTTTAAATTGCTACTTAATTTTCGATTTTTGGTGAAACTATAAACAATTGTTTGAATTGTGATTTTTAGATTTTACAGTAAAATTTAAATTAAAGCTTTAATGCAATTAAAGATTTCTTTAATGCTTTAAGAGGAAACAGTTTAAGTTAAGAAGACGCAGGAGGAAAAATTATGTTTTATATATCTAGTAAAGGGTATTTTAACCGTAGTGGAGAAAATAATTATTTTTAAGCAGAAAAGGAAATTTTACATTAATTCCAGGGAATGAGTAAATTATTTTAAAGTATTTGTAGTTAACTGTTTTAAGATTTCAAATTAATAAAGATACTTTTGACAAGAATCAAGCCGTAAAAACTCATAGTTAAACATATACCACTTTAAAAATTATTGAAATTGTCATTATTTATACAAATGTTCTCAATACAAGTAGCAGAAATATACAAAAAAAAAAATACTTTATATTCAACATTTTTGCATATGTAAAACCATTTATGTCTATGAGACTATTCACTTGCGCAAATGTTAAGTAAATACTTTGTTTAAAATCGAAACTTCGTCTGCATGAATAAATATGTTTTAAAAATATTGGTATAACAAAAGCTTTTAAGTTTCAGTTATTTTAATCAGTAAAAAGACATAGAGTTTTCTTTTCTTTTTGTTGAAAAAGGGAAATTTCCGCAAGTAAGGTACCTTTAAACAATTGTTCTAATTTGTCCAGCAGTTTTTGGTTCATGCATACACAAACGCAGGCAACAGTTTTTTAAAAATATATGATATCTATTTAAAAGCACCACAAACAAAATTTCAAGAAAATATTTCATGTTCAGAGACAGTTCTTTTGGAGTTTTGTTTTACATTACATAAAATTTAATCGAATTACGAAGAAAAAAAAATGATTTACGTTTTAAAATCAAGATTATTTTAATGTTATTAAAATTATTATGTTAAACTTTTGAATTAGTAGATATAAAGAAACATTCTAATGAACATGTGCTGCAGGGGGACACCTTCTTCGAAGGACTTACAAATATTAAAAAAATGAGCCTATGCCGAAAGGTCTGACAACAGTACGCTGAATTAATTAATTCATTTTAAAAAATTACTTAGCATCAAAATTATGATGATTTTTGATTTCTGACTTATTGAGGGTATATAAATCTCATCTAGATAGAATGCAATAACAACACACATCATGTTTTTTGTTGAAATATAATTAAGTTTTTTCTAATCAAAGCAATCGTTTAAAACCTTGTTATGTATAAAATTTTGAAAAATTCTTACTTCATTTTCCTACTTATACAATAAAACATTAAAAATCTAAATTTCCTTTTATTAATATAACTGAAGTCAATAGGTTATGGGCGAAAATAAGGAATTGGCAAACGGTATTCCACAATTTAACGGTTGTGGTTATGATAATTGGCAATTTAGAGTCAAGATTCATTTGGATTCTCTTAACATTTTGGACGTTCTAACCGATGATCCGCCAGAAGAGGAAAGTGCAAGACTTGAATTTTTTAAGAAAGATAAAAAGGCCAAAGATCGTTTAGTGAGTTATATTCATGCTGATTGTTTAAATTATGATCGAGATAAACAAACCGCTAAGGAAATGTGGAAGAGTTTAGAGGTGGCATTTGCTCAGAAATCTTTGGTTAATCAGTTGTTACTTAGAAGGCAACTAGTAACATTGCGAATGAAGCCTGGAAATTCTATTAAATCGCACTTGGAAAATTTCGATTCAATTATTAGAAAACTCAAGATTTCTGGTGCAAATGTGGATGATACGGACATGGTAATGCAAGTCTTTCTTTCCTTGCCTGAAAAATTTGATCCACTAGTAACGGCATTGCAAAATATAGATGGCAGTAAGTTAACATTTGAATTTATAAAAGAAAGGCTGATAGCTGAGGAATTAAAACTCGATAATCGTCTTGATAACGACGTGGGGGAAAAGGTAGCATTTTCAAGTAGGAAATACTTTAAAAAGAAGTTCAATGGCAAGTGTTTTAAATGCAACAAATTTGGTCATCAAGCAAAGGACTGTAAAAACCGTGAAGCTCGGAGTGCAGATAAAAGTTTTTGTTTTATGGCTGGTCACAATTTTAATAAACATTTAGGAAATTCAAAAATAAGTTTTATATTAGATTCGGGTGCAAGTGATCATATCGTGAATGAAAGTTGGTACTTTTCGGAACTCAAGAAACTTAAGGATCCTATCGAAATAAATATTGCAAAAGATCATTTATCAGTAAAAGCTAACTCGACATGTGAAATACACTGTAAGACAGAATGTGGGTATAATTTAAAAATGGAGGACGTTTTATATGCGCCAGATCTACGAGAAAATCTTATGTCAGTTGGAAAACTAACAAAAGCTGGTGCTGAGGTAAAATTTGTTGATAATCGTGCATTAATTATGAAAGACAGAACGTTGATTGCTACAGCTTATTTGCGTGGTAGCTTATATGAAATTGAATTCTTTATTAAAAAGTCGGAAGCTTTTATTTTCAATAATGATGATGCACTGCTATGGCATCGTCGTCTTGGTCACATTGGAAAACAAGGGTTGAATTCTTTGGTTAGAAGCAACATAGTTCCAGAACTAAGTAATAAATTTGAAGAGGCTAGTTTTTGTGATGTTTGCGTAAAAGCAAAACACGTTAGAGATCCTTTTGATGGTACTCGCAACAAAGCTACAAGATTATTGGAAAGAATACATACTGATGTATGTGGACCAATAGATCCAGTTGCTATAGATGGATCTCGTTACGTTGTGACATTCATGGACGACTTTAGTCACTTTGCGGTTATTTATCTTTTAAAAAATAAATCTGAGGTTTTCAAAGCGTTTAAAGAGTATGAAGCAATGTCCACAGCTATGTTTGGATTAGAAGTCTCAAAAGTAACTACAGATCAGGGACGTGAATATCTTTCAAAGGAACAACATGAATGGTATAAGCAAAAAGGTATTCAAATGGAAACCACCATTTCGTATACTCCTCAACAAAATGGAGTTGCTGAGCGGTTTAATCGTACGTTAATGGAAAAGGTAAGATGTCTTCATTTTTAGTCATATGTGCCGAAATATATGTGGCATGAAGGGGCGAGAGCTGCAACATATATTATAAATCGTTGCCCAACAAGTTCGTTAAAAGATCGTCGAACACCTGCAGAAATCTGGTATGGTAGGAAGCCTGATTTGTCTAAGTTACGGGTTTTTGGTTGTAAATCGTATGCATGGATACCTAGCCAGTGTAGAAAGAAGCTTGATCCTAAAAGCTGTGATGCAGTAATGGTTGGATACACTACAAATGGATATCGACTTTGGAATGTAAAGAAACAAAAAGTTTTTACCGCTCGAGATATTAAGTTTGACGAAGCAAATTTTCCATTAAAAGTAGAAACTAAATCCCAAAAGGAATTTGTGGAAGTAAGAAATCAGCAAGATGAGGGCAGTGAAAATGAAAATAGTGCTGATTCTAGTATAGAGTCTGAAAAGAGTACAACTGAGGGTTTATCTAGTAATACACATGGGAAGAATCGTTGTGAGAACGAACAGACTATTCAAGAGGACTGTTGTTTGGAAGTTGAACCGAATTCGAGTATATTAACCGACGATGACGACGACATAGTATTACAAAATTTTTCTCCTGGTATGACCACAAAGCTATCGCACGAAGAAAATAAAACTGAGCCTAGGCGTAGCGGTAGGGAACGCAGATTTCCAAGTAAGTTATTTGATTATATAACAGGTTTACAAGCAGATTCTGCTGTTAAGACTGTTCCTGAAAACTATAGCGAAATATTTAAAAGGCCTGATATTAAAGAATGGCAGGCTGCAATATCTGATGAATTGAAATCAATGGATTCGAACAATGTTTGGACGGTGATTAAAAAACCTCCAAAAACTAAACTTTTAAGGTCGAAATGGATTTTCCGCGTAAAAGAAGATGAAACAGGAAAACTTTCAAGATACAAAGCACGTTTGGTGGCTAAGGGTTATTTGCAAAAGTATGGAGTAGACTACAATGAGACATACGCCCCAGTTGCTAAATTAAATACAGTTCGTGTGGTTCTTGCTGTTGGTCTTCATAGAGGTTGTAGCTTTCATCAACTAGATGTTAAGACCGCTTTCCTACATGGAAGTTTAGATAAAGATATATATCTTGTTCCACCTGAAGGCGTTGAAGTAAGAGAGGGAATGGTACTTAAGTTAAATAAATCGTTGTATGGACTTAAACAAGCCCCTCGCAGTTGGAACAGCAAATTTAATAAGTTTTTATTGTCGCTAGGATTTCAAAGATCAAATCGAGATTATTGTTTGTATACGAAATTTGAAAACAAAGTAGTTTTGATAGTGGTACTATGTGTGGATGATTTACTCATTGCTGGAAACCAACTGAAATCTATAGAAAAACTTAAGAATGATTTATCAAAGAAATTTGAAATGAGTGACTGTGGCGTTTTAAAATACTTCCTTGGAATAAAAATTGAATATGAAGAAGGAAAAATAAAATTGTCACAAGAATTGAAAATTGAAAAAATTTTAAGAAAATATGGAATGACTGATTGTAATCCTGTAAAAATACCAATGGAAAAAGGACAACTTTCTCCTGAAGATTCTGTGAATCAGAAAGTTAGTGAACCATATCGTGAGTTACTTGGTAGTTTGATGTATACAATGCTTAGTTGTAGACTTGATATTTGTTTTTGTGTCGCTTACATGGGACGATTTCAGCAAAATCCAAATGTAATGCATTGGCAACATCTGAAAAGAGTTGTACGTTATTTAAAAGGAACGAAAAATTTTAAACTAACTTATACACGAAACGATAAAATTCCAATTGTGGGATTTGCGGACGCTGATTGGGCAAATGACAAAGATGATCGTAAATCAGTTAGTGGTTACATGTTTAAAGTTTATGGCTGTTGTGTTTCTTGGTCTTCAAAGAAACAACAAACTGTAGCAACATCCTCAAGTGAGGCAGAGTATATAGCTTTAAGTTCCGCGGTCTCTGAGGCCTTATGGCTACGTGGCTTGATGCAAGATTTACAGGAGATAGAGAACGAAAGTATCACAATATATGAAGACAATAATAGGTGTATTGGTATGGCAAACACCACAGAAAATAAACGTTCAAAACATATAGATATCAAACATCACTTCATTCGTGATAATATTGCTAAGGGGTTTATAAAAATAGAGTTTATAAAATCCAAAGATCAAGAAGCTGATATATTTACGAAGTCATTGGATATTATTCGTTTTAAGGACCTTTGTTCAAAACTTGGAATTAACGATTGAGAGAGGGTGTTGAAATATAATTAAGTTTTTTCTAATCAAAGCAATCGTTTAAAACCTTGTTATGTATAAAATTTTGAAAAATTCTTACTTCATTTTCCTACTTATACAATAAAACATTAAAAATCTAAATTTCCTTTTATTAATATAACTGAAGTCAATATTTTTAAAAAATTACTTTATTAAAATTTAGCTTACTTTAAAGCATCCTTTCTGTCTACATAAAGAACACAGTTATCACATCAATATTTAGACAAATCCCAGCCATTAATAATGTGCATTATGAAGCTTAAGTTAATAGCTTAAGAAAATGTTAACCGTAATTTTGAAAAACGTTTATTTTAACAAACAATTCCTTGAGTATTTCGCTTTTTATTCCATATGTAAATTATAATACAATTTGTGATCTTTAACAGAAATATCAATTTAAGTAATTAATTACAATTCTAATTTTATTCTGATCAAGTTTTGAGAATTTTACTAAACTTTGAATTTAATTAAAAAAAACATTTGATATTAAAATACCCTGTATTAGTAAAAATAGAAACGGAAGACACCCAGACTAGATAATTTTAACTGCATTGCGAATTGTTAATAACGTTGGCGTTGTTTTCTTCTATCTTTGCATTATTTGTTTTGCGTTCTTTCCTTTTTGTTAAATGGCAAGTTAAAGCTGTAAGAGCAGATGATTTTATAGTTTTGTAGGCTTCTATATTTAAGTTTATCAACAAATATACAAACATTGAAGAAAAAACATCATTGCAATCGTTATACAAATTGAAAAAAATAAAACTTCCATTTGGGAAAATGAGGGCAAACTGCAGCGTTTAAATTAAAGAAACTCATTTGAATGTTTTAGTTTGTGTGCAGAAGTTTTAAAATAAAAGCCGATAAGTTTTATTATACGTCACCAACTTGGATAGTGTTTTAAACGAAAGTACAAATGCTACTATATTCTGACGAAATTTTTGCATTAAAATAAAAAATTTAAATTTCTTATATTGCTTAATAGAATTAAAATTAAAATATTTAATATTTAATGATTCAACTAATAATTACATGAATGAGTTGTTTATGATATTTAGAGTAAAAAACGGTTATACTGACTGAATTACTTGTTGATTTTGATCCCCATGTTGAGAATTTCTATCGTGGTTATATTTTGTAAACGACAATGATAATTTTAATTTACATTTTGTTAACAGAAACAAAAGCTTTTATGTTTGCATATTTCTTGCAGTCTAAAACAATATAAAGGGGTAATAAACCAAACCTTAAATTATTGTTTTAATTGTATGTAAAATGAAGTTGCATCCTTAAGGTCCATATGACAACAACAAAAGCAAAGATGAGTGTTGGTTTAAAATAAAATTTTTTGTATGCTCAATAGTGGTTTTATCCGTCCAATAATATTTTCTTTTATTTTGCAAGGAAAAAGATTTTTTAGAGTTTGGTAGACATTTACTTGTGTTGAATACAAGTTGTTTCTTTACAACCGACTTTTTATTATTTTATTTATTTATTTTTCTTTTTGTTTTTTTTTTCATATTTTATATGCACCAATATTTTTTCATACGAATGCCAATATTTTGAAGAAAATTTTAAATAGTGAACATTGTTAAGGTTAACATGGTTTTCAGAAACGTTTATTTCAAAAAAATATTTTACACAGCTACAATTAAAGCAGAAGTAAATCTTTGAAGAAGTATTAAAAATTTATTTAGTAAAGATAAAACCAACCTTCAACATTTGTAATAAATTCAATCAGCCTTTAAGTACTGCTAGAAAATTTTTTTCTCTGTACAACTCTTGCAAGGACACACACTCAATATTTTAAGAATATGAAACACTAAAATTTTCAGGTTACATTCATTTTTGCATCAAGTTAGTTTCAACTTAACTTATTACTGCTCGTATCAATTCATTTGCAGAATTATGCATTGTTAATGCTTTGTTATTGTTTTTGCAATACAAAAATAATTTTGTAAAGATATGGCTGCATTTATTGGAATAAACAAATTTTAATATTATTAGGAATAATTTAGTCTATAAAAGTTGTTTTAATTTATGTTATAAATATAAAACACAAAAGAGAATTTTTTTTAACTCGGTATTTAGGTTATAATTCCTTATCTGTTTTTCATGAGGCAATAATAACAATAATAATATTTATGAAATGATCAAACACGTTTTTTCTTATTAAACATTAGGTAACGAGTTTCCATTGAGCTGGACAAAAATAAATTTACTTTTCATTTTTAGTTCATAAATTAGAAACTTTTCTTTCTTTACCGACAGAGCTGTTTTTTCTAAAGTTTGCTACGGTAATATAAAGTAAGAAATAAGTTTTTCGGTGAATAAGCTGTATACAATTGGTTTAAGTCTTGCTATCCGTCTTTTGTTTTGTTATCGAATATGATTTATTTTTTGACTAAATATATCTTGGCGTCATTCGACAAGCTATGGGCTAGATACTGCAGTTAGTTACATAGGAGCTTATTTTTAACAGAACTTCAACCCTTAAAATACTTGAAACTTGCTTCAATCGTTAGTCTTCTTTACATTAAACATTTTAATTCTTAATTAAATTTCTACTATTTGATGAAGGAACATAAACAGAAATACTTGTTCATAAAATTGTTATAATTCATCTGCAGTATTCTAGCCTTTACAGAAATACAGAAATAAAGTTGCAATTGAACAGAAATACATTCCATTCATATATTCATCTAAGACATATTTGCAAATTTTTTATTACAAATTATTTTCGCTTAAGCAGAATCTAAATGGGTTTTGTATATAAACTACCAAATAGATATGTTTGAAAACAAATAAATTCATATAATTAACGAGTAGAAATGAGTTTTGCTATCAATAAATTATTATTCGTGGTGAAGAGGGCCAAAGGATTTCTACAAAATAACAATTTCTTATTGATACGATATCGGTACTTTCATACATCCTTAGCGTATTATTATGATATTTCATTAAAGTTGTAAAGCAGTTAAATATCAAAGAAAAAATATGCAGTTTGATACACAGACGAATAAAAGTTATAGAAATTTCAGTTTTCATTTCTTAAACTTAACTGATTAGAAGAAATTTTGTTATATTCAAAAAAACAACAAAATAAAAAATTCTAAACAAAAACATAAGCACAGTTACCTTTAAAAAATATAAAAAACGGCAAACTTTGTTCTTATTTTGAGAAAATGTGTAAAAACATCTTTAGCAAGGCCCCTTACTTTCTGTAAATGTTGCCTTTGTTGCTGTTCGGCTGGCCATGAAAAATAGAAGACTTATCAAGTAAGAAAGCAAAATAAGCAAATGCTCTGAAAAGCTTAAAATCGTACAATTTGAATTTTTATCTAAATAATGGTAAAAAAATATGCTGATTTATTACAGCCCTTTTAAGTTTTTACATTCGACATCCTTTTACGTTTTTTTCAAACGTTACGCAATCTTTTTGCTAAAAGAAGCAATTTCTTAACCTTGCTAATATTCTGTATTATGAGCAGTTTGCAGGCGACTTAATTTTTTATTTTTTTTTTTTTATTTAAATACTCTTTTAATTAGAAATTATAGAAAACAAGGTTATACTATTTTTTAGAATGCCTGGAAAGCGGATCAAATTTGACCCAGGCAAAGCAGGGTACAATAGGGTAGTAGGAAACAATTTAAAATAAACTTTATAGAACTTAATTGTAAAAAGATTCAGTAAATTGAAAGACTTTCATTAGAATCCTTTCTTTTAATAAATTATCTCTAAAGCGTTCTTTTGGCTTGAACACACATCATGTAAAACACATTTACTACGTGTGGTTTAAAGGAAAAGAGAAAACTTGGCATTAAGATCTATTACAAATGCACTTAAAATTATTGCAAAACGAAATGGTAGAATAAAAAGAACACACATAAGTACAATTCACATAGCACAAAGTGCAACATTAGATTTTAAGTAAAATATAAAAATAAAGTATGAACAGCTAAAGAAATTCCAAGAAATAACTGTTTAAGAGAACTCTTTTCCACATAGTAATTTTTGTGAAAATTTATACTGAAGCAAAAATTTTATAAATATTCTATAGTAGTATATTATTAATAACCGTACATTTAAGTCTCTTACTTGGCTGAATGCTTTTCATACTTCAGTGATATTTTTTAAGACCATCGGTTCCGTTGAAATTATAATCATAAATATATTTGTTGTTGGTGAAGATATTGTTCGATATCTAATACAAAAACACAAATTTTTAGAATTCTTGTCTGTCTTTCTTGTGTCTGTCTGTGTTCGCATGTATTCGTGAAAACTGCTGCATAGATTTGAATAAAAATTTACGAAGAGGTTCCTTAGACTTTTGATTTAAATACTTTTTTGTAATAGTTTGTCATTTTGTTGAGAAAATAGAGATACAAATGAAATATTCATCGGTATAATAGCACTTAAACAGTTGTCAGCACATCTTATTTATGTTTACAGAACTCTACAATAAAAAAGACACTAAAAATAAAAAAAAGGTAAAAATAGTTACTGAATATTTGCTGTATTTTTGTATAAAACATCTTGGAGTTTTTATTGTCTTTTGTAATTTTTGAATCAATGTAGTCAAAAATTTAACTTCAGTAAAACCTGAAATAAAATTTCTTCCATGGTAGTAATCAACATGTCCTGATTCTTTGTTTTTTATCTTTATATATGCAATATTTGATGATGAATAAAAATTCTTAATAATTTAGAAGCCACATAAAAAACATTGTTATATTCAAAGCACAACCTAAGGAGGAAAAAATAAGTTTATGAAATGATTGAAATGACGTAAGAAAAAGGTTTTTCTTCATTTTCATTAGAATAAAAATAAATATATATACACGTCGATTATTCATTTTTGTTAGTATATTGTTTTCTTTTTTCATTCTTTTTCGGAGGTATGCCAAAATTATTTAAAAAGAACAGAAGTTATAATTTCTAAGAGATAATCAATGAACTAAAAATATTAAATAACGGATATACAAAAGTAAATATAAAATGTAAATATTAATAATTTCAATAGCGAGAAAATGAACTTTATTTTTTTAACCAAGTTATTTATGTTACAATAAAGCTCTTTAGCGATTGAACCCGCTTGTAGCAAAGGCTTTTATAGGTCAGAATTTCCAATAAGAAACAACACTTTGCAATGGGTGGGTAAAACTTATCTCATCATAAATTAAAACCCGCTACGAGTTTTTGTCAAAATATTATCACATAAATTTTAAATATATATTTTTCATAAAAAAGGGATGTTAGAAAATATCATTTTCCCTTTGGTTTAAATCCGGATCTCTGAAAAGCTTGTTAAATATAAGCTTGAAATTTTCATTAAATATAGATAGGTCGGTTTTCTACAATACATGCTGCAGCACCATCTTTTATTAAGAACAATTATCACTGTAATAGAATCAAATAAAGAAAAAAAAAATAAGCTAAAATACAACACAACGCAGAAGTAATGCACAATATCGAAATTTTACAAATAATATATTATTTTTAGCCAAATGTGATTAAAAGTACTCGTATTGATAAAACCAGACAAAGAACATGTTTATTAACTAGTTTTCATTAAGGTTTTTGATAAATGTAAAACATTGCCTCGTGTATTTGAAGAAGTTTTTTATTGAAGTTATAAGCAGTGAATAAGGATACACTGTATAATATTTTTAACTTAAAATATCGATTTATATTATATCATCCTGACGGTTCAAAATGACATAAGCGTATATTTTACAAATGTTTATAAAGAATTTTTTTTAAGAGAAGTAGCACTTTAGGCAACAATGCCTATTTAATTAGTGTGTAACCGTACTACGTTCTTTAGGAAAGGGATAGAGGAGAGAAAAGAACAGGTGGAAAAAGTATAGCCACTCTATTAGTTATTTTACTTCGCCGGCGAATATGCTATGAAGAAGTACCGACGAAGGAGGCTGCATGTTTTAATGTCAATTTTGAATATGTATTCATACTATTAAACAGAAAAAAACATTTTTTTTGGTTTGTAGTCAACGTGCTTACCACCTTGACCACAGCAGCCATTTATGAAGAATTAAAAAATTTGGAAGAAAGAAGTATTTTGTGGTACTGTTTTTTGTTAAGCGTTAAGCGACTCTTCTATCTTTCTTTAGGATAAATTGAAAGTAATTAATCCACCATTAGATTAATATTTTCTTCTAAATGGAACAACTATATAAAAATCAAATGCACAAATATTTGACCATGATATTCGTATGAGGAATATTTTTGTGCAATGCATAGAATATAAATACTGCTCAGACGTACCTTAACGATTTTTAATTTGTTATATGTGGCTATACTTCAATTATAGCCAAATTTTGTAGCGTTTGATTCCTATTAATTTTTTTTTTATGAATAGCTTTATATTTTGTTTCTTTATTTAAATAATTTAAATTAAAATCAACCTTTTATCATACTGTGTTAAAAGATTTCGAATTTTATTATATTCTATTTTTAACTGAATGCAAATAAATACATAATTTTTTACTAAAAATTTGCTTTGAAAGCCCTTAAAAAGATTTGTAAGATTTGACATATTTTAAACTGCTCTTTTACAGTTTTTAAAATTTACTGCTTTTTTTTTGGAGGAATGGAACATAAGTATTATTTCTGTTAATTTTGTTAAGTGTTTAAAATTGAATGGATTTCTTCCTATAATATCCAATATTTAACACATTAGAACATTACTTTCTTACATTCAGACAATATATCTTGTTAAGCTAAATTGCTTTGCTTTTTGAGTCTTTCTTGAAATTAAAAGTACTTTGTGTTTGTTATTTATTAAATATTTATTCTTGTAAGAAAAAGCTGCGTTAAAGCCTAAGGAGATTTTTCTGCTTGATATTTTCTCTGGATTTTTAGCCATTGCAAACGTAATCATAGAGGTAAACACGTACAATATAGTGGTATTTTATTTAACTCTTACAAGCAAATAAAGACTGTAAATGCTTACTCATATGAAGTTATTGGATAAGCTTGGGATTATGAACCCCTCAGTTATGCTGAAAAAATTTTACTGAAAAAAAGTTGCAAACGCGATTTTTAAATGTTTAATTGCCTTCATTCTCGGTTCTCACCCAAGTGGTATTATTTTAAAAAAGTTGCTTTATAAGGGCCGCTTCAACAATAAAGTGAAATTTATTGCTGTATTTACCCAATAAGGGCAAACATTTGAAATTTTTATAAAGTACAATATCCACTTTACTAAGCGGTCTAAAAATTTTTTCCACAGAGAAGTTATTTAAACCCGTATGTGAATGGCAATAAATAACGCCTTCTATAGCAAGGCAAGGTACCCGGGTAAAGAAAATTTAAAAAGTGTGTCACAAATTTTTATATGAAATTGCGTATGTAAATATGAGATTTGTATGTTTCTGAAAAAATTCTAAGTTATTTCATGCACTTAAAGTTATGCAATATGTCATAACACAAAAGTTTAAAAATGTTGTATATCTAAGGAGGCAAACCAATTCAAGGTTGATGGTTCCACCTAAAAGAAGTATACACAACTCTTTACATAAATACAAATTTTAGTCTGTTTTATTTTCCACCGACATCACATTACAATTGTAAGTTCTTACGAACACAATGAACACGAGTGCCAGTGTTCATTCTAAGAGACTATATTAACAGATATAAACAACATATTATTCATTCTTAGGATGATAAAGAATCCATTGCAATAGTAAATGAAGTAGAGCCTTCAGACAGTGAACTAGTAGGAACTTTAAAACTGATTAAGAGTCATACGAATCTGAAGACAGTATTAATTACGATGATATAGAAAGAAACAGTGAACTTCATACTAAGGATGGTACCGATTGGCAAACTCATCCATTTCCTGAATCACAGGCAATGAATAGAAATATTTTACGACAACATTTTACGAATACAAACTAGCTACTGCTAAACAAATAACAAATATTCAGAAATATTTTGTCTGCTGAAATATGAGATATATATCTTCCGTATAGATCAAAAAAAAAAAAAAAAAAAAAAATCAGAGACTATAATACAAAAACAGGCAAAACACAAAAAACCAAATTATTTGAGCCATTCAAAGAAGATATTCTTATGCTGGCGTTCATAAACCAAATAGGGAACATATAACAGATTCAAAATACTTCTACAATATATACATTTTTATAGTGCTGAAACCTGTGTATTACGCACTGAAACTAATAAAGCTGTTGCTTTTCGTGATATTTGGATGATGTTCAATGCAAATTTACATTATTGTTACAATCCTTGACGAGCAACTGATGGCCATAAAGTGGACGTACCTGCAGTATATGTCGTCAAAACCAGAGAAATATGGCATACAAATATTTTGTGCTTGCCATGCACTTGGACCTTTTTTTCCATATAAAAATACAGGAAGATATGTTACCACTAACAATTTTTTACGTCTCTAGAGCTGGCAAAATCCTTTGGAATTTTACAGGTGTCAGAGCAGTAAGAAAGAACAAACGTTTTATACTAGGATAAGGATAGGTTAGTATTATACTAAACATATGCTATACATGTATATTTATGTTTACAATCTTATGTTCTAAGATAGGAATGGTGATGTTTTATTATCATTGGGTTTACGGAAAATATCAAAATAAACATTTATTCTAATCGATTTTTTACATGAAATGTATGAAGATACCCAGGTACCTTCCCATGCTGTTAAGGGTGTCAAAAGAAAATATGTCAGTCTAGCTGACATAAAATTATATTTTTAGCTGAAATACAGAAATAATTTGAAGCCTATTAAAAATGAGGAGTTCTCAATAAGTTTTGAGAATGTAGATCGTCGGCTTCATTAAAAAAAATTGTCTTAAAAATGCTAAAGGTACCCGGGTACCTTGCTATTCACATAACGGTTAAGTGTGTGTTCTTACCTTACAAGGAGACATTTCAGCTTTTAACAGAGTACATAGCACTATGTCCGCTTTAACACGTGGTTAAAGCAAATATAATGGGTATTATCAAGGAGAAGTGAATTTGGCGTTATTAATTTTAATTATATTTTTAGCAAATATAAAGTACACAAAATATGAAGTTGAAGAGTTGAAGCCGAAAGACACTTAGCTTGCTTAATTATGCTAAAACGTTGAAGAATATTGGGTGTCGAGCTGTCTACCCTTATGGAGGAAGATTTTATGTCAAGAGAAATGAGCTGTCAAAACACAAAGTTATCAGAAATGAAGAAGATGTTGATAGCCTACTTTGTTAAACTGCAATTGAAAGGTCGAAGACCAGAATATGTTGAGGATGATGATGATGATGATCACGACATGTATTTATCTCCAAAATGATTTATTTTTTAACTTATTAATATTATGTTGATTCATTTTTTACTTATATATATTTTTTATGATTAATAATCAAAAATTTTACAATTTAAACTAATTTAGGTACATTAATAATTCAAGTTCCTTACTGTTTGATATATTTTCTATAAACGTCAGAAGCATTTCCTCAGTTTACAAGTTTAACAAATTTAAAAATTTAATTAACAGGTTACCTCGAACACCTTAAATCATAGCTGTTTAAGAAATATGGTTTGATAATAATTTAACTCAAATATATAGCATAGCTGGTTTTAATGCTGTTCATTGTTGTCGATCTGATGGTTATGGTGGCACGAAAATTTATGTTCGAAAAGATTTAAAATTTAATATCGAATTAGCTACTAGCAAAGAAGTATGGATTTGATTGTTTTAACACTGCTAAACCAGAAATTTAGAGGAAAAAACATTAATTCAATATGTTACCTGAAAACATTAAAACTATAAAACGAATTTCAATTTTGAAAAATGCATTAAAAATGTATATTTTAAATAATTTGGAAAATCTTCTGCCATAATAACGTGCTTTACTTATGTACATATGTACCTGTAATATATATCTTTATTTATTTTTTGAAATATTGTGTAACTACTTAATATAAATTGCTAACTCAGCTCTAAAATGCTATTTTGACGCAGAGGTAATTTTTATTGTGAACTTAATTTAAAATGAATACATTTTTTAATAAAAAAAGAGGGTAGCGCATACATGGATCACGTAGGAGCGAATTTATAATGTATAAGCCCCATCTTATAGTTTTTAAATTGCTCTGGAAAACAAAGTTTCCTACTTGTTTGCTTTGCTATGAAACTATTTATATTATTAAATCTGTGATTAATCTTTGGTTACTTAGATAATGAGTTTTTCACTCTCTTCGGGTCGAATTTCATTCTCACAGTATCTTATCGCATTCCTATGTTTTTTACTGTTGTTGGTATTGTATGAGCAAAAAAGGTGGTGTAAAATTTTTTAATTTTTAATTTATGCTACATTTATCCAAGTAAGCGGAGACGAAAAACTACACTTACTTGTAAGCAGTATGCACATATGAGAACATTTTTTAATGGGTTCACTTTGTGTATTCATTCATTTTGGACTCACTTGAAAGAGAGATTAGAAATAAATAAAATAAATAAAAAAACTGAATAAATTGGTGGATTAATGTACATATAGAATTTTAACTTATATTTTGCGTCATGAAGAATAGAAGTTTGCAAAGTTTGCAAGTGTCTACATATAATTATTTTTAAGTTTTTATTGTTATTTCTCCAAATTAAGTTATTTAAAAAATACTTTAACTAACTAAAGTTATCTCGACAATTATTAATTGTTTTATGTTAAAAAATTTTCTTTCTGTTTCTCGCTAAGTCATCAGATATTGATTATAAATGTTCAAAAGGATAAATGAATATAGCTTAATATGATATATTGCAGAGAATGTTATAAATGTTTTTTGCCATAATTTTAGAACGAATTATATAGTGGAACTTTGTCATTTTTTAAATATTTCTCGTAGAATACCTTTAAATTAAAATATTTGATTTTTAATTAAATTTTAAATAAACTACTTTTCAATAAATAATTCAAATTAATTTCTTAAATTTTGTTGAGATGATGATATTAAATTAATTACTAAGTACGTAAATATTATATACAAATTAGATCAATTATTAATATGTGTTATATGCCCAAAGTAATAAAACTTAAATTAGTGTATAAATAAAAAAATTCGTAAAAAACTAGAACAAGTTAATCATCGAGTACATTTCTGTTATAATCTATAGATGCAAGTTGTTTAGCTACAAACTATAATTGCGTAACTTTTTAGAAAATCTAGTATAAAACATTGGAAAAATACTTTATTTTAAGGGAAGTTTTGCAACCAGAAGAAAGTAAATATATTGCAAGTAGTATCTGTTAGTTAGTTTCTTAAAAATTTCGGTTTTTATTTCAGTAAATTTAATTCGTGTTAACATATTTCCTGTTAGCCAATTTAACATATCAGGTTGATGGTATACGAAGAAGACTCTAATGGCGTTATTATATCTCCATTCAATGATTATGCAGATTGCATTAGTGTGATGCTACATAAATTTAAGACATTTGTTGATTATATTGTCAGAAGCTGTGTTGAGGTGGTAATGTTGTAATTATAGCCCTTTTAAATATTGATAAAACATTTAATGTTGCTGCTAAGTTTTTATAAGATGATCACTTCGATATCTGCTATCGTTGCTACAGTTGTCATTGTTGTAACTATCAATCATGAAAAATATGCTAGCACCAGAAAGTGACGTATTCTCCATGAATGTTATGTCACACTGCGGTGCAACATAACATCTATCAACGTAGAGCTATTACATCTACAGATATTATAGGTATATTTTAAGATACTCTACGTAAGAGAGATGTAACGTTTTTTTTAAACTGGCTGGCAGAAAATCTGTTCCCCTCAATGGAGGAGAAAATCCTTGCGCCCGACGAAGACCGGCTGTGCAGGAAATCTTTGGTAAGCGAATCCGTTATTGTCCTAAAAGTTGACATTATTATACTTTCATAAGTGACACACCATTTCAAAAACGACATATTATCGCTTTGAAAAACATCATAGTTATGACACTTTTGGGTGCCACATAAAGTCCATGGACATTATGTGCGTGGACACTTTGACATACTTGTTAGCGACGATGTTGGTTTCTTAATGTAACTTCTAATTCAGTGTTTTGCTGTAGCAGTTTCTGTTGGTGATAATTTGTTATGCAGTTTTTAATGTGTCTCTTGTAATTTACACCAATGTATACGGTTTTATTTGAAACGTGGTCAGCCTGTTAAAACAAATACAAAAGAAGAAGTAAAAAAAAAAATACATAAAATACATTTTTATTGATAATAGTTACGTATATCTTCATGTCAAAGATTGTAAATGGTGCATTTTAAAATTTATATTTAAATAAAAATTGGTACCAGTTGCAAGAATTATTGAAAATTAAATTTCTTTTACTCTTTGAGCTTGCTGTACTCTGATGCTTACATGTTTATATATTTTAGAGGTAAAAAAATAGTTATAGTACCATCAAAAGTCGTAGAAAAAGCATATTAAAGCTATTTTTTTTTTTTTGCTTTTTCTGGAAAACAATTTTTTTGAAAAATTTGAACACATCGAGTACCAATGCAAATGTCATAATCTAAGTGAGCAATAAAGCATATTTAAAAATTTTTAAAAAATAATTTTTGTATTTTGTATTGTATAAATTTGCATGCATAAGTAATATCTATATTCAACTTCGATTTTTTAGCAGGTTATGCTATAAAAAGGCTAGCGAAATATGAATAACACAAAAGAAAACTCTTATAAGCTACAGAAGTAAATAAACTATAATGTCGCCTTGTTATTTAAAATGCACTTGTACGCAATTTGACACGCAATAGATTGATTTTAGTTAGCAGTAAGACGGTTGGTCAAAAAAAGGCGGTTTGAGATCATGTTTTCTATAAAACATTGTGTATGTGGCAAATTTAATGAAAGCTTTGTAAGACCCGATTTCTTTTCAGTATTTATTGCACACTGATGATAAAAACTAGCACTGCAAAAAAAAACCTTATCGTTAAAGAAACAAAGGAATCTAAAAAAATATTTATATTAAAATGAGTCAGTAGCAATGTCATCGGTAACTCCAAAGGGTTAAGTTTATTTTGCGAACCCTGACTAGGAATTTGTTTCTAAAACTTTATTAACTTAATAAATTTAATAATTTCTACAATGGTTTTAAGTTTTTTGACATTCAATGTGCGCTGGTAACTTATTTATTTTGAAATACTCTTATAGGAAGGAAATAAATATTTCACGGCAATTCATAATAACAATTTCCACTTCGAGGGCAATGAATGTCTCATTGTTGGCAGTAAAATAATATCTTGTAATTTATCTTTGAAGTAACTTTAAAAAAAATTATCGCTAAAACTATTCTTTAAATCACTGATTGACTTAAATTACGTAAGCCTAAGCAAAGACGTTCTCAATGTTTTCCCACTTTCTTCTCTTATATTTCGTGATATAAAATTTTTTTCTTATACCGCATATTTTTTAGAAACTCCACAAAATTAATTTTTGTTTTTTTTTTACATAAAATTCTCCAAAGAGCATTTTGTAATTGAAACTTTGTGACACATGTAAATCTGAAACCAAGTTTTTGTTAAATTTCGTTCAGGAATGACTCAAGCAAATATGCTAAAAATGTATGCATGAAATAACTTTAGAAAGTTGGCCTTTATATGGCTCATGCAAAAAATTATTTATATGTGAGAAATAGAGAAGGGTGAAAAGATCGATGGATATAGATAACGTCTTTTTAATTTGACTTCAAAAATCATCCGTACGATTTTTAATATGGCAAAATTTTTTGTGTGTTTTTTAGGGCAATAGAATGTTCAAACATATGTTGGTAACATGTTTTGTAAAACAATTATATTGTAATCATATGTATGAGTTTACATATATTAATATTTAAATAACTTGTTTATAGCAGGGATGGAGAAGTCATAATATACAGAAAATATTTTTAACTGTTTTAAGTTTTTTTTTTGTGATTTAAATACTTCTAGAAATTATGTGGTTATTTTCAATGTCCTTTGCAACCATAAATCTTTGGTTTTTTAATAATATATTTATGGGGTTTTTTAGTTGATTTAACTTTTAATAGTGCAACTTTAATTAAAAATGAAATTATGCTTATGAACCTAGTACATATTAAAGTGTTTTTTTTTTTTTTTGTATAAATAACAAGCGACAAATTGAGATAATGATAGTGTTTTAGTAAAAACGTTTTATGTATCATTTATCAAAATAAAAGTATACAAAAGACTTGCATTAGTTGATTTTAATAAATTGTTTTAATATTGTGATACAGTAGCTAAGGCCCATGCTAATGGAATCATTTTATACAACATTGGAAAGTCGTTCGCAAATAACATAGATTGTTTGGTCTTCTAGATCTTTGCTAATGTTTCTTTTGAGAAATACTAACATTATGAGTTTAATATACCCAGCTATGCCTGGGACGTTTTAGGTACTGCATGTAATGGAGAACTACGAAGCACATACTGCAAATACATTTTTATTCTCATAGATCAGGAGATATCTACAATTCAAATATCTTTAAAGTCTTGTTTTGTTGGGTTCGGTTAAATTTCACAAAATTGCGCATTTATCGTCACTTCACTCCCCCTATTAATACGTTTTTTAAATGAAGAACTATGTTTAAAATTTTAGTGCAACTGGTGCAGATATTAATATCCATTTTTCACTTTGTCTCTCATGTAAGTCGCAGCTCTGCAAATAAATTTTACCAAAATCGATTTGCTGAGACTTACTTATAATAGATTCAGATGCATAGAACTGCCCGCTTCTTCTTTTTTCCCACTCTTTACTGCTATTTGAAAATTTAAATACCTTATTTTACCATCAGGGAAAATATCCACCCGTGTTTCTTTAAAGACGATTCAGCTGCTTAGCTTTTATTGAAGTACGCACAACAAACAAATAAACTTATAAAGATTTTTATGATATATATTTTATATGCTATGACAAACTTAAATCCTTTCAATTAAATTCTTTTTAATTTACATTTAGGGCACACTGTTAAAAGTAATCGCCGTAATTAATATATTTTGAATTTTATTGTGCAATAATATTTTAGCGTAATAACATGTCTAACATAACAACAAAAATCACAACATATTGAGTTTTATAAATCGCTTTCATTGTTGATTACAAACAGCAAATGATTCGTTTCCTTTAACTTTGTTTCGTTTCATAATAACAAAATATTTAAAGCTTGCCTACGCAACAACTTTTTTGAACTTTTTCTTAACAACAGGAGCTAAATCAATGTGCCGAACTTTATTTTTTTTACTTTCTCATAAGAAACGAGCTATTTAACCTTCCTAATAATATTCAATTAAGGACCATAAAGCATCATTCATGTTTATAAACCATTAAAAACTTTTCCATAGGATCAAGAAAGAAATTGCACTTAATTTTGCCACAGTAGTGATTTATTGTTCCTCTCATTACTCACATAATGTTCCTTATTTTTCTTACAGACATATACACATACATACATAAAAAAATTATTTTTTTTGAAAAACTGTTTTCGTAAAACGTTGAAGAAAAATGTAAACGGCATATGTGAAACCAATAACCAGGTTTGTTGTAGATGCCTCCGTGGATATTTATTATGGCTTTGGTTTTTTAATGAACAGTTATTTAGAGTTTATAGCCCTTGTTATTGTTTTAATATCCTTTTACGTTTAATTATAAATGTTGTTATCTAGGTGTGTTAATTTTAAGCACAAAAAAAGATTTGGTATTTTCGCATGATTGTTTATAACGCATACAGTTTTAAGTTGCAAAAGGAATAAAGACATCGAATACACTTAACATATTATTAATATGCAACGAGTATTCTCTATATAATTTTTAATATAATTTTTTTCTGTTTTTTTTGTTTTTGAAAACCCGAATACCAATCGTTAAAGTAAGTTTGATAAATGTTTACGTCTATATAGTTTAGAACTTTCAAATTAGTCAAAAGGAAAGAAAAATAGAAGTGTTTAATACCGGTAAAGGAGCATTATTTTCCTTTTATTATTAGTTAAAAAATACACAATTATAAAGTTTAATGTCAATTTTTCTGCACAAAGCGGCAAGAATCTTTAATGAAAATATTTTATAGTATGATGTAATTATGGGACTTTTTTTAGTCTAATAACACCAAAAATTAAAATTTAATCGTTTTTTGTTTTTTGTTTGTTTTATCTGAAACATTAATACATGACATAAGCTAAAAATGATTTTTTGCATACGGCCACCACGGCTATTCTTGGCGAATTTCATTCTTAGCGTTCAAATTTAGGTCACTAAATTAAGCGAGGGAGAAATAACTCGAAAAAGATATGAAAAAGATATAAAAAAGATCAAATAGTCATAAGCTTAATTACATACTTAATATATTTCTTCTTAAGAACGCAAAAACGCAACCGCTAAGCAAAAATAATAATTAAATTAAGAAGACCGATAGATCTAATTTTATCAGAATATGTTACTATTCTGATAAAATACATTTTTATAAATTTTTGTCAAGAACCACTGACTCAATGCTATTATAGAATGTCATACGCCTACGTGAGATATAATCTAACATATCTTTATTTCCGTTTTGAAGACTAAGAAATACTACTAACAGTTGCAACATTTTACCTTAAATATAAAGGGAATAAACAAGTAACAATGCTATATTCGGCATGATGAATTTTGTATATCTTATAAGAACAAATATTAGGGGGTCATACGGGTGATATATATTTTTATTATAATTTTGTTGTTTTTTCATAATTAATGTTTAATTAATATTTTACTTGTCTTCGTGACGCATTTTGCATATTATTATTGCAATAATTATAATATTGATAAGCTTTCTAATTTGTAATTAAATATTAATTATATTTTATATTTACATGTAATTCGGTTTGGTTCAAAAGTTTCTATAAATACATCTGCTTGTCTGCTATAAATGGTAGCTTCCTCCTAACCTGCA
The DNA here is from genome assembly GCA_937654795.1 of Cistogaster globosa. NCBI lineage: Eukaryota > Metazoa > Arthropoda > Insecta > Diptera > Tachinidae > Cistogaster > Cistogaster globosa. Next base: position 115,835,091 of record OW569404.1, on the reverse strand, counting down.
TTACATTTATTTATATAAGCGAAAGAATAGTATTTACCGGTACTGAATAGAACAAAGAAAAATTAAATATTTTAAAAATTGTCATTTTTAAATTAGAAAACGTTCCGTTTGCCTGCCGTTTTCGTTTACGTCAGGTTGAAAATTCAATATCGGGTTTAGGCCAGGCGACTGTGCAGACCACTCCATGATGTAAATGCTATAGGCTATAAATAAATAAGAAATATATTTTCTGCATATCGTGGGTTGTTATCGTGTTATAGGACTATCGAAAAAACATTTCTTATTCTATGTAAAGAAGCACCACTTTGTTAAATATAACAACATACAGTTAATTAGTCCCACTCCACAATATGGAAAGCATGTTCACAAAAGCATACTTTAACCTCCAAGCTTTATGATCTTAGACGTAACTCTTAGATCATATTCTGCATTCAGAAATTCTCTAGCACCTGTAAGAGAACCTTTTGCAAAGTGCAAAACAATTTTGATCACATTATTTTACAAAATATTATCCACTTACTAAAATGAAAATCATTTAACTAATAACAGTGCTATTATTTTCGCTAGCACTGTGTATATTGTTAATAAATCTGGTTAGTTTTAAAATTTTGTAAATTAAATATAATTTTCAATAAATCAAACAGGGTGGAAAAAATTAATAAACTTTAAGCTTCGGTGGATAATACAGCTTCGCACAACTTAATTTTGTTCATTCAAATGAAGATAAAATTCTTTTTATAATAATTATAATATTTTTTGAGATATTGTATTAACTTATGCATTTGAAGAATCACAATCTAAGTATAGTAAAACAATTATAACGGATCTATTTTTATCAAAAAATTATTCATACTACTGTTTATTTTATATTTTTTTTAACCTAAGTCACCTTAAGCTTTAAACACTTAAAAGAATGACGTCATTTTCAAACACATATTCAAAAAGTAAAAGTAATTTTGCAGTGCAATATATAGAAGAGAAACACAAACAAACAAAAAAAAAACGACAAACAGACACTTGTCGCTAATAATCTGAAAGTAAACCCTATAAAAACGAAATAAAAAATTATACAAACAAAAAACGTACAAGTAACAGGATATTGAAAACTTTTGAAAAATATAAGAAAACCAAACAAGGAAAAATCGCCAATCTGTAATCGTCATCACGTTTTTTTAAGATTATAGTAAGATTTTGAAAGGTATCAGCTTAAAAGCGGATGTAAAAAGGCAGGACAAATATATTTAAGTATGAATTTTAAACCGTAAGTACCTGTGGAAAGGCATCCAATGCTTATCATAAATCAAAGTTTTCTTATATTTTACATTTGTCTGTTTTTAGTGATAGCGAAAGTATGAAATAAAAAATATGTATTTGGTAAACTGTAGTTAGTTAATGCTAACTGAGGTTTAGCAGAAATATAGCTTGAAAGTTTTTATTTAATTACAATATAATGAAAGGGCTTTTTATTTAAAACTTCCTAATTTATTGAGCTATAGGATATAGCAAAATGCTTTTTTTGGGTTATGAAAACTAGCTGCTGTAATAAAAATATTTTTAATATTCTCCTATTTATTATTATTTGTTTTAAACGTGTTTAAAGCAAATCATGAGATACGGAGTACTACTTAAGTTTGGAATAATTCGACAACTTTTGAGTAGATAAAAAATTTGTGTTAATATGTGTTAAAGATTATTTTGCTCTGCATCTAATCGCTAAACCATTTTTTGTTATTCACTTCAAAATAGTGTACAGATTTTTATTTAGCACATAATGTCCTTATTATATATTTTAGAAGGGTGCGAGTGCACTGAACTGGGATTTGAGTATTTAAATCCAGTTATTTTTTACTCAAGGATTGTTTTTATGCTTCAAATCATTTTATTTTTTCATTAAATAATTCTTTTTAAAGTTAAAGATTTATATATTTTAAAATTTTTTAAAGTATTTCAATAATAATAAGTTCATTGTTTCTTAAGTTTTCTTTTGTGATTTTGTCTGCTGGAGCAGGGAGCCTTCTGATGATATAAACACAAAATAAAAGAATGCGCTGATTGCTATCGTTTTAAGTTTTTTTTACTAAACACAATTAAATTGAATATTTTTTGTCGCACAACTGTTGTCATATTACCATAAAAATAAAAAATGCAAAAGAATTTTTATTACCATCCTAGACAGAAAAATTTTATTCCTTTTTCTTGATTTGCTTCATTGAATTTTTTCTATTTTAAGTACGTTTTGTATATTTTTTCATAACAACAAAAAACAATTCCGTTCAAACTTTAACAAAAAATTTTATATTTTATTATTTTAGCAATAAAAATATAGTAAATTAGGAATTTATTTGTTATGTAAGAATAAAGTTCTTTGTTTTAAAAGTTTGTATTATGAAACTGAAAATATTTCCTTGCGTTAGCGGGTTTTTTTATTCTTTTAATTTATTTTTTTAATCGATGTTAAAATAAAAATATTAAGTTGTTTATATTAAATTATAATTATTTATTAAATTATAATTACATACATTTTTATATTTTATTACATAAAATTATTTTATATGAACATTGGAATTCCTTTTTATAATAATTAATGCAAATATTATATTTATTAAATAAATGTATCATATATATTCTGCATATAAGTCTCCATTACATTTTCACAGTTATATTATCTTAATCCATAATTTTGTTTACTATAAAAAATATATTAGGACTGGTATATAATAAAAACATAGACAAGGTCAGCAGTTGTTTTTAACATTTGACACAATTTCGTATATTAAGTTCACGCACAATTTTAAATATATATACATATATAGAGAACATAATAAAAAATTCGGGTACTCAGTTAGCTGTATTAATAACAAATTGAAAATAATATAAATATATAGATATATTTTTAATATTAGTAATATAAGTTAAATACACACGCTTAATTTTAACATTATTTTTAATAAATATTTCCTTGTTGTGTTCCAAATATTGTTTATGGATTGAGTTACCATTAAGTACTATTTTCTCGTACACTTATAACGTAATTTCCTTTGTAACATTATATCTCATATTGAGCATGTTGGATATTTTTTTTAATTTCATACAAAATTTTTAACGTAACTAACAGTATCTACAGCTGTTTATAACATGAGATTCCACAAAACATCTGTAGACTGCAGCTAACAGTAAAGTAATTTATTTGGCTTTTAAAAAGCCCACATCCAAAAAGGAGAAAAGTATGTTAAAGAGGAGAAAAAAGATATCAGTGAAGTTCTAAAGAAAAAGTATTTATTATGTAGAGTTTTAACATAGCAGCTACATCTGTTGCTAGCAACAGAGAAATGGAGAAATTCTAATAATAGTAACAGTATGTTAAGTTGTTCATAGGAATACAAATTTTCACTAACAGAAAAAACTTCTAAGGCGTGTTAAAATTGAAAAATAGTTTGTTAGGTTTTTGAAAGAGCTCCAACTAAAATAATGAATGGATGTTAGTAAAGTTCTACATAGAAAGGATTTTTTATTAAAATTTTTATCATAAAGAAACATCTGCACATGATAACGAACTCCTAATTCAAAGTTTTTTCTTGGAGTGATTACGAAATATATTGGTTCTCTGTACAATAAAGGTTCTAAACTAGACAAAAATGGGATTTGGTCTCTTTGCTAACGAGCATGTAATTTATATTTATTTAATTCTTTATGACGAAATTAGTGCCTTTCGTATGTAATAATGTGAACATATGTATTTTCTTCTTAAAGAAAAGGCTGCGAACAACGCCAGCGAGGCCAAGATTGATCTTCATAGGCTGTGAGCTACAAAACCAATAATACAAAGCTGAGAAAACTATATTATATGGGTTTACAAAAAACTTTTGAATTACGAAATAGTGAAAATTTTTATTTGAATTCATTGAGTCGAATTAAATAACAACAAAACAAAGAGCGTAGTTAATTGTAAATTAGAAAGATGACAAACTTATGAACATATTTAGATCGGATTGGACACCATAAATTCGCTAAGATATCTGACTTTTTCGCCTCTTAGGCACAATTACTTGATGAAACAATTTTTCGATTATTAAAATTATCATTATTACTTCTCTCATTTCTTCTTTCAAAATTTAAAAATACTTTAGCATTTTGTGATTTTAAAAGTTTTAATAAAATTTTATGTACTGCGTGCAGTAAAGAAATTAAGTTTACCAGTACTTAAATCCTCATTGTCATCACTAAATTAGTGCTTAACAACAAGCACTTGTCAGAGTGTAAGGTGTTATTCTCATGTGAAATCCTATTGTTTCCACTTTGTTTGTATGTTTTATTGCTGTTTAGTTGTTCATTGTGGGGAAAGTATCTCAAATAAAATAATTTTATTAATATAAAATTTTGGAAGACTAAATTTTTCAGCGTTTAACTTGATTAATACAAAATTATTTTTCTATTACGAATATGATATTTTATTAAAATTTTAGATTCATTTTCATTGTTTTAAAATCTAGAATTCTATTTATATTATTAGTACAAATGGGACACGTTCTCATAAATTTTAAACCATCTTAATTTTTAATATTCACATTATAATGAATGTAAACGTTTATCTTTTTGTATCTTTTATTTTGAAAAAAAAAAAAGTAAAAAGTGCTTAAGCTACAAATATTATTTTTTATACAAAATATGATAATTTAGATTAATGGCTTTGTTAAATGTTTTAAATAATTCTTTTGCGAACGTTTGCTTCCATAATGAAATTCAGCAACAGGTCTGTGAACATTTTTTGTACATCTAATGCGGATATGGGTAATTCACTTAAACGATATGCTGGCTTTAATTTAAACACCTGTTTGATAAGATTTACTATTCAAATTAATTTTTTTGTGAAGATGAGGATATTGTTCCTTATACTTAAAACGTGTAAGAATTCGAAAGGGAAGGTTAAAGAGTAATCAATTTTCAGTACTAAAAAGCCTTTACTTCTATGCCCTTGTAATGATTTGAAGTAAATTTATTTATTTATTTATTTATTTATTTATTTATTGCCCTTTACGATTAAATATAACTGAATTTTTACTTAATAATAACTAAAAATTATATTAAACACATACTATTTAAAAAGGTCTATCCTCAAATAGAAAATGCATGAGTCGCTATAGGGCTTAATGGGAGGCGTAATTACATATATACAAATGCATATTCCTAATACCGTCCTAGAGAGTTGATGAGATTTTGTTAGATTATAGGATAGGTCAAAGTACCTTGGCGTCACATTAAAGGAAAACTTTTAGTCGCACTGGCAATGAGCTTGACAGCATAAGGAAATTTTACTGGCCATATCAGGTCATATTGAAACGTAGTGATATACTCAGCTGTCTTACTTTTCCTTTTTGGGAAACTTTCCTTTAAGTTAATCTACTTTTATATATTATTGTTAATTAAGCTTTTTGCAAGATTACGAAATCTGAAAAACTGCTACTACATTATAGAAATCATTCACTAAAGTTCTTTGGGAGGTATTTACTGATACATTTATGCTCAGCAAATAATCTTTTAGTTTTATGGCTAAAGGATAATTGTGTCAACCATCTCCTATTAATATCTGTATTATGATCTTGTTCAGACATGGAAAATAATAATAATTTTGCTGTTCTATAAATTTTCAGGCTGAGATGGGGACAGCTGTAAACTGATTTTGTTAGAGAAATCAAATAAAAAATTATTCTGAAGTCAAATAATCGTGTACAGTTTTTCCCTAAAACGCCAAAGGGGCATATTATAATTAAATACAAAGCTGTAAAATTAAAAACTTACTTCTTAATTATTAAAATATTTAATTTTTTTATGTATGATAACATTTAAATTCTTATGTAGAAATAACACAGCTGCTTCTCATAGCTGACTACTAAATCATTTCCAGTTGAATTAATTTTCATACAAGACTCAAAACTTAATGGTATTATGCGATAAAATAAGCTAAAATTTTAAAAAAGAGAATTGAGAAAACTTTTACCTGATGTTTTTGAAAGTTTTACATTTTTTTTTGTTTTTTTTTTCTGTATTAAAGAATAACAATTTTTAAAAGTGCAGTGAACGTTTTCATTTTATGCGGAACGAAAATACGAACTTTTACGTTTACAACTTGGAGTATAGAATTTTGTTTCTCAGCTGTAGTTTTCTTTCTTTTTTCATATGAATTATACACAGTTGCTGCGTAAGTTTGCAAATGTTGTAAACTATCTTTGTAAAACTTTAATGATTAAGTTTATAATGAAGAAAGATTTTTAAATGAAGATGATTTTCATTTTTTCTCTTAATAAAATTTTTTCAATTTTTGTCTACAATATTTCAATAAAATATTTTTTTATAACATTGCACTGTAGACAAAAAATTTTAATGATAATTTTATTTTTCTTATCATTCTTCTTTCTTATTTTTCTTATCAAGTTAACAGTTGAAATTAATAGTACGTTTACTTTTTATAATTTAAAGTTTATTAATTGATTCATTCTTCTCTTAGAATATTGCCCTATAAAATTTTTTTCTGTTCGAATGCACTATATTGCAGCCTATATGTATAATGTTAAAAAAATAGTTTCTCTATTGGTCATTGTATATATACTAATGCTTTATTCCTTGTTGTATTTGAGACAGTATCTACATTGGAACATTTTATTTTCATAAAAACACTAGCAAGTTTGTTCTTGCATAGCTAACAGTTGCCAATCAGAAGTAATAAGTAACTTTTTGTTTTTGTTTTAAGAAATCACATAGATTTTTTAAACATTTTTTTGGAATTATATTCTATTCAAGCTTTTTGTTATTTTTAAAACTTATTATTTTCCAAAAATTTGTCTAATTTTTTATAAATATAAGATTATTTAAAATAAAAGATGAATAAAATAAAACTATTGCAACAAAGTATTACTGTTCTTATATAACGATCAAAGAATATTAATAAAAATTTTAAAAGAACATCAAGATTATTACTACTTGTCACTAATCGATAAATAAAAATTATGTTCTGTCAATAATCCAAACGACAAGTTATTTAATTTGTTTTTCAATTTAATAATTTACTTCTTGCAGAAAACCAAAACTATATAAACTAAAATTATATACATATGCTTTTAAGTGATAAATCAAATTACTATTTTATAATACTAACAAAATAAAAAACGAGCCGACGTTTTGGAAAAAATTTACTGAAAATTTAAGTCAACGTTGAAAAGGATTAATGTTTTAATCGCGTTATGATTATATTAATATTTTAAAAATAAATTTTATATCTTAGAGTTTGTTTACCACAAAAAACAATCGTGTTCAAAAATGAATTCTTTGTTGAACACATAATTATGATTACTATAAGCTTTATGTTTATAACAATACAAACTATGGCTGCTCTTATTTTAATAACATATGTTTTTGATTTTTATTTTGTTTTTTGAAGCACTTTCCGAAGCATTTGTATGAAACAGAAAACGAAAAGACCACAAAGGCCACCTATCTCCGCACTCTAATTAAAACACACACACACGGTTTAAGACTTCTATTAAAGTTTGCAGTCTCAGTTTAAATTAAGTTATCTTAAGTTTAAGCTTCATATTTTTTGTAGCTTATATGTTAATTAAAAGTTTGCAATTAGCAAATAGATTTTGCCTAATTGAGCAAACGTAGTCTAAGCCAAATACCCTTTGCTAAAATGTGATTGACCACATAGTATTTAAACAAATAATGTTTTGTCACTTCTTTAGCGTAAACAACCTATACACTCTTTTTATAGAAAATACGCTTCTAGCTATAATTGGTTTGTAAAACTTGTTTTTAAAACTTTTATATTAATAGTGAAAAAATAACACTGTGTTATATAATAAGAATATAATATTGGATATTCGGCTGGACACTGATGTCTAGAGGGATAATTGATAGGAGGATCACTAGACTATTCTTTATACAGAAAACTGTTACTTGTTCAAGACATCGTATGGAATAAGGTCATTTACCACAATTGGATAATAATGATAATAGTGATGTAAAGAACGTATAATTTCAACTGAATGAACTATTTTTATTCTTTTACAATAGACGATTTGGATATAATAAAAAAGGTTCTTATGCCTTATAAGGCATGTTGATATACAGTAAAAATTTTTACCATAGAGGAGAAAACCTTTGCAACCGGCCAAAGGCCGTCTTTGATAGAAGTCTTTGGTAATCAAAGCCATTGTTGTTGTAAGTGCGGACATTATGACACTTTCAAAATCTAGACAATGTCTATACTAAAAACAGCACAATGTCTGTGGACATTACGACGGTTTTTAAAGTGACAAAATGTAAAGTATTTATTTAAGCAAAAATTATGGAAAAGGTAAAAAAATAACTATCAAATTTTGTTTTCATGTGGATTTTTAAAAAAATTGGGTTGCCAAACGTAGAAAATTAAAATCCTGTTCAACCGTATTTACAGTTTTCTATAATTCATTTGGATATTATCTTATAATTAAATGGAAGAGCCTTAAGGTGAATAACCAAATGAAAATTAAAAATGAAATCCAATCGATGGTCAAGATAGGAAACACAATTTTAGAAACTTATTCATTAATTTAAATTTTATTTTTTTATGATAGAAATTTCATTAATAATTTTAAACAATTTATCTTTTACAGTTTTGCAAAATATTTAGGAAACATTAATTGCATAGAGACCTCATCATTACCTTGTTTCAAATGTATGCTTATTAAGACACATTTGCTAGCATTATATTATTTTAAAATTGCACACACAAATCTTGTGGTATTTATTTGTGGTTTTCACAATTTTCTAATAGAACTTTAGTGTATCTACCACACAACAAAAAGTAATATATGGAAAATTGTTCAAACTACAATCCTTTGGTTGTTATGTTTGCAAGTTTTAAAAGCATAGTGGCTCATTAATATATTTTTAATTAACACCAAAGATTTTCCTCTTATGTACACTTTTCTGATAGCATCTAATAAGAGTGATTAATGTTAAGATCCATAGTTTGAATTTTTGTATAAATGTCTATCTGTCTGAATTCACATCACGCAAAAAATACTGAATGTATTAGAACATATAGAATAAAAAGATACAAATGTGAAATCATATTTTGTTAGAATAAAACTAGATATGAGAAGCTGATTAAGTCGTGGGCACTGTTAGTTAACTTATACAACACAAGTATTAAAATTGATATAAACGTTTAAAGGAGAGTGATATTTAACAGTAAACAGTAAGCAAAAGACTTTAAAAAATTGTGTTTTGTTTTAAATAATTTCGTTGACTTTTTTTCTGTATTGGGTTTTTCGGTATAAATTAATTTTTCAGATATTTTCATAGTTCTTTAATGTGGAATTGTTTTATGCTAAATACTCTCTCTAGGAAGTCCCATTCTACCTAATTTTATTTTTTTTTTTGTAATACTTTTTTAAAAAAAAGGCAACTACACCAACAAATATTTTAAATTTTTAACTTTTCATTTTATTCCTTATGCAATTAAATTGTTTTTTTAAATGGCCTTCACACAATACGGGCAATTGCCAACAATGTCATCAATTAAATGTAATGTTAAGTTAGAAGACAAATATTTTCATGTTTCCAACTTACATTGCGCAAATTAAATTAAAAAAGAAAGAAAAAAGTTTATCGTACAGTATTTTAAATTGATAGTTAGCACATTTTTTCAATAAAGTAAGAAAACAGTATGAATAAAATACAAACAGTACAAAATATTAATAAAAAACGAAAATCGAAAATATAATTTAAATAGGCAGTTACCAGTCGAATAAAGGTTCAACAGATTTATACGTGTTTGTTTACGAACAGTTGAAACAAAATTTTCTATTTGTTATTTCAGTTAATCAGTTTTTCTATTATTCTAAATATATTTTAGTGCTTTAAAATAACAATAAGGTATCAAGTTAATTAAAGCTTAATTTTTATTGCGGCAACATTTGGGCCGCGAACAATAAGCGGGATTGTGTAAGCTACTTGCGGTCACGGACATATTACATTGTTCAGTAGTTTAAGTTTTCATTATAAACCCATGTAGCATTTATAAACGGTATGAATTATTCATATATTTACCACGAAACTGGAAAAATATAACCAGTAACTCAAAATCATAAATCACACATTAATTTGCATTTTTCTCAAAAGGCAGTAGTGTTTAATAAATCCTCTAAAACCTAACTGATGTTGTTTACGATAACAATATACATTTTTTCAACTCAAGACGGCGCTACATGCCACGACATCACCATGGAATGCCTCCTTCTTGCAGAAGTCCACATATTGTGCGATTAAGGGTAATTGCGTTTCTTTTTTTGAAATTATTTAAGTCAAATATTGTATCAAAGAGTCTTACACAAGTTTATTAGCTTTACGAGCCCCATATGTTGGTTACAATTATGAAATTATTGTCAATACTTCTCACACTTTAAAAGTAATAAATATTATTTAACATATAAGAAATTTAGTTCTTTTTTATCATTCTTTAAAAAATTTTAATTTTCATTATTTTTACAATTTTGAAAAATGTTACATTTTTGTTTAAATTATATAACGTGTCAATATATATTTATAAAATAAACATTTTAACATTTTTGTAATCCCAGTATTATGATTATACGGCAGTGTGGTTATAAATGTCGCATTTGTATTTTTGATTTTGCTGATTTTTAACCAACAAAATAAGCATTTGTAATGCGGTGGTTAACAACAAAACAGCAAACATAATAAAGTAATAATACGTATAATCATAATTATTACATACATTAGTCACTCTGGTTTAAACTAATAGTGAATTTTTAAATTATCGATCAATAGTGGATTTTAAACTTTTAAAAATAATTAATATTATACATTGACTGAGGTGTTTTTTATATCAGGTAAATCAGAATTAAAATTAAAATTAATTGTTATAATTTTACAATAAAAATAACAGTAACAAAAATGATAATAAAGAAAAGATTTATCTAAATTAATTTTAAATTTATTTAAATTTTAAAAAAGTAAAACACAAAAACAAATTTAAAATTGCCAAAAAAGAATAAAATAAGAAATATGCTTTTAATTCAAAAGTAAGGCTCAACGTGTTTGTTAATAGTTGAGTAAAAGATTATTTAATTTTAACACGTCACATTTGCATATTTAAATATTTGTAGTTGTTTTCCTAGTTAATATTAAAGCGATGACATGAAATAGCAGTTTAAAATAAATTTTAATTTAAATCGAAAAGTTTTTTGCCTTTCTTAAAAGTTTTTAATTGAATTTAAAATTTTTACTGTTAAAACCCATTCTATGATATCATGAAAACTTCTATTTTCTACAATATTTTGAAATCGCAATTCGGTTTGACAACAGGCAAGCTTGAAACCATTAGACAGGTGATGGTTTTATTACTCTTTTAATGAAATATTAACCAGTTTTAACTACATTTGCTTTAAAACATAATAGCTTACAGATTTAAACATTGTCATTTAGTGACTTTTTTTCAACTTAACAAAGGATTAAACGTACATTATTATTGAATATATTTTCAGTAAAAGGTAGAGAACTTTGTTTTAGTATTTATTAATTACTATATGCAAACAAGAATGAACTTTATATAGAACAACTTTATGATTAATAAAATTGTTATATTTTTTACAGTAATATAAAATAATCTTAAGTAACTTTTAGTTACTGACAGTTCTACCTCTCTTTAAGAACTTTGTTTATAAGTGACCAAAAGTCAGTATGTGTCAAAACATATTCTGTTTTGTTTAAACCAAAATTCCACATTGCCTTTAATCTGAACACACGGGCCAAGTGTTACCTTAGAGATTATAGTAAATATTATGTATTGAGTCATCCTTTTAAGCGGATTACACTGTTCTTAAAAAAATATATACCTTATAATAAAATAGAATGACTATGAAGTAAGTAACGTTCTTTTTAAAAAATCCTTTATTTTTTTTTAGCTTTATCTAGTTTTGATAAATAAATAACCACAGGATGTGGGATAAAATAATTTTAAACAAACTTTTTTTTTGCTCAACATTTTCTGAAATATTTTTAAAATAGTGGAGAAATCACGGTTATGAAGATATTTAAATAAAAACAGTTTAGCTTTTGTTTTTGAATAATTTAGAAACTATTAAACAGACAATACATTATGTTAATTATGCTTGAATCGTTTGAATATGAATAAATATTTGATGATACTCTCATTAGTTAAAAAATAATTATTTAAATTTATATTTTTGTTTAAAGGGTTTTTGGGTTGGTGTTGTCTTTTTACTTCGTTGATTTAATATAGTTCTTTTTAATCTATTTGGCTTGAGCCAAAACCCTGCTAAATTTTATATACAAGATGTAGGTAAAATCTACTGATCTGAATTTCCTGCAATAATACATTTTAATATTTAGCTTTGAGTTATAAATAATTTTCAAGAATATCATAAAATATTATGGTATATTTGAAAAATTCAAGCACAGTTAACGTAGATTTCAAATAATAAATTTTTTTATTATTTTTTTTTTGCAGAACAGTGTTATTAAAAAAACCAGCATACAACTTCCTTTTTGTACGGGACAACTTGAAGTTAAAAAATGCATTTATGTCATTTGCAGACTGTTTTTGTTTTATCTTTTATAAAACATACTGAAGGTGAGAAAATTTATTTTTAAAAAAATACTAAGTCCCATTAAAAAATTTGATATATAAAAAAGTTTAAAAAGAAAATTTAAATACTTAACCTCGTTTTATTGTGGTGGTTCCCTACTTCTGAATGGTATTTGCTTTTGACATAAACCTCATGCTGTTTTTAAGATTTCTTTCATTCTCAAAGGTAAATGTTTTGGTTTTACTAAAAATTTGGATAAAGGATGATGCGCTTGCTTAAGCAACCGTCGAAATAAGTATGATTACTATATTTTCCAACCTACAAATAAATATTTTGAGATATTAGCATGATATAATTAATGATATTATAAAAATTCACATAATAATTTTAGAACTTGTCCTCTTTTTCACATTATAATCTCAATTGTAGTCATTGTTTTGTTAGAATAATGAACAACGTTATAGCAAAAACGCACATAAAATTCTACTTATTGCTTCTGAAAGCGCAATCCAGTATAAAAAATCAAAGCAATATACAATGCGCTCCGATTCCACAAACACTAAAAATAAGTAAAACTGATATTAGACCTTTAGCGTTGTAAACACAACATTAAACACATGTTCGCAACTCTTATTCTTTTTAAGTTCATGACACTTCTGTTTAAGCATTACAATTGCCATCAAAATGGCACATTCGTATTGCAAATGGAATAGGATATTAATGTGTATGTTAAACGATTTTATTGTTTTTGTTTAATAAAATTTCACATGTCAACTATTTCTATTACTATTACGTATTAGAGGATCTGAATAAGAAATTTTATTAGAGAAAGGAAAATAACGAGGCGTAGAATGGCTTAGATTAGTGAAATAAATGAAAAATATTGTGATATAAATTTTTTATTTTTTATTAGGGTTTTATAACATTTTTAAATTTACCTTGCATTTATAATAAGGAATAAAATTACCATATTTCCTTGAAACCTTAATATATATAAAAGCCAACTATTTTTGCATGTAGAAATATCTACTTCTATTAAATATTAAACATTTACATGGTAAATGTCTTCCAAAAACATTTCGATATCTACTGACCAAAGTTGTAATAATAAGCTGCGGAACTACTCAACTAAAGGGTGCTTACTTGAATTAGGTAATAAATCTAATTTTTGAACTTTTTCTATATCTGTAACAAGTCGTCAGTTGTAATATCGATTGCAGATAACGACGTCATTTTATTGGATTTTAATGTTAAGATTTTTTAAATAATTATTAGTCTTTAAACTTTTTATTTTCTCGCTTAAGATTTCGTAACAATCACTTAGGCGCCATTTAAACCACGTCATAATTCAGTTTTTCTACAGAAATTAAGATCAATAAAACAAACAAAGGAAAGTACAAACCAATTTTATAACAAATTAATGTCCGGCATAAAATGTCCGAAGGTTCTTTCAATTTTTTCCGGTATATATATAGCCTTTTATATTTTATTCCAATTGTTCCATAAACACCTCTTTTTAAGAGTTTACTGCTTATTTGTGTTGGATTTCAACTACAAAATCTACAAAAAAAATACGTGAATAGTGTCAATTTCAAGCCAAAAATTACTTTTTTTTGAGTTTAGCAATGGTTTTTTGTGAGTTTCTCTATTTTTACATTGCCCACAGAGTTTCTCTGGTCTTGTTTCCTACTACAATTCTGTTGATTTTTATGTTTAGTGAGAAAGAAAAAAAAAATGAAAAAACATCTTAAACGTTTATGCTTGAATGTGAAATATAAATGTTACTTAGCATTTGAATCACGGGCAATTGCCCGTGCATTAAACAAAAATAAATTTTCATAGTGTTTTATTTGCTGTTTTTATTTTATTTTTCATCATTTTTTAACTTTAAAGAGCCGAAAAAAAGGTCAGCCGTATACAGTGAATAAAGGAAAATACAATCAGTGTTTGTTATTCCTGTTTTTGCTTAAAATTTGACTTTTGTCTTTGTTTTATTTTTTAGACAAAAATCTTTAATTTATTTAAAATGTTAGTGAGAAGTTTCTTGAAGAGCTAAGTAAGCGATAGCGAAATGGCCATCGAAACGTGCTTTCACCTTCATTAATCATTATCGGTGATTTTAATAATTTTGTAGGGATAATAAGCATGTTTTTTCAAAATTCAATTAATAGATATGTTATTTTTTTAATGTTGGTACTGATAATTTTTGCTTAAGCTATATTTTTTATAATAAAACGAGAAAACTAACACTAAAGTTTTCAACTTTTTTCTTTCCGCTTACTTTGAGAAGAGATTAAAAATATTTAGTTTAGAGTTTTTAATTTTACGCCGCATTTAAACGGGCTATATATGAAAAAAAAATAATATTAATAATAGAAATTTCAACTCACATAATTTTGACATTTCAAGTTTCGCGAAAAACAAAATAGTCAAGCATGTAAAACCATGCGACATAAATTATAAAAAACCGAAACCCATTAAAATCAATACAATAAAAATATTGATTCCTTTTTGCGTCACTTTATTTAAATATTATATCAGGTTGATTGGTTGTGAATAAAATAAAATTTTTGCATTTTATCAAACTTCATTTTGACAATTTTTTTCTCCAAATAAATTTGTTTCAAAAAGAGTTCGGTGTATCTTAAAAATGCGCTTTGAAATTCTATGCACATTTACAGAAAGATTACTTGCAAAGAACAAAGTATAAGATATGAAAAAAGAAGCACATCAGTAGGAAGATTTGCGATAAAATTGTTTATTTGTTTTTGGTTTTTACTAAGAAGACTTTATTTTTTTTCACCCTTAAGATTTTTTACAAAATTATTTAATTTTTATTAAACGGAAATAAAGTAAAATGTAGTAAAAAGTTCATAATCATAAACTAATTTTTAAATTTGATATTAACTTTAAGTATAAATAATTACAAGTGAATTATTAACTTAATATTGTGTATATAAATTCAAAAAATATGTTTCACAAAAAAAAAAAAAAAAACAAGTATGCAGTTTTAATTTTTGTATTATTTAAGTTCGTGAGTATATGTGAACAATTGTTAAGAGAACTGAAATTCAGTTACTAGCAGTATGTAGCAGCTTGCTGCATCCATCAACTAAAATACACAATTGTAAGTTTTACTATTTAGCAAAAACAAAGTAGTATGTTTCACATTCTAAAGCAAATACGAACCCGGAAACTTGTGGAGATCGTCTGAACGAATTAAGCTCAGAAAGTAAAGCAGGTATCTAAAGGATAGTTAAAACTAATTAAAATATTACGATCCAAATCTATTTGTGAAATAGAAAAGCAATTAATCATTTTAATTTATTATTTAATTCCTCTTTTTCCTTCTATTTTAAGCATACCTCATTAGAGGCTGGCGGTGTATTAAAAATTAACAGGCAATTTATAATAAAAATATAATCAAATTGCAGGCTCAATTGTATTGAAGTTTGACCCGACTATATTATAGGCTTAAAGCAGAATTAGTCTTAACTTTCCGTTCCGTGACGAATTAGCTAATTAATTTCTGTTAAATGGAAAATATGTATTCGTGGTTTGTTATTGCTTTGACGTTCTGTTCTGTTCCGTTCGAATCAGTAGAAAATAGAATTCAACGTTAAGTTACTTAAAAAATGTTTGGAAGTGTGAGTGCAAAATTGTAAACAAACCATTTTTGTCATTGTAATTGTAGTTGTTTTTGTTGTGTTGTGTATTGTGTTTTCTTTGTTTATTATAAACGGCTGATTTGTTGTTACAGAAAAACTAATTACAATAATTTAAAAAGCAGAACGGCACGGCACAGAACGGCAACAGAAAGTAAAGACTAATGAGGCCTTTAGTTGCTTTAAGTTTTAAAGTTGGATCTTGAATTTACTATGGAGATTGCGCACGATGCAATAAGATATTAAACCTCGAGCGTATTTCACATCAATTATTGTCATCTTTCGCTAATCTAAATGCAAGGCCATGAATTATGATACAAAATAAAAAATGAACTATTGATTTGTATTTCATTCCTGCTTTTTACTCAGATCGCATTAAGTTTAAATATGGAGCGCTCTCTGTTGTTTTCCTTCATAATTACCATGAAATTATCTTAATTTGTTAATTTAATGAAATTTTGCTCTAGGTAAATTTGTTACATGAGAACATGTAAGAATTCAGATTAAAAGAAACAAAAAATAAATCAATGTTTTTGCACATGTTCCGTTTGCCCTTTTACTATTTTTGTTTTTTTTCTTTCTAGCCTGTGAATTTGGTTAAGTGTATTTATGCATGCCTTCCTCTTGTTCCTAAATGTTTTTAAAATTTATATTTCAGAATATTTATATAAAAAAAGAACTTTTGGCATTCGGTATGACTAGTATTCCTTTCTAACTACTTACATTTTGGCAAGAGTTCGTACAGTTAATTATTTGCTTTAGTACTTGTCCTTAGTATAATGTATGACATGATTGTGTGTTAACTTTTTTTGGGGTTTTGTGCTTTTATATTTACTATTTCTATTTTTTGAAGTTTTTGTGGCAAATCTTTTGCATTTTAGCTCCATTGAGCACAGTTAGCTGTTTCCGCTTTTGTATGCAAGTTTTCCGGTTTATTGAGTAGCAGAAATATATCTTTTAGAACCCCAAACATTGAACTTACAAGCATGTGTTTGAAATAGAAAAAAAGAGAAGTTATTATCATCTCAAAATTAAAATTTTGCAGAATATTCTTTTGATTGCATCCGAACAATAAAATCTTGATATTTTGTAGACTCTTAACATATTTAAATTTTTTTTTTTATTATACAAAGGTTTGTATAGTATCAAAAAAACAATTAAGGGTTAATATAAGGGCACCTGCAAGTATGGATGAATAATAATAATAATAATAATAATAATAATAATAATAATAATAATAATAAAATTAATTCCTAGTTCCTTAGTTTCTTTTTTTAAATGTTCATTAAAAATTTTCATGCAAGTATCATTCAAGTCAAGACAGGCAAAAAACCTAAAGAAGGTATGTAAAGAGACTGAAATATTCATCAGCTTTTTCTGTAGAAAATATCTGCTGTAAAATAAATAATATTATTCTACATCAAAACAAATGCACTTGAATAAGTATAAATTAATCCCTATGATTGTGAGTTTACATTTGTTTAATGAAAAGTAGAGATAAACGTTGCTGCAATGCTTATTAAAATACATGAGATTAAAACTAAAAAAACAAAAGTTTGTTTTTAAAAAGATAAAGTAAGAAAACATTTTTAAAATCTTATAATAGTTCTGATAATTTCATTCGACATTTTGCATTAACCACAACATATAAGTAGGACTATTTAAAAATATACCCAACCAAGTTTTTTCAAATTCAAGATTATTTATTAATTTAAATTGCTTTTTCATCTCTCTTTGTTTATATTATTTTTGTTATTTTAACAAACATGTTTTCTTAATTGATTTAAGAGCATTTGCTTTTTAAATGAACATTAAAAATATTTTTAATTTTTAGATCTTTTGTACTGGTTATATTTATTTGAGCAGAAGATAATGCAAATTGAATGAAATTTTTAAAGTTATCTTAGATATACATCAAGTTGAATTGGAAACAAATATTAAATTAAAACTATTTGTGCTTGTGGTAGTTGCTTTTATTTGATTTATATACTGTTAAAACTATATTGTTTTTGAATGTGATTTTAAAGGGAATCGTAGTAAGAGTATTACTACTTATTTAAACATTCACAAGACTGTCGCTATAATGCTTAAGGAAAGGCGTAAGTACATATACTCGAAAGAGTTAAGTTGAGGATTAAGAGTGACATTATTAAGGCATCTGATTCCATTAAAACTATAAGTCATGCCGGCATTTCCATAATGTGCTGCAGAGCGCTAAAAGTGTTTACTTTGCGTATTAAGGTGTACTTATACGCAGACGTGGACTTAATAAAGACGTTCATCTTATGGTGTACGAAGCACAGTTTTAATAAATGCGTTTCTTTCATTTTGTTTCTGATTAGAACCGGATACTACTTTTCAGATTTTCGACAGATAATTTATATGATTATTCAAAATGTGCCTTGCAAAAAGTATAACTATAATTTTAAAATTTTTGTACACTTGAAATCATTGAAAACTGTTAAGAGTTTCATAAACAAGCAAACAAAATTCATTTTGTTAGTTATATTCTGTTATAAGATCTAAGGTAGAGACTCGTAATGACGTTAATCTTTACATTTGTTTTTACTTCTTATGGGTATCCTAACTATAATTTTTATTTTAAAAATCACATTTACACATGCACATACATATTTCAAATATAATAAAAAAGGGTAACAAATTTAATTTAGTTCCTATTTTATTTTTAAAGCAATTTTTATTTTAATAAATTACATTTGTTAGCTTAATTCTTGTTTCTATTTCTTATTATTTGTTATCTTAACATAATATATTTCTGTTTAAGTTGAAATATTGCGTGTATATTTACAGGTCAATTTACACCAAAACATGCATAAACAAATTTTTTAATTAACATTAGTTAATATTTTTAGTACACAAATGATTATGTCTACGAAATAAGACTATTAATATCGGAAAAGATAAAATGTTTAATAAATGAGTAATTATATACATTTAATTATAAGCTAAATGATCATTAAAAACTTATTTAAATATTTACAAGTTTGAAAATGCTACTAAACAAAAAATAAATTTTTTAATAGAATTATTTTATGTCTTTTCTTATAACAGTAGGCTTAACACACTAAACTCATCGTTTGTTTTAAGCAATACTAATATGTAAGTTCCAGGAATTAAACAGATAGCATATAAATGTTTTTTATAAAAATGTACAAATAACTAGCGCTTGTTGACTAAACTGGTAAAAATTTCCGATTGTAACAGTTTTCTATGGGTTGATCTTTAATATTCCTTAAAACAAACTTGTGCTAAGAAATAATTGGCTCAAGTAAAGAAAATTAATGGTTAAAAAAATAACTGTGTATACTTTTTTATTCAAAGTCTTTAAATAAAAACTACTTTTACAATTTTTCAGCAAATGTTAAAAAACTAATTTTGTGATTAAAAGTACATTTCACTTTTGCTGTCACTCTTGACAATTGTAATTTTTTTCTTAAAGTTTTTCCATTAACTTACAACGGACAAGTCTCAAAAAATTTTCATTTTGAAAATAAATTAAACAGAAGCTAAAAACTGATCAATACAACAATATACATACGTGCAATTTTTGTGACTGTTTGTTATCTATAACCCACAAAGTGGCTTTTTTATTTGTATTTAAAAATAATAATAAAAAGCTTTTTTAGCAATTCTTTACAAAAAAATTAAAGGTGCTTACAAGAATTATGAATTCTTAAAAAAGTTTTTAAGCTTCAGCAATTTAACAAATTCGAAAAACGAAAACTGACAGAAACCGAACTTTATAGAAAGATGATCTCTCATCAGTATCTTTTTGCAAATAAGTAATGTATAACAATAATTTTAATTAGAAGTAAATGCACAAAAAACACTCCTCCTTAGGACGACTTACTCGCTAATACTTATTTCTCTAAACCTCTCAGCTAAAAGTCTTTACCCATTTTGTTCTCCTAGTGTTTAATCTTTTGGTTTTTTTACTAAAATTATTATGTATTAGAAGCCCAGCAAAAAGTTCTCATTTGACTGCTTAAAAGTCGTTAAACAATTTAATGTCAGAAATTCAATAATCACTGTACTATAAAATGTTTTATTATTATTTTTTAATAAAAATTATTCTCTTACTAGAAAAATTTTTTAAAATTAATAAGTGTTTTTATTTAAAATTTATTAAGAAAAGTATTTTTATTTTAAATGTCAAAAGTTATTGAATTATAAATGAACACATGTGCGAGGTTTTATAAATATTTTAAAAAGTGTATAGATACGTAAAAAACTATTAACAGGTCTGTTGTCATATAAAATTGAATATGGAATAAAAGTTGTAATATTATCTTCAAGTAATTGTACTGTATTTATTTTTTGATAAATTAAATAATATCCAAAGCATGTAGGAACATGCATGTTTAAATATCCGAATAAAAAATTTATTAATAAAAAGTGCGAATTTTACCTTGAGACGGTGGGCTTTTTGATATTTCACTTTTTTTAATACAAAAAAGGCATAATCGTTTAGATTACCACACGTTCCAACGTGCTAATAATCTAGATGATTGTTATTTTTAAATAAAAATTTATAGAATTAATTAATTTTGATTTGATTAACCAACCAAATTGCTATTGAGATAGGCTATACTAACAGATAAAATTTTTTGAGCATATTTTTTTAAACTAAAATCAATATTGAACCTTCCTTTTACTTGTATCTTTTGTAACTTTGTTAACGTTGTTAAAATTAATTATACTTATATACGAAGAAAATAGCAGTGTTAAAAAAAGCTTCCTTCCTCATTTATGCAGAAAAACTATAGTTTTTTTTACAATATTTTCAAAATTACATAGGGAATGAAGAAATCCGTATTTTTTAAATGGCCTTGTGAATAAAAACAGTATTGTGAATGACTGTACGCCAATACTTGCTTGTTTTTCAATACTTGCTTTCATTGATTTTTAACGCCAATGCAATAAAATTTATGGTTCTGCAATTCTAAATGCAACATATTTGCAAATATGGATATTTTTATAGTTTTTGGAAGCCAAAATTATTTTGTAGTAAAAACCATAAATGTAATAATAATAAAACTTTACTGAATATAGTTTTTCGAAAAACTTTGTGCAATATTAAATATTATATGACACCATTATACACAATGAAGAAGAGTTTCACAACTATACAGAGGAACAACACTATTTTATATTTTATTTTTCACAAATGGTTCGCAGGAGCCCTTGCGTTATTCGAGTTGGTTACCACTTGTGCAGTTTATTATTTGTACGCTGTCATAGCAAAACCAAATTTAAAAATAAGTGGTGATTTTTAAAGTTGAAGAGTTCACAGTGACACATGGTAGAGATTTTAGATTTAAAGCAACACTTACTATACCATAGCTTTTAAAAAATAATGCCGGCATACCAATAACAATGTAATCCATATTTTGGATGACTAAATCAACATTCATCAGCGCAATCCTTCTTACATAATAAGTGAAGAAAAAGGATTGAAAATAAATATTAAATTCGTTATTAAATTGACATTTTTTAGATCATCATATCGAAGGTGCAATATTTTATACATACGAGGGCTGCTCTATATATTTCTGGCCTAATAGTGAAAATGCGAATATTTATAATCAAAAATGGTTTTATTGTTTTTCAAGGTATTCTCCAGCAAGATTTATACACTTTTGCATGCGTTCAAACCAGTTGTCGAAGCACTTTTTCCACTCCGATTGAGACACCTCTAAAACATGGTTTTTGAACACTTCAACAGATTCTTCTGGCGACGAAAATCGTTGACCATTAGGTGCCAAGTCAGGGCTGTACGGAGGATGACCCATTAATTCGATGTTTTGGCCGGTCAAAAATGCTCTGGTTTAAGCCGATGTGTGAGAGTTCGCATTGTCATGGTGAACAATGATTCGTCTTCTCTTGTTGGTTTTTCGAATTTCTCCGATGACTTCAGGCAAACAAATTGTAGTGTACCACTCAGAAGTGACCGTCCTACGTTGTTAAGCGGAACAGTCGCCACATGACCAGTTTTGCCAAAGAAACAGGCGACCATTTGCTTTGAAGTGCTTCTTCCACGAACAACTTTCGTTGGATTTTGCTCGTCTTTGAAGACCCACACGGTCAATTATTGTTTCGTTTCGGGCTCATACGCCTAGATCCATGATTCTCAACCTATGACGATCTTATAAACGTCTTTTGAAGCACTGCAATCGTATTTTTGCAACATTTCTTTGCACCAATCGACACGAGCCTTTTTTTGAGCGAATTTCAAATTGTGCGGGATCCAACGAAAACAAACCTTTTTTACGGACAGGTGTTTATGCAGTATGCTGGTGGAAGAAATGTCCAAGGATGTCTCTATCTCTTGGTATGTCGCATGTCGATCTTGCATTATGAGTTCACGCACGGTATCAATGTTCTCTGGCACAACAGCCGTTTTTGGACGACCTTCACGGAATTCGTCTTTGAGCGAGATTCGGCCACGATTAAATATATTATACCAATTTTTCACAGCGCTATAGGATGATGCTTCTTCGCCATACAAAGATTTAAGTTCATCAATGCACTCTTGTCGTGATAATCCACGTCAAAAGTTGTGAAAAATTATGGCACGAAAACGTTCACGAGTTAATTCCATTTTTTTCTATATTAATTTTTTCAAGTCACTGTAAACAACACAAATAATGGTCGTACGTCAAAACGTTTTAAGTACGATTATGGTTAAAAATGACAAACTTTCCAATAGAAATATCAGATTGCACTTGGCAGCACTCAGTGTTGCCAGGCCAGAAATATATATAGCAGCCCTCGTGTTTAAACACATATTTTGACGAAGTTGTCCTGTTTTTCTGTTAGTTGCATTTGCTATTCACCCGCTGCAAGATGTTCGCCTTGTTATTATAATCAAAAACAATTGTTTTTAAGAGCATAGAAAAAGAAAAGTAAATTTCTTCATTACTCTTTGAATCTACTTTTCGTTCGTTTTAAAATAATCAACCTAAATTTTTTTATAAAATTTTGATAACCCAAGAAAAAATTCTTTTTTTTTTAGAATATGTATTTTTATGTTTCTTTTCTAAGAAATTGTATGTGATAAATTTTAATATATTTAGTATGTTTTACCTATAATATACAAATTAATATATAAACTAATGTGAGTTAAACGTTGAGGTAAGAATTTGCAAAAAAGCACGCTGTTAACTAAATCTATAATATCAGTGACAAAGAAAACATTACTACATGCACGCTTTTAATTACTAAAGAAACTATTCATTACAATTACAGATTACGAAAAAAAAATTTAAGTGAATAAATATTTCACTTAACGTGTATGTCAGACAGTATAAAGAAGTTTCCATCCTCGATAAAAAAAAAAAAACGAAAATATTTATCGATCAATAACCAAAAGCAAAAAAGTTCTTATTTGTAAATACAAGTATAAAAAGTTGTTTTCTTTGCATAAATAAAAATCGTGACTAATTGGAAAAACAACAGATAAAACAGAAAAAATATGCCACAAACCTTACAGTACGAGTTAATAAAAAGTAAATAAGAATACAGAAGCACGAAGCTAAATTTTATGAGAAATAGCAAAGTAAACAACTTGAAGGACAGCAGCAAGATAGAACTAGAAATAAATTTTTTTATTTTGTTTTTTCTTTTTAAATTTTTCTGCAAAAATTTATCCCGTTGCTTTTATTTTAGAACATTAACAATTTTTTTCTTGTTACGCATTACTTTTTTATCAATGAGAATATATTATTATGGAAAACTTTTACGGATTTGAACAATTTTTTATAGTTAGTAATTTTAATTGTTAACTTTGCTACAAAACATTAAATTATCTTAAAAGAAACTGCAAGATATTTTTCTACAATTTTGTGGCATTTTTACAAAATATCGTTCATCAGTAAATGGAAAACACAATTGAGTACTCAGGAGTATAACTTATTGTGCATCTCATTCACTGTTGACGTAGGTCAACCTTTTACCCAAGTAAAGGCTTAAACAAAATGGAAAAAATTAGAATTATTGTTTAAATTTCTTAAATTTTATAAATAATTTTATTTTTCTTTCAGTGTAACTTACTTGAACGGGCGGAAGAGCTTCGTTTTAACATAAATAATAATTAATGAGATTTGCCTTTACTATTACGCAGAAAAACGAAACACACGTACTAACGCAAATGGGTTTTAAAAAGCAAAGACGAAAAACTCGGCCGTTAAAACTACTCAGGATTTTTGGAACTACTTAAAATATATACTCCAATTTTCCTGAAAAAATACACACATTTAAAAATGACTGGTAATTTTAAACGATTGAATTTTTTAAGAAAAAGATGGTCCGGAATAATAACAGATTAAAGCGACATTTGAATCGAGCGTTAACATTTTATTTTTTTAAACAAACCTCTCATGGTCCTTGTTATATTGAAACTATCTAGTAAAAGTTTTTTTATAAATGGGTTTAAAAAGCTTTCTAATGCGACTTGACTTTTTTTTAATAAAAAAAGTGTTGAAATTTACTTAATCGTAGTATTTCTCTTACAAACGAGAATGACGCATTCATAATCTTAAAATTTTTTTAAACTTATGTATCAACAAGCAAAAGCTTTTGTATAAAGAAAATCTTTTTCTATTTAATATATAAAACTGATTCATATGTTACCCTTTTCACTATTACAGGGTCAGACTTCAAATATCTACATACTTAAGTTTTATTACGTATCACAGACTGGGTTAGATAACCTTATTATTAAAAAAAAGCCAAAAATATGCCAATTACATGCAAAAGAAAAATAATAAAGTTATTTGTAAACATAAAAAACTACTACGAATGCACTAAAATACTTAAAAAGTTGTGTAACCATCTAAACTTTTTCTTTTAAAAATAAATTTTAACCCAAATTAGATTTCTTTTTATTTTTCATACATTTCAGGAAAACACAAAAAGAACTAAAAAGCAACCCTTTTAAGGACTTGACCATCAGGAAAAAAGATTAGCTATTGTCTCATATCCAAAATTAGAAAAGAACCATGCAACAAACTAAACAAAAAAACAAGGTTAAAGAATAACAAGAAAGTTAAACAAACTTTTTTTAAATTTTATTTTTAAGTAAGATTTACAAAATAAAAATTAATTAAATAACTTGCAAAATAAACTATTGTTTTAAGTAGTGGGTTGTTAGGTTTTTTCTTGTTTTGTGTTAATTTTAAATAACAGAGTTTTTGGTATTAAGTTAATGAATAAATAAAATATTAATTTAGGCACAAGTACACAATACAAAAGTTACCTGGACGAGCATCAACTAATGAAAAACCAACAAACCAAATGTTATAACTATATAGCTACTACGAAAGAAAATTAAAAACTGATAAAGGTAAAACAAAAATCGTAACCAATCTTGTAGTACTCAAAAACTTTTATTTCTTTTAGCGAAAGAATTTTTTTCTACAAGATATATTAAGTGATAAAACTTAATATTTAGAAAAACATAATTCATAAAATATGAGCAAATGAATATAACACTGTCTAACTCATTACCAAAGAATTTTGAAATTTCAAATACATTTTTTACACATGTTTACCTACATATGTACGTGATTATAATTGAATGTCACACAATTTATTAAATTGAGTGCAAGTGCGCCTTAAAAAGTCATATATAATTTCTTGACTTTTTATATACATATTATAGGAGGATTTATTTTTATTATTTTTTTTTTTTTTTTGCTTCGTTGCAGTTTATTATTTTCTCGTGAAGACTTTTGTGAAAAGAAATCAAAATCAATAAATAAAAAAATAAAAAAATATCTTAATCAAACATTAAATTATTTCGACAAGAACAACAAACTGCTACCTAATGAGTACCGTGTTAATATATTTATATGTAAGTCAACGAAAATATTTTTGAATCCACCTATGTGACAATAAAGTTCAAAGACAATAAGAATTTCGTTTGGAAACAATATTTGTATTTCTTTGAGTAGTATTTTTCCAGCTGTAGATAACGTAATTGGGTTAGGATAGAAGCAAACAAGAAAACTCAGCAATCAAAATAACTAATTCGCATATATAATTTGTGCTTTAATCACCTTATTTTAAATATGAAACTTTACATGATTTTTATTTTTCCAACATAAAAATTATTTCGTTGATTAAAAATATTCTCTGAAGCATAAAAATTTAGTACATATACAAATCTTGAATTATGGGATCTGTTATCGAAAACGAAATAATTACCTTTAAACAAGGCTGCTTATAATAAAATATCACTACTCCTAGGCTAAAAAGCAATATATTCTGGAGGCCAAAAATTTAAAATAAGTTAAAAGGAAGACATAAAAAATTCAATTAGCATCTTAAATTGAACAAGATTTTTAATACTATAGTTATTGATTTGTTCCCTTAAATTAACCTTAACAAGTACTTGCCATATAATGAAATACTTACTATGCACTTTAAAAACACATTACATTAGTTAGCAAATGTAAGAAGTTGTAATTAAACTAATTCCTTAAGTTAAAAATAAATACCTTGAAATACGTACTAATTTTTCTGCCAGTAATCAATGTACTCAATTCTCAGTAATTTATTACAAAAGTCTCATGCCTTGTTAAAATCATTAGGTTGGTAATCTAGTTGTGTTGTCCTTTCGTTAAAAATGCTTAATTTTACACCCAATTACTTTTTCTGAAAAATTTTGCTGGGATGTGCAATGTGCTATTTTTCCAATAGATTTTATTATTTTTAGTTTCTTAAATTTATAATTCTTTATAAACAGACACATCTTACTAATTGTTGAAAAACTTCACGGATAAACATTCTTAAAGAGCAGGTTAGGATTTGAAAACAGTTTATAGCTTTACATACTAATTTGTGATTTTTTTTATTGGAAATAAACTCCATTGATGTGAGGCAGTATGATGTCTTATATATGACTACAAATTAATAAATTGGTTTTTAATATTATTTTCATATTTAAAATTATATAATTTTTATAATTTACTAGCTATACTCTGTGCTCTTCGCTACCCTAGTGAGAATAAACATACGACGACCAGCCTATTAAGCAAGTTTTCCGGTTCCCTATTTTTAAATAGTTTTATTCTCTAGGAATTTCGAAATATATGTCTATTCTTTCTGAAGTTTGGTGCGGCTATAAATGCCGTACATTATGTCTTAAACCTTTTACTTGAAGATTTATTTTTTTTCTTGAATTTAATTTAAATTGATCAGTTCCGATCAATAAAAAGTTCGAAAAGGAGGAAGCTTTTTTCAGCTCCAGGTTTACCATTTGAAAATATCAATACCCTATTTTAATTAAACTTGTAAGAGTTTGAAGAGGTTTTGCACAAACACTGCTGGCTACCAAAATAATTTATTTCAACGAAATATATAAACAACTATTAATAGAAAAAAATTGAGGTTAATTTTTTTTAATTACAAATACACTTAATTGTTTTAGTTTTGCAAGCTGAATTTTGTATCTTTTTGTTTTGAGAATGGGATGTATAGCTGCAACGACTACCACATATCAATCTCTTAAGTAAGTTTTTTTATTAAGTGACCAGTGTAATTTTTTTTATATTCAAAGGTGAAACGCATTTTTTATTTGTCTGGTTTAGTTTTTAAGAAATATGAACTAAATTAAATAATACACGTCCATTTTATAAACTAAATTTAAATGAATATGAAAATTTCGAAATCCCGTTCGTGCTTTAAAAATCTGGAATGTATGTGAAAATAAGTGGGCTAAATAAACGGTAAAACTAATTTAGGTTAAAAGCACTACATAGAAACTGAATCCTTAATATTGAATATAGAAACAGGATGACGTGTGCTTTTATTTGCAGAGAGAATTGCAGTGCTTTTCCTGTTTTCCTTTCTAGTCCATTTATGCAATTTTATACTTGAGAATGATTTTACAAAATTTTGAATTATTTCACCATACAATTGGAATTTAATGTATCTATGACAGTCTCAAATCTATGTGTAAGTTTGCTCAAGGTGTTTAAAAATAGTAAACCAAACAAATACATATCTTTCCTTTTTAAACTTAAAATATATTTTAAGTTCTTAGACTTAACATTTATAAATTTTTTTTTTAAAATAATAAAAATCTTAATTAAAAAACTAAATTTAATGTAAGTTAGAGATTTAATTTTAAATCACTTAAAGGGGCAGGATTTTATTATTCCAGTGTTTATTAGCAAAAGATTTTCGAAAGTGCCAAATTAAACAGGTTATTAATTTTAAAGAAGAGCTTTAACTAGTGCTAAAAACTTCCAAAATTATACGTATTCTTGTAAGTAGAATTTCGGAAATAATGTAGACAAAACTGCAAAGAGGAACTGCAGAAGTAATGACTAATAGTAAGCAAGAAAGGCCAACAATTTCAAAAATTCTAACAAATATCTTGTAAAAATCTCAGGTTTAATGATCTGACATATATATTAAATTTTCCGGAACTTCAATTTTTTCAGAATGATAAGATCAACGTATCCACTTTGCATCACTGTAAAGTACAAACTATGAAGCAATAATCCGATATTCGATAGACCATCTTGAACAACAATAGTCAATTGATTCTGGATCATTAGTTAAATAGCTGATGTGTATCTTTGTAGAAGAAGCATACAAAAAATGTTCCCAACATTAGGCGAAATAGTTCAATAGGATTTATCCAATGGTAGTTGAAAAATAAAAATTACTAAAAAAAATGGTGAAAGAAAGCTGTATAAGTTTTCTACATACCTAACTTTTGTGCGTCATAATTTTTATCAACTTCCACTTAATCAAAAAAGTTAAAATTTTTAAACAAATACAAAAAAGATACAAAAATACGAAAATACGAAAATTGTGCAGTAAAAAATAATTTTGTTCAACTTAAGCGTAAGCTATACTAAAGCAAACAAACAAAATTTCTTTTATGATCATTGTACAATAAATATATAATGTTTATTTAAAAATGAATAATAGTTCAGCTTAACAGTTAAGGACAGTTGCTATTGCCTGAAATGATTCGTAAACAAGGAAAAACAATTAAGAATATAAAATACAATGAGAGGAAAAATCTACAACTACGTGAAATGATACTTTTTTATTTCTATGACATAAATTTGTAGTTATTAAGAAATAAATATACAAATACTTGTTTGATCCTCTTTTAGAATAAAGCAGTAAAAATATAAAATAAGATTTCTGCAAATGTATGATTGTTCATATGAATAGCGCTTTAAGACAAGAGAACTTAAAAATTCCCTTAAAGCCTACTCCATATTAAAAAGAAAACAAAAATAAATAAGTAAATGGAAATATCAAAATCTTAACATAAAACGTCTATGTTTTTACAGAAATTTAATTTAGGAAAACTATCGTTAACCCTGAAGCCAGACGATCAAGTTTTCCTTTCAAGTTTTTCACACATACTGCTTGTCAAAATTTATTAAAATTGACAGCTGTGACGTAGGCTGCACGCAACTTGAAAGCAAGTTGAAATCAATATTATTTTCAAGATGGCATCGTCAAGAAAACAACTAAAAATACTTAAGTCGCTGAAAGTTTTAGAAGAAGTAAACAATTTGGTTAAAGAGGAAAAAAAACGGAAGATAGTTAGACGGTATTGGATGAAGCCATTATTAGTTGCAAGGTAAGTAAACTGTAAGAAAATTTAATCTTTTATATACATTTATATGTACGTATATACTTGTTTTTATTTTAGAATGGATCACGATTTGGAGGCCCATTTGCTAAAGGATCTGATTTGGGAGGGCGACGGTGGCGACTTCAGAAACTTCACCCGCATTGATGTGAATAAGTTTGAAGAGCTACTAAAAATGGTAATGTAATATTGAATAGAGCTGTAATGAAATTTATTATATGTTTCTGTCTACAACTAGGTGTACAATCGAATAAAGAAGAGTGACACGGTAATGCGGGTATCTATTTCACCGCGGCTAAAATTATGTTTGACACTAAGATACTTAGCTACTGGTGACTCTTACAAGTCGTTGGAGTTCTTGTCCAGGGTTTCCAGAAACACAATAGGCGCCTTTGTGCCTGAAGTCTTAGAAGCCATATATGAAAGTTTGCAAGCTAGTTATTTAAAAGTGAGTTACATATACATTTGTATGTATATAGACTTTACAATTCATTTTAATGTAAAACTCTTCATTTATTTGATTTTTTTTTAAATTTTTTATTAAAACATTCACTTACAAAAATTTTATTAAAAACTATAAAAAAGAAACAAAAATTAGATGTTTAAATTCATTACTAAAAAAAAATATAAATTAGATTTTTAAATTCAATATTAAAAGCTTTGGTAAAAACAAAAATTGAGATCTTTAAATTTTCTATAAAGGAACACAATAACAAACAACTTAAAAAACAAAAACTTTAGCACTCTTCTTCCAAGATTTCAGCATCGGACATTGCAAAAAACAAAATGTCTGTCGATGGCGTTGATGCTCTTGATGGGCGATTAACTTCTACAGGAACTATTTTGGTTTTTGGCGCATGATTTTTTTGTAAAATCTCCACTTTTCTTTTGGAAATCATAGATTGCATATCTGCCATTAGCTGATATGCCTCGACTTCAGGAAATTCTTTTATTTGCCTGCCAACACTTTCTCCAAAACTCTCAAAAACACTCAAATCTTTATTTATGGCAAGCAGTTTATCCGTCATCCAATTTCGACTTGGCCTCTGGTGAATGCCTTCTCTTTTTTGAGCATGAGGGGTGGGATTCTATGAATGAAGAATCATTCGTCTCAGAGTCCAAAGCGTCATCTAATTTTGATTTGGCTTCTGGATAGTGTTTATGCTTCTTTGAGCATGACGGGTACGATTCCATAAGTGAAGAATCAGTCGTCTCAGAGTCTATTGTATCTTCCTTTTAATATAAAAAGATATAATTATATATGTATTATGTCTATTATTACACTACAAATTTTTATTTTATTTCTTAACAGATGCCTAATAATGAACAAGAATGGCAACAAATATCGGACGATTTCAACAAATTTTGGCAGTTCCCACATACACTAGGTGCACTGGATGGGAAGCATATACGGATTAAAGCTCCAGCACATACAGGCTCTCAATTCTACAATTTTAAGGGCTATTTTAGCGTAGTGTTGTTTGCTGCTGTTGACGCACATAGCCGCTTTACATATATGAATGTGGGCTGCAATGGTAAGTCGTCCGACAACACCATCTACAGTGACAGCAATTTATACCAGGCCTTGCAGAATGGAACTTTAAATATTCCACAACCAACACAGCTTATCTCTGGTAATGGCAATAAAATTCCTTATTTTTTTGTTGGCGACGATGCTTTTGCGCTGGACAGACATTTAATGAAGCCATACAGCAGAAGTATGAAATTAAGCGTGCCACAGGAGATTTTTAACTACAGACTGTGTCGATCAAGAATGGTGGTGGAATGTGCTTTCGGTCGGCTATCTAACAGATTTCGCATATTCCACAGACCAATCGAAGTTAAACCAAAAACTGTGGACGCTATCGTGAAGGCTTGCTGTGTCCTTCACAACTATTTAACTAAGCCTAGAACGGCAACAACAGTAACAGAACCGGCAGAGCAGTTAGTTGTGGAAGCATTTTCAGCAATTGGAAGCCAAAGCCACAAAAGTTACAAGTATGCGTGCAGAACTAGGGATGAGCTGTCACGGTATTTAACTACATATGGTAATGTAGATTTTCAGTGGCAAAAAATTAATATTAAATAAAGAAACTTGCATCCACTAAGAAATAAAATGTTTTTTATTTTATCTATTCACTTACCTGCTTAGAATTATCAACAGTTTTCCGACGAAATAGAGACACGTCAAGAAAACTCATTTCGTTGTACCAAAACACACTAGGTACATATATGGAGTCTGTGTCGCATCCAGATTTCTTACTTCGTTCCACTCTCGATTTTTCTGCACTGTAGACTGTTCGAAGGGACTTTATTTTTTTTTTACATCTTCCACAGGTATTTTCGTTTCTGCTGCAATAGCATTATAGGCCTTTACTTTTAGATCGTTGCGCCTATATGACGGAAGGTTCATATTCCACAATACTTCGTGGCTTCTGTAAAGCTCTATGAACTTTATAACATCTTTGTATTTAGAACTTTTATCGGAGAACATATTTCACTCTTTTAATTATTAATTTATATTTAAATTAAATGATAAAAATCATAGAGCACAGTTAAAGATGTGAAAAGACAAAACAAAAACTTATGGCGGCAAAATATTTGTAGAAATAACAACAAAAAATACTTCAAAAGAATTGTATCAGCTGTTTTCTTGAACGTAAATTGAAACACTCAACTTGAAAGAAAAATTGAAAGCAAGTTCGTTTCAATTTTTGAAAGTATGAGTGTATTAGTAAAAAAGTGTGAATGTATTAAAACTTGAAACAAAACTTGAAGCAAAACTTGATCGTGTAACCTTCAAGTAAGGAAATTTAAGCTTAATTAAAAAAATAAAAAAAAAAAAAACTTTGTAGAATATTCTCCAATAAGTCTATTAATGACCAAAATTCAGTAATCCTTAATCTTTTATATTCTTTATTATATTTTTGCAGTAAATATAGTATCCAATCAACGAAATTTATGTGAAAATATTTTGGTCAGTAATTTTTGGTCGATAATTTTCAGAGTAATATTTATTGCATCAAATTCATAAAAAATGTGTTCGAAATTTAAATCCTTTTTATTAACCGCTAAAATCGCAAAGTATTTTAGTGAAAAGATATATTTTCAACACTAATCAATGTCAACTTACAATAAGTAAATGTCTGAAGAATTACTAAAAACAAATTTAAAATCTACACATATTATGTATAAATAAAATGTATATTTCATGTATTAATAAAAAAAATTCATTATATTTAGTTATTTAATAGGACATGAGTTATTTTAATAATGTACTGGATATTGCTCTAGTTCTTTGACTTTAGCCTTCAAAAATTTTAAAAATTAAAGTTAAAAAAAAAAATAGTCATGCGCTATTATTCTTCATATTTATTAATATAAAAATATATTTTAAATTATTTGTTTTTATGAATGTTAAACTCTTATATCTTTAAGTAAATGTTTAAATACTGACAGCATTACAGCACAATTATCTTTATTTAAAACAATTGAGTCCACGCAATTTGGTAACGCAGGATACTTTTCGTCACGTTTTTATAAAAAATAAAATCATTAAAATAATATATAATATATTTTGTCAGAATTTTAGACAATGCCAATGATTAGGATAACTTTATAAAACATCATAGAGCATACTAAAGCATTTAGTACTTAGAAAAAAATTCAATTACTTTTGAAAATCTGGTACCAGAAATTAATTTTATATAGAGCATGTTTTTGTTCTCGAACCCTTCTTACTAAACAGAATTGATTTTAATTTTGCATTTTTTGTTATTTTTACATGTAGTGATATTTTGTTCAACGATTAATAAATCGTTGTTTATTTTTTTGTTACACTTCTTATTTCTCTTTTAATTTTAAAAGTTAACAAACACACGTCTCATTTTATGGCTTTTGTTATTAATAACGCTTCAGTTAAGCATAGAAAATATTCAAACTATCAAAATTGACAGAAAATTTATAAATCTATAAATGTACTATGTTATGTAACAAAATGTGAAAGACATATGCAGTTTACAACAAATTTTGTACAACTCGGTTAGAGTTTTACGATCCAACACAATTTTAAAAGTTCTTTAAAAATATAATATAATAAAATAAATAAATTTAAAACAAAATGTTCATTTATGCATTATCTCTGCATTTCGTTAAAAAAGAATAGAAGAAGGTAGTTAATTCAAAAGTCAAAACAAGGGATATTTGGCAGCTTAATTAATTTGTGTTATAATGAAGATAAACCAATCAGAATATATAACTCATGACTTGCTAAATGACTTGCAGAAAAATTAAAAAAACTGATAAATCTACTTGTATTCTAACTTTAGTAATATATTGAAGTTTTGCTGAAAACATGTCTGACGCTTAGTTTACTACAATATTAAAAAACGTTAATATATCAATGTTTTTTTGTTCCATTATTCTGTTTTATTTGGAAGATAATTAAACTTATGCTTTTAAAAGATTTTTTTAGTTTTTCTTACGGGTTATGTTTTCCTATATTTTTTTGTTGTAAGGACAACTCAGAGTCAACCACAACACAGAACTCGATGACAAGATAGAAAGGAATCTTTGAGAAGTTGTTTTTCGAATTCTATTCATTTATCATGCATTTTTTTAACTGTACCAGCATTCAGGGGATCCTTAGTCATGCAATAAATGAAAGAATTCAAAGAAAGAAAATCTTAAATTTGGTCTTTAAAGAAATGTTTGGCAATTTAAATCAATTTTATTTATTTTTTTAATACATTTTTAATGAATTAATGGAAAAATAATCATTATACCTTTAAACGAAAACCAAATGAAAGTTCTCTGTGAATTGATTACTGATTCAAAGTACTCTTAAGCCTACATGAGTTACTAACAGACAAAATAAACTGACAACTCTTTTATGCGTGAAATGGGTAGGTATTTGAACATTGTACGTTTAATAGATATAAAATAAATATAATTAAAATGTGGTTTTTGTATAAAAAACAATTTAAAAAAATTGCATTTTATGTTAAGGCAACACGTATTTCATACAGCATGTATTTTGCCCAAAGATTTATGATGCAAGACGATATGCAATTGCTAAAATGGTAAAGAATTCTGATATGATAAAGACGATGGCCTAGAAATTTGTTTAAATTATAATATTTTTTTATGATTTAATAAATGTATGAATATAAAGAATAACTTTGTACTTCTTGTTGGTAGTAACAAAAATTTAAGTATAGAATTTCTGATACAGATTCATATACATATATTTTCCCAAAAATTTTTGTAAATAAATGAAATATACATCAAGGATAATTGCAATATTGTTTTTAAGACATAAAATGTTGCTAAAAAATTTAAATTCATAAAGCATCTGAAAACGAAGAATAAAAATATTTTTATTGTAAAAACACAGCAGAAGCCAAAAAATATTTAATATTAAACTTGATTTTGTTTTAATTTTGCAGGAAGTTTTAAACGATTTTTGTTACCAATAGTATTGCAAAACAAAAAAGAAAAAAAAATTAAATACTTGTTATGCTGCCGTATGGGATTCAGATTGAATTTTTAATTAGACTTTCCCCAATATGAATTTCGGAGTTATTATAGGGAATTTTAATTTAAATTATTTTCATTTTATCGTACCATTTTATGTTATATTTACATTTAATAAAATATCATACTTTTTTTTATTGGCAATTGAAAACGTAAGCTTTTAACAGAGTGTCGAGAATCTTAATTGATTATGCAACATACTTTCCCACAGTAGTTGTGGCTTAAGCAAATACTTTGAAAAAAAAAATAATAAAATGTTAAACTGACGTTAACACATTTTTTACTTTACTACACGCCTGTCAACAATTTCGCATATACAGTTGGAATGGCCGGTAAAACTAAAAGACAATAGTAGCTACAAAAGAAAATTAATTTAAAAACTGGTATTATTTGTTTTTTAATCATTTTTTCTCAGAAGTTGCGCAAAATTAATTAATCTTAGCAAAAAAAAAAAATTATGCATTAAAAATAATGCAAAATGTTATTTTCGTCGATGAATTTGCAAAACAGAAAACAAATAAATTATTGAATAAAAAACTTAACTTAAACAAATATGTAAAAAAATAAACATAAATTTCAGTTAAAATTTTAAATTTGTATAAAGTTAAAAAAAGCTCTATATAGCTTTGTGCTAAGTTTGATTTTGAATTATTAGAATTAAGTTAAAGATAATGAAAATAAGAAAAAATATACAAAAACTCAATTACACTTCGGACTTCGTGATGAAACATCTACCAACTATAACTTGACTACTTTGACGTCCTATTCTTTTACCACAAACATTACTTGCAAGAGAAATATTTGTCCGATGATTCATTTATGTTTATTTTTATTTTTTATTTTTTTTAATTGAGAAGAATTGTTTAAGCAACTTAATGTTTCTTTTTAAACGCCTTTTTAGTTATTTTCGTAACCGTCCTACATTCTTTTGAAATAAAAAGATGTCAGATAAGACATGTGGTGAAAGGAAAAAGATAAGCATAGACGCTTTATTAATTATTTTACTTCGCCGGCGATTATGCTATAAAAAAGTTCCGACGAAGGAGGCTGCATGTTTAATGTTAATTCTGGATATGTATTTATACCATTAAACAGAAAATTAAATTTTTAATTTTTGGTTGCCACAGGGGTTGAAACCTAGCCAAGCAGGTTTGTAGTCAATGTGCTTTCAACTTAGACTGCAGCGCCCACCAATTTAATTCCATATTCCCAAAAAACATTAAACTCCTATCCACAATTTTAAGGAGGTGTACATGTTGTTTATATTATCAACAAGTTTAATCAAAAATTATCAAACTTCAAAAAGAAGTTTAACTAGAAGATTTTTTCAATCAGAAAATTGTCACGTGATGTGTAATTTTATAGAAGAGATCTAAAACAGCAAATATATTTAAAATTTGTAGGACGGATTATAATACTCAATTATAATATATGAAAATAGGTTTACAATATCATTGCTCGTATTTTACTAATATTACCTAGTGTAGTGGTATTTAATTCATATTGTATGTTTAAGTGTATAAAAATTGATAGCAATTAATTTTTGGTTAACAGTGTTAAACACAACCAAATTGTTTTTTGTATAAAAAACACACTTCTTTTTTAATGTGAATATAAAAATATACAACTGTAAAAACGTAATAATGCAATTTACCTCTCGATGAAGTCAATAACATTTTTTGTATAAAAAATAAATTAAATTATGCTGAATAATTCAATAATCAGTAAAATTTAAAAACTTTAAAAACTTGAAAACTATCAATATAAACCTTTTATAACTCAATATCAAATTCTTAATATTTTTTTATATAAAATAATTTCATTTTTTTCTACTTCAGTCCTTTACCCACTGTTTGTATTTCTGTTAAAAATTTTTAACAAATATTTTTTTGCTGGCCTTTATAAATTTTTATATTTCTTATTGTTTATTAGCAGTATGCATTTACAATGAGTTTTCAAAGCTCTTATTAATGACAAAAAATTATATATTAAACATATTTTTAAGTACTTGTGGTAAGAAATATTCAATATTATCTACTGTACAAGCAGATTTCCGTCTTGTAAATATTTAACGAAAAGGGAAATTAATTAAACCTGTTACGCTTTTCAGATAAAATGATATTAAAAATGTTTTTCAATATACGTACATATTTATATGACTTAAAAAACATAATTAAAATATATAAAACACTACAAACAATTATAAATTTTAAAGTTGAAATAAAAAAATAATTTCCAGCAGTAATCATGCTGGAATTTTTATTTATGTTGATTAATTGATTTTTTTAATGTATTGATTAATGACGATATTTGTTTTTCAATACAAGTGATGAATGTGGAGTTATATGTTTATTGTTAGACATTGCAGCACAATGCAGAATCATCTTGTGTCCTTGGCGTGTACACAATAAATTATATTGCTGATCTAGTGAATGTGTGTAATTCTAATTATTTTTCGTAGCTGTTAGTAAAAATAAAAATGTGAAAAATATTTAAAATTTGTGAAAGCGTTAATTCTTCCAAATAGTTTTAAATGTGGAACCTTAAAGCACTTAACATGGATATCATGACATATTATTATGAAAAAAAATGTTTGACTATTTGTTTATTATTTTATTTTTTGAGGAGACAATTTCAATGTGCAAAAAGCTTAATTTCAGCATTTATTTTGCCTTCAAATTCTATATCTTAAATTTAGAGTAAAAATAGATTATAAAGTGAAAAAATTTGTGATACTATATAATTGCGTAATTCTTTTAAGTATCTGATTCTTCTTATAATAAACTGCAGCCAGAAAAGTTGACAGCAGCTTTTAGAGAATGCTGCAGTACATGACGTTTTTGCTTAACAAATCATTTACTAACAAGGGCTCAAAATAAAACATAGTGAAGTATACCTATAACGTACATAAAGCTGACCGTCAATCTGACAATATTTTTAAAGAGCCACTAGATGTGTTTTATTTTATGCTATTTTGCACCTCAAATTAAGGGGTGATTCAATGCAAACAAAATGGTATATGTTTCCTAAGCCACAAGAAATGTACAGAATTTGAAAAACTGTTATTTGCACAAGAATGTCAAAGAAGGGCTTAAGTGTAATTCTGTAAAAGTTATTTCATAGAACATAGTAAAGTTAGAATGTGGCATATCAAGTTATTTTTCTATGTTTTCTTGCGTAAATTATATTTTAAAGAGAAGTTAAATAACAGAAAAGTTTATGCTTGTTCGGTTGTGCATTTTATTAGTTATGAAAAAATTGCTGACACTTGAACTTAATATTGCGTATATTTGATATAATTCGTGGAAAAGGTGGATTGGCAGTTATATAAAATTAAAGCAAGGAGTCATAAGCAGGGGCTAAGGGGCTAAGAACAAAACATTGTAGATGTGAAAGTCTCATGAATTATTGTATAAACTACTACCAGAAGGTGTATATTAAAGCCGGACTTACCATTGTTTTTTTAATCTACACTTGAGAAGCAACATTAATCATCGCAATGAAGTTTATTTAATTAACGTTTTTTTTTAATAGATACAAAAGAGTTTACAACAAAGTGCTATTTAGTTTCTAGACCTGGTGATCTGTGACAGATGGACTGATGAAGAGACATTGTAACAAAAACAATAGTGTCCACATGTAAGCTAAATGAGTAGTAAGAAATGACTGTGGGGATATGCCTTTCTTAAAGTAAAACATTTTATATTTTGTGGTTTGTGATAAAAATATAATATATTATTTACAATTATGCAAAGTAACTTAAAATATGATTTCACATAATAAATTTCTTTTTGGAGAATCAAGCAGAACCTAAAAAATTATTTAATAAAGGCCGTGGTTTTAAGACCATTGTATTACTTATGACTGCCGCCACCGAACTAGATTTTCAGAATAACTAACCATTGTACCGAAACAAGCATCTTGCAACAATAAAAATATAAACTAAAATATTTTTTTGTTTTTTTTTTTTTTTGTTTTATTAGCAACCTAAAAATTTTAGGTGTAAGTGGTCTTAGTCTTACCAACCTTAAAGCCATTAATTATTTATAACTCCTCATATTCATGTATCCTAAATTGGTTATCTAAGTAAATAATATTTACATTATACACAACCTAAGGTTGTTAGGTGCAAATAATGCTTATGACGACTGTAGTTCTGTTCTGCTTATCTTTAATAAATAAAAACAATTATTTTTCCAAAAATTAAAAAAATGAAAACCTAAATGTAATAATGTTATATACAGTCTCATTAAAGATTAAGTTTTTCAAATGCTTTACATTTGTATATACTTTTAAGAAACAGATACAAAAAGATTAAAAATAAATTAATTTCTTATTTTTTTAATAAGCATTAATAAAGCAAACTAATTAATATGTGTTTAACAAAGAAAATCAGAAGCTAGGGTTTTGTCGCAAATATTGCGTTAAATTTTTGATTTGCTTATAAATTTTGCCTAACAAAATATGTATGTATGTATGTTGAAATAAAATAAAAAGTTTTTGAGACAATAAATTTTAAATTGTGCTTTAATATAAATAATATGTAAAAAATGTGCTTACCGTTTCATTGAATTATCGTAATTTTTGAATGTTTTAAAGCAATGCCGTTGGATATGTAATACTGTTTGAAAAAAACTGACTGCAATATGTTTTTTTATCTTAAAATAAAGTATGAACTTTTATATTTCACTCTAGTATTTTTCTTTTTGACCATTATGATTTACATATATTTTACAAAAGTGGTTATAAAGCTGCATCACAAAAATAAGTAACAGTTTGGTAGCATTTGTGGTTTTTGGGTTTCTATTCATTGAAAATTAAAAAAAATCAATATCAAATTTTCCTACAAAGAAAATTTTACTTGGTATCAGCATATTATCAAAAGGAAATTAAATCGCACTCTATAACTGTACATGTTTAGAGTTTTGCACGAAAGCTTATTTGTTAAAAGACGTAGAAAGATTCTTATATTTTAAATTAAAGATATTTTATTAATATGTGTGTATGTATGTATGTATGTATGTATATTAAGAAAGCTGCTTTAAAAATGGCTAAGAAAATTTTATAACGTAACATATAGTATTTGTTTTAGCATTAGACATGTTTCATAAAAAACTTATTTTTATTATTATTTGGCAAAGAAAAGCTAAGGAAAAATAGTAATTTTTTAATCCATAAACTTTTCTCACTTATGCACATGATTTATCGTCATACTACGAATAATATGCATGAGCGCCTGAAAAATAAATAGAGGTGGACAGTAGTGCTCTTGGTGTGAATTGACACAAGTAATAAATTGAAACATACCAATACTAATCTAAATTTAACTTAATTAGAATTAGGCAAGACCCATAAAAAATAAACAATCAACCGACATTTTTTATCTTTGTACTGATTGTTTTGTTGTCTATATATTTTCATCAACGAAGTAAAGAAGGAATCATTTATTTATGTAAAATTTACCTCATCCTTTATTCCCTGACTAAGCTTAATAAGTAGCTTAAAATTCAACAAAATGCAATTGTATTCATATGTTTATAAAAATGTGAAATAGCTGTTTGACAGACTGACCTTGTAAATACTTTGGAACTCTTAGAAGGTACCACATATGTACATATTCTGCAATATCAAAAACTTATTTAACAAGAAAAATATGTTTTCACTTTAGGTTCCAAGAATAAAAGAAAATCAGTAAATCCCTACTAAAAATGGTTGAACTTTTTATCCTGGCGGTAAATTTTATTCCAATGATAAATAAACGTCGCACTATTACAATATCCCTTAGAACGTTGAAAAGCAATGGAATGTCTCGTTCTTCCAACCTGTCAAAAGCGTAGTGACATTAAACAAAAATTAATAAATAAGAACATTGCATTTTTAAGAAAAGGTCACCGTTCCTTTAACACACTAGAATACGGAAGGATATTGATTTTTCTTGTTTATTTAAAAATATTTTACATTTATTTAAAATCCTTGTTTTTTCCTTTTTATTTATTTTATTAAATACATCTTTCAATCTGGTTTAACACATTCTTGTGAAAATACTTTTGCAAAATAAAATTAATTCAAGTAAAAATATTTTGGCTTCTCACAAAATTTGATGTTTTTATTTGTGCCTGTGGCTTTGTACACAAGATTCGTGCGTAAACAAAAGCAGGTAAGTTGAGAATTATTTCAAATGCTTTTCCTTTAATACATTTTTATAATATGCAAGATGCTTACGAATGAATTAAGCTTTCTTTGATATTCTCTTAAACATTTATTTTAAGCAGAAGTAATTATACGAAATACAATAGGAGATACACAGTTGACATTTATAAGAATTTCATTAAAAACCTGCACTAAAATACTAAGTGTTTGATGATATGGAGAGGCAATAGTTATTCAACACGATATTTTATACAAGTTTACAACAATTTAATCTATTTTTAAGTAATTTCTTTAAAATAGCAATAATAATTGCAATTATACGGCTAAATTTACTAACTGCAGCATTTCTCGATCTTTGTCCTAACTGCTAATTTAAAAAAAAATATTAAAATAATAAAATTATAAATTATACTTAAAATTTTAAAAATTGTATTTTTCTACTTAACGATAGAGGACATTTTAAAATTCACTTTTAACACTTAAAACAAACAAACTTGACATTTTCGCTTAAACAACTTCAATCTTTGAAATAGAAACATTCAGTTTCAAGTTGAACATTGTTAAATAATAATGGCTGATCACAATTTACACATTTAATGTTATAACTACCGACACTTGATTGTTGGCAGTCATCGTTTCACTGCTTGATATTTATTTAGGTTCAATAAATAATTTCATACTTACATACATTTTATCTGCTCATTTTATTTTCTTTTAGAGTTAAATATTTCTATCAGATATTTACAAAAATTTGCTTCTACCCTAAAATACAAAATAAAAAACAAATTCAATTTCCTGTAGTAATGAAATCGGAAACTTCAAAGTGATTTTTCCTTTTCGTACGTTTATTTATTCTACATTCGCATTAAAGAAAGTAAGATTTTATATTAAGAATAAATTTTTTTTTTTTTTGGAAATAAGTTGAGTGAACTTGAATCAACAAGTTGTAAAACGAGATAAATTTATATCCATTTTAATTTAAAAGTGGTTTAACGTACATAGCCAGACACATTTTTTCAATTTTGTTTTTATACATACCTACATGCAATTCTATTTTCGTATCATCGTACACTCCTTAATCTTTTTAATTTATTCTGAATTAAGTGGAGCAGTAAAATTTTTTTGGGATTCTATTTGCCTCTTTTAAAATGTGCACAAATTCAGTTGCAAATTTTGTATACCCGCTTTTTTCTTCAATGGGCGTTCTTCCAATAATCAACAAAAGGATTTTATAGAACCTAAAATTTTTCTGGATAATGGAATCATTTTCGATAAGTATTTAGGAGAAAGAAAAAATTCAAAATTCTTACCAGGATTCTTTTGTTTTGTTAATATACGCCAAACCACTAGCTTAAATATTTATATATATATATATATATAT
Organism: Cistogaster globosa; assembly: GCA_937654795.1. Taxonomy (NCBI): domain Eukaryota; kingdom Metazoa; phylum Arthropoda; class Insecta; order Diptera; family Tachinidae; genus Cistogaster; species Cistogaster globosa. The sequence continues at coordinate 115,792,101 of OW569404.1, read as the reverse complement.
ATATATATATATATATATATATGTTAATGTAAATTTTTAATATGTTAAAACAGAAAAATATTGCTTTGCGGGAAAGATTGTTATTTGAACAAATTATTTGCAAACAAAAATTTAGATATGCAAAATTTTTATTCTTGCAACATCCTTCTTTAGCACTACATAAATCATAGCTTTTATAAAATAAGTTTTTATATAACTATTCAATGTCTTAGATATTTGCTTTTAAAACATACAAAGGTCAAAAGCTACTTTTCTCCAATTTAAAATGCCAAAGGCAAAATTATTATTTTCCAATAAAAAATATAAAATTTATTTTCAAATTGATTCTTTTAGCATTGGCAGTGTATCAGCTTCCTCTAGTCATTCATCAAAAAATTAGTTACGGATAATTTGTTGTAATAAAATGATAAACTTTTATAAAAACACCGCTTGGACATGCAGCTCTGTCAGTATGGACCTCCCAGGTAATATCAAAAAACCATGCATGGAATACTTACCAGCGCAAGTCTACCACAATAGGAAAACTCGACTTTATTTAATAAAACAATCCTTGTATATTAAGTTATTAAATGTAGTTTTTAACTGCATGTTTTTAGCAAGTCTCAATAAACACTACTAATTATAAATGTAAATGCACATTAGTTAAAATCTTTATATCCTATGTAAAGTGAAATATTTAAGGTAAACATACCGTGTAACTTTATTATGTTGTAATACTTACAAAAACAAATTAAATTTCATTTGGAACATTTATGAGTCAAACAAACATACACTTATAACATGTTATTTGATTTGCAAAAATCTTCATAATATTTACTGCAGCAAACATGTGATAGACGTTGTATCAATTAAAGTGTTACAAAATTATAAATGAATTTAATTAATTTCAGCTTAAGCTTATTTTTATTCTAACTTCCAAAAAATTTCTAGAAAGACAATTCATTTACAAGTGTATTTAGGTTTTTTTAGTAGGCTGTGTTGAAGAAAGAAAGACAAATTAAAGAAAAAGATTTTTTAAGTCATAAAATTTTTTGCAGCTATGTGAAAAGATAAAAGAAAAAATGAAGCAGTTACTTAAATAATTTATGTATATGAGTCAAATCATCGCGCGATGCAAAATTGTAAGTTAATTTTTCTAAAAATTCTATTACAAAATCTTAACAGCGTTTATCATAATTAATTTTTGACACCGACAATTCCTTAACGAAGACAAGTGTATTATGTATTTATCTTGCACCCATACTCCTGCGGAAATAAGAGCGCAAGTTGTTATTTTCATTTGTAAATGTACATCTAAATGAAGTGTTATTATGTAAATAATCACATTTAAAGGCAGTGAATTAAGCGTGATATCATGTAAAAAGTTAAACAGTCTTGAAGCGCGCACATACAATACTTGCAATACATACTTATAAACATATGTATGTTATATTGTTACCCACATATAATGTAAGCCTTTAAGATAACGGTAGTAACGAATTTGATATTTTCTGTTAATTTATCATAATGTATATAAAATAATTTTAAAATTCAGAAATTTCAAATTAAACGTAAAAAATTCATATATCTAAATTTTTGTTTCTGTTCTTCATTTAAAGATTCTATCTTAATTAAAATAATTAACATCTTAAATGAAAAATTTTAAAGATTGTAACATAATATCTATAAATAATTTAATTTGCATCAGTGCCTGTGACATGAGAAGACTTTATTAATTTGTTTGTATTTTGATAGAGCTTAAACAAATAAATATGAAAACGAAAAACAAAAAAATAATTTACCTCATATGCAAATATTTATTTATTATTGTTTGTAAAGTTTTCAGCTTTTACAATGAATAAAAATTTGAAAAACTTAATACAATGTATCACATGGAAATACATAAAACTATTTGTGATATGATATATTTCGTAAAAGGAAACAAATACGTCTTTTTTGCTAAATATACTCCAGCTACAAAATTTAATATGTACAGCAAAAAAAATGCCAATGACATTTTATGTAAAATTGTAAGTACATAAATTTTTTCTTATTTTTTAATTTTCGGTCACCCTAATATTTATTATTTTGGCTGGAGAAGCTTCACTAAACATATGTATATATTCGGCGTAGCCGAAATAGCACACTTACATGTTTGTTATAAATTTATTTTAGAAACATATATTGAAATTAAAGAAACAATAATATCACACAATCTATTAAAATAAACTAAAAAATATTTTTAACAATCGCAATTTTATTGCTTACTTTAACTCTTCAGATAACGTACCCCTAAGCGAAACCATATTTAAAATACCTAAAGAAAATGAAGTTACTAAATAAGAAGAAGTAACTAGCGCCTTGGCATAGTAACAATCAAGTTTAAATATTTTTGTTTGAGAATTCTCTTCCAGATTCACAGACGTTGTTCTTTGCGTTAGTCCTTATAATCTCTATAGTGCTTAGATCAGACAATTCCATTATTATAATATTATAGTTTATTATCCAGTTAAGAGTTTCTTTTCTAATCGTATAGCTTGACCCGTTGTCTTGTAGAAAGACTCAAGACAATAAAATATTTACTAATATTTTAAAAAATTTTTGGACACATTAACGTAAAATGAATTAGTCTTACTCTGTAATATTTTTTATTACCATAGGCGTAACTCTTTGATCATATTCTGTATTCGGAGATCCTCTAAAATATGAACAAGTATCATCTCTTGTTTAGTAGAAAACGATTCTGATCTTATCTGCCCTCAAAATGTTATACACTTACTAAGGCTATATTATATATTTAATAACAGTGGTAAAATTTTTTCTGGTACTGTATATTTTTTGATTAAAAATTTTATACAGATCAATATCCAGTTTGAATAAAAATTATAGTACCTTAAAATTTTATTTGAATTTATTGCGTTCTTGTCGATTTAAAAAAATTAAAAAGCTGAATTATTGAACATCATGCAGCTGCTAAGCGTGTTAGTTTTATTACCTATATTACATTAGAGTTCTTTCTGCATAAATTGAAAAATGTGGGAGACTTGTAGTAAGCTACACATCTGTTGACCAATTTAACTGAGTGAATTATAGAATACAGTTTTTTTACCTTGTTTGCATAAATTCGCTACTTTTCTTTTATACCAGGGTTTTCAACAAGAACTTTGTTATCTAAAATTTGGATCGCATTATGATGAGAAAAGGTCAATAATTATAAATAAACAATAATATCTGGGTAATGTCCGTCACAAACACGCTGACAAATGTCGATCCTTTCATCAAAATTTTAAGCCAGTTTGATCACGTTACCTCTTTTCCAGCCTCTTCGCAAAAAACGGCCCAATCACACTTCCAGATCACAAAGCGTTTCATACAGTGACACGATGAGTATGCAAGGACTTCTCAATAATCGCCCTAGAATATTCAAAAGCCTAAGTGCGATAAAACATTTTTTAGTAAAACCAGCGGGTTGTTTCTGCATAAATTTTATAGTAAATTTTAATTATTTTAATGGGATTTTTCAATTTTAATTTCTATATTATGAAAAATTTTAGATGACTTTATAATCGGTGTCTGTGTAAAGTATAATACTTCTGACTAATATTTGTTAATCTTTTTTGAAATATAACAAGAAAATCAAGAAATTAAAAATTAATTTTTTTATACTAAATAAATATTGAAATGTGCAGAAAGCAAACATAGGAATTAATTAATTCTTTTTTACTTCTAGTTATAATCAAAAATTCTTTCCTTTTTATTTATTTTGTTTAAAAGTTTTCAATTAAAATAATTTATGCCAAACAAACGAAACAATAAACTAGAATATTATATTTATCTTTTATTGCATATATTTCGAATATTTAATAATTTTTTGATGTAAGGGAAAGGGATAAAGTGATTTATTGGGATGAAGTAAATATATAATGATTAGTTAAGGTAGTGAAAAGGAGGCAGCTTAATCAAAATTGATTTAAAGTTACTCCTGAGTTATTTTTGTATGAGGGATTGTGTTGGTGACAGAATATTTAAGCTTCAAATATTATCCGAATGATAACGAGAAACTGTTAAGTCTTAATGTAAAGATAATAGTTCGGGGATTTTGATTAATACAGCAAGAGGTCGAATTTAGTAATTTCTGAGGTGTTCTTCTTTAATTTATTTGTAGAAAATAAGCAATTTATAGGAAAAAAGCTGACTATAATTCAGGAAAAATATTAGAAAAATACATCGTATTATTATCGTTGACATAAAGGTAAGAAACCAAGAAAATATAAAAAAGCAGATTTCAACCGTAATTAGTGGGCTCTACACTTAGAGCCATGTTGTATTTTAAAGCAAATTTCAATGGATATTCTCTACTTGGGAGCTCTTTTGCCTAAAAATACAATTTAGTTAATGTTTTTCTTATTACAAAGAATTATAAAGAGTTTTAAAGAACAATGATTAAAAATAATTATACACGTAATAGCAAGCAAGCCAAAGCAGAGTCAGGAACACTAAGAGTAATAAAGGAATATTTAACCATCCTAACTAAAGAGAAAATGATCCAAAGAAAAATTAGAAGCAATTAATTAATGCAAAAAAAAAACAACAAATAAAAACTTATTCATACGAATGAATGCCTGACTTTATTGCTCTTTTATTTTTTGAATTTACTTTTTATAACACTGGAACAAAGCAAAATTTAGGTATATTTCTAGAAATGCTGCTCAACATAAAGCCTTTAAAGAAAATATATAAATTCCAACAACACAGATCAGCCATAACAACAAGCATTTTGACACCTTAAAATCTTTTGTACGACATACTATAATTAAACTTGATAAATCAAGGGATATTTATCAGTAAATAACTTAAGATTTCAAATTGTGTTTACACTCCGTTGGAAAACACTTTCATTCTATTCATTTTAACATTCGCACGAAATAAGAAGCAAATAAATTTTTCGAACATAAAGCAAACCAAACATAAAACAATGCAAACTCAATTTCATTGTGCTTACAAAGGAAAATATTATAAAAATAATATAAGGTAACTAAAGCTGTATGTTAAGATAAAACTTGTGAATGGATGTGTCAGAAGCTAAGAAATACTAAAAAAAATAAATGGTAACAATAAAAATCATTCGCATAAAGTTTAGAAATCAAAATTTGTTGTTCTACTTTTATTTTTGTGAAGTTAGGCCTTGTACCTTTTAAAACATCCATATAGAAAGATTTTTCTAAAGCTTATTAAACAAGTACCCCATTCGTTGGATTAAAACAGACTTACACGTGTGTATAAAGAATTTAGTGCATAAATACATTAATATCCTGCTGTTTATTTGCTTAGAAATGTCACTAAGAAAAATCAGAAAATAAATATTTTATATGATCACGACCAGAGGATTACTGTTGGTGTTATTTTGTTCATAAAAATATCAAATAAATGTAAACTTTAACAAATGTAATAAAGTTGGATAAAATAATAAAAATCATGCGTAACATTTAAATGGTTACCGCGTTTTATGTATAAAAGATTTTTGTGTTTTTTTTTTGTCTTTTTGATTTACTGATTTACTCTTTTAGCTCCTGTTTGATAAAATTCTATTTGAATAACAAAAGCTGCCAGTCACATATATTCTGTCTATTTTACTAGCAACACATCGGTTAAGTAATATACATAAGAAAATTTATACTCATTTAATTTCTTATATATTCTCTTCTTTATTTTAGGAAACAAGGTAAAAGATAAGTAACTGTAGTTGTAAATTAAATTTAAATTGTTTCATTAATAGTGTAAGGAACAGTGAATAAGGAAAGACATGTGTGCAATGTAGTCCACGATGTAATACTTTAAACACAAAACATATTTCAAAAGTGAACTAGTTAGATGAACAAATTAAAATTAGTTCAATAAGTTTAAGTTACAGAGTAGTTCAATTTAACTAGTTCATTTATAAACTACCAAGTCTAATTTTCAATTAAAAATTTGGGTGGAATCCACTAATAAAGCATGTCCGCATGGCCATTTCGCTACTGCTCAAAAAACTTAAATATTAGCATTACATATGTCTACACTGAACTCTCACAGCTACCAAATCTTTACAATCAAATTCAACGTAAAATGTAAGTGCATACACATATATTTTATTTCTTAAATATACATGCTAACAGGCTAGATTGCCTTACAAGCGAAAATATTACTTAAAAATCTATTTAGCACAATTCACTGAAAAAGTTTAACTTTCAAGCTACTGCAATAAAATATTCTATATTTTATGGAGAAAAATTTTAAGTTTCTTTAATCACATTTTAGCAGTTCGTATATATGTTTAAAGAAGAAGAGGAAGAAATATTGTAGAACATTTTTGTCAGAATTTTTTATTTTTCTTAAAGTTTAAAGTATTAAGTTAATGATTTCCTATAAAAATAAAAATAAAAATTGACATTTAAGAAAAAGTAAGTAAATGATTATTGGCAATTTAATTATTTATTTTAATACATAAATAACAATAAAAATACTGATAAATTATAATATTATTTCTTCAACATGTTTTTTTTCTTAATCTAATTGAGGGTTTTCACACTAGACTAATTTTGCTGTCATAAAATCGCAGTTTGTAGGCTTTTTCGGTAAAGAAAGCGGTTTTTAGTTGGCACAAATTTTCAACCAGCTTTAACCCCGCAATAGCAGAACTAAACCAACACATATACGAAAAACAAACGTCAAATAAACAAAAAAATAATAACACACACAAAGCTGTGAATACGTGTACAATTTTATACCAGCATAATTAGTCTAGTGTAGATACGAAAGAATAAAATTTGTGCGGGTTAAAAATTAGTCTAGTGTAAAAACCCTCATTGGGATAAATAGAAAATATTCTAATACTATTCTCTAATGTTAAAATAACTTATATCCACAAATTTATAATGTTACGTCAACAGACTTCTATTTTAAAAAGATAAAACATTAAAGAAACACGCAAAGCATATTTGCTATTATTGAAACCGAATGCAGCGACAATTTTTTTCATGGTAAAAAGCTTTGATAACTTTAAAGTGATACCACTTAAGTGCCATTGTCAAACAGAAAAAGTTTATTTTTAAACGTTTTTCGTTTTACAACTATTTGAAAATTTTAGGAATTAATTCTGTTTATAAAGCACAAATTAATACTCGTACAAATAAAATAAAGCTTTGCTATTTGCATGTAATTCATAAAAAGTTTTCAACTAATCTTAGCTTATCCTCTCTTTAAAAAAAAACTGATAAAAGGAGACACATTTCGCGTCATTAGGATTATAGTAACTGATTTGAATGTAGAAAGAATTATTTCGAATTGATAATCAAATTAACATTTTATTTTTTTATAAAATGCTGTAAACTTTTCTTTATTTCAAAAGTGTAGAAGTATTAAATCAGATTTTAAAACAAGAACAGCATGAATCTGACAAGTAAAACGCCGTGCTATATGCTATTGCTTCTTGCTTTCTCATATTAAATGGGTTGGCAATCAATCCGATGTGGTATAATTTCATCAAGGGCTATTTTTTATTCTTTTCGTATTTTAAGAGGCAGAACTATAATATTTTTAGCAAAGAGTCATCAAGTGCATTTTAGGTAGAGCTGTGCCATATCGTTCTAATCAGTGAGCAATCACTTTCGTTCAAGTATCAAAATTGATTTCATTCGTTTTATTCGTCTGTTCATTCATTTCATGCTAAACAAAGGAAAACTTCATACTCTGTGAATGGAATGGTAGCTTAATTGTAAACAAAAAAATGTAGAAGGAAAAGGATGCAAAATATCAATTGGTGCTAATAAAAAATAAAACATAAAATATTTTTGGTTTCGAATGAAAAAGATATAATTATGTATTAAAATTGCAAATTAAAGTTATTTCATAACATTCAATTAAAAGGAATTTTAATTAGATAGCTCATTACAGTTAAATGTTAAATAAAAAGATGGATAATAAATATCCCACTAATTGCGGTACTAGCAAATTTTTTCGAAAATTCTGAAAGAAATGAACAAAAAATAAAAATTTACTTGTTTTTAGTATCTTAAAAACAAATCTCTCTAAACCGCCTTCAGAAATTTACTTGACAACAAAACTGTCAACAACTATAACAAAGAAGTGTTAGCAATAAAAAGTTATGTGATTCGTTCAAATGTACTTGTTCACTATCGTTTGCCCTAATTTTAACAACATTAATAAGAAACATGCCCAATTTTTTCCGTCAACTATTTAGAGTTTATTGTATTATTTAGAGTTTATTCTATTATCATATTAAAGAAATAAGCTTCACTAAAATTGTTTTTGCTCCACATCAAAATGTATAAACCATAAAACTTCTTTGCGTGTAATAATGTTCATGTATTAAATCCTTTTGTTTACATTGCACTAAATCAACAAACATATAATTGCAAAGTTTTGTTTGAAAAAAAAATGCAAAGCTATTTCTAACAATAACCAACGGGCTTAAAAAGTAAATAATTATTTTAAATGTTAAACTCATTTTTTTTCACCAAATTTGTATTATTTTCACAATCATTTTTATTTATAAAAAATGTTTGTGTTAAACGAAAAAATCTGCATATTCTATCAGCTTGTATTTATTTGTTAAACTAAAATATAATTATGTTTTTTTTTCATTATCACTAATTTTTTTTGAATAATGCAGTGTATAACAGCTGAAGAAAAAATGTTGGCGAAAAAAGCTTCTTCATAATAGTATCATTAATATTAAAAATAAATTTATTTATTTAGGGAATATTTAACTGCTTTACATAATTTTTATAAAAAATACAATTTGAATATACCCAAGTCCTTGTAGGAAACAAGATACGGATTCTATAGAGAAAAGAACTTAAGAAATATAAATTTGTTTTTCCATTAGAATCCTAGCTAAAGCTGGGAGGCAGGTATGTTATTTCGCTACACATAGAAAGCTTATTATTTAAATAAGGACAAAGATTCAAGGATGCTTACTATTTCTTACTTAATTTTGATTATTATTATTATTCAATATGCAACAAAGAACTCGGTAACGGACTCAATGTGGAAAACTTTTACGACCCTCTGGCTCTGAAAAATGTTGACATTTTCTTTTGCACACTTTATCATCGTTTAAATGACGGGTATAGTTACAACGAAGTAAAATACGCTAACGAAATCAAGATATACCTGCTGTTTAGCATACGAGACGTAAATTTCAAAAATATAGTTTCGGTCAACCAAAAACCGAATATATTTAGACTAGAGAACGAAAATAATGCAACTCTATGTGGACTAATGAATTGTTGATGTAAATCAAAAAACTTCCTTTGTATTTACAATATATAAGAAACTTAAATTTTTTATATGTAGATCAAACTTTAAAAGCTGACATTTAAAGTGATGTAAAAGTTATGTTGAAATATGGCTTGAGGAAAGTAAACAAAAATTTTTCTTCATGCAGCAAAATTCACAGTATTCTACATACATAATTCAATCTAAAAATTTTTTTATTAAATTTTTGAAATTGCATTATAAATGCAAGAAAAATAAAAAAATAAACACACACAATATTGCTCAAGTTGTACTTTACACATGTAGATGTGATGATTCTTTTGCAACTTTCAAAGAAACATGTGTGTACATATTCATACGTATAAAGAAGGTTCGGTTAAGCAACACATTAGTCAAAAAATACCAACTTATGTTTACTTAATGTAATTTATGCATCTGAACTATGTTATACTTAAAACTTTACAACACATGCTTATGTTTTACAATCCTTAAGAATGTTCTATTTATAACGAACATATGTATGTATGACGTATATTTATTATGTTGTTAATATAAGTTAAATAGCGCTTGCAAGCATTTATATTAAGGCCGCTCAGTTATTTTTATTTATTTATTTTTTAATGTGATAATATTTTGTTGATTTAAAAGTAAGTTATTTTTAAATTTGGTTTCATATAAAATTTAATTTCTTTCCTGGTAGCCAATATTGATGAATTACACTTAGTGATGCATAAAATAAGGTAGGAAAACGTCCGCATACATTTGTAAAATAATTTTTCTTTCTAAAAAGGTTTTTAAAAATTAAAATAAATAAACTAAAGCCAGAATTAATTAAAATTTATTTATAATATCCACAGTTCAAATTCTTATATAATAAAAGTTATAATAAAATAAAAAATATTTAATGCCATTTTTCGGAAAATATCTCTCTACGCAAGTTTTATCCTTTGGAGAACACAATGTAGAGTTAGCATTAATTATCCTCAAAATATTAGTTGTACGGAACGACATGAAATGTGATGATTCGATTGGAAATTTTTCTTATTTATTTTAACCTAAATCCATAGGCAAACTACGATGAATTAAGTCCCTAAAAATTCCTCACAGAACTGACAACTGTGCTTCACTAGTAATGTGACGGCAATTACCAATTGCATTTTATAAAGAAAGAAGCTGAAATTTATTCGGTAAGTTTTAATAGTTCATTGTCTAAGAAATATAAAGGTACGGTCAGATTAGTCAAATATTTGACCAACCACTTAATTATAAAAAAGTTTTTGTCCTTTTCAAAAACTTATTAAGAAATTTAATCGCCTTTTTAATATAAGGGGTAAGATTTATTATATTAAAAATCGTCATTGGTAATAATTTATTTCAGGAAAGATTGAATAAGAATATTTAAAAATAGTGCTTATGCTGTTTTTATCAAAGAAAGCATACAAAACTTCACAGTGGAACAGAAACAAAAAAAAAATTGGGAAATATATCGACAAGGGCTAAATCACTGATCCGTTTTTAACATATGTTCATATATAAATAGCCAAGGAACGTTTAAATAGGAGCTTTTTGCCCTATCGCAGCAAAGGATTTCTACAAAATAGACCATCGGAAAGTAGATTTCGTAAGATTTGTTATTGTTCCTTTTTTCAAGAACTTGAAGCAATGAGCGGTTTTGGAACACTTAAAAAATAATTAATAATCTATTCTTTATAGTTAATGGTTTACAAAGTATCTATCCACTGAAATTACAGAACAGATAAAAGAAATATATAATTTTTAATGGTAAAATTGAAAAATGCTGCTGCCGAAAAAACGAAAATTGTTTTAAAAATTTTGGTTAATTTGAAGAAAAGCGAAGTGAACTAAAATTTTTTGAAAAAAGATAACAAATTTAAATCTACTTCTAATGGAACAAAACAGAACAAAACAAAAACTTAAATAAAAATAAAAGTTACTGTGCATTGCTATACACTCTATGAACAGTATTTAACGCATTTATTCTTCTATGATAAAATAGAAGGTCTGTACCCTCGTAAAAAAGACCAACTCTCGCAAGGGTTAGCAAGAACGGTCTCCAGACTAAAGGCTGGAGAAAACATTATCTCACTAAACTATTTTCTATGAGAAGCGCATCTTTAATGAACTTCAAAGTTTTCTTGACCACAAACGAGTCTATTCGGCTAAAATCGAATGCACTGTATATAGCGCGACAGGTGGGCCTACGTAGTTCTCCGTCTCCAGCCAAGGCACGCAACTAATATCCGCGTCTCCATCTGGAGAGGCATAGGAGATAAAGGGACGTATGATCTGGCGGTACACCAAAAGGCGTACTTTTGTATCGAGTCAACCTATACGCTTTGGCACGCCCTGATACGCGCAGAAAGACCTCTTGGTTTGCTCAAGCACATTGTCGATGTGTCGATGAGACTCAAAGATTTCATGAAAGGTGACGCCAATGTACTTTAATCTATCCGAAGTCCTAATCATCTCGCTTCTAACTCTCAAACACAGTCTAAAGGTTCAGCAACTCGGGTATGTGTATTTCTGCCTTCCCTTATTCATCATAGCAACAGTTTGTTAAACATTTACGAATACCGCTTATATAGTTACAAATTTATAACATATTTTGTGTTTTGGAGATGGGGATTTCCTAATGTATTTTGGTTCTCCAGGCAGGCAAATATAATTGCTGTATCAACTTTTATGTACAGCTTAAACGTGCACATGTAAGAGTGTTTATACAAAACAACATGAAATACCTTGCTGCTGATCTAATGTAAAAAAGAAAGGGTATGGGTAAAATGTCTGCGGTTTTTCTTATTTCCTCGTCTGGCTTAAACCACAAAAATTTTTAACAAATTCTAAAGATTTTTATTTATATTATATTTAGTTGTTAAAAGAAAAATTAGTTCAGCATTTTGCTATTTCCTCCACTTAAAATTATGTAAAAGTTTTAAGCAATTGATTTTTCATTAACACAAAGTTTTAAGAAAAATTTTTAATAGACTATTTTACAGAAAATGAAAAATAAATATAGTTAAACTTGATAGATTGTTAAGAGATTTTTATTTTGCTTTTTCAACGCAAAGCTATGTACAATATGCAAAACTTTTTACGTTTTCTTAAATGTTGACATGGTATTTAGATGTTTACGTGTAGACAATATTTGAGAGAAAACTGTTTACAATTGTCCTCAAACAAATATATGCATAGAAAAGACGGACAAGTAAATGGGGTTATGTGTTCGTTTGTAACATTAACTGTAGACATACGCAAAATACGAGATAAGAGACTGCAAAAGTTTAATTTTTTTCACCTTAAGGATATTTTCTAATAGATTAATGATATAAAAATTAAAATGTGTGTTTTTTTAATGTAGAGACCAGCCAGGCTCTTTGCATTTAAATAATCACTACAAACAATATGTATATATACAGAAAATAATGAGCCCTTTCTAGTATATCAAGAATATCATGAAAATTTATTAATTTTTAACCTTAAAATACTTTTTTAAATCAACGTTAAAGAGCATTGAAGCTATTGAAATTAAATAAAACATGGTGTTGAGTTGGGAAAGCTTAGCTTTTTTTGAGTAGGTTGGAAGCATGTGTATTTTTAATTTCCAATAATTTGATACACATTATTTTTAATATTGCAATTAATAAACAAGTAGCCTGTGGTAAAATTGTTTAAGTTTTATATACGTATTTTATTAATGCAGTATTTTATTAATGTTTAGAACTTATCATCATAATTTTATTAGGTAAAGCATTTAATTAAAAAATATGGTATGAAAAGTGTAAAGGCTCCTAGCACGGAAAATATGAGCAAGTGCCAATTCTTTCATTTGATCTTTTATTTCTTGTTTTTAAATTCTCTATTGCTCCATATACTCCTTTTTTTTTGAGTGGAGTTACTTCATTGCTTCTAAAAATATAGAAAAAATTAGAGGTAAGAGATGTGTTTTGCCCGCTGCCTGGAAGGACATTGACCGATTTTGCTGACTTTCAATATCGAAATTGTCCAAACTAAGTATGTCTGATTGATTGGCGTACTTATATTTTATCTACCTCATCTGTTGCCTTGGCAAATTTTGTTTCAAGCCGAACATGGACGGATAGACGGACATCGCTCAATCGACTTCGCTATGCAAAAGAACTCAGAATATAAATACTTTATTAGGTTAAAAATTGATATTGTAGAAATAAAAAACGGAATAACAAGCTTAAATATATCCTTTTTTTACCTTTGGTGAAGGATATAAAAATGTGGATGAAACTTATCCTATTACATACCAGCATATAAATCCCATTTAGTCTAGTTGTTCGCAAACTTATAACTCTAAATCATTTTAATAAGTTAAATACTATAATGTAACACAGAGCTCATTCAAATTTATTTATTTCTTTTTATGTAATAATATTTGTAAAAACGACTTAAAACAAAAAATCTAAACTATTGTAAAATGGAAATAAGTGCATTTGAAATCAATTTAATTTATCGTTTTAAAAGTTTTTTAATTATTTTTAATAACCCTAAGTCCCTTTAATTTGTGATCACAACAATTTTCTAAAAATTCCTTTATCATCCACAAATATAATTTTGAAATAAGATTTTTTTTTAAGAGTGAACACACCAAACAAAACACTTGTTGCTGTCAATTTTATGTCAAAAGTTGAGTGTAATATTATTTTATATTTTTAAATGCAAAAATGTAGTGCAATATTAAAGTTCATTACTTTATATAAAATTCTTTAATATCAAACAGTAATATTCATCTGTATTAAATTAAAAAAATTATATTTATAAAAAGTTTTTACTACCACAGGGTTATTAAAATTCAATTCCCTTTTCAATAAAAAAAAAAAACCTTAAGTTTTTGTTCCTTTATATTATTTTGTTTTACAACTTAATAACTACGGAACTATAATATACATGAACATTGCATACACTTCACCTCCAATTCAAACACTGAGAGAAAAAATTAAATAAATGAATTAAACTGTTATAATAAAAATAAACAATTTTGTTTCGTTTTGAAACAATTATTCGGAATTATTGACCGTGCTTATGTCTATAATTTTTTATTTTATACTTAGTGCTTTTTTATCTAACAGAAGAACAATGCGCAGCTGCTTAAGCACTGCTGGTAGATTGGCTTTAGAACTCTAATATCTAATAAAATATTTTAATGAAATATTAAAGATTTTTGTGTATAATTTTCAAGTTGACCATTTTGTTCAAAAAGCTACCTTACTCACATTTATTATTGCTAAGAAGTGATAGCAATATAATTATTAACTGATATCAGATACCATCTTAATACTTTTTTTTTCGTAAAAATAATTTATTTCACAGCAAAAAAAAAATAATAATTTGAAGTCACCCAACTTTATCGGTATAATAGTATTGAACAGTTTTCATTACATTTTATTTTTGTAAATAGAAAAATTTTATCACTGCTTGCAGATCTCTATAATAAATATTTTAAAACATATTTTTCTAAATTAATATTTGAAGAAGATTACAAATGATAAGCGGAAGAAGTCGTGAGTACTGCTAGTAGATTATATCTTATATCTTATCTGTGTACCACACTTATGTACACGTATTGAATTTATTTTGCATATTGAATTTATATATTCTTTCACTTTTATTTCTTTTTTCTTACTAAAATCACAAACTAGGGAACTGTATGGGCAATGCCTTGATTAAAAAATTAAATATTTACACTTGATATGAAAAAAATCAATTTTGTTATTTTACTTTATTGTATGTTTCTCTAAATCAAATCTTATAAAAATTACAGTTGTTTTACTTCTATGTGCTGAGAGAGGTACAAAAGAAAAAAAAACAAAACTGAAAGCATATACTTTTTGTATTTTTACTTAAACAAATAAGAAATTGTATTAATTCGCAGTTATGATAGTTGGCTGCAAATGGCTAACATCGAGGGTGAATGAGTTAATTTAACCGAATCTTATTAACATTTAAATACGTTATAAGATTACATTATACAAACTCGATCTTACTCTTTCTTTGTTGAAAACTCAAAACATAAAAAACTTCAGTAAAAAATATTATAACACTTTGACACAAAAGTAGTCATAAAGATAAAGAAAAATAGTATTTTTCCTTTACTATATAAAATGTTAGAAGACCCCGAGTTCAAAGTCGTAGCTAAATCATAACCACATGAGTGGATCCGAAGATTTATTAATGCATTTGTTTTCTCAAAAAATTTGTTATTAGAATTGTTATAACTAAAATTAACAATAGAATGAAAAAACCCTTACAAACCAGTGCATTTTATAAGGACTCTATCTCTCAGTCAAAATAATAATTTGCCCATTTTAATATACAGCCATTTACAATAAACATATACCCTGCACCATTTATCTAAAGCTAATTCATTGAAGCAACTCCAATCAAAAAACAAATATAGAAGTTACAGAGAATTAAAAAAGTTACATAAAAATACTATCCTTAAGATCTCTTTAAAAGCTGGAAAATTATATCCATATATATATTTTAAAAATTTTAAAAATTTCAGAGGCCCGTTACTCGGAAAATATGGGCGAGCATCAATTTTTTCACTTGATGTTTTTGTTAAATATATATATATATATATATATATATATATATATATTACTTTATTGTTCACAACGCTATGAAAAAATTAGAGGCAGACGTGGTTTTTTGCCCGCTGCCTCAAAGGACATGGACCGATCATGCTGACTTCCAATAAAACCTCTTTCGATACTATGTCTGATCAATTGGCGTATTTTTATTTTCCCTAGCTAATCTAGTGCCTCGGTAAACTTGATTTCAATACTAACACAGGCGGACAACCGGACAGACGGACATCGCTCAATCGACTTTGCTATGCGTAGGAAGCCAGAATATATATAAATAAATGGATATTGTAGAAATTACAAACGGAATGACAAAATTAGTTATACTTCTTTTCCACTTTTTTTGGTGAAGGGTATAAAAACAAAATAGACACACATATATGAAGCACTAAATTTTACCGGTATAATGATGGTACCAAAAGAGTTGTCATCACATTTTGCTTTTGTAAGTGGAAGATTTGTAACAAATTTGTAACACTGCCCACTCTACATTAAATACAGGGATCAACAAAGTTTTTGTCACACGGATTTTGTATGGTATTTTTTATTTTACTCCATACCGTAATTTCAAAATATAAACTAATTTGTTTTTATCACGCACAGATTTCTTTTAACACCCACTACTACTGTGCGTACGGTTTAAAGTTTAAAATACAAATTCAAAACGTTGTTATAATTCCTTTTGTTACGTAAGTGGTAAACTAACTTCTAAAGACAGCGAGGAATTTAACTGAACTGGTAAAGCAATGTTATCGTGATTATTTTAGCTTCTCTTCGGCTCATCTAGAAAAAAATTGAGCACTCCATATACACTGAATGAAATGTGTGAAGAATCTTACAGGTTGGGCAAAAGGAAAGCGACATATGGCTTTTGGAAAACCCATGATTTAAAGAGAACCTATAGACCATGCATCTGATTGTTACTTTTGCCTAAATAGTATAAATGGCATAAATACAGCACCAAAATGTACAGCTAAGTATGTAAATAAACGTTTTGCAATACGACCACTTCCTAGTAGTACTGATTAACCTAGCCAAATCTAACAAATGACAAAATGAGTTACCTTCATGTAATGCAATTGCAGAGGAAACTCATAAGCCAACCTATATATTTATTACAGTAATCTGGTTCGCGACTTAAGTCTGAACTAGCAGAATCTAAATTGAAGGAATAGAATTTGCTTCATCCAGATACTAAGGTGTACCTTTTTCACGACAAAGAGCAAAATAAGTTTTTTTCTAAGAAAAAAATTTAATTTATTGCAATGATTTAACTTTGGTTATTAACTTAATAAGATATTGAATTTTAACCAAAATATTGTCGTTTGTTTATATACTCTTCAAAAACCATTTTAAAAGCTGTACTCTAGCATAATAGAAATAGATTTTCCTCTGTTTTAATAGCATATGCTATATATGCTATTGATTCTAGAAAAAATTCAGTATAATAAATTTCTATAAAAGATATATGAGGATTGAAAAGCCGTTGCTTTACTTCTCAGATTGTTACTTTTAATGTGAGTGGAACAGTAGAGATCGAAACAATCAATACCTCACACCGCGAGGGCCTTATATATGGGGGAAAATGTTTTACACCCCCTTTTGTGGAGCTCACTAGAGTACTTTTGACGCCACTACATAAAAGACTAGGTTTGATAAAAACTGGATCGCAACGGCTAAGGTGTTACGTACTTAAGAGAAAAGTTTCCTAAAGTTAGTGACACAAAAGTAAAGGAAGAAATTTTCGTCGGATCTCAAACCAAGGATTTGTTAAAAGATAAGTTTTACGAAAAACGTTAAGTCTAGGCAACCACAAAGCAAGTAACTACAAAGATCTCATAGGATAACTACTTTCGACGTTCAAGCATTGGGTTTTAATATGTTACTTAAAATATGTACATTTTCAACACTACCACCTTGATTTCTTTTCCGTAAACCTAGGAAACATAAGCAAATACGGCATATGGTTTAATCAGAATATTTGGAAAAAAGCTATACTAGGGAAGATTGATTACTCGAATGTTGCCAGATTAATATTGAATACTTGCAAGAAACCAGCCTCAGGCTTTTAGTTTAAAAAACATATTATCAATTAAAATTGTATGTAAAGTATCACTATTTTTTATGAAACATAAAATTATGTAAAAAAACTACTGTTGTCAAATTTTTTTTCCTCTGGTTTTCACCTAACACCACGTTTACATTTGACAATCCTGTCATGACAATAAAATAGTACGTATTAGTTCTTGAAAAAACCTTGCGCTCTCAGAAACAAAAAAAATAATTAGCGTTTCTTCCTGCTTCCTTTCCATTTCTATTTTTATATGCAGAGAAAATTGAAGTAAATAAAATGATTATATTATTTGAATATCATATACTTAAAAAAGTTGTAATAAAGTTGTCGGCATACGTCAAATCACTGTCTTATTTACTGTCTTCAGAATATTCAAGACAGTAATTCAGACAACTGAATAAGTGTACAAGTGCTAGTTAAAAAGTCTGTATGTATTGTTGTTGTTATGACAGCATTGTCTAATGTAAACAGGGAGTAAGGAAGTCGAAATAAACTTTATTCTTGTCAATCGGTGATACATAAAAAACACAGTTTTACAAGTTTGAATTTGAATAAAATTAGAAATGACACTCTGACGATAATTTGTTACCCCTCGTCTAGATTAGCAATAAATATGTTGAAATTATGTTATCTCTAATGTAGACATCACTTTTTTGTACATATTTATTGACAGCAATATATGTGGCAATAATTGCCAGCCAATTTTCGTTGACAATTATTGCGAACATAAAACGTCAAATTCAATTGTCATTTGTGTTTTGATTTACAAGTAAAAGCGCGAACATAAAATTAAGGGATTAATTATATAAAATTTGTTGTGTTTTAAGATTTTCTATCGTAAAACAACGATTAGAGTATAGAGGAAGATTTTAAAATAATCTTTACAATGATGCTCTCTGCTTACAACTTTTGCACTTGATTATTTTAAAATTATGATTTAACATAAATACGTGTTCCCATACCGAAAGCAATAAGCAATTTTGACACATTACTATGCCGATGTTATTCCCTTATTGCTAAAAATTTATTTTTAATATAGACGGGGGGCTATAAAACAATAAAAGTCCTGTACAAGCGACTACAAAGTGACGTGGGATATTCTCACATAAATAGCAGTTTGTAACTAAATTGTACAATAAAATTAATCAATTCTATAAAGAAACCACAAGCAAAAACAACTCATTCTTATTATAAAAAACTAATTTTCGTTTTTGTTTATTTTGTGTTTAATAAGGTTTAATAAAGAGAAAATGGAAAACAAATTTATTACTATTAGTAGAAATAATATAATACGAAGAAACTACATGCGTGCATCAGGTGTTTATTAAATGATTACATTTGTTACATACGTGACAAAGTACCTTTTAAACAAGTTGTTTATTAAAAAAAACGTTCATGAAGTTTTTACGCGTCAAATCGTTAATATATTCCCTAAAATATTGGGGAAAGCGGAAAATATCTTCGTAATCACTTTAGTAATTGTTATAAGACCGTATTTGCTCATGGAGTGTATTTTGAATATTTGATTGGTGGCGCAGATATTCATCAGTTTAGAAAAAAAAACATGGGGCAAATACTACTAAATTATTTTTTTTTTTATCTTTTGTGAAAACGTATCTTGATGTCCTAGTCTAGTTAAAAGAAAGTATGTAGTTTTGTCGATTTAAACCAACTCAAGAGCTTGCAGCTATTTTTTTAAACAGGAAAACGCTAGATAGAATTGTGTATATCATGAGTTTTTATTATCTTTCAAACAGTTTACTTCCATCTACATATTTTTGTAAATGCTTTTTTGCTGGATGAGCATCAAATACAAAAATGCAACTACTTAAATTCGAAGCAGACCATAAACACGATATGAATACAGCAGTATCAATGCAACCAAAATCACTTGACTGAATGATGCATATAATAAGACAGCAACAGTTACAGAATTTCAATATCAATGGACACAACGTCAAAAACTCTACACAACCACTAGCAGTAAAATGTATGACGTTACTAGCAACATTGATATGGTAAATAAATTCTAAAAACATCCAATTCTGTACGAAATCGTAATATTTCATGTAGAGAGTTTTGCTATTGGAAATTTATATCTAACGTTGAAATATGTTGTGAGTGCAATAAATCAATATGTATCGTGTTTTGCGTCAGTATTTGATTTGCTTACACGAAAGTCAATTTAAAATGACAAATCAATAATTTATGGCCAGAAGCTTATATAGTCTAGAGCTCAATTTAGCTGTATTAATTCTCTGTTCCCTAACATAAAGCTAGTGAAGAAAAAATTACCTGATTTTTTAACATTTTAACCAATCTCTTTTAAATCTTCTTCGGCTTTAAAAAAAAATTATTATTTATTAAGCTTAAAACAACACTTAAACTGTTAACTTGTGTCGTTTTTGCAAACAGTACACGTTAGTTCATTCTATTTAATTGTATAAGAAATTTTACTTCCAAATCATCTCTGCCAACAAAAAAATGGCAAGTTCAGTCTTATTAGTTTTAACTTTTAGCATCACTTACTTGAATAAAATTCCGGATAGAGAAAAATTTATTGAATCGGTTGCAATATTAACAAAATAAAATAAAACAGGAAGACTTTCATTTGCTGAATTTTAAAAACAAACTCCTACCCTCGCAGAAAACTGAAATGCCACTTTTGACGTTAATATACTTATGTTTATACATCAATGACACCAAATATTTTTTCAGCTACAAAAATGGAATCGAAATATTAAAACAAAAGTACTCCAAAATAAACTCTTAAAGCAATTGATAATTTAGTTGTTTTGCTGTTTGATTTCCAATGAAAGAAGTAAAGATTGCTGTCTTCTTAACTTAAATCCTTGAGTGGTTGGTGTGTTGTTGGCTATCTGCTGAGCCACACATTTACTATAAATAGGTATATTTACATAAAATGTGTGCTGAGTTTACCTATTTAATTTAATGGTGTATCATACACTTGAAATGATATATAACTAGAGCTGCCAAATTAAAGCATACAAGTGATGAATTTCAGCGAAACTGCGAAACAAACGGGTTGATTGGTGGGTGTTTTATATTTGACATCGTCATAGGCCAACTGAGTAGAAGATGGCTTGATCTTCGTTCCAAATTTTTGCCAAATCTCAGTCGGTCAAAGATTATTAACAACGCAATAGCTGTAGGTTATTTACGGTTAGGTTCAGAAAGTTTGTGCCCATAGACGCTTCCAATCGCCGACCCATAGTGTATATTATGATTCTCTTTATATTGCAAGTTTAACAGTCACTTACTTAATATCAGCACCCTTAGGCACCTGACTTTTCTAATAAAGCAGACGACATCATCCAGATAACACTGAGCGATGCACCCTACCCCATTGTCAAATATATCGCCTAGCCATCTAAGATTACAGCCTTGTAATGTCGGTCATAGACACATAATATATTCAATGATTTCTTACTTCTTTTCTTCATCGCAATGACTACAGAATTCGAATGAGCAAGAATGTTTATATCTCCTGATTTTTTTGTTATTAATATATTCTTTTATGTACCTATCAATAAGATAAATAATACCCTAGATGTCTCTTATAGAATAACAGTAATATCTCTTTGCATCTAGTTCTAATTGAAAGTAATAAATACAGCACATATTGCCAAGAAACAAATATCAATGAAAATAAATTGGCAGTAAACATGTTACTGACATCAATATTCCAGTTCTATTTATCTTGTTTATTTAAAAACAAGTCAAAGGATAAATAACAACTGAGATTATTCACATCAAGTATACACAAGTTCATTTGTAAATTTTATAATAAATTTATACACCTGATATGGAGAAAAGAAATAAAACAAATGTATTTTATCTGCTTCAAATTGTAACAGCTTTGTTAACATTAAAGTCAATACGCTCATTATATATCAATTGGCATTACAAAAGCATACAATTGACGTGTAAATCAGAGTCAAAACGTTAAGGATATCTAAAGGATAAGACAATTTACCATATAATAAACGACTTTCAACACAATATTTAGCATAATAATGAACGTATACGAACACATTTGCTTGTACTTAAGGGGTTGTGTTAATATTTATACACTGCCTGCCACTTGAATAAGGAATCACAATTTTTAAATTTAATGAAGTATATCTGCTAAACTAAAGTTCAGAAAAAATAATAATTTTTTGCACAACTAACTTTAAAGGTGTTGGCTTAAGTTTCCTGAAGAAATATACATATTTACATATTTTTATTATACTAAAATTATGCATTTATTTGAAGACATGTATTTTGTGGCACTTTTTTTACCTTGGAATTTGGTTGTGTAAAAAATATTATTTTATAAATTTTAGCTTAGCAGATATACATATAGCAGATACACATATACATATATATATATAAATTTAAAAAATTTTATTCCTTATTCAAGTGGCAGGCAGAGTATGTATAAAGGCAAGGATTCACTATCATACACAATCGTAGGATTTAATCACACAAAAATCTGACAGAATTCTGTCCTACTTTAAAAATCGTTTCAAAATGGTGTCGTACGTGCCACACTATTATACAAAAAAAGATGCAAATAACAGATGCTTTTAATATTTTGTTGTTGCTTTCTGCTCATCTTCAAAAAAATCAACTCTGATAGCATAAAAAAATCATTTTATGAATTATTTCAAAAGATTATAAAATCGTTCAGATCTGTCAAAAAGTCTGTCACACACATACACTTTTAGTCTACGCTATCATACTTTTTGAGCACACATGTAATTTTTGACAGATCGTACGACTGAGTATGATAGTCAATCCTGGCCTTAATTATGCATTCATGTAAACCTACCGTAACAAAGTATTCTACACTGCTGAAGCGTATTAAAAGCTTTAAGTAAAAGCAAATATATTTTAAATTAAAATAAATAATAGTTTTACATATGTTACTATATGTATGTACTGATTATAATTTAATTCTTTTCTTAGAAAATTTTCTATTATTCTGCTACGCAAAAGTTTCTAAAACTTTTGCCTTTAAAGTTGGCAAGTTTGGTTAGGAATTTCAATATGAATAGACTAATTTTAAAAATAATAGTTCTGTGCGAAATACGTATCGCAACTTACTGACTGTTTGATTTGCTTTATTAATTGTTAGTAAAATCATTAGTTCGTAATTTTTTAAAAACGATGTTAAAAGAATGTTACAGAAAATGGTGACCGCTATAGAGTCATGATTGTGGACTTTTTTGCTCATTAATTGAACAACCATAATGTGCAGAAGGTTTCATCAAATTGGCACAACACGTCACTTAGCTTGTTTTAAGTCTGGCCTTGTTTCATTTATTTGTTATTTTCCCTAACTATTTTTTTTAAATTTAGATATAATAAAATAAAATATTATATGAATCTTAAAAGCTTTTCCTTTTTAATCAGTTGTTAGACAAAAAATTAAGTTCTGCAAGATGATGACATATTTTTACATTTTGTTAACAGTAATAGCAATTTTATCCACACTGTTGTAGCTAACAAATCAATAAGTTGAAAAAAAACGTCATGCATCTAACGTTATTTGAAATAATTTATGATGAATATTTATTACATTTAAATACACAAAAAGCTTTTTAGTATTTATATTTAGGCGTTATAAAAAGCTTAAATGGTTGTAAAATTGGATACAAAATTTTAAAAGAGCTGTTACTGCATATATAGCCATGACGACTTCGACAACACGAATAAAATAATCGTCAAAAAATAACACCAAAATAAATAGCCCATTCTGGTTAACTACTAAATAACAAAGTGCAGGTTATTTGTAATTAAAAAATAGGTTGTAATAAAAATTATTGCCCGATATCCGTTCTTTCTATTATTGATAAAATATTAAAAAAAATAATTTTTGAACAATTAAGAAAATAACTTGAATTAATTTCTTTTTCATTCCAAAATGGATTTACAAAATGTAGCGGGGTTTTGTTGAAGCTGTACCTAATGCTATAGATTTCTATTTTGGTGTCCTTGATGCGGGTAATAAGGGAGTTGCAGGCGAATTCATCTTTGTCAAAAGCTTTTGATTTGATAGATCACATCCTACTTATAAAGAAATTAAAATACAATGGGTTCTCTTACAAGTCTCTCAAAATATTCCAAGATAACTTTAGCAATCGGAATAAATTTGTACAATAAGATGAATCAAGAAGTTATGAATAAAATGCATCAAGGTTTTTGGTGTTCAGTTCTTAACGCACGAACCACGCGTTCGCGAGTTTTGACTTTTGATGACAACATGTAATTTTGTCCACATCAAAAAGCAACAAATAGGTGCACGCCGGGATCCGCTAGTACATATATAAATAAGAAGAAAATTGGATATGGCAATGCAATATTATCTGAGATTTAACAAATTTTTACTAAATACAATCAGCCAATTATTGCCAATCTTAATTGTGATATAATTATGGATTTTAAAATTGTTAAATACCTTGGACTGCTTTTAACTCAATATAGTTCAGGGGATGACTTTATCAATCACTTAAAATCTAAGATATTTGATTGGTATTCTATTTAAGTTTAAAAACAAACTAAACACTAAATCTAATATGCTGGTATGTCAATCTTTCAATGGTTTCGAATCGAACTCAATCAAACAAAGAGTTAACAATTATTTTCAACTTCCCTTTAAGTACTTATAGTAAGTTTGAAATATTCAGCAGATATGCTTTCAAAGTATTACCAATCAAAGGTCTCTGCAAGCAACAAACATAACTATATATCTCTAAAAGTTTAAACGGCAATGGTACCATAACTATTAAGTTCTTCCGCATTTTCAAGACATTTTTGATTTTTTGGTTCGTCAGTTTGAACAGAAATGAACTGTAGACTAATATGAAGATGGTCGTTTTCACCCTTTTGCAATTGTATTCAAAAACCATAACGCAAGCGATACGCATGTGTTGCAAATACCTTCCTTAAAAGATTTTTATACATTATTATTTTATATTCATATATAGAGATTTGATATAGCAACACTCGTACGAAAAATAACCCATGTGTAGATTTTTTTAAGCTTTCTATGTAAAAGAAAAAGCTTTAGGTTATTAGCTTAAATAGGTTCGAATAATTAAATTCGAGGTTTATATATAGAACTTGCAGCTGGTTCAGAAACTTGTTTATTCCAAAATTGAAAAATATTGAGTATATATTTTGTAACTAGATGACGCCACTACAAATTCTTTATTTTTGCTGCTTGTTTAGCCTTCAACTAAAAGGTGCAGATTTATTGTTAGCATTTTGTTGTCTTTTGCAACTTTTTGTGCTTTGAAGAAATAGTAGGAACAAACACTTAAGGAGTAAACTTTTAAAGTGTTAAATGGTTTGGAAAGCAAGTAATTATAAATGTTTATGACTGTTTTTGTCATCCAAAATACATAAAATAGTTTTAAAATGTACAAAAGAAAACAACTAAATGTCATTAAAACAAACAATAACGAAAAACGATATAATATCTTGTGATAACAAAATTATGTAAAAACTAAAAGGTTGGATACATTAGGAATAAAAAAAAATCCAAATGAAAGGACAAGTATTTAAATGATTAGTCACCTAAGGAGTAGATGGGTAAAAATAAGGAAACCATTTTTCTTATTTTAATTTCTGTGTAAATGAAATTAATAACTAAAGTTACATGTATTTAAAAAACCTAATAGATTTTATTATAATTCTTGCAGCGTATGTGTTTAGTTTTTTTTTTTTATGTTGAATACTAATTGAGCAAAAAGGGGTTACAACGTATTATGCGAAATAAAAAGTTTTTGGTTTATATTTCTACTAGTTTGAAGACAAATTTAAGTATTTAACATTTAATTTACATTACCTTAGTATTTTATCTTTACTTTTATTATTTTTTGGTGGTTGCCATTAACTTTTTTACTGCTGTCATCTGAATGGATTTTTAACAAATTACTTGATAAAAACTGTTACGAGTATAAAATAGTAAAATTTCCAATCTAAATAAGAGTTCTTTACAATTCGTAAAGCACTTTAACTTTAATGGTAGAATATCATATTAAAAAAGACCCTTTTATCTGTGTCAAGATGTGTCAATTGGAATTTGTAATATTTTTAATTTTATGTTAATCGTTTTGTATTTGAGGGGGTCATATAGCACAATCTTAGAAAATTTGATATCAAATTAAAAGAAATATATGCGACATAAAAAAACTATCTAGCATAAGATTACTGAAAATTTATCTCATTTTAGATGTCAATTGAAAGGATATCTTTAACAAAAACAAGTAAGAGTGCTATACTCCGCTATGCAAAAACCGTATATACCCTTTACCATTATTGGGGTGACAGAAAATAAAAAATTAAAAAATGGGTACTATATGCAATTTTACATAAATATTGTCATCGGCTCTTAGTGGGTAAAGTTTTTTTTTTAAATGTTAGTTTTTTCTGAACTATCTCTTCAAAAGCTCTTAACAGATACCCATATTGATATCTTAAAAAACATTGTGCACAATCGTACTTTTCTTTAAAAAGTTCAGATGCCCATAACTCGGAACATATGGGCGAGCAGCAATTTTTTCTCCAGACGTTTTTTTCTTATTTGTTATATTTGTGTGTGTGTGTGTGTTTTTTTTTTAATGGAGTTACTTCATTGTTCCAAATAGCATAGAAAAATTAGAGGCAGGCATGGTGTTTTGCCAACTGCCTGGAAGGACATGGACCGATCTTCTTGCAAAATTTTCGAAACTATGTCTGATCGATTGGTGTATTTAAATTTTCTCTAGCTTACGTAGTGCCATTTTATAGTTTATTTCAACCCGAACATGGACGGATAAACTGATAGACTGATATCGCTCAATAGAATATGCTATAAATAAGAACTCATAATGTTTTCACTCCATTGGGATGGAAATGGATATTGTAGAAATTACAAGTGGAATGACTTGCAGCGATTTAAGTCCATTCGATTTTAATTTTATAAGTATTGTACTTTTCTTAATCAGTATTTATATTTGTATAACAACATCCAATCCAGTTTTCCTCTCAAGTAAAGAACTGACGTTAACTTTTAATACGGCAAGATGGGTGGGTATATTTTGTAATCTTCACTAGCAAAACTTTTTTGCGGGAGATTGCTATTTTAGAAAAACAGATTTTCTGGAATAACGTAGTAATAAATAATGTATGTATGTAAAACAAAAAAACTATGTTTTTTATATTTGTTTAAACAGATGTTTATTATTTTTAAGAGATAAGGCTATTTTCAAAAGAACTTAAAAGCAGAAATAAACCCCAGCGAGCACCAGGAATAATTTTAACGACCAAAAACAAAACAAAATAATAATTATTAATTAGTGATTATTTAGAATGCGAAAAAGTATTAAATGTTGTTTTCGTAAAATCGATTAGTAGCAGTTATGTTAGATCATAAAAATTCCCTTCTTTCCCTACATTCAATTTTTTTCCTACGCTATTAATTCAAAAATACTTAATTCCATAATCGCTTACCTTTTCTGAAATTTTTTGCTGGATATGGATGTAAGAAATAATAAAAATGTATTTTTTAATATCAACAAAAGAAAAGTATTTTGCAAAAAAATATTCCAAATGTTAAGTTAAAACAAAAAGTTCAAGTTTTTTTTAATATAAATAAATATTATAAAAATATTTTTAGTGTTGATATTATGTAAGTGAAAATTTTTTTGTATGTGTCCTCTTCGAACAAGTTGCGAATGCTAAATATTGAGAAATTTAACAAATAACTATG
The DNA here is from genome assembly GCA_937654795.1 of Cistogaster globosa. NCBI lineage: Eukaryota > Metazoa > Arthropoda > Insecta > Diptera > Tachinidae > Cistogaster > Cistogaster globosa. The sequence goes on along the minus strand of OW569404.1, from coordinate 115,764,371 downwards.
GATACCGCAAATTTGCCTCTAATTTAAGTATTTTTAGAATTATTCCCTTTTCAAATCTTTGGAACAATTTCTCTGGATCTTGAGCCTATATAGCGTTTATAATTTACTTTTTTTCTGATAACCCAGCGAAAAGTTTGTTCGGTCTGAAATTTGTATATGCTCTCAAGCGAATAAGTTTACTACTAACTACTAGCAAATTTTATTTATGCTGCCTTTGCCGTCTTCCTGACAATAATTATAACAATAACTTCCATTCAATTAAAAATTTAAATCCGCTTAAATTTTCTTTTGGCTTTGTAGATATTTTCATTTCTGACAGCTAACCAAACCAAACTTTAGGGATTTTAAATACATTTTTAAAAACGATTCTTTTAAAAGTTGTTAACTTAATTTATTTTATAATTTTTTATTTCTATATTGACAACCACAATATTTAATGCCCAGAGATAAATTTTGTCTGAATGCGTTTATGATAATTACGTTTGAAAAGCATTTAAAAAAGATTTACCAAGACAAACAAAACAAATCCTGGCTCACGAAGATGCAGAGAACTCCCTTTTAACTGTTTTGAAAATTACACATTTTATATTTGTGCAAGAGGGAAAATGATAATAATATATGTATTTAAGTATAAAAGCGTATATTTATGTGATATATCATATATATAGAAATGCTTTACTACGTTTAAAATATCAGTAAAAACCATTTATTTTAAACACTAATAAATTTTAACAAAAACATAAAATAATGGTAATTACATAAAAGAAAATAAACAAATTTTAAATTTTAATACTCAAATGCAAAATAGCAATTTAAAGAGATATAAATAAAAAAATACAAACACTTTACATCTGCTCCACAAAAGACTACAGACTTTTCTTTTAAAATTTATGTTAAGTCTCTAGTAAAAGTAGCCAGAAAATTTAGTATAAGTTAATGCTATAAAGTATTGTATTTTTACCAAGAGGGCGTCTACTCAAAGTCTATTAAAAGGAACAAATATAGTTCTAATGCACGGCGCTGCTTAGAAATTCACATATATCTTACTTTTAACGCTTACTTTTATTTAAAAAAAAATGTTGAAATTTAACAGATTTGTAAACACAAAAACTGATTAGTTTTTGATTTAGTAAAGTTTTTATATTTTTTAAGGTTTTTATTACAAAATCTATCTAAGTTAGACTTATTTCATTTGTAATTTTTTTAGCATTAAAAGGTTTGAAAATTGCATAAATGCTAAAAGAAAGTAAAAAGAAGGTAAAAGTTTAATTAAACAAGTAAGAGTGCTATATTCGACTATGCCGAATCTTATATACCCTTCACTGTCTATGTAAATATAGTTTAGCGAAGTAACTCAATTAAAAAAAGCAGACAGAGAATTAAAAAAAAATTTTACATAAAATGACATGACATTAATGGGATAAGCATTTTTTTAAAATTTTGGTATCTTCTTAAGGACCTTTTCAAAAGCTTAAAAATGATGTTCTAAAAAATTTGAAAATTTTAGAGCCCCCTAACTCGAAAAATTTGTGCGAGCGCCAATTTTTTCACGTGATGTTTTTTCTTGTTTTTTAATTCGCTATCCCCGCATACATTTATTTTTTTGATTGCAGTTACTTTATTGTTCCAAAAGACATGAAAAAATTAAAGGTAGGCGTGGTGATTTGCCTGCTGCCTCGAAGGACACGAACCAATAATGCTGATTTCCAATAGCACTTCTTTAGACACTATGTCTGATCGATTGACGTATTTATTTATTTATTTTTTTTTTTTGTGAAATCAAGTTTGCCTTGGCAACACTAACACGGACGGACAGATGGACAGAGGGACATCGCTCAATCAACTTCGCTATGCATAAGGATTCAAAATATATATACTTTATGGGGTCGGAAATGGATATTGTAGAAATTACACACGGAATAATGAACTTATATATACCATTTTTCCTTTTTGTGGTGAAGAGTATACAAATAAATTTTTCTATAAAACATTATGCTTCAACAGCCGTGATATAACATTCTAAATACCATTATTTATATCTCTTTAAATAACAAATAAAATTCAATTAGTTTGTAAAAAATAATCTTCGTTCTATTCCAGACACTGCCTGAAAGATAGTGTGATAGGAGTTCCCATGGTTCGCTTGTCATGTCATAAAAAAAATGTATAACATAAAAATTTACCATTTGATTACGCTAAGATATAAAAAAAACGCTAGAATTTAACATTATAAAATTTTATTATCGAGTTTGATTTAAAACTCTCACAATATCGTTTCATGGATGTACATCCCCTGGTATGTGCACAAACTTTTACAAGTTCAATGATGTGTTACAATAGTATTGAAAGTTAGGGAAAAATTTCAATTTGATCATGGGGCATAAAACCAAAGCAACTCGTATTGTTAAAATATAAGAACACGTCGATAACACTACATTTAACGTTTCCTATATTTGATTAGAGAAATACAACAAATACCAATCTCGAGCATAGGAGACAGTAAATGGATTCTCCGTAGACTAAAGCTACTTTTGTTTATAACACACAATTATCTCGAATGTAAGAGATAGTACATAGTATTAGAACTTCCCGTCTGTAAAATAGAATAAAGTAAAGACAGTATTAAATATTATGTTTGTTCATAAAGTTAACTCAAGTATTTTATTGAAGAACTTAAAATATTCTTTGAAAAATATTCTCTAAAATTAATTATTCAAATTTGAGATCTAAGGTACACTTTTTTTCTTTGTAAAAACCATACTTTTGATTTTTTATTGCCATTAAAATTTCCTTGCCATTATATGACATAATTAAAATGAAAAATAAAAATATTGTCATTAAATGCTGTTAATTTTCTTTTTACTTATAATTAGTAACGCAATGATATAATGAAGATATCAATACATTACAAACCACAATTGAAAGAAGAAAAAAAATTTTGTATAAAGCTAAGAAACCTCAGCCTTTTCTTAAGATAGAATAAACTGTCTTAAAATGATTTTAGTTAAGCTAATGATAATGTTTTTGTTTATTAAGGCTTTAATAATGAAATCTCCTTAACAGGTTTAGCATTATTTATTATTCAATGCTAATGAAATTGAAAATCAATTAGTAATTGTATGGTTAAAACAAATTCGTAATGTATTAATTTCTAGTGATGCTATTTATTGCGATAGAGGAATATTAAAAACATTAAAAGTTATCTTAGACCTCAATTACTCAGAAAAATATTATACTCTACACTTAAAGAGAATAAAATGTTTTGAAATTAAAAAATAATCTCGTATTAATAACTAAACATAAAAATGAAAAATATGTAAGACCTTTAAAAAATTTAGCACAAAAATATTTATTAATTATTATGAATAAAAAACTGACGTAGCTAATGTAATAGCTACTACCTAATGAATTAAATATATATCCGCTAATAAAGCAGGTAAAACTAAATTATCCTAGTAACCGGGAATTTTCATAATACTCGGTTGCTCATTTGGATTTATTGGTGCCAGTGGTACAAAACCATCGGGTATTACCAAAGGTGTTGTAGTTTGTATTGGTGCTAAAGCTACTCCTCCTTCTAATGTGGTTAGTTTTAATGGCGTGTTATGTGTTGTATCTGCAGTTGGAGCTATAGATGTGACTGCAGTTAAAGATTGAGCTGTAGCTGCTGTGTTAGGCATGGTTGAGGTTATGTCAGCGGAATTAGCTGCAATTGCGGGAGCGGGAGTTGAAACATCTGGAGATGGAGCTTGATAACAGGCAACTTTTTCTACCTCAATTGTCTTGGTACTGTCGTTTGGATCAGGTTCTGGTACTTTGACGGGTACACATATTATACCGCCGGGCGGACTTGATTGGTCTCCGAGTGGACCAGGTACTGCTGCGTTAGGTACTATTGAGTTTTCTACCATTTCAGATGTAGCTGCGGCCCCTGCAGCTACCCCTACTGCAGCAGCACCGGCAGCAGGTACAGCGGCACCGGTAGCAGGTACATTGCCACCCATTGCAGTGTTTGTGTTTGAATTCATAGGAGATAACTGAGCTGGTTGCTCTGCAGCCGGTGCAGGACCTGCATAAGATGGAATTGGTGCGGGTGCTGCTTGCGCCGGTGCTGGTGATGCTTGGGCAGGCTGTGCTCCGCCAGTATTTATTACAGTAGTGCCTCCTCCGACATCGCTAGTTGTTACTGAACCAGGAGGACCATTATTTATAATAATTATTTTATCATTATTATCATCTCTGGTACCACCACCATAATTTCCGCCACCATTACTATAGGAAGGAACATGTTCCACAACTTTTGTATGTGTGGGAGTCAATGCATGGCCTAAGAGACCACCAGCTAAGCCACCAGCAATTAAACCACTTCCTGCAATAATCAAAATAAAAGTAATGAACATTTTTTAATTAATTGAGTGACATATTATAACATACCAAAACCAAGACCTGATGATGACTTCTGAGGCTGTTGTATAAATGTAGCTCCAGCTGGTATAGCTGAACCGGCAGGTAAGAACGTCGCTCCAGCCGGTAACGCTGCAGCTGAGGGATAATATGCAGGAGCAGCAGCTACAGGAGATGATGGGTAATATATAGCACCTGGTGGCAAATGTCCAGGACTGTGATAAGTGGCACCAGCAGGTAAACCTCCACTAACGGGAGAGGAAGGATAATAAGAAGCACCAGGAGGCAATTGTCCAGGAGAGTGGTAAGTTGCTCCTGGAGGTAGATGACCTGCTGGATGATATGTTGCCCCAGCCGGTAGATGCCCAGCAGGATGATAAGTCGCACCAGCTGGCAACGAAGATGATGATGGATAATATGTGGCTCCAGCTGGTAACTGCTGCCTGGGATAACTAGACTGGACATTATGAGCACTAGTGGCTGTTATTGGTGTGTGATAGCTACCACTGCCAAAACCTCCTCCAGTAGTGTTAAAACGATTACGATTATAGCCTGACTGCTGATTATTGTAGTTGGAAGCCGTTATAGGCCTATTTGCGGTATTAGTTGCTGAGTGGTAACTAGGTGGTGCTGCGTAATTGGGATTATATGCAGGTGGCTTCTCATTTATGTTACTTTTTGCACCACCGACAGGATTTGTGGCCGAGTAGGCGGGTGGTGGTCCCTGTTTAGCTGGCACATTCCATCCAATAGGCGGAGCAGCACTAGCACTTGGCCTAGCTGCCGAAGTTTGAGTATTAATGTGAGTATTAGAAGCTGGCCGAGAAGCACTTAAAGTATTTGAACTACTTGGGCGTCTATTTGCCTGTTGGTTGTATCCTGCATAACTTAATGATCCCAACCCTGTATGTGTTAGGGACGGGTTTGAATGACTTTGGGAACTTTGACTTGAATAACTGTGACTAGTACTCGGTTTATTATACGAGTTACGTCGAACACTTGAGGATGATGCAGATGATGAGCGCCGTCCACTACTTGAACTGTAAATACGTTTTGCTTGCACGTCTACATCTGTGACAATAGCAAGCAGAAGTATTGCTACAAGCATGTAGTTATTCGTGCTGTTCTTACCCATTATATTTTGGGACTTATTAGATCTAATTGAAAAAAAAAAAAATAAAACGCGCAAATGGATTATTTAAATTTTATTGATTTAAATATTTATGTAAAAACCGTATTTTTTCTATTCGGTTGACTTTTATTTTAGTTTGAATATACATTGAACATCATAAAAGTTTGCTTACTGGCATTAGATGCTTAAATGTCTTATTTATAAAAATTTATAAAATGAGCAAGCAATTTTACATATGCTGAAATATTAATAACTTAAAAAACAACTACAGCTCATTTATTTTGATTACATTTCTTAAAATGAAATAAATATAAAATAAAAAAAATCTGCGAATTGTCTTATCTTTATTTATTGACACTTGTTGATCTATATTATCGGTATTGCGAGCTTAAATATAAAAAATTTGTTTATTTGTTTTTATAAACATTTCTGAACGATCAACTTATTACAAATTCTTGGAATTCAATGCAAAATAAATAAAAATATATAATTTTAAAAATAAGTACCGAAGTGTAAGGGAAATAATTTGTAAACAGGTTTGCATGACTGACTTCATGTCTTCAACCACATCGCATATGGTTAAGCATGTTTAATTAAATAATGAGTCATGTTTTTTCCAGCTAATATTTGTTGTTTAAAGTTTTTTTGGCGTTGAACAATAAGTTTGATTTCCTTCTTTAATAACCATATGATTTCAATAGGCGTGTAATTTCTGTCATGAGCAATTATATGAATATATTTTGCATACTATTTTTAACAAATACTTAAAATAGCGTCAATTGTTTACTGCAGCTTTTGCTACTGTGTAGTAGAGAAAACTCTTTATGCGGTTGGCGAGCACACCAACAGAAAACACTACACACTATCAAAGCTGGAAAAATATATCAATTAGTCCGATAAAAAACTTAACTTAAATAAATATTTTAAAAGTCATTTATCATTATTAATCATATATGAGGACGATAAAATTATATGTTACTTTGAGATAAGCAAAAAATTAAAGAAAATGGCCTTCTGTTGGCAGACAAAACTAACACCATATAAGCCACTTTTCCTACTCGTCTAACTATGCGGCGCATTGGCTTGGATAATTTCTCAAACAAGTAACAAAATATATTGATCAGTGTGCGTAGGCGAAGAACATCGATTTCGGTTGATGTAAGTAAACGCGTAAAAATCATAAGATTACAATGGCCTAGAAAAAGGGGCATTTATATATGACATCCAAACGAAAATGGCCGAAAATTCGTTGAAAGGACCAGATCCTAAAAAAAATTTTCTAAACTTAGTTTGAGGTATAAGGAAAGAGGTGCGTAGAATCACACTCTTAACTCGGGATACTACAAATGGCCAACTAAGCAAGCAATTAAGACAATTATGAAATTTACATGTTTAACCCGTTTATTGTATAAACGAGCTTCTGATTCCTTTATATCTGCTTTATAAATTCAATTATAATTGTCAACTTATTTTTCTTACTGTGTAGGAAATAATTTATAAAACTATGTATTCTTATTTACTATTAGTGATATATAAAACATTTTATTTGTTTATATTGTTGTAGATTTTAAGTGTATTTTTAAATATACTTCTAAAGAAATAAATGGAAAATGTGTAAAGATAGTAAAATCGTAAACCAATGGCTTATCGGTGGTTCAAGTATTTATTTGATATTAAAATAGTTTCAAACTATTAACGTAAGTTGTGCTTGATTCATTCAGAATAAATATTCGATTTTATTCTCATAAAATATCCATGATCAAAAAATTGTTTATATTGAATTGTTTTACCGCGGGAAAAGCAAATGTATATGGTAGACTGGCCACCTTAACAATGCAATAAAATTACTGACAATGAGTAAATCAAGTTGTATAGAAATAAAACTTTTTTATGCTACACATTTTTTGTTGCTCTAACGAATATATAGTTATTTGAAATTTTTATATTAGTTTTAAGAAGCCGCGTTTATTGAAATATGTTTTTTGTACATAACATTTGCACTTTTTTTTACATTAAAAAACAACTTGAAATTTCAGTACGAATTATACTTGAGTTTTTATGGCAGACAAAAAAAAAAAAAATGAGTGTTTCAGCTCAACTGGTTTTAAGCTCTGATACATTATTTTTATTTTTGTTTTTAATTATTTTTATTCTTAATTTTTTTTTTTTACTTTCATTACATTATTTGTTCATTCACTCATAAAGGTCATGCATGTGCCGGTAGAGTTAATAAACTAGAAAAACTTTGACGTAAAAGTAACTGCTCCAACAAAAATTATTTAATATATTTACTATAATATTTTTAAAGACTCGAAACAACTTTGAAATAATATTTTACCGTTTTTTTTTGTCTCTTTAACTTTTTTATTTGATTATAAAATTCCTCGATTTAATTGAAAAAATAAAAATTAATTAAATAGTCGCTTTGTTTGTTTTTCTCTCTCGTGTTACTTGTTCCACGCTTCTCAAAACACTAAACTGTATTGTAGTTTGTTGGATGGGTTTTGTTTCTATCAAACTGAGCCTTGTTTTGTGTAATGTTTTTATTATTTTATTTGTCAAATTCATGGAGATCTGAGTTTTTAGTGATGTAAAACTTGTTTGCGTTATTATCACGAGATAGGAGATTAGTTGGTGGCTTTTAACTTTAATTGGTTTTTTGCTTTTAAGCGCAGTATATGCAATCTGAATTTATTGGATATTCTTTAGTTTTAAATTTTCCATTTATTGAAATCTTTTGTTTAAAACAATTATTTTCTGTTCTTGAGAAGTAAAGTGATCAATTCTTTAATAAAGACATTTTAGAGCAGAATTGATTTTGCTGTTACTTAAAAATAATAAATAATTATTAAATAAAAAAATCAGTGGGTTATTTGTTTACGCCTGTTTTTTTAGTTTTAAAAATATTACTAAAAATATTTGGTTTTCTTTGGGATTATTTTCGATTTATTTACATATTGAGTTGAGTCAAACAAGGAGGATATTATTAAAATCTTCAATAAAACGTTCGCGGTTGTGTTGGAACCCTAATTCACAAATTTTTTAAGTTGAAATGTGATGACCAAATCCATATAAATCTTGCTATCTAATTATACCTTTGTTCAAACAGAGAAATATATTTTGCAGGCATAAATTTTAAGCTGCGGTTATATTCGTTATCTAAATACATATTTTGACAATAATAATTTTCAAAAAATAATGGTAATCCGTTCAAGTTCACATATAATTAAAATTCAAAATTTATTAAGAAAAATTATTTACAAATTTTATTTTCTTAAGGTACAAAGTGGTTACGTTTTGTTGTTCAAATATTTGACTAATCTTAACCTTAAGTTTGATATCCAGTATCTTCAAAACAAAAAAGTTAGCGAAATGCGAATTCTTTTTATTCATTGTCGCTCTTTAATGTTTTATACAAAAAATGTTCGATGTGTGCATATTGTAATAAAAGTCATGCTTAAATGTTCATTATCTTTTTCAGAAAAAATGAAAAAAAAAATTATCTAATAAAATATAACACATTTGTATTGAAAATTGTTAATACGTTTTTAATATTAACAACTGAATTTTCTTTTACTTTTTTTTACTAAAAGTAAATAACTTATGTAGCGATTAAAAAAAATTCTGGATGACATGTCACTATTGTCTTTTTTTGTTTTCTTAAAAAAATTAAATTAATAATTATAATAAAAAAGTTTCAAAATGTTTTTTAATCTCATATATCACGTTCATAGTTCTAAGCAACACCGTCTGTATCATATTAAAGGTTGATTCTTTGTACTCTCGTATAATATATCCCACATATGATGACCTTTCAAAATCCATTATATTTTTACATAAGAAAGTGATTTAAATAAGAGAAACGCGACGGTAATATTCTAACGTTAGTTTTGATATTATTTTTGATTATACCTTATATACATATCTATGAACATGCATATTTAAGTTTAAATCTAAATAAATAATACCAAGTTAGTCTATTGCTTATCATCACTAATTCTCAGATGCAAGCAAATCTCTCACATATACTATAATACTGTTTATGAGCACGAACAATTTATAGTACAGAGAGTGAGATAATGCCTGTAAATTTGTTATTTTTATTATTTTGTTTTTATATAATAAATTCACTGGTCTTGTTTAATTTAAATGATGACTGATCTTGCCTCTTAAATGTATATTTTTTATAGGTCTTGTTTAAAACTAAAAAAAATAGTTTAAATAAATTAAATAAATGCGCATTTGCCAATTTATGTTGTAAAATTTATTTTAATTGTATTAGATTATATTTTTTTTCTCAATAAATAATTTTATTCTTAGAAAAAATTTCTTTTGTCTATCAGATGAAAATAGAAATACCAAAAAAAAAAAAAAATAAATAATTAATTTTTTTATAAAAATAATATAACAATGTTTCATCTAGTTATAATAAAATTAAAATATTGAGAACAATAAAGTTGCAGTGGTAAAAATTTTGTAATAATTTAAAATAAAAATTGTTGTTGTTTTATGGTTTTGAAGGAATAATTATGGGAGAGATTCTTATTGAAAACTCTGCAGAAACTAATGTATGCCTTAGTACTGAGTTTTTAAACTGCGACAACTTATTAAAAATTTATATAATATTATAAATATTTTCACACTAAAAACTTTAAGATAAAAGAGCCATTTTGTCATTACATTACACATGCACTTGCTTAGATAAAAAACTATGAACTAAATTTAAAAAGTAGCAAGTGTTTTAATTTTTAATTTCGTGTAAATAAATTGCACTTTTCGCTTTTCATGATTTTTGATCTAATTTTTATAATAGTACAATAAGCGTTGCAAAATACAAAGATTCAATTGAAACCAAAAGCAAATATTTCAATAGTTATAATAAAGGCGTAATACAAAAAGTTTCTTTTGTATAATAATTTATTATGAATTTTTTGTACTAAATTCAAAAGTGACTAATCTTTGAATAATGATCTGTTGTTTACAAATTGTATTATGAATACAAATGAAATATGTAAATACTAGCATTGCCCACGTCCGCGTGTCAAAACTTATTTTCTTTTAACTAAAATTTAGAAAAATTTATTTTAAACATTTGTAGTTGAGTTCTGTAAAAGTGTTTTCCATCTTCAAAAATAAAATGTACTGACAACTCTTCTAATACTATTATACAGGTAGATTTGGGTGCCTTCACATTTTTGTCTCTAATTTCTCCATGAAATGCCATATTTTTATGAAAAAAAGTATCCTGTATTTGAACCAAGGTTCTAAGAAACATCCTCACAAAGTTGTACTAAAATCCAACCAGCAGTTTTTACGTAATGCAAACACAGCTAGCCGAACGAATAGACAAATTTACAGACAGGCAGAAACATATGAAAATGCCAGAAATGGGTGTTTTGTATTCCATATTAATTGCTATCTACAGCAACATGACCCCGTTACAGTTTTATTATATTGATTAAATGTAATGCCTTTATACACATTGGCGTAGAAAGGCTATTGCTAATGCTCTTCCCTTTCCAGAAATTATTGAAATATTTTGTTATAGCCGTAGATAATAAAAGCTTTTTCACTGAAATTATAACTAGAAAAAACCAAAACAAAAGACCAATAGTAAACAACAATTCATAGAAATATGTACATTCAATATTATTTGAAAATGATTTTTCTTGTTTTAATAAGAAAATAAAAAAAATACCTAAATAAATGACTAAAAATATATAAAATACGCGTAAATAATTTTTAATAATTTTTACTTTACTTAAAACATGCGTAAAAAATTTTGTTAAAATTCGAAATAAAGAACATCTTTCAAATAAAAATAATGCTTGACATAGACCAAAACGAGCATGTAATAGAAACCAGCGTAGAATCAAATCTTAGCTGCATAACAGTATATGTCAAGACAAAATTTTCAAAATTAGTAATTTTGAATATTGAAAACAAGCTGGTTAAAAAAGAAATAACTGCTAATAATTTGTTAAACTTATAACTTAGAATTCAAAAATCAGAAAATTTTCTTTTCTTTTAATACATATTTTTTGCCAAAGTAAAATTTTTAATGTAAAACTTTAAATTTCAAATATATTTGGAATTTTTTTACTATTCCAAAAATTTTTTTCCGGCATTGTTGGAAACAATAATAATAAAAAATTTAACTACTGTTCAATGCTAATATTTTATATCAATTAGAATTTTTTGTTGTTAGTTGCATTTTAATGAAACTGTTTGATTAAAAATTATGATTGGAAAAAACATTCGTTTTTATGAAGAAAAAATTTTTGAAAATAACTGCATAAAACAGTCAAGTTGTATGTAGATGGATCTATATTTTAATATTTAAATGATTTATCACTTTAAACTGAGGTGCAAGAATTTTTGACTAAGATCTAAAGCCACCTAACACAGTCTAAGATCAGATTTTATTACTTACACAAAACCAAAATTATGTTCCCATAGTTTATCATTTTTCATGTCAAGCTAAAACATAAAAATATGAGTGGCGTTTATTAGCTGTATTATTTTAAAAATATTTAATCTTTAGTCAATGAAACATTTTCATTTCCATTGGTGAATATAATGATAATGCTAAATAATCGTTAGCTTACGTATGGCTTAATGCTAACGAAGTTGGCAATTCTTGAGCCCATCTAATTAAATACTCCCATGTATGATATCAAACAATTAAAAGTGATTTTTGTTTGTTTAATTAATTTAAACTAAAAGTGCACTTGTTTTACCCAAGCACATAATAATCATAACGTATATTTAATAAAAATTTTGGCATAATTATTACTAATAAATTTTTATTCATATTTTTTTAAATTTTAGTTTTTAAATTATTGATAACTATTATATGAAGGTATCAAGTTAAATCATTTCTCAGGCATAACTATTACTATTCGATAAATATGTTTATTTAGTTTTTTTTTAATATTATGAATAGGAAATAATATTACAGTTATAACCCATTTTTTATGTTAAAGTTTTTTTATACAAATTAATTTATAAAAGATTATTTAAAAAAAAATAAGTATCGTTAATATAAGTCTCTTGTAATAATTATGAATAAGAGAAAAGAGTTATTAATTAAATATAATAGTTATGTCCAACAAACAATTATCCTCATTGCGTATAATAATTAAAACCAATTTTAATGGAGTGCTTTTTATATTATATAAAAGCATTAGTTTTTTTTTTTTTTTTTTTTGTGGTACCTGATAAGTCAGCATAACTTTTATTTTTTTCCGTGTTTTTTTTTTAAAGTCTTTTAAGTATATACTGTCAGTAGTAAAAAAAAAATACTTACATAAAATAAAAATATGAATGTGCTTGGCTCCGCCTGAAAATCTGCCAAGCCCCATCAATGCTTATACACTACTATAGGTTTTTTTCGACGCTTTTTTTATGTAGCAAATTGCTTTAATAATAAAGTATGAATCCATCAACAATAATGTTTTTGACTTCTTACTGCTGGCATTGAATTTTATTTAAACAGATCACTTTTTATAAAAAATCTAACAAATCGTGAAAATAAGAAATTCTGTAATCACATTAAAAATATTACAAATTTTTTTTTTTGAATTCAAATAATTAAGATTTTAATGAAAACGTGAATTGATTCACAAGGATACAATAATATTCAAATTTGATGATATTTTGGTAAGCAAATATTTTCTGATTATTACCTTACTTTTACATTACAAGATGATTACTTTTGTAATTACTTGATACGTATTGACACTTCATGCTTCAGGCGCACCTACATCTGTTAAGCCGGAGATAAAAATATGTTTATTTTTAGCATAAATTAATTTAATGATTTTAAATGGCAAAAAATAGTTTTGAAAAAGGGCAGATTAAGAAATTTTAAATTAGAGAATAAGTAAGAATTCTTTATTCTTATATACCTTTCACCATGTATGTTAATCCAGTTTTGTGAGATTACTGCAATTAAAAAAAAAGCACATATTGAGGTGATAGAGAATTAGGACAAAATACATAAAAATGTCATCACTCTTAATGGGTTAAGCATTTAAAAACAATTTTAGTATTATCTTAAAGATCTTTTCAAGAGCTTTTAAATAATGCCCATATTAATAGTTTAGAGGCCCATAACTAAGATAATATTACATAGCGCAAATCTTTTCAGAGGATCTTTTTTATTATTTTTTGATTCTCTATCGCTCCATATATTTGTTTTTTTTTTGCTTCAAGGTAATTCATAGCTCCAAATGATATTCAAATATTAGAGGCAGGCGTGGTGTTTTGCCCGCTGCCTGGAAGGGTAAGGACCGATCTTGCTGATATTCAATAGCAAAATTTTCGAAGCTACATATGTCTGATTGATTGGCGTATTTAAATTTTCTCTACCTCCATAGAGTGCCTTGGCAAAGTGTATTTATACACTAACAAGGAAGGACAGACGAACAAAGCTGAATCGACTTTGGTATGCATAAGAACTCAGAATAAATATAATTTATGGATTGACAAAGTAAGATATAAAGTTTTAAGTTGCTAAAATGGCCACACCGATTAGTATTTGACATTTCGAATTTCGAATGACATTTATTTTTACTGACGTAAAAAGCTTTTGAATTTAATTTTTCTAAATGATTTCAAATAAATTAAAACAAAAATCTCAGAATGCACTGTTTCTAAAAGCCTACAGTGACTTACAGAATGATCGATAATATAAAGAAAACTAATGTACTTTTTTTTATAAATTAAGAGTGTATTCATAAAAAATATTTAATATTGTAGTTAATGTTCCATAATATCGCCCGCAATTTCAACTGGTTTCGATTTCATATCCTTTTGTGGTGCAGGTGGTGCTGGAGCCGGATAGCACACAGTTCTTTCATTTTGCACTACTTCACCATTTGAAGTTGTTTCATTTATGAATATCGGTATGCATATTACACCATACGGTGGCAAAGTTGTCTCTGTCGTACTTAAAGGCGTTTGAGTTGTGGAACTTTCAGCCTCTGGTGTAATATAACTATCAGTGTTTGTAGTAAAGTCAACCAGGGGAGCATTAAATATCTTTTCTGTACTGAGTTCATAAAGGTGGATATTATTATTTGATTCTGAATCAGATTTAACTGCTGATGGACTGTCTCTGTACACATGAGTTACGTGATAATGTGGAGATGGAAAACCCATAGTAAGTAGGCGGCCGGTAAGATATCCAGTAAGAAAATCTCCAAATTCTATAAAAGATATTTAATTGAAATGAAATGAAATGAAAAAATATTGAAGCTCTTAAAAATTGAAAGGCAAAAATACCTGCTCCTCTAGGTGGCCCTTGTGGTACATAAATAGCGTTTACTGGTACAGCGGCAGTATTCTGATAGTATGCTCCTCCCATTGGTAATGGTGGTATATTGTTATTTGCTTTAATATTTTTCTGAAATTTATCATTAATGCTGGATTTTTTATTTTCGTGCCAAGCTTTAGTGATGGGTGTATGTACCGGCGAACTGCTTACAATACGACGTGAACTTACACCACCGCTCGAAGGTTTTTTATATTTACGCCAACTACCGAAAAGACCACCAAAAGATCCGCCACGCCTACCACCACGTGCCTCACTTAACGATATAAGCATCATCGTTATGACAAATGTAATAATAACAATTTCTTTACACCTTATATCACTGATATTCATTGTATCTTAATAAATATTTATTTATACTTGAAAAAAATTTAATAATAATTCAGCATAAATTTAAATTTTTTTTCCTTTGTAAGAAATTTCTTAGTAGTTAGACCTTACACTATTTAAGCGATCATTCCACTTTGCTGTCTTTGAATGTAATGATCAACGTAATCACACTTTATGTTTAAGTTTTTATTCTAAAGGCCATTTGACTTAAATAAAATGATTGTGCTTGTTGTTATTGTTGCTGCACCAGAAATGGGGTATAATTTCATTTATCAAATTATAATTTTTATTATAGAGCCGGCACATAATATATGAAAACTAGTAATGCCCTAAATAAACATATTACTTATTTTACAGAGAAAGCGAAACAAGATCGGCAATCGCCTTTAGCTATCGTATTGAATTTAACTTTTTTAAACTTGAAGTTAGTTCACATTTAGGGGATTTGGAGACTTATTTTTTAATCGGCTTCAAAAAATAAGAAATTGTTCAATACTTCTGCATTTCCTTATGTTTTAGGGTTTCTCCAGAAATCCGTCATTTGTGTGGATCCATTTTGAATATTTTCTACATTGCAAAGGCTACGTTTACAGATTAAACCATTGTAAAAACTTTATCAAAAGAGGTAAAAACTAAAAGCTGTCTCTATATAACATACATATATTTAATGCATAATTTTAAGAGCATTTGACTCCTTATAACAAGAAATATTTAAAATAAACATAGAAATTAAAGGGTGTACCTATTATTATTATTAAGGTTTCTGTAAAAGATTTCTAGTTACTTATTTCGCCTACTAGCAATTTTAATTCGATTATTTAATAAAAACGCTTGAAACATTTGTTCGCGATATTAGTTGCGGTGTTTCACACGTCACACACCTAGGCCATCGTTGGTGTTTTTCAGATAATTTTCAATCTATCCATATTTTCCTGAGTATACCTATAGAGAAAAAATCAAATATGATGAATATGGCTTTATATTTTGAACCGTAATAGACAGACGTACGAAGTTTACAGAGTGCGTATATTACAATACCCAGGATAATAGAGACATAAAAAATTGAAGGGCGTTCCTGTAGGGAAGTAAATTGATGTATATGGACTTATCTTTTAACCAAAATTAATAATAGGTGAATTTGATTTTTAAGCTGTACTAAATAGCTATTTGGAACTGTATGGGGATGTGTCAGAAGGTAGAAGGCCTAACTCCACAAAACCAAAAGTAGATCAAATTAGTAATTCTTAAAAATTTGATTTCTAAGATTCTTTAAAATGATTTTTATTGTTACCATATATTTTAATAGTATTTCTAAGAAAGTATGACTATAGAGGTGATTCTAGGAAAACATATAATATTCAGTTTTAAAAAATTTATTCAAACATGTACGTTAAGTGGTATCAGAGAAAAGATTATGACTTTTAGATTAATTATGTTGTAATAATTTTTTTTGCTTTTTATTTTTTAAATGACATTTTTTGAACCGCTCTTCTATGACTGATATAATATTTTGATAACATAAAATTCTGCTTTGTTCTATTTAAATTTTTGTTTTAGAGTTCATAAGCGTTTCTATTTTGAAGTCGAGTTTTTAAGCAAGAATTTTTTTCGTATATAAATGTTTTTTAACAATAAATTGCAGTTTAATTTTTCTCGAAAACCGCATAGGGCCATTAGATATGAGCCGTGTTTTATTGTTTTATAGTATTCCTGCTCCTGGTTATTTTTGCCATTTAGACGTTACCACTTGGCGCTTTTATTTCATAAAAAAATTTAAAATAATACATTTGGTTTTTTCGAACAAATTATACTATTCAAAAGACTGATTTGTGATATACGTATATAAATTTTATACTTTTGACTTTATGCGTAATATTATAACATATTTTTTTAATTTTAGAGAAATTTTGGCGTACTGGAAATATGGAAAACGTGATTTTTTTAAGGTAATTTTTGGTTGGTTTTTCAGCGAAAATTATTTTTTTTATATATTGTCTTACTAATTATGAACCGATTTAAATATATTTATTTCATGGCCCAACGACAATACCTTGTTTTACTATATACCAGAATCATATAAAAGTAAAACTGCTTTAAATGCCCCAGTGGTAACAATTTAAAATTCTTACAATTTTAAGGACGTTTTCCTTAAAAAGTGTTATAACAGCTTTTTTTTTACAATTTCATCAAACTGTTTATGATTTTTCTTATAACTAGAATTAATTTATTAAACTATACTCAAATATTTCCGAAGACACGAATTATAAATCAGTTGCAGACCTCTTAAAGCATTTTGTATGCTCATCCGAAAAACGTAGTTCTTTCTCTGCGTACAAATATTTCATTCCGTTTGTCAGACTGCGGCAAAATGCTAATTGATTTATTTAAATTAATGTCTTGACAGTCACATTTTCAATTTATATATATTGTGAGAAACTTCCGAGCTCGTAAGGCAAATGTAATATTAAGTTAAGAAATATCTGTGTAAATAAAATTTGTTAAGGTTTTTATTATTTTATTATGTGCTCGAAGATATTCATTTAATTAGAAGAACTTAGCCTTAGATGAAAGCAATATATGATTCCTAAGAATTTTCTTGAAATAATTTCTGATAGCGATTTTAAAGGTTTGAAAACCAGAACAAATGATTATTTGCTTCAATTAATTAACTGGATGAACTTTGGATTCTTATAAAAGCCATTACGCTTTGAAAATGATACATAAATTATACATCCCACTAATTTAATGGTACAAAAAAATTGGCTTTGTTTCTGTAATCATAAAAGTACCAAAGTCGGTTTTGAAAATTTTTCAGCAAAATTCATTAACTATTTACGTAGTAGCCGTGTAATTTTTAAAGTTTACTTACAAAAAGGCTCTTCCTCAAAAAATATATGAACGGAAAAATTAAATAAAATTTATAATTAAATTGCCTGACTGCAATTTTAAGACATGATAAAGAATACTGTTAAACTAAAAACTTTTTTTCGTATTGGAAATTTCTTTTTATGAAAATATCTTTGCTACTCCATAAGCTTTAATTTTGTGATTTTAGAAGAAGAAATTATATAAATAAAATAAATATTAAAGTGTTTGAAAGTTTTCATGAAGACAACAATTATAAAATTTAATGTCTAATGCTCGTACTATATATATTTTATTTTGTGTTTTTTTAATAATTTAATCTAGAATTGTACACCTTTTGTTTGCTTACTTTTGTTGCTTTACATTTGAAATAATATGTTCGTCATTTTATTAGATTTTACTAGCTAAATTTTGCTTATAAAATTTTTTAAAACACAAACAATGAACTGTCACATTACTCTCTTAATTTTTGTTGTTATTTACTGCAATTTATGTAAACGAACGCATCGAGCGAACGTTGCACAAAGAAATCAGCTATCATAATTACTTCATTTTGAACAAAGTATATCTATATCAAGTACATGCAAGTTTACAATAAATACAACTTTAAAACAACACAGGCAATTTGCTTGTGTAAAACTAACGCATTGTGTCAAAAAGCCGTTGACAACAACCCAAAGTGGGTATACTTGCTTTTTTTTGTTAACATATATATTAAATATATTTTTGGTCAACATAAGTAACAATTGACAAATTGACCTGTTTTTATTAAAATAAACTTAAGTTATAAGAATTACTCAAAAATGCATAAGAAAAATGCAATTTGAGACATAAAAATTTATTTTCAAAATTTCGTTTACCATCTCTGATGCAACAAAAGGAACATATAAAACAATTATACAAAAAAAAAAAAAAAAGTAATAATAATGGAGGTTTAAAAAACGTAAACAAATTTTTACATATCTGTGCCCACAAGCAAAGACACCTAAAGTTGACTTAGGAATGAATTGAGTTATTGCTAATATAAAACTTCTAACATTCGAATTTGTAATTTCATCTTTGTAGCTTAATAACGCAGTATTTTTAACCTTAAAATTTAAGCTTAGCTCCTGCATGTACTTGATATAAATATACTTTGATTTTCAATTTCTATGATTCCTAATAGAGTACATATTCAAAATAAATACTTCTGCTCCATGCAAAAGCAATACAAAAAAAAAAAAAAAAAAAAAAAAAAAAAAAAACATTTATCTCCTTAGTCACTGTCTAAAATGGTTCCTAAACTGTGTACATTAAACTTCATCAAACTTTAGAGCCCATTAGCACATGTTGCCAATAGTTAAAGATATGATTTTGTGGAGTCAAAAAGTCATTTTCAAGTTACAGGTCAAGGAACACATCATTCGGACTTAAGCTTTTTAGTGTCCTTTGGATTTATATATAACCAAAACCTTATTATATATTGTAGAAAATTTTAACCCTCCAATAATGAGTCTTAAATTCAAGGTATTGCTATTTCAAACAAATTGATCAACATAATAATCAATTATTTAAAAAGTTTTTCTAAACATTAATGCTATGATATTCTTATTAGTCGCTTATTATTTAAAATTAAAATATAAAATGTATTACAGCAAGGCTGTTTTTCTACTGTTTATATATTTAGTTCATCAGCGGGTTACAAAACATCTTCATGTTGTAGAAGTGTAAACGTATAAAGTATACTTTCTTGGCAATATGTTTATTATTGTATATTATTATTGGCAACTATAAAACAAAATTTTCAAAGAAAGCAAAATTCCTGAAACATGTTTGATTTTATAGAAATCTCTCTTATTTTGTATATATAAATATCAAATACATATACATACATATTTATAAAATTAAAAATTTTAGATTAAAAATATACAGAAATGGAAATTTCAATAAACTCTTATCGCTCTTGTCATGCAATACTGACAGAATGAACAGCACTGCTTTATTAACAAAATAAACAATATCATTTAAATAAAGACCAGCAAAGTGAAAAGTTCGCCATTAAAAAAAAACATTTTCCAGTACCATGTACATATAACAAAAATAATCAATTAAAACAATCTTAAAATGTATAAAAACTTTGCCTTTATATTTTTTGTGGTTACACTTATAACTATCAGCTCAATCGAAGCTAGAGGTGGAAGAGGAGGTGGAGGAGGAGGAAGAAGTAGTGGAAGAGGTTCAAGTAGAAGTCGTAGTAGTTTCAGCAGTAGTGGAAGCAGGAGCTTTGGTGGAAGTCATACAGGTCAAGGTCATACAGGCAGTGGCGGCTGGTTTCATGGTTTCTTTCATACACCTTACCATTACACTTATATACCCACGCATACAAATAGAATTGGCACAAGTTCATATAATGTTCAAAAAGAAGAGGAAAGTAAACAAGACAAAGGTTAGTAGGATGAATGCAGTTATTAACTGAATTACAAAAAGAGAATTTTATCAATTGTGCGAAATGCAGTTATTTCTGAATCTGTTTTATCTCATTATAGAAAAAAGTTCGTAAATAGGTTTTTTTGCAGTCATTATTTTATTGTTTGTTTTCCGCTCATATGGCGTTAGTATTTAATTTTTGCGGAGTACTTTTGTTAATCAAAATTATTTGATAACAAAACTATATAACATCGGTGCGGAAATTATTAGTTTATGTCATTTGATTACAAAACTGCATGATCAGGCATCTGGAATTTCTAGTTTGGGTAACTTGAGGATTTTTTTTCTTAGGCCCATGATGATGGGTAAATTTTCTTTATTACAAAATCGAATTTTGTTATGTTTTTTTTTGTGTTTTGGAGCAGACGTTGACTGGAGTTCCGATTTTTTAGAATTTTTTTATTACTAATTTCTTTATATTTGAATGGTGATCATACTAAGCAGTTTTTAAGATTAACTCTGATGTCAAACACAACTGTTCAAAGCGACATTCCTGAACAAGGCTTCAATAAGCTGATATAAAGTAATGTTAAGGGCTTGTTCATATGCGTTAAAAAACTTTATCTTACGTTGTTTTTGCGTTTTTGGAAGTAATTAGAGGGAGCGCAACATTTTTATTTGTTTCGATTTCATTTAACATTTACTATACGTTAATTCAATGTGATGAAAAATGTATCATAATATTTTTACAATTTAACCTATACAATTTTCTAAATCTGAATTTCTCCTTTATTAATTTTGTGTAAAGTTTTTAGTGTTTCTATCTGATTTTATAAAGACATATTTACTAAAAAAACTAAACCTTTTGTTTCTTAACTTTAAGATACCAGCGGTTATGCAGTAGGCTATGCCATCAGCCGATCTTTGAGTAGTGATTTTTTTGCTATCTTTAATATGGTGCACGATATTGCAAAAATTCCGAAAAAAGTAAAAAGTAAAGAATTTTTACCATCTACAACTACCGTAGGACCAGTATCTACATATAACTTGAATCAGATAATAGAAGATCCGTACGCAAGATCGAAAAGCGTATTTGAATTAGACTCTAAATCAAACAGCCCTAATAACGAAATATAAGTTAATGTTGCTTATCCAAAATATGAAAGCAATAACAACAATGTCAAGGAAACAAATCAGAAGATTAGTTTAAGAACGCACTTAAACGAATGCAGTAATAACCGAAACGAAAGTTAAAAGATGAAAGAAAAAAGTTTCGTGCATTTTTTAAATATTAAAACAAGTATTGTAATGCATATATTTTATAAACTTTTGTTATAAATAAATATTTTGTGTTGTATTAACTTTAATTATAAATAAAATAAAACTATTTTATATAAATTGCTTTACTGGCAACATCTTTTAATCATAATTATTTAGATGTCAAAATAAAACTTCGCAAGTTTAAACGTATGATTCTTTGAAATTAAGTCCTTTAAAAACATGTTAGAGCGTTTGGTATTGTTTTAAACAAGAAATTCATAACGACACCTTAAACTACCGTAACTTTTGATCTTAGTCATCATTTCAAGCTGTGTACGAATCGAATCTCGGCTTTATTTTCATATATTTGTTGTTTTGAGGATTTTGCTTCTCCTTCTATTGCATTTTCAGACTTTTATATTGTGTCAAGAACACGCATAATGAAATGAAAGCAGTTAGAGATAAAAGGTTCTAGTTTTCGAATTACTTTAAAACTAAGACTTCTTGTATATAAGAATTTTAGCTCTCTGGATAAAAGGTAAGTGCTGGTGTATTGATGAGTTTTCAATATTATTTACTTTCTATTCCTGCACATATGAGGAAGCATTTATTGTAAAAGTTTGAAAACATTGGCTCATATTCATAGTCCCAAATAAAGTGTACTTTTTGACCTCTAAAGTACAGTTTTCTTTGAAGTGCACTTTTTGTGTACCTTAGATACGTAACAGTATATATTATATCTAAAAATCGGTTTTAAATTAAAAACCACCTGAAGTTGTTTTTAAATGACTTAGTAACATTTTTATGACATAAACTTTCATTTTAATTTTATGTGATTAACTTTTGTGTTTTTCAATTTTTCAATTTAAAATTTTACTACACAAATAAAGTGTTTTATTTTTAACAAAAAATACAAGCAGCTCAAGTGAAATGGATAATCTATACAACTGTATTTTATTACAAATTATGGGCAAACATTTTTGTTTTATTTAATGTGTCACCCAGTTAAAGCCGGTTCAACTTAAAATGTAATTTATTTTTGACTACAGTGTCAAAAAAAGTTGATAGCAAGTTTTAAAATTAAAGTGCCTTCTAAAAAAACCGACTTTAGTTAGGCTATTATCTTGGAGGTTATGCGTAAGTTGAGTCTCTATGTTTCAATTTTTCTTTAATTGTGAGGAGAAATAAAGTTGGTCAGTAATATAAAACAACATGTATTTTGCATCTCAAAAATTTTTCATTGTAAAGCTTTTGAATTTTACCTTAAAGCCGATTTATGTTCTAAGCTTTATCGTGTTGCAATTTGCAGTAAGTTCATCGAAATATCCATTTAAAAAAAAATAATAAATAAATAAAAAATAAAAATAAACTGTTTTACTTGAAGCTCCAATAATTAATTCAAGAATAAAAAAATTGAAAAATATTATACGTATTATATACTTCTTCAGGTACTTTTCATTTATAAAGATATAAACCGAGTATTTAGTTTTATAAGTTTTTATTTTATTATTAATTAAAAAAAAATGATATAGACAACTTTTATTATTGGTTCCTTTTAGACTTCCCTGTTGACTGGTTGCTGACTTCCTCACTTGTTACTAAAGCTTTGCCAAAAGCATTTGTCTTGAGAGCAGGTTACGAGTGCTACCGGCTGGTAGTTGTCAACCTTGTTTTTATAAATATCCAGGTTACCGCTAGCATTTTCCTTAAGTAAAAATATGTCATATTTATTATATTTCCCTATGTAATCCGCAAAGCTTATCAAGCTAGTGTACTCGTCCAATTCTTTCTTTTTTTCAATTTTAGTACTGCATTGAAATCAGTTTAAGTTTAAATCAATACACAAAGTAAAGTATTTTTTCACCGTTCTCTTTGTAACTTGCCTTGTATATTCGTTTTTGCTATTGTATCAACTATCGATTGATCATGAATGCAATTTTTATTTTAGTCATTCTTATTTGTTCACTCACAATATTATAGATGCAGTTCCAGTATCATATTATATATTTTAGTTTGTGTGACGTCTTTGTCTAACCAAATTTATATTGACATAAACACTTCCCTTATTCTAATTTTTAAAATTATTTAGTTAAAAAGATAATGTTTACAATGTCCAGAATCTAAGGTAGAAAGGTACCAAGAATGCTCATAAAGGATATAGCAATCCAGCAAATATTGCATTTTATTCTAATAGTGTCTAATATTTCTTGTTTTCTCTGGAAAACTTCCAAATACATTTGTAAGAATTTTTTTTCTTTTTCTTCTAAAAATATTTAGAAATTAAATTAAAAATTAACCCTAAACGTTTCAAAATCTATAGAGGGGAAAAAAGTAACTATTTATTCATTTATATTTACAAATTTACAAAAAAACGCACATATTTAATATTTTAAAATAGATGCAAATATTTCTTTAAAATTCGGATTATTTTCATTCAAATTATTTAATAGTTGTAAGCTTGGTTATTTTCATTCAAATTATTTAATATTGGTGAGCTAGTTTTGTTCTTGTTTAAATTACTTAATATTGGGATGCTAGTAGTGACATTTGCAGCTTCGCAGTCGATGCTCAAGTTTTGTCGTTGATTATTATTTGCTATTGATGTATTGTTAGAGCAAGGGCTCTTTGTAGTTGTAGTGGGAGCAACTGTAGTACTTCTATGGCGGTAGCGACGCCGTGCTGCTGTGTATCCTGATTGATATCCAGCTGCATAATTTTCTAAGAGTTTACAACAGATGTAAATTAGAATTAAAAATTTAATAAAAGAAAATAAAATTTTAAGTACCATTTTTAGGTGGCTGTGCACCTAGAGTTTGAGAAACAGGCTGCTGATTATTTTGTGAATTTTCTTCTTTATTATTTATTTGATATTTTTGCAAGTTATTTGCAGAATTTTGTTGTTCACTTCCAACTGTATTATGTCCTCTTTCGCTGTGATGAACAACGGTATTTTTGTGATTTGTTGTAGAAATATTTTGCTCTTTACGACGTCTACTTCTTTTGGTACGTGCACTGACACATGACGTGCATGCAATTGCTATAACGAGTGTAATGAACAGCAAAACGTTAAAATTCATTTCTATTGTTGATATATTATTTTAAAAATATTTGTGATTGATTGTGATTGTCTCGAATGAACTGATCAAGTTTATTACGTTTTGAACGAATTTATACGAGTGCAGCAGCTTAAAACTTGTTTTTGCTTTATATTTATATTGATAATGATTTGAAGTAATTATTACATAATAAAGGTTAAAATTACAAATATTGCTTATTGTAAAATATGCTCATATTCAAAAACTGATAAAACTAAAGGGTAAACTATAGAATGACTTTAAAATTAAAATGAAGAAATGTTTGTTTTTCATGCATTATAAAGTAAAATTTGTGAATCCATATGCTCTCCTGCTAAAACAGACGGCATAAATAAATATTTAAATTGCAATTATTTATTGTGGACTTATCTTTATTTCAAATATTACAAAAAAACAGAAAAAAAAACTTGAAATTCACGCTACTACTTAAACCTGAGCCTTGGCCATGTAATAAACTAGTTTCAAGCCCTATGGAAACAAAAACTTTTAATTGGTTAAGTTGAAACTAGTAAGAGCGCTGATAAGCAATGTCAAACCCTATATGCCCTTCACCATGTATGTCAATCAAAAAGTACAAATATTTGGGTTACAAAGAATCAAAAATTATGAAAAAAAATTAATACAGTTTAAATTTTAACAGAAAAATGTGATGAGCTCTAAATTGGTTAAGCATTTTTAAATAAATTTTTGCATTTACTGAAAGACATCTTTAAAAGCTTTTACGTGAAACCCTTATTGATACCATAAAAATAATGGTGCACAGTCTAAGTTTTCTATAAAATATTCAAATATTTTCACTTGAGTTTTTTTTTTTATTATTCCTTATCGCTTCATATATTTGTTTTTTTATTAGAGTTATTTCATTGTTCCAAATGATATGGAAAATTTAAAAGCGTTGTTATGACTGCTGTCCCAAATGATATAGACTGATCTTGCTGATTTTCAATAGCAAAATTCTTGAAACTATGGCTGATTGACTGGCATATTCAAACTTTTTCTAGCTAATCTAGCGCCTTGGCAACATTTATTTTAACACGGACATCGCTCAATCGATTTTGCTATGCAGAAGAATTCAATATCTTTTGAACGCAAATGAATATTATAGAATTTACACCTATGGCGAAGGCTTTAAAAATAATGATAATACAATGAGCATATTTTGTAACATATTTAAGCAAAGGAAGAAGAATTTTTTACTATCTTTTTCCTAACAAAACATTGCAGAATGATTTTAGATTTCAAACAACTTTTTATGTTATTTTGTTTGTTACAAATATACATACTTTTGTGATACGTTTGCAAAAAAGAATAGCTAATATAATTATAGTGACTGTTAAAGGGTCAAAAGTACTAATATATCTCTGCAAAAAGTAAAATAATATTTAGGCTTGTATGTGTGTAAATATAAAAGAACGTTTTTACGTGAAACTCTCATATTTCTCCACCATTAGAAGCTCTGCATCTAAAAATACCATATTGAAAAGTTACAATAGTTTTAGCGATAGATTTTTACACAGTAAAACAATTTTTTTTTTAAATTCTAAGCGTTCTATAACTGTTCAAAGATATACTAAATACATCAAATTACAACCATTAGGACACGCTTTAATTTTTAATTTTAAATTTTTATACTCGTTATTATACTTGATATAGTAATGGACATTCGGTATAATTTTCAAGGGACACCTTTTAATTTATAATTTCAAGTTTGCTACTTGTGATAGCGGACTTAGCAATCAAGGATCTGGGCAAATTTCACTGTTCAACAGTTTCGTCATATACATCAAATAACGGCAACTATTGTGACATCCTATAATTTATAGTTTTAAATATTTATACTTTATAATATACCAGAAAAGTATTGGACATTCTGTTTAATTTTCAAATGATTGTACAACACGTTGCAAACGATAACGCCATATAGATCAATTTGCTTAAGATTTGGAAACACCGTTTAATTTTTAAAGGCAAAATTTATAATTGTTGTTATAGCGGACTAGAAATACAGGTTGTTTATAAATTTCAATTTCGGTTCAAAAATTTGCCCACATACATTAACTTACATCAAATATTTAAAACCCTTTAATTTCCAGGTACAAATTTTATACTTGTTGTTATAGCAGACTTAGTAGCAACGGTTCTTTATAAAATTCTGGCTATATAAGTTCAAAAGTTTGGCAGCATACATAAAATAACATTAACTACATTAATATTAATAACATTAACTATTACAATATAAATTTTTATACTTGTTATTATAACGGTCATAGCAATCGATATCCTGTCCTATTTTCAAGCGTTCAAAAGATAAGCGCATATAAGTGAATTTTCGTCACCTATGGAAACACTCTTTAGTTTTTGGATTTATTTTATATTTTGCTTTTTGATACTGGGAGGTATATTAATTCGCATTTTTTTTAAAGTAAAGAAGTGCGCTTTACGGTTGATAATATACTTAAAAACATTAATGGTGTATGAGGACACACTTTTAAATTTAATATTATTAACTGTTTTTAAAACAGGACCAATCTGTAAGCATAATCAATTAAATTAAAAAAAATTAAAAATTAGTTAAGAATTGACTGAGTTCTGCGGTGCAAACATATAATGAAAAATTCAGTCGAATTGATAATCTCCTTCTTTTAAGTCCGTTAAAAAATATACCTTGCATGAGCTTCTTGCTTTACTTTGTCCAAGGAAAAATACTTGTATACTTTTTATTCCTCTAGTATATTAAAAATAATTTGTTTGCTTACACACACCATACATACATACAACATACAATATCTTTCCGGTTTTTGTTTAAAACTGAATTTCTTACTTTATCATAACATAAAATCTAACCAAATGAGTATTATTTTATGTTAAATAATAAAACTATCTTTGTTAAGATGTAGAAGAATCTTTGATCAATAGTAGATGTTTTTCTCACACTGTTTTCTCCCACGTATCACAAATTTAGACATTAACAATTTTTCATTTTTTAAATAAAGCCATACCAAACGTAAATTATAGAGAAGAAATAATTATATTTTGTCGACAAAAAAAGCAAATAAAGGAAAAAAGGCAAAAACATTTTAACACCCGTCGTGTGATAAACACAATGAATATAAAACGAAATAGAAACTCCTGACTGTAATAAAGGGCAATTCGTGCTCAAATTCTGCTTACAACTTCTTCCTCAGCGGCACAGTTTGTAGGTTAGAAAAAAAAAAACGATTATTGCTGATGAAAACTTGTTAGTGGTCTAGTGTGTTTCGAGGCTGAGTAAGTGGTTTTGTATGGTATTTATTTTTTGTTTTTTTTTTTTTTTTACTTGGGAAGGTTAGCTGATTTGGCTAGCTGTAACGCTGCTTCAGTGATGACAAATTACATTTGTCAGATTTATGACCAATTATAAGAGTGTTATATTTCACAAAACAAACCATCATCATCATCATCACCTCTAAGTGTGGTTCAAAATTTAAGGCTTGAATTTATTATTGTTACCATAACAGCCTGCAGACGGATGTAAGAAATAAATTTTAGGCAGAATGATTAAAAGAAAAAAGTGAATAACACTTTTGCATTATAACAATAAAAGCACATGAAGCTGCGAATAACAGATTTTTTAATGCGCTTTTACTCTTAAATTAAAATCTATTTTTTAGTGTTTTAGTAAGAAAAAGAAGTGTATAATAACGAAGCAGTTTTAATAAGTTTTGTAGTAGTATTTTTAAAATTTTAACACTAGTAAGGATTAGCATTTACAGTTTTATTAACTTTAAACTGATTAAGACTTTTAAAATAAGAAAAATAAATTCAATTAAATTTTTCAAAAATTAATTTTTATTGCATTTTGCAATGACAGTTTGCACTTTATAATATTATTATTATTATTATTATTATTATTATTATTATTATTATTATTATTATTATTATTATTATTATTATTATGTTATTATTATTATTATTATTGCCATTCTTTTTAAAAAATAACTTTTTAATCTAAACCACTGTGTGTTGCTGTTCAACTTTAAAAACTAAAAAAAACAAAAACAATTTCGTATCCTATTTGTATCGTTAATATTGTGAAAATAGCTGAAATTGCTTTTATTACATGCGTAATAACACTTCAATTAATGTTCATTTATTATTTTTTTTTTCTTCCGCAATAAATGTATCTTCTTCCTTAAGTGAACAAAAACAAAGAATTCTAACCTTTTTGAGTTATTGAAGTCATTAGTAGAAACACACACTCAAATGCTTTTTGTTTTCATTGCTCATACACATACATACACACACACACACACACACACACACACAGATTTATTGTTTCTATTGTTTTGAAGATTTATTTGTTCCTTTTGGGGAAAACTTTTTATAGGTTCTTTGATAATCCCTTGAATTATGACCTCATCATTAAAAAACTAACGAAGAGGAAATACTTAAATATAATTTTATGGATTTTTTTTGTTTTAATTTAAAATGAACTAAAATTTATTTAATTTTTATTTCTCTTTGCCTGCACTCATTATGAACTTTTCTATATTCATGCAGAAGTAAAGTTGAAACCTTTTATTATTTGACATTTATGTCAGGGCTTGTAACTAAAAATTTTCATTATTCTGTGAAGCTTGTGTTTGGTTTATACGAGTATGTATTGCTGTCGCAACAAACTTTACAAATACATTTTGCTAGTAAACACTGCGATGTTGTTAATTGTATTATAAATTCGTCACGTTTGGCAATAAAAATATATATTTAAATTAAGCTTAGTCTTTTGTTTATCTTTCAAAATTAAATTAACGATTGGTGGTTTGTTTTTTTCATAAGTTGCTTTTTATCTATGGTTGCTAATAAAATCAACGGCTGACAATTTTGATTGAATAATAATGCATTTCAATTTCATACAGATTATTTTAAGCGAAGGAACATATTTTTGTCTTGAAAGCTTTGTTAATTTTCAAAATTTATTATATTCTATGTAAGAAGGATTCATCGTTTTTGTAAACTAGCTTGCAGAAAATCTTTGTTGAGCAAAGCCGGTGTTGTTTCAAGTGACACTTTTATAAGTAACACTATGTCCATATTAAAAAAGGACACAATGTCTATATATATTAAAATAATGGCAATATGTCCTTGGATTTTATTTAACTTTTGGATACGAGATGCCACTATACAATCCCTGTTCTAAATGTTGTATGATTAAAACAACAATAATCTATGTTAAAATCACTAATTTACATTTATCCCAATCTTGGTGAATTGCGAGCACCATCTTTATTAAGCTTACTGCTCTTATTTTCCCTTTATTTTGTTAATTTAAGTGTGGCGTTTTAGTGTTCGTTAAATTTTTTAACGTTTCACTTGCCTCTTGGAACCTCTATTTTTTAGGTGTGAACTGAAGAGATTATAAACCTTTTCTTCTGGCATATTGATAACTCTCAACAGTTAATCCTCCGTATTTTGTGTTTTTTCCTCTTTGATCGCTAATTGATCTTAAATCATCCAGAGAGCGAACACGAGTTCATATTTTATGTCTTTTGCTTTATCCGTAAAGGCAAGAGCAGGAGTAATTAGTTAATAGCCTGCAAAATAACGGTTGCCCATTAAGGAGGGCAATATTTTTCAAATTTTAAAAAATTCATATAAGTTTCGGAACAAAGTAGAAGAAAGATTTTGAATTATCAAAGGATATGCTGATTATACGCACAAGAACAGCAACGAATGTCATGATTTTGTTGTTGCTGGAATTTAAGCTTACTTTCATAATAATATGGAATTTACAAACATTCTAGCATGATCGGTTGTACTGATATATTGAAAAATAAATAAGATAGGAAGCCATGGAATTTCGACAAAGAATATAATTTTTTGAGTTTATTTTCTCTTTGTCTCAGAAAGCAAATTTATATTGTGTTTAAACTACAACCCCAACGGATATTGAGAACGAAAAATAGTCGTTACGATTTTTTGGTCAAATATTGTTTAATCTGACCAATTCTTTATACTACAAAAGTATTTTCAAGACAACCAAGACCCCAGAGAAAATATTTCTTACATATTATAGATACTCCAGTTTCATTCAAATAGAAATCTTGATCTTGTATTGAAGAAGGTTTGAAATAAATCCAACTTATCTAGGCTGGAGCGTCTAATGGGACTGTGTAAACATCCAACGGATATATATATATATATATATATATATATATATATATATATATATATATATATATCTTTCAATAATAAAAAGATATTTTTTCATAGTGTTTAAAGCGTATACATATATTGTTAGATATGCGATACGATACACTAAAGCTAAGTTTTTTTTGTACCTTTCACAACAAGAAGTGGAAAAGAGTATAACTAATTTTGTTATTTTATTTTTCATTTCTGCAATACCTATTTCCGACCTGATAAGGTGTGTTTATTCTGACTTCTTATCCATAGTGAAGTTAAATGAGCGCTGTCCGGTAGTCTTTCCGTCTTAGTGTTGAAATCAAGTTTGCCGAGGCAAAAATTTAAGTACGCCAATCGATCAGACATAGTGTCAAAAGAGGTGCTATTGGAAATCAGCATGGTCAGTTCATATTCTTGAAGACAGCAGGCATAACACCACGCCTACCTCTAATGTTTTTATATCATTTGGAACAGTGGAGTAACTCCAAACAAAAAAAAAAAACAAATATTCGGGGCGATAACGAATTAAAACATAAGAAAACATAATCAAGTGAAAAAAATGGTTCACGTCCACATTTTTAGGAGATCTTTAAGGAAATGCTAATAAAAAAAAGAAATCCTTAACGCACTAAAAGCCGATGGATAAGTTTAAGGGGTCAAACGATGAAAAATAATCTACATCGAACCTAAGCTTTGCCAAAAAATTTTTGTTTTGGAATTTATGGTAAATAAAAAATATAGCTTTAAGAACATTCTTATGCATACATCCATATTTATTTCCTTAGAGTGATAAAACATATGTTAAGTATGTGGAGGATGCATTATTTGTTAGGTCAACAATGGCTAAAATTTATACAAAGGATACAATTCTGTTTGCAAAATAATCTCAAAAATATATTGTCTGGTTACATTGTTTTTCTCTTTTTTTAACTTTACATATATTTTCTATGTCTTTTATCTCATTTTTTGTTGCAATGGTTGTCATTTTCAATTCAGTTTTAGCCCACCAGATCTTATGCTACAGCAGTCTTTGCAAACTGGTTAAATAATTTATAAATGTTTCCACCCAAGTGGCCATATAAGTATATAACTGACATCAAAAATTAATATAATGTATAGATCTTAAATTAAATTAATAATAAGTAATAAAAAAAATAATTTTTTGATTACATTTTTTAATTTCGATAATTCTGGACAATATAGGCAACGACAAGGAGAGTAATAAATTTTTTAAAGGTATCTTCTTTTTAACTTAAATAATTAGATGGCGATTGATAAACTTTTGCTCTTACGCACATTTGCGCTTTGGTTTTACTTGCATGGCAGTTTTATTGTGAAGTTGCAAATGCTTTTCCATACCGATATATTTGCACCGTAAATAAATGCAATGCAATTTAAATAAATTAGTGGTTATAAAAAAGGCAGTAATCAGTAGATTTTACTAGTAATGACATTTTAATAGCTGTATAGGTAAAAATGTATTGATTACTATATTTTTGGATATAAAAAGGACATGTTGACTGCAGGTAAAAACGTGTCTTGAAATGTACTTTTTTATTAAATGTAAAAAAAAGTCAGTGTAATTAACTGATTACAGATTTTTTCCTGCAATTTTAAATTCAGTTGATATATAACACAGTATACCCATATATGATGGTGCTTTGCAGTCAATAAGGATGCCTTAAAGCCATGAACAACTGGGTACATATGATGTGCATTTCTAAGTTTAAATTTGTTATGTTTTTTTTGGTCTATTTATTTAAGTGTTTTTACATTTTCTTGCTTTGTTGTCTGATAAAAATTGTATATTCATTCAGACAGATATGTAGCTTTTGTTTTATCTCTTCTTCTTAGGTGTAAAAAGGGTGTCAACTTTGTTTTTGTCATTGTTATATTGTTTATTGTTAGGGGACGCATCCTTTTTTTTATCCTTTATATAATAGCTCTGTCGCCATTAAAGAGGAATTTCGTAGGCAATACAGTAAATACATTAACTAGTTTTTATTTATAGCTTAATTTCTTTACAATAGTTTAAAGTTTGAATTTTTTCTAAATATTCACTTAAAAAGCTAAAAGGTAAAACAATTTATTAAAGCCTGTTTGTAATATATGTTTGCCCTTTAAGATATAAAAATATCATTTAAGAATTTCAATAACCTTAAAAAAATTTAAAATTTTTCCCTAATATTCCCTAAAGTCAAAAGTGGCATAAAATTATTTTCATTAAAATTTTATTAGTTTTGTTTTTGAATTATGTAGATCTGTAGGCAAATAATTTATCAAAATATTTTTTTACAGTTTTCTTCATTTTTTGACCTGCCATTTTGAAATTTATTTAAAACTATTTTATTTTTATAAAATTTCTTTTTCAGACATCATGAGAATTTCATTTCCATCTGAGCAAATATTTTTCTGACAAAAAAAAAAAAAAATAAATTCTAATTGTATGCCTTTTACCAAAATTTTTAACCAAATTAGGAAGTGCAATACAGTCCAACAAACACATGCTTCAACCGTTTTAAATCTGCTTTAAAAAAGATGTATTCTGTTTCTTATTGTATATAAGTTTTTCTGTTATTGTTGTTGTTGTCGTGGCTCTTCTAGTTGCTTGTTTATTTAAATGGGAAGTAAATCTGTATTAAATCACTTGTGTGTGCAACTTCAGTTCCTGTAAATGGTATTGTTTAAGCACCAAAAGGCAAGAGCAAAAGTGGCAGCAAAAAAAATAAAAAAATAAAAAAACAAAAAAAATAATATTTATCTCTAGAATGGCATTTTGTATTCTTAGTGGTGGCAAACGGATGTAGACAAACGGCAAATGTGCCTTCAAAATAAGATTTATTGCATTTTAAATTCAGTTTTGGCCAAGTCTTTCAATGCTTTTAAAAAAGGTCTGTATTTTAGGTTTCTTAGTTTTTATTTGAAAACTTTCTTCTTCTATTTGTATCGCCCTCTTTTTCTCTTTGTTTTTTTTTTTTTTGGTTATATTATTTTTATTAATAAAGAAAAAATTTAACATAGAAATACGTATTTGTTGAAAATCTATTCATTTTCTAGTACAATTTTTTTGTAATTCTATACAGTGACATAAATAATGGTTTCCTCGGACTTAAGAAACTAAAGTTAAAAAAGCGAAAACTTATTTTTGTGACTTTCGTTTGGTAATAACATAATCTTATAAATAGAGAAAAAGATAGAAGAATGAATTTACCATTTTACGAAAAAATATATATTAAAGTATTTTAAACCAAAGGAATACTTGTGGCACACCCCATTAATTGAACTATAAATTTTATTCGAATTGAGAGCCATTTATATATAGCAAACTCTAAGTTTTAGAAAGTAGCCGACGAGGTAGAATCAAGGGCCATAAGGTTTTTTACAATTTTTTTTTTGTTTCTTTTAAATCGAGAAAATAGATAGAAGGAAAGAATTAAACAATAAACTTTCTGAGTATGCCTTTTCACGTCCGCTTTAACTATGACAGTGCTCTCTCTCGTAATACTTTTTCATTCTTTATTGCCTTCATATTCATACTTTTCCTTAAAAAAAACCCTATAGTGTGTAATTTTCCCCCAATTCTATGCAGCGTGGCTCTAACCTATATGGTACGAATTTTATACCCTCGGGAGAAGAGCATAAACACAGACTGTCAGCCAGCTGAGCTTTTATAGGGCGACATGAAGGATGGATTAAAAATGTACTTTAAGGGCGACATCAATGATTACTGTACTCTGAAATGTCATCTTAAAGGTGAAGATTGAACAGTTTTATAAAACTATATTAAAAATCAGTCACCAAAACACAAAACTTATGGACGAAAAATTTGTTTTCAGCTTTGAGATTCATTTTTTTAACAAACAAAATTGCGCATGTAAAGTGTAACCCACGGCATGCATGCTAGTGGCATTTCTGAAACTTATTTCCTAAAAAATGAAGCTGAAGCTTTTAACCTGGCCATGATTAATAATTTTTTGTTTAAAAATATTAATGACAACCAACGTCTTTGATTTGATTTCATGAAATGGACCTCTTAATTGGCCTCAAAGGTCATGCGGATAGTGAACTAACTATAATTAACACCTTGGATGGCAAAATTGTCTTCGCTATTCGTGACTATCCCCAATTACCCAGGAAAATTATGGCTAAATTCCCGGAAAATGGGAGGTTTAAAATCCACTGATTGGGTTTCAAATATTTTTGTTGTGACATTGAAAAATGTTTAAATATCTTATTTTGTAAGAATTCTACTACATAAGATATAAAACAAAAGCTTACTTATTTGTTAAAAAGGAATTTAAGTTATTCGAAGCCACTAACATTCAAACAACGATTATGGATAATTTTTATAACGCATTGTTGTCAACAAAACGTATATCAGTAGAAAGTGAAAAAATTTTTTCGATTGATGGAAATTTTACAACGAGGAAAAGAAACAGAATACCTTTTGAGTTGTTAAGCGCGCTAACAGTTATAAAATCCTACTTTCAAAAAACTAATTAAAATAAATATCTTTTCAGTATTTTTTGTCTTTGTTATCTCTTGTTATGTAGTAGAAATGTACATGTGTATGTTTTGTCACCTGAATTGTTTTTAAGCTTTATAAACTGTTAATACGATTATTTAGCAATTATTTTTATTGTTTGTTTGTTTTTTTTTTTTTAATAAAACTATAAATTTTTAAAAATTATTTAATTAAATAAACTTCTTTTCTTCTAGAATTGTTTTTTCCCGGGAACCTCTGGGAAATCCCGGAAATGTGATATTTTTTCCCGAAAGAAATTCCGGGTAATCCCAAACCCTACTCGTGACACATTGGCAGTAATACTTAAAAATTGCCCTAAAATTTGACATCCAGTTTTCGCTGTGTCAAAAACAGCTGCTGTGGCCAATGCTAGGTATTTTTTTCAAAGCATAATGGCTGATCTGCCGAAAAAATTTTTTGTTTAAAATTTTAACAAACAAAATTTTAATCGAACCTAAAAACATGCTTTATAAAAATATTATGACCTAAGCTGCTAAAATGTATGTAAGAAGAAAATTATTGGATGTAACTTTCTTTATTAATACTTATTATATTTTGATTAAAAGCAATAATATGACGGCGCTGGATAACGGGCTGGATAACGGCCAGATACAATTGACTTCAATTAAAAAAAAAAAAAAAAACTGCAGTATTAACTGTCGGTTTCTCCACCTGCGAACGAACATTTCTTTCTTATATTTATATTCCAATCAAAATCAATTTTTTAAACTTTGTTTTTGTTTTCAATTTAAATATGCGAAAGAAGTATTCCTTCGCAAGTAGAGAAATCGGCAGTAAAACTTATAAGAACTCTTTCTCTAGAAAAAGGCTTGAAATGCATTTTATAATATAGTAAATATAAAAATATCATAAAGAGAACAAACAAATAAGCAAATTAAAATTTTCTTTAATTTAAAGTAATGGTTTCCAAATTTAAATTAAAAATATCTGAGCATTAGCATTAGCGACTCATACTTTTTAACTATAATAGAGATTGTTTTTCAATATTTCGTAAAAAAAAAATATTAAAATAAATCCGCTGTCGTAGCTATACATTTATAAAAGCATATTCCCGATAAAAGATGAATAAGCAAGATTCTTATAAGGTTTTTTTTTCAAGTTAGTAAAAACATTTTCAAATTGTTCAATTTCTGTTGATACACATAAATAAAATCGCGCTTCTTCTTTCATACTACCAAATCTGTTAGATATTGTAGAAAGTTACTTTATAGTTGTCTCTTTTTTAATGATTTTGCTAAAGTAATGAAATAATGGTATTGTAATAGTTCTTTTGTTAATATCTTTTCTATGATTATGAATGTTATTTCTAATAAAACATTTGTGCTCAGTCATTATCTTACGATAATTGACAAGTCTATTTAGTTTTTATGAATATTTTTAAAACAGTATTTTTTTTGCAAATGCTCTAATGAATTCAGTGACGAACATAAGTTGATAGATGTAAAGGAGAACCATCTACTTTAAAGGGACTTAATTATAAATAATTAATTATCCTTTCATTAGAGTTATTATTCATTACATAAAATCAAACAGATTGTTTTATTATACAAAGAGAATATTTGTAATAAAAATAATTGAATTAGATTATCTGAATTACTTTTATATCCTACAATTCTTGTCCCATTTGTTTACTTCTTTTCTATAGCATTAATCACAACAAATAAAGCATAATTATACATTTTAAATTTCAAAAGAATTAAAAGGAAAATAAGAAAAACTTTTGTATTTCTTTGTTGCAAATAATTAATTGTAAATTAAATTTTAATTGCACCGTCTCTTTTGATAAAATGTTTTCCATTAATTATATCAGCACTGCACAACACTGAAATTTTTTACATATATCCGACCTTTAAATATTTAATTATTCAGTAACAAAAACAATATTGAGTACGCGTTTTAAACCGTGATGACAAACATAAGTGGAAACAAGTATTTCCAAGGAAATTGCTTTTGATAAACTTAATTGTGGCCGGAGATAATTGCAAAAAACATATCTCGGCATATTTACAATAAACAATTTGCAAGAGCAGAGAAGAGAAAATATTTATAATGTATAGGGTGCCAACGTTATATTTGAGATTAAAATAAGAAAGTAATATTTTAATATTCAATTTGGCTTTAACGCGAAATTAAAAAAAAAAAAACGTTTTAGAAAAATTCACCTAAAAATTGCTTGTATTCAAGTAAATA
The DNA here is from genome assembly GCA_937654795.1 of Cistogaster globosa. Classification (NCBI taxonomy): domain Eukaryota; kingdom Metazoa; phylum Arthropoda; class Insecta; order Diptera; family Tachinidae; genus Cistogaster; species Cistogaster globosa. The sequence goes on along the minus strand of OW569404.1, from coordinate 115,726,644 downwards.
AAATATATTTTAACCGACTTCAAAAAAAGATGGAGGTTATCAATTCGACTAAATGATGCTTTTTTATGTTATTGCCCCCATAACTCAGTAATTTCTGAACCTATTTTGAAATTATTTTTATATGAAAAATTTTTTCTGTAGATGTATGTCGTCTTAAAGCAGTTCAAAATTTTAAAAATTAAGTGGTGTCCTTGGAAATTGGACAGAATGTCGATCGCTATGACCGTTATATATAAAATTTAAAAATCATAATTTAATGGGTGAGCCAAGAGTTAATTTCATTTCACCTATATAGCCATATCTTTGAACAGTTTTAGTTGGTTGTATTTTATATATATTATATTTTATATATAGCTAGCAATACAGGTTCTTTATAAAATAGAACCTGTATTGCTAGCTCTTCTTTAGAAAGAAATATAAGATTTGGATACGAAAATAAAAGGGAGTCCCAATAGTTGAATTTAGAAATCCTTTTTGCAAAACCCACTTTAAAAACAAGTATAAAATTTGATTTTAGAAATTAAAGGGTGTGCCCATAAAACAAAGAATATTAAACTATATCAAGCCCAAATATATTTTTCTTAAAAATCCAAAATTGCACATGCAGGAAAAAAATAAGTTTTAACTTTTTGATTGATACGTACAATACATTTTTTTTATGTCGCCCTATTCAAGCAACCTTTTGTATTTATATTCTTTAAATGTATGTATTTATTTGTAACGTATGATTAATGTGATATCCTCATGCAAAATGGTAATGATATTTTGCTGACATCTGGTTGTACCGGTTGTATGTACGTTCATATGTAACTTGATATACTTAACTGACAGAAACTTTAAACTGATAATATGATACTCGCACTGATAAACAAACATGAAAATTTATTTGATTTTTTTTATATACGATGGACAAATTTAAACAAAGACAGAAAGCAAATAATACAAATTGCAAACACAGGTGCGGTAAGCAGTATTTTCAATGATTTTTTTATGATTTATTTAAATATAAAGAAAATGCGGATTTCATTAAATTGCAATTAAAGATTAAAGAAAACAGATTGTTTGTACTGATAACAATGTGTATTTTTATATTGTAATTTTAATCAATTTTCAGTTTTCCGTTTTACTTTTTGACTTTTGATTTATTATTTACAGTTCAAAGAAGAATAAATGAAAATTTATATCTTAGGAAAAGGCAATCTATTTTAACATACTCCCACTAAAGCTAGCCCAAAATAAATAAAAGATGCGTTGCTAAGTGTCCAGTTAATAAACATATTTTCTTTAAAACTTCGCCAAATTTTTACAAAAAAACAATACTGTACTTCACAAAAAATTAAACCTTAAATATAATTTTTATTTTTTATTTTTTAATTAATACTACAGAGTTGCAGATTGTATTAAATATTATTCTCCTATCTAGCATTGTTTAAGAAAAACAACTGGCTTCTGGCGACTTTAAAGTCTGCTCAATATCGTGTTTAAATAAATGCTACGAGCTTTTTAAATAGTGACAAGTATTTAAAATTATCAACTGTAACAACAATGGTCCACCTTTTTTTCTCTAGAAAGGCCATCAGTTTATGACCAAGAAGAAAACGAAGATAAAAAATACACAAAAGGCAAAAAAAAAACAATAAATTAATAATTAATTTTCACCAGGATCCACCACAATCTACTTTCACGAAGTTGGACTAGTTTCTGCTCAATAAAATGTTAAAAATAAAATTTAATAATAGCAGCCTCAATAAAAATCGGTTGCTGTTTTTAAATATTAGTAATTACTGAAGATTTCAGACTGAGACATTATAAAAAATGATAGCAGCCTAATAAAAGTGATGATTTTATTGTGTTTGATATGTGGGTTCAACAACAAAGTGGCACGTGATATAGAGTCCGTGCAAAATTAGATCCATATAGTAATTTTTTATAAATTTATTTATTAACCGATGCCAAAAAAAACATTTTTATAAAGTATTTGTTGCTTGTTTGTTTTTTGCGTGCTTCAATCACGCCTAAGTAGAATAGGGTAGTTATAGATACAGATGTCGCCTTTGTATTCGCTTACATTAAAAGTAACATCATAGTTTTAAAAGTCTTAAACGTTAAAAATCGTTTGTAATTAATGTTTAACGAAAGTTTGCATACTAAAACTTTTAAGAATTCTACGGTGTAAAATTATACTTAAAAATTATTAAAGTAAAATGATTTAAGCATAATTTGGTGCAAAACTTTTCATTGTAAAAATCAAAACGTAGGTTTAGTGTTTAAATTAACAGATAATTATTAATGAAATATCAACTTATGTGTATACGTATAGCTTAGTTTTACACCTTTATGACACGTCATTTTTTGGAGTTACTTAAACCCTTTATTTAAAGATCCATCTCCAGAAGACGCCAATTAAAATACGGTATTAGTGTGTCACATAATAAAACACTCATTACATTGTAACCGAACACTTTATTACATGCGGTCAATAAAAACAACGGTCTTTCTAAACATTATTAAACACATTATGTTCTGCATTTCTACAATACCTGCTAACTGAAGTAAAACCATATTTTGAAATAATATTTAGTTGGGTGACAGTTATGTGAACTACTTAATAGTCCTTAATAAGGTCATGCACCATTTTTTCACTTAATGTTTTTTTGCTCTTTTTTTAATTCTCTAACGTCAAATATACTTTTTTTAATTATATTTTATATAAAAAATTGGAAGCAGGCGTCGTGTTTTATTTGCTTCCTTAAAGGATATGGATCGAAGTATGGCGTATTGAATTTTTTAATTTTTATGAAATTGAGAGTTGCCACAGTTAACGAACATAATTCAATAAAAAAATTTTTGGCTTAAGTTCATTTTTTTAACTTCTAAAAACTTTTTTTAGAAAGAAAAATTTGATTTAAAAATGTTTGCAGACATTTGCAAAGAAAACGAGAAAATTTAGACACCAGGATAATACTGAAATAAAGTATATAATTTTGTCAGTAAACAATTAGCAGCCAAGCCTAAATAAACGCGTAAAACGCAAAACAATCTGACCCATAGCCTTTGCGCTAAAATGTCATGCCTAAAAAAGAGCGTCAACTTTGTGTCTTAAACCGTAATGTTAATACATTTGATTTTATAAAACCCTTTGTATTGAAATAATAAAGAGATAAAACTGCTAGATTGTCCTGAAAATAACTAAATTGTCATCATTTTTCAACAATAAAAAAAGCAACTAACTTTACTCTCTAAAGCACTGTCAAAATTAGATTTTCTAATTGCTAATCTTTGACCCCGCGCTATTATGGTTTGCTTTATACCTTTTGTACATACATAAACATTTTTGACAGATAGACTTTGGTTGTAAGAATGACTAAAAATAAAAATTTCATTTGAGATCAATCGGTGGTTGATACAAAGCAAAAATAAATGCACAAGAGAAGTTAAAAAGAGAACAATGAAGAAATACTATGGTGTGTGTGTCGACTTCTTCTCACTAAATTAATATTGATATGAATACTCCTCCTAATCTTATATACAAAATTAGTTGGTTAAATAGATGATGTACACAACGTAAGGTAGATAGATACGAAGAATGCTGATAAAGGATGTAGCGGTACAGAAAATGCAGCATGTTTCTTGTGTTTCTTGTTTTCTTTAAAAACTTCAGCATACATTTGTAAACTAAATTTTCTTTCTAAGAAACATTTTAAGAAATTAAAAAATAAACAGAAATAAATATTAATTTAAGTATTGAATTTTCTCTAGCGCATCTAGTGTCTTAACAAAACTTATTTTAACCCGAACACTGACGGACATCGCTCAATCAACGTTACTACGCATTAGAACTCACGATATGGGGTCGAAAGTAAATATTGTAGAAATCACAAATGGAGTGATACGTTTAGTTTATAAGTTTTTTTCAACTGTGATGAAGGGTGTCCCCATATAAAATGATTGATTATACTTTACTTTTTCAGCAGAAAGGAAATTTTTCATAACACTATTTAATTAAAATTTTTAATATGTATATGTATCTTGCAATCTCTTATAAATTTGTTCAATTAATAGTTCATTTCCTCGTAAAAATATTTCATAGTTTCATAGTAAATATCGCCAGTTGAACCATGTACTTTGACTTACATATATTGAAAGCGTATAAGCCTTTAATATTTCCTATTAGAAAAACTATTATTTTTGCGCAAAAAAATTCTTTCAAAAAATACTATGCTATGACTTAACGTTATTTAAAATAATTTATTTAAAAAATTATTACTTAAAATTTTTAGCTTTTTTCGGTTTTAAAAATATTTTTGAATGTCAGCATAGAAAGTTGCTTTAACCGTAAAAGTACTTGCAACATAATTACTTAGTTTTTTATAGTTAGTATTATATATTGAAATTTATATCATAATATTTTTAAAATAATATTAAAAAAAGGTTAATTTTAGGAAAAATAATTTAAGTCATCAATGGTCTACATACTGCAAAGGACAAACAAACAATTTTTTACTAATATAAAAATTAATCAAAAAAAAAACGATTCCCCACTCCAAAGATTTTTTGATGTTTAAAAAATTGCACAAAAGTAAATTTTGTTATAGAATCAGTGCAGTTGTGTTATGCATAAGTAAAGCAATGAATAAAAAATTGCAAACATCTTTGAAGCGATTATCTTAGTAGTGCAACGGCAACTTCAAAATATTTAGAGATTAAACTTTTGCATGTTTTCTATTCGTGTTTCTTTTTGTAAAATTTTTGTTTGGTCCTTTTACATATTTTTTCCTTTCTTGGGCCCTAAATTAAATTGCGGAAATTGTTTGTTATATGCTGTTTCTCATTTAGTAAGATATTTTAGGAAGAAAAGAAAAACAATTGAAATACTTTGTATAAAATGTGTTTGTAAATGCAACAATAAATGAAGTAGATTAAATGAATAAAATAGAGAATAGTCAGAATTTTCTGTTTACAATTTGGCAAGTATATAAACTTTCCTCTTTATATTCTACATTTTTTTAAATTTTTTTACGCCACTTGATTAAATTTGTTTCCATTTTTAGTTTCATTTCACTGAGATTTATACGAAATTATTTACGAAAGAAAAAATTCTGGTTTTTTGTGATTTTTTTGTGCTGATTGTATATCTTAATAAGTTGAATTTAATGCATTAATTTTTTTCATTTTTTTTTTTTCAAAGAAAATCTAATTGCATTGAAATGTTGAAGAGTTACTCAGTGGAGTTTCAATAATATTTAATCAATTAAAAGATTTATTTTAAAAGAGAATGGTGCTTCCTTTTTCATGTTTACTTTTATTTAACAGAATAAAGTATTAAGTTCGTTCATGGATAAAAATAATAAAAAGAAAAAATATTTTTATAAAAGATTTTGTAAATTTCTGAAGTATTTTTTCTTAAGAAAATAGAATTAATCTTATTAATAAAATAACTAGAGTATCACAGCGAAGTATGTTTATTTAAACACTTTAAAAAAATTAAAGTATAAATAGTTTAAAAAAGTAAATGAATAATACTGCTATGACTTAACGTAGCAGTAAAGTCAACCTTTAAATACTTTTCTTCACATATATCTGTAGATTGACCTACGTTATGGCCTGCGCCATACGCTTTTTCGTCATAAAAATGTATTCAAGCTATTGTAAGCAAAGATGTTTAAAACGATATAATAAATCGTTTTAAAAATTGAGGCTAAAATATTTACACATCAGGATGAAATGGTAGATGCAGAAAAATGTTTGCAATTTTAAAGAGTCTGTTCTACGACGATTTAAAAAGACAATAATAACAAAACTTGTTATTATACCCTTCATCACAAAAAGTGGAAAAAAGGTATGTCCAAGTTTGTTATTCCGTATGTAATTTCTACAATATCCATTTTCCATCCAATAAGATATATATTCGGAGTTCTTATGCATAGCGAAGCAGATTGAGCGATTCTCATTCGTCTGTGTGTGTTAGAGTTATCAACATTGCAAAGGCACTAGATAAGCTAGAGTGATTGAAGTACACAAATCGATAAGACATGGTCTTGAAAATTTTGCTATTGAAAATCAGCTAAATCGGTACATGTCCTTTGAGGTAGTTTGAGTTAGCGGACACAGCAGCATGCCTACCCCTAATTTTTCCATATCTTTTGGAACAAATTTAGTTTAGTTAAGTAACTCCTATTAAAAAAAAGCAAAAAGAAGAATTAAAAAAACTAATATATGGGCGATAGAGAACTAAAAATTAAGAGAAAATATTATGTGAAAAAAATGACGCTCGCACGTATTTCCCGACCTATAGGACTCAGAACTTTTTAATGATTTTCTAATATATCAATTTGGGCATAATTTTAAACTTTTGAAGATATCTATCAGGATATACTATTTTTTTTTAAATGTTTTACTCTTTAAGAGCCGATAACATTTTCTGATGCAAAATTGTATAATACAAAATATTTTTTCGTATGTTTTTAACTCTCTGTCACCCCAATATTTGTTTTTTATTAGAGTTACTTCACTACACTAGATCTACATATATGGTGAAGGGTATGCTAAATTTGTCACAGTCGAATACTGCACTCTAACTTGTTTATTATTAATTTTAGTTAAACATTACTTGGATTTTGTATTTTATAAATTATTTTTAAGAGTAAAAACTTCCTGGCAATCAGCTGTGCGCATTGAAGAGTTTTTGCATCAGCAGTAACCAGCATAAATTTATGCATTCTTAGCTTTGAGTTTATATTCAAATATGTACCTTTATGTCGTTAACACACTATTTTTTAACCACTTTCTTATGGTTGCTAGCGGCACATATGATGTCAATATTTATGTATCTGTGTTAAAGTATGCTTTGATATAAAATATTTTATAATCACAGCATAGCTGTTATGTTGGCACTCATCCACACGCAAACAATTTACACATACTTACCAAGCAACGTAAGATTTATACAAAGTAAAAAAGTCGAAGTAAACAAACTTACGCTGAAATAATATGTAAGTATAAATAAAAATAAAATAAGATGAAAATTATTCAAAACTTGTTGTTTTAAGTCAACACAAAAGCTTACGAGTACACAGTGAGCTGGATATTGTTTAATTCTGAAAGTAATTGATGATTTTATTTGAAATTGCAGAAGATTTTTCATTTCTTGACTTATACTTATAGTACGTGGGTTTCTAAAAATTTAAAATAAATTTTATAAAATAGTATCACTATGTTACACTGTATATTATAAATCAAAATATTGAAAAATATTTAGCTTGCTTTAAGTGTGAGGAAAATAAAGTAAAAGTAAAGTGTCTGCTTTGTAAGTTTCTTTATATTGGTAGCATTATAAATGCATTTGAAATATGAAAAAGAGAAAACCACATCATCACACAATATGTAAATTTTAAAACATTATGTACAATATACACACGGATAAGAAAATATATATCTATATGTATGTATGAATGTAACGCCCATGCTTTAGAAAACTTATGCTATTATGTTTAACTATTCTCCAATTGTAGTGTGTATTTTTAAGCATAATGGGCGTGGTTGTGAATAGTTTTTCTTGCAGCATTGTAATTTTGCAATTGTGAAAACATTAAATTATCATTAAAAGTGTTTTCCGTCTACTAAAAAAAGTTCTTGTTTTTGTATATTTTTTTAATGCAAAAAAGAATATTTTTTAAACTTATAAGCAAATGTATATAATTTTTTAAAAAAATTTCATTGGCTCTTAATGGTTTAAGCATTTAAAAATTATTAAGTACTTGCTAAAATATCTTTTCATATCCTAAAAATATAGTGCACAATCGTACTTTTACATAAAAAGTGCAGAGACCCATAACTTGATAAATATGGGCGAGGGCCAATTATTTCACGTGTTTTCGAAACTAGGCCTGATCGGTTGGCGTATTTAAATTTTCTCTATCTAATCTAGTGCACTGGAAAAGTTGATTTTAACAATAGCACGGATGGAGATACGAACTTCGCTCCAACTACTTCGCTACACATAAGATATCATAATATATGGATGTTGTAAAAGTTACAAATAGAATGACAAATATATAGCCTTTTTCTACCAGCGAAGAAGGGTGGAAAAATGTAGCAACACACAATAGCTATAAAGCTTTAATTTTTTTATTTTTTTATTTTTTATTTATTCATTTATTATTGCAGTTTTAAAGCCTATAGAGGCCAATTAGGTAAAAATTACAATTTCAACTTACTAACTAAATTAATGTGCATTAAAATTCAATAAGTAATAATATAAAAACAACTCTTAAGTAAAAGATAACTCAATTTATAATTTTTTATATAATTTTACTCTAAACAATATATAAGCTACTCTTTGTTGTTGTTATTGTTGTTGTTTTTGTTGTAATAGCTTTGCAGCAGACGAGAGTTCTTTCCTGAGAATAAAACTTTCGGTTCGTACTGCTGTTGCTGGGTTAAGAATCTTTGTCCGAGAAGGACTCGGCCCGTTCCGGAGCGAAGATCCCATTGTCGTGGGAACGATCATTTTTTGTTGTTTAATTCAGAGTATATATATTTCGTATAACTTTGTGATTATTTAATTTAATTTATATCGGCCTTTATGCCCTCATATAAAAAAACAACTTCTACCTACAATAATTGTCATACTTTTGATCAATGAAACTAAGTATTTGAACACCTTTTGTTCCAAAACATTATCAAATAAATTATTAGTTAATAAATATAAATTTTTTTAAATAACTAGATGGATTTTATAAAAAATGAACATAATTGAAAATATATTTTTTAGTTAGTTAATTTTGGTTCGATTAATTTTTTTTTTTTTTTTTTTTTTTTTTTGATTACTGTAAATATTTAAGCAAGAATTATTTACAAATGTTTGCTGACGTTTTCTAAGGATAACAGGAAAGCTTAGACTTTAGCGAGATGAAATGCAGAATTTTCTGAGTTTTTATATCAGTCATCAATAACTCATTTGTTATTATATCAACCAATTCGATTAAATAAAAAATTTAATTTTTCTTTCTTAATAAACTTAGAGCCAAATTACACTATAAAACTTTTGACGGAACTTGCAGGAAATTTTTGTTTGATGATAAGAGGTGCTTACGCTTCGTTTAAAATAACGCATATAAAATTAAAAAAATGGGCCATTCCGATGGCGTCACAAATTTAATTGTTAAAGTGCACAAAAAAACTGGCTGCAACTTTCCTTGTTATTAGATATTCTGTTTACTAAATGGCAAATTTTTTTAATTTTATCATTGTTAGGATTTAGACAATGTCGCAAAAGGGAAAATTGAAATATATTTACTTATTTTATTTTCGTAAAAATTTTTAAATCTATGTAAATCACTTGTTGGCTTATGCTTCAGATAACTGAAAAAAAATTTTAAAATTTTATTCGCTGTAGAGGAATTTTATTGTTTCGTATGAAAATGTGATTATTATAGAGAAGCCGCATTTTGTATGCCAGACTTATGCATTTAGCTTGTTTAGTCGAAGTACAAAAGTAGTATACTATTTACTAAAATAGTTTAATTTACTAAGTTGTCAAGTTTCCTTAAGGAAAAATTTTTAGTTTAATTTTTAAGGAATGGTATTTTAACATGTAATTTCTTCTTCATAAGAACATTTTTACCCTTCAAATCAAAATTCTTAAATGCTCTAAAATCTCGTGAATTTCAGAGGAAAAGGAAAAAACTTAAAAGCTTTTTACGATATATTTAATTTTATGACTTATATTAAAAGAATAATTTACAAATTTTTTACTTCTAAGATTTTTAACTCAAACTTAAGAAAGAGGATTGAATTCTTTTGGTGTCAATAAACTAAGTTTATTTTCTTCTTCTTCTCCAAGAAACTAAGTGCTTAGGTCGTCATTTATATTTTTTACGTTTGCTGTATTCTTAAAAATACAAATACATTTCTTATATGAACTTTTCGCACAGCACATATTTTTCTTAACTTACGCTCGCTCTCATTCCTGTGGCCAATTTATAAGTGAAGACTTCTGTATTTTCATAAAAAAGTATAGCTGTCGTCATATTAACGTGAAGTGTTATTGTGTGTTATCTTTAAATGCATGTATATAAGTATTTTTGTGTGTATAAATATGTGTAAGTGTTTGTGCGTGTAAAAACCCTTAAATCTCTGATGATAGATGTGACACACTGGGTAACGCTATTTGTCAGCAGGTGTGCTTGAATAAACTTAAACAGATATATGAACACACCTCAAGAAATGGTAGAGAGTTATAAGATGTTCAACATTTTTCTTCTGTGTTTTGTACTTACCCTACTTTAGTTTGTACAATTTCACATTTTCTCTTAAAGAAATAAAAATGAACGAAAAGAAAACTTTGACATTCGCACGTACCATTTATAAATCTACAGCAGCGGAAAGCAAAAACAGTTTTTGGTTTTAAGATACTTTATTAAACGCTTCAAAGATACAATATACTTTTTTAAATTAAAGTTGGTTTATTGGAATAAATCAATTAAAAAGGTTCATTGATGAACTAGCAGAACTTAATCAGAATAACTTAATCCTAAGACTAATTGAGTTACTTGTTTCTAGTGATTCTTAGTATTTAAGCCAAATATAACTAAAATTATAAATTTTAAGTTCTGTGCGATAGCTGTATGACCTGTTACAATGATAAAAAACCTCAAGTTAAAGAAGACTAATAACAATAACTTATCCTTACCTCAGAATTCGGCGCCAAAATCTTTTATCAAATTATTTTTATAATGTTTAGAAAAAACTCATTAACATTAATAAAATAAGTTTCTTAAATTTTTCTATCAATCAGATTAAAAGCTTGCTATTGTAAAATATATTCTAAATGTTAAAAATTTATATTTTAATTTGTAAAAAGAGCATGTCATTGTTACTTAATAAATGGAGCTTAATACTTTGATATATAAATATTCTTTATTAGATATATTAGCAATTATATGTTTTAATTTTTTTACACTTTATAATCATTTCCAAAGGTACTTCATTCAATCATGCTTATACATATCACACGTAATAAAAATTTGTTTTTGGTAATATAATGATAATCAATCAAACCATCCAATTTGTTCTTCTTATACCACATAAAATGTGAATTTTTTAATCTAATTATTGCTGCGATGTGAAAAGCATGGCACATGTTATAATAAATTTATTGATTAAAGGAACAAAATCAAAAAGAAATATCTTTAAAAATGGGAAAGTTATATGATTTATAATTAAAATTAATTAAGTAAATTATTTAATTTACGTCAATTAAATAAACGAGTGCTAAGTTTTATTGTAAAACTAAGAATAAAATGATTACGAACAACTTTATTACCTTGACAAATAACTTTATAAGCTCCACGGAACTTATGAACATACGTAAATAAACTAATATACTGGATTCTGTTTTTGGCATTTTATGATGTGACACATCATTAGCAATATATTGACACTGGAACAGCGCTACCAAATTATCAAGATTAAGCGGATACTATAAGATCATTTAAACATATTTCTTTAAAAAAGGAAGTAGAAGCTTGGGTCACGATCATTAGAGATTATTGTTGAGCCATAAAACACGTATTTTTATTTCATCTGATTGAGATTTGGTTTCAACACGATGGCGCAGTGGCTATACGTCGATTAAAATAATCGAAATGTTTTTTACGAGAAATGGACCTTTATTTGGGCCCCTAGGTAGTACGTTGTGAGAGCAACAATTGATATATTGGCGGCCAATTATGTTGGAGTTATTTTAGACTTATAGCCAGTAATACTAACAACAGTGGCTTTTAATTGGACAGAGTACGGAACCCAAATGTCTAAAATCATTTTTAAATGATATTTTTTTTAAATATTATTATTTTTGCGTTATCTTGTACAATTTAAAGTTCAATCGGTATTAAGAACACACTTAATATCATAGAAGATTAGCTATATTATATTCATATTATTTGAATTAGTAATTATCTGTTGTACTAAAGTATAATTATAATTATTATAATAATAATTGCAGAGGGAGAAGTGAAATATAGATACTAGAAGATTGTTTTGAATCTGTGAAATTCCAAAGAACCTGCTAATTTATGCATGACAATATAATTAGGTTATTAGTTGGCTACTTATTCATATATATGGACCTGATATTTTATGCAAAAAAAAATTATATGTGTAGGTAAATACAAAAATGATTAATTTGAATGGAAATAACGAATATAAAATTTGAATAAGTGCTTGACTATTTTATTATTTTTACTTTATTTTTACAATTTTTACCCTATTTTACAATAATGAATGTATTTCAGTTGTTATTATTTTTTATAGGAAAAATTATACTTTTTATGAAGGATTTTTAAATAGTTATAACTTGTAGTAATTTATAAAAATTGAAAGTTTTTGTGTTTCTAAATGTGATATTAAAAAAAATTTTAATATCACCTTAAAATATTCAAATCAAGCCAAAATTTAAAATATAGATAAGAGCTTATAAATATATGTGCATAAATGCAAACCAGCTAGAAATATCATATATATGTCAAAATTATTAGTATAAGAAAATAACAAATTTTTTCCTAAAAACAATCACTTATCCGGCACCTCAATATGAGCAGAAAAAAAGTTTATAAGATTTTAACAATAATATCTTCTACAAAAGACACATTTATAAGTTTTTGTAATATTTCTTCAAGATATTTCAGTTATACTTAATATATTGACGGTTAGACTATTAGTCGATTTTTATAAAAAGGAAAGTTTTCTTTACATATAGAAATAAAGCAAATGCTTAAGCTTTAAATAAAAACACAAAAGAGTGCTATATTCGGCTATGCCGAATTTTATATTCCCTTCACCATGTATGTATAGTGAAGTATCTCCTACTAAAAAACATACAATGCGCTGATAGGGAATTAAAAACTAAGAAAAAGAAAAAGTACAATATATAATCTCTTTTTAAGTTTTACATTTCCAGAAAGATCTCTTCAAAAACTTATTATTGGTACCAATATTTATCATACAGACAATCAAACTTTTGTTTAAAAATTTCACACGCCCATAACTCCAATAATATGGACGAGCGCCAATTTGTTCACTTGATATACTTGTTTTTGGGTTGGAGTTACTTCATTGTTCTAAATGGTATAGAAAAATAAGAGCCAGTCATAATGTTTTGGCCGGTGCCTTGACGGACACAAACCAATCTTGTTGATCTTTAATAGCAAAATTTTTGAAACTAAATCTATTCGATTGGCGTGTTTAGCTCATCTAGTGCTTTGGCGAAGTTGATTTCATCGCTAACACGGATAGACTGACACCATTCCGTCAACTTTGCTATGCATAAAAACTCAGAATATATAAACTTTATGGGGTCGGAAATGGATATTGTATAAATTAAAAACGGAATGACAAACTTAGATATACCATTTTTCCACCTTTGGTGAAGGTTATAAAAAGTATATTTACAAATATAAATAATGTTAATAAGGCTTCTTTTTAATTCGCATTTATATTTAGTGGAGCATTTCTGAATGAAATGGAAAATGTAAGGAACAAGTAGAATATCAGAAATAGAGAGGGAATTGGAAAATGTTATGCTAAGGTCACTAGCCCAGGAAGTTATTTTTAAGTAAAAATAACGTTTATTTCTTAAACTCACAATAATATTTTATAGTAACTGTCGAATATCTTTTTTAATTAGTAACGAGTACTATAATCGTGCAGTCATTTCAGTTGAGCGCCAGTCATAACAAATTTCCTTTATCTGTTTATGTAATTTGCATTCCACCAGATATAATAGTTCTAGATCTTGTAAAGAACTAATGATAAATATAAAAAAATTAAAAGGAGGATTTAGCGCTAGAGAAAATGCTTTACAATCTATGATTAATCAAGTGATTCTCGTTTTTTGTTCAGAATACAAAAGAGAACTTGAACCGAATAGAAAAAAATAATTCGATTTTTATTAAATATATATTTTCCGTCCTAAATTTGGTATTTTATGAACTCAAATAAATGCATTTAAGTAACCCGTTTGTGTGATTGCTAATAGTTCCACTAGGCCTTCATTATTTCTATATTTATCTCTATTGAAATATATCGCTTATTCCCTAATTTAAGTATTAAAACATTTTTTTCTGTTTTTTGTATTTTACCAATTTGTGTTTCACTAATATTTAGCAACTAGCAGTTTTAGAAAAACAATGTTCGCTAAGAATGTCGCAAAAACATATTCCTGGTTAATAAGTTTCTATTCTCAATGCAATACAAATTTGTGTTTTTTTTTCAAAAAGACATCTAAACATCGCAATGACAACCTTTTTTTTTGTCATCTCGTACAATATGTGCAAAATTTAACTATCTTCCGAATTCATGGCAGTTATAATTCATTTGTTATTATTGTAACATAACAATTGTTGTTTTGGACAAATATAAAAAGAGCTTTTAGTTGAATTTCAAAATAAAAAATTGTTGTTGTTACAAATATTGCTACAAATATGCTTGTCATTCAATCGAAAATAGCACTGAAAATGTCATAGGAGGGAAATGAAAGTAAAGAATTGAATTTCTATTTTCATTATGTTGTTGTTAAGATTCAGACAATTTTAGAAGATTAAAACTAGAACTTATGCATATCAACGTACTTACAACTGCTGTATGTATGCTTGTGATCCAAAATAGAATCGAATAAATAGCGTCAATTTTAGAAATTGAGAAATCGGGGAGATAAAATTTTCGAGAAGAAGAAAAATTCATGTAAATCGTAAATAAATAAATAAAATAATAATATTCAAGAAAGCTTTTTAATGATCACAAATGATGCTGATTTTTCCAATGGAAACTATGATAATCTTGCCTTAAATTGCCATACATTATGAAAGTGGAGACCGAGACTACTCAGGGGCGAAAGTATTTAAGTTTTCATAGGAAAAATCAGCATTTTTTGTGGTTACTAAGAATCCATTTTTTAATAATATTTTCTAAACAGACAATTGATGTATTTATTTGTAATATATATGAACTTTATTTTTCTAGATTCCAAAATTTATGCTAAGTTTATTTTTGAATTCTAAGAATTGACGATCCTTTTTTTGACGCTATCTTGGTGCAAGTTTTGTATGTGATATAACATATTACTTACTATAGTTAGTTAATATTGATACTTAATTGAAACAAACAAAAAAAAATGGTTTTTGAATTAGTTAAATTATAGATAAGAGCCAATAAATTGAAATTGCGATTGTCAGGGTTTGTCATTATATTAACTCAACATCAACATGTCATTTTGTTACATATGTATATATGTAATTATGATTTTTAACTTACTTCCTATTTTATTCGTTTCAAACAAATTCTTGTTTTCAATATATCCTTCGGAAGTGTAGCAGATATTAACAATTATTTTAGGAATTTATGTATGTGTATATATATATATGTATGTAAGCATGAATGTTGCAGGTGTCATTCTTTTAATGGTACCTAAAAGAAATATCATAATAATAAAATCTTAAATAAGTTTTTTAATCACAAGCCTAACGAATATTATATTTCTTCTCGGTAATCTCATGAATTAAGTAAAGTTGACTTAAAAAAAGTTTAAATAAGTGTCTAGACATGTCCGAACATAAACTGTTCCCATTATTCTTTCTCTTATATTTGTTATTAGCCAAATAAAGCTTTAAAGTAATATTCCCCACGTAGACTCTTATATATGTTCAATCATATTCAGCTATGAATAAAAGCTTTAGTTTCAAAGTAAAACTAGCGCAGTTGAAAAATAGAAGGGAAAAGCTTTTGTTGGTATTAGTCCACACACATCAACATAAATATTGCTTTGACTCTATGTTAACTAAAAATTATGAATAAAATGTTTTTACAAAACTAAATTATATATTTAGAAAGCTTTGACTGGCTCATTATTATTAATCTTCGCATTATTTTTATGTATTTATAGAAATATTTGCAGAAATAAATAAATAAATTTTATATTTCTTATAAGAGGAACAAAAGATTTTTAAACAATTTATTTGTTTCATGCTATTTTCTCAAAAGTAGATTATAGCTTGCGACCATTTTACATTCTTGATGAATGTGCAAATTAAAAATACCTGAAAAATTACTGAACTAAGCCACACAAATGAAGGGTAATGAACCGCATAAGATTAAATTGTCTTCGCCTACAAAATATAAGTTTGGTGTGGATATGTAAAGGAGGAAGTAATTTGTTTTAAATTAATCTTAAAAAATGAAAACTTTACAAGCCATTTAGCCATCAGCGTAAGCTTTATTGTTAATTTATATTTTATTTTAGTTCATTATGAAAAACTTATTTAAAAAAAATATTTGACTTCATAAATTTGTATTAGCGTTTTATAAGAGTTCTAGGTAAGTCTGTTGGTAAAACTATATTATTTTTGAGGAGCAGTTTTAAGAATACGTGTATCAGTATACACACATAAAAATATATGAACTTTGCCATGCAGTATTCATAACAGAAAAACTTTAACAAAAATAATATTGCATTTTTAAATAATTACAGCTAATTTGCTTTAAAGACTAAAGTCAAAGGCTTGTCAGAAAAATAGTAAGAATAAATGCATATTAAAACTACACTTAAAAACACAATTTCTTATTGATTTAATACGAATTATTGTCTGTGTGCAGCTATTTTTAAATCTTTTACCCTACGAAAAGATTATCATACCGATACATTTAAAAATTTTCAAGTATTTTCTTGTTTTGTATTTATGAAGAATATCTTTGTGTGCATGCATGTGGTTGTATAAGGAACATTGGCTTATGGGTGACTTCCAGCATCAGCAAATACAATTAGAATCAGCCCGCAAATAAATAAATACTAATATATACATATGTATGTGTTTGTACATATTACTACCAAGAAATACAAAAGCTCTTACGAGGAAATCTGCATGTTTAAATCTTGTTCTTCAAGTGTATGTATTTGCCTAGCGAATATTTCATTAACAATGTTTCAAAAACCTAAAATTATGGCAGACAAAAAACCCCCAGGTTTTAAATTCTCTTAGACACTTACTTTACGATTTAAGCGTAATTAAAATGTAGCAAAGGCAAAGCAAACTGTCCAATTAAAAACAAAAAATGCTTAATAATGGGAGACTATTAATAAAGCCTCTTTAAATCGAACAAGCGTAACAATTCTTCAAAAGATACCAGATTATTGTCGAAATATTGTCAAAGTTTTTAAACCACTATGCATTGTCAGAAACATTCGTCAAAAGATGTTCACTGGGTAACAACATCCTTCTTGTGTAAATTTTATTGTGTAAACTTAAATAATGTAAAATTTTACAGTAGAAAACATTAAGTATACTGTTCCAGATAATTCTGATTTTAATGTTAAACCAAAAAAATTTCTAAAGATTAAAAAAAATATTTTTTTAATAAATAAATAAATGATAAAGTTTTTTTTAATGTTGTAAATGCTATCGCTTTAAAAACCCTTTTAACTTTTCATTTAAAATTCTACAATCATATTTTAAAGTTATATTGGCCACTGTTAACAATTTCTAGAAAGCAACTTGATTTGGGATTTAAGAGAATATGTACTCACGTAAAATGTTTAAATTTTTTACAACACTCGATTAAATGAGAAGAATAATGCAAAACTCAAACACAATACTAAACACAAGAAAACTAAAGTCGTTTATGTATGAAATGTTAAACAGTATAATTTTAGACAGGATTAATATACAGTCACAAACATTCTTGTGTACACATATTTTCTAAACTTATGATTTAAGGTGAAAATTAGAAAATTGGCTCTTGATAAATAATAAAGTAATGAGGGTAGTATAAACAAATATAAATTGAAGTTTTTGTATATAAACACACACAAATCCATACATAAAATGCACCAAAGTACATACATTGTGCCTGAAAATAATGTTAACATAATGTGACTTAAGCTAATGTATTGTACACGCTTATGCTTTACTATTAACTTAATAAAAAATAAATTATATTGAGGAGGTCGCTAGTAGGTATCCGAGTTGCATGGCTTATCTGTAAAATCCGAGAAAGGTGAATTTTTGTGTGCCTTTACTTGGCCATAATGTATGTTTTAAGCTTAGAAACATTGGCAATAGATCCAAAGGCTTTATTTTGTAAAGAGAAGACTTACATAAACAAATGATGTTATTTAATATATTGCTCACCAAGTACTTCATTTGCTAAAATATCATTGATAAGAATTGTACGAGTAAATATTAATGAAAATTTTGATAATTTTAAGGGAGAGATGAGATTTACAGATCTTCGAATTTTGGCTGTCCTTTGGTTTAAGTAGAAGGGCTTTTGAGTGCAAATGTGAAGAATAATATAGTATTGGGGCGGCGTATGATAAAAGCACAATTCGCATATTTCGCAACTGGCTGCCGTCTCCAGATCTTGGACTTGATGATTTATAACCAAGACAGTGTTAATTCTCATTCGAAAACCGATATCATATTGACCACAAAATAGAATTATACCTTTGTTTGTTAAACAAAATTCTTAAAAGTTTCACAAGAAATATGTTACAGCAACATACTCCAATATACCTTTTAAGAATAAAGACACATACCAAAGCACCACGTATTGTTAACATTGTAAAGAAGATTGTAGTTCCAAGGATACGTGAATTAAATTAAAAATATACAATAGAAAAGATAATGTGAAGAAATAAAATGCCGAGTAGATATTTGCATTTTGTCTGATCCTTAATATATTTTTTTCATCAGTCATTTGATCTCAATTCACTCTCAAATGTGGAGGAGTCTGAGAGAAAGGAGACAGTTAAATTCATTAAATGAATTTGTTCGAGATAAAGTTAGTTTATATGTAAGGGATCAATAAAGAAGAGGTAATTTACCATTGACCAGAATAATTACCGTTCCAATCGCGTAAATAAGAGTTTTGCCGCAGATTGAAACATAAAAACTCCAACTGGTGTAGTATCTGGATCTTTTGAATCTTTATATTGTCAAAAAATTCAAAAAACATACAAAACACACATATATGTAATTAAGAAAACTGAATATTTTGTTTTATGCTTTTCTGAGAGATAAGAATAATACAAAAGTAATAATAGCTTTACAGGTTTAGTTATGTAACAAATGTTAGTATCATTTTTATTTGTATTACCAAAATACATGATTGGCTAATAAATCCTGCTAATGCTATTATTATATGACAAATACTATAAAGAGGCTGGATAATTGAAATTAGTACAATTAAGAGATTTAGAAGTTTAAATACATTAGTAGACATTTTGTACTTTGGGCAAGTTTAGATTAGAAAAACAATAATAGTTTTTTCTACGAGCTTATAACAGGCTACCTTAGATTACACAAAACAAATAACAATTAATAAAGGAGTGCCCATAGGCACCTTTTTGTTCAATGTAAGTAATTGAAGTAGTTGTAATAAATCATGATAGCTATAAAAATTAAATGGCAAATAATTATATATTCATGTATTTCGTTTTTTGTTTTATAGTTTTGTTTAAAATTAAAATTCAACTATATAAAACCAAAATTAATATCCATATTATTTTAAGCTAAGATTTAAAAACTACAAAAAGCAAAAAAGAAAAATTTATGATGAGAGGACAAAAAATGATATTTGCAAATTTAAAATATTACCGAAATATAATTAAATAAATACATAAAGTTAAAAGAGAAACACATTATTTTTTACAGAGATAAGGCAAATTTTTGAAAATAAAAAAATATTTTTGTAACAAAATTTATGTAAAACGTTTTTAATTTTAGATATTATTAAAGAATTCCAAAAATGAGAAATAACGTACAAACTTAATAAAACTAATCACAATCGTCATAACCGAACTAAGAAAAGTAAAGAATAACAGCAACTGTTTAGGATTTCATTTTGTGAATGAAGCTTTCCTTAAATCCAGCCTACTTCGAATGTTACACTTCGTATGTTGTGCCTTTTCTTAAAAAAAGAGATTGTGGAAAATATATGTATTACAATAAACTGCTGCAAAATCATAAATTTTATATTATATTTTTAATTTATTGATTACTATGTTTCGTTGTTATTTTCTAACTTCTTCAGCGATCTTTATTATTTGAAATTTGGCAACCATAAATATATAAATATTAAATAGAAACACTAATAAAGTTTGCAATATTAATTCAATTTAAGAATAATTTGACTCATATACATATAATCTTCTACAACACGTTTTTTCTTTTTAAAAAAATTAAAGGTTTTTGTTAAGAGGACAAAACATCAACTTAATAATAAAACATATAAAATTTAATATATCACAGTAAATTAATCCTAAAATCACAGCTCTTTTCGTTAGAAAATTATCATATTGTAATTTGCATTTATTTTGTTCTTATCCTCTTTCATGTTGTTTTTGCATTTCCATAAATTTTATAATTCTCCGTCATATTTTAATTCTTTTTTAAAATATAATATTATTTTTAATGATGCAAAAGTAAAAATATATTAATTTCTAAATTTAGTTATTATACAGTTAATAGTCTTATCATGTCGTAGATGATAAGGAAAGCATTAAAACAATTTTCAAACATTCTGCACCCACGTTAAGTTATTGTACAGTGGTTGTCAACTTATTTGATGCAAACCAACATAAAAACTTAAATCAATATAACTTCTTAAATAATTGCTATATTAGAAAAATAACAAAGAATGTCTAATTGGTAACGTCGGCTCTAAAAAAGCCTTTCTTTTTATAAATATTTTTTTTTCTACAAGAAAAACAACAAAAACAAAATTTGCACTGTCTTTAAATCGTTCAGCTTATTTATTGCACGCGAAATTAATAATGTGTTTTGTATATAATATTATAATTAATATTTTGTATGGTAACTCTTTTGATTTATGGAAGCTTTCAGCCAATTTGACATTGAGACAACCAAATTTTTAGTGGTGTCTGCTGTTATTTTATTCCATTCCGTCCTTAACGCATTTTTTAATGTTTCTTTGCTTTAAATGTCTGATAATAATAAAGATAATAATAATATAAGAATATTTTCCAATAACGCCTAAAAATTTTCAACTACGTTCAAGTCCGGAGATTGCGCTGGTGGCTGCATCACATGAGGACAGCTCCATATAAACCAGCTTTGAACAACATTGGCCTTATGCTTTGGGTCGTTATCTTGGTAAAAACGGAAGTTTCTTCTCAGTCCCAACTTCTCAGCACTTTCAATCAAAAATTCCTTGAGGATATTCAAATACATTGTTTTATTCATGTTGCCTTCAATAAAGACTAAATTCCCGACACCCCTTGCGTCCATACAAGCCCAAACCATTACGCTTCCTCCACCATGTTTAATTGTCGCTCCAAGATTGTTTGATTGGAGCTGCGTATTTGGCTTTCGCCAAACAATAGACCTTCCATCTGTCCAAAAATGTTAAATATAGATTCATCTGAAAAAATGACCGTAGTCCAGAACTTCGGGAATTTTAAATGTGGGTGGGTACGAAAGCTAGTCGAGAGCTTTTATTTTTTGAGCTAATTAATGGCATCTTCAATGGGTTTTCCTAAAGTTTTCTTATTATTCAGCGTTTATCGCTTGCAGAAAAAATTTAGTTAGGGAAAATTCTACCCTTGTTTTCAATCCTATTTTTCTTTGAATGACGCTCTATTATGTGCCGTACAGTGGATAAAGACAAATTTAATATGTCTCTATTTTACGCTGCGCCCATCCATTTTAGTAATGGTGAATAACCAACTCCCGCTGCTCTATTGCTGTAAATTAGACTAGCTTAAAATTTTCAAATTTAAAAAAATACTAAAATTTATCAAACTTTAGCGGAATATTGCAAACTATAAAATTACTGCACAGTTGATTTCAAATATGACGGCATCATTACAATTAAAGTTGTTTTACATCAAAAAAGCTGAACAATTCAAAAACAGTGCATATTTTGTTTTTGTTTTTATTCTTGTAGAAAAAAAGAATATATGTATTAAAAATTAAAGAAGGAGCTGTTAGAACTCATGTTACCAATTAAACATTCTTTGCTTATTTTTCTATTGCAATTATTTTGAAGTTATATTGATTTAAGTTTTTTATGTTGCCTTGCATCAAATAAGCTGACAACCACAGTAGTTAAATAAATTATTTTAAATATGGCAATTTTTACTATCACTTGTATTTTTTTGTTGTTTTTGAATACTCTCTATTTTAAAACACAAGTTTTTTTATGTCGTTTAAAACTGTAATTTTCAGCAATGTTCTTATAGCAATTTTCATGTTCCTGGTAGTTGACATGTACACTATTACAAACAGCCCAACATCTAGAAATATACTCAGAAACCTACACCATAATATTTTGCTTGGATGTCACCTTTCAAATAAAACCCTGCACTATGATAAGTGAAATATATACATAAATATCAATTTAAATTTAAATGTGTTAATAAATTTTGCAATTAAGTAGCAGTTGTAGCAACTAAATCTCATTTATTTTTTCACAGTTGCTACTGTCGTTGCTGCTACTTTTTCATCATCTCAGTATTTTCTGTTTTTGTTTTTTTGTTTTTTTTTTATTTTTTTTAACAAGACCTGCAGCTTCACAAAACAACTTAATATTTCATGCACACAAAATTGTTTTATAAACTGTAAAGCATATGCATTTGTTTAAAAAACAAAATATATAAAAAAATAAACAAAAAGGGGAATAATAGAGCAATACAAAGTATAAAGAACATAATTTTTTATGCTGAGCAGTTAAAGAAAGGAAAGAAAAAAACCTTTAGTAATATTGCCTTCACTACTGGCTTTATTATATGAAAGCATACACATTAAAAACGTTTTATTTAAATTGGAGTCCCAAAGTTAATGTAATTTTTAAATAGTATGGTAAGAATTTGACAGTTAATAGTTAAGGAAGGCTCCTTAAAACAAAAATAATAAAATCCAGCTAGAAAAAAAATCTAGTACTAGAAATAATTTTTATTTCATCAAGAACTCACTTGCCTAATTTTTATTAATATTTCTCTTTCTAAATTGAAGACAACGACTATTAGTTAGGATGTTAAAGCTCAGAGCGTAAATGTTCAAATTACTACCTCATTTAGGACCTGCAATTATCACTCGTAAAATTTTACTTAAATGTATTTGGTTTTTTTTTTCAAAATTTAAAACAGTGAGTGTGTGACATTTTCTGATTCGAAGAATCCTATTTAAATTTCAAAAAAAAAAAAAATTTATTAATATTACCAATATTTCTTGCTTCGTGTACACCATTTGACTAAAGATACGCTAGCAACATGATAACAGAGTTTTTTTATCTTAATTGAAAAATATTCGAGACGTGTAGCTGAACAACATATTACGATTTTTCGTAAAGTAAAATCACATAACAATGAAATTCAATATTACAAGTAAAAAAAAATAAACGAAATACTTAAAAACACTCCTGTTTTTTGCTTGAGAATATACAGCATACCTAAATTAAAAGGAAGAACTGTACTCCCGTAATTTCCAGGACTTTTTTTATAATAAAATAAATTTCAAACGAAAAATGCGTTTGCATCAGACCCATATCTAGTACGATCGATTTTTAATCTAAAAATCTGCATTGCTTCCATCTTTCTCAATTTTATTATTTTTGTAATTATATTTTAATTCAATATATTAACATTTATTCGAACAATTTACACTAAAAAACCGCAAGCAGATTTTGTCAAAATTTTAAGAAAAATTTCTGAATATAAAATTTTGTCGTTATATGAATGCATTATACAAACTTAATGTTTTTGTACTTAAACATAGAAAATGATCTTTTGTTAATAAGAATACTCAACTAAAAATGTAAAAAGTAAAAAACAAATAAAGATTTTAAAATAATGGTAGCTTCCTTTTGCGCCTGAGACATTATAAATAACGTCGAAAATAAAGCATTTTATGAAAAAAACAGAAACTGTAATGCGGAGTGAAATAATTAATTTGTTACTTGTAAAATTTTTTATCTCTCAATTTAATAGAAACTTTACAATAATCACGACTTTCTGATTTGTTTTGTTTTAAAGTAATATGTTGAAATTTCTTTCCTTTTTTATACAATTAAAACGAAAATTTGACTTTAAGCTAAGTTTTGTATGTATTTGTTAAAGAATTAAAGAAAATTGAGATTTAGTACTTATTGAAAAGAACAGAGGTAACGTTTTTTATAGTTGAACCCAAAATATTTAAAAAGTAATTCTTACTGTAAATAATCGATAATCTTTTTATTGAGATGATATCACAAAAGAAGTAAATGCCTTTAAAAACGGAAAGGATAATCTGTCACATTAGTTGCTTGATAAGGGTCGAAGGCTTATTAGCACAAGTTCTTCAAAACATAATCATTAAAATTTAAAGAGAAAAAAATTTAAACCTTATGTCCTGTTTCCACTCTTCTGCTTTTCATAAACATTTTTTAGAGGAGTTGATCGCCTGTGATACAGAAACAGCACATAAATTTACTTTACTTTACTTAAATGCTTGGTTTTGTACGTGTGTGTATTAAAAATAAAATGTGTTAAATTTTCGGTTTGAAAAATTAGGCGTAAATAAATGTTTTTGTTTGAAGGAATGGTGGCAACTCCCATATAAAGCAAGTAACATAAGTCTCATGTCCATTAAAATGTATCCGCTCTTATTTGGTGTTAGAAATATTTTTTCTCCTCCTCAAAAATACCTTCAAAAACATACAAATAATACCCATATTCATAATTTCAAACAAGTAGTGCATAATCGCAGTTTTCTATAAAAAATTCAGTGACCAATAATTCAGGAAATATAGGCAACCCCGTTTTTATACTTTATTTTCTTGTTTTTTTTTCTTAATTTTCAATTCTCTATCATAAGCTACTTTTACGCCGTTTTCCTGTCCGATTCAAATTGTTGCTAAAATTTTTCAAATTATTTCGGCATATTTGTACGGATACCCAAGTGTTAGTAGTTTGAATTATAAAAATTTATTGCATTAATTCTTTAAAAAACGGTAAATTTTAAATAATTTTATTTATTTCACATTTTATTAATTTTTTTGATTTCACATCGGCAAAATTTATAATGTTTGTGGGTTGAATAAAAAATGACATATATTTGGAGCAAAGGAAAGAAGCACTAGGAATTAGCAAGAAGCTCTCGTGACATGTAATTCGTTATATTATTAGCTCTAAAAAAAATTATTATTAAAATATCAAGATTTTTATTGTCTTCATAATATTATTCTCTGTTGACTTTCCTTTTTCTTGAATCATTTTTAACATCTTTTTATGGAAAACGAATTTCTATGGCGATTTTAAATTTTATTTCTTTATTTAAAAGATGATGCTTAAAGATAAGTCCCGTTTTAAAAACAGTTCATAATCTTAAAAGTTAAAAGGTGCCCGCGTATACAATACATGTTTTTACATTAACTGCAAAGGGCACCACTTATAAATTTAAAAAAAAAAACTGAGTAACGCTGTAGCTAACAATGGCAAAAAGTAATATCAAAATAAATCTAAAAATTAAAGGGTGTCTCCCTAGGTGATGTAAATTGACCCATATGAACTTATCTTTTGAACTGTTATAGACGAACTATTAAAAATTGGAAAAAAAATCGATGACGGTTATAGTAACAAGTATTAACATTCAAAATTATAAATTAAAAGGTGCCCCAAGAATTCATTTAATTTAATGTATATGTCCATACTATTGAACAGTTATAGATATATAAAAGGTATAATATACGAATATATTTGGATTTGGAAAGTCAACTTTTAAACTGTTATATTACAAACAGCTAAAACTTACAAGGGACCAAGGGATTTATCTCTACTGATATCGGTCGGCAGCCATGGCTAATAATACTCATATGTGTCTGTTTTAAAAAGTGTAAATTTCAAAGTCTTTTTAGTAGTAGAGAGTTTAACTTTAGCATAAATACAATATTAAGTTTACCAGCAAAAACAAAAAATAATGCTACATTTATTATATAACAATATGAACTTTGCCTGCCCAATATTTGGAAGTACGGGGGAAGTGAAAAACCTTGTTAAAATTAAAATGTTTTCGTGCTATCTAAGATTGAAAACATATTTCTGTGTTAAAAAGATCATTAAACCAACAGTCTTTTAATTCGAACCTTCTTACAAGGATTGTTATTAACGAATATAAGCCTGTTAAAGAGATACGGTAAGTTTTCTATTAATTCCCTGTTTCGTATTTTTAAGTGTCTTTACTTTTTAAACACATTTGTAAGAAATGCCCTTGCTTCATTTTTCAATAAAATTTGCTAAATAAATTTTTTAGAATGATAAAATAAATAATTTTTTTGAAATTTATGTGACAATTAACTTTCATAGTAGCGTAACGAACCCTATTTCATGTGTACAAAATTATGTAACCAACGCTACCATGTAACTAAAAACATTTTGCCTATAAAAATAAATGTTTTAATAAGTTTGGAGTTTATATGTTCATTAATTAAAAAATTTAAAATCAAAGAGATACATGCATAACTTATCTCACATCCAAGGGTTAATAAAAAATCAAATTTAAGAAAATTGCAATTTATCTTTACGTAAAATTTTATACACATACTTTAAACACCTAATTCATTAATGCCCGTAAAACCGCCACTAAATTTTTATTTACGTATCGTATCTTATACATCTTAGAGCTTTTGAGTTACAGTGTTAAGTTTATTAGATACAGTAAAATTCTATGCATGTGTAAAATATGCCATACATACACACACACAAATTTAGACTTATTTAGTTTATTGCATACTCTGCGTACATTTTCTAAGTATTTACCAAAGTAATAAAAATGACAGAAGAGACAGCTACGTACTTGTATATGCAAACATTATATTATATAAAGAAAAACGTACTTGTATATGAAAAAATCTTATTGTTCGTATAAAAAAAGAACTGTATTAAAAAGCCAAAGTAAGAACAACAAAAAGGATAGAGGAAAAAAGATTTCTTAGTGAATTATTTGTATGGTTTAGCTTGTAGATTTGACAAATTGCAGCTTATGTGATACGCTAAGTTGCAGTTTATATTTCTTTTGTTACTGCAATAAAAAGTGCAGAATTTATTTTTATAATGGCTTATTTAATATGTAAGAAGTAGTGCTGTTAACAATTTTTCATTCAGTGAACAAATCTTGCTAATATTTTAATGGTAAGTGTACTCTATGTGAGGCTTTACTAGAAGCAGTATTTTTTATTAGAGAATTTTAAGGTTTGTTTAATTTTAAATAACTTGTGTATAAGGACTACTACTCATTTAAAATTGATAAAAAGACAAATTAGAGAAATTTCGAAATTTAACAAAAAAAAAACATAAGTACACCGAAAAGTTGACAACCAACTAATTTTGACATTGAAAAAATGATATTCATAGAATACTCGAAAAACCTCTATTTGCGTCAAAATCAAGTACCGAAAGCATATAACAAGAGTTTTGTACTTAAAACCAAAACAAACAAAACACAATAGAATGCTAAAAATGCCGTACCCTTGTTAGTCGTTTACACCTACTCATTTGTTAGGCTCTCTCAGGAACAAATAGATTAGATAAAAAAATTCTTCAAGCTTCAAATAAAAATAATAATTTTAATATTTTTAATTTTTGAAATAAATTATTAGTTAAAATGTTTAAATATTAAAACCAAATAAACACATTTAATCTGGCTTAAGTACAATTTAATTTCTAGATTAAGTTTTACAGAAAAAAAATATTTTTTAGCTATGATACTAGAAAATCAGATGGTAGGAAAAATGGAAAATAAAATACACAAATATATGTGTCGACTATTAAGGAGCCCAACAACAGCAGAAACTTTGTGTTGTATGTGGACTTTATCTAACTAAATTAATAATAAATAATAATGAATTTTCCCCATTTTCTTAATTATCTAAGTATTTGGGTAAATAAATGATGTTAAAACGTAAGATATTCAATGTTAATTTGTTGCAAAGAACCACGCTGATGTCAAAAATAGCTGACCATCATCATTTGGTACTTTAAATGAACTTATTCCAGCTTGTTTGTTTTTTCTGCATAAGCAACAATACCTCATGTTTCATTTTATGGTTTTAAAATTTAATTTTATTAAATTTAAAAAAATAATTAAGTTTTTTTTTTTTTTTAATTGTTTTAAAGTTTGAATAACAACGTTAAACATAAACAAAAATCAGCAGGACCATTAAAAGTTTGAGTTTGTATTGTCTTTTTGCTTTGTTGATTCAATGTAGTTCTTATTTAATCAATTTAATATTTAATATAGGAATCTTTAGTTTTGAGACAAAGTTTGGGTAAAATCCATTAATGAGCTGTAGCGAAATGGCCATATAAATATGATTTCCCCGCACTAATAAATGTAATTAAGTAGTTTTTCAATAATAAATACTTCATTACAATATTATGAAATATTTATATTTTTTATAGTTTATGTTTCATTTTACGGAAATTTATTTCTTGGTAGAATTATTGCAAAAATGTGCCCGTACACATTATGTAACATCAGATGTACCAGCTTCTAATTAAAAATATACAATGCGAAAATACTAAAATTACGAAATAAATTAATTTATTTCAAATTACTTCATTTTAAAATATTTAAAAAAAAATAATTAAAAATTGAACAATTTACTAAACATTGTGATAAAAAATAAAAAAATGTCAATAAATAAATATGATATATTTTAATTGCAAATAAAAATAAACCATACGCAACTACTAACGTTAGTTTATGCGATTGTCTGACAATGTTTCAACTTTTGTTTACTACAAATTTCTAACATTTAGGCTAATTATTAATAATATGACAACATTTTAATTATTTTATCTTTTTATAAATACCAACCGGTTTCACTTATAATATAATCTATAAATAGTGTTTTAAAAAGCCATTCTGTTGGCTACACAGTTGGAAAAGGAGAATGTAGTTAATAAAATACACCAACAAAATTATATGTAGCTGCCTTTATGTTTACGAACCTCTCCAAATATAATAAAACTACAAAAAATTTTCATAACCAAATATTACAGTGATAGTTATTTTAAAGAATAAATAGAAAGTTGTGCACCCACATGTGTATGTACGTATAGTTTTAATGACATGCAAAAAACAAAGGTTTAGGTGACAAAGATTAGCTCTACTTGATTTTATTAACATCATTCATTATAAAATAAAAATATCTTTTAATGACTTGTGATCTAGTTATTTTCATAAAACTCCTTTAAAGAGTTAAGGAGAGCCAGTATAGATATTACTTTTATTGAGAAACTTGCAGCGCACACAACTTCGTCAGCGTGTTTTTTCTAATTTTGTTATAATTCGAAAAGAAGAACGCGCTTTAAAATATTTATGGAAAGAATTTTCTGCCTACAAAAACAAAATATGCAAAGTAGTAAAATAAGACACATCTTGGAAACATAAAAAAATTAAAAAAAAAATTGATAAAGAAATAGTTCTTGTTTAGCTTTTTAATTGTTGAAGTATGTAGCACAAAAATATATGTATGTTCTAAAAAATTTGTGTAAAATAAAATGTTACTTCAAGTAAAAAAAGGGGCAAATTCCCTCTTTTTTACAATAATTTTTTATTAAACTAAAATAATAATTTATCAAATTTTATTCAAAACATAAATTATTTTTTAAAGAATCGGTACATCCATGATCAGCAATTTTCGCTTTTACCTATCTTAGGTAGGTAAATGTTACTTCTAAAAAAATCAGAAACACTTTTGTTTTTAAAAATATTTAAAGTTTTTACTGCACATATCCTGATTATAAAGCAGCAGCTGATCCTGCAAATATATTTTTTATTTTCATTTCAGTCACTGACCATATAACAATACATATATATTTCATCAAAACATTATCCAAGTACAAACGTGCGTTCCATTAAAATAGTTTTTTCTTTACAATTAAAAAAAAAAATGTTTCCGTATTATTGTAGTATTAGAAGTTATTTTTTTTACCAAATAATAATAAAGTATGCAGTTTTATAATTTTTAATTTTCAAGTACAAAATCCATAATTTAAAATGGATGTTTTTTATATCTCTTTTTTGTGTATTTTGCTTTTATAATAAATTAAGATGTTTATGTTGTACTCATTTTCTTAAAGCAGTCTTATTTTTATGTAATATCTTTGCAAAATATATTAAACAAACTAAATAATAAAATTATTGAAATGTAGATTTAAAATCTCTAAAAACGAGAATTTAACATAATTCCAACACCTATTTTGTATATGATCAAAACAACTATCATTCCACAAGCAAATTAGTGGCCCTTGAAACGGGGTATAATATGTTTAAATTTAACAATACTTTGACCTTAACTGATACTTTTAAATGTCGGATAATAATTTTAAAAATCCCCACGTTTGTTGTCATACCTTCTGGTGAAGACCGTCGTCGCGAGTGCTTTCGATATGAGAACATCATTTTCAAGGCGCGTTTTTTTTTTAGTACTGGCCAGTGACGACGGTCTTTACGGAAAGGTATGACAACAGTACACTTACTGGCGGAACAAATCCGATTAACTTAATAACCACGTTTCTCAAAAATTTTTATATTTTTCCCTACAAAAACAAAAAAGCGATAAGAAAAGTATTTTAAAAAATATCACAAAAATTACATTAACATTAAAACTTAAAAAAAAACATTAACAAAAAGATTTTTGTTTGTTATACAGAACTGCCTTTCAGTGTTCAGTGATATTTCTATACACTTATTGTTTTATGGTACCAGATTTGTGAAAATTCGATTGAATGGGTCTCCTTTTAGTAAGTTGGAAATTCTAAATATTTTTAATTTTAGCTATATTTTAAACCAAATATGGAGATTTAAATAAAAAGCAAAATATTTTATAAATTTCGTACATTTTGCTTTAAATAGAAACTTACTCCTTTTTCTCCGCGCTTAAAATTTAGAAAAAAAAGGAAAATTTACTACATCAAACATCATTGAATTTAAGAGAATGATATTTAAAATACTTTTAACATTTTCGATATTAAGCAGTGAAAGCAATCGCTTTTTAAATGGTTAGAAAAAGGCCAAGCACAACCGAAATTCTTTTTTCGTTACTCTCTTTTTAGTCCAGATTTATACGTGCGATTATTTCATGCCATTTCTTCAATTCTTTTTTAACTAGTTTCATGTTTTTTTTTTGTGTATAAATGTCGATGCCATTTAAAGAGAATTTAAAAATCGCACGTATAAATCTGGACTTAGTCGTTACATGAATTTTTTGTAGCTTTCTTTAAATGGTTTATTTGGGAATGAGTTTTATCATTTTTTATCATTATTGTTTTAATGTGTGCCAGTAATATTTCCATATTCCTTTTAATTCTTATTATATACATTGTTAATCGAAGCAAAAACTTTAATAAACTAACAACAAACGAGTTAAACGATTTAACATACCATCAGTAATTTGTTAGGGAGGATTATAGAAATGTATAACATCATGCCGTGACAACATTTATGTATGAATATGCGTGTAAGTAATATTTTATGCACAAAATTTTCAACAACTAGAATTCAAATGGAACAACATGACTAAAATACAGCATAATAACTTAACAATAATAATAACAAAACATAAACATAAACAAAGTAAACAACAACGAGAACAACAGCTATTAATAACTAACTATGTTTTAATAAAAAACAACATGTTAATAAAGTAACACTTGTACTAAAAGCATAAACAATTTGGTTATGGCGGAAATATCAACAAATAACTTAACGTTATATTTTTCTCTTTTTTATTCATTATAATTTTTTATTTTTACCACACCGCTTAGCTGGAGAAGACAGGTGGTTGTTGGTACCAGTGTTGTGGTAGCTCTTGTCAATTCATTGAAAATAAATGTATGAATTTTATGTTGTTAAGCAGGTAGTTTTATGGTTGAGACACAGTATGCGGCATATAACGTTGGTTTATACTAAACGAATAAGCATAGCGAATGTGTAAATGGAAGAAAAATGTGTATACAAATATAAGTTGATATAAATGTGGATGAAAATAGTATAGTTGTATGTTTTTTAGGAAAAACTTATAGTTGGAAGAATCACAATTGCAAGATTGTGCCAGAAGTTTTACTATAAGTAAAATGTTTATATGTTTAAAACATTATTTTAGTTCAACCTTTTAACATACTTTAAAAACAGAAGATCTTTATGTGTAGTTGTATAGGAGAATCCATACATTCTGGTATTCCAATATGAAGGGGAAGTGTTTGTAACATTTATCCGCATAAACATTGATACTGATTTTGTATGTTGCATCGAAAAGCTAAAATAATTTATTATTAAAAATAAAAAGAATAGCCAAAGGTAGGACAACAAATTACGGATACCATATTTTGTGCAGTTTTTTGGCTTAGCATTTAATCAATGAAATAAATTTCATTAAAATATCTCACAGGACATTTTAAATATTAGCAAATAAATATAGGAGAACACATTAGTAAAGAAATTTTTTATGTGTAAATTAATAAGGTTTTGAACAGCAAATGAACTCAAGTAAGAGTTCACCAAAACTTAAACAAACATTTAATGGCGACCAGGGTAAGTTATCAAAGGATAAGGTAAACTCATACACAAAAATCTTTACTTACAGGAAGCAGCCGCTCAATTTTATGTCTTTAGAGATTTTGCTGCTGTATTGGCAGTATGCGTTTTAAGTGTCTATGTAACAAGGCTCATGAAAAAATGCTACAAACATTAAATTTGCGTTTCTACTAGCAATTTCTTTACATGGAGTTGTTTTTATGGAATGATGTTAGTAAGGGCCACTGCAATATGCGCTTTAAAAAATGTGTAAATATTAAGAGAAGTATATGAGAACATCTTTAACTAGTTTTTTTAGAGCATGGCCAATCTGTAAGGATACATTTGAAGTAAAGAAAGAAAAAATCGAAGATAGGACCGAAAATTGCAAAGAAAGAACAACGAATTGAAAACCTTCAAATCTTGAAATGCTTAAGGAAAGCGTAGTAAAAGTAAATGTAATAAAAGTAATGTTGATCGAACTGCTAAAATTGAATATTAATTATATTATTCATATTAATAAATAAGAAAAAAAACTCAAATGAAATTCCAAAATCTAGAACAAGGCTTGAATTCACTATATTGAGAAAAATCTTGTAATTGAGAAGCAAGTTTAATTATTAAGCAGTAGTAATTTGTAGATAAAAAGAGATGTAAGAGAAGCAAAAACTTATTTACAGCGAAATGAAAAAATTGGCTATCGTGTTAGGGGCCTAAGAATTTAGAGAACTGTATTTTTCAAGAAATAATAAGTTTTTGGAAAATGCTTAAACTATTAAGATTACTTAATTACTTAATTTTTTAATTTTTTAATTCTGTCACACTAATTTTTTTTATTGAAGTTACTCCACTAAACTAGATTTACATATAGAGTGAAGAGTATATAAAATTAGAAATAGCCGAATATCACTCTAACGAATTTTTTTTTATATTTTATGAAAACTGCTTTAGAATAATATTTTTCATTAAATAAATACTCGCAAAGCAAATACACAATATGATACAACCAAATATATGGCAATTTTAAATTGAGGCTCGAACTACTTGTCTTTTTTATATAATGTCATTTATTGCGCCCTTTGATTTATTAAAAGGAAATCAACGATGTGCTTTAAATTTAACAAACTTAACCTCATATCAATACTTATATTACTAGAAACATTTTGGTACGACTTTTATGCTTTTTATTTCTTCATTTCTTTTAAAAGTCTTTTTCTTTTTAAATATTTTTTATTGAATTGTTAAGAAATATTTATTTTCATATTGAAAGCATATTCTTGGCTACTTATCTATATATATATATATATACATGTATGTGCATAAACTTTTTTACTATCTTTGTATATTTTTAACATATTTTTATTTCTATATGAATTGATTTTAAGTACAAAACATACAAATTTATGAATTTGTTTACTATAAACACTAACATAACAACAAAGCCAAACAAAAGAATCATATGTTAATATATTGACATTGAACGTTCATATTTATAATAACCATAAAATTTTTAGAAGTACAGTCGTGGTCAAAAAGTTTACATCAAATGTTATATTACTAATTTAATATATTTTTTGCAGAAAACAAAGTAGAATTATGAGTTTTTTGAAATAAACAATCATATACAGGGAACTTTCAATGTACTTTGAAGTAATTTCTGAAGAATTTAAAAAGAATGCAAATTGAAGCACAATTAACCAGTCAGCCTTAGAATTAAAAAAAAAAGACATCAGCTTCTGTAATAAAAACCCGATAATTTTAAGCTGGTCCAATAACATACGGGCAGAAATTATTTTCCTTTCTATTATTCAAATTTACACTGATTAGAGGTATTGTATTATGTACAAAAGTTAATATAGGTACCGCGAAATTACTCCCAAGGAAATGAAATAATTCCTAACAAAAAGTTCAAAAATCCCATTTAAATTGGGAGATAACTCCAAAATGAAATAACTTCTTACTGGATTCTGTTGGGATTTATTTTATTTATTTTGATAATTTGGACTTACTTCATTTTTATTGGGAGTAATTTCATTCAACTAATATTTCATTTCAGTTCATTCAGATATTATAAAAACGGTTGATGAAACTCGTTTCTAATTTCTCCTTCATGGCATATTGGGCATCTGTATCACTTACAAACTTTTTCTCCTCTATGATATTTCGAACACCGGCTTCGCTAACAAAATATTTTCCTCCTTCAACCTTCACGTATGGTATAGAAGTTATTTCGTTTTAATTATTTAAAGAGCCATTATTAGGAGTCACCTAACAGAAGCTATTTAATTAGGACTTATTCCATAACTCTGGCTACAGAGAAGACTTTTAGTCAGCGAAGCCGGTGTTTGTTATACCATAGGTAATAAAATTATTCCGTCCGGCCAGAGGCCGGCTTTGCAGGAAACTTTTGGTGAGCGGAGCCGGGGCTATGATACTATACAGGTTAAACATTCTCAGCCCGCTCCCTCTGGTATATGGAACAGCGGCTTCGCTAACAAAATATTATCTGTATAGCCGGCCTTTGGTCATATATCTATGATATATGGTGTGATATCAAAATTAAGGACCTCTTTCATCGGGAGGTACCTGTTATACCATAGAGGTTAAAACAGTTAAACAGTGTCCGGGTGCAAATATTATATGTATTGGGAGCTATTTTATTACTGTTGGGACTTATTTCATTTTTTTTTTTGTATTTATATTTTTATTTTGAATTAACGGCTATATTTTTAGATTTTTTTTTCGTTTTGGCGGTGGGAGTTATTTCATTTTTTTTTTGAATTGGGAGTTAATTTCACATACTTTTTTATGCATCAGATTATCACGCATGCTCCGACACTCGTATAGTTTTAAAGTCGCATGTGTTTTTAGAACTCAAAATTTCGATTAAAACGTTCTGAAATTCAGGCGTTTTGTTTAGGTTTTGCTGTTTATGTTTGAAAAATAAAAACATGATTTTGCGGTGCAAAGCATAATTAAAAAACAAAATAAAAAAGAGCAATTAAAAAACGGATGCTCCGAGATCATTTAATCCAAAAGATATTCCACTACAATGAGTATTTATTTGTAAAAAATAACACAAAGCAAGAAATATTTTGCATGTAAAATTTTCTATTAGGGACGTTGCATATAGCATCTTTAAAGTAAAAGATTACTTATGTTTTCAAAAATCAGTACCTCAAAATTCGGATCGTCCTAAAAATAAATTTCAATAAATCTTTAAAATTGCTTTTACACTTAAAACGCATATATAATGAACCCCGAGTCAATCATTTAATAAAACAGTAGCGGAATCATTTCTGTATGTGAAATATTTTTTGAAAATTTTGATGTTGTTGTAGATAATAATCAATAAGGAATACAAAACACCTATTTTTGAATTTTTTGTCTGTCTTTCTGTGTCCCAATTACGTAAAAACTGCCGAATGGATTTAAATAAAATTTTGTGAGTATGTCCTTTAAAACCTTGGTTAAAGAATATGATACTTTCTGTCCAATATGGGAAAGCACCAAATTTTAGCGGTATTATGGTACTAGAACAGGTGTCAGTAAATTTTATTTTTGTATATGAAAAGTTTTTAACAATGTTAACAGAACTCCATAACAAATGTTTTAAAATATATATTTTTTAAATTTTAGTTTTAGTAAAATTAGAAATGATACCCGGCCGTAGTCGTGTGCACTGCTAGTTCTTTTTATAAGAATTTAAATTTAAAATAAATGCAGACTTAAAAAAACCACGTTCATTAGCATTGAGTCAAACATTTTATTTTTACAAAATCGTTGGTGTGCAGGAAAACAATCAAAAGAAAAAAAATATAAAACAAAGAACATATTAGAAATTTATTATTTACGATTTGAGTTAAAAATTAAAAATAGATTTTAGTCGAACAAAAGAAAATATATTCCAAAGGCTATTTAAGGTAAAATCCATAACTTAAATTCATCCATAACTTCCATCCATATTTTAATTCAGTATTTGAAGTCACAATCGCGACTGCAGACTACCTTTCATGCGATTTCAACTCGTACCGCAAGTTGTAAGCGATTTGCGACTGTCAGAACATTCCTATATGCCAGGACATTGCTAAAAGGCTTATGAAAATTCATAGAGCTGTGCAAATAGAGAAGGATATACGTTTTTACAACGCTTTCTTTAAAAGCAGAGTGAATAGTTATTTTGATTGTTTTCATGACTTATGAAGCAGGTACTTAATTAATGAATGTTTTTTTATATCCTTTGAAAATGTAAATGAAGAAATATGTATGTAAGTTTTTTTTTTTTTTTTTTTTTTTTTTTTTTTTTTTTATAAAGAGAAGTAGCACTTCAGGCATTAAAACCTATTTAGTTATTATTTCGTAACCGTGCTACATTCTTTAGGAAAGGGATAGATAAGAGATAAGACAGGTGGTGAAAGGAGAAAGATAGATAGTTATTTTACTTCGCCGGCGAATCTGCTAAGAAAGTACCGACGAAGGAGACTGCAAGTTTTTTGTTCATTCTGAATATGTATTTATACCATTAAACAGAAAAAAACATTTTTTGTGTTTTGATTGCCGCAGGATTCGAACCCTGAACAACCAGGTTTGTAGTCAACGTGTTTACCACTTTGACTACAGCAGCCTCTTTGTAGGAAGCCCACGAACAATGATGAAGGCTAAATAATTGGAAAAAAAATTGTGTCGGCGGTACATGCATGATTAAACTGTATCTTACGTGTGAAAAGCACTTACAATTTTGCGTAACCTGAAAGTATTGTTAATCGAAGGGAAATACTTAAAAAGGACATAAAATTGTAGAACATGACGGTAAAATACAATACAAAAAGTCACAAAATTATATTTTAAAAATATTTTATTATTGTATTTTAATAACATTTTACGCCTCGATAAATAATTAGATTAAAGAGATTTTTTGTACAATATATGCAAAAACAAGAAGGCAAATAATTAAATAAATTTAATTTTTTATATTCTGTATTTTATTCAAGGTAAAGCTATTGAACTAAATAAACCTTATTTTTATTAATCCTTTCATCCAACAGAAAGTTTTTTGCATCCTTTTAATCCTCTTTACATTGTTTTTTCTTGTTTTTATTTGAGAAAATTTTCTGTTTAAATAAATTGTTCTTGACACTTTTAATTGAATTTATTACTATCGATCTAATCGGAAACCTTTTGCCAAAAAACATTTTTTTCTGGAATGGCTCAAAAAAAAAAATAAATAAAGCAGTAAATTTAATTTGCTAAAGTTTTTGGATAAAGTTTGTTGTTCTAAGAATCCTTTTATACCTACACCCTCCTAAATACAAAACTATGAGATAGATGTGTAGCAAAATATTTGAAAAATGTTTTAAAGCAAAAATTTAAATGTTTCCAAGAAAACATTTAAACACGTCTTTGAAAAACATAAAAGGACAATAAAAAGTTAAAAATGCTTTTTTTTTCTATTATCCTTTTTAGAAATAAATAATATTAAAATAAAATTGAATTAAAATTGCGTAGATCATAATTCCCTTATGTATATTAGAAGTACTTCCCTCTCAGTTTTATTCCAAGAAAAAACTCTTAAGTAAGTTTGTTCAGTTGAAAGTAGGACAATAAATATTAAACAAAAACAAACGTTGTATTAAATTAAAAAGAAAATAAACATTTCCTTAAAATACGAAACAGAAAACAGAAATTAATTTAAAATCACCGCTTGAAATTTAATACAGATAACAATGAGTTCCTTGTTAAGAATTTTTAAGAAGTTATTTAATTTGAAAAATTGAGAGACTTAAGCAAGAGATATCTTAATAACTGAAGGCACTTAAATTCAAGAAAAAATTTCCATTTCCATTTTGCAAAACAAAATTAAAATTGAGAATTTTTTGTTTCTTGTTGTATTATAATTTTCAAAAAAAAAAAAAAAACAAATAAATAAATAAATAAAATAAAAAAAAAACAAAAAATTAAGAAAAGTCCTTGACTTTTGAATTTTTTTTAAATTCTAGATAAATAAATTATAAACGAAATTAAATAAACTTTTCTATTTTATTTTAAAATTTCAAATAAATTTCCTATATTCTGTTGACATTTAAAATGTTGTTTTTTAATATTTTATTTAAGTGACTCTCCAATAAAAATGTATTCATTTTTAAGTTTGTGTGTTTTTTTTACCAGCAACTTTGAAATAAAATTGTTGAAAATAAATTTGCTTGTTTACTCACATCTGTCTAAGTTTCTAAGTACAGTGTCGCAAGAAATAATATCGTAAGCAACTATTCCTCCTTTTGTTTTCTTTTTTCCTATAGTTAAAACAAATAAATAGCGTTTTAAGTCCAGTTTTCATTCACACGTGATAATGCTATTGAGAGTTTTGTGATTTCTGCGGGGATCTAAACATTAGTTCAATTTAATTAATAAAAATTTTTCTACTTTTATTTGAGAAGGACATTCTAACGTGACTAATATCCATTAGTTGCAATTGGGTAAAGAATTTTTTAAAAATTTTATTAATCCCTTAAATATCTCTTCAAAAGCTTTAAAATGATACCCAAATGGATATTTTAAAATAATTGAAAATTTCAGAGGCCCGTTATTCGAAAAATATGGGCGAGTGTCAATTTTTTCACCTGATGTTTTTTCTTTTTTTTTTCAATTCTCTATCGCCCCAAATATTTTTTTTTTTTTGGTTGGAGTTAATCCATTGTTTCAAATGATATAACAAAATTATAGGTAGGTGTAATGCTTTGCCCGGTGCCTTGAAGAATATCAACCGATCATGCTGATTTCCAATAGCACCTCTTTCAACACTATGTCTAATCGATTGGCTAATTTACATTTTCTCTAGCTGATGTAGTGCCTCGGCAAACTTGATTTCAACGCTAACACGGATAGACAGACGGACATCGTTAAATCGATTCGCCATGCATAAGAAGTCAGAATATTTATATGTACTTTATGGGGTCGGAAATATATACCGAAGAAATTACAAAGGAAATGACAAACTTAGTTGTATGCCTTTTTCCACATTTTGTGGTAAAGGGTATAATAAATACCAACTTTTCTTTTTAAATAATTGAATCAATTAAATATTTATTTAAAGAAGAAGACAATAATTTTTAATAATAAAAAAAATAAATCAATTTAGAAATACGAAACTAAGTCAGACCTTTAATAGATGAAGGAACTCTGTGTTTACCAAAATATTTTTTAATATTTCTATATATGTTAAGCTTAATAATTTCTGTGTAAATAAATAAATCTGAAGACGAATAAGGCACAACAGCTTTAATAGGTTTAAATTGTAAACAGATAAAAAATCATAAAAATCTGAAAATAATAATAAGAAAAATTTAATACAAAAATAAATAAAGCAAACATTTATCATAAAGAAAATTTTGCAGAAAAACTGTTGAAAAAACATACTTTATACGCTGTACTAGATAGGTGTACACTATTTATGAAATGCCAAAAGTTATTCGAAAAAATAAATACAAAAATATATTACAGTTATTGTTAAGCAAATAGTTTTTGTAAATTTGAGTGTAGAAAATTATTACAATAGTTTTTAGAGTTACTACCGAGTTGACATTTTTACAACAGTAAAATAGTTATGATAGAGCAGAGCATATAAAAGAAGAAGGAAACAACAAAAGAACATTTTTTAAGGAAAGAAATTATTGCATTCAGTGTTACCGTAGAGCTATGCATCTAGCATCTATGTAAAAGATTCACCAAAACGTTAGGAAGTGTTTAAAAAATAATAAAAATGGCATTTTATTTTTTGAAACAATCACTTAAAATGTTTTGCATTTGCCTTAACCTTTAAAAATTGCTACATATATTATAGCCACAATAGAACAAAACATGTGTAATTACCATTTTAAATATAAAGCCATATAACACCCTGTTTAGCAGCAAAAGTAAACGACACTTATCTGCAGCAGCAACTACTAAAAAAATATAGCATATTTACCCTTACATATACAACATAGTTTACCCTTTTTCGTGCGGTAAAATTTCAAAAAACATACTTTTATTTACACTTGCCTACTTTTTTTTTTATAAAAAACACAAAAAGTGAAAAAGGTGTTGAACACATGCAACATTTTTGTCAGAGAAGAAATCGCTTTCGTTCTTTTTCCTGTGACATCAAATATTTTTAAATATTACTCACTTCTGACTCTTTCTGTATGTGAAATATTTTTTGAACATTTTAATGTTGGTGTAAATAGTATTCGATGTGAAATTCAAAACACCTATTTTTGGAGTTTTAATAAAATTTTGCGAGGAGGGCCTTAGGGCCTTCTTTCAAATATAGAATACTTTATATTCATAAAAATATGTCATTTTGTAAAGAAACTAGAGATAAAATTTTACCAGTAGAATGGTACTAGAACAGTTGTCAGTACACTTTATTTTTGTAGAAAATTTTAATACCATTTACAGAATTCTACAGCATTTGTTTTAAAAATACATTCTGAATTTTGATTTTCAGAAAATTACGTGAACTATATCGTAGGCACTGCAAGTGTTATATAAAGGGACTGCGTGGTCGAACCCAAATATTAATCTTCTTTTATTACAAAATTTACATATTTAATATTTTTGTCAGAGAAGCAAATGCCATTAGCTTATGGCTATGGGTGACACTACACATTTTTAAATATTACTCATTTCTGTCTCTTCTATGATGTTGTGTGGTTTTATATAAAGGTATTTCGTACAGTCGAACCGAAAAAATAAATCTTTGTTATTAAAAATATTTTCGACCACAATCATATTATTTTCTTATGCTTTTAAGTACCGGGGTAGGATATCTTGGTACCCACATTATTTGTAAATAGTTCCCAGTTCTGCATGGTTTTTCCTTAAAAAATAAGACAAATATAAAGAATAAGAAAAATTAAACTTGTATGTATAAAATTTAAAATATTTTACAGAAACTACACTGTATTTTATTAATACTAAAAAATCGAGAAAACATAACAGTGTCTTATCATTGCGACTTATATAAAGGTTGGCAAATGAAGCAGTCATTTTTGGTCTGGATAAATGCACTTGTTCAACTCGCATATTTAACAAATAAGAAAACAAACAATTTTTGTATCAACAAATTTACGGGATATTTTGATATGGTTGGCTTGCCAAGTTTATAAAGCTCGTTTCTTGTAAATAATATCGTGAGATAAACTATATCCATACAAGACAAAACAAACTAAATTCTATAGAAACCCATATGTTTAAAATGTGAAAACATAAAAATATGAATGCTGCATCCACTTGAAAAACTACAAGGAATTAAAATGATGATGAATGACAATTCGTTTTTATTTACCTTTCCGGGGAATGCTACTTTATTTGCCTATAACTATCACTGCCACATGACAGTTTTTCATAAAGTTCGGTCAGGTTAAATATTTTTTTTGTTTTTCTGTATTTTGAGACAAATAATCTTTTTAGCTTATAATAAAGTTCAAAACAAACAATGTTACACTCTTTTTTGTAAGTTATTAAAATTAACAATGGTAACGCTGTTTATATGATTAAAAAAGAAATTCTTTTTTTATGTGAACTCATACACTTCGGTAAATTTACAATATTTTGATGATGTCGTTTTTAATGTGTTTCCTTTTGTTATACGTTTTAAATTATTCTACAAATTAAAATAAAAAGAATAAGAACAAAATTATGTAGAGTTGTCATTATTACAAGAAAATTACT
Source organism: Cistogaster globosa (assembly GCA_937654795.1). Classification (NCBI taxonomy): domain Eukaryota; kingdom Metazoa; phylum Arthropoda; class Insecta; order Diptera; family Tachinidae; genus Cistogaster; species Cistogaster globosa. The sequence goes on along the minus strand of OW569404.1, from coordinate 115,684,366 downwards.
GAGAAATATTTTTCTTTTTATTTTAAGGAATTATGTACAAAATGCACTTGAAATTTTTAACGCGAATAATAATATGGAAGCTTTAAAAATATTTATGTATTTATAAATTCTCTTATTTTATGCGTTAAAACCATTTTCATGCTTTATAAAAATTCTAACGAATGCGAGCAACACTATTGCGGTGGAACTGCTTAGGCGCTCGCATAATTAGTGCTAGGAAAAATTCAGTAGTGATCATATATCACTGTTGATAATAATCCATTAAACAGTATGCAACAGTGAATACAAATGACTCGCCCATAGGAAGCTTGCTAAAATGGAAACGACTTTGAAGATGTTTTTTTTTAAAGAAGCATTTTAAACCATTTTAGACCTGTTCACAAGGTTGGACTGTCGGTTTTCGAATAAAAAAATAAAAAAATGAGCGAGTCAAAAAAGTTTCAAAATTTCATTAAATCAAATAACCTAAATGATTCCAATTTTTTGTCTATTAGAACGACTGAAGATGGTAGAATATAAAATACATCATATTTTGAATTTTTCAACAGAAATATTATGACGGTATTAAAAAAAGAAAGCAATATTCCCACAAAGTAGCTTAAATAATAAAATAAAACATGAAAAATTATCAAAATATAAAAACCTTAATAAACAGTATACAGCTTCCTTAGAGCTCTGAATAGAACTTTTCATTTTGTTCTGATGTAATATTTTCTAAAACACACACAGACAACACTTAAAAAAGGTTGTGAACATTTAACAAATATGTTACCCAAAACAAACATAACTTTAGTTTCTTGTTTAACAATCTTAATGCTGTTAGTGTTTGTTTTTGTTTTTTTTTCTTGTCGTAAATTTTGACAATGATTTTGATGATAATGATGATGACAATAATTGTGCAGCTTTTTTTGATGACAAACGTTCATTTTTGTTCGTAGCAAAGTTTCGTATAAAGTTTCACAAATTAAATATTTGTTTGATTGAAGTTAATGTACTTGTACACATATTTTATGTACTCAACTAACTAAGAGGAAAAATAAAACTATATGTAGTTCTTTAATTTATCTAGCTCCCTTATTTGACTTATGTCTTTTGCTTGTTTTAGCAACTTTTTACATTCGCTTTTAATGTTTTGGCAGTTTTATCTTCTACTCATCAAGTCAGTGCTATAAATGGCCTTTGAATTATTAACCCTCTAAAGGATCTTTTAAAAATACTTAGATAAAAATCTTTTTCACAGTTCTTGCTTCAAGAGTTTTTGTTTACAGGTCTACGTTAAAAAAACTTAGTGTAATCAAACATTTGTTTAGAACATTGCAAAGGATTCAGAAAGTAATTGACAGGAGAAGAAAAAAGATTTCACCTTTTTATTCATTAAGAAAGATGTTGAATTTCAAAAATTTTTTATTACTGTAATTATATCGACCCCTAATGCGTTAATGACATTTAAGAGCTAACTCAAAATAACGTAATTGGAGGAGACAATACAGCTGTATTGTAGATTGAAGTAAACTGCACAGAAGGTATTATTTACATTAAAAATTTATAATGTTTTTTTTTTAGTCAGTTTTATCTCAGCTAAGGAAAAAAATATCATAATGTCTTAAATTTAATTTATATAATTTTGTTTCATTTGCTTGGATAGAATAAAGAACTAATTAAATTTTAAACAAATAGTACAAACTAGCATAGTCATGAATTTTAATGAAATTTGTATTGTGTAACAATATTAAATCACTTATTTTGCGAGAATTTTATATCTTTTAAAATCATTAAATATATTTTCTTAAACTGAAGAAATAAAGTATTTTCCTACTTACTTAATAAATAGTTTAAACAAAATATGATTATAGGATATCTCCTTTGTAATGTCTTGTATATAAATACATATGTCAATATTTGTACTTAAAAATATTTTGCTGAAAAGATATTTTATTGTCTGCCACAAGCCAGATCATCCAGAAAAATTAACCTTAAATATCTTGTAAGGTTTTGAAATTCTAAAGACAGAATGAGAATTCTGTTGACATAATATAGCTTTAACGAAAGCACCAGTATATAACAATTACTTTTTATCTTCATTTGATAAGTTGTGTGCTATTGCAAGAGAAAGTGTTAATAGAAAATACCAGCACAGTTATTATATACTGTAACAAAACTTTGGAAAATATTGATATTATAGATAATTTAAAATAAAATAGTATTTTTCTTGCTTAAAATACCTTCACTTGTACGGTTTTTATTAAATTATAAAGTAACTACAATTATTCCAAAGAGGTATTAACAGCTTTGAAATCGTTTGACGCAACTATGAAAATATTTCTCTTTCGGTTTGTGACTTTAAAAAATTTCTTCCCATATAAATGTCATATTAATGTCTTTGTGAACTATAAAGAGTGTAGTATTGTCCTTATAACTGATGAGATTTTATAACAATAATTCTTGCAAAAAAATAACCGACTTCAAAACAAACAACATTAAAATCATATATCTTTAGGACGGTAATTATACATTTATTATATTTATAAGAGATTGTGTCAGGATTTTTTTATATATCGTAAAATAAAATATTAATGCAGATTAAACAAGAAAATTCAGCAGTTATGTGGTCACCGTTTTTTTTACACTTTGTTTTTCTGACACAGTTAAAAAAAAATTTGTTTAAATTTTAAGCGTTAGTCTTTAACTGTTCAAAAGATTGTCCATACATCAAATTACAACTATTGGGGTAACCTTTAGTTTCTAATTTTAAATACTTGTTATTATATCGGTCATAGTAATCGGCATCCTGTCCAGTTTTAAGCGTTTGTCCACAACGGTTCACCCTTTTATTTTTAAGATTATGAACTGTTTTTAAAACGGGACCAAACTGTAAGCATAGTCCATCCAATTATAAAAAATATTCAAAATCTGTTTAAATATAACTGAGCTTTTCAGGCACAAGCATAACAAAAGCAACATTCAGTTCAATTGATATGATCACCTATTTCTTTTTTGGAAGTCGGTTAGAAATATAATTGAATTGTTGAAAGAACAAGTGCTATCTAGTTATGCCTTTTTATGATTTGTTTAGATGTTTAATACTCATCCACCCTTAAACAGCTTAACATACTTTGAAAACCTTTAAATAATTTTAAGACAAATATAAGTAAGAACTGCATTTTCTTTCGAAAATCTGGTTGATATATAAAAAAAGATAAACAAATTGTGAAAAGTTTATTATAACTTTACTCTGCAGGGCTTAAAGGTTCAATTAACCACGACATGACCATAATCGTGGCCACAACTGCAACCACTTTTAATGCCATCGCTTGGTGTCATCAACACCATAAACAACGGTTATTTATGTTGTCACTTGTTTAAAAAGAAAAGCAAACAAAAAATATAAATAAAAACTCATCAATACAATGCAATAAAAAAAATAATACAATAAAACTGCCTATTTAGCAGTCAAAGATGCTATTCCACTCAACTATTTGTTAAGGTGTTTTTTATAAATTCTGAATTCCTTAACCTTAAAAAACTTTTTTAATGTATGCTTAAACAAATCCTTTTATTTAAATGACCAAGAAAAATTATTTTTTTTAATCCTCAAAAATACTTAGGGGTATACTTGTACTTTTATTATAAAGTCCAAACCTTCTGTGTTGAAAATATGTTGCTACAAATTGTAACTACATATTTGTTTTTTATTAAACAAATTCATATCCACAAAAATATTTTGCAATAATGTCACTTTATCTTTTGTCTGCATAGTAGTTTCTAAACAGAAATGTCACTAAACATTTGCTGTCCGAAGGTTACTAACCTCAAGTGCATAATGTTCATTTTTATTGTATTATATTTTATTTAAGTTGTACACAAATATAGGGAAAAACATTTATCATTCATTTTTTCTTACACCATTTAAAATAAAAAATATACAAATGAATACTTATTTTAAATTTTACGAAAATATCCTACAAATTTGACATATAATTTTACAAATCTTTTTACTACTTAGTTTTGTGTTGCTTTAAATTTTGTGATGAATTTTTTTTTCTCTTACGAATTAAACATTTTTATCAATCTTTGATTGTGTGCGTGCGTTTGGATGAGAAATTTTATTTAGTTAAGACTTTTATTAAATGAATGTATAAAAGCTTTAGAACATGTTTGCGCATAAATAATTATATATGCTGGCATAATTTAGAGTACTATTTATAGTACTTCAAAGATATTAAGGTATAATTTTTCTGAAAAGAACAAAAAGCTTTTAAAAGCAGGGACCGAAATTAAAATAAGGAAAACCTTTGATTTTATTTTTCACTATAGTGAGTAAACCAGAATAGAAACAACGAGGATGATTGTGTCATTTAGTTCTGTATTGTTTTGGCTCATGAGCACATACTGTACATTAAATTAACGTGTAAAGTTTTGAGAAAAAAAAAACAGTTTATTTGGACATACGATTAAACATTTATTTTTATGCCGACTACACAAAGCTATTAAATGATTCTGTTGATATTCAAGGCAGGAAGATTAGTAATATTGTTTATTTACTCTTTCGTTCAATAAATATTTTGTTTTGTTTGTTTTGCTTATGTAGAAGTCGATTTAAAAATTTTTAAATCCTTTGCGAAACATTTAGTTTGTTTTGACTGGTAAAAACTATTAGTTAATAAAAAGAGAAAGAGATTTATATACGTTCAAAAATATTTTAAATTTCTTAAAAAATGCTAAGGGCTTTGTTCACAGGTGATTCATTGTAAATTGAGTAAAAATTTAGTGGCTTTATCTACTGACCATGACTTCGTCTGCATTGACCTTTATATTGTAAATTTTTTTTAAGCGGACACAATCATTTTATAGTTTTATCTATGCATATAACAAAACACTTACATGAAATATTTTTTGAACATTTTGGTGTTTGTGTAGATAGTAATCGATATAGAAAACAAAACATGTTTTTTGAATTTTTCCCTGCCTGTGTTCGCATCACGAAAAACTGCTGAATGGATTTAAGTAAATTTTTTTCGGAGGTCCCTTAAAATCTTGGTTCGTAAAAATAAGTTATTTCATAGAGTAAACGGATATAAAAATGTGAAGTCGTGGGCACTTCGAGTTATACATATGTATAAATTATTAGCAAGTAGTGAGTTTCGCCTCAGCTGTCCATTATATAAGAGCTTATGCTTTCTTACCACTTTTTTCTGCTTGCTTTTCAAGAGGTCTTCAATAGTATTAACTGATTTGTTTCTGGGTTCAACACATTATCAGAAGGATGCTACAAGTTATAAACTTAAGACTGCTAATACTTTGAATATAATGATAATTAATAATTAAGTAATCCCAGAGAAACCGGAAGTGTTTTTATACCTTTAACCACGGATGGAAAATGGCAAATCAAAGTTTGTTATTCCGTTGTAATTTCTACAGTATCCATTTCCGACTGTCCGTCTCTCCGTCCGCGTTAAAATTAACTTTGCCAAGGCGCTAGATGAGCCATAGAAAACTTACAATCGCGAATCGAACAGATATAGCTACAGAAAATCAGCAACAGAAAATCATCAGTGTTGGTCAATGTCCTTCTAGGCAGCGGACAAAACACAACACCTGCCTTTAATTTTTCCATTTTATTTGGAACGAATCGAATTTCGTAAAGTAACTCTAATAAAAAAAAAAAAACATGCAGCGAAAGAGAATTAATAAATATGAAAAAACATCAAGTAAAAATAACTGGCGCTCACCCATATTTTCCGAGTTATGACCTGTGAACTTTTTATAGAAAAGGACGATTGTGAACCATATTTTTGAATGAATCAATGTAAATATCTTTTGAAGAGATATATCAAGAAGTACTAAATTTTTTTATTAATTCTTTAACTGATAAATTTTTTCTTTATAAACAGATTCGTAGAAACATGTTAATATATCGGGAAAATGATTTATATTACCAATTTTTCAAAATTTTATTTTTAAATAAAGTCTGTTCAAATTTTATTTATCACATATCTACATAAATGCCTTCAATAATTTGTTTTAAAGCGATACGAAAATTCGCTAAACTTAAATATATTATTAATTATTTCTGTTGTAATGTGTTGAATCATTGCAAGAAGTGAAACCCTAAGGCCTGACTTATTACTGATCAATTGTTTAAGTTTAAGAACTTGAATTCTGTTTTAAAATTTAAATATTTTAATGTGTGTGTTTTTTTAGTTTGTCTCTCTGTAATTAAAATTAAATAAAATTTTTAAAATTTTAATTTAAACATCGAAGTAGTTTTAGAGGCTCTAAATATTTTTTTAAGTTGTTCTGATGAATTGACGAAATTAAAGTTAACAAAATTATCACAGGAACTATCTTTACCAGCTTTAATAAAATTCAGTGATTCCATTTAAACATTTGCGTTATTAAGCACGTTACAAACTGAAACAAGTAATATTTTTGATTTTTATATCAAATCCTATAAGAAAGTACAAATTTTGCTGCAATAGTATATTGGTACAAACAAGCCATTTTATGGCGTTCCAGCTAACAAGCCATTTTCTACTTCGCAAGGAAATTTATTTTAATGCTTTCTTCAAAATTCAAATGCTTTTCACAATCACACAAACTAACATTACTAGCTGTTGCAGTGAAAAGACCAACAAAAATTATCTATGTACATACAAAATCACCAGTTACAATAAAGGAAATGGTGACACTTATTTTACACTGTAAATGAGGTCAAATTTGTCAAATAAAGTTTGAGAATAAAAACTAGAAATAAAAACCATTCAAATACTGCTGATAATAAAATGATAAATGGTTTTCGAAACCTAAAGACGCAAACAAAGTTGGGTTCGAAAAAAGACACAATTCAAGTAATAAAAAAAAGAAATATAATTTTTGAATGCTGGAGATGACTTTAAAGAAACCACATCAAAAAAAAAGTAGTTTATTGACTTTAAATGTGGGAGAAGAATTTTGCAAAATTAAATTTTATTTTAGCTTATCTTAGCAGTTTTTTTATGTGTTAAACTTCTGATTTCTTGTAAGTACAAAAATACACTCTTAAAATAACTTGTGATAAATGCGATAAAATAATTTGCTTACACTAATTAGCTTTCTAATTTTCCAACATATAAAAATATTCTTTGTTCTTTATTACGAAAGAAATTTTAGAAGATTGTCGAGAACAAGACCATGAAAACTTACCTTAAGAACATTTGGTAGTACAAAACTTTTTTAAAATATATCCTTCCTTTGGATTTTTTTTATACGGCTATTCTTGTGTAGAGGGGCCCTAAATCGCATAATTTTGATCTTACAGGAGAAGCGTAAAACATAATTGAAACTATATTTATCGCAAGGAAATATTTGAAATGTAAATGTTATTTCTTGATACTAATGCATTCAAATTTTGTGACGAGGGGTATCTGTGTTAAATGTATTGAAATCATGAAAAGATTCCTTTTCGTAGAAGTTCAAGTTGAACGATATTTATTTATTGCACGCATGGGAAGAATATGAGGTTCCATATGTTTGAAGATCTTATATAACATTAAAGAAATCTAAAATCTAATGTAACATAGTGGTGTTTCTTCTCAAGTAAAAGAAAATAATATGAAGCGCCTATACAATGATATTTTTGTGAATTAATTTGTTTAAAGTAAAATATCTGTGAATAACAGAGCTTAGTCTGTAATAAATTTTGAAATAAAAATTTAAATAAACATTGAATATATTGTGCCGATCTTGTTCAGAATTCGTTGTACACAACCTAAACAAGGCTCCATATTTTAATCTTCGGTCGTCTAGAAAGTATATTATAAATTACATGGGTGAAACTCAAAAGGCTTTTCAGATTTTCTTCTTCTTTTGTACGCACTTTAAGAAAATACTTCAGAAAATTTGTAGGAATTTTAGACATTTATGGTAAAATAAAAAATAATAATGAACATTTTATAAAACGGCCATATAAAAAATATTTAATTTAAAGGTTTCTAAATAATTTTGTGTGCAGTATATATAAGAAAATATAAAAAAAAAAAATAATTAGAAACAAAAGAAAAAATTAAATGTTAAGAGCTTCTACGGTTTTTGTTGACCGAAGTTTTTATTGGCGAAAAATAACATCCTGAGATATTAGATACAAGCATGTCTTCTCGACATTAATGAATCCTTTAAATATGTTTACCAGCTTAAAAGCAAAGTGACTTATAGTACTTTTAAAATAAACGGCTCGTTTTTTGTTAAAAGGGATATAACAGCACAGCTCGTGTGTTAAATTCAACCGCATGTCTAAAACGATTTAAAAGACAAGATTTGTAAGGCCAAAATTAGGCCATAAATTTTTAAACGCTATAAAATACTGGTTATCGAGAAAAAGGTCTGTAATAAATTTTTGTTTTTTATACAAATATGATTATTTTATTAAAATCTTAATTTGTGATAAAACTAAAATTTTCCGCAATAAAATTTCAATTATTTGATTAAAATCATGATAACCGATTTTTAACCGACTTCAGGAGATTATCAATTTGCCTAAATAGTGCTTTTATATGTTTGTTCGTGGGAACTCAATTACTTCTGAACTGAATTTGAAATTTTTTTATTTGAACGATTATGCTTATAGATTGTTTCCATTTTTAAAACAGTTTTAAGTTTTGGCTCGTCTTTTTAAAGCGAGAAAGAAAAAAAGCTAACATTCTCTTTATAACTTAAAAGAATTTAACGACATATGTTCACTAAACCACATATAAACATTTTATGTAGTGTGAGTCTTTCACTAACAAACGTAAAGGAAAATAATTTTATTAAAATAGTCTTTGGTAAGTTAACTTTCAAACACAAAACAAATAATACCAAATCAATTTTAAAGACTTTCGCATTTTATGGATATATTTTTGTTGTGACCTCGACTCTTAAATATGCCCAGCAACAATAATTCAATATAACTTAAACAAAAACCAACAATAAATACACAACAATATAAAAAATTGGCCACATTGTATTTTTAATGCGTGGTGTACATTCTAGCAGACTGGCATAGAATATCAATATTAAAAGATATATGGGAATCGATACCCAAGAGTATTGTTAGTTAGGAACGCGTACATTAGATATTCTAGCAAAAAAAAAAAAAGCGTTGAAAGCATACAATTTGTATAGATACGTCACATTAAGATGCTGTATGTGTGTGAGTAAATACATACCAATTGCTCTCTCACAATTTTCAAGCAACACAACCCCCTTCAAATATAAGCGAACATTATTTTGAAAGAACTTGAGTTTTTTATTTTGATCTACCTAAAATATTTGTAGATTCAGCGTTTTATGAGTGTGAAATTAAACAAAAATATTTGCCATTTAATTAGAAAAATATCTATTCACATATGTTTAAATCATCTAATTATTTTATTTATTTATTTACTATTATTATTATTATTATTTTTATTATTATTATTATTTTTATTTTTTTATTTTGAACTGTCGCAATCATCCCATTATATTTTCTTATAATTTTTTGTCAGTAATAAATAAGTAAAGAAAAGTTAGCCAAACTGTATTACACCTATTTTAAGGCTACTGAAAATAACTTCGACTAAAAAGTAATTTATGCAATTTATATACCATTTAAACATAAAATCTAAATCAAGTATAATAGTGGCGCATTTGGCACTAGTTTTCCTATGGATGATTTAAACAATAAACATTTTACTAGGCCACTAGTTATAACAAATAATAAACTTGTTTTCGGTGTTTGTTCAATAGATAAAATTTATAGATTTAAGAATAAAATACAATATATTTTTGAGCGACAATAATAAAATTTTGTGTGGTGGCGGATTGAATTCAATGAGTTTAACTGTTAACATTCAAGTCATCAATTACATCACCATTATCAGTTAAAGACATAATTTTTGAAACTGATGGTTAAAAGAACAGAACTGCAGCCATTTATTCATGATTGATTTTACTAAGATCTATGAATTTTGATGTAAATACCGGCAGTGATTTTTAGGAAGCTGTAGACTATAGGAGATCTTCAAATCCCCAAATTTGACCTAATTGTTAAGCTTAAAAACAAGAAAATAGTTTGAAAAAATATTTAAGCACCACTTTAAAATTTATAACGGCCCTCACCTTGGTAGTAGAATAAAGAAGTAATATAAATATTTTGACATTACATTTGTAGTTTAAAAAATGCGTAAGGCTGAAGGCTGCTCTAGTCGAAGTGGTAAACACGTTGGCTACAAACCTGGTTGACCAGGGTTCAACCCCTGCGGCAACCAAAAAAAAATGTTTTTTTCTGTTTAATGGTATAAAAACATATTCAGAATTAACATTAAACATGCAGCCTCCTTCGTCGGTACTTCTTATCTCACATCTATCCCTTTCCCAAAGAATGTAGCATGGTTACGAAAATAACTAAATAGGCATTATTGCTTTTCAAAAAAAAAAAAAAAAAGAAATGAATTTTATAATAAAAGGACAATTTTGTTATAAATATTTATTTCAATTTTTGCACTCTAGTAAATTATGTTAATTTTTTGCAATAGAAAATATTTACTTTTACATTTTAGGTGATTATGCGATACGTTCTATTAAAAAAAAAATATAAAGCGTAGGATTTTGGGCATTTGTTTTACATTTCTATATTATGACTGCAGTGAAAAATTACGGATTCCTTAAATATTAATTTATTCACTATTGCTTTATAATTTGGTAGTAACCACACATAAAAAGAGCAACATGTTTACTTTGAAATAAAAAAAATTTTGCTTAATTCTAACCATACAAATTGTTTTACTATTTGAAAGAAATCAAGTATACGAGGGCTGCTCTATATATTTCTGGCCTAATAGTGAAAATGCGAATATTTATGAACAAAAATGGTTTTATTGTTTTTCAAAGTATTCTCCAGCATTATTTATACACTTTTGCATGCGCTCAAACCAGTTGTCGAAGCACTTTTTCCACTCCGACTGAGACACCTATAAAACATGGTTTTTGAACACTTCAACAGCTTCTTCTGGCGACGAAAATCGTTGACCACGCATTTTTTTCTTGATGTGCAGAAACAAGAAGAAGTCATTAGGTGCCAAGTCAGGGCTGTACGGCGGATGACCCATTAATTCGACGTTTTGGCCGGTCAAAAACGCTCTGGTTTGAGCCGATGTGTGAGAGATCGCATTGTCATGGTGAACAATGATTCGTCTTCTCTTGTTGGTCTTTCGAATTTCTCCGATGACTTCAGGCAAACAAATTGTAGTGTACGACTCAGAATTGACCGTCCTACGTTGCTCAAGCGGAACAGTCGCCACATGACCAGTTTTGCCGAAGAAACAGGCGACCAATTGCTTCGAAGTGCTTCTTCCACGAACAACTTTCGTTGGATTTTGCTCGTTTTTGAAGACCCACACGGTCGATTGTTGTTTCGTTTCGGGCTCATACGCATAGATCCATGATTCGTCACCTGTGACGATTTTACAAACGTCTTTCAAAGCACCGCAATCGTATTTTTGCAACATTTCTTTGCACCAATCGGCACGAGCCTTTTTTTGAGCGACTTTCAAATTGTGCGGGCTCCTATGAGAACAAACCTTTTTTACGGCCAGGTATTCATGCAGTATCGAATGTATGCTAGTGGAAGAAATGTCCAAGGATGTCTCTATCTCTTGGTATGTCGCATGTCGGTCTAGCATTATGAGTTCACGCACGGCATCAATGTTCTCTGGCACAACAGCCGTTTTTGACGTCTTTGAGCGAGCTTCGGCCACGATTAAATTCATTATACCAATTTTTCACAGTGCTATAGGATGGTGCTTCATCGCCATACAAAGATTTAAGTTCATCAATGCACTCTTGTCGTGATAATCCACGTCGAAAGTTGTGAAAAATGATGGCACGAAAATGTTCACGAGTTAATCCCATTTTTTTTCTGTATTAATTTTTTCAAGTCACTGTAAACAACACAAATAATGGTCGTACGTCAATATGTTTTGAGTACGATTATGCTTAAAAATGACAAACTTTCCAATGGAAATGTCAGATTGCACTTGGCAGCACTCAGTGTTGCCAGGCCAGAAATATATTTAGCAGCCCTCGTATATAAGCATAATATGTAATCAATAAAAATAATGTATGATTTTCTTCCAATCTAGTCTCTGTCGCCCCGGCGGGCGCGGTATTTTGTCCGCTGTCTCGAAAACTATGTCTGATCAATTGGCTCATCAAGTGCCTTGTCAAATTTGATTTCAACACTAACACGGACGGATAGACAGACATCGCTCAGTCGACCTCGCTATGCATGAGAACTCAGAATATGTTTTATGGGGTCATAAATAGATATTGTAAAAATCACAAACGGAATGACAAAACTTTTTCCACCTATGGTGCTGGGTATAATAGGACGGGTAGTTTTTTTAACTGTGCCAAATTTTATATACCTCTTTTTTTGCCAGTATATTTATATCTTTGATATAGTTAAAATATTTGTGTTGAACTTGAGTTCTTTTTTTGTCACCTTAGAGTCCGCTCTGTGCCTAAAAGAGAGCGCCTGGGTACCTATGACTGTTGTGACAGTTTTTTTATACATATAAAAGCACAAATACAAAACTGTTCCCATGTACAGGAACAAGTTTTTGAAAAATTTAAATTTTCTTAAAAATAAATATATTGGTGAAACTTCATTCGTTGAGTGAAATTCCAATTTTTGTTTCACTGGAATTTTTAATAAAACTTTTAATTTTTTATTTCAAAAATATTTTTTTTTTAAATTTAAATATTTTTAGTTCATGAAATTTTAATGAAAATGTTAGTAAAATATTTTAATAATAATCAGAGAAATTAAAAATATTTCAAATACCTTGTAATTTGTGTTTTTTTTATAAAATTTTGCTTTTTAATACAATGAATCTAGAGGTGACAATAACGTACAAAAAAGCACAACTAAAGTTAAAAAATTAAAAGAAATATAGAGGCTGCTGTAGTCAAAGTGGTAAACACGTTGTCTACAAACCTGGTTATTCAGGGTTCGAATCCTGCGGCAATCAAAATACAAAAAATGTTTTTTTCTGTTTAATGGTGTAAATACATATTCAGAATGAACAAAAAAACGTGCAGTCTCCTTCGTCGGTACTTTCTCATAGCAGATTCGCCGACGAAGTAAAATAACTATCTATCTATCTTTCTCCTTTCACCACCTGTCTTATCTCTCATCTATCCCTTTCCTAAAGAATGTAGCACGGTTACGAAAAATAACTAAATAGGTTTTAATTCCTGAAGTGCTACTTCTCTTTAAAAAAAAAAAAACTCATTTCAATGCGCCCTCGAACAGTCAACCATCAAGGGAAATGACAAACTTATAATAAAATTGATATAAGTTAATTATGTTTAAACTTATTTAGTTTTATTATCAATTATAGCAGGGATGGGCAAACTTTTTACAATGCTGGCCAAAATTGAAAGCAAAAAAATTTAAGCGGGCCACTAACATTAGTTTTTCAGGTTAATGAACATTATGTTTTCAGAAAACTTTGAATATATTTCTTAAAAGCTGAACAATAATAAAATATTAGTAATAACATGTTTATAATACTATTTATTAGTGCCCTACAACATTACAAAAAGTTAATAATTAGTTGTATAATTATATAATTAAGATACTTGCCACTGCTTATTTGAGTATAAGGTACTTATGTCTGGTTCAATTTTAGTAGTATCAACTACTAAGCTACTTTCCAAATTCTCGTCTATAATTCACGATCTTTCTTTCATAGATTCTTAAAATGTTTTTCAACTTTTTTCTTTATGATTTTTAGACACTGTCTTAGTTTATTGTTTTATATCTTTGCTTGAATACAAGACAAATGAATAAAATTTGTCTTAGTTTTGTTTTTTTATGTATCTGATTAAGGGTCGGTCACCATATAAATTTTAAATATGTTAGCGGGCCGCAGTGAGCCGCATTTGGCGGCTTGCCCACCTCTAAATTATAGCAGTGATGTGGTTTGACTAAAAGCATATAATTCAATCATAATATCATGCTTTTAAATTATGTTGACCACAATTTTGCAAATCCCTTGCGTGTAATCATGCTTTTCGTCAACTTAAAGCACTTATGATTGACTTACTCTAAATTTATACCTTTTTGATTAATTTATAATGTGCAATAGCACCTAAGCATGTCATTCAGTTTCTAAAAGAAAAGAAATCTTTCTCAATTCGCTAAGAGCAAAAGGAAGGAAACTATTTTAATATATTTTTTAATGTTTTTTTAACTGAAATTCTTGAATCGTGAAAATTTATTTTATAATGGTTTCCTTCTTTTACCTTTTTCCTTTTTTCTTAGTCATTTAATATTTCTTATATTTAAAATTTAAAGACAAAATTTTCCTCAGCCATGAAGTAAGAAAAAAAAAAAAGAAATTAAAACAAAACTGATAAAAGTAATAAAAATAAAAACAATCACGTTATTTCAATTTTCCGCTACTATGGTTTTCAGTGAAAATGTTATTTCATGATTTATGCGAAATATGCGAGCAGGGCATTTAATTTTAGCTATTGAACAATTTTAATGTTGAGTTACTACTACTTTTTGTATATAATTTTAATATTAACGCTTTTTTTACTTATAAAAATTTAAAATTCTTCTCTTACGAAAACAAAACAGTTACAAAACGGCAAATAAAAGTTTGTTTTATAATAAAACTAAAAATAAAATCCATCTTAAAAAAATAAATAAATAAAAAAGTATTAATAAACTAAAATGATTCAATTTATTAGTACCTTAAACAAAGGAATACTTTTAATCCTGCTGAGGTTCAACAAAATCTTGTAAAAAAGCGATTCGGTCGCTATGAAAAATGAAACTACAAACAAATGAAATTAAAAACAACTTGTAAAGATTCGTTAACAGCTTAGTGACAATAATGTTTAAGTTGACTTAAAGGTATTTCTATTTAGAGATGATTTTCAAATATCTATTTGAAACAACAAAATATAAAAATGTTATTGGTTATGTGTGCAGTACATAGTGCTAAATTTGTTGAAGTTGTCCAAAAATCTAAAGTCCAAGTCCTTACAGAGCGGTAATTAAAGATTAAGTAAGCCGGTGTTTTACAACATCAGTCAAGATGATAAAGGCTCTAGTGTATTAAGATCGAGGGAAACTTTAAGTTCAACAATTTTATTCAAACCCATAAAGTAGTTTCTACGTGATGCGTGTAAAGACAGACAGACAGATAGACACATGGACAAAAATTCAAAAATAGGTGTTTTGTATTCCATATCGATTACTATCCTCAACAACACTTAATTTACAAAAATATTTCTTGTAAAAATATGTCCCCGTTACAGTGTTATTATGTGTATAGATCATGTAACATATAAAATGATTGTATCTCCAGGCCACTGTCAAGCAAAAACCAAGTTAACATTCTCTCAAATAACTTTGAGTGAGCATTTAATCAAGTTGGTTTTCATATGATACTCTAGAAGCTTAAAAAATAGAAAATCGTCATAAAGACGTATTCCATAATTGAAAGATTTCTAAGCTACCGTAAATTCAAAATTCGAGTAAACATTAAAAAAATTTTCCGCTGCATAATGGCATTGAACAAACGACTTATATTTCTTACACATTGCTTAGAACTACAAAAAAACTTAAACTTGCGATTAAATATTATTTAATACCCTACGTCAAAAAATGTTAGAAAACATTTAAAAAAATGCTGAACATAACGCAATCAACAGTACTCTCTGAAATAGACTATGCGCTCCCCATCTTTGGTTGGTGCGCACCTTACAATATAAAATTAATTTAAGGGCCCTATCACATAGCCTTACGGCATATCGTTGAAGCAAATATCCAAACTGCTTATACGCAGCAATAAAATTCTATTCGTAGAAGTAAAAAGGTCCATCAAACACAAACGGGTTTTACAGACTTGAGTCTGTTAATGATAGATACGTAAACTTTTCTTGTTAAGTTTTTATTATGACAAGCATTATATTTTTAAAACAAACACTGGATCCACCTTGGTCAGTCAAAGAATCTTCGTTCATCCTATCTTTAGTCTAACTTCCTAAATCAACTACTCCGTCTTTAGTCTATAAAGAAACATTCAGTATTATTTTAAAACCACACGTCAATGACAAATGGAGTTTGTTATTCACTGAGTGTTCTAAGTCTCATGACTCCACAACTTTCGCAGTAGTAAAAGCAGATAATCAGCTGATGAAAAATGGGTACATCTGTAACCACTGTTCCATTTAAATGCTGGAGCACTTAAATTATTTCTTTCTATAGAGTTTGCCACTCTAAGCTTAGAAAAGTACGTTATCTGTACAGATAGTCTATCATCCATAAACGCTATATGAAAACAAAAATCTGTTTCTTCATTAATAAATGATATCTGGCATATTCTTGTGAAATTTTCAAATAGAACAAAGCTTATGTGGCATGTCCGGAAAGGAGTGTGTAGCTGCTGCATTTTTTGAAGCCAAAATTAAAACATTATTTTAATTAAAAACTAGGCAAAGTTGGCACATATCTAACGCTATACGATCATATTTTAATTCATTACTTTTTAGAAATGTTTTGACTACTAACGCAACTAAAAGACCTCCAATCCAGAGGGTAAAAAACCATACTATTCTAGAAACTGACTCAGAGATGAATCGTCAAACATAGACCGACTGAGAATCGGCTACAGCAAATTCTTTTACAAGCATATAATTAAAAATTTAATAAATGCAATATGTACACTGTGCAATACACAACTAGACATTATACATATTTTAGATGAGTGTACAATGTAAAATATCGTTCACTAAAATTGTTGGCTCCGTTAACTTATAATCACAATTAAAAAAAATATTATTGTTAAATGTTTTTAGTTAAAACAAAGATATTTTTTTAGTTAAATATTTCAGTCTAATTCAATAAAATTAATAATAACATTCATAGTTATAAGAAAAGCAAAAATAACATGATTTATTTAACTTTCCACATTCACAAGAAAATCGTTTTTTGATAAGATTAGTTATTTATAAAGAAATTTTTAATTCTTACTAATCGCTTTCTGTCTTGCGAATTAAACAAAAATTTCAATAATTCTTACTACTCAAGAGCCATTAATAATAAAAAGTACTGTCTTCTTTAATTCAAAATAAAAAATATACTAAATTATATAACTGTTAATTTTTAACTCATAAATTTTATATAAAACGCCTTTTTTCAGTATAAATTGCTTTTAGTATATTTTTTGTTAATTCATGGCCATCACTTACTTAATGCTAAAATATTTCGCACTAGAGTACTTCGTACGACATTAATGTACATAAAATAGATGTATCTCCCACACATACATATGATTTTCTTTTGTATTGCTTATGACAGCTATAAAAAACATAATAAAATATTCTTAAAAAAACCAGAAGAAGTAAAAATCACTTCATATAGAAAATATTTTAAGCACCAACTTTTTTTTTGGTACAAGAATGTCTTCCATGTATTTATAAAGAGCTCTTGTAAGGCAACCCTAAGAATGTCCTTGAGACATTTTTCAAATATGGTCATTTTGAGTGTTTTAACATTTTTTTCTTTTGCTCTTTTGAAGTGTAATTGGGAGTTGGGGGTTCATTTATGCTTCTGTATAAATAGTCAAACATGTTTTAAATTTTGTACTTTATACATTTCTTAAGAAAATGTGTAGTTTTGGCTTGGACATATTAACAAAAGAAAAAAAAATTATAAATAATTAAGAGAGAAAAAATAAAAAGAGTTAGTTCTGAAAGCAAAGTAATTTAACTTAGCCTTGTAGCTAAGGTCATAAATATATGTCCTATTTGTATTAGAAGGTATTTCTTAACTGTACTTTTAATTGAATACAAATTTTCAGAAATAAGCAACATTTGTATGTTGAAAATAGAATAAATAGATAAAAGTACTATATAAAACAGTGCTAAATTTTTAATAAATTGAATTTATTATCAATTAAGTTTCACGGCTTGTGTACGGACTGAAGACTTTTATGGAAAACTGCTGATGTTTTTTGTGATTTTTAGAAACTAGTAAAAGACGTTACTTTTAACATTATTGTTATCCGATAATTACTTGCCTTAAGATTAAACGATTGTTATTTAAGATTGTGATTTTAAATAAACAAGGTATGGCCATTCTTTGTATTCATATTTAAATATGTACTTAGTTAAACTGCATTTGAAATAAAGTTTTATTTAAATACAGTTTATATTAAAAAAGGTTTTGTAAATTTTAGTTGCTAGCGTGCACAGTGAAATACAAATTTTGTTAACCTTTAAATCACCCTTATGTGAAAAACTACACATAACAAATGGTTTTTATACGATAAACAAAAACAATGCTCTAATATACTAAAGAAATTTTTTGACTTTGGTTACTATATCTATTAAGCACAAAAAACATATCTTTTTATTAAAAATTATTTTTTAGTAATGAAATATATCAAAACTTACGTAAGTTACCCTCGTGTGTGGTTTTCCACACATTTAAAGTTTCCATGTATTTTTCACAATTTTTGCTATTGCCAAGTGTGAATATTTTTTTTGTCCATTTCGTGAGATATTCGTCAAATGAACTAAATTATTGCGTCCTTTTTCTATCCGTCTGCGCTTGTAACAGTTGACGAACAATTGCTTGGTTTTAATAAAAGATGCAAGCTTAGGCAGTATATGCCTTCTAAACCTAAAAGACATTGAGTTTTGGCTTTTGGTTTGCTCCAAAACATGCAATGTTAGGAAAATCCAACCATATTTGTTTACGTTTGTTAGGGGAACGTGCTGTCCTGATTTAGTTTGTAGAATGAAGGGCCACAATACAACAATAGACAATTTTTTCTCTTCCTTCTTACTTGGACAAAAATTGTCATTCCAAGGTATAGCAAAGTTTCATTGCTAAAAAATAAAAGGTGTGTATAACAATGAATACTTTGCTAAAAAATAAAAAGGTGTACGACTAAAAGTATAAGAATGCATTAAGGTTCCGTTGTACCAGTCAACTTTTGCATTCACCTATAATACAACTCTTGTTTCGTATGTGGGCAGAAAAGATAACTGGTGGTAGGGTAAGTTCAATACTTTATTCGATTAACGTTGGATCTGATAAAAAAAAAATCTCAAATATTATTCAATTCTACAATAAAACCAAAGGTTAGTTTTATATTAGCTTTAGTTTTCTTCAGCTGTGAAACTTTGTCCCATAGGTGGCATGGATACCTTGATCAAAATGTTCCAAAAGAAAAACTAATCGATGGCCAGTTGCAGTTTTCTCATACATCATTATAATGCGTTCATTTTATTCAAAGACATAAACCCAAATTGGAAAACAGACAAGCAATTGTACGTCGAATTCTTTTGCGTGAGCTTAGAACATCTTTCGCAAAGCCTTACATGGCCATACGAAATGGCTTACCAAGAACTATATATTCGATTTCTGCCAAGCTCATAACAATCTTTTAAAATTAGTTCTAAAAAGCAAACAAATATTCCACCCATAATCGAAAGAAAATTTCGATGTCACATTTGTAATAGCGAGAAGCAAAATATAAAAACTATATTCACTAAGCGTGCTCATTACCGCAATATTTGCGAAAAATGTATCAAAGATAAAATATTGTAAAATAAAAATAAATATATCATTTTTAATATGTAAATCTTGGCTTTAATTGCACTGCAAAACACATTGACATTCCATACACAGAGAAAAGAAATTAGTTGTGGGAACCGAATTCATCGCCAATCGAATTTTGTCGGTTGTGTGTATTATCTTGAATTCGGTTGTAATAACTGAATGAGTATGGCACTCACAACTATTTTTTTTAATGATTCTTGAGTGACTATAGAATATTATTGTGAATTAAAAAAAAAAAACAATATAATTTTTTTATATTTATTTTTATTTAAAAAATAATTTACAGAAATAAGATTTCACATCATAACTTTCATGGCTCAAACCGTTTAATATAAACTACTCCTTCTTTTACATCATGATTCCTCTTTTCCACATAGTTTTTTCAACTTGCGTTCCATACCGCAAGTTTTGCCTTAATGAAGATATTTTAAAATAATTGTTATTTACATATGGCTTTGTGAGATAATTTTGAACTTACCCCTAAACAGTATTGGTGAGCTTTTCACTACTTTTAAAATATCTTTGCCCTTTAAACTGAAATATTATTGATTTTTAGTATAATGTGTACAAACTTTTTTTTAATACGTCAAAAAATTTTCTATTTTAGAAGATACAATTGATTTTTATAATTCTAAGTATCAAAATTTAGTTTTCAGTATTAATGTGCTGAATAAGTTTAGTTGCATCTTCCATTAAATAGAATAGATTTTACTAAAGATACAAATCGGTCAGGTTATTTTTTTAAAGGGGTTAAAACCAACATTTAGAGGCAAATATTAAATGTTAGCTTTAAACATAAAAAATAAGTCAAGATTATAATGTATTAATAATAAAAATCAAATTATTGTATTGGTAATTGAATCTTGAATATATCGATGGATTTTTTACCAGTCTTTTTTCTGTGTGTATGTGTGAAAAACCACAGACCAGGGTAAATAACTTCAGTTTTTTAGGGTGATTTGAGGGTTAAAAAGATTTCAAATGTACAAAAGTGTTTGCGCCACTCTCATGTCTTTTCTAGCTAAACTTATTGTGTTCTAATTCTGTAATTACTTATTAAAGAAAATAAATTTTTCTACTTGTACCTTTTAATTTTATTTATCAATATTTTGCTTAAAAAAGAACTTTCAAAACCATTAACATATGATTATATAACTGTATTACTGTCTCTCTGAAATAAGTTCTGAAATAGAAATTGAAGATAATGACATTTAAAAACGAAATCAAATACTGAACGCTAATCTAAATTTTAAGTTTTGTCAGTAAAAGCATTTTATGATTAAAAAGTTTATTGTAATAAGTGGAAATATATTTCTCAGCAAATCTCAGTTTTTCAAAACAACTATGAACAAATCAATTCTTTTGGAAAATACATTGGCTATTGTTTAAAAAAAAAAAGCTTTGCATGAATTAAGAGCAATTGACCAGATGATACGATTTAAAAATAACTGTGTAAATAGACAAAATAAACATTTTTAAAATAACATAAGTACTAAAGGGTTGATTTAAAAATGACGGATAAATTTAAATTCTAATTTTTTGATATTACTTAATATGATTTTTGGTTTACATATCGATTCTTGCTTTTGAAGTTAGAATTTTTAAAGACTATTAAATGTCGGGATAAGTTTAAAATTTATGGTAAATTTCAGCTTAATGACGAAACTGCGTTTGAAATATTGTTTTCGATAGGTAAACTAATGGAATTTTAGAATTTTTTCAAACTTAAATCAGACAACTCTAGCAATATCAATCGGATATAGCAGGATTAAAAAATTTCTTACAGAAATAACTAACTATTATGTGTTTTAAAAATTATTCGATTTAATTTTATGCTTGCCATTTCTGATTATACTTGTTGCAGAAATTTTCTTAAAGTCATTTTAAACAGATATTTTTCTAATAACGGGTTTGCGGTTTGTAATGATTTGCTGCATTAATTTTTGATACTGATACTTAAAACTTTAAAATTATTATTGAATGCTAAGATAATAATCAAGTAATATTAAAGAAAAATTTAATAATTTTTTTTGGTATAAAAAATTTTTGTCATACATAGAATTTAAAAATATCTTAAAACCCGAAAAAAAAATTCCTCCAACCAGCAGCAAAAAAAATATTGTAGCGATTTCTTAGAGAATTACAAGTTCATATTAATATTTTAACCCGCTTTTAAGGGATAAAATTACATTTAATTGCATCAGTTAATCTCAAATGTACTGAACACAAATGAAACAAATTTATATTCCAAGCATGCTAATGTTCAATTAATGCTCCACTTTACTTACCCGCCAATAAATTATAACTTCTTTGGTTATTAGCATCTAATTGCGGAAATTGTCTGCACATTGAAATATTTTTTATGTACACATCATCTAGTTTATTTAAAAATTTGTATATCAATTTTGTGGATTTATAAATTTTTGTGAAAATATCATAACACTAAGTTTTAGCAATTTGGTGGTTATTCCTCATCATTTTTATATAATATTGCTTTAAAGCTAAAAGGTTGAAAGGCATAACCTAAGCCCTCGTAAAACTTACTCATAAATTCTACCCTACAAAATTACAAGAAAAATTTGTATTAAATAAAGTAATGATAACAAAAATAATAATCTTACCAATGAAGACGTAGGGTGTGCAAAAATGCAGAGAGACCTTCTATTAGTACCAAAATAGAAATTGTCAATGAAGCCCAAAAAGCAAAGACAATTATGATCATAAAAATACTCAAATAACCGGGAAGTATAAAACCCATATGCATTACTTTAGCCCATAGAACTTCAGACAATTCTAAAAATAAAAATTTAATAAGATTAAAAATTTATACAAAATTAATGAAATACTTACGTGAATGAGCCAAAGACAAGGCCCACAAACGCAAATAGGAGGCAGTATGAGAAATTGTACTCAATACATACTCAATAGTATGAATGGCCTGTTTTATAAAAATTTCACTCATAGGCTCATTGTCATAATCGTGCTCTTCATTATTACTGGTGTTTGAGACAGATATTGCAGGCGTTATATGGTCATCGCTACATACTCCAGTATCACCATTACCGTAAAAAGGATTTGGTGAAGACCGTTTGCGTTTTATCATGTAGTAAAGAGGTTTACCTAATAACATCCAGGGTATGCAAAAGAGACCAACTATTACGAAGATAATTTGTAATGTTTCTTGAGACTCAAACATATATTCCTTGCAGCCATCTAAAGGTACCTGATTTTTAAATAACATCATGTTAATAAATAAAATTAAAATAGATGGAGCACATCCAGGTGTAAATTCCTGTTGTTCTGCAGTAGCAGAATATTTAACAAATTTGAAAAACATCATAAATGCCATGTAGCCGAACAAGATGGTAAGAAAAACAATTTGTGGTATAAAGTCCATAAAAACATTTATAGATTTCTTAAAATATGTATAGTTGATAAAGGACATTATAACGCCGAAAAACATGTGAATTACGCCAAATATTATCGAAAGCTTCATTTTGTAAGAGTTCAAAAATATAATCTTATTAGCTGCTAACTGCCAAATAGGATCTAAACCTATTGGATAGACGCCATCAACATGATATTTTGGATTCATTTGTAAAATTGAATTGTTTAGCACGGTACTAGTGTTATATTGCACAAACCATTTAGAACCAAAAACGTTCATTGATATCGAAAATATATCATTATAAATGAAACCAGTGTATATGGAGAATAGACCCATTAGTAATATAATATAACGGCCACCAAAGAATATATTAAAGATTTCTCCCTTGATGTTGCGTAATTTATCCTCTTGCAGAACCATGTACAAGGCAAATAAAAATAAAATAAAACCATGGCCCAAATCTCCAAACATTACGGCAAATAAAAAAGGGAAAGTTATTATGGTATATAAAGCTGGATTAACTTCACGGTACGAGGCTACACCATATGAATCTATTAGATTTTGGAAACCCATAGTAAATTTATTGGTCCTCGTATAAGTTGGTGGCTGTTCATTTGACTCTATAACATTTAAGAATGAAGGTATAGAACTCTCAACTGTTTTCGATCCCTTAGCTAATGCACTCTGTACAACGCGCACATCTTGAGTAGGTATCCAACCTTCACCAATTAGACACTTATTGCTAACATCCATATTGAACATATTAAGAGTGTGATATATTGCCTTCATTTTCTTGACCATCACACTCCAAGTGGGTATATTACGAGTAGCAGCTATAAGCACTCGATTACGATGATCGGCTGTAGTATTTAAGACAATTTTTAGGTCCTCTAATCTTGTCCTTACATCTCTAAGCATTTCTTCACGTTCGTTATGGGCACTGGGACATGGATATAATGAAGCATGAAAAGCTTGACAAATTTTCTTTATTCTTAGCTTTAATTGTTCACCTTGAAAGAAAGCTACAAATATCGTTTTTAATACGGGATACCCTGTTTTTGGATCCTTTACCATGCAACTGACATCACTTCTTTTAATGAAAATATTACCACGGCCCACACGCCACAACATACGTTCAAAAGAAAAAAATTTTTCCATTTTTATTACACCAGCAATGAAACCCAATTGTCCTCTCGTTTGACTAATTTCTAAGGGATCTATATAAAGATTGCTGTCTAAGTGCATAATTTCCTCTTCGGAAAAGAAATCAGCTGTGTTTTCCAATACCTCTTTCAGTTCTATCATATCTAAGTAAACAGTGTCCAAATTCACCACATTATGGCTCAATTCTTTCAGCTCAGTTTCAGTTGACTCCAATTTAGCTTCTAAATCAATAATTTCGCGGGGATTGGGTACTGCTGGTTCAGTTCTTTCGTCTAAAGTGGGCACTGAAATATTATCCTTACGCAACTCGTTTTCAATATAACGTATCTTACGTTCCAGTTCATCACAACGACGCACTTCGGAAACAAATTTTCGTTGAAATGCATTTACGTCGCAGTTAAGCTGTTAGTAATTTTATAAAAACATATTAAATAAATTGGTATATAGAAAAAAAATATTAAACTGAAACTCACATCACGAAATTGTACACATCCTTTTTCGCCCAACTCGGCGAGAGATGCAAAAGCTGCCTCAGGTTGTATAAACATTTGGCATAAAACCATTTCTTCGCTACGAAACATGTCACCCATATTGATTAGAGTCTGATGAGTCAACTTTAAAATAAGAATAAAATACAAATAATTTTTATCTTGAAAATAACATGTCACGTTAAACTATACCTAATAACTATCGCAGAGGGTTTCATACACAATCATGTTTATAGTGTCAATTTTTTCGGGGTTTTTGTCATTCTTATTCTTAATTAAAAAAACAACGAAAGGTTTTTCCAAATTCACATTAAAAAATAAAAAAATTAAAGTCAGGCAAATATCGAATACTAGTCTTTTAATTAAAGTAAGAAATGAAATGTAAAAATAGGGTTCTTCAATTACAAAATAAAACTCTTTAATAGTTATCTTTTAATCCGATTTTTACTTCGCTCTGTAAAATTTTGTTGACAACATTGTTGGAAAATAAACACTTTACTTCTGTAGAAAAAAAAAGTTCTCTTTCCAACGCCTAATACTGTCATATCTATCGCAACGGTACTGTCCCTATAGAGGCGATTAAAACCGTCTAGATTCTTCTAATATGGAAAAATCTGGCAGCTTTTTTCCTTCTATATATTTACATGTTAGTATGAACCATTCAAAATAGTTCTGAAACAGTATCTTAAACGATTAACACTCCTTTATATGTTAAACACATACGAATAGCATAGAAAATTTAATCATAATTGTGTTTTTTGTTTTTTTAGTATATATTTGAATATTAAGTACTTTTGTTGTAGTTTTGTAAACTTATTAAACCTACTTCTGTGACACTATTTACTATCACAAAAAACTATAGTTGTTACAATTCTAAAATTTTGTTGTAATTAATGTAGCAATAAATATACGTGTTCAAGACATAAATGGACAACACGATAAAGCATCTCATATAAAAGTTATTTATTTTTCCTTATGAATTTTAGCTATTACAGTACCAATATTACTTATGTAAAGCCTTTTTTTAAATTGGTAACAATTAGAAAATAAATAAATGTTTTTATAAATAATTAAATAAATAAATATATTTTATGAATATACTTCAGTTGTATATTATATTAAGCGTTTATCGAGTATTTTATAATGACCATCAGTAAAACATTTTATGTGTTGATTTTTTTATTGCATTATTTTTAAGCAATTCAATAGTCTTTAATTACTATGAGTATTACGAGATAAGATATGAATACTTTAAGTGTTTTTGCAAGAGCGTGTTTAGAATTTATATAGTTTTACTTTGTTCAGTCAGCTACAAAAATTTCTAAGTTGGCCATTTCGTTTGATATTTTCACATTATTCTTATATATCCTTAACTTAGTATTTTTGGCATAGTGTACTTATTATTGGTCAGAGTATTACTTTAAAATTTTTGCTATAACCTTACAAAAATTTAGAATAAACAAATTACAAGTTTTTTTGATAGCGTTTTTCGCTATCAAGTCTGTAAATTGGATATATGTGAAAAATTCCGTTTTTCTAGGATTTTCCCGAAAAAGGCGGTATTTACTTTGGTACTAACAAATTTGTTAAATAATTTTTTAAATCTAAGCAAATGCAAAAAAAAAGAAAAATTAAAATTAAATACTGAATTCATTTGGCCTTGCAGCTTGTAATTCTTTGAATAAATGCATAAATAAATAAAATAAAAATAAATCAAACATTAAAAAGTTTAATATTTTTTATTGCAGATAAAATTTTTTAACAAATGCAAAACATCCTCTTTCTTTATGCTATAAACACATTCAAAGGCTACCGACCATCGACTACCGACTACAAAAGTAGCTGGCTACAAAAATAGCCAAGACGCCAGCTACTTAATTCTTTTAACGACACCAACCACTAACTACAAAAAATAAACATCTATTTTGACACATGTCCATATTTGCATGTAAATTGAACTAAACATTTACATTAAACAATATAATAAATACAAGGGCTACGGGCTACAAAAGTAGCCGTGTAGTCGGTAGTCATGTAGCAGCTAAAAGAATTATTCTCATAAGCACGCATGTATTCTATTTTTGACATCTTGTAGTCGATGGTCGGTGGACTTGATTGTGTTTATAGCATTAGAACTAATTTATATGTGAGGTACTGCCCTCATTTTGCTTACTTTCATCAATCAATATGGCACTGTTACATCATCTGCAATGTTATAAAGACAACATATGAAAAAGTAAAAATTGGTCCCAATTTACATGTGCGATTATTTCATGCCTTTTTTTCAATTCTCTTTCAAAGTTTCAGCGTGTTTCATCGCGTCCCTATACTATAAAGTTGTTCATGGCATTTGTATTTGTACATTTCGCTTTTAATTTTATATTCGTTACTGTAGTTGTTTACGTTATATCAATTAAAACACAAACAACAAAACATATGCAGCGAACGTATACAAAAAGAGTGTAAAAAATCCCCTCAAAATTCAAGCAATGCCATTTTGTACCCCACTTGTGTCTTTACGACTCCTGCCTACAAACAAAAATTTCATGAAACTAGTTTCATGCAAAATGCCGTGGTGCAAAATAGCTTATAAACGGTAATGGCGACTAAAAAAAGGAATAAAACGTTTGAATTGTGTACACTTTTTCAATATATTATAATATTGACTTATGAATATTCCTCGATCCGATGAGCTTTTTGACGTAACTTAAGCAATATAGTACAATACTCCGCGATTATAGTAAGCGATTTACTGCTATTTAACTGGTCCTTAAGAATCTGATGTTTAAATAATCTGAAGCTACGATTAAAACGAAAATATATTTGGCAAAAAAAAAAGTTGTTACCTTTACATGCCTGAAAAAACCAGAGCCTTTAGACGAAACGTTTTTTACATATGACTTGTCAGATTTTCATAACAAAAAAACATATGTATGGTGTAAACCATGTAAACATTCCTTTTGTAAAAAATGTGTAAAAAACTTATGAAAAATTTACATTTAGAACGTGTTCTATTTTTATATGACAAAGAATATGACTTTAAACTTTTTCTTTCTTCACTTCTACCGTTATAAAACGACTAAACCCTACGAAAATCACTAAAATCGATGAAAGAAACTTTATTATTACAACTGTTGTAAACAATGATTTACTTTGAAGGTTATGTCAGACATAATATGCATGTACGCTTAAATACTACGTCAATAACAAGAGATCATGAGTTCAAATTCCATTCTTAAGTATAAAGTAAAATGATAATAGTTGGGTAGCCACCCAGCAAAAAATGTCAGAAAAGGTAATCCAGGTTGGAATTAATCACTTTTGTTTGAAAGACTTCCCAACTAGATTACCCACCTAATGATTTTATCAAGGCATGAGACTTTTATAATCAATTACTAAGAATTGATAGCATTGATTATTGCAGGAAATAATAATAATCATTGGTACGTATTTTAAGGTATTCTTTTTTAACTAGTTTTTTTGCGAATCAATGTCATGTGGTTTGTAAGCGAGTAACAAAGTTTGGCAATCACAAAAGTAAATCATTATATGGCAAGTACTTTTTATGGTAATGTGTAATTTTTTGCTGGGCGTGAAAGGTGATGTTTGTTAAATAAAAATATCAATTCAAAACTTTTGAAGTTTCAAGTTGTAGAACATATTAGAGCGCATAGCAAGGTAGATGCGCAATCAAGTGAAGTGAAAATCGTAACATTATGTCATATAAAAATACATGTTACCAATTGTTTATAATTCTAAACAAGTGTTGCTTAAAAAATCCAAAGACTAGTTAAAAAAGTTAATTTATTCAAGAAGTATAAGCAGTTATAATAGAATATGATTAAATTTAGGTATAAAAATTAAAAAGTATCATTTTTTATTCAAAACCTTTTAGCTTATATTTTTATAAATATTTTCTTAAAATTTTTTGATGCTTTTTTGTTTCGTAATTAAAAGTATATTTCATATAGGGTAGTAATATGATCTATTCCACTCGAATTTTATTTTTAAGTTCCAATAAGTATTTTTTTTTTTTTGTTTGTTATCATAAATATTTATTTATTTTTTTTATTCTCTTTTTGAGATAAGAAGCTTCTACGAACTTAAATAGGAAGAGTTTTTTTTATTCAATGTTATTAAATTGTTAAAGATTATTTTTAAAATGATTAATGGAATTTCTAAAACTAAATGATCTACATGAATTTACAATAATTTTTTGAGGGTTAATAAAATTATTTTAAAAGCCTTCTAATTTGACAAGGTAAATAAAAACTTAAGGTCTTAAAGAGTAATAAAATAATGACAAATTGTGGGAAAATATTTCTTGAAAAATATGTTTATAAGATTAACTACTATTTATATTTGAAAGTTTTAAAATTTCTTGTTTATATATTCTAACGTTATCAAATTCTTACAGCAATGATTATTAAGTGTTTTCAATCCAAAAGCGGTTGCGAAGAATTTAAGTCTGTAATCAATCACGTGACTATCGTCACGCAAACTATATCGACTTGAATATACAATTCAATTAATCAATTATGAAAATATTTTCCTTGCTTTGTCAAGTAAACCAAATACCATTAACCAGATTATTAAGATAAGGATTTGTAATTTATATTGGGCGAATTTTTGAATTATATTGTGGTAAATAGATTGAGTTTTAATAATAATGTAATAATACGTTCGTACTTAAAGGCTTAAAATGGTGATTTATGCTTACATAAAATTAGGAAGAATAGATATCATTTAAATAAGATAAATTACAATTCTTGAACTTAAATGAAGTTGAAAACACTTAAAACATAAACTACGTTTCACAGCAGCAAAACAGTTTATTGAGCTGGTTTTATAGACGTGGTATAATTTTCTGTGTTATTTTCAAGATAATTAGGTATCTCTTGAATATTAAGTAGATATTTTAATAAAATATTATACAGGCACAGTCGAGATATTATTTAGTTGTATTCAGTCATTCAATTGCTTTTGATTTGCTTATAATGGATCGATTATTTCAACCTATTATTTAAAATCTGATAATAATAAATTAAAGGAGACAAGAACAAAAAAAAAAAAAAAAAAAAAAAAGGCACACAGAAATATTCAATGAAAAATGACAATCGCTTAATACTCAAGAGAAAAAAATTTAAATAAATGCTTAGTTATCCTAAGGGGCTGTGCATAGTCTATATATAATAAAACAGTAACGGGGTCATTTCTGTAAATGAAATAATTTTTGAAAATTTTGATACAGGCTTAGAAAGTAATCGAGATGGAATACAAAACACCTATTTTTCTGTCTGTCTGTCTATGTTCTCATCACGTAAAAACTGCTAGATGAGGAGGTCCCTTAGGACCATCTTTCAAATACAGAATACCTTCTTTCATAAAGTAAAGATAAAAATGTGAAAGCACCAAATTTTACCGATATAATGGCACTAAAACAATTGTCAGTACATTTTATTTTTGTAGAGTAAAAGTTTTTAGCACTGTTTAGAGAACTTCACAACGAATGTTAAAAAGCATATTTTTGTAAATTTTAATTTTAAGAAAATTAAAAATGATACGTGGATACTGGGCACTGCTAGTTTTAACATAAAACAACTGTCTTAATCGATTTTTAAAATGGTCAATTTAGTTTCTCGTATTATAGGACGTTTACTTATCTGTCTGTTGATTTTTCTCAGATTGTTTTGCTCCTTACAAAAATTGTTTTATTATGGCCGCTAAAACATTACATAACAATATTAAGATTAAAAATAAGTTGAGTTCTATAGGGAGCTGATTTCACGTATATTATATTATCTTTTAGAAAGAAACTTAAGATATAGAGTTTGTAACACTATACCAGCTATAATAAGCATTAAGACTAATAATAAGAAGGTTTCCCCACTTAAAACACTCCGTATTATATAAAACGCTACATGGGCAAGAATAAAAACCAGTTAAAGAGTGCCTTTTACAAGAAGGTTTATCCTTTGCACTTCAACAAAACCTTGAAATTTACACAGAGTATGTATTATCACTATGATCAAATTTAACATGTAGAGTTTCTTTTATTTATGGTGAATGTAATTGTCATATGCAGATGCTTTAAGTTTTCAACAATAAATAATAAAAGTTCAATAAAAAACAATAAATGAGGGAGCCAACATGGCATGAATTCCTACAATTGTTAGTCCAGTTTAATCATTGTTGATGTTTTTACAATTTTTAAATAATAATTTAACTTGTGTACATTTTACTTTTAAGGATTTCTGATGAATCAGACATTGGTTGATTAAATTATGCTTCTCATCGAAAAAATCCGTACGGTATATTATTTGATAATAAATTGTTAATACACATTTTCAATTTTTCTTGAAGCGGCATAACACTCTCTGCATACTATACAGATAAAAAATATTTTACTTTAAAACTTGCAGCTTCTTAATTTTAATATGTTTTCGATAAAAATTTTAAGCAAGATATTAATCCCAATTATTAACAAAATACAATATAGCCTTGGAAAAATGTTTTAGAAGATTTTTCTAACGATTTTAAGCTCTTTCGACCTCAAAATTTTATAAGGAAAGTCAACTTTAATGACAGGCTTTCAAGGCGTTATTTAAATAAAAAATTTTACATAGATTATTGTTTATTTTCCCTAAATAGGTTTTTTAAATAAGCTATAAAATTATAAAACACAAAAATATATTCGATTTTTTTTTTTGATTAATTTTTTAAGTTTAAACGACAAATATAAAATAGCGTAATCGTTTTGTTGACAGAATAACAGACCACAAAGGTTTTGATTACAAATATATTTGTATTTTAATATGTGATTATAGTCACATTCATTCACATAAAATTGTTCAGCATTGTAAACAGATACGACATAATAAGAATTAAATAATAAAAGTTTTTAATTATTATTGTACTTATTTTAGAACATTATGATTTCAACTATACGAAAACTAGTCTTTTATTTAATTTTAATAACAATCTAATTACCACTTTTATTAAAACAAATAAATAACACTTGTGTCTAATTTTTCTGCAACCACCACAATTTTATTATACTCTTTAATACTTTTGGCAATATAATGAACAGTATGACCTGCTTCTTGGCCTGTAAACAATAAGACTGTTTCTGAAATTGATAAGTAATACAAATAAATGTATTGTATTTTTGTAACATTTTTTTTTTTTTGATAATAAATATTGAACTAATCTACAACAAAGTTACCGTACAATCTTAAAAACAAACAATTGCAAAAACAAATAATATTTTGTATATTTTGTTCTCTTCTGTTTTTACAAAAACAAAAAAAAAAAAAAAACAAACAAAAACAAACGAAGACAACAACAATGTAAGCAATCAAATTTAACTGTTAATTGTTATCACAAAAATTTTCAATGAACCAACTCTATTAGGTGTTTTTGTAGGTTTTTAAAAGTTTTAGTGCGGAATTGTGTTTGCTATTATTAAATTATTAGTGAGAATTTTTATAATTTTGTTAAAAAAATAAGTTGTTGAGTATTATTTATCTTGTGATAGGTTGTCATGTGCTAGCAATATTGCTAAGAAAACAAAGAGACAGAATTAAATGGACCTTCCTTCCGACCGAGCAAAAAGAGAAATTTAAGTTTGTATAACAGAAAGAAAAAAATTGCCGAAAAGCTTTAATCATTCTTTAAGTATATTATAAAAAGCTGTACTCGTATTATATTTTTCTAAGTCCTGATCTCAATAACGCACGTTTATCAAGCACATTTAAGATAGTAAAAAAGATAAAGATAAAACTAGTATTTTATGCACGACATATATCTGCTGACGCGGCAAGTCACTTTTTTCTCAGCAAGCTTCAGTGATCACTTGTAGAATATTATTTTTGCACCCTTAAATTTTTCTAAGTTTAACCCTTTGAGGGCATTTGACAAGTGAGACTCGTCATGTATTTACTTGGGCGAAGTTACGGTGGGCGACTGTGACTCGTCATCTGAATTTCATAAGTAGGCGTTGATTTTTGCGACAACTCCGCTAGTTACCGTAGAACGCAAACAAGAAAAGAAACCATTTGACAATGCAAACAGTGGCAGGTACCTGTACATTTTCCAAATGAAATGTATTACTCTTACATATTAATCCATATAGCAATAAATTAAATTCGTTCTCTATGCAGAAAAGTCTCCAAATAATACAGTACTCACAGGGTTAAAGCAAAGAAAGTGCCCCATAACTGATGTAAGTGATTTCATATTGGTTAAAGAATTCTACTATAAATTAGGAGTTTTTAGTTTAGACGATGTGTAAAGTTTCGGAACTGCTAATTTATACTACAATTTCTTTAAACAAGTAATAGTTATATATCCAGCTATGCCAAATCTTATACAATCTAAAAGTTGTGTGTAAATCTAGTTGCGTGGAGTGACCCCAATAAAAGAAACAAATATTGAGGTGACAGAAAATTGAAAAATTAAAAAAGTAAAAAAAAAAAAATACATAATAATTTTTTCGACTGATAATGCGTTAAATATTTAAAAAAGTTTTAGTATTTTCTGAAAGATCCTTTAAAAAGCTTTTAAATGATACCCATATGGATATCCTAAAAAATATGAAAATATGAAAAGTTCAGAGGAAAACATGAGCGAGCGTAAATTTTTTCACTTGATATTTTTTTCTCCTTATAAATGAATTCTCTACTACTCTATATAAACTTTCTTTTTTGGTTGGATTTTCTTCATTGCTCCTAATAATATTGAAAAACTAGAGGCATTCGTTGGTGTCTTGCCTGATGCGTCGAAAGCCATGGAGCGATTTTGTTGATTTTTAATAGACAAATTTGCGAAATTTTATCTGATTGACTTGATTACTCTATCTTATCTAGTGCCTTGGTAAAGTTGATTTCAACACTAGCCCGAATGGACAGACGGACAGACATCGCCTGACTCGGATTAAATATATTTTGTGGTGTCGCAAATGAATACTGCAGAAGTTACCAACGGAATGAAAAACTTTGATATAAAAGTGGAAATGGACTTTTTGTAAGTGTAGGGTTTAAAAACATATACAGTTTAAGAAACAACCATTTAAAGCCTAAAAAATATAAGCTCGCTGTGTGCTTGACCAATTTTTATAAACCACTAATCCTGTATAGTATGTCTACTACCAATTGAAAAATAATCAAGTTTATGATAGTAATGTATTACTGGACAAATCTTATTACACTGAAGCATGACAAACTGATCTAAATGATCTTTTCTGTATGTGTGTTTAACAATGCGTGATTTACTTAATGCGTATTATTTAAAAGCTTTAGATCAAATTTAAACAAAATATATTAGAGAAACTATTAATGTAATGTTGGATATCTATCATTAAATGGTAGCTGGGAGACGCATAATGCGATAAGTTTTTTGAAAGTACATTGGCTTAATTCCTTGGAAAACCATGTTTGTTCAATTAAGTGGTAGCTGAACTGAATATAACAGTTTAATATTATGTCAGTAAAAGTGGAGCTATACATTCGTAAATGCATTTACGATGTGTCAGTCTGTAGCTAAGGGTTTTCGTTTGAGGTATAATTAGACCATATTTTCTGTGCCCCAATATTATAAGAAAAATATATCTGTCTATAGAATTTGATAATTTATTTAAAAATTAAAATTTTTTTAGAGACTGCTTATGTTTGCATGAGTATAATATCGGTTTAATAATTCGACATATGCAGTGAACCTTTAGATATTTGTTTCCATATTTTTACGTTTATGCAGAATGTTTTTCTAAACTAGAAATATTTATTTTATTATTTTCCTACGTTTCTTATTTGTACGGCTAATTTTAAATACTGTGCTGAACTTAAACAAAATAAAACTGATTTTTTTTTTATTAAAAACGACAGTAACATTAAAATGAATGAGGTTGAATGTAGTGTTTACTTAAGATAAATTTTTAAACGTGAAGCGTATTGTATAAATAAAATTTGGGATTTGAAAATGCTACACTTATCAGAAAAGCATTCTAATGGTCGGTGTTGCTATTTGATAGTTATCTTTTTAAAATAATAACTTTTATTTTATTAAATTTCAATTTTTTATTATCGTGTTTTTATAATTGTGCTTTTTGTTGCTAAGAAAATATATTCTAAAATGTGATATTGTAAATTTAAAATTTCCCAAATGCTCGCTTGTCTAGAAATCTTTTGTCGTGTCAATAAAATTGGAAACATTATCTCAAAAAAAAAAAAAAAAAAAATAATAATAATAAATTAATAAATAACAGAATTTTACAAATGATTTTTTTTCCTTTTGATCGTACTATTCTGTTTCTAAAATAATTAATATATATATTGAATATTTTAAAAAGACTAGGTCTGTTCATAAAATATTTTTTTTTAAGTTTTAAGGATCTTTACCAAGAGAAAACAAAAAAAAAAAATAATTGTTGGATTGTTTTCTGATTTTCTCTAACTTAAAAACGCATTACGCAACAATTGGTAGTTAAATTTATGTTGAAAGGCATTTAATATATTTATAAGCTGTACAGTTTAACGAAAACAGATATATTTAAATTTTAAAACTATTCTATGTTTTCATGTAAGGTTTCACGCCATCGATGGTGATAACAGCAGAGGCAATAATAAAATAAGATTTTTTTAAAAAAACTTCCATCGCTGTTTGGAATAATATAGGATAGAGACGGCAGCTTTAATTTGCTTTAGCTGTCTTTAATCAAATTAACATTTGAATTATCGCGATTCAAATGTATAGTAGATTTACCCTAATTGCACTAAATCAAAATGAATTTTTACTGATTTTAGCTATTTCAAATTGGCAAACAGTCGATAATCAAAAAGCTGTTGTCAAATTATTTTCTTTTTAAAAATTAAAGTGAATTCAAATTATTTAAATTAATTATTTTTTAATAAAACCGAAATCCGTTTTTTTTTAATTCAGATTCTTCAGGAGCTGTGGGTGCAACGTGCCAACGATTTGCGGCATGCAATAGGAATAAATACATTTAAAAAATATTACATTACAAATTATTAACAAATTGAGTTTAGAAGTGCATAAAGAAATTAGAAATTTCGATTGGAATACAAGGCCCTATAATTTTGGTTTTTTCACGCAGATTTTGGAAAGTCTTCCTGTTGATTCAAAGTTTTCCTTAAATCTGTTATATGTTGCGGCCCTTTACAATGCCCTATACAAATTGAATACACCATTGATAGATAATATAAAACACGCAGTTGCGTTTGTTTTACTTCAGAGTGCCATACTGAGATCCCAATTTGTAGCAACATGTTCTGATTAATAGCTGCCAGTACATCTACAGCTTTAATATTATGGAGCAATTTTAGCAAAATAAATTCCATTTTCTTTTAAATAATTTCTCACTTTTCACCAACAGCAAAGCTGCTAACTGCACTTTTTGCCTTCAGTTCATTAAATTTCAATGTAAACGTTTGTTAAATTCAAAAACTATCCTCTGTCAGAGTAAAGTTTTAATTCACATTAGTGAGCTTTTAATTCAAATTAACTCTGTGGTCTGCCTACGCTTATATCCGAATAGATTAAGTATAGATTTTTGTTTAATGCGGACCTAAACGAAAAATTCTTCAATCTTAACTTCAATTTGGCTAAGTTATTATCTAAAGGAAGGAAGATTATCTGAATACCTTAAGACTTAAACCTAAGAGCGCATAATCTAAATATGTATAGGACATGAACATCATGTAAAATCACTAAAGAAAATTTTCCAGGAAACTCAAACGCATGAGCGTAAAAGTAATATTTATATGCAACTAGGATTTTGCATTTTTTAATATTCACGTAGTTTGACAACCCATCGCTTATTCGAAGTTACATATGAAACTATTTTATCATAAAACGCGATATTTTAACTTAAAAAAGGCAACTTTAAAATGCAAAATATTTATTTCACCAAAACCAATCTTAAAAAGAAAAATAACCAAAACTTTTGTGAAAAGTTCATTCACATAATATTTCTGAAAAATTGTTAACAATATTGTATTTTCCTTAGGGTGGAATTGCGCAGTTTGAGGTAGTTGAATGACATATCGTAAGAAATCATCCAGTTTTTATGATTGATTTATATCCAGCGATTTTTTTTTTTTATTGTGACTCATATATATTATAAGAAACTCCTACACCAAGTTGGGTTTTTAAAGTAAATTATAAGATGTCTTTTCGCAACATCTTTAATAAATTGTGGATTTCAAATAAACAATTAATTATATAAATAAATAAATATTAAAATAAATTATTTTTTTTTTTAATTAAAAAAATGAATGCGTTAATGTTGAAAACGTAAAAATGTTGCAATTTAATCTAGTATTAAGCTTAAAATTTTGAAAAGAACCAGACTATAAAAACTTTCTTAATTGCTATATGTTATAAGATAGGGGAGGAGCAAAGCTGATTTATTTTTTGTAATTTTTACAGATGAACGAATAGTTTCTTTAGAATTAAACAATTTCCACTATAACCCAGCATTTTGCATATTAGTCATTATAATTACTATTAATCATACGCCCTACTGGTAGAAGAAGTTTTCCTTTTCTTGAAATGAAAGCATGTGAAATGAATGAGACAAAAAATACATTTATAAATAATGATTTAACTCTCTTTTGTTGATTTATTATTGATTATGCAAAATTTAAAAGTTTATTTCACTTAATCATACTTCATTGCATTCAGTTAAAAGTTATTATACAAAAGTATATATTTATGTTTTTAACTTTATTTTTACTTGCTTAATGTTGATTTCGCAAAGATTATTTCAAAATCCATTTGTCATTTTGTGTGGATGATGAGATGGCAGATCCATTGTAAACTGCAGTAAGCAGAAGTATTTGCTGGTTCCAATGGTTGAATGAAAAAAAAAAAAAAACAGAAAAACATACAAAATGACTTTAAAGATACATACTTCAATAGTTTTGGAAGGGTTTCAAACATCATTTATCACCAAAAAATACATATTTATTTTTACTGTTTAGTTCAACTTCCACAGAAAATGCAGTTATTTTTACATTGTATTTTCAGAACAAGCATAAATTTAAAGAATTCAGTTTTTTCTTTATAGGGTTTTTTAAAGTACTTGATTGTGTTTGTACAAAAGAAATACTATCATTTAAATGGTGCCATATATTATATTAAACAGAATAAAATATAACATTTTTGGAAAAGAAAACAAAATATTGTTTAAAATTTTTTTTTATGTTTCATATATTTTTAGTCTTTAGAATTTCCTTTCCGGCTTTTAAAAAATTCCCTTTCCGGCCTACCAAAAACAGATGTTTAAGTGGTTTTAATCATCTGATCGAGGGTGTATACATTCTTATGTAAGGCTAAGCTACTTTAAATAATTATTAGAAAAATGGTAAATTTTGATATGATTTGTTAGAAATATAGTTTGCCACTCTGTAGATAATAAATGATATGAAACAAACGTGTGAGTCTTAAGCTTTTGTGGCAAAATGTTGATATTTTTTAACTGTTAAAAAAAAAGGAAATAGAAAACAAAAAGGAAAATCTTCATTTTTGTTCAGTAGTTTTTTAGTTTGGATTGATGGTTCACGAGGTCAAAAAGGTTATTTACCACAAAACCAAGTGTATATTATACTCCTATTCATTTATTTACAAATTTTTTTTGAAAATAAAACTTGCTAAATACTTAAATACGACACAGAACTCTCTATTTTATTTTATATATTTGCACATTTATAAATTTCTGCAAAGCGTGAAAATTCCACATTAAAAATATTAAAGGGTGACTATGGTCTTGTGTTCAAATATTAGGGTATTTAATCAAGCAAGTACCGATCGAAACTCTGGTTTAACTCAATCTATTTACCAAATTTGGGAAAAAAATACAAAATAAAATTCAGGCAAAAAACTAAAGCAGTAAACAGGAAAAAAATATTTGGGTTATGTATGGGTAACGCTAAATAAATTAATGTTTGATTGATATTGAATAAACCTTGTAATCTTGTTCACAACCTTAAGTAGACAGGTGCAAAGATGCTGGGGATAAATGCAACGATCTAAATAACTCTGCTATTTCTGCTAGTTTCTAAATTTTTTGTTTTCTTTTAAATTATCATAAAAATTTTTAAATAATCTTAAATACATTGAAAAATTTAAAAAAAACATGAATTTAAGCCGAATTAAGATTATTAATTTGCTATTATGCTAAAATATTTCGATCAATAATTTCTATAAATAAAAAATATCCGTTTAAAAATAATTGAGATGGCAATGCCTGGTTAGTAGTTAAAAAAACATTTTCTTAATTAACATTTTGAAACAGAAATATGAAAAAATACACAGAATATATATAATAAATGCATTTCTTTACTTCTATGGTAGGTCTTGAAGGAAAGGTAGCATCTTTGTGAGCACTTAAATTTTTGAAATATGCCAATATTAGGGACCGGAAATAAGAAGGAATACCATCATAACATCAAAAATCAATTGGTTAGTACAAAACTTAATAGTAAATTTTTTTTGTCTGATAAATATTTTTTTTTAGGATTTATTTATTGCTTAAATATAATAAATGGATAGATAGATATTTTAAAAGAGCTAGCTTTTAGTTATACAGTTGCATTTGTCTCCAATCATTGAATAACTAGATATTTTTTAATTTAAAAATCAAAAAGCATTCCAAAGGGCTACTTTAATTTACAAAACAATGAGATAAAACTAATATTATGGTTTAGGTGAAAAATACGTTTATTTCACCTAGAGAAAATTAAAGTTTAAACAGTAACTTTTATTTTTAAATAATAATGCGGAAAAAATAATATATATTAATAATAAATAAATAAATAAATAAATAATACTGAATAAAGAAAATGTTTAATCAGCTACAAGTAAGCTCTTTATTATGTCTACTTATTGGTACATAATAATCATCCTAAATAAAGTAAACTTTTCGAGTTCTAAATTACAGTTTTCTCTGAAGTGCACTATAGATACGTAAAAGTGTATTTTATAGGTAAAAGTCGGTTTAAAATTAAAGATAATTTTAAATTGTTTTTAACTGACCTAGAGGCAACTTTATCACAACATAAACTTACATTTCAAACTTAAGTGTTGAAAGTTATTTTATTTAAAATTTTTTTTAACAAAATGCTTAAATTCACCAACCTTTTCATTTTTTTAAATTAACAAATTTACTTTTTTATTTTTGTTTTTTATTTAAAAAAAAAATTATAGCAGCTGATAAGACATGAATAATCTGTTAAACTATATATTGTTACATATTATGGGCAAACATGTCTTTCCAGTTAAAGACGGTTTTTCTTAAAATATACTTTATTTTAGACTATAGCAATAAAAAAGTTAATAGCAACGTTTAAAACTACAGTTGTTTCAAAGAAAAACACACTTTTGTTTGTTTAAATGATTATGAGCCAATATGTTTATTACCCTCATCTATGGTTTTCGACATCTGACTTCTCATTATTGCTTTTTTCTTTAAATAACGATTCTTTTAATAAAAAAAAAACTCATAACATAATTACAAAAATTTTTATTTGTATTGATTTCTTTACAATATTATTTAAAGACTCATAAAGCGTTTTAAATTCATATACCCTTTATGTAAATACCATCTACTCTTTACATTAATATTTACATATATTGTTTGACACATTCAAAAATGCCAAAAGGTTTTTTGTTTATCATCTTTCAGTTTTATTTGGTGCATTTTGAAAAAATTAACCCAAATTGTGCGCTTTTCGATGACTAAATAAAAGCACATAAGAATGTGTGTAACTTAAGCTTGGACAATAGTTCTATAGATGAATAACATTGTCATATCGATGATGTAAGTATAAAATTATTCATTGGAATCTTTTAATTGATATTTCCGAATTCAAAACTAAAGCTAACTATTAACTGATTGAGCACCCTAATAAATAAACCCTTAACCACAAATTCTAAAGGAAGTGCATACATACACATATCTAAACAAGCATACATACAAACATTCATACATATAGGAAATACATATATAAATAAATTAATTTACTCATACATTTGTACATATGTGTATATATGGTTCATCTTTGGTTTTTATGTTCATTAATCTAATCAACGCAAAATTTACCCCAACTATTTAGAAGGCCACAAAATTATTTCTTAATGTTATCATTTAATGCGGATTTGTTAAACATGTTTACATGCAAAACTTTATTGAGAATTTTAACAATATTCTAAAAATAAAGATATTTGATATTCAAGTTCTACAAAATAATACACTATATCATAATAAAACGGGAAAATAGTATATTTTTAATAAATAATAGATATTATTATATTACAAATCATAAAGATATATTTTACATTTATTACAATCCTGCTCAAATCAGTTTGTTAGTGTTGGGTGAAGCATTCCAAGCTTAAGTTCCCAAGAAGATAGTGAACACCAAGTATAAACAAAGCAATTGAGCAATTAATTTTAGTTCCTATAAATAAGATAATGAATTAATATCACAAAACGAAGATTTTATGAATTAATATAGACTTCTTTGGTTTGGAAGCCGAACAAGCTTCTTACCAAACGGCTTTTTAGTAACAAAGTTATTGGCAGAAACAGTTACTAGCTCTGATAATATAATAATTTATTTTCTATAAGGAATCTGCAAATATTGCTAAACTTATTAATGATATTAGTCATATTCACATTAATAAAACACGCAGTTAATGAAAAAATGTTTTAATTCACAATAGCTATTAAGCGGTGGTGGTTTTAGTTACAATTAACCTTTTACTATCTTATGTATAAAATTAGTAAAAAATAATTAAATAAAATTAATAAAAAATTGGATTTGAAAATTCAAAGGTTTCCCCTATTGAACTGTGATAAACAAACAGTTAGAATCTGTTTTAAAGTCGTTTTTTTTTTTTTTTTTTTTTTTTTATGCAAAAATTATCACCTGCTTCTATTTTGTTTTATTTAATTGTTTAAACTTCGTGATTCACATAAAAACCATCAACAAGAAAAACTGTTAAAAGTGTTAGAAACATAAAAAATAACTAGAACTTTTGATATTTCATGCAACATTGAAGAAAACATTGATATCTACCACAAAGAATTTCCCTTAATTTTCCCTGTTCATATTTTTACTACTTT
Source organism: Cistogaster globosa (assembly GCA_937654795.1). NCBI lineage: Eukaryota > Metazoa > Arthropoda > Insecta > Diptera > Tachinidae > Cistogaster > Cistogaster globosa. The sequence goes on along the minus strand of OW569404.1, from coordinate 115,642,538 downwards.
TTTATTTGTTTAGTTTTTTCTACCTATTTACAGCATTGCGTTCTGTTACCAGTTATTATGTGTTTCAATACTTTAAATCTAATAATAAACATAATTTATAGAAATTCAGAGATGATCAAAGAAAAACTTCCCAGCTAAAAATTTCAAAAAAGGTAATCGAGTGTGGAATTAAGTATTTTTGGTGAAAGGAAAGTCCTAGATTACTGTCCTAATAATTTTAACAAGTCATAATCAATTACTAAGAACTAATTACATTGATTATTATTATTTCCTAATAAAAATCTTAGTATATATTTTAAAGCACTCTTTTTAAACTCGAAGAACTGGTTTAATTACTACTTCCTTTATTTGCGAACTAACGTAATGCGTTTTGTAAGCGAGTAACAAAATTTGGCAATCACAAAAGTAAAGGCCGGGGCACATATAATCCGTCATACGTTAAACTTTGACAAATTCAACTGACAAGTCAGTTAAAATACATGTTTTTTTATGAGCGTTGTCACAATCAATACGTGTCCGTCAACGCAAAGTACGAAGCTGGTCAACTTTTAACTTTTGACGTATGTTGAATACTTTGACAACTATCAACTGCTTCTTCTTCTCTGTTTCTCTTAACTCTTGCTGTGTTTCAATTGTGTTTTGTAATTTTAATAAAAAAATTTCGGTGGCAAACAATAAAATACAAATTTAATTAAATTTACAAGTAAACAAAATACAAATTAAATTTAAAAGTGAATAAAAATAGGGAGCAAACTTTGATTTAACATCCGTCAGCAAAGTATCCATTGTGCCAACCTCATCCGTCGTTACTTTGAATTTAGTTGAATTTGTCAAAGTACAACGTATGACGGATTCTATGTGTCCCGGCCTTAAGTCATTATATGGAAAGAACATTTTAATGTAATGTCTAATTTTTTGTTTGGTTGGCATATCGAACCAAGAAACTTGGTAAAAATGCAGGATCTCCCAAGAATTTATTGATTAAAGAAAATGTTGATGTATCATTAGACCGTGAGAAAGCTGCAGCATTTCAGACATATTTTTATAATTCTGTTTGTTATTTTCAGCCTCAGATAGCAGTAAATATAAAAGACAACATTAACATGTTTAGAACATTAACTTGCGTTTCCACTTGATCAAGCTTTAAATAACTTAGAAGCTAATAAATGGCTAGGCAACGACAATATTAATTTAAAAATATTATTGGCGCGTAAAGAAGGTATATTGGTTATTAGACCTGTTATATTTAATAAAATGATAAAAAAATATTTACCCTGATATATTGAAAACACATAAAATAGTTTAAATTCCAAGGTATATTGGTTACAAATATAAATCAAGATTTTAGACCTGTTTCCATTTTATACACTACTGACAAGATCATTGAGAAAATTATTTTTAATCAAGTTTCCAGTTACTTGCAAGATAATAATATTCCTCTCCAACGACAATATGGTTTTAAAAAAAGTTCTGGGCCGGAGCAAGCAGTGGTGAATGTTCTTGATAATATATGCAATGGTTTGGATGCGGGATACAAAGAAGTAGCTGGGGGATTTTTTGACTTAACTAAAGCATTTGATTTGGTTGATCAATGTATTTTGACTAAAGAGTCATGTTATATTAGATTGTTCCACAATACTATAAAGCTAGAAAATTTTTAAAAAACGCAATACAATTTGTGCAAATTAATGAATTAAGATGTGATTTACTGTCTGTTTTGTGTGCGGTACCACAGAAATTCGTACTTGGACCCTTACTGTTCAAAATTTTTATAGAGATATTTTATATGTAGTTTTTGGAAAATTAGTTATGTTTTAAGAACAAAAATTTAGTAGGATTTAGTATAATTTGATTCGATTTTTTTTTAATTTAATTAACTTTAAAATGCTGACAAAAACAAAATAAATCCAATTTTAGCCATATGTTTCAAGCAGTGACAACATAATGAATGTTCATATTAAGCGAATGATAATAAATGAATTGGAAAGAGTTCGTATTATTAATATTTCTCTGCCGTCAATAAAAACCGAAATGTCAATAATTACAAAAAAAATATACCTCTAGCTGGACAAATTAAAGTGAACCAATACATTACTAAGTGGGTAAAATACTATATGACTTAATTATTTTGGGATCACTATGGAAAAAATATTTTGCTATTAACGCCGTTTCATAATAAAAATGCAATCTCAACCAACAAATAAATTACATTTTCCTTAGAAAATATTATGTGTTATGAGCATGGTAGTTATCTCAGAAATTAAAATTAATTACTCTAAATTTTTGAACATTTAAAGGAAATGTTTTGCAGAAATTATTGAAGCTTGTATAACTAAATATTTGCTCAACTGAAATATCTATTTGTTAACGACAGCACCTTACATCCTGCTGAATATGCAAGTATATGAACGTTATCCATAAAGTAACAGACATGAATAGATATGAAATTTGTTCAGTTGATGTAAGTCTAAATGTAACATCCCATTCTTCATAATAACTAACACACTATTGAAATTACACCTCAAAGTTTTATAAGCCCGTATATTATTACCCAGCAAACAATATTGATATGCAAAAGCTTTTTATTAACAACATTTCTTTAATTGCAAAACTGTAAGAGATATTTAATTTTTGCTTTAGATATCTGCTTTAGATAGCTTTTTACAGTAAAGTAAATCTTTTTAATTGTTATATATGTGTCGACAAAATGTCTCTACTTATCATATATATTTGACATAAAAGTTCTTTGGTAAATACCCAAAGCCGAAAATTTTAATTCGGGACATTAAAATGCTTTTACGAAATTTAAAGTGCCAAACAAAAACAAAAAGTACTTCTCTATCATTACCATTTTTATAAAAAGGGTGATTTTTAAGCTAATATTATTTTTTTTGGCAACACTGGCTTAAACAGCTGACGCATGTTTCGTGTTTTGTTTTGCTGTCAAACATCTTCAATTTGGTCTATAATTTAACCATGAATCGTCTCACAAACGAACAACGCTTGCAAATTATTGAATTTTATTATCAAAATGCGTGCTCTGTTAAGAAAGTTCATCGCGCGCTTCTTCCATTTCATTGTCAGTTTAATCGACCCACTGAAGCGACTATTCGGGCTATTGTGACTAAATTTCGCATCAAATTTACATTGTTGGACAATAAACCACCAACATGCTTACGTAGAGTGTGAACTGAAGAAAAAATCGCAGCCGTATCGGCCAGTGTTAGTGATGACCATCAATTATCGATTTGTCGCCGTTCGCAGCAATTGGTCTTCTTTTACTTAACAGCGTGGAAAATTTTGCAGAAGGATTTAGGTGTGATTTCTTTCAAAATACAGCGGGTGCAAGAATTTAAGTCGAACATCCTACCGCAACGTAAAATTTTTGGTGAACGCGCTTTTGGAAAGTTGGCCGAAGATCCACTTTTTTACCGAAAAATTGTGTTCAGCACCGAAGCTCATTTTTGACTCAATGGGTACGTATATAAGCAGAATTGTCGATTTTGGACTGAATATCAGCCGGAAGCATTGCAACAGCAACCAAAGCATCCAAAAAAAGTCACAGTTTGGTGCTGTTTATGGGATGGTACCATCATCGGACCGTACTTCTTCAAAATATTTCGAATCGTAACGTAACTGTGAATGGTAAGCGCTACCGTGAGATGACATTCAACTTTTTTATTTTATTGATTTATTGAGAGGCAAGTTCGGTGAACATTTTATTTCACGTTCGGGACCGGTCAATTGGCCGTCTAGCTCATGCGATTTAACGCCTTTAGACTATTTTTTGTGGGGCTAAGTTAAAGCTCATGTCTATACAGACAAGCCCGCTTCAATTGACGCATTGGAAGACAACATTAAAACATTTATTCGTGAGATACCGGCCGTAATGTTAGAAAGAGTATGCCAAAATTGGACTAAGTCGATGGACCGTTTTAGGGTCAATCAAGGTCAACATTTGCCTGAAAAAATCTTCAAACATTAAATTATATGGACCGTAATATCGATTTAAATAAAGATTTCATGCATTTTTCTGAATTTTATGTTTTTTTTTTTTTTTTGAAAAACTTTAAAAAAATCGCTCTTTTTATACATATTCAGGCTTTGGTGCCCTCAAATTAAAATAAAAAACAATCAAAAAACCTGAGTAGTTTGTTCCTCAAGGTTGAATGTAATCCTTTGACCTTTTTATTTTTATCTTCAAAGAAGCCGTCATTATTATATCCAATAACTCGCGGTAACGAAAAATCGTTTCGTTACCTTCGATCTTCAATATTATTAATTATATAATATGTAACTAAATTCTTTGAGTTGTTATATAGATTATATTTACTTAGAAAAATATTCAAGTAAGAAATTAAAATACTTTACTTTATACTAACATTTTGACATTTCGATTCAAATTGTTTATGTCGCCTGCGGAAACGAAACAACATAACATATTCAAATCCTTAAACATTCCCATATGAATGTGGTGATTTGTAATTGACCGGAAGCTGTAAATTTGTATATGGTTACAGTTCAATGCCTAATAATTAATCACCTTAAAAGGGGTTGATAACAAAGTAAAGCTTTCGATTGTATCGATTAAAATATATGTGACCATTAAATAGTTTTCCTGAATGGTCTGGGATAATTTTAATATTATTGAATATGACATTACGACTTCTTACTCAAATACAAATTATATAATTAAAGATAAAGTTTACATTTATTTAAGTAAATTTATTGCATTAAATGCAAACTTTATTGATAAATTTAGGTTTGATGGTTTCATTTTAATCTTAAACTATTAACTGGAAATGCAAAAGTACTTCAAAAGTTAAAATAAATACATTTCAAAATTTGTATTGCGGAATTTTGTAGTCAAGTTTGTAAAACAATATTGTACATTTTCTTTTTGTAACAGTATAACCTTCAATTTTTTAAATAGGTTGGAAATAATTTAAATGCATACGTTTATTTATTTGCAGAGAAACGTGTTCTAGAAAAACAATTTATAATTACAATATAAAAAAGGAAAATCAGAAAAATAAATATATCAAGTAATCTTATACTTCGCTTCAAAAGATTGAGGATAACGTCGGTTGCAATGTGATTTCCATTTATTCGTTTATTTTTTCTTTTTAGAACTTACAAAACACAATATAAAAATTTTGCTTACTCAAGAGATTTATGAACTATTTAACAAATAAAGCTGTAAATATCATTGTGTATATGAAATATTAGCCCTCTTCATAGCCTTTTGCAATTTAAAATTCTAGATAATTTGTTAATAACTTGCAGACAATTCTATTTGTAACAATTTTGTGAATATATAATACTTCAAATAAATCGTTTTCATTTATGAAGTTAAATTAACAATTAAATAACACATACAAAATATACAATAATAATAAATTAATAATAAAGAAAAGCAGAACATAAGTTAGTATGAAGCTGCAGATAAAGCGATCAGTTAGGATCGGTTTTTGTAAACTAAAAAAGTAAATAACACAACGTCTTACACCTCATTATTTCGAAATCGTTACGGATCCATTTTTATGAAGGTATCTTGCCCTAGCATTTGAGTAAGTGCTGCGCGAATAACACTCGACAGCATTCATATATTATTTTCCATGCGTTCGTAAAAAGAAAGTAAGAAAAATACACATGTGAATTATTAGAACAAAGAAGGTTTAATAAAGTTTTCTTAAGGTAAGACTTTTTTACATTATTGTGAAAAGAGCTATTCTGCTTATGCTTCCGAAAAAAAAGCAATACCGTCATTTAAGATGGGTTTTTACCTTAAACAGAAGGAGCTTAAGCATGTTTTAAATACCCATTTCTAACATTAGTTAGAAATAGCTTAGGTTCCTAGCAAAAAAATAAATGTTACAAAACTAATTAAAACACAATGTTGCACTAAAATATTTAAACCGAACGTTGTTGCCGCTTGAGCGGTTTGGAAGTGAAGCCTTCATACGTTTTGTAATTACAGCTGTGCATAAGATCAAACAAAATTTCTATTAAGTGTTTTAGAATTTTACTAGGTTCTAAGAAAATGCCATAAAAAAAATAAAAAAATAGGAAGTTAATATCATCATCTTAACTAATCAATTTAAAAAAATAGTATAAAGTTATAATTATATTGGTTTGTAGCAAGAAAATTAACATACCTGCTTAAATGTTTTTTTTTTTTTATTTTTTGTTCATCTTCACATGACTTTGGTTTTTCTTCCATTAATAACGAATACTTATAGACGAAATATAAAACATGTATCCACAAAAAACAACAACAAAATAAAAATTACAATTTCCGGTTTTCTGTGAGCCAAAACGTAGACGAATTTCGTACTTGAGATTTAAAAAATAATAAGCAGTACGAGACATTTTGCCCAGTCTTTTTTTTTTTATTTTTTTTTTTTTTTGTTGGAAAATGACGTATAATAAATATTAATATTATAGATCTACTTCCTCACATATTCATAACCTCTTAACTTCAGTAGGTAGTCCCAATATACCAACCATTGTGTCTTTGGGGACTTCACTGATATCAGTATTTTGTATTTTGCCAAATTGTATTGTATTTTTAAATCAATTTATTTCTCTTCTGAAACAAACTTATTCCTATTCAGTTATTAACTCGCTTTATATTAAACGACCCAGCCACACTACATAGCATTATGATAATCTCAATTGATGCTATTAAAGCACTTAAGAGATTTAGAACTTTGAAAAGTATAACATTTGAAAGTCATAATCTTTTAGCGGACTCTAATATATATAAGTAATTGCAAGTCAGATCATAAAAATTTCAATATCTTGTATCTTTTTTTAGACTTTTATACCAGTTAAGAGATATGCATACTTTTCTTCGCTAAAAAATTTATTACCTATTGTGCCACTCCAGTTTTTTTCACATTATGGAACGAGTACAGTAAAAATTATTGTGCAAAATTTCCCATTGAGAAATTACCATTACGAGGTATTTTAGAATTATTTAATAGTTGCCTGAAATTGGTCCGGCTTTAAAAAGATTAAAAACTTAATTTTTTAGCCAAAGTTTCTAAGAGGAAAAATTTTGTCTTTTAAGCGCCTACAATAATTCACATAATAAAAGGAAATCATTTTTTTATATATAATTTTTTTTAAATGCATCTCTACAGACGATATGAATGTTAATGCGCTGTAGCATAAATTTTTATTAAAAAACTATAAATGAATGCAATATATTAAAACAAAACCAACAGAACATTCAAACAAGTTCAACAGGTAACAGTGTTTTCAAACTGTTTTACAATATTTAACTTTTTTAATTAAAAATTTATAAAACAGTGCTGAAAGTTCTTTTAATAAAATTGAGCAGAAATCGATTGCAGAAAATTTCCCATGCTAAACGAAAAATGAACTTTTGACCAATTTATTTTTAACAGCAACCAATTTCAATTTCGGGCATGTTTTTTCTGTTTTATGTTGAATATTGTGTTTTACTTTATTTTATTAATACAGAAAGTTGAATGGCAGAATAATAATTTCATTTTGAAAATGTAAAGCGAATATTATTGGCTTTTTGTTTGGATTATTTAATTTTACTTGCAGGCAAAGAACATTAGCACAAAATTTTAAAAACTAATTAAAATCAGAATGTTAAATAAAAATTTCCAAAAAAAATTATTTGTTTTTTATCAGAAGTTTGCATTGATATAATAATTATAAATTTGTTTTGGATATAAAAAACTTTTATACAAACTAACCACTGAATAGAATTGTATATTTTAAAGGAATCATTTAGAGTACGTTTAAAACTAGGTTTTTAGCAATTACAAATAACAAAATAATGTTATTATATTTGTAAGCAAAATGGCACATTTTTAATTATTTTTTTGTTAACTTTCCTTTGCAGTGAAATGGTTGGGTGTCCCATATAAAATTTTAACAAATTTGTTATTAATATAGTGAAGAAAAAACAAAAATAACAAAAATATAAAAGAGTATTCACTCAAAAATTATAGAGAATGTGATAACAAGTATAACATTTTAAATATGACACTAAAAGGTGTCTCTATTGACGATATAGCTTGATGTCAATTGATATTTTATATTTGATGACAGACGGTGTTTTTAAATCGATCTTATTTTTGCAATAATGACTTAAAAAAGTTGTTTAGGTATTTTTTTGTTCCTAATAAATTTAAAATTTAAATATAAATAAGCTTAAACCGGAATAATTAAATGTTTTAAAATTATTTATTTTTTTATAGGTAAATAAATAAAAAAGAAGTAAGAAAGCTATACTCGGCTATGCCAAACTCATATACCGTTTATATATATGTAAATCTAATCAAGTGAAATAACTCCAGAAAAAATATTGGGGTGACAGAAAATTAAAAAACTAAAACATAAATGAACATAAAAATGTAATTTTCTCTTAATTAGTTAAGCATTAATTAAAAACTTACCTTGTCCTGAAAGATCTCTTCAAAACCCACTTGATTTTTTTTTTTTGGAATTTCTAATTTTCCATCGCCCGATATATTTGTTTTTTTTTTTTTTTTTTTTTTTTTTTTTTGATATGAGCTACTGATTGATATAAATTATATTTAAAAAATTAAAGGCAGGCATTATATTTTGCCCGCTACCTAGAACAACATAATTCGATCTTACTGATTTTCAATAGCGAAATTTTCGAAACTATGTTTGACCGATTAGTTCTTAAATTTTTTAAGCTCATCTAGCATCTAGCAAAATTAATTCAACTCGGACAGGCAGACAGAAATACAGGCATCGCTCAATCGACTTTGCTATGTATAAGAACTCAGAATATATATAACCATTTTTTTCAATTTTGTGGTGAAGGTTTAAAAAAACAAAAAATATCATACAAAAAACAGTTCTTGCAGATTTTTTGTTTCATTAAAATTCTAGTTACTTTTTTCTTACACACTCGTTTATGAAATTTTTTTATTTCTCTATTATTGGAACCTTTCTTGTTAGACTGATGGCTTTGATTATCAACAATTGTTAAAGACAATATTATACTTGTACATTATATTACACAGAGTTTAAAAAAATGGGTGTGGAAACACAAAGATAAAATATTAAAATCAGCTGTTTTTCAAAACAAAGTATCAACCCTTAATACTAAATATCAGGGTTCAGATAATAAACTTATCCTACACACAATGTACTGTTGGTAAGCAACAAACACATATTTTTTTTTTATATATCAATTATATATGCTTTTAAAGCTGCCTTTAGACGAAATGTTTTTTACGTATGACTTGTCAGATTTTCCATAACAAAACACATATGTATCGTGTAAACGATTTAAAACATTCATTGTGGTTAAAACATGTGTTCAGAGCATTCCATTTAGAGCGTGTTCTATTTTTATATGACAAAACAGGTGACTTTCAGTGTTGCAACTTTTTCTTTCTTTCTTTACTTTTACGGTTTTTAAATGACCAAAAAGTGCAAAAAGTACTAAAATCGTTGAAAGCACAGTAAAGTTGACATCTTTATTAGCATTAACAAAGCCGCCCACCAAAACAACTGTTGTTAACACTGATTTACTTTGTAGGTTATGTCAGCCGTATTATGCTTGTACGTTTAAACGCAAAACTGTAAGCAATATGTAAAAATGACTACATGTGAATTTTCAAACTGACGTGTCTCATGTAAACAAAATTTCGTCTAAAGGCAGCTTAAGTTAAATTTGTTGCCGCACACAGATTTATGTGTTATATTTGATTCTTTCGCGAACAGGTATTCAGTAAAAAAGCACAAGTGTCATGAACTAAAAAAACATGTACGATTTATTTAAAGTTTACGTAAGTGTATATAACACTCGATAGGTGTATGATACACGCGATTGATTATATAAAATTAAAATTTTGGCGCTACAACAACAAAAACATGCTAATATTATTTTACAGACTACACCGAATAACACTGTAATTTATATTAACTAAAATTTGAAGAGTATTCTTTTAGTTATTGAAGTTTTAACAATAAACTATTAAAAATTAATTTTATGTTGGAAACCGCAAGTGGAAAACTTTTAAAATCTTTATGTAATGCAGTATTCCAAAGTTCACTATAGTGAATGCTAAAAAAATAATAAAAAAAAAAGTATTGAGTATTTTATCAGGTATATTTTCTTAGCCATATTTTTATGTATAAACACATACTTGAAAACATACTTGAAATCATCAAAGCTAGTGTATTTTTATACAGATTGCAACAAACAAAATTAAAACGGATTCTATCATTTATTGTATAAGATTTTTGCAATGTCTTTATAATTGTAAGAGACAAATCCTGAAACTCTCTCAAAAACACCAAAATGCCAAACGAAAATTCGCCAAAATAAAAAAGCACTTAAAAGCAAAAATCAAAAAATTACGTGGTTCCAAACTTAATTTTAATTGGCTTAAGCTTTTAGAATAAATTACAGACACAAATGACATAGCTATTACTTTAAAGTTCTCTTAAATATCTTTCTGCTGACATATAAGTTTTTATAACTCATTGAACTGTTGCAAATTTATTTTAAAAAAATTGCAATAATTCCTAAGCAATCACAAAGAATAAATAGGGAGTTTAAATAAAAAAGCAAAACTAGTTTATAAACATATGTAACATATTTGCTTAGTTCATAAAATCTTGTATGGTGTATTTTGTATTGAATACACTTTCTGTTTATATGCTTGTGAACACGCAGTGTATTATTGTTTAAATTTATTTTGTATATTAAACGTCAAAAAGCATATAAGAAGAAGAAAATAAGTATCCAAAAAAGATTTTCAGGAAGTAAAATGGACAATAGGACTGAAAAAAGCAAAAATTGAAATTTTTTATGCGAAAAGTATACTTTTGATATGCTAAACAATACAAATGTCTTTGTTTAATTTTCTTGTTCTCAATGTGATATGGAATTCACATGCAGTTGATAACACGATTACCAATACAACTTTTCAAAAACATGCAAAATAAAAGTGTATTGGTGTATTGAAATTTTATATAAATATTTCCAACAACAAGCATACACTACTGTATATTAATTGAACATTACACAGTATACACGGATACAAGGGGTTTTGTCAATAAAGCAATTAATTTCTTTTTTAAGGTGTAAGCTTTTCAGCTATTCAAAGTCTATTTTTTTTAAACATAAGAAAGAGCATTTTTGGAGAGCTTAGATTTTGTTTAGTAAATACAACTTCAGCAAGCTAACTTTATTTAAAATTGTGCAGAGAATTTTTAAAAAAATGAATGCTATATTTAAACCAATGTTCTAAGGAACCTTTTCACAAAATTATATTCAAATCCATCCAGCAATTTTTACGTGATCCGTACACAGATAGACGGATGGACACGCAAACAGACATACAGCAATTTTAAAGAACCATATATGCATATGCAAAAATTATAATTATTTTTCGTGTGGATACGATTTAGTACTACACTTACTTTCTTTCTTAGTACTTGATATTGAAGTCTCAATACAGCTTGACACCATATTTTAATTTCAAATATCAATGTTTATAAGCTAAAGGTTTCTTGTTTGTTTCACTCTTCTAATAGCCTCTAATAAATTAATTTAAATTTTTATCAAATAACAAACCAAAATTGTGTCGCATTCAAAATATGAATTTAGATGGCTAAGTGGCGGTAAGTGCAGCTACTTGTAGTCTTGTGTTAGTGAAGTCTGCAGTGACAAATGTGTTTAGTACACAAATTCCCCTTAACACACTGTTAAAGACATTAGTTGCAAAAACCATCTTAATCGTCTGATTAATTCGTTTTATATAAATTTCGTTGACTGAAAGTATTTATTTTGGCATTTTATATAATTGTTTTACTAACAGTACTTAATTGCAGCAATAAAACCACAAATATCTTCAACATTCCATGCACAGATTTGTATTAGTTTCCTTTAACTCGACCAGTTTTTTTATATCTTTGCTGTTTACACTCCAACATGTTTTAATGGAAAAGGAGCAGAGTATTTACCTTCTCATTGCTACAATTTGCCAGTATTTGAGAACAAAAACAACAACAATAAGATATACTTGCTATTTAATTTTATATTCGCGTCATTAATATCAATTTGTTAGTAACATTAAGTTACGTTACACACATTCTTTACAAGTCTGTATATAACTTGGTGTATGATTGTATGTTTTATATTGTGTAATTGTTAGTATGTGTTGGTGGATTTTTTTTCTTCCGTTTTTTAAATGTATAGAGAATTAAGAGTTGATACTCTAGTATATTTACTTACCTCAGCAACAAGACTTTTGCAAACCGCAGTGCACATTAATCACTGTTGAATATTTTCTTCACTATTTAAAGAGATATTTAATCAAGGAAAATCTGAACGTTTATTGAAACGGAAATCATGGTAAACTTTATTTAATGGCTTTGAATAATTTTTTAACGTTTATTAAATTAAATATGGAACTTGTAATTATTTTGTTGCAATACGCAGTTATTATTTAATAATTATTTCAATATATAATAACGTAAAATGTAATAAGAGAGTATGGTTTGCATACAAATTGAGTTATAATAATTATAAATTTAGTCATTTAGGAAGAAATGGCAAGGAAAATTAAAAGTAAAGAAATGGTAGCAATAATCCTATAAACTTAATTTGAAACCATGATTAACTTTTTTATTTCCAGAATATGCTTTTACGTATAAAATACGTTACTTTTCCCCTTATATGTGAATTCATGGGACCAGTAAAGTTGACATCATATAGATCTTAATCAAATTGTCTAAAAATATTCTTGATCCTAAAAATAAAACCTGACGAAAATTTGAAACTCCACAAAAAAAAAAACAAATTTTATTTTGTGGGTGGCTTCTTGGGCTACAAAAATCATTTCTTCGCCTATAAAAGAAAACACTTATCAAGAAATTTCAAGAACTTACGTTGCTCAGACTCAGATCGTATGGCACTAAAAATAAAACACATGATACTTAGCCTTCTGTTACTTCCAGCCTCCTGACAATAAAATGATTATTTGTTATTTTCAACGTTTGCGTAAGTATAGAAAACATTTCAACATAAGCTTGTTTCTTAAAAAATAATTTAAATTATTCGAAAATATTTTGAATTTTCTAACAGTGTCTTTCTCGTTTTAGATTTGTCTATATTCGGATTTAGTCATTTTAGGCTCATTTAAAAATATTTTTGTTTGGTGACTTTTCTGCGTTCAACACAAATACCCCATAGCTTCACATATCTTTGTTCTCTTTAAAGAAAAATATATTTTAACTTCGTAAAGGGTCTGCCATCAAACGATTTTTAAAGTAGTGCTTATTTCGTGAATCGTAGCATTTAGCTTATGTCTGATTCGACAGATAATTCGTTTAATGCTTCCGTTGAAGGAATATGGTTGTGTATACGCTTGAAAAACGCTGAGAAAGTGGGCCTGAGATCGACTTACAGAATATGCCGAAGCTACACTCGATGTTTTGCGCCCTGTTAAAAAAAAAATATTTTTTAGTAGGAAATACAAACGTAGTTTGCAATAAATAAAAAAAAAACACGACAGATATTATTTTATGGCTTTCAATTAAGCCTATTAAAAACTATATTTTTTTTAACTTAAAATTAAAAAAGTTAACCTGCTTTCAGGCTTTAGTATTATTAACAAACTAAATATGTCTTAATCAAAAATAATAACTTTCAAGAAGCTTAAGCGAATATAAATATTAAAATAGTATATCCCTTAAACAAGAATATTTAACTCTCATAGGTAGAGATGACTGTTTTAAAACATAATCGCGGCATTTGGGTTATGTTTTTTGGTTAAAATATCAAAAGTTTTTTTTTTCAATTAATGCGAAATTGTGTTTATATTGTCTATATTTTATATTATTATTACCTTAAGTGTTTAATGAAGGCAACAAAATATTATGTGTATAATTATAATTATAAATAGCTAAATAAAAAAGCTTTGGAAATATTAAGAACAAGAACATAAGATAACATAACGTAAAAACTAATGTGTCTGTCTTTTATATACAACATAGAACTAAGGACGTAGCAAAGTGCTCGTAAATAAAATATCCAAAATATAATAAAACTTAATTTTTGTCACAAAAACAAGATAATTGTTTTGTTTTGATAATATGAAAGATTTTATTATGTTTTTTTATACCCAACAAAACATAAAATCCTGAAAGTGCAAATAAGAAAAATAATTAAAGCAGGTGTCAGAACGTTTGACTGAATAGCGACTTAGTTGATACATATATTTTTATTTATTATAAAGGATATATATACTAATATCGTTATGATAAAATAATTAAAATTTGCTTACCATTTGAACTTTATTGTATACTTGATTTATGAAAGAAAGCAAAAATTTTTTTGTCTTTTATTTCTTAACTTATGTTTCTTAGTTTTTATTTTTTTTTTGGCTCTTTATAGGTTTATATTCACAGACTTGAAGTAAACTACGTGACAAAATTTTTTTGAAACTTTTGCTTGTAGGCAAGAGTTGTAGTAAAGCAATTAGGGAACGCAAAGTAGCATGGCTTGAATTTTGAGACGGTGTTTTTTACATTTGCTTTGTGTACGTTCGTTATGTACGGTTACACTAACGAATATTAAAATTCTAATGGCAAAAATGTTTCACTACGAGACACAATAAAACTCGCTGAAATTTTAAAAGAGAACGAAACTGGACCTTCTTAGCTCCACTTAGCAGAATTGTTACCTACACAAAAAATCCTATGGATGCTCGAAACTTAAATGCCACAATTTTGTCATAGAAACCAAAGAAAATAAAGTGGTATTGATGCTAAACGCTATTTTAACCAGTCACTCGTTTTATGTTAATTGCCCCCGAACTATTCGCGATTGTAGTGCATACAAAGTCATGAACTATCCATAACCTTGTTCTTTTTTTTGGAATTTGCTACAATTTCGAATAAAATATTCTATAAGACAAACGTTTGCTTTTTATTGTTGTTTTTAACTGGCTATTACTCTCCACATCTTTTACTTTATTACAGCTGTCCCAAAAACATAAGTTATCAGTGTACAATAATGTAATTAGAAAAATAATTTGAAAAAAGTGTAAAATATAGTACAAAGTAATTAGTTTTAACTTTAAAAATACATAGATAATTTAAAGTAGTAAAAATAGGCGGTTTTCAGGAACATCTGATTTCCAATACCTCGAATTTGACCATATTTAATCAAAGAAAACTTTATATTTGCTTTCAAGGCCAATATTTTCTAATGGATATTATTTGGAAATTATTATAATACGATGACAATATTTTAAATGCAAAAAATGTTTAAATATTTTTTTGAATGGAATGAGTCGAACCTGCTTTTACTGGCTTGTTTTCCAGGTGAATCATTTTTACCCAAACAAGTTACAAAAATAGCTGACTAATTTCTACTCTCGGTACTTTTACAAACATTGTGTCAAAATTACCTTGTCTGGTACAAATGAATGTTTATTGTTTATGCTAATATAATATCATAATTATTGTGATGACTGTACTAGTAGAAAAATTTCACCTTGGTTGTTAATCATCAGTATTTGGCTTAGCAAATTTTGTGTTTTTCTTTTAACTGAAACTTATCAGTTTTTTTTTTTTAATTTATGTACCATCTGTTATTATGTTTTAAACTCTACCAATCAAAAAGCGTAAATCAAATCCATTCTCGTATGCTGCTGATTAATTTTTTAGACTTATATAATCTTATGCGTTTTTATTGACTTTTTAATTCTTTGGTATTTGCGACAACAAAATTTTTTTTATGTAAAATTTAACACTGTGCTACACGAGTCAGATATTTTTTTTACAAATGCAAAAATGACCACAAGCTATACGCAAAAACACAGACCGAACAAAACAAAAAAACGAAAACAATAAATAAGGTTGTCATTTACAGAATCATTTACACGTTTTGTCGTACATATGAATACATATATATATACCACAGGTGTGACGTTGTACAACATCCAAATACAAATCTATATGTAATTTTTCATATGTTTCGTCGCATGAGTGCGTCACGTTTAATTTTTTTTTTTGTTTTCGTAGTATATTTGCTTCATGTATGGAAATGTAGCTGTACAACCATAAACTCAAAATGTTTTTCACTTGATGTCAGTTAAATTCATCAGGCTTTTAATGACTGCATTTTTTTTTTATCAACAAATATGTTTCCTTCATCCATGTTTATTTAAATATATTCATGTTTGTATGTACGTTATATGAATACAGGTGCTTGAGTGTGTGTGTGTGTGTGTGTGTGATTTTATTTTGACAAAATAGAAATAAAACAACTTCAATTTCTGTTGCACTCAAACCACAGGCCCTAACACTACACTAAAATCTGGTTGATAAAATGAAGCCAGTAGTATTTCAGTAATCACTTGGATTGTTAAATATTTTCATGCGTTTTTATGCTGAAGCTCTGCAAGAAAGTGCCTGCTATTTTGAATACAAGAATATGAAAAAATCCTGATTAAAAGTAAGCTGGGTTATTGGTTAAAACTGTATTTAGTATTGTACAGAGAGTGGCCTTCACTTTAAAAAGGCAAAAAACTTCATTTCATTACACTGTTTTCTAAAAGTTCACTTTTAAATCAAAATTAAAAATAAATGTTAAATAGAAGTATTTTGAAAAACAAAACAAACAAAAAGAAGTATTTATCTCAAAAGCTGTGCTGCTTAGGATTATTGTTGGGAAATTTTTCATGGCTTCTAGTGACACTTTAATTTCTGCACAGCTGAAGGCATTTAGAAATATGTGAAAACGTTGTTTGAGACTATTTAAAAAGCAGGAAATAAAATCAGTTTCGATGACGAAAATAATCTCTGAGCAGTTATCGATCGAAATGTTTTGTTTAAAGTAAGAAAACATAATTTTTTGATAATTCGAAGTCAGGGAAAAAAAAAACTACTCCAAGGAAATAAAATAGTAAAGTATGTTTAATGACATTGAATTTACATTTACATTTGTTTAAGATTCTCGACGAATAAACGGACATAGATTGTGACGAAAACAATGGGTTACGTTTTTACAATTTAGATCATTCAAACTTTATTGCCAAAAACTTCAAAGTTTAAAGTAGGAAACTGAAGAAGGTAACATTTAAATTAATTGCAAGCAAAAAATTTGTTTTAATTTGTCTATTTTAACATTTAAAAAATGGCCAGCAACCAATTTGTAACACAAAACCTGTTAAGACATGTAGCTGGTTAATAGACAAATAATAAGTCGGTTTTGGCCCAGTTGAATTTAGTGTTTGCACAGGACTGTATTATTTTGAACACGCCTTAAGACTGACAGCTTCTTTTTTTCAAAAACTTAACAAGTTTTTGTGGTTTAAATATTTAAATTTTCAAATTGTTTGCAATTAGATTTATGACTGATGTAATTGTTTGCTAAGCGTTTAATGTTTTTTCTTGATATTATAAAAGCATTAATACATTAGAACATATAAATTTTTTTAAGTCTTTTTAATTAAGTTAAAGTTAAACGTAAATTAATTTTTAATATTTTGTTAATGAGATAAAGCTATAATTATGAAAAATATATAAAATTAATGAGTTGTGTTTATAAAGCTTGCCTCTATAATTTTAGTATGTGTATTTAAACTCAAGGTAACATCTCTACTTAAATATTTAACTTAAAATGTTAGATGGGCTATGTTTTATATTATATAGTAATAACATGCTTCACAATCTTCATGTTTAAAATTGAAGCTGCAGCAAATAACTGAAAAATAAATTCCCACAAGATTTAGCACTACTTGCAAGTATCCTAAGTACTTAAATAAAAACTTAAACTACACTGCCTTTTGGCTCATTGCAAGGCTACTCAAGGTGGCAAAAGACACGCTAATACCAGTTTTTTCTTGAAAGTTTCTTCGAAAAATAAAATATGCAGGACTTTTATATTTAGAGGTAAAAAAGAAAAGTATTAGATTAAAGTAAAAATTTTTGGTGCTCGCTTTTAATTGCTTGCGCACATCTCTCATATTACAATATTTTTAAATTTTTTCTTCAACTAAGGACATCCAGGTATCTTAGCCCTGTTCTTAATTAATAGAAAACTGAGCTAATACTTGTTAAACAACAAAACTAATTGTTGGTAAGCAAACATATGTGCTGCGTTTACGGAGGTGTTTTCTTATTTTTTAAACAAATTATCATGAGCTAAAGATACAAAAAAAAGAAAAAATTTGTTGCTGTACAGCCGGAAAGAATGAGTTAATCAAATGCCGAACTAATGCAAGAGCATGTCGGAGCTTTCGAAATTTTAATTCAGGTAAATATGTCAACAAGACGCATGTGTATTTGAATGCCAGATGAGATGGTTAAAACACTTGTATAATAAGAACTTAAATATCTTGGTCCAAAGTTTGTGATTGCAAGGTAAAAGGACTTGATTAAAAACTAGACCCGTTTAAGTCAAAGATTATTGCGGCGTTAATGACAGGAGATAATTAATAAAAATGTAGTCACAGCCACAAGAAAGCATAAGACAAAAGGATGTAGTAAAAATAAACATTCACAGATTTGTACTAAATAACCCCTACGATTAAAATATGAAACAAAATATTTACTGTTGTTTTGGCACTTTTTCTACTTTGAAAGTTGTTGCATTTTATTCAGATTGTGCTTTTTGCAAAAAGTTGAAAGATCTGAAGGTATTTTATAAGAATTTTTGTAGACTGATCTAAGAAATGAAATATCGTTTTAAAAAAAATTTTTTTGGCCAAATAAAAAATTTTTTATTATTTTTTTGGAGTATTTATTTAAAATTTTTTTAAGAAAATCAAAAAAATGCAAGTTTCTATTGATGCTAATAAATAGTTACCTAAACCAACAACAAGTGTGTGTGATAATATGAAATAAATTTATTTTAGAAAACATTTGAAACATAAAATATATATTTATAAGATAAATTAATTTAAGCTCTCATAATTCTTTTTGCTTCAGTATAATGTACATTTTAAAAGTTCTTTAAAAATAATTAGAACGGGTTTTTAATAAATTTCTTTTTTAAAACGTATTTTTGGGTGACTTTAAAATGGAATTCTTCTTTTTAAGCTTTATTTTATTTATTTATACACAACAATACAAGTACAAAATACTTTCAGCAGAGACAGAAACCCAGTTTGTCAGTCTCTTCTTTATGAGATAATCTGCGACAATGAATGTACGAGTTGTCTTTTGTTGTCAAGATTTTCTCTGGACAGTTTGAGGGAAATCGCCGCGAACATACATATATAAAGTTCTGCTGTCAGCGATAAGGTTAAAAACATTCCTGATCTTTTGGTCTTGCATAAAATTCAAGGTCATTTGTTAGAAAATATTATTGATGATTAGTTTGAGCTGTCTTTTTTTGGCCACCAGGGAATTTTTCAAAGAAATTATTACACTGAAGTTTAATATAACGAATGCATTTTTATTTAAAACACGATCTTAGATTGACGGCGTTTGGCCGCATTTATCTACGACGTTTATTTTATTTACTTCTTTTCTTCATCGAATTTTTAATTAAATCTGAATCAAATTTGAGGATTTTGTGCTCACGAATATAATTAATTCTGGATAGCTCCAACTAAAGCTTCATTTCTAGCATTAAAAACATCTGTTATACCAAATTAATTGCAATATCACCATCAATAGTCCTTTATACCTAATACAACTTTCCCAAGCTACTTAAGCATTATTTCTAATTTTTTTTTATTATTCTCTTGTATATTTTTAGAATGCAACAGCGAGAGAATAACTAAATATATTTTACTTATATTTTGCTTTTCGGTGCTCATGGTTTCATGGATGATATTTCTTCTTGAATCTGTAAATGCGCACATTAGCCAAGGGCAAAATCTTACTAAATACTTGTTTTTGTTGCTTTGGGATTTTTATGTTTTGCGTATTGCTTCTACTTTTATATTTTGCCTTTCATGCACTTAACACAAAAGAACATTAATTTTAAACTTTTCCCATATATTTTGTAAAAAATTTTATGTGTGAAAAAAACTGCTGGTATTAGCATTTTTATTATTTTCTCAGGTTAGAGAAAAACTGTTCTTAACTCGAATTTTTGTGTTATCTTATATGTATTTATTACTATTCGTTGACCATGTAACGACTTAACATCTAACTTCTTATTGGGGTTTTTTTTGCTATCTTTTTTTCGCCTAACCAACAGTTGTGCAGTTTACACAGTTTTTGTAGACTTGCTTTTTTAAATGTATTAACTAAATATGCAACATCATGTTAAACGCTTCTTCTTCTTATTTTCACTGGAGATTGTTAAATGGATAAATTTAATTCACAAAGGTAATTGTATATTTAAATAGGTTGTTATAATAATTGTAGCACTTAAAGTGGCTAAGAGCTATTTCATAGAGAAAATTATTTGGCAAAAGATTGAAAAATGTTATAGAAGTATAATCAAGGTTAAATAATTTAACAACTTTTACGTATTTCTTTCTTAATTTGTTCACTAATAAGAAAAAAATACTACGTAAAATACAAATACTTAATTCCAAAATCAGATTAAAGACATATTTTTTAAAGTTGTTTCAAGTAGCCTTGTAATTAAACTAGAAGGCAAAACTTAACTGCTTAACTGCTTAGTTATTCATAATTAATTCTTCGAAATGACTTAAGAATTTTTTGATAATGAAAAAATGTTAAAATATTTGAAGAGACACCAGAACTTCTAAAAACATTAATTACGTAGTAGTCAATTTATAAACATTGTGAAGATCTACAAACAGTTAGGAGCGCAATTAATTCAACATGGATCAATTATATTAACGATCTAAGTATTCCCAACCAATTTTAAATATTTTATTTAGCTGCCCATTCAATCATTTTAGTGGGCAAATATGGGGTCAAAAGAGTTACGACCAACTAGAGAAGCTACGAAGGTACTTCAAAAGGAAAATAGTATTTCTAGCCACTACAACACAAAAATTAAGACCACTTATTCTAATTTTTACAGTAAAGTATACAAAGCGTTAAAGTGTAACCCGATTATCTCTCTGTTTGTGACAGCCATCTATCTTTGCAACCATATTAGCACTCTTAAAATTTTTAACAGAAGAAAAAAATAACAGAAATTAAAGGGTATTTTGAAAGTGCCATGACATTATTGTTTTTTTAACTATGATAGGCAGATGTATAAAATTTGGAAAAAATCCATAAAACTATGTGGCAACAAGTAAAATTAAAATTAAACGGTATGCCAATACTAATTGACTTTTTACTTGTATGATTTGGAATTATACCATTTGGAATTTATATTCAAATAAGTCCGCTATAAAAACAAGTTGTAGAACTTAAGGATTCTTTTCAAAAGGCCGTAAATTTTACGTATATAATAGTAATCGGACCGAACGAAAACTGGTTTTTAATAGCCAGCCATAAATAATAAATTTTGTTTGCAACACTAGCTAACATAACTGTGTTTAAGATTGATATTAAACAAAAGAATAATTTTTTTTGTTTCTCTTATTAGGAATTTTATTTTGCTATCCACTTAATCGTTGTTGGATTTCACATACAAGTTTTATAGTTCGCTGAAAAACCTGGACAAACAAAGAAACTTTAAATGTATCTAGTGGCAAGAGCAATAACATGAAAAAATAGTATACAAGTAGTTTAATTTACGACGATAAAATAACATTTCTTAACACATAACTTGCAATTATATCGTTTAAATGCATCTCGAAGGGTTTTTAGCTCTATTTTTAACCAACTTCAAAAAAGACACGGTGTTTATCACTTCGTCTGCATGTTGACTTTTCATATTTTTTATATTTGTGCCTCCATAACTCTATTATTTTGGAGCCAATTTTAATTTTGTTTTATTTAAAAGTTGATAACAACAGATTGGTCCCGTCTTAAAAACAGTTCATAATCTCAAAAACTAAGGCGTGTCCTCAAGCAATACACGTGCTTTTTACGTGTATTTTAAACCAAAACTAAAATAAAAACTGCATATAACTATGGCTACCAATGGTAGAAAGTAATATAAAAATAAACCTAACAACTAAAAGGATGACCCCGCAGTTGACGTTAATTTATCTTTATTGGCTTATCTTTTAAACCGTTATAGATAAACGCTTGCAAATTAGACACTAGACAGAATGTCGATTGCTATGACCGTTATAGTATCAAGCATTGATATTCAACATTACGAATTAAATTGCGCCCTAATAGTTCATTTAACTTGATGTATGTGGCCATATTTTTGGACCGTTGTAGACAGACGCTTGAAATTTGAAACGAACCTGTATTGCTAACTCCCCTATAGCAGCAAGTATAAAATTTGAATTTGGAATTTAAGTGGTGTCCCAATAGTTAATGTAGTTTAATATTTAGCCGAAATTTTAACCGTTATAGAAAGAACGATGAAACTTTAATGGGACTTTTATTTCTTGGTCCGCTTTATCAACAAGTTTATAATTTGAATGCAGAAATTAAAGAATGTTCTTATAATTGATATAAATTCACTTATATGGGCCTATCTTTTGAACTGCTATAATTGAACGCTTGACATATATGGCGACACTTTTGATTAGTTGCAGACAGATGCTTGATATTCACAATGAACCAGATTGCTAAGTCTACTAAAGCAGCATATATTTTGATTGGTTAAGATTAAAGTTTGATATTGTGCAAATATAAAAACTAAAAGAAAATTCGTTTTATTAGAAACTTAAAAAAAAAATTAATAACAGTTTATTGCTTCAAAATATAAAGAAATTTAATTGAAAGATATATTAAGAAATATTAAGGCGAACATTGATAAAACAAATTGTATTTTATTGACAATATCAATATATTTTACAGCACCAATTACAATAGCACATGTCTTGTGGCTAACAAAAGTTTAAATAAAATTTTATTTTACTGTCTGTCACATATAAATACAGTCATAAAGTAAATGGTTTTTAATCTAAAATATCTTATTAATATTAATATCGTAAAAATTTTTCCACAATAATTGCACGAGTTCTTAATTCGAATATTTAATGGCCCATTTTTAATGCACAAATGTACAATAATAAAAAAATAAAATTAGTCCTAACATTTGGGATAATAAAATTTAACATTTATATCACTCAAATTGACATTAAATGTGCATATATAAAAAATTTTATTTAAGTATACTGAATATATGAATGTGAATGTATTTATTACTAAAAAGTAAAGTAATATAAGAACATTTTTTTTTAATTTGCTATAAAAGGAATTTTATATATCAAGTTCAAGAAGAAAAGGTAGATAATAATTTTATTCTTTTTGTCATGGAGGTAATATATTTATTTAAAATTTGTAATAAACGATAGACAAAGATTTTCATACGGAAGTGATAAAAAATATATTTAAATCAACTAAAGATGTATTTAAGGAAGATTGCAAAAAAATCTTTAAACTTAAAAAAAAATTAATTTACTAAAATTCAATTGTAAGAATTAAAAATTTCGAAATAAAAAAATGTTGTATAAAAATGATTTAAATATATATTTTATAGATGTTTACGGAAACAACAGTGATATAATAAAACCACATTCAAATTTGTTAACTGTGCTTAATTCCTTTAAATAGATTAATAAATGTTTCGTGATATTCTCATGATATAGTTATTGTTTAAAACTAAAAAAATTAGAGGTATTAATGCAATAAAAGCAAATCATTATGGCCATTTCTCAACTGGTCACATAGCTCGTCAGTAAATTTCCCCAATTTTGTATAAAAAAATTAAGAATCTTATATTTCAAGTCAAATTGAATAAATGAGAATCATATTCAACCAACAAAGCAAAAAGAGTGTAAAACTCAAAAACCTTAAATAAATAACAGTAACCATTAGATAACTACTTTTATTTTTCTTTCACTTTTCGTGATATTCTCACTAAATATTTGTTATTTAAAACTAAAAATATAATTACTATTATAAAATATTTATATTTGAAGGAATCAATCACAATTAAATTAAAGATTAATTTGCATACTTTTTTATATATAAAGAGAAGTTATGTTTTATTTCCTACTAACAAAAATTTTTGTACTATTTTTCATATTGAAATTTTTTTGTTATCATTGAAGTTTCGTTGGCATTGTTATCAATAAAGACAATGAAAGAAATTGTTTAATTACTAATTACTAATTACCATTGAAAAACAGGTAAGAGCGCTATATTTGGTTATGCCGAATCTTATATACTTTTCACCATACATGTAAATCAAAAAGAAAAATACTTGTATAACATAGACTTAAAAAACATAAAAAAAATTAAGAATTATATATAATTTTACAAAAAATTCCATCGGCGCTTAATGGATTAAGCATTAAAAAAATTTGTATTTTCTTAAATATCTCTTTAAAAGCTTTAAAATTTTATTGAATTTAATATTAAAAAAAAAAATTGAAAAGTTGAGAGGCCTGTAACTTGGGAAATATGGCCGAGCGCAAATTTTTTCACTTCATGGCCCCATATATTTGTTTTTTTTTTTATTAGAGTTCCTTCATTATTCCAAACGGTGTAAAAAAATAAAGATAGTCATGGCTTTTTACCCGCTGCTTCGAAGGGCACAGATCGAACTTGCTGATTTTCAATAACACCTCTTCCAACTCTACGTCTGATTTAATTTTTGGTAGCTGATTTAGTATCTCGGCAAACTTGATTTTAAAACTAACACGAACGAACAGACGGAAATCACCCAATCGACTTCGCTATTCAGAGGAGGTCAGAATATATATATTCTGTATGGGGTCGGAAATCGCTATTGTAGCAATAATAAATGGTGTGATAAAATTAGTTATACCCTTTTTCCACTGATGGGTATAATATTTGTTTTTAAGAATCACTAATATATGATGGCAGAAAATAAAAAAATACATATATATAATTTTGAAAATTATAAACAATTATTGTTCCTTTAGTTTCTCTTCTTTCCTGAGAGTATTCAAACATATTTCACCAAATTTTTGTGATGAAAATGCCATTTAAAAAAATGCTCTACCATACTGTAATATATATATATATATATATATATATATATATATATATATATATATATATATATATATATATATATATATATATATATATATATATATATATATATATATTTAATACAAAGAAAAGGAATAATAATTCTAATTTAATTATGATAAAGATTTGAAAGCATTTAATCTTTACTCGGTGCAAATGGTTTTGTTTTTTAATTAAACTTCAAAAAACCCTTTTTGTTAAAAAGCATTACGATTAATAAAAATAATGACAAAACTTAAGCAATATTTATAATTCAATGTTAATAAAACCGTCAATTGACTAGTCTATCAAATTAATAATTCCCAAGTATGCTATTTATTTATATTTTTTTTATTTAATTTAATTTTTTTTTTTGTAAGTTATATAAAGTCTATAAAAAGGATATTATAAACATATATAATGTAAAAACTGTAAGTTTTGTCATTTTTTCTGAGTAAACAAGAACACATCTATGATAAATATTTTAAAGTGTAAAGATTTGCAATGACATGATAGAAGTAAATACATATTTTCACATGTTTTTAGCTGTAAATAAGGTTGTGTTGATTCAAATATTTAGTTTGGACTTTTTATATTTTTGACAATTCACAGCGCCTTAGATCAAATTATTTAAAGAAAAAAACAAAAAGAAAAAAAAAAGATTTTAAAACCTAAATTTTCAAGGAAAAAGAAGTTCAATGGTACTTAATCTGGGATGCGGAGTACGATTTAATAATTAAGTCGTTCCGACAAAAATATGAAAGAAGACCCAAATGGTTTTCCAGGAACCCTTCGATAAATCTTGAAAGATTTTGTGCAAATTTTAGGTACCCGGCTAGCATTAAAGTGAGAATCAGGCGTTCTTTGAGTTAATAGCTATGGATTTTACCAAACAAAACGCTTATAATTATGAGTTAAATAGATCTCACTTGTTGATCAATCGAAAACACTATTTCAGTAGTAATTTATCTGGTTCATAATGAGAAAGGTAAATAGTAGAAGAGAAAAGAGAAAGAAAAATTAATAAAAGGTTTCATTGAAAGCTTAAGTTTTCTATCCGTTAAGATGTGAAGACTTTTCAAAATCTTTCAGATGGCTTGTGGTTGTAGCATAGCAATATTAAATATAATAAAAAAGTACTCGAAAATGAAAAAACAATAGTTTTTTAATCGCATGCATTTAACTTTTTATTACTGCTGCTTTTATCTCTATGTTTAAGATAGCAAGAAAATAAGGGTAAAACAAACTTTCTTAGAGCTGGCAGCATATTGCTTAAACAAGAAATTAATATTTAAATGGTAATAATTCGTTACTTTTGAAAAAAAAACGATATTTAAATAATTTTGTTTTTGCATTTAATTTATTATTAATTATTTTTGTATTTCCAATTAAATTTCATATACCTTGTGAAAATGAAAGACAAACCATAATTTTTCTCTATTGCTTTAACTTTGATATGCAAATTTAATTATTTTCTACTATACGATTTAAAACTTCTGCAATAAATCAAAGAAAAATTAAGAAAGGAAAGAGAAGAGAAGAAAATTGTAACAAATATTATTAAAGTTTTTACTTACTGGTTGTATTACTTTGACAAAGTGCTAAGCACTTTCAATGCAAAAGGTAAAATTAAAAAAAAAAACTTTTTTAAAGGCCATCTAAGGAGACTATAAATAAAATTAAAAAGTATAAAGGTATAAAAAGAAAAATGTTTTTCAAATTTTATAATTAACTTTTTTAGCTTAATATTGTTGCTGATTTTTTACGCTAGAAGTATTTTCTTTATTTTATTATATTTTTATATATTTTTTTCTACTGATACCATAAATATACCTTTGTGGGATTTAAAAAAATATCATGATGGAAAAGATGATGATGATAACGTTTATTGTTATGAAGGACAAACCCTTTTTTATTAATGTTATTAATGTAACTTTTGTGATAAGTACTTTTTTTCAAAGAATTAACTTTTTAGGAACAAAAAAAAATTTTTGACCAATTTCTTGGCTTAATAAAAATTTCGATTTTATGACCCATGACCAATGTAACATATATTATAGAATAACAAATACCGTTGCCATCATTTAAGCCAACAGTAAAAGCAATGATCAAAATGGAAAATATGCGACAACAAAATCAATGCTCACATTTTTATTATAGCTGCCAGAAAACTAAAGGAATAAATTCATTAAGATATTGTGTAGTTAACGTGAACCATACGTTACGAAGTGAGCAAAAAAAAAAAGCTTATGATAATATAGATATTGCGAGAGTACTTCTTAAGTGCAAGCTGTGCAGTTTAAAACTTTTGTAAACGAACTTTCAAAAATTTTTTAGATTACTCAATTTCGCAACTGTCATTGTGTTGTTTAATTGGGAACTTATTGTAAAAGCTGCTTTTTTAACAAGGAAGTTTTCCATATGAAAACATAAAAAAAATCGTTACTGGGTAGATTTGGATTATGCCTAAAGGTTCTAGATATGTTTTTTATGGCCCTAAAAACAAAAATTTACGATACATTTCTACTTAGTCAAAACGATATTTGAGAGACTAAAAATAGTTTTTTCGTCAGAAAAAAAAATTAGATTTACTCGTAATTAATGTTGATGTTTTTGGCCACACATAATTATTGTTGATTTTCAAATTATTTAGTTTCACAAGCTGATATGACCTAAAATGTTTTATGTAAATAAAAACAAATTTTTATTACATATTTCCCCAATGTTTCGTGAATGTTATGTTCTCTTTCTCAAGGGGTTGTCTATTTATTTAAAAAGAAGAAAAATTCAACAAAGTTACAATTAAAAACAATAAACAAAATTATACATAAAAATTAAATAAACTTAAAATGTGAACATGTTGTTACATTACTAACAAAAAACAAAAAACATGATTCTTATTATTATTAATATACACAAACATGAGTTTTCAAACACAAAACTTAAAAGACTAATGCTGGTCAAATAATTGCGTATTAATAACTGGAGCTTAAACTGGCTGTGTCTTCTTTGATGTTCATTGTTTTGTTTATATTTTGTTGTATTATTAGACTTTCTATTGTATATCTCATTCTTTGGTTGATTTCTTTGTCCAGTATTTTTACATCGTCAAAATCGGCCTTATGTCTTGGTTGTGTTATATGTTGAGACAATGCTGTTCTTTTTCTCTTTTTGTTGACATCAGCTTTGTGCTCATTTAATCTTGTCTCCAAGCTTCGTTGTATAAAGTTTTTGGCCGTATTAATTATTTGAGACTTAATTTGAATTGCATGGAAGTTGATGATTCTGCCCGATGATATTTCCTTTGCATACCAGTCAAATATTTTTTTTTCCATTTTTGTAAAGCGTCGCATCAAGGTATGATATTTTATTATTCGTCTTAACCTCCATGGTTAATTGAATTTTTGGGTGGTATTTATTCAATATGTTGAGTATTTCTTTTTTGTCGTCAATATTGATTATGGCTAAAATATCATCTACGTATTTTGCTACGTACTTAAGGTGAATGTTTTTGTCCCTTAATTCGGCTAATGCTACGTCCTGTAAATTATCTAATACGATGTCAGCAACGGTAGGTTAAAGTGGATTTTCGATGGTCATACCAAATACTTGATTGTATACTTTATTGTCATATACAAAATAATTGTTGTCATACAGCAAAATTTTAAAACGTCCAGAAGTTTAGAGCGTGGTATTTTTGTTTTTGGTTTTAATTGAGTTCCAGTTGTCCATTATGTTGTTGATAGCAGTGCGAATTTGAATATTTGTGAAAAGTGAGATAACGTCAAACCAAACTATAGTGTCATTAGTATCAAGTTTTATATTTTCTAGCTGTTACTTCAAAAGAATTTTTTACGTTGTATTTGTCAGAAATTATGTTTTTAAGTATTGATCCTATGTATTTGCTGAGCTTGTAACACGGTACTTGAATTGACGACACTATGGGTCGGTGGGGCATGATGGCTTTGTGTATTTTTGGTAGTCCGTAAATTCTCGGAGCTGTAGCGGCGGAACAAGTAAGTAAGTATATGCTTTTGCCAGTTGTCTGTATATTCTTTTTTGCGTAATTCACTTATCATGTTGTTATTTACTTTAAATAATTTTTGAGTAGGGTCTATTCTTGTGATTCGATATGTGTTCTTGTCCTCCAGTAATTGTTCCATTTTTTAATTGTAATCGTTTTTATACATTGCAACCGTTTTGTTACCTTTCTCTGCTTGTGTTAGAATTATGTCTTTATGTTTGCGTAAGAATTTTTTAGTTTTATTAAAAACAGCTTATATAATTTTTTCTTTTTGGTTGTTAATTAAAATTCTTTTAAATTGTGAGATTCTATTAGCTAATTTTAATCTAGTCAGTTCTTTTTTCCCAACTCTGTTATCTTCGATCTGCTGGATGCACTGCTCAATATCTGTTATTACACGGAGTGGTGAAAAACTTTGTCTATTCACGGGTAAAGCAAATTTTTTCCCAAGTGACAAAAGACATTTACATTCTCATGGTATTTCTATTTCAGTTCTGTTTTCAAACCAAAAGTCATTAAAAAGTAGTCCAAGATTTTTAAATTGTTTTTCTTTTGTATTTGTTTTTATTTGTTTTGCTCTATCTGTTTGGTTCTTTATAAATATTTCAAAGTCTTCTATTTCCACAAAATTTAGTATACCTGTTTTAAGGTGGTAGATTTTTCTTCTAATTCGCTTTAGATCAGTGTTTGTTTGCCAAATTTCAAGATTAAGAATTTTTTGGTGAAAATTGTAATTAATTTTTAACAATTTACCTTTAATAGTCGCACACACAAATAATTTTGTTACTTGTATTGTTGTGTTTTTTGTTTGATTGGGTACTAAACCATACGTCCTACATGATAGTAAAAATCGAAGTTTCTGTTGTTCTTGTACCAGTCTTTTTATCTCGTTGCAGTATTCTTTCATAGATCTGCAGGTTTCACCATCATACTTAAAAGTTATGTGTCGGAAATAATTTTTCATGTTTATGTTTTGCGAAAGTAGCAATGTTGAAAAACCAGATTCTACTTAAATAATTTTTCACTTCGGCAAGCTATCCGAAAATTAGTTATTAATGTTGTTGTTTTTGGCCACACAAAGTTATTGGTAATTTTCAAATTATTTAGCTTCACAAGCTGATATGACCTAAAATGTTTATTTTACGTAAGTTTTGAGGGAAATTTTATCCCAACTAATTTGCATGTAATTTCGAGGTTTTAAAATTAATATTTTTTATCGCGTGAACTAAGTGATTGGTAAATCTCTAATCTTTAAGAAGGTAAAGCAACTAAAAATTTTCTGTGCAAAAAATTTTCGTAGGTTCTCAGAAATATTATTAGAATTACAAAATATCCAGATATACATTTTTTTGCATCTTTTCTTGGATTGTCAGAATTTAATATCAATTTAGTAAAATATAACATCATAGATCTCATTAATAACTATTAAACTGGTTTTAATATACAACATATTTGATAAATCTATTTGTTCTTTTACAGCTCATGTTACCGAAAGCGAATATAACAATTGATTTGCATTATACCTTTTGTTGATATGGTTACTGCGTGTTCAAGGATTTTTTATATATTATTTTTTTGCTGCAGATTGCGTGATTATATTCATTGTTAAAATATTATTTTGGAAGGTAAATACAATTTTAAAGAAGTGTGCACAATAATGAAAAGAAAAATTTTAAAAATCATCTTTCATTGAATAGGTTATTAACAACGATGCATCAAAATAGGTCATGCTAATGATATTTAAATATAATTTAATGAAATAATCCTGGCAATACTTTGCTTATGTCTAGGGTTATAACATTTTTGTACGTGTCATATAAAAATAAGAGAAATGTAACAGAAATTTATTTATTCAACATTGTTATGTTATCAAAATGATTTTATTTTTATATTGATTATTTTAGCTATTGAGTACTATAATTTAGGAACACTTTAAGCCTGTCGCCCGTTGTATATTGTCTGCCGATTGTTTTATGAAAATTATACAGAAACCACATGCCAGTAGTTTTAACGAATTAAAAACTTTTGTTTTAATATAAATAGAAATATTCAGGCACTTAATTCAAAAATCGAATTATGAAATGTCGTATGAGATCTGCAAGTGTATTGTAATATTATAAAATTTTTTTTGTAAGGAACAATTTTAAATATTTAACTTACTTCTAAATAGAAAACACAAGTACTTTTGATGAAAAAAGAAATATTTTTTCGAAATATTCGAAGCATACAGTGGCACAATCCAACATTTCGTCATCTTTCATTTATTCTTGACAGGTTATTTTAGCTTTTCAATTTTACATGTATTATCTTTTATTTTTATATTTTTCTCCCATTAAAACAGCTATTTCACCTAATTTCCAATGTAATAAAAGTTGTTATTTTGTTCTTTTGCAACAGATTTAAAGCAACAACATTTCTTAAAATGTAAAATATATCTTACGTTGTTAGCGAATAAATAAAAAAATATTTTTATCAATAAAAGTTTTAAGAAAAACCTGTTTAAAATCCTGTTTATTATTGAGAAAAAGCTTACTCTGTATAGTACACATTATTTATAACAACTTTTTAGCTAAATTTTTAATGACAGCGGTATAAATTAACTATTAAAAAGTATAACTAAACAAATATAATTGAGATTTTTTCATTTTCATTAGAATTCTAATTACCATTTAATACTTAGGGTTTTCGTTTAATCGTAAACCTATTATCTAAGATCCAAAGTCACTTAACACCCTAATAAAAGGATCTTATTACTAACACGGAAACTAAAAATTATTCTAACAGTGTCTCATTTTATTAATAATGGTAAAAACTAACAAATTATTTCACAAAATTGCTGTGATAAAAATGTAATTTTAAAATAATGCTAAAGTATCAAACTTTAAGGTATTATTTATTGTACAAAGACAAGAAGTAATATTATATAAAGGTAATGCTTTGAAACCAATTAATCATTAACCAATCAAAGGCATTACTTATCATTCAATGCTAATGAAAAGCAATTACGCCAAATTATACAAAATATTTCAGTCTTGCACAAATAACTTTTGTTTTTTAAAAGACATTTTAGGAGCTACCTGTACTCACACTTCTGTAGCAATTTTTTTTTTTAAGAATTTTCCTTCCTTTTTTTCTTTTATCACATTTAGAAAGACAAACTATCCCTAGCGCTAAGCAAATAACTAAAAATCTACAAAACTGCTTAACAAGATTTTTAGAAAGTAAACGAATATATTTTAAACATATTTATGATTTTATAAATTCATATTATTACACTCCCTTGCGTTTTTTTTTTAAATTGCCCACAAGCCAAAGCAGTCATTTAGAGATATTTATTCCTGTTGATGTAAAATTTATGTTTAAGTTAAAATACCCAGTTGACTGATATAATTGATCACTAAAATCTTTCGGACATTTCTTCTAAATCATTATTATTTTTGATTTTTTATAATTCTATAGAAAAAAACAACAAATGGATTATAATTTTTTAAAAGTGTTTATACCCTTGACCACAGGCAAAAAAGGAGAATTCTGAGTTTGGCAACTTGGTTTTGATTTCTATAATATCCATTTTCGACCCCATAAAGTATATTTATTCTGATTTCTTATTCATAGCAAAGTCGACTGAGCCATATCCATCTGTACGTTTGTTCATCCATGGTCGTGCTAAAATCAACATTTCCAATGCACTAGATAAGCTAAAGAAAATTTAGATACGCCAATCGATCAGACATAGTTAGGATTTTAGCTATTTAAAATCAGCAAGATCCGTCCATGTCCTTTTAGACAGAGGGCAAAACACCACATATGCCTCTAACTAAAAGTACCATTGTGCATATTATTTTTTAAGATATCAATATGGGTATCATTTAAAAGCTTTTGAGGATATCTTTCAGGAAATACTATAGTTATTTTTTTAAAACGCTTAACCCATTAGGAGACGATTTTTTATGTAAAATTATATATAGTACTTACTTTTTTATTAGATTTACATTAATGGTAAAGGGTGTATAAGATTGGGCATAACCGAATAAAATAAAAGTAAATTTTTAAATATTTAACGTTAAGGAAACATACCACTAAATATATAAATTTCTTAACTTTAAAATCATATACAATTAAACTTGACTTATTTGAGACTCGAAAATTTGCATTCACAAAATAATTGTAATTTAAATAGTTGATCAGCAAATTTTGCCATTTAATGGTATTTATTTGCAGCCTTGTCTAAACCGTATTTTAAAAGCACAACTTCTTTGTTTTCGGAGTTATAAGCTTTTAAATTTGCTTTTTAAATTTAAAAAAAATTTACAAAAAGTAATGTAATAATCATAAAGTTATGGGCAATTCTGGGTTTTAATTAATTGAAAAATGTTTGCAATTTTTTTTTTAAATAACAAGTAAAATCTAAAATATGTCTAAGGATTCAAAGAAAAATCTGTGACCGTTTGTTTAATTAAAAACTGCGTTAATACCATAAAATTAACCAAATTACTGATGAAAAATATCCTTAAAGTAATCAAATTCCTACTCAACTAAGATTTTCTTGTTATAAAAAATTAAAACTCTTAATTGCAATAAATTTCCAAACAAGAGATTTATTTTATTTTGCTTTTTGTTTTATTTTCAAGTGCGTAATTAAAGGAAACACCAGCCAATAAAAATTATTTTTTCAGTCTAAAACATATGTACGCTAAATTAAATGTGCGCATTTTCCCAAAGGAGAAGAGTTTTTTTTATGGAAATGTAAATTTATTTAACTAAAATCCTTTACGTACTTAGAGCAAGGATTAGTCCCTGCAAAGAACATAAAGGGATAAAAATAAAAAATGCATGTAATAAGTAAAGGATTTTTCGAAAATATATATTGTTCGTTTCAGAAAACAAAAACACAAAAGGGATGTATATTAATTGCAACAATTTATAAAATTGCTGTAAACGAAAGCTTAATACATTTATCTTCTATATTTAGTTTTATTCTTTTTTTCATTTTATTCATTTATTAGGTGGACAACATAATACTTTGCTATTGTACAGTGTGGAAAAGTTTAAACTTTTTAATTTCCTTTAAAGTAATTATAGAGGATCAAAGTATTAATCTTTATCTAAAGCTTTGTATACCTTATCGCTTTATTCTATTCCTGCGGAAATTATACTCTTCACAACCAGTAGAAAAACTTTTAATATCTGAGTCTTTTAACTTATTTCTGGTTAGAGAGCTATGCTTAATTAGGGACATACATTATGTATACATTTGTATAGAAGAATCATTCACAAATGTATCTTTTGAGCATTGTTAAATGCTAGAGCATTTCAATGCCCGTTTCTTAATGGTTTAATGCAAATAAGTTATTCTAGAGAACAGACAGATTTTTAAATATTTTGGTAAGTGCTTTCTGTTCTGCAGATAAATACCCCTTTCATTAATTATTTGATTTATTTAAGGTAACAGCACAACAATGAATTATGTTTCTTCTCTTTTCATTAGCAAGGAAATTCAATTCCAACATTAAACAATCCGAGGCAATTAAGAATTTTTTTAATCTCAATTTAAATAAAATTTCCCCAAAACAATTAAACTAAGACCCTAAAAGTTTGTTAGAAAAATGTCTTTTGACCGGTATTTGATTATCAGAATTTCAAATTAAATTATTTAAAATAAAAATTTTTATTTTCAATTTCGGTTCGTAAATAAGCTTTAAACGTATAAAATAACCCAAAAAATTTTTAGTTTTTTTCTTTAAAAAACTTCGTTTTAAATGGAAAACTATAAAAGAAAATATTTAAAGTTTCATTTTACAGTTACGATGTAGGGTGTTTAAGATTTTAATCTGACTGGTTTTTCTTGACTTCCTTTTAGGGTATCAAGGGTTGCTTTTTTTTATTGTTTTTTATTTTCCATTCCTTTGTAAATTAAATATAATCCTTTTTGTGTTAATTACAAGTATATATTACAGTCATTAATGTAATTAAGATAATTACTGAATGTTATTGTTGTTCCTTAAATATTTTTCAGATTTAAGAGTGTAAATCGCGAAAATAAATCGATGTCTGTAAGTGTTCTTAAAGATTTATAGCTTCAAACGTAAACGTATAATACATACAATGTGAAAGTAAATAGTTTAAATAAATGGCAAATAATTTATATTATTTAATTAAATGGCGCATTTCAGTTGTTAAAACTTAAAAGATGTCTTTATTTTATCAAAACTTGGGTTAAAAAATTATTGGAGGGTTGTTTTACTTTACGTACTCGATTATATTTTTCATCTTTCTAAGCAAGTAAATCGTTGAGCGTAATTTCTATCAGCCAGGATACAGTAGAAGATTAAGTAAGACAATCCGCCGAAACAATAGAATGTATGTTTAATATTTGAACTGTGGTATTTCTAGTTAAATAAAACAAATTATATACTTAAAATTATGATATTTAATAATATTAAATATACATGTAATAAAATAGTAACGGGGTAATTTCTGTACATGAAATATTTTTGAAAATGTTATTGTTGGTGTAGATAGTAATCGATATGGAATACAAAACACCTATTCTTGGAATTTTTTTCTGTCTGTCTATCTGTGTTAGCATCACGTAAGACTGCTGGATAGATTTAAATAAAATTTTGTGACGGGGTCCCTCAGAACCTTGTTCCAAATACAGAATACGTTTTTTCATAAAAATATGTCATTTTGTAGAGAAACTAGAGATATAATTGGTAAAGCACCTAACCCAATCTTATTGGTAAAGTGGTAGTAGGACAGTATCCAGAACATTTAATTTTGTAGATGGAAAATTTTTAAATCTGTTTACTGAGCACCACAGCAATTTTGTTTTTTAATTTTATGCTTAAGAAGATTAGAAAAGACACGCGAACAAAGTCGTGAGCACTTATAGTTTTAATAATTGCATTATAGCAAAATATTCTTTTGAGAACTTGAAGCCGTTTTTCGCTTATTGCATTCACCAACATTAATTAAGGCAACCATTGAAAATTTATTTTATTAAATTAATATTAGAAATTAAGAATTCTGCTTGAATGAATCCGTTGAAAAATTCTTTTATAATAAATCAAAACAAATATGTAAATCATTTTTTTTTGCGATTCCATATCAGAAAGCAAAATAAAGTAGAAAAAATATCGCCGTCGTCTGTCGCAGACTTCTATTTCTGAACCCACCTTTTAAACCATTGTATTTACTACAGGATGTATGGCCGTAAAAAAATGTTTAAAGCTTAAAAATGTCCTCTTTGAAGACTTGGTATTGATGTGTAATTTCATGCACCTAAAAGAGTCAAGATTTGTAAAATGTCTCAAATATATTTTGTTATATCTTAACCCTCTTAAGTGCTGATTATTTTAAAACTAGGACAAAACTTGCTCAAAGCATTAGAACCAAATTATGTTCGATAAAAATCATTCAAATAAATATTGTTAATGATCGCGAAGAGATCGGCATTTTTGTTGAGATTATGATAAGGCAGTATAAAGAATTTCTAATGATAAGTAAATCATGCAAGTTAATAGTTTTTTAATAAGGATTAAAGTAAACATAAAGTGAACTATTGGAAAATACTAATTTTGGTGTGAATTTGAATTAATCGCATTAATGAAAAAATACTCGCTGATCTTTTTAAGCCTTTGCAGCTAATAAAAATGTATCATGATCATTTCTGTATCGTCTTGTTGATGTAGGTAGTAACCGACATGGAATACATATTTTTCGAACTTTTGTCTGTCTGTTTGTATTCGCATCACGTAAACACTACTGATTGGTTTTAAAAAAATTGTTTAAGAAGGCCGTCTAGAAGCTTTGTTCTAATATGAATAATTTTCTTTTTGTAACTGCTAATATTTAATAATTACCTAAATTAATCAGCTGGTACTAATATATGTCTTGTTTTTTTTAATTTTTTTTATTTTTACTTAAGTCTATCTATGAGTATATTTTCTCTCGCTGCTATAAAATAATATATTTTAATTTTATTGTTTTTCAACTTAAGTGATAACCACGAAAAAACTAGCAATTATTAAAACTTGAATGATTTAACTTTAAAACTATTCATTTGAAAAAATTTTTGGCTGGCTATAGATATTTTCTTAACCATTATTTATTTAATTTATTTCGTTATACATGATTGAACACTAAATTGTAAAATTAATTGCATAAAAACTATTAGTTTCAATAACAACATGAACATAATCAATACAATCAATGCTCATGTGTATACTTATCATAGTAACAATGCACTTTTAATAGTTTAAGCGATTGCGAGTTTTAAAGTTTATCGAAATTTTCTTTAACAATTATACGTGACTACAGAAGATATATAAGTTGCAGGTTCTGGTCACGTATACAACATGTACCGTGGACTTGACTTTAATATCGTCAAAACTTTGTAATCCAAATAACGTCGTTGCATGGCGAGCAAAACATTTGAAGATGTATGCTTTAGTGGTCTTCACAAACACAAGTGACAGATGGTGAGTAAATATGTCTTTTGAATTAAATGTGTAAGTAATAAAAAAATTAACTTTACTTTGAAATTAAGAACCCAAGAATCAAAATTGGAAGTATTTTACAGTTGAAAACTTCATAATAATATACTTTTAGGGTTAATTTGCTTTGAAATTGGAAGCTAATAAATATTTCTTGGAAAAAAAACCGACTTCAAAACAGAGTTGTCAGTGTTTTAGTGAAAAATCCTAAAATCTTTATATGATGACTTTTAGTGCTAAGAAAATCGCTTAGTTCCTTGCGGATTGTGTCATGAAACTGTATGCCGTCATTCGACATATAGAAAAACGAAACAATACTTAGTTTCTTGCGGATTGTATCATGAAAGTGTATGCCGTCATTCGACATAAATAAAACGAATTTTCGCTACTTCACGCACATAAAAACTTTTATTCAATAAAAAAGTTTCTGTGCAAATTTCCATCGTCTGCCTAGAACTGTTCAACCGTTTGGCCATAAACATTTTATTACATCGATTATTTTAACACTATTTAATTCAAAATTTCAATAATTTATACTTCTTAATATACCAGACAAAGTTGTGGATATTCTGTCTAATTTTAAATGTTTGTATATAACGGTCCAGAAGATAGGCCCATTTAGGTCAAATTACATCCGTTACGGGAACACCCTTCTTTTCAAACTAAAATTACTTGTTCGTTGTTAATTTCAGCAGTCTGTCTGTAATAGTTCAAAACTTCGGCAATGTACATCAAATTGAATAGGGAATATAGGAGAACCCTTTAATCTCCAAATTCACATGTTATACCTGTTTTTATAACGGAGTAAGCGATGCAGATTTGTAGTAAATTTCTAGCGTCCCTCTGCAACTTTTCAAAAGTGTGGCCACATACACCAAATTAAATGAACTATTGGGTCAACTTTAATTTATGATTTTAAATATTAATATTTGTTACTATAACGGTCATAGCAATCGACATTCTCTCCAATTTATAAGCGTTTGTCTCATTTTTTAAGTTGGTTGAAAATTAAGAACTTAAGACCATTATTAATCATCCAATTTTTTTTTACAAAAATGGAAATGAAAATGGCAAATGTCGTTGCAATAAAATTACTGCTATGTTCAAGAAAAATAATATTTAAATTAATATTATGGCGGTTTTTATTTCAAGAATAATAAGAATAATTAACATATTTTTAATGAAAAAGCCTTTGAACTTAAACTAATTAAATTTTTGATTTTGCTTGATATTTGAACCAATATATTAAGCTCCTTTTTAAAGAAATACCAAGAAGAAAAAAATTAATATTTAAAAGAAATACTCTTGTAATTGTATTCGTATGTATAACCATTTAAACCATTCCATAAATGAAAAAAGAAAAAAGTGTTAAAGACGTTTGTAAGTACAAATAGCAATTGACAATTATTGTTACCACCACATATTACATTCATACAATAGTTCCCTATTGTAATATTTAAAATGAACATACAATATATAATAAGGACAATATATGCAGATAGTTCCATAGTGAATTAAAGTTAAAGCGAAATGGGTTTCTTTTTAAAAATAATAAAAATAACTGAAATTAAATAAAATTTTTATATAAAAAAAATTTTGTTAATGCAGAGATCAAAACAACCCCTTGCTTGGTAGCCTTAAAAAGTTACGGGTGCTTTTGAAGTTGGATTTTATTTCCTGTACATAATTTATGATTAGATAAGCACGCGTAGTATTATTACGTTGGCTAAAAAAAACATTTAATTAAAATCTGAAGTAAATAAATTCGAAGTATGAAACTAATTTTAGAAAACGATTTTATTTATTAAATTTTATTTAAATATTTTTCCCAAGAACACACTATGCATGTCCTTCTATGATAACTGGTCTCGATGTGACATCTCGGTAGATAGAAGCTTTATGGACGCCTGGAGTAGCTATTATTTCTAAATTCTAATGCCTTTTAAAATATACATTAAAGAGTAATGCATCATGATAATAGATTTATTACTCTATGAATGACTGTTTTTGATAGCTTCAAGACGATAGCACATGACAAATAGCTCCTAAATTCAATTACAGCTTTCAAATTTTCATAAAGGTTTTCACTATCATTAAGAAGTACTTCACTTCATATCTTTAATCTAGTCTCATTTGTGAAAAACATATCAAACTAACACCATCTCTACATAACAGTTAAGGCCACTAATTGTTTGTGTGAATTTCCTTTGGAAAATTAGACTTGTGAAATAATTAAGTAATTTTCATATTATATTTCTAGTGATAAGTGTTTGTGTATAAACAAGAGAGTTTTATTCAGCTATGCCGAATGTTATTTACCATTCACCATATATGTAGATCTAGTGTAGTAAAGTAACTCTAATTAAACAAAACACATATTGGGGTGACAAGAATTTAAAAAAATAAACAAACAAAAAAAAAAACAAACAAATTACATAAAAATAATATTTTTTCTAAATGGGTTAAGTATTTTTTACAAATTTAAAAATTTTCTAAAATATCTCTTCAAAAGCTAATGTTTATATTGATATCTTAAAAAATATGATGCACAAGCGCACTTTTCTATAAAAAGTTCGATTGGGCAAGCGCCAACTTTTTTACGCTGTTTTTTTTTTTTTATTTGGTAATTCTCTATCGCGCCACATATTTGCTTTTTGATTGGAGTGTTTTTACTTAACTAGAAATGTTTAAAAATATATGGACAAATTAGAGGTGGGCGTGGTGTTTTCCCGCTGCTTTAAAGGACCGATCTTGTTAATTTCCAACAGCAAAATTTTCGAAACTATGTTTGATCGATTGTAATATTTAAATTTTTCTCTAACTCATTTAATGCCTTAAGAAAGTTGGTTTCAACCCGAACACAGACTGACAAACCGACATTGATTTTTATAAGTAAAAAATACAAAATTTATAAAAAAAATGAAATATTATATTTTAAAGTTAAAAACTAGATTTTCTCATAAACTTATATTTAGAATATCACTTTGTAATTTTTAAGTATTAGCAAGAGCATTCAAAATATCTTTAGGTTTGTTAAGTCATACTAATTTGTTTTAACATTTATTTACTAATTATTGTCTATAAACGGCAATTACATTTTCAAATAAAATTTAGCTCTGACTAAAATTTGGGCTGGAATTTTAAAGGGTAAAAAATATATATGTATTTATTTGTAGTGTTAACCAGAAATCATAAGTACATGTGCATAAGTTGTCCATGATAGTAATGTATTTTTTTCTTTTCTTTTTTAATTTTCCTTTTTGCAGCTCCAAACAACATACAAAAACATTATTTTGATTTAAACAGAATAAAATGGTTTTAGAAAAAAAAATTAAGTTCTTCTTGTGCGTTAAGCTCGTATACTCACATATACTCATAATTGTTAAAAAAAAAGTTTTCAATAAATCCCTTTTCCTCTAAAAGAAAACTTATCGACACATTCGGAAATAGACTTTTGGTATGATTTATTACTTTTAACTTTTTAACAATTGTTAGGAGGATAAAGTTAACAAACAGTTATAAAAACAATTCCAGCTGAATCCAAATTATATAAAACTCAAAACTAACATTGAGGTAGAAATTTAACTTTAACTTTTAGATAACAGACCATATGCAAACTTTTAACATTTGTTTAGCTTAGGAAAAAATTGACTTTTGGTTTTTCAAAACATTTGTACTTGGTGTTAATGTATACAGCCCGTTAAAAAAGTGCTCGTACACCAAAAGGATATTTCAAATATAAAATCAAATAATTTTATAAGGTTTTTAAGATAAAGCTATTTGTATCACGTAATGTGTCTGACCTAGTTGAATAGTTTTTCAGATTCACAAAGTACTATTCTTTTATTTCTAGACCCATATGGATCGTAGCAATTATTAATTTATGTGTTCATTTTAAGGTGCTAAAAATAAATTAAAAAATGGAAGACAGAATAAATTTACAGTCATTGAAGTGAGCAAAAAAAATGTAAAAAAAACACACAAGCTTAAGCTATCGCCATTTGTGTGTCCACGGAAGCAGACACGCATAATAAACCACACATTTATCTGCTAAAAACGTAAGATTATTTTTTGCTCACGTAGACATATGGTGAGCCTTTTTTAGTTGTTATTTTTATTTAAAACGTTTATCCATCAACAATAATAATCGGTTTTACTTGAACCAGAGGATCTTATGCGTTGAGGACTTAGATATATTTATATTGACTAAAGTTTAATAACTGAACATATATCAATAGCTTTTAATGTTAATTTGTGCATTCCCGTCCAAAATGATAAGTAGACGTCATACTACCGTTTTGAAATTGAAAATAAGTGAGTTTGCTTAAAATTTCGAGTTTGGAACAAAGAAGAGTTTGCCAGAAATATGTTTGGTTCAGTTTAAATAAAAATCGGCATAAGAAATACTTTCCTACCATGCTTTACTGCTCATAAACATTTTTTTTTTTTTCGAAAATTATAAATTTTGCTTAGTAAACGAAAAGATTACAGTATCAGATCCTAGTACAAGTCAGTGGTAAAAAGCTCACCAATTTTTCTTTTTATTAATTCCTTATTATATACACAACAATTTGCAGAAATACTAATCAAAGTTGAATAAAAGAATTGAAAAACTAGAGGCAGTCGTGGTGTTTTGCCCGCTGCTTAAGTGGACATAAGCTTATCAAGCTAATTTTTAGAAGCAAAATTTTCAAATCTATACCTGATCGACTGGGGTATTTAAATTTTTTTTGGCTCATTTAATGCCTTGGCAAAGTTGAATTCAACACGAACACGGATGGACAGATGGACATTTCTGATGGTATTTGCGGTAAAGGGTGTAGAAATGTTTGTTTTATGCTTATGCCATTAAATTGAAAACGTAAGTTAAGAAATGACACACTTTATAGTGTTTCGAGAGATTATACTTTTGAAAAATTAATTGGGAAATAGTTAATTGTACTGTTTAAAAAAAGAAAAACTGCATTCTTTGCATGTACCTACCTTTGTTGTCCTATTTACTAAACTATTTAGTATTTAATTTGGCTTAAATTTACGTTTATTTAAATTGTTAAGTTTTTTTAAAAAGAAAAATTATTTGTGTTTATCTTTTAAGAAATCATATATATTTATATATATTTAATAGTTTATAATTTAAGCAACAGACACCATTAATAATAAATATTTTTTTTATTATTTATTTTTTTTATTTATTTATTTATAATAGGGCCTGATTAATCAGGAATATACATTCGACATTAAATATTCTTATTGCCTATAATTCACTTATTAATTATTCATTTATTTATTTGTTCAAAATTAAATACATATTACTTATATACTAATATGAAATTATCATACTCAACTCCATGCACAAATACTGAAAGTGATATAACAACCTTAAAAGTAAAAAAGTGGCAGCAAATCAGCAGCATTGTAATGTTTTCTTCATAATCAAGCCTCGAAAACTTTCCTTCCTCATAAGGCACAACTTGATTCCATAATCTTGTTACTCGAACCACGAACAATCCATTCATAATAAGAGAAATGTATCTTTCAATATTGTATAATCGCTTTAGTACAAAATTAACTTTCGAGATAATGTTATTCACATGACAGTCAAACTTAAGACCATTGTCAATGTACACTCCCAAGGTTTAATAATACGATACAAATTCTATTGAGTTATAACCTAATCTTATACAAGGAGTGGCAATATTCTGAGAAAACCACATTGCTCTTGTTTT
Organism: Cistogaster globosa; assembly: GCA_937654795.1. NCBI lineage: Eukaryota > Metazoa > Arthropoda > Insecta > Diptera > Tachinidae > Cistogaster > Cistogaster globosa. The sequence continues at coordinate 115,599,252 of OW569404.1, read as the reverse complement.
TAGAGGACTTAAGAAAATTTGATACCGACCAATTCATGATTCTTCGTAAATCCCTATTGACGTTATCCTCAAGGTAACTCAATCCTTGACCTGTATCATCAGCGAGTAATTGTACATCATCGGCATATGAATACTTTTTACAATATTTAACCCGCTGGTACAAGTCGTTTTAATAAATCATAAACAGAGTTGGACTTAAAATTAATCCCTGTGGCACTCAAAAGTAGGTTCTTAAAACAGATGATTTTTTACCCCTGTATTGAACTCATTGATATATTTCGTTCAGAAACAAAAATGTTAGTCTATACGCTGTGAGTCCTAGATTAAATTGATGATATAATTTGTCGCATAATGTGTTATGAAGGGGAGTCGAAAGCCTTGCTAAAATTAAAGAATACTATCACAGACTTTAATTTCTTGTCTAAGTTGCCTTTTAATTGCTCCACAGAATCAAAAAGTAAGCCTGTGGCATTATAATTTTTCCAAATCCGGACTGGTAAGAATAAATGTAACTCTCAGTAATAATATGTTTTTGAAATTGATTCCTTAATAAAATTTCAAGTATTTTAGAAGTAACATTTAACACGCTAACTGGTCTAAAATCTGATGCAGTACGAGGGAGCTTAATCATTTTAAGTGGAGTAACTCTTGCTTTTTTCCAACAGGTTAGAAAGTTGGCAGTCGTCATAATGATGCTGATAACAAAAACTAATGGTCGGGAGGTACATTGAAATATTACTTTTAAAAATTTTAGTGGAATGCCATCAGGCCCAATGGCGTTGCTCTTAATAGCTATCATACTATTTAACACTTCATCTACATTGCGAAAAGTAAATCCAGTGTTATCGTAATAATTCAATGCAGTTGAATTTATGGAATTCTATTCAGGGGAAATAATTGAACTACTGTTAAACCCCTTAATATCTAATTCAGTCAGTTGCTCTTCCTTACCACTGATGCCGTTTGATTTTAGCTTCCTCCAAAATTGCTTTTGCGATCGACCATCGAAATTGTTAATACAATATTATCTCCTAACACGCCTGATTATAGTCTTCACCTTATTACGATATTTGCTGAAAACTTGGCGATTACAAAACGCCCACTAAGCTAAATTTCTATTGTTTCTTGCATCTTTAATTTCGGTCGAATCCATCCAATTTACTTGTTTCCTAGGAAGCGACCTTCTGAAAGGGACATATGCCTCAAATATTTCTATTACGGATTTGTTAAAAATCCTCAACTGCTCATTCACATCAGACGTACTGTAAATTCCAGAAAAATCAACATTGTCCAGCTGCAAAAGGCAATTAACTACATCGAATGAATTATAGGTTCTATACCAATATATGTAAAGGTTATTTAATTTTGCAACATACTGTTTATCTCTATATATGAAGCGTATCTTTTGAAAACCATTATTAATAATAAAACAAATAGCTCGATTTATTTTATATTAATAATTTTTTTTATTTTTAATCCGTACGAATAGAAACTAGAAACCAATTCGATGAAAACCCAAACAAAAAATATCAATTTTAACAATTGCATGGCGTCTGTTAGTAAATTCTAAGCTAAATATAAACTGATTTTTTTAAATGTTTGTAGAGTTTAGTTTTGATTTTTTCTTTTTAATGATATATATATATATATTTTTTTTTTTTTAATTTTAGCGTTAAAGTTCTACTATTTACCTCTGTCTATGAAGGTAAAGATAACATTAGGTTTAACTTAACATTGCACAGTGGGGCAGAATCAAAATATTTTGGAAATAATTCAGCCATTTGAAAACGGCTAGGCCGATTGATTCAAAATTTGGCACGGGTATAGCAGAGGAGCACTTGAGCTTAAGTTTTGAAGGTGGTTACCCTCCACTTTCCAGGGATGGCGCTATGTGGTCTCAAAGTTGGACACCTCGCTCCTGAAAATTTTTCTAACGCTTGGCATTTCTTCAATTTTTGTCTGATTTTTAAATATTTTACACGGTCTTAAAGTTCTCGTAAATACCTACAAAACGGTGCCTTAAACTGCATGTTTATGTTTAAAAATGATCAAGTTATAAGCATTTTAAAATTAAAATTTTTGATTTTTTCCATATCCTGGTCCAGTTTTTTCGAAGTATTGGGTACAATTTGCAGCAAATTTGTCTGAGTTTTATACCGTAGATAGAAAACAAAATTTAAGATATTCTGAAAAAAATTTGAAAGTAATATCTTTACTGGCTTAAAAATTATACAATTTTCAATTTAAAAAATCCAAAATTATTGCATTTTTGTGTATTTTAGCCTAAAATGGGACACTAATTTAATTTTTTAGATAGAAAAAAATTTTCTTAAGGAATATATAAAAATTTTTTATTTTTATAAAAGCTTACTATATGTGTGTACGTTTAAACCAAATTTCGTATAAAACTGATCATTCTTGTAGAAGATGTAAGTCTTTCAACTTGACCTATTTTACATCGAAATTGTTTCAAAAAGTATTTCGTGAGCCCTAGTCCATATGTGGACTTTATGGGCAAAAGAGTAAAAAATTCCAATTTTGGGATTTTTCGTCTTTATTTTGGGAATTATGGGATTTCCTTTAGCTTAATGTTGCAGATTTGATTTTAGTTAACAAACTACATATGCACAGAAAATTTTATCTGATTTGGTTAATTAATAAAAGTTTTATAGCATATTTAATACTTTTACTTTTCTCAAATTGGACCGTTTTTACCATAATTTTTCAAAATTTTCGGAGCTCAGCTACGAATATTACAATTTTGTTCCATTTTTAATTTTTTTTATGCATGTGAATAAAGATGACGCAATTTCCTATTAAATAAAAAAAGATTCACCTCAATATCATTCTTACGTGCAAAACTATGCGTTCTTAAATATGAGTGTTTCAATATGTATCTCACTTTTATACAATTATGTTACGGAAGTAAAAATTTTCATGCCTGTGTAAAAAATTGTGTAAAAAAACAATTATACCTGAAAAAAGGGTTAAAAATGTAAGGGTTAAAAATAATGGTGCAGGTATTCGTTTTAGGATGACCTATGACTAATTATGTCTTACCTACGTGCCTTTTTTTATTTTTAGCTAGATGCTTTGCTTCTTTAGGTACCCAACTGTTCGATGACCTGAACACGCATATAAATATTTGCATAAATACAATAGATATCATATTTAAAAAAAACATCATGCCGATCACATTGAAGTTTGAGACATTGTGTTCTTTTTTGTGGACTGATGCTACAAAAGGACTTGATAGAATTAAGGCCGTGAAAAAATTTATTAAGGCTACATACAACTGCAGAGTTAATGTCATTGGTACTGCAAAACTGGAAAAATTTTTTAAATTATTTGATCAAAAAATGAAATCAGTTCGCGGAAACAAAAATAAGTTTAAAGTAAAGTATCTTACTTGGATGGATACTGTTGCGAAATTCTCAACCTACATCGCATTATGTGGAGCTCCCTGCAAATCTTATGATGACTTATGTTCGAAGTCTAAGAAAAAAAGGTTAACCGAAAAACTTTCTTCAGTTTCATAAGATGAAGTTTCCGATACGTTCAAAGAATTGCTAAAAAGAAAATCAGCCTTCCGAGGCAGTGCACATCGCCAATATTCTTCCCAGCGCATCTCCAAAACGGTTGAAACGAATTGTTAAAAGCATACCTACTCCGACATCGCAGTCAAATTTTACGGAGGAAGAAGCTATTGCTCTGATGTTGGAAATGAAAATAAGCCGAAATAAGTACCAAATTTTGAGAAAAGCTTTACTTGAGAAAGGACATGCAATATTACCATCATATAAGTCTATTCAAGAAAAAAGAAAGCGATTATGCCATCTCCAATAACAGTTGATGAAACGAAAGCTTCTATTGGACTATCTTCTTTGCTAGAAAATACGGCGTCACGGATTATTTCAGATTTTTCTACTGACCAACTAGAAAAGGTTAAAAACTAATGTGTAAGTACTAATGTGTAAGTGGGGATGTGATGGAATATCAGCCCTTCCTGAGTACAAACAAAAACATACAATAGATTTTAAGAGCATATTCATGGCATCCTTAGTACCACTAAGAATTCGTTCATACTCACTGGTTGCATCTTCATCAGTACGTGCAAACACTTTTGAAGATATATGGAAAAACACAACCCCAGGATCAAAAAATTTTTGTAGGCCTATTTGTTTTGAGTATGTAAAGGAATCAAATACTACGACAAAAAAATTAGTCGAGCATATCAAAGACGAAATAAGATCATTGGAACCAATATCTATAAAAATAAAAGAATACTGTGTTAACATATCCTTTCAACTTAGTTTAACAATGATTGATGGAAAAGTTAGTAACGCTATAACTAACACATCTTCTTATTGGAAATGTTCCATATGTGATCAGAAGAAGTCAGAATTCTCAGATAAAAAAAAACCAACGTAGTCAACGAAGAAGTTCTATCTTTCGGAATATCCCCCCTTCATGCTAGAATAAGATTTTTTGAGCATTTTCTGCATATTGAATACGACTTAAAATACAGAAGTACGACAGAAAATTTAATAACAAAAAAAAAAAAAAAAAAAACAAAAAACAATGATGAACTAAAAGCTCTAAGAGCTTCTGAGAAAAGTAAAATCCAAGAAGAGTTTAGAGTACAAACGGGGCTAATAATTGATAAGCCTCTTCGTAGTGGAGGAAACACTAACGACGGAAATACTGCAAGAAAGTTTTTTGGGGATTTTGAAACTACTTCAAACATAACTGGAATTGACAAAGAGTTGCTTAGAATGGTTAACGTAGTTTTAATGGCAATTAATAGCAAAACTCAAATTAATTCTTTTCGCTTTGGAGAATATACAGCAAAAATATCTAAGCTACTCGTTTCCTTACATCCATGGAGGGATATGACGCCCACAGTACATAAAATATTATGTCATGGTAAAACAATTATAGAATCGAATATTCTTCCTTTTGGGAATTAACAGAAAAAGCCCAAGAAGCAAGAAACTGCGATTTCAAGTACATTCAAATATTCAGTTTTCGAAAATGTTCTAGGCTGTCACAAAACGAAGACATTTTCTATAGCCTATTGTTATCTTCTGATCCTGTACTCTCATCAATGAGAAAACGTTGGATTAATAATGAGGCTTCTTCACCTTCTAACAAAACAGAATTAAAGGATTTACTTTATCTTTTAGACATGCATAGTGATATGACAGATTATTTTATAGAAAATAAATAATAATTTTAAGGAAATAAAAAATACTTTTAACGACTTTTCGTAAATAAAAATTAACAGAAAATTTTATTTTTTATCTGATGTTTTTTATAATGATTATTAATTTAAGATATGCCTCTTGGTTATCCTCTATTCAGGTATAATTGTTTTTTTACACAATTTTTTACACAGGCATGAAAATTTTTACTTCCGTAACATAAATGTATAAAAGTGAGATACATATTGAAACACTATATTTAAGAACGCATAGTTTTGCACGTAAGAATGATATTGAGGTGAATCTTTTTTTATTTAATAGGAAATTGCGTCATCTTTATTCACATGCATAAAAAAATGGAACAAAATTTTAATATTCGTTGCTGAGCTCCGAAAATTTCGAAAAATTATGGTAAAAACGGTCCAATTTGAGAAAAGTAAAAATATTAAATATGCTATAAAACGTTTATTAATTAACCAAATCAGATAAAATTTTCTGTGCATATGTAGTTTGTTAACTAAAATCAAATCTGCAACATTAAGCTAAAGGAAATCCCATAATTCCCAAAATAAAGACGAAAAATCCCAAAATTGGAATTTTTTACTCTTTTGCCCATAAAGTCCACATATGGACTAGGGCTCACGAAATACTTTTTGAAACAATTTGGAGTATATATAGCTTTTTTATAGTATTCTTCCTTTTCCGATCCAAGCTTTGGGATTTTAGAAAATATGGGGTAAAGTCAATTTTTCGATGTAAAATAGGTCAAGTTGAAAGACTTACATCTTCTACAAGAATGATCAGTTTTATACGAAATTTGGTTTAAACGTACACACATATAGTAAGCTTTAATAAAAATAAAAAATTTTTATATATTCCTTAAGAAAATTTTTTCTATTTAAAAAATTAGATTAGTACCCCTTTTTGGGCTAAAAACCACAAAAATGTAATAATTTTGGAAATCGTATAATTTTTAAGCCAGAAAAGATATTACTTTAAAATTTTTTTCAGAAAATCTTAAATTTTGTTTGCTATCTACGGTAAAAAACTCAAATAAATTTGCTGCAAATTGTATCCAATATTTCGAAAAAACTTAACCAGGGTATGGAAAAAATCAAAAATTTTAATTTTAAAATACTTATAACTTGATCATTTTTAAACATAAACATGCAGTTTAAGGCACCGTCTTGTAGGTATTTACGAGAAATTTAAGACCATGTACAATATTTAAAAATTAGACAAAAATTGAAGAAATGCCAAGCGTTAGAAAAATTTTCAGGAGCGAGGTGTGCAACTTTGAGACCACATAGCGCCATCCCTGGAAAGTGGAGGGTAACCACCTTCAAAACTTAAGCTCAAGTACTCCTCTACTATACCCGTGCCAAATGTTGAATCAATCGGCATAGCCGTTTTCAAATGGCTGATTTATTTCCAAAATATTTTGATTCTGCCCCACTGTGCATTGTGTAAATAATTTTTTAAGATATTGTTTCAGAAAACTCTCACTTTTTTGTGATATTACAAAATTTAGAGAATAGTATAACTCAGTTTTAACAAAAATTAACACAGAAAAAATTGTGACATATTTTTTAGTGCCTAAGAATACAGAAAATAAAAAATTTCGATATTCATGTTAGAAGTAAATTTTTAGATTTTTAACAAAATTAGTTATTTTTTATTAAAAAAAAAACCAGAGAATAAAAATGCATTCATGATTTTAGCAAACTCATTAATATCATGAACTAACATATTGTATTGTATTATTATAACTCAGCCCTTACTAATCAATTTTTTAAGCAGTATTTTCATCACTTTTTTAAGCAGTGTTAAATTTCGAAAAAAATTTTTTTTTTAAATTTATTATACATACATATCTGCATATGGAATAAAAAAGATTAATTATGTGTAATAAATTATATTTTTTAATACGATTATTATCATCAAGTTCTTTAACTTCCTTCAGGGGTTTAGGATCTGATAATAGGCGCATGGGACCTAAACATCTATTAAGCCGGTTTCAAATAATACGGAATTTACTTCTGTAAACAATACCAGCTAAAAATAAGACTTTGTCTCCAAAAATAATAATTTCATTGAAAAAATTACTAAAGGCGCTGCAACGGATACGACATTCACTATGAAATTGTTGGAAATGGGTAAGATGAATATATTACATGGGTAAGATGTATATATTACCTGGGTACCTTATGGTGACTGTTTCTTTAATCTCAACAGCTACCACATCATAATATTATGATAATGTAATTTATTTAGTATATTTTTAAGACAACTGACCTTCAGTATCACTTATTCTAAACTGGCATATGGTTGCGATAACAAATTTTAATTGTAGAAATTAATACTGTTAATAATGTCTATTGTATTTTTAGTTGAAGAAACGTATAAGTATTATGCGAATGCTTGACCTTTAATATAAAGTAATGTTGTAAAAAAAAAAAATAAACTAGTACCATAATTGAGAAATCTGTTAAGTATATTATTATTATTTTCTTATTTTTATGGCAATAATCTAGACAGTGTGAGTTTTTCGATTGAAAGTAATGAATATCTATTATTTTTATTAAGTTAAAATTTAAAAATCCCCATAAATTACTTAAATGCAAATTTAGTTTACGCTTAGTTTGTATATGCGTCTATATATAAGTGTATACACAATTAAATATTTAATAAACATCAATGCTGTAGTTAAAAGTAAAAAAACAAACATGTTATTAAATAAATATTTTTATTAATATTAATAAGTGTCATTTACAACACTTAAAATCTTATATGTATAATATTTTATATCTACATGAGCAATTTTTCTTTCTTAATTGACTGCCATGAAGCCACTTAAGATAAGCAGCAATTAAATCTAGAATGTTTATGATATGTTAGTTTATGCATGTTGTCATACCCCTTAAAAAGGTGTGTAATGATTTAAAAATATTTTAAGAAAATTCTTGATTATTTAACTCTCCTTATACTTGTCCAAATAAGTCTTTTAAAAAAATCGGGTATAAGCCAGCAACGCTGAAATAACTTATGCAAGTTTAATTCTATTATAAATACGAAAAAAACTATAAACAAAAAGTGCCAAATGCGTTGTTAAAAAAATTACCTTGTAGGTGCCTAACGAAGACTATAAAATATACGTTTATTATCGTCAATGACATTAATTAGTAAATATTCATTTCGTTGCTTCATTTTAGAAATAAATTCTGATTTAACTAGGGTGTCAGACGATCAAGTTTTCATTCAAGTTTTAAAATTTCTCTCATTTTTTAACCTATACACTTACACTTTAAAAACTTGCTGAGAATTTGCTTTCAAGTTTTCGTTCAATTGAGTCTTTCAAATTACATTCAAGAAAACAACTGATTGACGTTTTTCCCTCCAAATTTGTATTAAAAATTCTGCTATCAGTGTTTTCTTGACATCTTGCTTAAAAACTTGCTTTGAAAATGCGTGCAGCCTACGTCACAGCTTTCAACTTTTGTGAATTTTGACAATTTCTTGAAAGAGAATTGAACAAAAACTTGAACTTGTGACTGCACCGTAAAGAATTTTCGCTGAATACCTCTTTGCGTTTATAAAAAGTGTTTGTGTTTGATATGTTACTTAAAAGTTTTCTCTCTCTTTTGCTTTTTCCCATTTCCAACATTTCTTCAGGGTGGTTTTTTCCTTACAAAAGAGTGAAAGCTTTTAAAAGGAATAAATCTTCTAAAACATTATATAACAATTCAAATAAATAACAATTCCCTTTTTTTTACATAGAAAGCAATAAAACAAGCAACGAAACATAAAAGATAAAATAAAACTTAATAGTTAAAAAAAACTTAGAAATATTAATATATTTTATTCAAGTTCATTTTCGTTTAATAGCGTCCATACACTCTATAACTTGACATAGCATCAAAATTTGCATATTTCGCTTTTATTTTGAATTCGTTGTTGTAGACGTTTGTGTTATTTTGAATAAAACATAAACAACAAACCACCTGCAGCGAACGTACACAAAGAAAGCCATGCGATTTTGTCTTCCCGGCTTGCGTCTCTCCACCTCTTGCCATAAACAAAAATTTCAGGAAACTAATTTCATGCAAAAATCCTTCGTGTCAAATTCCTTTTACTGTTAAATTCTATTGTAAAAATTTATATAGATTTATAAATATAGCGTTTGACGGTTTTGTTACCAGTAAAAATTGCCTATGCTGCCTGATGTTAAATTATTCGCCTTGATTTTTGTATATTTAAAAAAAAAGTATTTACCTTAAAATGAAAAATTTGCGATCTTTTTTCTTATTATTATTTATTAAAAACTATCGTAATCATCTAAGCGATTATTAGTCTACAAGACAGTACTAATATTATATTAATACTTTTTATAAAATTCCTTGTAATTTATGTTATCTCAAACAGTGAACGGCAGTTAAAAGCTGCTACAATATCCATGCTTAAATTAAAGAAAGTTCATATTCAAGATAAAATATTTTTTATTTTAGTTTTAAATTAATTCATCAAATTTCTTTTGCTATCTTCAAAGTTATTAAAATAAAGTTCTAAAATTTTACATCTCTGTAAAGAGTTTTATAAGTACTTACAAACTTGAGAAATTTTTGTTACGAAAATATTTTTGCTTGTGAAAAGGTTCACAGCAAAAATTTTTATAAAAGTACGGAACACATCTTAAATAAATATCCGAGTTTATAAAGCAATTTGCTTGTTGCTTTTTTGTTTGAGATGTCAAGAAACAAAAAGAAGAAAATCGTTTCGTGCTTAGATGCAATAGCCCAGCCAATTGAGCAAAAAATAATTCTCCTAACGATACTACCTAGAAAACAAATGTACCTTGCAATTTCTTATTGAATGACACAGCATAAAAGGGTAATGCGTATCCATGCTTTTGATAAAGCACGTTTCATATCCAGAAACAACAACAATTAGCCCTTTGTTTAATTCTTTCACGGACTTATTGATGTACATGTTTCAAAAACCATAAATATAATAAAATTTCATTCAGCAATAGAACGTGTAAAAAACATGATTATTACTATTTCAGAAATTTTGTTTTAGCATAAAGTGTAAAAATGAAACAAGCGATTTACTTCACAAAAAGAATTCATTTGATTTCATATGAAACCTTAACGAACATTTTAATTAACTCCATTATTTCTTTTTTTTTTCCAATAAGAAAATTATTTTCATAGCTTTTATTAAATACTTGATTGCTTTCATTAGTTATTTATTTGAATCAATCATGTGTTTAATTAAGTTCCAATCTAAAGCAAACAGGTACGAGTGCTATAGTCGTCTATGCCGAATCTTCTATGACCTTTACCATATATGTAAATCTCGTTAAGAGAAGTACCACCAATTAAAAAAAAGGGAACCAAATTTACAAACAAATTTTTATTTGAAAGTTCTTAGCTCGATCTTTTAACTAAAAAGATTTTTAAATAAGAACACGAGGTATATACATATGCGAAATTAGTTTTAATTAAAATTAATAAATTTATAACTAGAAGAAAAATAAAAAAATTGTCAGAATAAATTTTTCTCTTACCTGATATTTTGTATTGTATACTTAGCATTATTAAAGCCAAATGTAAGAAAAAAATTTTCCTCTCGACGATACCTTTTCCTCCTAATAAGAAAAGAAACGAAATTTTAGTTGTTACAAAATTTTACACTTTATGTGTTAATAAGAGTGTATGTCAAATTAATTTTTTAAAAGACTGCTTACTTAAAATTTATTTACTATGCGTGCAATGTCTTGAAGCAAATATGTCGGAATGTGCACAAGTACAGTAGAATAAATACATAAGTATGAATAAAGATGAAGCAATTTTTGTAAAATGAACTATTGCTGTTAATTAAATTCATTTACATGAAATATTATTCGAGTGATGATATCAGTAATTAAAATCTTATAAAATGTACATGTAATTAACACCTGGTTTTAACGGATGGTAAAAAAAAAGAAATGTACACTTGAATGAAATGTGCACTTAAGTGAAAAAATGATATATCATCCTTTTTATCATCCTTTTTGCTTTTAAATGATCATGCTGCAGGCATTTCCAAAAAGATAGATAGGGTACATAAGACGTACGAAAAGTGTAACATGTGATATCTGCATAAAAAAATTTAGTTTTGCTCTTTTTTCCCCTGTTGATGCGTGTAATAAAACCGTCATAGTAAACTCCACCATCTAGCTAAGGACAGACAAGCCATATAGGATTGATGATCCGCACAACCCCGCTAAATCACTCTCTAGATAAGCGCAAACTTTATTTCAAATTTCCTTAAAATTGGTTCAGCAATTTAAGCCGGATTGATGCATAAACAATGAAACAACCAAAAAAAAAAAAAATAAAAGTAAACAAACTTAATAAGGAATTTATTATGTAGATTAAATAAAATTTTTCTTTAAGTACCCTTAGAATTTTTGTTGCAAATCACAGTTTAAGCATCTATGAGGAAATCTACAACTTCTGAGTTATTTCTTAATCTCTTCCTTTAATATTACATATTATTCACGCAAAGTTTTCATTTTATTTTACCATAAACTTAAGAAAGTATCATTAAAGTAATGAAATCTCTTTTTCCAACTTAAGCTTAATTTATTGACATAAAATATGCAGTGCATTTTCCATTCTTCTGTCAGTTAGGGTCTTGGCTATACCTAAGTTGTACCAGCCATTAGTTGTTTATGAAATACTTTTTTTTAAAGAGAAACTTGTAATAATACTGCTGGAAAAACTATGCACTTACAAAAACAAATATATATTACAATTTACGTCCGCAGAAAAAACTCATGTGTTCACATAACTGTGCGCTTAAGATGACACAATGTTTATGAAACTTTAATATATTTTTCATATTTATGAACAAAATTATTGTCCTTAAAAATTTATAGCAAAACTTCATTATAAATGACTGTGTATAATTTGGGAATAAACTTCTCATTGTTTTTATTTTTATGTGTGTTTTTTTTTTTATTTAATTGCACTGCTAAAATTCTCACAATATGTAACATTGCTATTTTATGTTAAAATAGTAAGAATTACTTAAAATTCAAGGTTATGAAATTTGCAATGTTTTCTAGAAGAGTGAAGAGTAACATAAAATTTTTAATATTAGCTAACAACTGTCATCTCTACGAGTTCCTGTTAAACAAGCAGAGTAGTAAACGGAAACAAAGCAACTCACTCTTGAAAAACTAAGGCAGACCACAGCTGCAACATTAATAAATACTGGAAATTATTGTCTTAAAACCTAAAGTAACTTGCTGATGTTAACATTGATATATACATTGTTAAGACCAAAAGTTTTCCCAGCAAACATTACGAAGTGTATTAAATTTTTTTTCAACGAAAAGAAATAAAAATAACTAAGAGTAAAAATAATGTAAAATAAAAAATAAGTTTGAAGATTTTTTTTAAAAGAGCAAGCTTTCAATGTAAGCGTACAATACATTTATGCTCGTGATCTCCGTAAATACTGCCCTATTTCTTGCCTCGCTACGTAAAGTTCGTACAGTATTAAATATCCTTAACTCATATCGTTTCTTTTCTTTAGAAGACTTTGCGTTAACCTTTGTTGACGTTATTATTTACATCAGCTTATATTTTGGGTTTGAGCTTTTTTCCAGATCACAGAAATATTTTTAGAAATTTAGTTTTTACACAAAATAGTTTTTAGTTAAAAAAGTTGTTTAATTGTTAAAATTCTTAGTCTCTCTTTTTCCATGTTTTTTATACAAATTTCGCAGTTAAAAATTTTTTACCATATCCTTAATTATTTGTGCCTAAGGATGTATGATTTCGACAATGGATTTATATGAATCTTTCAGGGAGTTTTAGTTGGTTTTTCTTTCAAACGTAGTTAAAATCGCGACCGAGCCCACTAAAGCAAGATTGACTTCAAATATAATCAATTACTTTTTCTTTCAGTCTATGGTTTTACTTAATGGATGAAAAATTTCACGAATCGTTTCATGTGCGAACTCATGGCGGCTATGATGTACAATTTGAATTTATATGAGAATAATATAAAAATAAATTTTCAAATCATTCAATATCAGACTTATAATCTAATCAACGATAATTCTTATCTTCATCACCTGTAGACTGCCGTAACATACACCTACGCTTGGACTCGTTTGACTATTTTGAAATGAATATAGTTCAATTCTTTGTAAGGTATATTAGAAGTACTGTAAGTGGCGAATATTTTTAAGTTGACTGACAAACTCTCAACTTATCCAGCTTTTAACTCTAGATTTTAGTTTTATGTCTGTAAAATAAATTATTAAAGTCTATTAATTTCTTAATACATCTTTGAACTGATCTTAGCAACATTTTTTTTGCTAAATCTTGTAATATAACTGCGTCAAAAATTAAGAAGGAGTTAAAGAAATTCTGAATAAACTTTTGTTTTTTTTTATAAATGAGTTAAATTTTGCTTTTTTTTAAATTTAAAGTTCATTTTTTTTAATTTCTAAAAAGTTTTAGAACTAAAAATTATTTACAAATAAAATCCGACGTTTTTCAGAGAATTATACTTGAACAGCATCTGTAATATTGTGAAGACACAAGAAGACCGAAGATTGGTACGAAGCAAAGACTTATGTACGAGACAAGTTACAGAGAGAACAACGAAGAAATGCTTTAAGTTGTGTGTCGACTATGTCTAAATTAATATTGATATGAATACTCCTCGTATTTTTATGTACTAAATTAGTTGGTTAAATAAAAGATGTTTACAATGTACACAACCTAAGGTAGATTGATACGAAGAATGATGATAAGGGATGTAGCGATCCAGAATATGCTGCATTTCGTTCTGCTAGTGTCTAGTTTTTCCGCATACGTTTGTAAATATTTTTTTTTTCCATAAAATTTTAAAGAAATGTAATTGAAAAAACTTTAAGCCGAAAGAAATTAAATTTTCAAAAAAAAAATCGTTTCTCTGCATTTTTTTTCGGAAATAAGTGGCTATTAGATTTTTTCGCTATTCTTTTATGCCTCTGTACCTACAAAACATTTTACAAAGCCACAACTTTCTCTATTTGAACCAGGAAGGGTTTTTCTTAAATTAGAATATATATATATATATATATATATATATATATATATATATATATATATATATATATATATATTCTAATTTATATATATATATATATATATATATATATATATATATATATATATTTTTTTTTTTTTTTGATAGAAGCAACTCAAGTATGTGTAGTAAATTTTGGAAAAATATTGCATTTTGTTTTGTTTTTATGTTTAATAAACATGACAGTAAAATTATTTCTTTTTAATATAAAAATAAAAAGACTACATAATTTTCACTCAATTAATATATTTTTAGTTGTATGCTTGTCTATTCGATGTTTTCTACGTCAAATTTTTTAAGAATCCATAATATTTTCAGTTTTATGTTGTACTGGTAAGTATAGAAAAGGTTAACGTTTGTATAAAAGCATTGCATTACAGAAAGCAACAGAAGTAAAAAATAAAATGAAAGTAAAACAGCAACGTATATTCTCACTGGAGAATTCTGTGAAAATTTACTTCATGTCTTTAGGCATTCTTAAATGTGTAGTGATTATTATGTTTTTTTTTTTGTGTTTGTTCTTAAGTACATCTAGATGAGATTTTTGCTGCAGAAGCCTTGCAAAAAAAAAACATTATGAAAATTATTAAGGATTTGCTGCATGCTCATATACATTTAGACGAATTTAAAATGTCTTAGTGTCAAGAAAATGAAAATGATAAAGAATTTTACACATGCCCAAACACTTTTAAAATACACAAAATTAAAAAACGAAATATTCATATCTTTGTGTAAAAAGTTTTTTTTATTTCAGTGAACTCTTTTAATTAAAACAGTTTGAAAGTAAAATAAAAAAATATTAAAAAAAAAGAAACACAAAAAAAATCTAAAAGAAAAAGAAAAATAAAAATAAAAAACATATAATTTTTCTTCTTTAAGTAAATTAATTCAGATCCCACAATCCCTACTTTCATATAAATCTTTTTCAAAGTATAAGAAACTTCTTAATCTGGTTTAGCTTCTTAATATAATTTAATTTTTATAAATAGTTTTTACAATAAGTTTTATTATACATTATCAATTTATATATGTCAAGTTAATCGAATTAACTTAAAAATTTTCTTTACCCATTCGAATTAGTGAAAACGGACAAGTGTAGATTTAAATCTCAAATAGATGAAAGCGGCCGAAAATACAAGGGGCCACAAATTCTCCTAGTCTCAAAATCGCGACAGTTTTGTCGCCTATTTTCTTTTTTTAATTTTAAAGCTATAAGATGTTTCAACAAGAAATTTTTTTACTAAATTTACTAAATTAAATATGATATTAATCTTGACATAAAACGGGTGTTTCTTTTTAAGTGGAAACAAAACTTAAAATCCTTAATAGTTTATTATCCTTCACAGCAAAGGCTAAATAAATGTGTTTTTGAAACAGTGACGCAGCAACACTAAAAGTTATTGGGCGAATTAGTTTGTGCTAGTTTTTGTTGCTTATTTTCTACTTTTTTTGCAGAACTTAGGAAAAATAATTCAAAAAACGTACCAATCTACTTATCATCTTTTATACTAAAATGTAAATCCGCGAAATTTAAAATTTTATACTTGCAACAGTGGACAAAATTTTCTTTTGTTTCCTTTTAGAATTTAAGGTACTAAGCATAAATAAGTTTAAACTTTATAAACTAAGCATGAAGTAAGTATTTTTGTATTCTATGAATGTTGTCTTAAAAACTTCTTCATTAACCTGTTTATTAAGCTATAAACTTTAGTATGTACAAATAAGCGTCAGGTACTAACTTTTAACTTTATATACATAGAAAACAAATAGCGGTGATTTACTATTTCTTAGAAGTGAAAACACGATAAAGTTTTTATATTGTTTTGTCTGAATCATTAAATTCATAAAGTTTTTTGCTTAGGTTTTGAAAAGTTCTTTAACTTATAATTTTACTTACTAATTTAAACAATTAGAAAATTAGCCAAAATGTCAAAATATTTCACACACACACATAACAAAAAAAAAAAAAAACGGACATATTTTGATAACAAATTAATTTTAAAAAATTTCTGCATTGATATTCAACAAATTTTATCGTTCAGAAGGTTTAAGGGCAACAACTAAAGCTTTTCCCACAAAAACTATATTTGGGGAGGCGTTTGCAAATTTTCTAGCAGTTTAAGAGTATTAAAATTCACTATTTTAATACAGTTCATTGCAGAATGCAGTGTTTGACAACCTCTAGAAAAAATAAATTTTGAGATTACAATAAATCAAATAAAAATGTAAAATATTGGTTTAAAAAAATATATAATTTTAATCTCTAAATTTATTAAGAAAATATAAAAAAAATTTATTATTAAGTATCACTTTTTTGTTAATCTACCTTAATGCTTGATTGCTTCAATGTTAATGTTTTATGTTATTCTCATATTTCCCCCGCAATAAAAATATTTCATTTTTAAGTTTTAAATAACAAAACTTTTATAAAAAATTTATGAAATATAAAATTTTTACAATAAATATAGATTACCTTAATAAACAAAAATTATTTTTACAAATTTTCAAAATAAATTAAAAAAAAGAGATATATTACACACCACAGCATTTTCTAGTACGCTATGTATCAGCAGCATTATTAGACTCTTAGGTTTTGATCGTTGTTAACATCTTCTATTTAACCAACTAATTTAATTTTCATAATCAATCGGTGTTCATTTATTTAGATGAAATCCATCTGGTTGTTCTCTTTTTAGATCGTCACATATATTTGTTTCAGGGATCATAATGGTTATAATTTTATTAAAATAATACTCTTCAATTTATATTTTACAATTTTTTTTTCTATTTGCAAATTATTGTTATTTTTCGAGTTTTTTGTTTCAAAAATTAAAGTTAGTTTTCAATTAAAAAAGTAAGAGTTTGTGTACAAACAATGGAAATATTTTTGAACTTTTTTCTACAGAAAAAATAAACCTTGAACAACAAATTTTATTTTTTAAACAAAAAATAAACTTAAACAAGAAAGAGTGCTATATTCGGCTGTTTTAAATTGTTTGATTAAGTAGCTCCTACCAAAAAAAAAAAAAAATATTGCGGTGACAGAGGATTAAAAAAAAAGAAAAAAAAAATTAAGTACGATATATTTTTTTACATAAGCATTTTTAACAATTTTACTATTTCATATGATAACCATGATGACCATATTGATAATCGGATTTTTTACGAAAACTTCAGGAAAATATGGGCGAGCGCTAATTTTTTTGCTTGATGTTTTTTTATTTTTTATCTCTCTCGCTCCATATTTTTGTTTTGTTGATTAAAGTTACTTTATTGTTCCGAGTGATATGGAAAAATTAGAGGCAGGCGTGTTTCAAAAATTGATATTGTAGAAATTATAAACTGAATGTCAAACTGAGATATTTTCATTTTCCACTTTTTGTGGTGAAAGTTAAAAAATAACTGTTATTTTTCAATCAAAAAAATAAAACTTGAAATTTAGTTTTTGAGGTAAGAAATACAGCTTGAGAAATAAGCAAAAAAAAACTTAAAAAACAACTTTCATATTTAAGTTTTTATTAATTCTGAAATAAATAAAAATTAATGCAGTCAAAGGAAGTTCGAGTATCGTGGTATTTATCTTTCATTATGATTTTTTGGTACAAATTTATTGAAAAATCGATATCTGCGATCCCTTATTGGTTCTTGTTTTCTGCTGACTATCCCTTTAACGATGAATGCGATTTTTATTTTTTTCATACTTTTTCTATACTGAAGGAATCATTAGCGCGCGGTGAAGTCTGCGAAGTTTAGGACTCTTAATTTTTAAAATTATTAGTCGTATTATTATGGATCGCTACATATATAATAAATAAACGAGAAGATTACTAATGACGGTTACAAGTTAATATAAATTTCGTAATTTTTTTTTCTTCCTCAATATATATAGAAATTAATATACATCAATGTAAACTTTAGCCGAATTAAGAATATTAATTTGTTACAAAATTAATAAATGAAAAAATTTGGATGCCAATTTAAATAAATTTTATCTACAAAATTGCAGTTTGGCATTAAAAAAATATTTTAACCTTTTAATGGGTTTTAAAATTTTCTGTACAATCGTATGTTAAAATTATAATAAAAATTTAAAATGAACAATTATTGAATAAAAACTTATTATAAGGCTAAATAGCATTAGACAAAGTGTACACAATAGATAACAAATAGCAAACACTTTTTTCATTATAAATAAATAAATACATGTGTTTGTTAAAGAACAATAATTTAGATATATAAATACATTTTGTTGTTTTGTATAACTAAACAAAACTAACTAAATGTATCTTATCAATGGATTTTCCAAAAGAAATAGATTAATTTTAAGACTTTAAGCACATTTTATTAATTATAAAACCTTCTTTTTTTTAATGTTTTGATCTACAAAATTGATTCCTGTTTCTATAAACTCAATGCATCTCTCTACTTTAACAGTTTAAATGATACTTATTTGACAAAAAGTATTTACAGTCTAACTACACTCTTGATAAAATGCTTAGAACCACTTTAATTTCTGTTTTTTTTATCGACTGTTAAAATTTAATTACCCTAAGACAAAGAAATTTTCCAGGATAACGAATATATGAAAAATAAGGAAAGAAAAATTATTTTTAATTTTTAAAAGTCCTTTTTCTTTAAAAAGACTAAATTATTTTTGTTTTTCATTTATATTTTGTATTTTAAAATTTTTTTGCAAACTTGAAGAAGAAAAAATATTAATGTCTAATAATTATAAGTGAAGAGTGGGCAAACACCCACCGCAAATTGGGTTTCAAGCTGGTATTTAAACAAAAGTCTTAATGGTAAAAAAAGCTACTGGGAATGACGAAATAAAATTCAAGAAATTAATTATTTCAAAAAGGATGCTAATTGCACAATTTTGTTTATTTATTTATTAATTTATTTATTTTTTTTTTTGTTTTTTGGTTGAGTGAACATATTTTCTAGCCTTTTCATGGTTTTTTTTTGCAGAAATAAGAAATCGTTTTAGTTTTTAACGTTACACTATTAAATTTTTTAATTGCCTCTATACTCCAGATTTTAACATAAATTTTCACAAATTCAAACTCAATAAATTAACCGAATATATATCTTGGTAATTTTTTAAACTCTTTTTAATAAGTAAATTTATATTATTTTTATACGAGTTACAATTTAAAACATCTTATCCATAACTACAACTGAAAGAGTATTAAAATTTCGACCTTTAACGTTTACGTTAAAGTGCTTTTAGATGACGCGTATTTATAATATGACATATCGCTTTTTCTGTATTCACGCGTAGGAAAATTTTTTATTTAGAAAATTTCCTATTTTGGATTGAAATCTACTAAAAAGTGACGAAAACACTAAGTTTGCAACTATTATATAAGTCTTAAGACTTGCATTGTACTTCGTGAAAAAGAAATCTAATGGAATTGTTATGATTGTCAAAAAATTCAACGTATTACTACATTTTATTTCTACACCTTTTTAAAGGCTCTTAAAAACTACAAAAATTAATCATTTGCCATCAGAAAACTTTTAAAAATGGACACTTTTTTACACTAAACAGGTTTATCAAAAGATCAACAGGCTGCTGTAGTCAAAGTGGTAAACACGCTGACTACAAACCTGGTTGTTTCAGGGTTCAAATCCTGTGGCAATCAAAATACAAAAAAATGTTTTTTTCTGTTTAATGGTATAAAAACATATTCAGAATAAACAAAAAACGTGCAGTCTCCTTCGTCGGTACTTTCTCATAGCAGATTCGCCGGCGAAGTAAAATAAATAACTCTCTCTCTCTCCTTTCACCACCTGTCTTATCTCTCATCTATCCCTTTCCTAAAGAATGTAGCACGGTTACGAAAAATAACTAAATAGGTTTTAATGCCTGAAGTGCTACTTCTCTTTTCAAAAAAAAAAAAAAAAAAAAAAAAAAAAAAAAAAAAAAAATAATAAGTTATGTTTTGAAATACAAAAATATTTTCCGCAAACACTAATAAAAAACATTTCTTTTACAACATAGATTACATTATATTTCATTACACAAATACATTTAAACGAAAACATTCTAAATCGAATGAAAAATGGCTACTATGAAGGTCACATAAATTATATTCTATGAGTTTTCAAACTGACAGGTCTTATGAAAAATATCGTCGCGTCGTCTAAAATCACAAGTTGATAAATATTATAAGAACACATTAAATATTTATGAAAGGCCCTTTCGTATATAAACAACTATTGACTTTTTGGCAACACAAATTCCTTACCACATTATAAGAAAAGAAAAAATAATACTAAAGTGCAATACTTTCAAAATGTTTAAAATGTTATTCAATGCCAAAGTCATTTGCGTGCATAGTGACAACACATTACAAAAATTAGAATACATTATTTTTTGCTTTTGCCAAATTATTATTCTCAGTTTGGCTTAACATTAGCAAACAATAGTTCGCTAATAATCTAATAATGTTTGTTACTAAAGATTTATATTGTTTGTCTTTTGATCTTATCGCTTGGATTATTTGGCAAAACACAATGTGAAATTCATATGTCAAGGCTGATGTCGTAAGTTGCTACAAAATACTAAACACACAATCTCATAAAGATTTGAATGCACACACTTATTTAGTGTTGTTCTAGTGTTCATGTCATATCAGGAGTGTTTACAATTCGGGTGAACGCTTTCTATTATAAACAAGTTACTGGTAATGAATATGTACATACATACAACAATGTATATACGTAAGTAACAAAACACGCATTTACATAAAAACACACGCATATAATATTATCTACATATGACATTAGTGTGTGTAGGCATACAGGAGTAAAGATACATTTTAATTACAAATGTTAATAATTGAAATTGTTTTAGATGTTGTTATTGCAAAATAATGTTAAGGAAAACAAAAGCTATAAAGGGCGAACAATACAAGAAACAAAATGATGGTGATGACCTCCATAAATATTTTTGTCTATTGTGATTAGAATGTGATTTTGTTTACATGGTTAGTCTTATTGTCAGTAAGTTGTATAAAAGTTTAACAATAAAATAACAAATTTTATCAATACTCTTAAAAAAATGGGCAGAAGAATTTAAATAAAAACTTCAATTAAAACTTTATACAAAAAATGTTTTAGTTTGAACATAAATAAAAAAAAATAGAATAATTATTAGTTTAAAGGTATATTCAGGTTAGTCACATATTTGGCCAAAGCGTAACCACTATTTTAACAAATTTTTCCTGACACGTATCATTAAAAATAACTATTTAAACTATAATAAATGTTAGTATGATGGATCTTATATTTCTTAGAACGTATTTGACGACAAAATTTTTTTCCCATATTTTAGTGGTTACGTATTTTTGGTTAAATATAAGGCTTATATAAGCGTACCCTTAGTCATTGTAGATAATCTGTTAAAAAATTATATAAAGGAAAGAAAATTTCATGGAGATTAAATTTTAAAGCCATTTGAGTGATAGAACCACAATGAGGATTCCACATAATAAACGCTGCAGGTTAATTAAATGTATTTGGTTGGAGTTTATTCATTAACTCAATTGTCACCTTCAAACTTGACAATGGCCAAAAATGTACCTTTATACCATAAAATTGTGTGTAAAATTAAAGAAACATAGATTGAAATGCAAACAAATTTATTGTTGATTCTGCAGAAGTTTTTTGGAAATAAAAGAAAAAGAAATAGCTATAGATAATAAGTTGTATGCAGTAAAACTATTATAACAAGCCAGAATCTTTACTAAATAGACTGCAAATATGATAAGAATTTAGTTAAATTGCATAAAATAAATAATTTAATTGGCTTTTTCCTAATTTCTGTTTAAATTATTTAATATATTTAAATGAATCATACATTTTTTTATTAAGAACACTCAACAAATCTGCAAAAAACTAAAATTATTATCTTGTTTTACCTGCAATAATTATTAAGAGATTTCTGGTAAATTCAGTTAACTTATTTGTTAACTTATTTATTACTTATTTATTTATTTGCAAAAATATTTAAACTAATGTCTAGATTTAAAACATGTATAATTGTGTCCCCAAAAATAAATTTGATTTTTTCAAGTATATGAGTACTATTTAATTACATTTAACAACCTTGCAAGATTTTTTTAAATCATCGCTCTTTTGTCAGTTTGACAAATCGTATTCAACTCAGTTCTACAGAACTTTTTGATCTCTACATGAAATAACACAGAACCAATTTTTGCACCTATAAAATATTTTATTTTTCCAAATTAAAAATTTATTTGAATTATAATTAATTAAATTGCTAATTTGAAATTCTTTTTTATTCAAATATATATTTGATTCAGTTAATTGTTTTGTTTAATTTTTTTTTTCAATTAAACATATAATACATTCATACATATACAATCTGTTAATAAATAAAACCCGTTAATAAAAACATTTTATAATAAAAAGGAAAATTTTATTAAATTAAAGGATGTTTCTTAAGACTCCAAGCGTTTTCCTCATTAAATCTTATGTTAAGTTAAAGGAATAACGTTTTTGCTAATAAATTCATTTTCAATAAATCTAAAATCTTTTCACAGACTTAAATTCTTCATAATCAGGTTTGTTTGGAAAATTGCATGAAATCACAATGTATTTTTATATCATACATTTATTTTTTTTTTCCTTTTCTGAGAGAACCAATTAATTATTTTGCTTGTTAAAAGTGACAAACAGAAAACCACAATATTTAAAAACAGTTTCACACAAACAATCAAAAAATTTTACACTCTTTATTTATAAAATACAATACAAAAATGAAAAAATTACAAACCAAAGTTTCAGTTCAACAATTTAATATAATATATACGAATACATATACGAATACATATACCACGTGGTTTAACGAAAAAAATTCAATTTGGTGGCGGAAAACATATGTACATATTTTGTGATTGAAATCATATGTACATAAAGTGATTTCCAAAACATGCATAAATATTCAGTAAAGTTCACTTAGTATTTTTAAGATGCACTGCTTTAGATTTCTATTCTTAGTTCTCTAATCCCACCTTAGTTTAAGGTATAGAAAAATTATAAAAAGTTAGTTTTATTAATTAATTGTCTTTCTTATCAATACGAGATAAATACAAGTAAGAATGCTATATTCGGCTATGCCGAATCTTATATACCCTTCACCTTGTATGTAAATCTAGTTTACTGAAGTCGCTCCTTCCAAAAAAACAAGTATTAAGATGACAGAGAACTAAAAAGAGGCAATAGAATTGAGTCAAATATATAATTTTTCGTAAAATGTAATCGGCTCCTAATGAGTTAAGCATTATTAAAAGATTTTTGTATTTCCTCAAAAATATCTTTAAAAGCTTTATAAAAATCTATTTATTGTCTTTAAGATTTAACATTTTTTGCATATGATATTTGTCAATTTCTTTTGACTATCGAACATAACTAAATTCTTAGAAAATAAAATCACTTAAATATCTACATACGCTCACGTTATACTATAAGAATGAAATTCTATTTATTTAATATTTGTATTCTGAAGCTTGCATTTGAAATAGAAATACTAAATATTTGTTAGTATTTTTCAAAAATGTCACGTAAGTTAAGTAGTTGCCAATCACGTAGTGTGGCAATCCCGCATGATTTTATGGTTATACTGGAGAGTCTTCCAATTTTTGATTTACCAGTAGCAGCAGTTGCATCAGAATAAACAAAAATATTTTGTATTGTATTATAATGAAAAAGTTCATTTTGCATAGATGTAGATACAACTTCGTATTAATATTAAAAATATGCAAAATTTGCAAGGAATTTTTTTTAGCAAGAAATATGGTTTTGGCAAGAAAAAAGAAAATTAAAAATGATATTAGAATTTTAAATTGTATCCTTAACGGAATACAACATTTTAATTTAAGAGATAACCCAGTTTTTTTTTTGAAAAAAAAAACCCAAACGATTATGCTTAATTTCTTCTTTATTTAATGGTGAACAACCAATGATGAAAAGAAATTGCTTTATCACTAGAAACTAAGCCTTACAGTTATACAATGAGAAGATTATACAAATTTCGCGAGTCAAGTATGGTTTTTACTTTTTCTCAAAAGCTTTTTTAACTTTCTTCAATTATCTAGATACTTATGCAGACATCTAGTTTTCTTATTTTAAACCTAAAGAATGAATCACTTAGCTCTTCGGAGACCTTGACTGACATTTAAGCACAAGCTATGCATAATAACGTAACAGCAAAAATAATACCATTTAGAATCAAAGCTTGGAGATGTATAAATATTCTTAACTCTTTCATACATATTTTGCAACCATTCCTTCGTTATTGTTTTGTATAAAATCGTTATTGTTTCAGGAAATGCTTTTTAAATTTTTCTTCAAAAACTCGCCTTGATTTTCAAACGTAATAAATTTGAATAGTTTTATTTAAGTATTTTTTCTTTTAAGGTTCTTTTTGATTAAATAGTATGAGATTTTTGGAAAATAATTTATATTTTACCCAGAGGAATACATTGTCTACAGGGGGATATTTTTTATACTTTTCTTTATTTCCAGCCCACACTTCATGGAAAGGCAAGGCAAACGCTCGTCCTCTCTGTTAAGGTTAATGGGCTTGCTGAGTTCTTCAACATAAACTTAATACCTCTTTACTTTTATGGCATAAAAATTACAGTTTCCTGTATTCGAAACCGATAGTGATCCTGACTAAAATAAGGCATTAAGCCTCTCCTTACTAATAGTGTATTAATCCATAAAAAATAATATTGTTCTAAATTACTTATCATTATTTTAAATTTTCCTATGAAATATTTCAATATTTATATAAATTAAACTAATTTAACTTAATAAAATATTGCCAAACCACCCAAAATAATAGAATTTTTTTTTTTTTTCAAATAAAACGTTCTTCGTAAAAAGATATTTCAAAAAGTCTGTTGAAATATTGGCTACCGATTAATTAGACCCCATTCGTGTTTATGTAGTATTCCGTCTTTGTCTTACGTGAGCTATAATCGATAACGTAAAAGTAATTTTCTAAATTATAAGGTGGGTTTATTGAATATTTAAGCCTTTTTTCGTATTTAGTTACGAAGATTAGGTATCCAAATTAAGAGTTTTATTTCTTTTTATTAATACTATGTTTTTTTTAATAACATACAACAGTAACAAAGCTAAAATACTAATCATTTTCTATGACCAATAATATGCCAGTACAAAACTTTTCTAAATAAGTTTAAAATCCAAGTAACATTTTTTTTATTTTCAAAAAAAAAATTTATAGTAATAAATATTTTGTTTGCAGAAGCTATGGAAGTTTTCTTTAAAACTTGTGTTACGAAACTTGTGTCAATAATATCAAAATACAAATTACTGAAGTTTAATAAACTTTAAGTTATATTATTTACACAATCTTATACTCTAAATTGAAATTGTAATGAAACGTCAGAAAAACTAGCAGTACTTCGCTGATACAGCCTCAAATATCTTCCTTAAACGTTTACATATATGCGTTTAGGTTTTTTGGTGTGACAATTCTAGTCCAACTAAAATGGGTTACAATAGAGTAAAAGGGATGCTCAGACTGCGACTGGCAGAAAAATTTATATTATTCCGACCTAAGTGGCTTCCTTTTGAATAAATGCAATCCACCGATTCCCTAAGCTCAAAATCCCTACTATATAGCAATACGTTGGAGATCCATTTGCCTTAGGAATTTACAATCCTAACCTTCAATGTAATACGTTTGGCAATTATGATAAAATGTGTTTTGTATGTATGTTTTTGTTTTTGAAGTATTTAGTAAGAATATCATAAATATTGTAGTCTTGATCATTTCTTTTAAAATAATGTTTAACACAAAGAAAATTATTAAATTAATTTTACAAGTAATTTTATGCTTATCTTTCTGATATTTAAAAAACTCAAAAAAACAAATAATAATAATAGAATAAAAGAGTTTAATTCGTTTAACTTAAATACGATGTACTATTAAAACTAGCATCTTTTACTTAACGTATTTTAAAATAAAGACTTAATTTGCACAACTGTTTGTAATAAAAACTTTATAATCATAATATTTTAATATCTTTTCTATACTTATCTAATGAACTTAAAGTCAAATTACATGTTTCCCTCCAAAGTTTAGAGTCTAAGCCCTAAACGATATTAAAAAACTTAAATTTTTAAGGTTTCGCAGTTAAAAATAAACATTTTTTTTGCCAAATTATTAAATCAAATGTAGAAGACAATACATTACTGAAAATTACTCACACTGTTTTTCAAAACATCTCTGTGCATATTTTTCATATAGAGTAGTGGAAAATGTTATATAAAGGTTCTTTACAGAATTTTTTTAATTCATTTCTGCAAAAATTGGAAAAAAGAAACTCTAACAATGGCTACAAAATAAACGTCAATTATAAAATTAAAACATTAAGTAACTAAAACATTTTAAACATATATAATTGAACAAAGTTAAAGCCTTTTTTAGATGTGGAAATAAATACATCATAAATAGAATTAATACAAAATATGAAAATAAATAATAATAACTTTGCTAGTCTTTGTCAATCACAAACGAGGTATTTAATTCATTTAATTCATTTTAATTCATTTAAAAACATAAAATAGTTTCACAAGCAACTTGTTAAAAAGAATATTACCTTTTGCCTTTCGAAATATAAACAATTTGAAAATAACTGAATAGTCATCGAATTTAATATAGTAAAAATACTTTAACCTGCTTTTTAGCTAATTTTGAATAATAACAGTTAAATGTTAAAAGCTCTTCAAAGTTTAAGTACGATTAAGCTACTGCATTCCTTTGAATTTGTAGTACTGCAAATACAACTACAAATACAAAAAGAATTTATTATAATTAAAGTATTCTATGAAAATTTATGTTATTCATTTGAAAATTACTTAAACTTTTGTAAGCTCTGAAATTATTAACAAAAAAAAAACATAATAATAACTTTTTTAAAAATCTGAAATAAATTGGTAAATATTACTTCTGCTTCTGCCAGGCAGTTAAAAATCGTCGTAGTTAAACTTTTTATTAACTTTTATCAAAAAGTAAATTTATTCTTCTTTTGAAAGCCTTTTAAATAAGTAAAAAGTCCGCGAAAATAAATGCGCCTACGGTAAACTGTTTAAATATTCTTTTGGATTACATAAGCGAGCATTGACCTACAAGTTTTAATTGTTTTCAGTTAACGTAATTATGGTTACTTAAGAATTTGAGTACATCAAAGTTTAATTGATTTATTTTTAATTTATAAGTAGTTGGTTCTACATCCTATGGGAATTTTAACTTATTGTTTACTTAAAGGCAATGCATGAATGAGATAACATAAGAATATGAATTACACATTTTATGTAAATAGTTTTATTGTCTAGATCAGTAAAAAAAATGACCAATATGACCAAAATGACCGTATGAGTCTCTCTAAATCTGCTTTTCATTATTAAAAAAAAAATAATAACTTACTAATACACACCCAATGAAGTTTATTTTCAATCAAAGAATTAGTTTCTGGAAAATAAATACGTTTTTATAAAATTGTATGTTTGATCTCGGATTATTTACATATTAGTGACCTTAATGTCTGCTAGACATTAGTTTTAAACATCGGTTTTTAGTTTTTCCTCCAATTTAAATATTATATTAATAAAACCTAAAATTAGTAGAGTAATTCTTGAAATCGGTGGACTTTAAATCGCACTCAAAAGTGACATATTATGCATAGGAAAACGTCATAATATCAATAGACATTTTGTCTTTCTTAGTATGAATCTAGTGCCACTTGTGAAAGTATCATAACTCCACACTTAACACGTCAACGGCTTAGCATAAAATAGATTTTCTGCCGGTCACAAGGATTTTCCACTTTATGGTATAATCAACACCGACTTCGCTTACCAAAAATTTGTTTGTTTTCTTCAAGCCTGTTTCTATACAAAATTTTAAAATCCTTTAAAATAATTGTTTCTCCATTTTAGAATATCCCTGTAACATGTCCCTTTTTTTCTGTTATATATACTGATAATTAGTTATAAAAATTAAATAAACATTCACAAGTGTTAAGTATGAAATAATTAATAAAATCTGTTTTCAAGTTTCATCACTTTAATTATAGTGAAAAGTCAGTGACAGAAAATGAGCAGATTAAAATTAAAATAGTTATATATCAACAATTTACTTAATTTGACAATTTTTTTTTTGTTTTGATTTTTTATATAATTTTTAGTCAAATTAAAGGATTTTATATAATAACTAGCTATTTCCGATTCGCTTCGATACGTTAATAGGACTAATCGTAGCACATTTACTATTCTTATCCAGCCATAAGAGTTTCAGTTTGTAAAAACGTAACTTTAAAAAAATAAACCATAAATTAAACCTATAATATCCATGGACGTTATGACTCTACTTTGATGGACATTATATCACATCGTATTGTGACATAATAACCTTGGTATGACGTTATGACATGTCACCGTTGAAAACTTATATAAATAAAAACTACAAAAGAATGAAATGGTAATAATATGAGTAAATAACTAAATAAAATTATAAATAAAGTTTATTTTATTCTATTATTTTATATTTGAATTAAATTTGTACAATTAAAATCATTGTTATAGCCGTTGTTATCATTAAGAGCCTTTGTGGCATCAATTTATAAATTTGCTAAGTAATCTATGAATAAAACCAACAATTTTAATCGTATTCAATCTGTACGACCAAAATTGTGACATAAAATCTAATTTCTAAATATAATAAAATTTTATAATTACATTCTCTAAATTTCGTTTGGTTATTTTAAGTCATAAGTTAAAGCCTTGAACTGTGGCCACATTTACATCTAATAAACTAAATTCGGATCTTCTTAGGAAAAAATTTAATGAGCTTGGCAACAATTTTGTTTGTTATCACTTTTTTTTATTAATTTCAATGATGTTTGTGTATGTCAATACCATCCAACTTCCTAAATAGTAAAAGCATATTTGTGTTAAATTTGACCACACAATGTAAATTATCTTTAAATTATTTTCCTTAAAATTATTTAAATCCTTTTGTATGCACAACTATTTAACGTAGCTGTTCATGAATTTTCTATTCCTGTTTATGTAAATAAAGAACTTCAATATATGATTGCTCTTGTTTGTTATGACCCTCAAATTGTTTACAGTAAAATTGTATTCAAAGGAAATAAAAATTGTTGTCAAAATGGTTTACGAAATTTCCTTCTCCACACTAGGATTTTATATCAAGGATTTCCTTTTTTTGTAATGAATTGTCGTTTGTTTGGTAAGTGAATGTTTTATTTGTTAAGCCATGCGTGTGTTTTGACCAAAACTAGTGAAAAATGAAACTTGTGCATAAAATACAACAAAAAAAAACTCTGTAATACATAAAGTTTAACTCTCTTTATAATGTTAAATAAATCTCTATTTACCAAATATAACAAATGACCATAAGGTTGATTTTTACTTGCTACAAGTAAACAAAATGCATGGATGGATAAATTTTGTGAAAGTTAATTTTTATTTGCTTAGCAACGTAAATAAAAAAGAAAAGACGAAAACTTAGATATTCATTCCAATATAAAAAAAAGATAAACTAAAGCGTTGTCGATTTTGCAGAAAATTTTATTAACCAAAAAACAGTAAGTGTTAAAAAATCTAGCAAAATACATTTTAACGTATTTGAAACCAAATACGAAAAAATGTTTTGTTTAAAAGGTGTCTATAAATTTACACGAGTTTTGCAAAAAATAGAAAATTTAGTTTGTGCATAAAATTTTAATTTCGCTCTGTATCACAAGGTACATGATATAATTAACTTGTCAGAAAAAATTTTCTAACAGAGGAACATTTGCTTGAGCTTTAAAAAATAAAAAATAATTTCTTATAGTACAAGTACTTTTTGTTTACCAAAAATAATTCTAAAACTGATGGACTAAATATTAAAGGATCATTATGAACCTTCAAACCAATTTGCATTTCAAATTTATTAAGCACTACGTCATTTTTTAAATTTAAAATATTGCTTATTATTTTTTCCATATTTCGCAACACATTTGGGTGGCATCTTCAGGAAACCAGAAAAAAAATATTAAGTTCTTAAAAACACAACAATAAATTGAAAAATGTTTATAAATTTAAATAATTAAAAAAACCACCCCGGATAGCATTTTGAATCGTTAAAGACTCTTCCACGATCGGTACAGTCGTTGAAATTAATCACCTGCGTTGTCGTATTCCGAGTCAGTTCAATGTGAGAACGTGTGTTCTGAAAGCGACTCTTTCGTAAGAATCATCTACGGTGCTCTGAAAACAATCGTGTAAGAATATTTAATTTTCATTTCAAGCCCGCCGTGCAACAATTTCATTTATGATAATAAAATGAAATCAAAAGCATACTTTTGCTGCAAAATAAAAGTGTTTTTGAGAGCCAACAAAAATTAAATAAATTTGTCTAACTATCGTCAGAAAGATGTAGTTATGATTGTGCAGTTCAACAAAAAATAATCGTGCAACAATCAATAAAATGACTCGTAAAAGCTGCATTTACAAGAGTTAAATGCGAATTTGAAAAGCGTCAAAGTGGTTCAAAAACGCATAATTTGGAAAAACAAAATAAAATTGTTATTTAACAATCACCTGGACGATTGCAAAAAAGAATAGTAAAACGATCGCGCTCTTCAAACTTCCAAATGCCAGCTAAGAAAAAGCAAGACAAAAAAAATAGAAGTATCTTAACATAAATTTAATAAATTTTCAATTCTCAAAACAACATTCAAGTTATTTTAAAAATTAAAAAAAAAAAACGAAATATGTATGCAAAAAACATTAAACAAATACATTTCCATCTCGAATCCACTAAGTATCAGTATCATCCTTAAAGTTTGTTCTTTTTATCTTTAATATCTCTAACAAATACCGCCGTTTCTATTTCTTTCCATGACTAAAACTGATGCGTTTCCAAAGTTGGGATGGGCACGATGATTTAAACTACGGTTTTTTGTGGATTATTAACGTCCCTATATCTTTAATCAGACTTATGTCCAGCTATTCTAGTTCTTAGTTTATTATTATTTTTTGTTTCTATATATACCTTAATACAATTCTCGCTAACATTACCATTACAAGGTATTTTGTTTAATTCATTTGATAAGCTCCATTTTTTTGTATTTTATCCCTTCTTTTACTAAATAATCTATTGAAAGCCTTTTATACCATTTTATATTTTTTAACATTAATAATTTTTAAATTTTATATCCTTTCTGCTACCTCTAGTACATAAATTGAAGACGCTTTTTCGCATCTAAATAGTATAAATAAACTATTTATTACTTGCGTTGAAATTATCACTTAATATCCTTATTTCTTTTGTGAAAGTCTTTAACACTTTACTTA
Source organism: Cistogaster globosa (assembly GCA_937654795.1). Lineage (NCBI taxonomy): Eukaryota > Metazoa > Arthropoda > Insecta > Diptera > Tachinidae > Cistogaster > Cistogaster globosa. The sequence continues at coordinate 115,567,489 of OW569404.1, read as the reverse complement.
AGTACACTTCTTCTATCAAATTTTTAGCGGTATTAATAATTAATTTTTTGTTGTTATTTTTAGAATAATAAGTGATAATTCTCTCGGAAGCTGTCGGATGTTCTACTAATCCATTTGTAGTATTTTCCTCTCCTTATTAGTAACGTATTTTAGAAGGCAAGTTTTAATGTTTTCTACAGATTTATAAATAATACAAAACAAATCATCTACATATGTAGTTATCTTAATTTAATATTAAGTTCTTCAATAGATCTAATAACTTTTCATAACAATATCAGCCTCATTATATAGTTTGCTAAGAATATGATGCTAATTATTTACACTCAATTTATTCTGTAATGGTCTAAACAATATATATTAATATGGAAGTTACTGGTGTAATATATCAAGAGTTCTTTAGCTACACGATACTAATTTTTCATTTCATATGGGAGGTACTAGTCCACAGTTCCAGCATATTTTTGAATGACATTCCTGGAGCCTTGATTATTCTTTTTATTTAACAAAAACCTTTTAGTAATCGGATTAAGTCATACTTCTATTATTAAGTACAATTTAACTAAGCGAAATACTTAAACAGTTTTACACGAAACTATTTTTCTAGTTAAAATTTTATTTTGAAATTTATTTTTCAATATTTTGTTGAGATTTTCTCCCACTTTGCTGTTTATTTTCACATCTTAATATTGATTCTTTATAATAACATTTCATTTAACTGTATAAAGCTTTTAAAAGTTTAACTCAAAGTTCTTTTTTTTAAATGTGTTTTAAGTCCTCCTATATTGTGTTTATTTTAAGTAGTCCTTTGTGTTTTTGAAAAGCATAAAAATCTCTGCACTAATACTTCGTAAGGCAGAAACCAATTTTCATAGACGAAATAGAAGTAAAGTTAGGTTGTTCCGCAAAAAAGGTTGAAAGTAATTATAATTCACATAGTTTTAATTCCTATTTAATAATAAAAGAAAAATCTCTTTCATAATTTTCAATAATTAAAATATAAAAAGTATTTTTCGAAATAAAATTTTGTTGAAAATAAATATTTTTTTTTTTTTGCTAAATCTAATCTCAATTATGCATTTTTGTTGCTTGTGCATTTATATCGTGTTGCATGAATGTTATGTTAAATGAATGTTTTAAGTTTCCAACGTCTGTTGTACCTATAAGGAAGGTTTCCGTTATAAAAATAATTATGGGATTTATCTTTGTTTTTCCTGTAATCTGTTTGTAATGTACGTTCTAAATACCAACTAGAACATTGAAATATGTGTAAGTATATTTTAAAAATTTTTATTTCCATTATCTTTGATTTGGTAAAGCAAGTAAATTATTTTGTATAACAATGCTACCAATGTAGATGTTGAACATTTCCAATTGCTTATTCTACTTTTTTAATATTTATTAGTTCATATAAACAGTTATTAACTGTTATCAATATATTCATTTCAGCCTCTAGAAAATATTGCTTTAGCAGTCAGTTACATGATTTTATGTGTTTATTGTTAATGAAATCGTTTGAGAATTTTACCTGTGTGAAGAAAATAAACATATATTCACATGCAGAGGAAATGTTAAATGTTAAAATTTTTACGTGTAGAATACTAAATTTTTTCATGCAGAAATAGTATATTTAAAAAAAAATTATATTGATTTGTAAAATTAATTTGCTGTTTTATTTTTACAATAATAACACCACATCATTATTATTTCAAGCTTCCGATTCCAAATAAATTAGATCACTTCTGTATTAATTTAGACACTAAGTTGGTTGTACACAGCTTTTTAATAAATTAAATATCCAGATAATGTAATGGGCCTGTTGATAAAAACAAGAAACAAACATGAAGTAGAAGATTTTACAGAAATTTAATTAAATTAAATATATTATTAATAAGAGAAAAGCAATTATTATTAAAGTTTTGACATTATGTCTATGTCACCGATACTTAAAAGAGTTATAACTGTAAAACAAAAAGTTAAAGTTTTGATATGATCATTCTATCAAACGAACATTAATTTATTAAAAACCCCAAAAAAGCATTAATATAAAGACTATTTATGCTAACATTTCCAACAAGGCTTTGAAGCACAAGTTTAATGTTAAAAATGTTGTGTGTAAAGTTTTCTGAGGCGATGGTAAAAAAATTTATACAATAAATATGGCAACAACACGTCACTCTTTGATGCGAATTTTGGAAAAAGGCATCAGTTATCCAAACACTGCAAAAATGAAATTAACTTGATAGTGATCATTGTAAATGTTTAGCTAATGGTGATCTATTAATTTCGTTACACAAACTTTACAAAGACCTAAAGCTTTACTTCGTTGGTCTCTCTATATAAAAAAAAAGAAAAGATGAACATAAGCCGAAAAATCATTTTTTAATTCATTTGTAAAAAATAAAATTTAACGGTTAATTTGTTTCCTGCTATTGACTTGGAAATTACTTATAATTGAAGCTTTTTTATACTTCTTTAAGATTTAGAAATAATCGCTTCAAAAGCTTAAAAAATAAATGTTATATAAACAAATTTATTAAGCTTTAAAAAATTTTCTTAAATATTTTTTGTTTTATAAATTTTGTAATACCAGCCGCTATTTTTTTTTTTTTTTTTGAATTAGGACTAGCACTCAGGGGATGACCCCTACTTGTGCAATGCGTGATTTGAAACATTGCACATTGAAAGTGGCAGGAAAGACCTCTGCTGGGAGTTTATTCCACATACGAACTGTTCGGCTAAAAAACGAATTTTCTCTGTAATGCGTAGTGCGATTCGCTGGCCAATCGACCACAAAGGAATGCGCTCTTGATGCAGAACGGGTTGCGCGTATGAATTTACGGTTTTCAGGAACGAGTTTCCTAATTTCATAAGAGCACATTCCGTTGTAGTAACGATAAAACAGTGATACACACAGCCCACATTGCGTGGATGCTCCAGTGAGCCAATAGAGCTGGATACCCTACTGTCACCGATGAGCTTCTTCGCTCTCTCCTGTACGCGGTCAAAAAAATAAATAAAAATATGCATGCTCCAACGAACATCCCATTGAATTTTCATGCCAAGAACATTGAGAGCTTCTGATTCCTTAATATATATATCACCCATAATTACAGGTGAGGTAGCATGTTCAGTAGTACTTCTGTGCGAAAGCGCACTGCACTGGGTTTTATGAGCGTTAAATTGAACCCTGCTCGCCAGGCTCCATTCAGAAATTACAAAAAGGTCGCGATTCTCATAGCCTCAATTTCCCGAAAGCTTGGTCCACTGCGAAACGAAAATGAATGGCATATGCTGCAGTCATCTGCAAAAGAATAGATAGGGTTGTAAGTCTAACGTAGAAGCTCATTAAGAAAAATAAGAAATAGGGTAGGGGAAAGGACAACTTGTATAGTGCGATCTTTGAGAAAGCTCGATATAAGTCGAGTGAGGCTATTACCAACACCAAAAGCAATAAGTTTTGATATGAGTGCATCATGCCACACTCAATCAAACGCCTTGGAAATATCTAAAGCCACCACCTTACTTTCGCCGAAATGGTGAATGGATTGACACCATTTTTCCGAAAGGAAGGCCAATAAGTCACCCGTAGAGCGTGCCCTACGGAAGCCGTACTGCCGGTCACTAAGTAAGCTGTTGGACTCCAAATATTTCACAAGATGAAAATTAAGCATACTTTCCATTACTTTAGAAAGTGCTGAGCAATTTGCGGTCGGGCGGTAATTTTCAGGGTTGCTAACCTCTCCCTTTTTGGGGATTGGTGTTACATTAGCAACCTTCCAACATGATGGTAACTTACCAACATCAAAAACCAGTGCTAGAATTCCATCCGGACCAGGGGATTAATATATGTTGTTGTAAAATAAAAAAAAAATTGTAAAATCAACGAACAAATGGCTTTCTTTAACTTCATTTTGAGATGTTAGTTTTATTAATTTCATTTGTTGTTTTTCTTACGATGTGTTATAATTACTGTAACTTAATTTTGTAATTTCATAGATTTTGGTTTAATTCCTTAATTATTGTTTAGTCGAATTCACAAATTTTAGTAAACAATTTTTTTTACCAAAAATGTGTGTTAATTTGAATAAAATTTTGGTAATTTGAACAAAATGTTTCACTAAATTATTTTGTTTTAATTTAGTTCAGTACAAAAGTACATTTTTTTAATTAAGGTCAGCACAATATTGGTGAAGAATGTTGAGGTGCTTATCAACGCAAGTACTTACATATTGTTTCTAGCGTGTATGAATTTGAAGGTTTTACCTTAATTAGCAGCATCGAAAATAGAAATTAGTTTGTTTATGTATGTTTATACATATGAAGATGTTCACTTGTTTGTGTATGTGTACGCACGAATGTGTCAGGTTATGAGAAGCTTAACGCCTTGACCAATCTTTTAAAATGTTCACAGTATTTTGTTGATTATCACAAATTTAATATGTAGTGGTTGGCACCTTCCGTAAAAAGAAAATAATTATTAGTAACGAATAGCAACTGTTAATATCCGGAGACAAAAATGTTTTTAGAAATGTATAAAAATGGGGCAGCAATTGTTAACAATCAATAACGAAAAATTAATTGTAAAATAACTACAACTACTATGAATATATATATTTTTTGTCTCTATAACTCCAAAATAGTTAAAGTAACTTGAAGTAATTTAAAATTCAACATGAACAAAAATTACAAATTTTTACTGTCGAATATAACAAAAAATATTTGTTTGTAAATAAAAATTCTGCTCTAAAAAGAAAAAATTTATTGATAATTTATACGTAAAAACCTAAAACATTTTACATAAAACTAAAAGTTATAAACAAAAAAAAAAAAAAAAAAAAAATTAAAATTTCGTAACTTTAATTATTATAAAAATTTTTATATAAATTTTAATTGCTTAATGGCCAATTTTTTTTACACTTAAAAAAAGTTTATAATTTTTGATAAATGTTACCATACAGAAAATTATACATAAATTCTGCTAATTTCTTATTTTTTCTTTTTTCTTTAAAATACTTACACAATAATTTGCAAATCATTTTCCTTTAATAAATTTATAGACGAAGAAATACGTGAACTTAAGCAAGTTTAATATTTTTAATTTTTGTTAAATATTAGTTAATCTATTTAATTAAAATTAAAAATTTCAATTTAGTTGGGTGTTATCTAAGTGTAATAACTAATTAAACATATTTTATAATAATTAAGCGTATAACTACGTTTATACACCAACGTTTTGACAGTGAAGTTTATAATAAAATTTGACGATTATACTGCAAACTGACTTTTGAATTTCGTAAATATAATTTAGTGCTTATGCATGAAATTATGAATTTTAAATAAAGTTTTAACGGTACTTTTAATATCCATTTATAGTTTTAGGTTTAACATACCAAAGCAAATTTTAATTTTCAATATTAAATGAAGCGTTAACCTACTTTAAGAATTATTAAACTAAACACAATCACATTTATGCTGTGTATAAAAACATCCTTAAAAAAGGATAATTACACACACCAAACACATAACAATATTCATTTATATATCTTTCACCCAAAATATACGCTTCTTTGTATATATGTGTATGTAGTATTATTTGCCTAAAATAATGTCGCCATTGAGGCTTATGGCATTAAGCCAAATATAAAGTAAAAGCACATTAGTAGGAATATAAGGATTTTTCAAACAAAAATAAACGCATACACACGTACATATCTATATACTTAAATTAAGGGACATATACATACGTTTGTCTACGTATTTAGCTTATATGTACAAATATACTTAAAAAACTTAATGAAACATACACACACACATACGCTAAAAGTTTTCAAAGGCCGTCAAATAAATTATTTGAAAAGCTAAAACGTTATTATTATTATTGTTGTTATAAAAATGAAGAAAATACACATTTTGAATTTTATATTTATAGGTAAGCAAAAGATATTAACCACGTAATAAATTGAATTGTTAAGTCAACTTTTTATCGTAATTTTAATTCTAACTTATGTAAAAAGCTTTTTCTTATTTTAGTTGGATTACAATAATAACAAACTGACGAATAGGGGCTATCTAAATCTGAAATGAAGAAGCGAATAAAATCTTTAAAACATTTCCTTGCTGAAAAACTTTTAGGTATGACCCCCTATTCATCCATATAATCATACTTATATCCTTAAGCAATATTTTCAATAATGTGTTTGTTATCATAACTTTATGTTATACATTTCACTTTGAGAAATAGTATATAAAATTTGTATATACTCGTATAATGATGATCATTTGAAAAGGAGAAGGAAAGACTGTCGAAACGGGAAAAAGTCTGAGGAACAAGAAGTAAAATAGATAAAACTAAATTGCTACTATTTCATGATTTAGGTTTGTGATAAATATATATGTATATATGTATATTATTCACTTGATTGGATTGAACTGTGCAATATTCTATTTTATTCCCTTCTTCACGATTATAAAACACGAAAAAAAATTAAACTCATAAAGAAACTTTTTCTTTTCCTTGTATTTGAAATACGGAAATGAATAAATTTCAATTGTTATTTATAGAGAACATAAAGTAAATTTATTTTCAGTTATGCAAAGAAGTAATAGATAAACTTGAACGTTAAGTAAATAAAATATATTTAGTGTAATAATTGTAGTAGGCGTTCAAATATATTTTCGTAAAATTTGTTTTAGTTTTAGTAAATATGCTGTGAAATACATATTAATTTTAATATAAATATTTTATATAATATTTTTGCTTATACTTACATATTCATTAAAAATATTAGAAAAATCAGAACCATAAGCAATTCAATAAAATGAAAAACAGGCGCACGAGGCACGGCTTTACACAAATTTTCAGAAATAACGATAATAAGCTCCTGAAAAAATTACTTTTCTAAGGAAAAACTGAAATTACTAATAAAAGTTAGTAAATATACAGGCATGTCACAAATTCCGTTCGGAATTGGAATGATTCCGAATTTACTATTCCGATCGAAATGGTTTTAGCTTCTATAGATTCCGTTCGGTTTTAGTAAACCGAAAAAAGTTCAAAATTACATTAATTTGTTCAAAATATGGCAACATAACATCAAATGTAACAAAACAAAAAACAGCGGAATTAAAAAAACAATAAAAATTCAAGAAATATTCGTGTTTCAGTGCGAATTGCTACAAATGTTAAAATAAAAAATGTCAAACATGCCCGGAATATCTATAATTGCGACGGCAGAAGAAAATAGGAGCAATATTGTTTGAGTGCTGTTACTACGAAATTTTTTGAAAAATAATAAAAGGACGGCAATATCTTTTAAACGAATTCCGTTTATTTTTTTGGCTTTTATAAAGGATTAAGAAAAAGGTATTTTTTTCATTAACATAATATTAAAATAAATTTATTTTGGATCAATAAGTAAGGTAAAGAATAGCCTTACCTATAAAAAAATGTTTTGAATGGTTTTTCTGTTAACAAAATGCTTAAAATAACAATTCCATATAGCAAACTGAAAGTGGTTTCATTCCGAAATTTTTTTTCGTTTTACGTTTTCTATAGAAGCAAAATACGGAATCAATTCCACTTCCGAACGGAATTTTGTTCTGTGACATGGATGATAAGAATCAGAAATACCTTTCCTTACTGAAGTCTTGACCTTGCTCCTGACAGCATTTATGTTACCATGCCGCACTCAATATCCCCTTGGACAATTTGTTGACATAAAATATACAAAAATATTAATGTTAATTCGACAGAGTGATCGCAAATAAGACAAGCAATACTACTCACCTTATAAATGGACTTCAGCTTGATCCAATTCCTCCCATTCTGTATTAGAAAAGTATTTGATTTTAAAAGTCACAACCTTTATAACTTGGAACTATTTACTACCGATATTTTGAGGGTATCATAGCTACCTACAGACATTTTTAACTTAAGTAAGCAGACTGTCCCGGACGTTAATAATCGATTTTTTTATAATCAAAATTATATAAGAAAACTAAAAAAAATAAATTACGATCATCTATTTTTGAGTATTACTAAATAAAATAATTTACACAAAATATTTCAGTGGTTGCTTATTAATATTGTAAAAGCATAAAAAAGCAAAAAAAATTACGTTTCATTATAAGAATAAATATATTTTAGTTAAAAAATTTTATGTGCTCTTAAATAATTATTCCATTAAAGTAGCAGTAAATGACTTCTTGCATATGAAAGTGTTTTTTTTTTTTTAATTCACTGTTGTTTGCATGTTTAAAGGTCGGAATAGATGTTAACACGTCACGACGTTAAAGTGTTGAACAACGATTTGCTGCTACGTAGAGTGAATAAGGACATTGAATATATTTATTTATTCTCCTGAAATTGCAGGGCTATACTCCTTTCCTTTCACCTGTCGTATTACTTCTCTAAACTTAACACTCTCGCTAGAAAATCGATGTAGTAACGCGTTGTTCATTTCGAGGTTTCCGAATTTTTAAGGAAAAAAAAAAACACAGAAAATAAAAATATATTGGGGAATGTTTATAATCATTTGAAAGAACATTATTTGAAATTAGTTTTTTGAAAATAATGTCTATCAAATGTTGGCAGTTGCTAAGTCGCAGATGGTCTATCCGTTGAGTCCAATTTTCGATGACTCGTTCGCGCATTTCAGCTAAAAGCTGGCGAATGATGCTCTTCGTTCCAAATGTGGCAATTTTGTTTGTTTACATATCTTTTGAGGCAGCAATGGGCCTCACCGCCGAACAAAATTTGCCTTGAAAACGTCGCATCTTCTTGGAACTTTTCAAAAGCTCATAGAGCGAAGCGATGTCGCTTGGAAAGGTCGAGCGGCTTCAGTTGTTGCACAAGCTGTATTTTGTACGCTTTTAATTTAAGATCTCGACGTAAAATGCGCCAAGTTGTTCCATACGTCAGTACGAGTAGCTGCGAACGGCGTCGAACCGACTCTTCACGACGGTCTTTCTATACACTCTCAGCTACGGCCACCCCGTGCTAGACATGGTCTGTTCGGTCGAATATTATTATTATATAATAAATGCTGGGTCTCATAATGTGTTAATTTTCGTAGTAAAGTTGAACGATTTTTAGATGTTGTTCAGGTGTAAGTCTTTCCACTATGAAATGCCAAACAATACTAAACAAAAATAACATGACATCATGACACGACTCACAGGTAATCTGTCAAAAAAGGCTATTAAAAAAAGTATCTCTACTTAAATCACACATTATAAATGTGTCTTTTTTTTACCAGAATTTCACTTTGAATTTGTTTCCCGGATTAATAATTTGATTGATTTTAACGTTTTTTTTTTTCAATGTTTAAAATTTTTCAGATCAAACTTACCAAGAGCTTACTCAATCGACATTAAAAACACTATTACTTAGACTAGATGTCACAACTTTTGCACTGATTTTTTAACATTGTCATTGGATTAGTAACTCTATCCTTGAGACCTATAGTTTCTTTGAGCATCATCATTATTATTTCTGGAATCTATGTCTCATGATTACCGGCAGTATCAATACCTTAGTTGGCTTATATGTATATGTTGTGGGCGTTAGAAAAGCTTGTATTAACAACATCTTGCAGGTGAAACCCAACTAAAACGGCTGCTAAAAACTTGCTTAATATGTAGAAATTAATAAATTAAATTTTAATAAAAATCTTATTATAAAGAAAATAATAATTGTCTTATGAGCGTAACGTATAAAAGAAATCAAATTCAAATGTATTAATAAGCAAAACATATGTAACAAAATATTCGTTATAACTTATGTTATTAAATATTAAATTTATTTATATTTCTAAAGGTCATCATGAAAAAACACGAATTTTATTTTTTATTCTATTTCAACAGCCTCGTTATATTGTAGCATTATAAATCACAGCAAGATAGAAAAAAGTCATGTTTTATTTCTTAACAAGATTTACTAAAATTTTGTTTATTTAAAAGTTTTCTTACGTCGTACAACTCGTAACAATAAAAATAAAATCAAAATATTTTTTCTTAAAAAAAAAAAATACGTGAAAACTGAACAATAAATCTTTTTTACCTGTCAGATTATAAGCATGGCAACACAATCTAAAGAAAATTCAGGAAAGAAATAATGGAGAATAATGTAGGTTATATTCAAATTCGATTGCTTTTTATTACATACACCTACATACATATTAATATTCGTTTCTTAAAACAGCATATTTTCAAGCCATGTTCATTAGAATTTGTGGTAGATGTTTTATTGGCCCGCGTTACTCTTCGGTATTTTCTTTTATTATTTTCTTTTGTTAAAACATGGCAATTGTTCTTTATTGAGGAAGGGTAGCAAAAAAACCCTCAATACAATAACTTAAATATATAAATGCGAATACATATAAAAAAATATATAAAATTGTATTACAGTCAGGACCGTACAAAACTTCTTCAATGTAATTAGATACTTTAAAACAAAGTTATGCTTTGTTTTTCGTAAAAATAAAGATTTATTCAAATTTTCTTAAAAATATTACCAAGCTGTAATAATTTTTCAGTTTAATTTCATTTAGACTTTATCATGTTTCTTTTGGAGAGTAATTTGCTTAATTTTAACGTTTTTTGAGAGGCAAAAAAAAAAATTAATAATGACTCTAAAATTTCTTCTACTTACTTTTGCTACATGACTACGATGAATCTGTTTTTTGTTTTAGTTTATGAGGAGGTCCTTGCAGAGACTCTGCTTAGTTTTAACTTTTTGTGATGCATAAGCCGTTAAAAACTATTTATAGAGAATATTTTACTAAACAGCGATTTTTTCAGTAACGTAATAATTATGGTCATTGATAATGAAACTATGGAAAATATATCTTTGTAGGAATCAATATTGTTTAATTTTTGACTTTTATTCTTTTCTTTTTCATTAAGCACTAGCTCAGGTTTTAAAAATAAAAATATTTTTTTTTTATTTTTTTCAATATTGTGCCACACCGTTTGGTGGAATCTTCAGGAAAAAGAAAACAAAATTATTAAATCTGTGTGTTTTTAATACAATTTAATTTTAAGTTTTCTCTTCAAAATAAGCAGCGAAAATTTTAAGTTTTGTTTACGATTTTTGTCCACACTAATTATTGTTCATTAATAGAAAACGGTAAAAATTTAGTAAAGACAATCGCCTGTATACTTAAATTAAAAAACAGATACAAAAAATCAGAGCTGGTGTTTTGCCTGCTGCCTTGAAGGACATGGACTGCTCTTGCTGATTTTTAATAGCAAAATATTTCAAACTATACATGATCGCTTGGGGTATTAAAATTTTTTTTTGAGCTCATCTAGTGGCTTGGCAACGTTGATTTCAACACGAAATCGGAAGGACATACGTAAATTGCTCAACTTAATATATATAAACTTTATGCAACTAGAAGTGGTTATTGTAGAAATTACAAATAGAATAACAAACCTAAATATACCCTTTTCCTCCAGCGGTAAAGGGTATACAAAGATATTTTCACCGTAGATATATTACATCAAAATCATTTGAAATAATATGTACATTATCTACAACATACTCGTAATAACGTTTAAGTACCAAGTAAATAAATAAAGGAATTAATAAATAGTGACGACACTTTAATCAATGATGGCCAAGTGACTTAAGTTGATCTTCTCTAATAATTAGGTTATTTGGTATATTTTTTTTTGTGAAGTTTAGTCGCTTTTAAGCAAAGTTTTTTTAATCTTTACTCACTATTAATGAGTGTAAATAAAAATTTTGCAGTAATCATTTGCTCTGTTAACAAACAAGGGAAAGATGCATTCGAAAGTTTCCTAAAGAGTAGGCTATGTACACAAAGATACATCATTTCGCAAAAAACTTTAAAGTCATACCCAGCCTTTAAAATACCTACTAATTTTCTATTCTCTATGATAAAAATTGCATTTTGTTTTTTTTTTTTTTTGCTTATTTAAAATCCATCGATAACAAAACTCATAAACTCAAATAACCATGCACATGAAAGGTGAATCCAAAAACGCCAAATTTTTCTTGCCGGATTAGTTCAAAACTCATTTCCCTGAAATAAAAAAGTATTAGGGGTGCTTGTAAGCTTATGCATTATAATAATGAGTAGAACCAGGAACTTGTATTCACATGAATTTTCCAACTAAAAAAATGAATTATATCTAAAATGCGATTTGAGGGTTTAATCGAGGAGGTGTTGTAGAGTAAACTAGTTCCTTAATTTTGTTAGCGTATATTTGATTCTAGTAAATACAAAAAGGCGAATCGTACTTTATGCTTATTTGTGGAACAAACTATTAAAAGAAATAATCGAATTTATCGTCACAGTTAACGATTTCATTTCACCAAAAATCACCTTAAGCTTTTATCTCACTATTTATTTGCAATATACATGATGACAATACAAAGCAAATATGATATTTTAAGGGTGCCTTAGCTTAACCTGATATGATACAATACTCAAGAAGCGACGTGGTTGAAATAATCAGTAAAAATAAGAGTAAAAAGAGTTAAACGACACGACTTCTATTGATATTTATTTAAATTTATCGGCTTACGCCGACTTTAGTGGTATTATCAAAGAAATAATTAAAAAGAAAAAAGGTTTTGCTTTAAATATAATTTAAAAAATTGTGTTTTCTTACTACTAAATAACTAATGTTCAACTTTTCCCAGTTAATTTATTAACTATTTCTAATTTAACGCAAATTATTCTTTCTTCGTTTAAAGAACCATATAAAATGCTTGCGACGATGCACTAGAGAGTGTTTATTTCAGGAAACTTTTTATGAAATTTTAATGCTAAAAGCATTGTTACCATCAAATTTCACATTAACCCATAAGTACTAATGATGCAGTAGCATAACTTATTCTAAAAGATTCGGAACAGAGTTAATCAAGGTAATAATTCAGTAGGAAAAATTAGACTTAACAGGAATGTCATTGAAAGTTTTTTTTAATGCTCAAAACATATGTTCTACAGATAAAAAATTTATTTTGATGAAAAAAAATTTCCTTTGCAATAAAAATCATTTTTATTAGTTAAAAAGTGTCTTTTTAACGTATCAAAAATATGTGCTAAAGTTTATTAAATCGGTAGAGTATCATGCAAGGACATCGTATGAAAATCTTTGCGTCCTGTCGAAGGTCGGTTATGAAGGAAATCTTTGGTAAGAGAAGTGACTGTTATTTTAAGTGTGTACATTATTAAATTTTCATAAGTGACACAATGTCCATCGTCAATACGACATTTTTTAAAGCGACGTAATGGACATTATGTCCGTGCACAAACAAATTCAAGAAAAAAGTATATTTAAAATAATTACAATAAAAAAATATAAACCACAGGATAATTTACCCTATATTAAGTATATTTAATAATAAAAAGTTTTTAATCATTGCTCTTACCCCTATATCGTTTAAACTTGTATTATAATTTCTGGCAGTAGAATATAAAAAGTTTTTTTTTTTTCAACTAATAACGAATTATTTTTATCGGTTTTATTTTCAACATTTTGCCATATATTTTGTGCTTAATAATATTATAACCTTTAACAGTTCTTCATTCCCTTGACACAATCCCTCTCTGCGCTTTTTGCACTACATTAGTTGCAATAAATATGCTATTAATAAAAATGGAAAGAAAACAAAGTTGTATACTGCGATAGAGTTAAATATTTAAGAGTTATAAAAATTTTGTAAATGTAAATGTTACATAAAGCAAAAAATAAAACATGATTATTTTTATGGACATTCTGCTGTGCTCAAGCAATCAACAAAAGAGAACAAACAATAAAAGTGTAAAAGTTTACCTTAAAAAAAAAGGTTAAACAATTAAACATAATTTATAAATAATACCCTTAGGTTATGTATACAATTATGGAATATTCATAACTGTATAAAAGTTAAAGGGTAAAGTAACAAATTTAAATGCGATTGGCAATCAACGTAAATAAGTACTTGAGGTGCTTTTAACCTGGATTAATTTATTAATAAATTAAAGTTTTATGTTTATTTAGTTTTTATTAAAAAGTAATACATGTAAGCTCGAGTGTGTGGCATAATGTTCTTATATGGATAATCCTTTGTATGTTACCTTTCACCTGGGGCGATGGTGCTTACTTTCATGCATTATACAATTTTAGGATTTAATTTTACAAATGTGCCAAATTAATAAAATAAAACAAACTTAAATATATAGTACAAAAAAGAAAAAATGCCTAAATTAAAGTAAAAAGTTGACAAAATAATATTGTATAATAAAGTCTGTTAGTTTGACTAAAAATAGTTAAGAAAAAAAAATTGTGTTATTTCTTGCTTAAAACAGTAATCCATGATTTGTAAAATAACGCATGAAATTTTAAATGAAAGTTATATTTTATATTATATTATTCTACTAAATTCTTCTATATTACTAAGGCATGTAGACTTAAAGAGATTTTTTGGAGCTTAATTAACTTCTGTTAATAATCTTTTTTATATTAATTTATTTTAATTGTGTTTGCTTCCTTTAAATACAAGTCAAGCACAATTATAGTAAACTAGCAGTGCCCACGACTTTATCTGTGTGTCATTTCTAACTTTCTTATAATTCAAATTTAGACAAATGTGTTATAAAATACCTTTTTATGGTAGAGTTCTATAAACAGTATTAAAATTATTTGATTTACAAAAGTAAAATGTACTGACAACTGTATAACCACAATTAAACCAGTTAAATTGGGTGCTTTCACACTTGTATCGTTATTTTCTCTAAGAAATGTATAATTTTTACGATAAAAAAAGGATTCTTTATTTAAACCAAGGTTCTAAGGCACCTCCTCACAAAATTTTATTCAAATTCATCCAGCAGTTTTTGCGTGAAGAACACAGATTGGTAGACCAAAATTCTAAAATTCCAAAAATAGGTGTCTTGTATTCCAATTTATACCAACATCTAAATTCTCAAAACTTTCATTACTGTTTTATTATATGTAAGTATATATATATATATTAATATCGAATATGAAAAAAATACGGCATTTAAATTTAAAAAATTCTATAAAGTTGAAGAAACTTCCTTAAATTGAGATAAATAACAAAACACACAGACACTTTTTTATTTTTCTTTTTACACGTATTTTATTTTGGAGCCCCTAATGTTGGCCAATAACTTCAATATTTTTGCTCTTATATTTGGCACGTCTTTCAATTTTCAAGGACGCTAATTTTGCAATACATTATAAAATTATTAAGACTATGTTCTTTGTATAAGTAGGCTTTTTGTCTTCTAATAAGAAAAGCTATTTGCTTGTCTGTTAGTTTTCTAAGCTTTTATATATTTGTAAATTTTAAAATATAAAATTTTTTGTATAATCCGGTTTAAGCATTTCAATATTTTTTAGTTAAAATGTCTAGAGAACAAAAAACCAAACAATACTTTATTAATATTTTTTTATATTTATAAATATTTGATTATGTTTTCGCTATTTTTTATTTTCTACTTCTCTATTTCTAGCTTTCTTAATAGGTTAAAGTTGCAATAGTTTTATATTTTGCACATATATCATATGTTTTAAAAGTGCTTGCAATTTATTTTAATTATTTTATATCAATTATTTTTAGCAAATAACCAAATGATAGAAAGCATGGTTTAATTAAAAACCAAAAAGTGTCAATATAGTTTGCCATAAAAAGAACTACTTCAATAAATAATACAATAAACAAATAAAACAGCAGATGGCTTCAATTATCACAAAAAACACAATTGTTCACTGAATCATTGGGTTGTTAAAATTAATGCTGGAATATATATAATTGGAAATATAATTTTACAGCAAAATTTATCACTTTAAAAGCAAAGGATTATTTACTCACCGTTAATTGTATAAACATATGTAGCTCTGATTGATTTTCAATATATAAAAGTTGGATTTGTAAAAAAGTTTTTTGAAGCATGAATTTGTTTTGTAGGCTAAACATAGACAGATACTTAATTTATTTAATAAATATTTAAATAATTCCTGCAAAAAAAAACTGACTTCAAAATAGGTTTCATCTGAATTTCTATACTGTTTTACGAGTATGACCACATACATCAAATATCATAATATATTGGGATGGCCTTGTATTCTGGACTTAGCTCTATCGCTCCTGGTTAATTTAAGCCGTCTACTTACAACTGTTTAATATTGAATTTCCAAATTCAAGTTTTATACTTCCTTAGAAAATTTAACTGTCTGTCTATAACGTTTCAACAGTTGGGCCATATAAATTAAGTGACATCAGCCATTGTATTACCCTTTAATTTATAGTTCTAAATGTTATTCTTTTTATAATAATAAAAAAATTGTTAGACATTCTGCTTATTTTCAAGTGTTTGTATATAACGGTTCATTAGATATTGCCATATAGGAAAACTTACATCAATTATGGGAACATCCTTTAATTTCTAGATTCAAATTGTATACTTGTTGTTATAGCAGCTTAGTTTTTAAGTTTCAGCTGTCTGTGTATAACGGTTAAAAGGTTTGGCCACATACATCAAATTTCATCAAATATTGGATACCCTTTAATTTTCAAATCCCAATTTTGTACTTTTTTTTTTTTTTTTTTTTTTTTTAAAGAGAAGTAGCACTTCAGGTAATAATGCCTATTTAGTTATTTTCGTAACCGTGCTACATTCTTTTGGAAAGGGATAGATAAGAGATAAGTCAGGTGGTGAAAAGAGAAAGATAGATATAGCCATTTTATTAGTTATTTTACTTCGCCGGCGAATATGCTATTAAGAAGTACCGACGAAGGAGGCTGCATGTTTAATGTTGATTCAGATTATTTATTTATACCATTAAACAGAAAAAAACATTTTTTTTATTTTTGGTTGCCGCAGGGGTTGAACCCTGGTCAACCAGGTTTGTAGCCAACGTGTTTACCGCTTCGACTACAGCAGCCTCCTTGTTAAAGCGAAGTTAGCAATAAAGGTTTTTTGTAAATTTCAAGCGTCTGTCTATGAATGGTCAGGAGCTTGGGCAAAGCAATCGACATTCTCTCTCATTTGAAAGCGTTTGTCTATAACGGTTCAAAAGATAAGCCAATTTACGACATATCGGCACACCATATAATTTTAGTTTTTTTTTTATTACTTTTTGGCACTGGAAGCTATAGTGATATGCAGTTTAATTTTTGTTAATTTGAAAGTGGAGCGTTTTACGGCTCATAATACTTTCAAAAAACATGTATTTTGTATGGGTACACTCTTTAATTTTTAAGATTAAAAACTCTTTTAAGAAGGGGCCAATGTGTAAACATCACCTTTTAAATAAAGAATGGATTGACTGTGTTATGGAAGTCGGTTAATAAAACATATTTTATAATCTGTTTTTTTATTAATATTTTTATATCCATTTATTTATTTCTAAATCTATATATAAAATAAACTAGTAACGTTCACTCCTGTTCATGAAATATTTCTTAAAAAGTTTGATGTTGGTGTAGATAGTACTCGATATGAAATACATATCAAATTTTTTTGGAATTTTTATCTCTCTGTCTATGTTCACATAACATAAAAACTATTGGACGGATTTGTATAATATTTTGTGGGAAGGTCCCCTAGAACCCTAGTTTAAATATAGAATTTTTTTTATCGTAAAGATAAATTATTTCATAAAGATAATAGAGATAAGCACCCAATGTATTTATGTAAATTAAAAATTTTTAGCACTGTCTACAGAACTCTGGAATAAATGTTTTAAAAATATTTTTCTAAATTTTAATTAGAAGTAACACGCAGACGAAGTCGTGGGCACTTCTTGTATTAAATAATACTAATTCATTTTTTTCTTAGAACGATACAAATATGTATATATTCTAAATAAAATTATTTAAAACACTTAAAACACATTTACATCAACGTTTAAATCAATAGTTAGCGCCATATAAAAACATTTGTCAGCAAAGAAAAGAAATTCGAAAAAACCAATAAAAATACTATTTATTTGTTGGCGATAACATAAAACAAACATTTCTGTACTTTACACAAAAAAAAAAAAAAAAAAAAATAAATAAATAAATAAAATATATTTTCTTTAGTACATTTACAAATGTGTGTGTCTGTGTTTGGGACAAAGTCCTTATGCTTATACAATCTTAAAATATTGTGTGAACATAACAATCAAGTTTATATTTCCGCAAAATTTTAAACAATTTTATTCCAAGCACAAATGAAACTGAACAAAAACTAGACAACTTAAAATTAAGGAAGAAACATAAAAGTTTTTTTTTAAATATAATTCTCTACATATACACAATATTATGTGGATGTGTTGTGTTTTTTTTTTTTTTTTTTTTGGAAGTTGATACAATTTAACAACAAAAAGATACAACTTGTTACATTTCCGATTAAACAACAGTTTCCAGCAACAAAATATCTTTAATATTGTATAGAATTTTATTTTACTTTTTGAAGTATTTTGTTTTACAGCCAATTTAGTCTTAAGTGTAAATATTTATGTAAGAAACAAACAATTTCTTGAATTATCAAAAAAAAAAAGGTGTATTGCACTTTACAGTAGTGTTAAATGGACAGAAAACATTTAAAATTGCATTTATTTAGCCCAAGCCTTTAAACAATATTGTCATCACTGTTCAAAACAAACTTTTCTTCTTTCTTACCAATCACTATAAAAGATATCATTAAAATGAATTTTGTTCTTTTATACAATTCAGTTTCTCTTATTACCGCTTACTCTGTTAAAAGCCAGTTTTATTATTGTGATGGCAAAATATATGTGGCTTCCGCTGTATTTTATTTTCATCATACAGTTTTGGGCAAGAAATGCAAAAAGAAAATGTATTCTAAAGAATCTAGAATATCAAAATAAAACTTGCAAACATGATGTTAGTAACAGATATCAAAAGAATGGCCGGATTTCAGCAAGAAAACCATAATTACATAAAAAGGAAATCATAGTAAAACTTTCAAAAATAAAACACATAAATTTAGATTAAACTGCATAAACATACATTTTTATTATCATCGTTTTAAATGCAAAGAAAAATCAAAACTGTATTGTAAAAATTTAATTTAAAATTTCTATTGTTCAAAATTCTGTTCACAAGAAATATAATTTATAAAGAAAATTAATTAATAAACAGCATCTAGTTTTCGTTACTGTTAAAGTTTCGATGAAGTTTCTTTTGGCAAAGTTTTTAACATTATCGCTTTACTCCAGGATATGAAAGTTTTATAAAAAAAATGTACGAACGTATATATTCAGTTTAAATCTATTGTCAGAACTTTGTGCAAAATCTTTTGTCAGTACTTTGCCATTTACAACAAAATAAAAATATTTTTAGATATTCTGTAATCGCTATTCATGATGATGATTCACAATATGCTGTAAGATTTAGGTCACGTCAATATTATACTTTCTTAAAGTAAATGTTATATTTTTGTTTTATATATAAAATACAACAAAACAAAAATACTTTGTTGGCAGAATTCTTTATTTCGCATACTTAAAATTCGGAGTTTTTTGTACAAAGACAAATTTATATTTTATTTTTTTCTAAAATGACTTAAGATTTTTTACGATTTTTAAATGCTAATGGAAGTTTTGAGTTATTTCATAAAAAAATTTTATTTATCCTTTCCCAATCTTTTGAGACAATTTACAAATATATGCTTGAGCGCTAGCGTGCTGAAGAAAAACTTATTGAAATTTTTGCTCATAATACTTTGAATTACGCATAGCTTTAATTATATTCGCCACAAGGTAACAATGGTAATCTCATTTGATTACTACTAATTTTTAGTTTAAAACTTGCAGGTGATATTAGAATTCATAGTTACTTAGCTAATCTCCCGTGTGCCCTACGATTTTGGCATTTCAGATTGCGATTGTTAATCTACTTTAAGACGCATAAAACAATGTGATTGTATAAATATAAATTTTCTATATAGTCATTTGCAGGAGGTTATTATTGTCACAAATCTCGTTTTTTCAACAAAATTACTTAATATAATGATGATTATGCAAAAACTTGTCATCACCTTGACAAAAGGTATTAAAAAGGTTTTCTAGTGCTCTTTAAGATGGAATAATTATTACTGATGAAAAAAGGCAAAGGTGACAGTAAGGAACAGAATGTAATTTTACGTATCGTAGTACCACTTCTTTGAATGATTTTGCTGAGCAATTTAACTACGCTTTACAAAAACCAAGTAATTTCCATAATCGTCTGTTACTTTTCTATAGCCAATTGTATAAGACTTGTTATCTTACATTTCCCAAGTTGCTTTAAGTCAAAAATATTACATTTATACCTTAAAGTATTTACCGGCAAATAAAATAATTATTTTCCATCTTTTTGATTCTTTTCACTTTTACTTGAGCTTAAACTAAATTTGTAAAAGCATTGACATATCACGAGTGCGCCTTTGATTAAAACAAAGATTACAATAAATGCAAAATATTTCACTTTTATGTATGTCTATTGTAAAGGGTCATCCAAATGCGACGCCTAGATGTCAGCACTATATAATTTTTATACGTGACATCTTTTGAAATGACATAAGCCATTTTGTTTTATTAGAAGATAGTACAGTTTTAACCATGGGCAGGTACACATTGCAACAACGCGTTTACATCATTCAAAGTTATTATGAAAATGGGCGTTCTTTGAAAAATACCCATCGCAAAATTTTGTTTAGTGACGATGCTCATTTCAGAACGGATGGATTCGTCAATAAGCAAAATCGTCGTATCTGGGGTGATGAAAATCCTCGTGTTATTCATGAAAAATCTCTACACCCACAAAAAGTTACTGTTTGGTCTACATTTTGGGCAAATGGAATCATTGGGAAATTTTTCTTCGAAGATGATGCTGGAAATGCTGTTACTGTGAATGCTGAGCAATACCAATTAATGTTGAGAAAGTTTTTATGGACACAGTTGAATCATATAGATGTGTCTGACGTCTATTTCCAGCAAGACGATGCTACATGTCACACAACTCAAGAAAACATTACGCTTTTGCTTCAAAATTTCCTCAACGTGTAATTTCACGAAATGCAGATTTCAATTGGTCTCCAAGGTCATTAGATTTTTTTTGTGGGGTTTTTTGAAAAGTCGAGTGTATGCTAACAAGCCACAAACAATTAATGATCTAAATAATAACATTCAAGTTGCAATTCGTGAAATAACACCAGCAACATATCGGAAAGTCATTGAAAATTTCGATATTCGGATTGATGTCTGCAGACGCAGTCATGGTGGACGTTTGAATGATATTCTATTCCACTTATTATTGTAATGGATCATACTTTTAATAAAAAAAAAAACACAGCTTGAAAAAATTGCAAATAATTTGTGTTTTATTTCAAAGAAACATGTAGGCGCGTTTTTTTTTTTTGATGACCCTTTATTTAATTAATTTGAGTAGTACTTACAATCCAAACATCTCTTTTTTTCACATTTATGAAGAATTAGTTTTTGCTATAAGACAAACTTTTATTTGGTAATCTAACTTTGTTTATGCTTTTGCAAAATTTTAGGGTTTGTTTTAATTGAAGGCAACTTAACAAAAAACAAAGATAACTATGGTTTAATGTATTGTTGTCCTTTAATGCTCACGAAAATAATCTAATGATTAATTTTTAAGAATTTATATATTTTTAAAAACTAATCATTCGAAGCTACTAATATTAAAAAAAATTATTAAAGGCTTCTGAAGAGCCATTGGCTTAAACTTAAGATTAATCAGATTAAAATTAAGGTATTTTAATATTTTTAATTTAAAAGCCACAAACTTAAAATATTTCAATCTTGGGCTTTTTTTAATACCATAGGAACTACATTTAAGGTAAAACACTTAAAAATGGGCTTATTTTACATTAATATCGTAATTATTAACTTCTCAAAGTAATTTTGATAGTAAAGCATTTTAAATAAAGCTTCAAAATTGAAAAGATCTTTTTATTGAGCGACTATTTTTTAGTTTGTTTAGTATAAGAAAGATGATAGCAAAATAACAGAAATAACTCTCACAATAATCTTAATTATTACCAGAAACGGAAAGCGTACTATCTAGCAAAATATTAAAACTTCCATTTTTTTTAATTCCAAAGTATTTATCAAGAAAATAAAAATAAAAATGCGTACACAAAAATAGCAGCAAATTGACCTTGAACCCTTTAATATTTTTCAGTAAAGTTTTTTTTCCTAATATAAAACTATAAAAATATAATGATATGAAAAGTCCTGATAGTTTTAAATTTCAGTTTACTAAATAGTCTTTAGGAATGAATAACCATAATCAGCAACAGTATTAAAAACCGTGAGTTATAAAAAGTACTATAAATATACTGTCTGTTGGTTTTTGTAAGCTTCACCAACATCTTTGTTAAAAAGGTCTTAGGTTTTCAAGCCAAGTTATATTTTTTTATTTCACATTTAAAATCGATAATAAAAAATTTTATTTGGAGTCGTTTTGAAGTTAATTTGCATTAGTTGTTTTTTAGTTCTTCAAATATAAACTTAATATTTTCGTATTTTAAACTTATTTATCGTTTAAAACTAAATTCTGAAATGTATTAGTCCAAGAAAGCATTTTAATATAAATATTTTGCTGATGCGCAAATAACTTATCGATGGATTTTACATAAATTTTGTGTATATAATTCAAAATTCTTGTAAATTATAAAAATTAAAACTATATTTAATCAACAAAGCACAAGACTACAAATGTTTTTTTTTTCAAAAATATAGCAACCATTGAGAAACTTTTTTTATTTTATGTAATAAAAATAACCTTTTAAAATGATCAAGCTAGGACATCTTTTAAAATTGATAAGCAGAAAAATTGAAAAAAAAAACTATATGAATTTTAAGGCAGTAGTCTTTAGAAGGAGAAACACAAAACAACAGAAAAAATATTTTGGCTCACTAAAATCTTTAAAGCATAAAAATCTCCAATACAATTCCACTATGCTGAAAGCTATCCAGTTACTAATGATATTCTTGTTTATTCCACACATTTTTTTCTTGCAATTATGGCCTTATATATATAAGATCTGCAAATACGGAACAATTTTTTATGTGTAAAGATTCTTTAGCGATACAGTTGTTTTTTTATACATTTTAAAAATCTTTTTGGTAGAAAAATTTTTCTTCTTTGTAAAACTTTTTTGCAATACGAGTATTCAGGAAGTGAATAATAAAATAACCGAACAAATTTTTTAGCTGGGTAATGTAATTGAAGAATTATATAATTATTTCAGTTATTATGAGGCTTTTTCAAGGAAAAACAAAACTTGAAAAAATCTTTGCCACTTTATTTTCAAACGCCAATATTTAAATTCAAAAACTATTGTTAATTATATTTTAAATCAAATATAACTAGAATAGTTGTGGACACATTGTTGTACTTTTGTTTTAATTTCTAAAAATGCCAAAATTTGAAAAAAGAAGAATAATAAAATTTAATTTATTTCATGAAATATTCATTTTTTTCGGCTAAAAGTTTATTTTAATTTATTTATAATATCCAAGGTTCAAGTCCTGATTGGAAAAAAAAAATTAAGGAAAAATAAAATTTAATTTAATATAAAAAAATTAAATTCAAATAAAAATTACCAACAACATTTGTATTAGTTAAATATAACTTAATTTTAACTTAAAATTATCTGACTAACCGAGTAAAATTATAAAAATAAAAGTCTACCGAAAAATCTCGACTTCACCTTATTCAAATAAAAACCTGACTAATCATTCAATTTTAATTCAATAGAAGTAGTTTTCAGTAAGAATTGTTTACTTGATTATATAAATAAGAAATCAATATTATTAATGAATTCCTTTCAATATTAGGAAAAAATAGGGTACTCTCTTGCCGCGTATTATAATATAATTTGAAAAATTTATCTTTCACAAATAACTTTACATTTTTGCACTGTATTATATTGCTGTGATGAAAAGAATTTTTTTGTTACTCCACTTAAATTCAGTACTTACAGAATATTAAGAGGCGTTGGCTGAGTGCTTTGTATCTTTTAATGAAAATCTGCTTAACAAATGAAGAAATTAAACATACATTGTAGTGTTCACTTTCGCAGAGGAAGAAAAGAACCAGTTTCAGTAGCAAATTTATTATGACAAACGAAAAAAACGTATCACTGTTAATGAACGTTTTGGTTGGTGTAACATTATTATTAAGTTAGGAAATTGTGTTAAGCTTAAAAATCAAATTAATTCCTTCATTATTATTATAATGATTTTTAAATGTTGGATTTATTATGTTTTAGTAGTTTGTTTTTAATTTTTATATAGAGAAGAAAAAACTAGAGCTCTGACCTTTATTGGTCATATGAGAACTATAAACTATAAACATATTTGTTAGAATATATATTTAAAATTTTAGTAACCTTTTTTAATTCACAACCTCTAAACAATAGTTTTTTAAACTTGTACATTCTTTTTGATTATCTTGTTTTTGCTTTTACAACAAATTTCCACTAAACAAAACTTTTTCATTAAACATTTAATTCATTATTTTGCAATTTTAATTTTTTATGTTGTTGGTAATAAAAAGAGCAGAACAGCTTAGTTTGCTTATCGTACTACTGCCTTAAATATTGGTGGGTGGGTATGTTCCACCTTTTTTTAATCAAAGTACTATAATAGAAATGCTAATATTGCCACTTAACGATATGGGTCAAAAACGACTAACACTTGAAAGCATTAAGTAGCATCAGTAGAACAGGACAGAAACTGTATTGTAGCACAAAAGATAATTAACATCAAGGGATTTTACAGGCACCAGTCGGTAGCAACTCTACTAGTGTATTTACAAAATGCACAAGAAAAAATTGTTATCAAAAGTACAGTTTGGGAAAAAACATTACTACTTCTATGTAACGTAATATTAAAAAGAAGGTGTAATTAAAGTCTACTTACAAAGAAGAAAAAATATCTCTGCAGTTGAGTATGTATTATTAAATATGTTTTTAAAGCCTATGAGACAAAAGATTGTAAAGTGTAATTTTAGAAAATTAATCTTTAAAACACTGATTAATCCAAGCATTGGTGTTGTATCTAAGTATATTAAATTAAAGATAGTTAGCAGTACAGTACCGTTTTGTAAATCGGAATCGTTATATGTTATATAATATTCGTTTTTTCTATAATGGCATTGCTGCTTGTGTTAAAAATATTGTTTTAGGATCAAAAGAAGATTCTGTGTCGAATATAATGGTGGCAAACATAACCGGGAGTTTGCCTAAGAACAAAATAATAATAGACCTTGACAAATCATTTTAAGACCCATCTTACGTAATTACCTTTATTTAGGGGACCATAATATACAAAATATCTATGGGAACGGATTAAAACTTATTTCTGTTCTCCCTCAACAAGATCCTATTACCCTAAAAATGAATAACAACCCCTGAACACTTTTTTATATTTTAGAAAATTGTACGTGCCTTACGAAAAAATTTTAATTTTTGAAAGATTTTATTTAATTTGGAATTATCTTAGAAATTTTCTTCATATTTAGAAATATTTAAAAACATACGAAATAATTCAATAAGCGATGGCGACCAAAATTATAAAAACTTTTAGCTGATAGCTTTATTTTAGAAATCCTATTTTTTAAAAATAAATATTTTCCAGTGGAAAAATCTGTCGAGTTTTGAGTCATTGTAAAAATGGAACTCATGATTGTAAACTCGTCAAGCAACAATGCATAAGTCCCTGGTAGCTGGTGCTTAGTTAGTTTAGCATTTAAAACAAAAATTCATAAGGGAATTACGCCAAATAGCACAGTTGTTCCTCACAAACCCAGAAAGCTATTATATTGTAGCCTTGGATGCTGGACGAAAGCGTTACAAACTTTCCTTCATCAAATTCCAATGTTGTGGCTCTGCTGGCCTTTGTAAGGTATTCAATTATTTACAGTTCTATACGAATTAATCAACTTTCGTAACTTTTTATTCCTTAAATCTACGAAAATTATATGTGTTTTCAAGTTTGGTAAAGAGTCAGCACTGCCCTACAGATGCTAGACATTAAATGCAGCAGCCTGCAACATAAATATTTCTAAGATAGTTAAAGTTATAGTTGGCCTGCGGCCGGAAGTCAAAAAAGCTGTTTTACGTATTAAATTTGGTAGGCAAAAATTAAATACGTCGCGTAATACTTTTTGTAAAAGTTAAGTGATATTAACAGCCGCCAAACAAAATATACAAAGCAGAGGAAAAAACTACACCCAGCATTACTTGTTAGAAAAAATTTTGCTGTACGGTTTCAAATTCATGAAAATTCCGAAATTGAAGCAAATCTATTTAAATACTAGCAATTCCCACGACATCGTCCGCGTATGATTTCTAAAGTTCTTAAAATCAAAATTTGGAAAAATATCTTTTTAACCATTTCTGTAGGCAGCATTTAAAATGTTTCATATACAAATATAAAATGTACTGACAAGTGTTCTAGTACCATTCCCGTAAAATTGGGTTTTTTCACATTTAAATCTCTAGTTTCTCTACAAAATGACATATTTTTATTAAAAAAAAGTATTCCATAGGGACCTCCATGCAAAATTTTATTCAAATTAATTTACTAGTTTTTACGTGATGGGAACAGACGGATAGACAAGCAAACGGACGGACAGAAGTTTTGTAGTCCAAATCGACTAATATCCACGCCAACATCAAAATTTAAAAAAAAAATTTCGTGTACAGAAATGACCCCTTTTATGTTTTTTATATGTATAGATTTATGAAAAAATAATTTAGAAATCCAATTATTAAAAAATAAGTAGATAAAAAATCAACATTTTCAAAAGGCTCAAAAAAAACATTTATTTTAACATTAAAACCAACATCTTTTATTTTCACTGTAAAGTTTGTAAGTAGTAGTAAATTGTTAAACAAGTGTAAAGTACCTAATAGATAAACAATTTGTGAGAAAAATATATGCTTTGTTCGTATGTTTGTTGCGTATGACTGCTATATTCTATAGTTTGGTTTTTATCTAAGCTCTTCCGTTGTTTGTATCTGTTGTAGACGATTGCGTGTGTGCGTTTGGCAGTTTTTTTTTTCTTTTAAGTGTGTTTATGTGTTGATTGCCCTCGCTTTGAACAGTTGGCGTTAATTGCTTTTAATGCACATTTTTTTTTTGTTCTTCTAGTTAGCATATTACTAGACCTATGGGTTTTTGTGAGATTTTAATTTAACATTTTGCAAGAATATTGAATATAGAGCTGTTAATTTTGTAAAAGCATATGATGTACTCCAATAGAAACAAAAAGGAGATAGCAAGAAGCGAAACAGGAGATAATATTAAGGTTAATATTAACTTTCTTGATTTTTTTTATGTTTTTGTTCGTTTGTACTTATGACCAAAATTATATTACTTGGAAATATTTATTACTAAAATATAAAATTTAAACTAAAAGATTACTGTCCATTTCAAACGAAATCAGTTTTAATATCGGCATTAACATATTTGAGAAATATAAATATTATGTATTTGTATTTGTGTATTTTCTTTAGACTATAAAAGTACATATTTATCTAATTTCGTTTTAATATATTAAAAAATAAATGTAGACAATGGTTTAAAAATTAAAACCAGTAGTGAAAACTGTTGAAAATGTTAAGGTTTAAAAATACAAAAGCACATGAAAAATATGCTTCTTATCTTGAAAAATAACAGGAAATTTATAAATGTGCGAAGGTACTTACATCACAAATGTTTGTGCTTATATTTTTAGATTCAACAAAAGAAATGAAACAATTGCCCTTAAAATTTATCCTAGATCTACAGTGACATGAATAAGTCACTGTTTAAACAAATGTCAGATTGTAGAAGTGTGTCCTCTAGCTACTACTAGAACACAACAGCTACAATTGAATGCAATAAAAATAAAACCAGTCACCTCATATATCGCACATTACTGTCACGCTGACATTAATGCCATTTAAACAATTGCCAAAGTACTATAAGCTTCTTTTACTAACGTTATCAATATTTTGCACTACATACACAATCGTTCTCCTAACTGCTAACATTAACACAGCTTTATAATTTGAAAACACAGAGAACCAGCAGTGTTTTATACTACAATTGAAATAAAAAAACTCAGAGATATATTTTTACAGCTTAAAAGAGAACAATATTGCATGAGGCAGTTAATGAAGTGCATTCATTGCATTTAAATGATTATGTAGTCAATCAACTGTAACTGTAAGAATTATACTGATAAATTTTTAAATGTATTATAATGGATAGGAGAAACAATAAACATAAGAAATTAGAAATAAAATAAAATGCAATTGGTTTCAAAACATCATGTTGTTATTTTAATAAGTTAGAAAAAAATGTGTTTTTGTATTTTATTTTTAAACAATTTTAAACTTAAATTTTAATAAAAAAATTGTTTTTTGCCCAGTCAGGCTTAAATTTGCTTTTAAATGAGATTTCTTTTTTTTACATACTAAAATCACTACAGCCTTCCTCCCTATTTTCCATTTCTATCTTGGTGTTAGAAATTATGAAAATATTTTACTTTTTAGAATGGTTTTAATTATTTAATTATTCATATGCTTAATACAATACAATATTTTTGTTAAAAAGCGCCAAAAATTAAAAATCATTCATGAATTTAATTTATCAACTTATCGCAAAATTTTATCCAACGTTAAGACTCATTTTAAACTTAACCGGTCTGTTTGTAAGCCTAGCTGTCGAAAATAAAGTGACATTTATCCCCAACAGACCTTGCAGTTAACATTGTGATGACACCACTGGATGGATCTTATTTTTTAATAATATGGGTGACGTTAATCCGGACGAGATTTATTTTTCACTACACACAATACGGCTAATGCAACCACCAACGTATGGAAATCAAAATGAGGTGTGTGGCCGCGTAAAGTCACCGGTTTATGCTGATAAATCAGAAACAATTGACGCATTATAGTCCAACATTATTTAACAAATTCCTGACATGCGACCAATTATCCTCGAAAACCTAACCAAAATTGGACTTCCAGAATGCGATTTGACGAGAAGATCTGCGTGGATCATATGCCAGAAATCACATTTTTTCGAATAATCTTTTTTAATTATTTTCTTGTTATTTTTTTTTATATTTATTTTTTTTTTTTTTTTTTTTTGGATCTAGATCAGTATATACTTATATTTAAATAATTTTTTTTTTATTTAATTAGAATTATATTATTCAATATTTCGAATTATTCAATATTTCGGTGTTCTTCTTCAGGAACTAAAAATATAAAAACAATAAACAAACTAAAAAACACAAAAATTAGCATTTTTACATTTTACAAGAAAAAATGTATACATTGAAATTTATCATAAAATCTCCTATAGTAGGAGTATTAAAGGACTAAATATACTAACCTTAAGCACAATAAAACTACTATATATAAAAAATTGTATTTTTAAAGGTTAAATAAAATATAAAATTAAACACATAATTTCTTGTTTTATATATTTATATGCCCGAATAATACAAAGTAACATTTCAAATACTAAATTTATTATTTTTTGCTATTAAAAAATCTGTACAGGATTGGTGTATTTTGTTAAATGGGAGTTACCGTCTAAAGTTGAAAAAACAAACACTTCTTAAATGAAATACTCGCAATCTACACCATCTGACGAGAAAACCTACTGTCCATACTGTAGAATATTTAAACAATATTTTATAGCCTATTTAATATATCTTGTATTATTTCATTGAATATTTTAAATCGGTTAACTACAAATTAATTTCTAGCAGTTTGCTGCTGCACGGAAGTAGAAAAGGAACATGATACCAAAATATTAAATTTGTAGGCTTTTAAGCTTAAAACTATATATCCTACACAGATACTGTTATTGCCCTTTCGAGTCTCTTTTTATTTATATATATTTATATGTAATTAAATGTATTTATTAAATTTAGCCAATTTTCCAAATACTTTTGTTATTTTAATACAATTAGCAGGTTATATTTTTAATATACATATTTATAAAAATGCAAGTAATCTTTTCTTAAATTATTAAATAGTTTAACCACAAACCTAATGTTTATATTGTTTTAATATATTCCAATATTATCATAGAGTTCGCAGTCAATTATAAATTTATTTCATACACAAATTTATATAAGTTATATGCAATTTTGTTTAAGGAATCTAAAATGTTCTATTTTACTTATACAGACGTATGTAAGATATAACAAAACGTATTTTTTAATAAAATTAATTTTAAGCCATTTTGAGTTTAAATTACAAAAGGTTACTTTAATTAAGCTTATTTAACTATAGTTGCTGATATTATATTTTGATAATATATAAAATAATATCTTGATTTTAATGTTAAATAAATCAATTAAAATTTTAGTTAGTTTTATTTAATACCTTTAAGACATAAATAATTAACATAAACTAATTCAGTTAATAAACAAAAGAAAAAAAATTATGGTTTATTTTTCTTTTATTTTGAATAATATTTAGTTCTCTTAATAGCAATATTATTATATGAGGGAAGTATGATGAGGGAAACTAAACAATATATTGTTGCTTATTCTGATTGTGGTGATTAAAGAGCTTTTAGAAATATAATAATAAAAAACATAATCAAACATTCTAAATTTCTTAATTTAAATTATCCTAATATCCATGAACCTTCTACTTAAATTAATTAAAATATAAATGACTGAAATGAAAGCACGCTCCAGTTTTTTCCCTAAATTCTGCTTCGAGTTAGATAACTTATTGTGCGTGTATATTTGTGTGCCCATATAAGTTACTATGTATGCAAAGATGTGGAAGAAGTACCAATTTTGTTTACAAAATAATCCTGTGTCCACCTAAGTTTCTCATTCCGTTTGCAATTTCTACGCTATCCATTTTTGACTCCTTAGATTATAAAAAGCGAAGTGTAGAAATCAACTTTTCCAAAGCAAGAAAGATCTAAAAGAAAATATTTATACCGCAATCGATCGGAAAAAGTTCCGAAAATTTTGCTAAGTAAAAACTAAAATTTTTTAAAAACCCTGAAAATAAATATATAGTATAGTATACATTTGTTTCTTATTTTTTTTTAGATAAACATATATAGTAAAGGATAAATAGGATTTGGAATAGTCGAGTATAGCACTATTACTTGTTATTTTGTAAAAAAGCTTGTGTGCCAAACTCCAAATCCGGTCTACCCTTTGGCAAATGACAACAGTATTTAGGATTTGTTTAGAAATAAGTCAAATTTGTTGGGGATAAGGTTTGTAAGACAAAAGACGTACGGAGTCTTAAGCTACTTGCCGCACTATCATGCGACGAAACGTAATGCTTTATTGAAATTTTTTGGTAATAAAAATATAGGAGGCTGAGTTATAAAAATAAAGGAGACTTATTGGCATAAATGTTTAGTGTAATGTTCGTTCTCCTATACTTTAAATACATAATGGAGTCTTGCTGACCGCTTGTAAGTAAAGGGAAAAAACTTAAGAAGGCTCAAATATTTTTGTTATTATTATTACTATTAATTTTAGTTTATTTGTATTTTTAATATCTACCCTATTCTTTTTAACACCGAGTTTAAAATTCAAAATCATTTTTTATTTAGAAAACAAAGCACGATTAAATTAAGATTTTATTTTTCTTTTTTTGTAGAAGTTTTGTTTGTTTTTCAGAACAGTTCGACAAAAATTAATTTGCTAAAAAATTCCTTCAAAAATATACATATAAATTTATTCTTTAATTGTTTCATTAATTTCTTTCAAAAGTCGTTATAAAAATAATTGTGATTAAAACTAACAATTAATTAAAAACGATCCCTTACACACTTATATATTTTTCAAAGAATATAAAAATATAATAAAAATTAAAATTAAAAAATAAAAAAGTTGTTACAAAAAAGTAGAAATAATATTCTTAAATGGGTTCTATAATTTTTACAAAATTAATGAAATAGTTCTGTTAGTATGTTTATCAAATTTCCCGCAATATTTATTCCAACTACGAAAAACCATGAGCTGCGAAAACCCATGAGGGTAACAAAAACAATAATTTTTCTTCTAAAATATAGTGTAGCCAATTATTAAATTTTTTTTTAAGAAAATAAGTAAAGTTGCTTAAGAAACAGGTAATTATTAAATTGTTTCTGTGTCTGGATTTAACTAACTTTGTAGAAGTAAAAAACTTTTTTGTGTTATTTGAAAATAATTTATGAAAAATTAATATTTTTCTAAAAACCGTACCGAACCGCATTGCTAAAGACGCATGTTTGGTAAAGAAGAGATCATGTGTTCGAATCTCATCGGAACTCTAGAGTAAACTAAACTGGATTTAAATTTGAAATCAGAGAGAACAACAAAATATTGACATTAAAAATGTAGTCTTTGACTAGTGCATATAAGATGTAGAAGCTACATGTTTCTCTTCTTATTATTTTGTTTTTGATGCATCAATTCTTTTTGTTCAACATATCTTATAGAGAGATGGTTATATTACCTTACATTTAAAATATTATTAAATTAAGGAGCATTTGAAATAGTTATGAGGAAAAGAAAAGAAAATTAGCAAAAAAGAAAAACCTTCGCGAAATCAGCCGTATTTTATAAAAGTGTCATAAGTCAACTTTTCAAAAAAAAAAAAAAAAAAAAAAAATAATAATAAATAAATAAATAAAATATATATAAATTTCATGTACACAGATTGCAAACATATTCAAAGTCTGAATATTATCATGAGTTCTTGGTAACGTATTCTATTTGGGAAAGGCTGTGACCCTATTTGTGAAGAAGTGCTATGGCAGGTTCATTTCCATCTTAAGCAATTTATTTTTAATTAGATTTAATTCTTTAATGTGTGACTTAGTGCATTTACTCAACAGCAGGCAACTGTATAAAATTATGGCTTGAATAAACTTTTTTATATGATAATTTTATTTATTGATTTCAGTTTAGTTGATATTAATTTTAATAAAAATTGTTTTAAAAGACACATTATTATTATTATTATTATTATTATTATTATTATTATTATTATTATTATTATTATTATTATTATCATTATTATTATTATTATTATTATTATTATTATTATTATTATTATTATTATTATTATTATCAATATCATTAATATCATTACTTATATCTTAATATTTATCATTGAAAATATTATTTTTGTAATTATAACTAAATATTCAATTTGGTATTTGTGAATTTCAAGTTCAATGTTTATATTGAAGAGTTGTTGCCAGAGACTAAAATAAAATTTAATTATGTTTTATATTTGTAATTACAATTTAATACGCATACAAGTGTATAGCCAAAAGCAATACTTTAATAAAGTGTTTCCAGCAGATAGGTAAGAATACAGTTCATATTCTTGAAATATTCATTTTATTTGTGCTTTAGAAATACATTTAGAAATTATATTACATATTAAGTTTTCTTGGCAATATATCTTTGCAGACATATCATTAGGTTACAACACTTGTACAGCACTTCTAATATCATAGAATTTTTGTTTATTTGTAAGTTATAATTTGTAATAAAATAAAATTTATGCATTTGTTAAATACATTTTAAACTTATATTTCAAGATTATTATATTCAAAGTAATATAATTATTCTAAAATAAATACATTTTTAATTAACTTATGTTGTTCAAATGTTAGGATTTTAAGTCAAAATATAATTTGCTTTAATATGGTTAATTATGCATTAAGTTAAAAATATTTCTTTATGGAACGATATAATACAGTTGTAAGCAAAATCGTTGATACCTATTAAGAATTAAAATGTCCTTGAAAAACTTAATTTTAATTTAAATCAGAAATATATATATATATATATATATATATATATATATATATATAAATATTTAGTGATAAAATTTCGAGAACATTTTTGTTCTCTGTTTTTCAATTAAATCTGCTTACCTTTACCTTTATTTATATATTGCCAAGCTTTTTCACATCACCTACCATTTCAATTTTACTTAAACCTGAATTTTTACATGAGATTAACATATAAAAAACTCACTATATAGTCGAAACTCAAGGCGGCCTCTAATTATATTAACTTATTGATTGTTTAGATTAAACATAATTTCCCGAGAAAGTGTAGCAAAGTAAAAAATTAAGAATTTAATAAAAAAAAATTCTAATAAACTTGTATTAGAGAGTTATTATCATTACTTTATCTGAGGCGTATTGAGTTAGATCTTGGGGCCTTCACTACTTGTGCTTAAAATATAAAGGAATCGAAGGAAAGGTTTGTATTATTTGTCATTCGCTTTACCAAACCAAGAGATCTCCTGTAATTTTTGACTCGCAGACATAAGATCTATATTCTTTAAAGAAAAAAAAAAAAACATTCGGTTAGTTACTTTTATACACAGTAAGCTAAAAGACTGATAGTACGTATTGACGCTTTACCTGTTTCAGTTTTATTTCTATCCCTTTTGATCAACTATTAACAGCACTTTCCTTCGAGCCAATCACAGATTGTTAACGCCGAAAATTATTTCAAAAAAATTTATTAAAACCTCACTAAACAGCTCGAGGAGAAAGACCTAAATAATATGGATGGTGACTTGAATTTCAATTAATTTTTCTACTTGAAAAAACGTATTTTAAATATTTTTTTAATTATAAGGGTCAAAAAACATTAATATTTGACTTGAATTTCTAAAAAACGAAACCAAAGCTCATAGAAAAAAATTCAGTCATTACCCCTCTATAAAAAGATAAAAAAAAAAAAAAAAACAAAAAAAAAAAAAATCTAGCTATTATTTTTTAAACTCTATGTATTTTAAAAATTGTTGATCTATTACTTATAACTCAGATCGCTTACACTCAATTTCCTTGTTAGTGCGTAATCAAGATGGAACAAGAATTAGTGAGTATACTATTGAATATTGAGCGTGGTTTTATTAAATTTTCGTTGAAGCAATTTATTGCAATGGAAGCTGACGTAATATTTCTTAAAATAATTGATTTAATCTCAAAAAGAAATATTTTTGTTGAACCTTAGAAAAAAGAGACTAAAAACAAGT
Organism: Cistogaster globosa; assembly: GCA_937654795.1. NCBI lineage: Eukaryota > Metazoa > Arthropoda > Insecta > Diptera > Tachinidae > Cistogaster > Cistogaster globosa. Next base: position 115,532,432 of record OW569404.1, on the reverse strand, counting down.
CCTGAGAAATTAAAAGAATTGAGAATACAGGCCTATTCATAATCAATTTTTCAATTTATTACAGGATTATAAAACCAATTTTGTATGGAAATATTTTTTTATATACCTGTTATCAAAATAAAAATTGATTATGAATAAGGCTTAAAAAAATGTACATCAGGATATCTGAAATAAAAAATTTGAAACGCTTTTCATTTTTAATAGATTCACAAATTAAAATACTTGAACCTAAGCCGTATTAAAATTATTCCTTTAATTATAAGATATAAAGTTTAAAATTTTAATATAAATTTTTGCTAGATTTTTCAAACAGTTTTTAATTTTAAAATAGTTTTTATTTACGTGTTGGAAATTTTTATGGTTATTTTACTTAACTTTACCACCGGAATTTAGCTCGTACAACTCTTGGCCAATAAACTGCTTGTAATTGTTTATGTTTGTCACCCATTAAAATAATATTAAAATGTAGCTAAACCCCTGCTAATAAATGTTATTAAGAAAATTAAATAAAATTTATTATATCCGTATATTAATAGAAAATCCTATGTAAATATCACATACTTGTAATGGAGTCTTTATTTTACTTAAGTCTTCCCTACAAATCTTAAATTCAATATTTGATTGCTTTTTCAGAAATAGTTATATAATATGGCAAAACATTTACTTTACGCTACCATTGTTAAACTTCAACATTAGGTAGATAAAAATGTGTGTGTATACTCACCCACTGAGAAATTTTGTAGTTGTGTGTTGCATGTAGTTCGTTGGTGCATACCGATATGTGAGAATCTGTTAGTTTTTAAAGTTTTAAACTAACTTCTAGTTGTAAAACCACAATAAAGTAGCTGCAATAGCTGCAGTTTAGATAAAACTTTTATTTTTTTTAAATAATTTGTTGTCGTTGTTTGGATATCTTTAAAATGCAAAAAGCCAACCAACCAACACATTAAACACACTGTCACGATATTCAGCAACATTGTTAGTGACGATGTAATTGACGATAATGACGTTGATGACAATAATCTCCGTGGTTGCCGTTTTTTGTCATATGGTAAATTTAATACATATTTATATATGCGGTATAGAGTGTAACTGACTGAATTCACTCACAAAGGCCTTAGATTACAGAGTTACAAAAAAATTATTTTCGTCTTTTCAGAGTTTTCTACGGGTTTATTGTTGGGTTTCTTCCTTCTTTTTGCCTTACTGCTCTACTCCTACATACAATAATAATGTTAAAATAAACTTTGTATTATAAATTTATTAACCAATATTTGACTTTAGAAAATTTATTGCATCGTAGATATTCATACACATAATGGCGGTGTTGTAATTATATTTATAACAACCATAATATATATTTTGTCACTTGATAAAAGTTAAGTAATACTAATTATACATTAGAGAATTATGAGTGTTATGCGCTTATAGGAGTTTAAAATGTTTTATAACAAAATAGTTATTAAAAATTTCTATTATCTATAGAAGAATTAAAATGGGGAAGCAGAAGATTATTACTTAAAATTATGAAAATATTTTTTTATTTTTTTATTTCATTTGCCAATGGTGAAAAAGAAAATTTTGGAAAATTTCTACATTATCGACCCCAAAAAGTATATATATGCTGTTTTAATTATAAAGTCGATTCAGCATTATCCGTCTGTCCGTCTTTCTGTTCGTATTTGGGTTGAAATCAGCTTTGTCACGGCACAAGATAAGCCAGAGAAAATTAAAATATGCCAATCGATCTAATAGAGTTTAGAAAACTTTGCTGTAAAAAATCAGCAAGATCTCGTGCAAGTCGTTCATGGCAGCGGGCAAAACAGCACGGATGCCCTTAATTTTTTCATATCATTGAAACAAATATTATGTGGCGAAGTAACGAAAATAAAAAACACAAATATATAGAGCGATTAAAAAACTAGATAAAAATATATATAAGAAAAAATATCAAATTGGTGCTCGTCCATATTTCCCGAGGAGTTATTTCACTAAACTAGACTTACATATATGGTGAAGGTGTATAAGATTTGGCGTAGCCGAATATAACACTATTATAATTAATATTTATAATCTGTTTTAATGGCGCTTGATTCTTTCATACAAAAATATATCCTGATATTCTAATAAAATATCTAATGTTTCAAAAACTATAAAATAAAATGTATTACTGTGGGAAAAGCATATCCATAGGCTTTTTCAGTACTGCTCCTTAGATACTTCTTCTAGAATTTTATCGTTAAAGATCAGCAAAAATATCCAAAAAATTTTAAGCTTCGTGTATAAAAACAAGCCCATCTCTACTTGATTAACTTTTCAGGTTTTTAGCATTTCCTTTGGATAATGTAGCCAACAGATGGACAGTGAATCATCGAAATTGCTTTGATCTGATAAAATTTCAAATTTGCCCTTAAATTATAACAAATAAAATAACAAAGAAAAATGAAAATAATATTATTGATTTTAAATTGCATAATTATTTAATAACAAATTTCATTTTGCATTCTACTTTATACAAAAAAAAAAAACGCTTCTTATTCCTTTATTTTAGTTGCAAAGTAAGAAGAAAATAAATAATTTTCTGCACATCCGCACTTTGATTTATTTACAATTTGCAATAAATTCACTTGAATGCTTTTTTATAACTTCCTGTTTTCTTAAAAGCTTTAAAGGTTGATAGTATGTCAACAGCTGCAGAGCCAACAACAAATACTTGTAAATATTTTTCGTTACTCTATCCAATAAAAATGCAACTTTTTAAAATTTATTTTACAAAAGAAATTTATTTTATGGTTTATAGATTTTCCTTTTTAAATTGATGTTATAATCTTACTCTTGCATACACTCTTATGTTCATATATTTGCTTATACATATTAAAAGAAGTATAGAAAATATTAAATAATATTGACAAAATTCCGACCTTTTGGCATATCGGCAAATGCAGATTAAAAATCAAAAAATTTTTTTTCTTGTTCGCTTTTAAGTACTTTTCGATATGAGAAAACATGAAATGTTTGAAAAAAAAGGAAAATATTTTTTAACTAAAAATGTGACTTGACAGCAAGAAACTAATTTTAAAACAAAATGTATCATTGTTAAGTAAAATCACAAAACTTCTAATCAAATTCAGTACTTATTATTTCAAATAAACATAACTCTTTTATCAGTATCGTATCGTAACTTTTATACACTTTTTAATTTTAGGCTCAAAAAATAATTAAAGGTGTTTTTTAAGACTGACAGACCTTAAATTGTAAAAAATAACACAAGAAAATTAAATGCATCAAAGATTTTTTTTATAGGAAGGATCAGAACATGGCATTAGAATTTAAAAATATGTTCGAGCATATGTCCACTGCGGCTGCTTATGACGAAGCGCATTTTGGACGTCGAATATTAGGTGACTTTTTTAAGTACTGCTGGTTGTATGTCACGAATAACACGAACAACGTTGGACTTCAAAGGTGTCAAATCGTACGACATAAAAGGCTAATGTACAGGTCCATTTCCCGAAATCAACTTATCGCCTACTTTTGATTTTATTATTATTGCGGTTGCTGATGTCGCGGTCGATGTTGCCGCCAGCGTGTAAACCACACCAAATGGTGTATTTTTCTAGATGCAATGCAGCCTTTTGGGGAACGTTGTGGATTGGTCTCACTTCATATGCGGCAATTTCGCTTACTAACAAACCCCTTCAGCTAAATATAAGCCTCATCGCTAAACACATATTGGCGGAAAAAAATCAGGTACTTACTGCTCTAGAGAACATTTGGTGAAAGAACGACAAATATAATGGTCTTGTGGCTTTAATTCCTGCATTAGCTGTATCTTATACGAGTGAAGGCCAAGATCTTTGCGCATAATTTTCTACGTAGTGGGCGGATAGAGCCCCAATTCCTGCGACCGACATCGAATCGATAAATTTGGATCTTATTCCACACGTTTGTTTACAGCAGCGATTTACTCTCTAGAACTAACATTCCTTCGACATGTTGGCGTTATTGCATCCTCTAAAGCGCATGAGGTATGATATATATCTACAGTTTGGCGAATGAATTGCTTAGATGGACGATTTAGTGCACCATAAAAATCACGAAGTCGTCTATAAGTTGCTCGAATTGATGACTGCCTTACAAAGTAAACTCCGATGATTTGATAGCATTGTTCACGCATGAGTCAATTCATTATGATTGGCCTGAGTTTACTCAAAATGATTAGAAAAAATTGTTCATCAAAATTTATATTTTAGTATTATTTTTTATAATTAAAATAAATTTAAATATTTATTTATTTAGTTGGAAAAGTTTCTATACATAATATTATATTTCTAAGTTTGACTTATGTTTGAAAACGGAACCACAGGTGATATAATTGCAGTAAAAGTCAAAATGATGGAAACTTTGTTTGGAAGCTGTCAATAATTGTGAGAAACTTTCTTTTAAAACTTATTTAACAATAACTTCTAATAACACTGCTTAACATATCTTCTTCTTATTTAAAATGTTTTGAGAAACATTTGTTTCTAAAAATAATTTTTTTTTGTTTAATTCCTTGAAAAATTAAAATAAATTCTTTTTTATCATTTAAAAAAAAATATTTATTTTAACGTCTTAATTAAAAAATATTAATTCCAAAACCTCAATTTCCAATATATTTTACCTCGTATAAGATTTAACTAAACTTTTGGTTATTTTTCACTTATGTGTAATTTAAAACTTCCTTTTTGGTAAGTAAGCATCCCTGCTCGATATATACGTTCTCTAAAACTTTTTAATTTTAGAATAAGAATAGTAGCCTTACAAGTAGAATCCAGTATTTTTTTTTCAAGAAAAGTCGAAAAATACTATAGGATTACAATTTTTACAATGGAATAATAATTTTTATGTTGATAGTAGTAATTTTTAGAGTGAGAGTATGTTATGTATGTCCTGTTAGGTATTTTTTGTTAAAAAAAATATTAATACAATTTTAGCATTAAAACTAACAACAAATACTTTTATAAAGCTCAACAAATAACTCCTTTTATGCTACCCTATTTCTTCTTTTTCATAACGACCTTCTACGTCAGACTTCAGATTCTATATATTTATCGCACATGACAGTTGAATATGCCAATTATTTTTATTTCGTAATAAGCAAAGCCTTCCGGAAAATGGGGCTATGCGAAAGCACATGGACAATACCTTTTATCACGACCTTTTGGTAATTTCCGAACAGGGTTCAATTTAACGCTCGTAAAACCCAGTGCTGTGTACTTTCGCGCAAGCGTACGGCTTAATGTGCTACCTTATCTGTAAATAGCGGTCATAAATATATATTTTAAAGAATCAGAAGCGGAATGTGCCACAAATCTATAGAATTAATATGTAATGAAATTTAATTATTTTTCTTCTTTTTCAAATTATATAAAATACGCGAGTTTTTAATTAAATAATTGTAATGTTATTTTCATTTTTGTCACTACAAAATGTATGGGTGCTCTATTTCCATTTACCTTTTGTAATTTTGATGATTAGTATTCCAATTTTATAATTATGATTATTTTGAAAATTATTATTCCCATTTAAATTTAAAAATGCATATGATGTTTCAATTGCGTTTTATTTAAACTATTTGTTTTTCAATGAAATATTTAATATTGGCTTAAGTTTATTATGAGATAAATTGTTAAACAGCAACATTTGGATACAAGATAGTAATAGTAAATTTTGTATTTAGAAGAAAAACGATATGAGAATTTTTATTAACTTCACAATGTAACTTTATTATTAATTATATATTTTCAATTGTTTATACATACCACTAAGAACGCTCGTCTACTGTCAAAGTTTTATATTATTTTAATAAAAAACTTTTTATTTTGTAAAATCATAAAATGGTTACTAAGAGGCATTATTTCCACAACATATATGTCATATATTTTTTATTGGCTTAAGATAAAATATAGGATATAAAGGAGAGTTCCATAGGCCGTCTTTTATCTGTAGATCTGTTTATGGTCATGGCATTGTGGAAGGTGCGCGTTCTGCAGGCTTAGATTCTATAGGACGTTCAAAAAGGCAAATATGTGTCCTGTGTGAACTTGTTGGCCCTTAGTGAAGCTGGATTTCTTTATGCATATACAGTTTTTTATTTATTCATAGAAATATTATTACCTTAAACCTAAGTACTGTAGTTTATAGCACTACATAATAATTTAATTTTGTTATTCATTTGTTTTGTTCTCTTTCTTCTCGTTTTGTTTCATTAAAAAATAATAAGTTTAAGGTTTTTTTTTATTTAATTCTCTGTGACGCTTGTTTCGCAAATTGAAGCCTAGAAATAGCTCCGGTAAGATTAGGATAAAACATCTGCTACTAACTTACCAGGCACTGCAATCAGCTGAACCACGACTGCCACTTTCCTCTCTTCATGTTAAAATCTGAAGTGCGATTTAAAAAATTTGAAAATAACAATTTTTATATTTTATACAATCAATTTTATATGATTATATTTATATCTCTCTCTAATAGGTTACTTTTTAATTTTTCATGCTAAACAGTTAATATCGCTTGGAATTAGTTAACTAGGATTTAAAAAAACAAATCGTTCTCTCATTGCAGCGTTATTCTGAAAATTTGTAACAAAAAACCTTGGTTTATATAGAATTTTTTTGTCAAAATAATTGTTTATTTGAATCTAGTATAAACTTTCTTGAGTGAGTTTCTATACAACAAATTTGTTTATTAATAATGAACGTATTCTGTTTTTACATAAAAATGAAAAATGTTTATATATATAAAGCTGTCTAAGCCCATTATGCTAAAAGCAGTTGTTGTTATAAAATACAACAATCCTTTTTCGCATTTTTCTTTCAAATTATAATTTACCACAATACTTTATTGTCAAAAATTTGAATATTGTTCTTCACCCTTTTCAAAGTTAAAAAAAAAAAAAACATTTAAATTTCTCTTCTCTACATATTTATGTATCTGGCAAACTTCCTTATTGTTTAAATTTGCAATCTTTTTTGGTTGTTCTTCTACTTCGGGTACGATTTGCATTTTATTTTTAACTTTTTTATTTTTGGTTTTTTACAAAATATATGTCTCATCACAGCCATACCGCGATAATATTTTCTAGGTTCGTGTGGTAATAACATGTCTGGTATGTGGTTTAAATCCCTTTTCAAAGTCAAAGTAGCCAAAGCTTCTAATTTAAATGGTCGGTTGAATATTTTTCATAAAATTTATTTAGCATTTTATATAAATTGAATGTGGCTTTTTTTAGGGAGCATTTCGTTGTTGTTTCGTGTTTTTATGAATAAAGCAAAAAACTAAAAAAGAAATAAAAAATGGATAAAGGAAAAAAAAAAACATTTTAAACCATAAATTTAATTCCGTACAGATTATAAGATTTTTTTTAATTAGCGTTGTTGGCTGGAAATAAAGTAAAAAAAAAATACAAATTAGCAATTATAATTTTTTTCTCCTGTCATTATAAAGAGATAAATATATTTATTATTGGAAAAAAACTCAGTTTTTTATAATTTTGCTTACTTTTTACTTTTTTGTAGAAAAATAATGATACTAATATTTTAAAGATGATTAATGTAAGGTGCATAACAAGACAGTTGAATATAAATGTAAGTCTATCAGCAATTGGTTTTCAACGTGATTTTCCCTTAAAAATCTGGTTTAAACATTGTTGAACGAATTATACATTTAAAAAGTTAGAACTACAATATTGTTGTTTATTACTGCACGTAAAAGTGCAGTCCTAAAATCCATTAACAATTTTGAAAGAAAGAAGGTAATATACTAATTTAACTTTGATGACATAAACAACATTTTCATTAATTCAATACTGCTTGAAATATCCCTTTCACTTTTTTGTTCAATCTTGGAAAAATATATTTTAGCATGCACATTTGCATGAAGCTTTAGTTATACTTGCGAACGTCCTCTAAAAGGGACGCTGCGTCCATGGTACAACTGTAATACGATGATTGAGCAAGTAATTTTTTCATACTAATCAAGGTACAAATGAATGCGACGAAAATTATTAGGAAAATCTTAATTCCTTCCTTCCTTCCTTGTGGTATCACAACGGGCCATTCGATTGTGCTCGAGTGAGCTTTGTCGCGAGAGACTGCCACTCCTAACTAACTAACTAACTATCTACTTCAGGAAGGATAAGTTTAGGGCGAACAGAAAAATTACCTTTGCGCTTAATACCGGCTACGAAAAAGGAAGAAAGGGGATTTGTAGATCATCGACTTATAAACAATGAAAATATATTGCTCGCAACATGAGAAGATAATAATGTCGTCACTAATTGTCGTTAATTAGTTGTAGTTTACCACACGCAACTCAGGCAAAAGCAAGAAGTTAGATCGGCATGTGCCTCTTTTTATTTTCCGCCGAAAACTTAATACATTTTACTTTAAAACTTATGATACCCTATCTCCAAGCAATTTGCGCACTGATAAAGTGAAGCTATGATTTCAGAAGTAATCTTACTAGATATTCTAAAAATGATAAACAAAATTAACATTGTGGGACAGCTAATTTTATGTGGAACAAATGTGAAGGAGGGCTTCGCGCCATAGATATATATATTTTGGAACTTCTCGTCCGCCTAGTCTTCCAAGGGCGCAGTGACCCTTATATGGGACAAACGAATTAATTAGATTACCTTCGATAATAATTGATAATAATTATTTTAGGGAAGAGGCCAGTTCATTTGGTCCATGCTGAAATAAGCTGAAATAAGGACTTAATAATAATAATTGCTCTAATTTATAAAAATTAATTTACAAAAAGTGAAGTATTTGAAGCTCTCTATAGAAGACGTGTGGCAAAATTTTATAAAATTAAAATATATCAGGTATTAAAAATTTAGCTGTTACAAATTGAACTTTTTATTTATTTTAACATTTAAAAAAAAATTTAGTTAAAAAGTAAGAAAACTTAACTTTTTAATGTAGAATATTTTCTTTTATTCGTTGGAAATAATTTACTAAATCAGCTAGTGCCCTGCTTTACACAGCTTTTAAATATGAAAACTATTTAATTTCAATTGTAGTTCAATAAAAAAAGATGATCGCCAGCAGTATTTAAATTTCCGAACGCTGTCTTCGGTTTCGACAATAATAACGATACTTCTGGACCAATGAAATAACCCAATATAATGAGCTTTTGGCATAAAAAAAAAAACAAACAACCAAACTGGCAGAGTCTTTAGTGCTATGAACAAGTTGTTGTCTTGGTAAACTCCTAATAAATTATAAGACAGTGGTCCTGTTGTTATTTTCTATAACCATGTGGCAAAATATTTAGAAAATAGAAAGATTTAAGTATCGATATTAATGTAGAATTTATTCATCACTTTTGACGAATTTTACGGCTTGGGATCGTGTATAAAACATCATAAAAAATCCACATTGCGCCAACCAATCAGTAGAAATCGTAAATGTAACATAGAAAAAAATTGATATAAAAAGCTACAAACAAATAAACGACCAAACAAATCTTTTAAGTAGCAAACAGAAATAAAACAAATAAATCAACTTACACGTCACTTCGCAAAATATACACAAATTCGTATGAAAAATAATATTATTCTGCAAGAAAATTTACATAAAACACGCTTCGTTTATTTTAATGTGAAATCAAGTAGATAAATGCAAAACTGCATATTACATACATACATTGTTACAATTAATTTAAGACATTATAAAAAATACTATAAATTAAATTCTTTAAAAAAATAGTATTCAATAATTTTTTTTTAGTGATGGTAAGTTTGCTATTAGTAGAAAAACTATATTTAGATTCTAAATTTGCCTCTACTTGTACAGTTAAGCGTTGTCCCTGAGTTAGGTTTTCATAGATGAGAGCTTAGTGTCTGTTAAAATTTATCGTTTTTCGAGAACTATTTCTTTATTTTCAAACGATGAATACCTGCATTACACTTTCAACATGACAGAAATTAAATTTTAATTTTAATAAATTTTATTAAAAAAAATTTTTTTTAAATATCTGCATTGAATAAAAAATTTAAGTAATTTATAATAATTTCATGCTACAAATAGTCATCTATCTAGGCCCAATATTTTGAAAGAAAACATCGTCACCAAAAAAATTATAAAAAAATATGAAACTATATCCTGCACATGTTAAGAAGAACCCTACCGAATGGAATATAAAATAATTTCATACAATAAATCAAAGAATATAAAAAAGGTTCTTAATCTAACGGAAACATCCATTACCGGAAATTTTACTAGACAGAATATTAACATTTATGAAGAACGTATCAAGATTGTTACATGTGTCCAGACTGTCATTGCTCTTCTTGTTCAAAAACTAACAGTATAATCCTAGAAAAATTGCCGTAAAAAGTACCTGTCAATTAATGACTTGCTTTTGTGATTGCCAAATTTTCTTAATCGCTAACAAAAAACATTACATTAGTCGTCGAATAAATGAAGTAGTAACTAAACTAGGTCCCATGTCTTGATAACATCATAAGGTTAGTAAGCTAATTGAGATGTTCTTTCGCCAAAAATATTTAATACTTTTGTCATACCTTTCGGTGAAGACCGTCGTCACTTGCTGTTTATTTAGTACGATTGGTGAGCGCTTTCGATGTAAAGATATCATTTTCAAGCCGCGTTTTGAATAGTACTGGCGAAATAAATCTAATTAACTTAATACCAAAAATATTTGATTTTTTGTTAGGATGATGTCAAGTCTGGTAACGCAGATTTACAGAAGCAAACCTTAAAAAGATAGAAATAATTCTTTTCACTTTAATCGTTTGGCTAAATTGATGTTGCTAAAAATAAATACGGCTTAGGTAGGTACAAGTACAGCCAGTGTAAGCCTAGGCCCAGGTTTTTCTCTTAATCCTCTTTATATTATTTTCCCGTCCCTTTTCCCGTACTGTCCAGCAGATAAAAAAAATTTAATAGAATTCTTTTTGTTCATTTTAATTTTTCTTTATTTTATGTTTTATGTTTCCTTAAATTTATTTTAATTAATTTTTTTAATAGAAGTTCTTTTTATAAATACTTACTAAGTCCTTACAAATGTTCAAATCATTTCACAATTACAAACACATACATCTTAGTTTCTCTTGTATTAAAACGAAAAAAAAAAAAAACAAATGAAAAGGAAGTATTTTAAAAATCACAAGCATTCAAAATCTTTGTGTCTTTTGGTATGAAAATTCCAAATCAGTCGGTAAAATTTCACTATAAAGCATGTATTGAATATCTACATATGTATGTTTTTATATTAATTTCAATTGTATTCATTTGCAGAAAGGATTTTACTAATCATGTCATCAACAACAACAATTTAAATTGAAGCTAATCATCTGAAATGTTCATTCGGTATTTTGATTTGTTATTACTGGTTCTGATACTATTCTAATTTTCAAATTGTTAATTAATTAGAAATATTTGTTCCTGTATGCAGATGTTCATAGGCAAATAAACAAGTATTTTAACTACCTACGCTGTAATCTTTGTGGGGTATTTTTCTCCTGTATTTATGTCTCTACCACACATTATTGAACATATACAAACACACGTATGTAGATATATATGAATATAAAAATATAGCTTACAGAAAAATAATAATAAATTATTGTTTCTAGCTGGACTAAGTCTCTTGTTATATGTAGTTAATAGGAAACGTTAAATACACCATTCTTTAAAAATATTCATATCGATCTACAAGGTATTTATTAATTTTTGGTTATTAACTACAAGTATCAAGACAACATTGAACTAAAGAAAATTTAATTTTCTGTATTTGTATTTTCACTTCAATTTATATTCTAAGTTATATATAGGTAATTTAAATAATAAATATATTTAATAACTTTATTAGAAGTGCTGTATATTTTAAACGGTTTTGTAATTCAATAATTCAATTCCAAATAAACAAATTTGTAACTTCTTTGCAAGGTATTAGTACAATATTTTTAATACCAATTGTCCAATTTCATTTGGACACTAAAATTATCTTCATGTATAATTTTATATTAAATGCAACATTTTATTTAATACATGTATGTAGTTAACACATGAATATGTTATGTATGAAAAACAATCAAAAACAACACATCTCTATGTACTGAACTACAATTTTTAAAAACTACAAAACTTCGTGTTTAATGCAAAACCACGGTTTCTTTATTATAAGATGAACTTTATAACTTACTTGCCCTTTTACGTTCAACGTAGTAACATATTTCAATTTTCACTGGCTTGTATCTAACTTAAGGACATAAATTAAGCATTTATTGTGAACAAGTTATTAACTTACAATATTGTGAACTCCAAGTTACTAACTAACACTCGTTTTTCTTACAATAAAACTTTATTGATCGTTTCAAATCGAATGAATTTAAAAAACCATACGCTTTATCTTTATTAAGCCGAAGATTACAAGGGTAAGCATTAAATATGTACTTACCTCATCTCGAAAGGAAAGAAAATTCTAAATAATTAATAATTTTTCTTTCTTCCAAACCATCATCGAATAATTATAATTATTCCCGAGAGTAATTATAATTAATATCTCTAATAAAGATATTTCCAAATATCGCAAGGGAATTTTAAATAAAATCAATTTATTTCATGGTCCAGTCGAGCCGGCAACTTATTTTATGGTCGTCGTCAGTGTATCAGCAAATTTATTTAATTCAGGCGTAGATAATCAGCAAAAAAAAAAAAAAAAAAAATTCTCATTGTTCAACTAAAAGAAGAGGAATCTCACCACTAATAGCTAACATGAGGTAAATCAATTAACAAGAAACAAAGTTTGACAGTCAAAGATCATCCACGTAAAAATCTATGTACATACATATGCATATACATAGTTGCCCTTGAAGCAAAACAATTTAAAAAGAAAAAGAAAGGAAAAAACAGAGTTAAAATAAAAAGGTGCCGTTAATAATCAATTGAAAAAGAAAAAACCTACAAAATTACATGTATGTATGTAGGTATATCAGTATGTGAAATAGCAAAAAATCTTTATTAAAAAATAATACATAATAGAAAACAATAATTAACCAATAATTTATTAAAAAGCAAAATCAATAAAAATCAGCAAAATATACATATACATATACATGTATTTTCATATGTACATACACATGCACATGAGATAATAGTTAAAAAAAAAAAAAAAAAAAAAAATACATGTTTTTAAATACAACAAATGCAGAATTTGTTTCACCTTATTTCAAATGTATAAAAAAAAAAAAAAAATAATAAAAAAAAAAAAAAATTCAGTACCTATATACATATACATATGTATATATTGAAGTAATTTAACCATTACAAATCCATAACCGTTCTCGTAACAAAAAAGTGCCCTTTTACATATGTATGTACATGCCAATATAATAAAAAAAAAGGCGCGAAAAAGAACAACGGCAAACAAATAAAATAAATTTATTTCAAAAAAGAAAAATGTACAGTGCTGAAATAGTGCATTATTCTTATGTTACACAGTGTTGCAGACTTCTATAAAGGCAAAAACAACAACAAATTGCGAAAAGCGAAAAATACGTAAAGTGAAGAGATATGTATGTAGCATATTTAAAATCCCGTTTTGCAAAAAATAAAGAAACATCTATTTATGTATGTATATTACTTTAAAAGTAAAAACTAACATAAATTTACACAAATCAAAAGAACGGTTAAAAGAAGTGCTAAATATAGAAATACTTATGTACAATATACAAAAAACAAGCCGTCAACAATTAAAAATTTTTACCGTTTACAAAATAAAAAAAAGTGCCGTTAGTAAAATTCCAAAACAAAAAACCAAAAAAAGAGATTAAAATCCTGTTATCAAAAACAAAAATTCTTAACTAAAAAAAAAAAAAAAAAAAATTTTACCGCTTTAAAATAAAGTGCAGTGAGAAAACATTTAAATATGGGAAAACAGATTAACTAAAGCATACATTAAAAACATATGTACATATGTATATTACAAAATTTAACCTTCACTACAAAATTCTATTCGTTACAAAAAAAAAAAAAAGCTTATTTACGTACATACATACATACAGGCAAAAATATCAAACTACCTACTACAATATAAAAATTTCCAAATTTTGTCAATTTTCAATAAATAATAAATGCATAAATACATTAAAAACATATGTATGTACATACATATCATTTTAAAACGTGAATACCTACATACATAGTTATTTAAGTGGAAATCAAAATTGGTTAATATCATAACGTCTAAAATTAAATGCAACACTCTTTTTCTTAACACTGCATACAAGGTATTTATAAATTTGATACATACTATAGGTAAAAATTTTGCTTATATAATATATATACATAACAACCACAATGCAATAACCACTTGTGTCTCTTATTGCTTCAATCACTCTTTAATAGTAATTGCTCTTAACATTGCTGCATAAGCACAAGCGAATTATGTACATATCTATGTACATATATCGCTCTTTCCGCATTCATTGTGTGCCCAGAAAACTTAAATAATAAACTACTTTTTATAACGTAATACCCAAGTACATAACTTCAAAACTTAAACTCTTACAAATTTCTGAAAATGTCCAATTAAACCGAAGTTCTAACAGAGGTACATACATATTTTAAAATTCAGAAAAATTTTAAATAAAAACACATAAAAAACAAAACAATAAAATACAGTCCATTACACATAAAAACAATTTAAAAGTAATATTAGTAAAAAGTCGAATTATATAATATAGAGAACATTTAATTTAAATTTCCACCCCTAAAATTCATAAACATATTTATGAGAAAAAAAAAAAAAAAAAAAGACATTATACCACTAAAATTCAAAAGAGCAAATTACAACAAACACGTCAGCAGAAATAAATTCTCTGCTCTCTCAATCCAAAAGTACATACATACTCGTCAACCTTTACTAGCAGCTGAAATAAATTCTCTGCTTTGTTTATACACACATTCATACAACCATCTCTCGTTAGAGGTTGCCATCGTTTAAATTTTTTTAATCGCCAGATAAATTTAAACATATTGGGGAAAATTTTCATAATTAAGTGTAAGTTATTTAATAGGAATAAATAACTGAAAATAATTTAGCTGAACATTCAATGAAAAGCTAAGGAACATTTTCTTATTTAATACACTTTTTTGCACATGCTATAAAAGGGCATCAATTATAATACTCTTTAACAATAATTAACAAAACAACACAAGGCAATAAATAGTTTATTTTCCCCACTTCACAAAAAACGGAACAAAAAGTTTTTACTCGAAATAAACACTTACAATTGTTCAAAGTGTTAAAAGCAATTTTAACTTCATCGGAACATTGAATAGGAATCTGATGTTCGCATTTACTTTACATACATATATATGTTAAATTATATCTTTCCTTTAAGTTAATTGTTGACTCGGAATTTATTGGAAATTTTTTTTTTCAATAAGGACAATTTAACAATTTATTTAAAACAATTACGTTGATTACGAAAGATTTCCAAATTTGTTTACAAAAATAAAACACTGGTAACTCTGCTACAATATTATGGGAAATTAACCCTCTTAAGAGCTTAGAACCACAAAGTACGCAAATTTATTAGTAAAAATTAATAGTGATAATCTTTATTAAACCCTCTATATCACTCTCATTGTTTTCACTGGTATTATACGCAGATTTATTAGTGAAAATTAATAGTGATAAACTTTATTAAACCCGCTATATCACTCTCATTGTTTTTACTAATAGTTTTCACAACTATTGATTTCTATTCATATTGCTAATTTTTCTTATCTTTCTTACCTACATCTACTGCTACTACGCTGTAGCGCAAACCCTTGAAAAAAGGAAGAAAACGTAAAATAGAAATCATAGCACTTACCGACTACTCAATTTGCGTATGAATATTATTTCTAATTTAAATATTAACATCTAATATTATAACTCTAGATTTACTCCAGTGAATAAATTTAAAGAAAAGTCTGATCTAATTTTTGTTTCATAACTTCTACTACAAACAACACCTTACCAAGCCATAGTTTCCTCTAATCTCGTTAGCATCGTTTAATCCTTTTATCATGGCCACTACATCCAGCAACGACAGCTCCCTCTCTCTAAAGGAGCAATACCTTTTTGATTGCGATCATTTACTACAATTTTGTACAAGATTTCACAAAACTCCTATTGAAGATCATACCGAGTCAGTTCTTGAAGTCAAGTTAAAAGACTTAGACTCAAGATGGACAAGGGCGGATGCCTCTTATGCAAAGGTTATGGTAGCATCCGATTCTGTGCTGAAAACTGAATTTAAAGAAGAGGCTAGAGCGAATTTCGATGCGTGCGTTGAGGCATATTACCTCTGCACCTCAGCAATACTTGATTTAATGAAGGCAGCTCGAATGGATACTTCGAATGCTCATGGTTTCGAAGCAACAGCTCGTTACTCTCTTCCACCGCCAACGGTGGCTCAAAACTTCGTATCAGACAACTCAAGTAATTGCATAAAGCTTCCTCCATGTGATACTGAAGTATTCCAAGGCAGTTATGAACAATGGCCCTCTTTTCGTGACATGTTCACAGCGGTTTATATCAACCACACTAAACTTTCTCCAGTTACTAAATTGTATCATCTCAGAAATAAGACAAGAGGTGAAGCCGGTGCAATAGTTAAACGCTACCCCCTATCCCATGAGAACTTCGAATTGGCTTGGAATGCTCTGCAAACTCGTTATGAGAATAAACGGGTTTTAGTTGACAACCAAATAAAAATTCTATTCGATATTCCTGCCGCAACAAAAGAAGACAGCGAATCCATAAGAAGGATTCAGTCTTCAGTAAATGATTCTCTGGCGACTCTCAAGACGCTTGGAATCAACGTAGAAAGTTGGGACCCTATTCTTGTTCGTTTAATTTCTACAAAATTGCCTGATTTCACTCTCTCACTCTGGGAACAATCTTTAACCTCTCCCCGTGACCTACCAAAATGGTCTCAAATGTCTCAGTTTTTGATAGATAGATATGAAACAGTAGAACGTCTCGCAAGTATTAGAACCTCAAAGGACGGTTTTAGTATTTCTAACATAACGCAACCTAATATCCAAACTTACGTGTCTCATGAAAATTTAAATTCAATTTGTAAGTTATGCAATGAGGATCATAATCTACGAACATGCGCCAAGTTCAGAACCTTCACGCCACAGCAAAGGGTAGATTATGTCTTTCGGAACAAAGTTTGCAATAACTGCTTGAGTTCCGCCCACCTCAAGGCTAACTGCAAAAGTAAGCGTACATGCATGCATTGCAAAAAGTCTCATCACACGTTGTTACATATGACGAAAAGATCATCAAATTCAACACAAAATACGGTAAATTCTGCGCAAGTTGATATTCAAAGCCGTAACAAAAATAATGCTCAAAATTCAGGCTCAAACTCTAATCAAACTCAGGTTGAACTACCAACAACCTCAAGCCAAATTCAAGCAAATTTCTCCACAAGCAACGAAAACATTTTGTTGCGCACTGCTTTAATGCAAATAGAACATAGAGGCGAATTTTTTACGATTAGAGCTTTGATAGACCCAGGCTCTCAAAGAACATTCCTTTCCGAGAGAGTTAGAAGTCGCCTTCAATTGCCCTACAAAAATTCTCATTTTGAAATTGTTGGAATCGGTGGTCAAAAGCAATCGGCAAGTAAAGAATGCGAGTTCGTCTTGTATGCTAAAAAGTACGACTTAAGAATCCCAATTAAGGCCATAGTATTGCCAAAAGTCACCAAAACTCTACCCGCCTGTACTTTTGAATTTATTCTGTCACCCGAACTTGAACAGCTAGATTTAGCAGACCCGACTTTCAACAAGTCATCTCAAATAGATCTCATTCTTGGAAATGACTACGAACACTTTCTCAATATAGAGGGCATTAAGAAAAACATTTGTGGCAAAACTTCTGCCTACAACACTATTTTTGGATGGGTTCTTAGTGGTCCTATGCAAACCCAATCAGTGCAGGCTTTCACCACCTCTGTTATCCATTCAGAATCTTCAGATCTTAGCAAACTCTTGCGAAGGTTTTGGGAACAGGAGGAAATACCAACAACTCGCGTAAGGTCAGCTGAAGATGATTGGTGTGAAACCCTTTATTCGCAGACAACAACTCGTCATGACAATGGGAGATATATTGTAAGATTACCATTCAAAAAAGAATATCCCGAAAACATTTTTCTTGGCCCATCACGTTTTGTCGCTCTTGCTCAATATTCTCGTATGGAGAAGAATTTGGAAAAAAACCCTGAACTCCAATCTCAATATAAAGCAGTCTTAAATGAATATCTAACTCTAGATCATATGGAGGAAACACCCTCAAACGAAATTGCTTTTCAAGGTAAATACGCATCGTTTTATCTTCCACATCACGCGGTACTTCGCCCAGAACATAAAAGTACAAAGTTAAGGGTCGTATTTAATGCATCTCGGAAAACTAAATCCCAGTTTTCCCTAAATGACGTGTTATACACTGGTCCCACTCTCCAGAATGACTTAATAACCGTAATTTTAAATTGGAGAAAATATAGATACGTATTCAGCGGTGACATACAAAAAATGTATCGTCAAATTCTAGTTCACCCTGAGGATAGACCGTACCAAAGAATTCTTTTCCAAAATGAGACTAATAACCCTATAAAAGATTACCAATTGAAAACCGTAACTTTCGGAGTGAATTGTGCACCGTTTCTTGCAATCCGCACTATATTAAAGCTTGCTGCTGACTCAGAATCTCAATATCCCAAAGCAGCGTTCATTTTACGGTCTGAAACCTACGTTGATGATATTCTCTCAGGAGGTGATACTATTGAAGAAGCGCTCGATGCACAACGACAGCTTATTTGTACCCTTAAATCTGCGGGCTTTCCTATTAAGAAATTTACGGCAAATAATCCCCAATTACTCGCTGAATTATCTGAGGACGATATTTATGATTTGGATATTTTACGCTTCTACGAAGCAAGCTCAACTAAAACACTGGGCATAAAGTGGAATGCACTCACTGATGCATTCACCTATAATTTCTCGCCAATAGAGCAGTCCAAAAAAGCCACAAAGCGCCAAATTCTATCTTCTGTAGCAAAATTATTTGATCCTGCAGGGTGGCTAGCTCCCATAGTCGTAAGAGCAAAAATACTGATGCAACAATTGTGGCTAGAAGGTCTAGATTGGGATGAAGACGTCTCATCGGAAGCACTTCAGAAATGGAACAATCTGGTTCAGGATTTATCCCAAATCGAAGCGATTTCTGTTCCACGTTGGCTTCAATATTCCGCACCTGACACAATACAAATTCATGGATTTTGCGATGCTTCAAAGTCAGCTTACTGTGCAACAGTATACGTTCGTTGCCAAACTATAGCCCATGATACCTTCTCAAACTTGTTAATGGCGAAATCTAAAGTTGCACCCATACAAACCGTTTGTCTCCCGCGTCTAGAACTCAACGGCGCTCTCTTATTAGCACATCTCGTTAATAACGTTAAAAAATCCCTCAATTTAAACATTAATGAAATATATTTATGGACTGACTCGTCTATTGTTTTAGGATGGTTGTCCAAAACTCCTTCCTCATGGGAAACATATGTGGCAAATAGAACTGCTCAGATTTATTCTCTAATTCCCGACGCAATCTGGCGACACATCCCAACGCATTGCAACCCAGCAGACCTCGGTACTCGTGGCTGTAAAACCCACGATTTAGTAAAAAATTCTCTATGGTGGAATGGGCCGCCTTGGCTAAATAAACCTGCGTCGGAATGGCCTGAAAGAAATCCTCTAAAAAACGTTAAAAAATCGATCGTTACTCAAACGTTGCACACAGAAGTGTTAGAAAAAGATATTCTCGATAGATTTTCATCATATAGCAGAGCTCTTCGAGTTATATGTTATATGTTCCGATTTTTTAATAAATCAATTCGGAGAGTAAGGCCTAATGCGGAAATATCAAGTTTAGAACACCTTACGCAAAAGGAAATGAAACTAGCAAAATCTCGACTCATATTAATATCTCAAAGAAAATACCTTTATGAAGAGTATGAATGCTTAAATAATTCTCGAAATATTCCTAAGAAAAGTTCGCTTAAGGCATTAAATCCATTTCTCGATTCAGATTCAATCATACGAGTGAATGGCCGACTATCACTGTCAAATCTTCCTTACAATGAGCGATATCCCATTATTTTACCTGGAAATTCAAGATTTTGCAAACTCTACTTAACACATTTACATCAAATTTTATCTCACGGAAGGTGCGCTCAAATGTGCCGTATGGCACAAACAGAATTTTTTATCACTAGACTTAAACCGCGAGTCAAAAGTATTATACGAAACTGCAAAACGTGTATTATCTATAAACACCAACCATGCTCACAAATAATGGCACCGCTTCCCCCTGAAAGATGCAATCTATCACTGCCGTTTCAGATCACTGGCATTGATTTCGCCGGTCCCTTCGACCTCAAAGTCTCACCTACGCGCAAATCTTCGTACACAAAAGCGTATGTCAGTGTTTTTGTCTGCTTTAGCACAAAGGCAATACACCTGGAGCTGTGTTCAGATTTGTCATCAGCGGCATTTCAAGCGGCGTTCGCACGCTTCATTGGGCGGCGGGGGCTCCCCCAGAGGGTAGAATCTGATAACGGAAGAAACTTTCTTGGTGCCAGTAGAACACTTGAATGCGAATTTGCTTCATTTTTAAAAATCTCTGCTAAAGATATATCTCAGAAATATATCACACATGGGTTTGAATGGAAATTTATTCCTCCACACGCTCCGCACATGGGCGGCTTATGGGAAGCTGCTGTAAAAAGCTTTAAATACCATTTTAAACGAATAGCAGGTGGCCAAAGATATACTTTTGAAGAGTTCTCAACTGTCCTTGCACGGATTGAAGGAGTACTTAACTCCCGGCCAATCTCGGCATTCTCAGAAGACCCGTCAGACCTAGCCGCACTGACTCCGGGTCATTTCTTAAGAGGAGCACCAATTATGGCCTTTCCTGAACAAACCATTACTGATATGTCCCTTTTGAATAGATGGGAAAGGTTAAAGGCAATCCATCATCAGTTCTCTATCAGATGGAAAGAGGATTATCTGAAAGCCCTGCACAGGCGCTATAAATGGCAAAATCCTACTCGGAACATCCAGATCGGAGATCTCGTTGTCGTTATCGATGATTTACAACCTCCCTATGAGTGGCGTTTAGGGAGAATTGATAAAACATACCCCGGTCCAGATAACAACATACGTACGGCTGACGTACGAATAGCATCTGGAGTCATAACACGCCCAATTGTCAAATTATGTTATCTGCCTTTTTTGAGTAGTTAGCGATCATTGTAATTTTCATTTGATATTTACTGAGGTTATCCGAATTTCGTTATATAACACTATTTACACATTTCACACTCAAACACATATAAACACCTCAACAAGCTCCTGTTTATCTTATTTATTCATTTGTATTACATTTTCTCTTTTTTTTCTTTCACACAGACCTAACCGCAGACTCACAGAAACACGTAGCAGGCAAAGTCAAAGTCGCAGCGTCAAACAAAAACATGTGCCAAAGGCACAACAAACGCTTTATAAGTGCGGATTGTGCAAAAGGTTCCATGCCCTACGTTTTTGTCAAAGGTTCCTAAAGATGACAGCCGACGAGAGAAAAGAAGTTGTGGAGGAGCATCGATATTGTTCTAATTGTTTGGCAAGAAGCCATACCGTAGGATCGTGCTCTTCCTTTGATACCTGCAGGAAGTGCGATAAACTCCACCACACCCTGTTGCATCAACCTCAACGGAGCAAGAACGCACGAAAACTACAACTTAGTCAAAGGGCTACAACAAATCGAACAAAACAACAACCAATTGCAACAACACCAGATGCTAAGGTTCTAGCAGAGGCTATTCGGTCCCTGGCAAATGTGCTTTGTACGACAAATAAGATGCCGGGAGTTGCCTAAATTCTAGCCCGGGGCCATGTCCAATTTCATTTGGACACTAAAATTATCTTCATGTATAATTTTATATTAAATGCAACATTTTATTTAATACATGTATGTAGTTAACACATGAATATGTTATGTATGAAAAACAATCAAAAACAACACATCTCTATGTACTGAACTACAATTTTTAAAAACTACAAAACTTCGTGTTTAATGCAAAACCACGGTTTCTTTATTATAAGATGAACTTTATAACTTACTTGCCCTTTTACGTTCAACGTAGTAACATATTTCAATTTTCACTGGCTTGTATCTAACTTAAGGACATAAATTAAGCATTTATTGTGAACAAGTTATTAACTTACAATATTGTGAACTCCAAGTTACTAACTAACACTCGTTTTTCTTACAATAAAACTTTATTGATCGTTTCAAATCGAATGAATTTAAAAAACCATACGCTTTATCTTTATTAAGCCGAAGATTACAAGGGTAAGCATTAAATATGTACTTACCTCATCTCGAAAGGAAAGAAAATTCTAAATAATTAATAATTTTTCTTTCTTCCAAACCATCATCGAATAATTATAATTATTCCCGAGAGTAATTATAATTAATATCTCTAATAAAGATATTTCCAAATATCGCAAGGGAATTTTAAATAAAATCAATTTATTTCACCAATCTAAGTAGAGGCATAAACTTTAACATTTTTTGTGTAGAAAGCAATCTACAAATACATTTATTTTCTAGAAAATATTATAATTTATTGGTATTATAAAATTAAAATCACTCCAGATTATACTTGCTGTACCATAAAAAGTTAAAAAAACTAAATGTTTTCCCTTTTTTATATCTGAAACGGCTAAGGGTAAAAACACAAAATTTTATAAACAGTTGAACTGCATACAAGTGTTTATAAAATCAATTTTTATTTTTATGAATTTTCTAACAAATTTTGAAAACTGTTTGCCTTATCATAAATAGACAACTGTACAGTTTTTAGGAATAAATTTAATCATTTCGGTATTATTATTAATGCAAATATTATCAATTGAAATTACTGTAATAACAACAATTATTTAGAATTTTAATTAATTTTTTATTGTTATTTAATTGTGACAAAAGATAACAATAAATATATAAATAAAAAAGCCTTAATGAAACATAAACTTATACAAATGTTGGCTGCAGGAATATTACAAACGTGAGTTTCGGTTTTTGTTTTTTAAATTTTTGTTTTGATTAACAAAAGGGTAAAAACGATTATTTCAATCACAGATTTTTTTGTGCTGTAAACAATAATATAAAATTTTTTCTTTAAAATTTTAATAAATTTTAAATTGTTTTAAATTAATTTAGTTTTTGTGAAATTAGGAGTTGCACTGTGGATATGAATGAGTTGAAATTTATACATCTGAATCTAAGCCAAAAAAATTTTTTAATCATTTTAAATTTACTTAAACTATTAATATTATTTATTTATTTATTCATAAACTTAATAATAATTAATTATTACAAAGTTATGATATAGAGCACTAGCTACTAAGGCCATCGGCTCTAAACTATTAATAATAAAATTGGATTCGGTGTCTAGGCCTGTATCGAGCACAAAGATTAAATCTTCCAAGACATTTGTACGTCCTCCTCGATCTTTTGGCGATCTTTGCTTGCGTGGAGTTAGTTAAATTTGTAAATCCTCAAAAATTTTATCCTTCGTATGTTTCGTATATCATTTTTTCTTAGAAGTTTGCTTCAATTTTGAATTTAAAATATGACTCCTATTTTCGAGCATGCTTTCTTGTGACTCTGATTGTTATACACTTTAAGGTTTTACAGTTTTAGGCCTTTCGGCATCTGGTTGCAATCGGTAACCGTGTATACATTAGTGGAGCATATATTATCAACAGTTTGCAAAAACAACAACAAAAATATGGAGTATTAAGCTACTTTTCAGCACATGTTTAATTTTTGAGCCGGTTAATATATTTTGGGATTTTTTTTTTTTTTTTTGATAACTCATTAGGTTTAAGCCACTATTATTTACTTTATAATAATAGTCTATTGCTAATTTTTTAATGTAATCATTGCAAAAATATACACTAAAAGACGTTGATTTTTTCTAAAAATTATAGCCAAAATATTTAATTAAATAATTAACTAAGCGGTCACAAAAAAAAAAAGAATATAACTAATTTATTTTACCAACACTTCAACAGCTTATTTTTACCTAAATGTTTTTATTTGCGACAAGGGATTAGCATCAAATTAATTTTATTGACGATAAAAATATTAAAATTATTAACACAAGCAGAAGTTGTTTTCTCATTAAAATAAAGCTTTTGGATAACTAATTCAAAAATAAAATAATGTATTTTGTGTTTGTATTTGGTTCTTAGAGATAATATATTAACAATTTTGTTAAAAGCATAATAAAATAATATAAAGTGAATATTATTAAAATTGAACAAAAATTGTAATATAAAAATAATTTTCGGCTTAAAGGTGAGTGTAGAAGCTAAAAAAGAATTAAATTCGCATCTAAAAAAGTCAAGTATTAAAAGAGTATTTTTTATCTAGAAACATATTAAGCAAGCTACTGGACAAGTTTAAAAAAATCTTAAAATGGGCATAGTTTTGAAGGAGTTGCTACAAAAATCAGTAAGATCAGCTTATATCCTTAGAGGCAGCCGGCAAAACACCACGCTTGTCTCTTATTTTTTTATATCGTTAAAAAAAAATGAAGTAAATCCAATCAAAAAAAAAAAAAAAAAAAAAAAAAAAAATAAAAAATTCGATTGTATAGCTCGCTAGAGATTTAAAAGTGAAGAACATCAAGTGTCAATATGGTCAATATCAATAACAATATCAGTAACATTTTAAAGCTTTTGAAGAGATCTTTCAGGAAATACTAGTATTTAACAAAATTTTTAACCTATTAAGAGCCGATGACATTTTTTTTGTGTAAAATTTTATATAGTGTCTCTGTCTGCCCAATATTTGTCTTTTTTTATTGAAGTTACTTCACTAATTAGATTTACATATATGGTCAAGGGTATATAAGATTTGGCGTAGACGAAATTATCACTCTTACTTGTAAATATTTAAAGTTAAATTATTTATCAGTTGAGTTATTAAAGTACATAAATGAGCATTAAATAAAGTTAACTGAAGCGTGGCAGAAGCCAGAAAGAAATAATAATGTGATTGCTAATAAGGGAAGAAGAGAAAAGTCCGCTCTTTTTATCTGTATGTGTTGAAAAAAATTATAGTTGATATTGATATCTTTCGTAAATTTTATTTACTTTAAAGGGTTGGTTAACTTGGTAGTTACTCTTAGTTTTTCTTGCTTTCGCTTAAAATTATGTAATTTTTACATATATTTTTTTAAAATACATCAAATCAGATACAAAGAAATATAAAGCCCTTTAGGACAGAAAAGAATGCAGCATCCTATAAATCGGCAACGAAATTTTGAGAATATTTTCTCTTTGAGTAAGAAGTCAAGAGATTCATACCCATAAAATTTAAATTTTAAAAAGGCCTCGATATTTGGTGAGTTGTATAAAAATGGAATTTTTACACCGAGAAAATAAAATTAAAAATAAATATAAATTCTTTATTTGTTAATTTTTCTAAAAACTTTAATTTTTAATTTCCTTACCTTTTTTAAGAAAATCGCAATTTAAATTCCATTTAACAAGTTCCCTAATTTTCACTTTTAAAGTTGAAGGTATTTGGTTTCGCACAAAAAAAAAAAAATAATATAAAACTTAAGCAATTTAAGATAAAATATATTCCTTTGTTAGAATTAAAAAGGGTTTTCCGCTTTTTAATTTTCATTGAAAAAACTACTTTTCTATGTTTAATATTTAAAAACAAACACGGGTAATATTTACGAACAGTCAGAAGAGTATTTTTAAAATACGTAAAAAATCTAAAAAAAAAACTAAATTAAGAGAACAAGCAGACCATTTAAAATACACAATGGATTACTTTGCATAATGTTGTAGTGCCAAGCAATAAAATAAAAATTGAAATAAATGAGAAATTTAGAAATAAATGAGACACAGGATTTTAAAGCATCTATTGTTAGACGCTTAGTAAGTCATCTCGAATTTTTTGTACTAGTTTTACGTTTTACTTAAAACACTTACATGCACAGAAATGTATATTTGTGTTTTAGAGACAAAAATTGTCAAATAAATAAGGTAGCATTAAAGCTTATTGCAACATTTTAAATCTTCTTAAGGATTAGAATGGCAAGCAAAAGTCTAAAGGGTTCTTCGCTACACAGAAACAATTGTTATAATGATTGCAATTTGAATGGAATTCATTTCTAACTAAAACAAACTTTAGAGTGTTTTAAACAAATTATTATTGTGGAGAGAACACCTACAGATAGTCGTTTTCAAATTTTTATATTGAGAGAAAAATTAAGAATAATTTTTTTTAGTATTTTTTATAATTACTCTATAAGTAATTTTTGATAAAATTAAATATATTTTTCTACATGACTTACCTACCTATAACCATTTTAATGCAAAGAAAACATTTTAGATATTAATATCTTGAAATTAAACTCTCTTTATTAATATTATTGTTGAAAAATATGTGGAAACTCTGCAACAATTCCCCGCTGAACGAAAGAACTAGCCTCATAGTGAACTAAAAATTGCAAAAGCCTTCAATTAATTCCGAAGAAAACTTCACTTAAAATAGAAAACTAAAGCAAGATCGAATTTCTCTTCATATATTGTTTGAGACATCCCTAATAAAATGCATGCATTGAAAGTAAAGTATTGTGGTGCGTTCAGATCTGAAGACAAATACACGCTATTTTATAGTATAATTTTAACTAAAGCTTTGCAAATGGGTAAAAATATATTCTTAAGTGTCCAGAACCCGCTTTAATTATTTTATGTTTGTTCCAATGATATTTATGCACAAAATTGTTTATTTCCACCAGCCAGAGTACATCTAAAAGAGACTTTCATTTTTACACAATTTTAGAGACAAAAGATCTAGAACTTTGGCATAAAAGTCCTTTAATGTGCTAAGTAATGCACGAAAATTAAAAACAAATCTTAAGAGCTGTTCTAGGAATAAGTTTTTCTTTTTTTATAGTAACGATAATTTGTATAAACATTTTATGTGTTCATGTATATCTGTATGTTCATATGAAATATATCATATAAACATGTACATGTTTATATATACCAATGTATATTTTAGTTGATTTATGTTTAAATTTTTATTAACACTAGATACACCAGCAATTGAAGCATACCTATTTATACTAAACTAGTCAAAATGACTTAAAAAGGAAGTGTTTAATGGAGTTTCCAGTCTTTATTTACAAATTATTTTTAATAACAATATATATACAGTAATATAAATTTTATAAAATTAATTCTTTAGCTATAACTAGAAAATTCATGATATCATTAGGAAATACATATGTATCACGTAGTAGAAATTTTAAATTGAAATAACGAAAACAGTCATTTTGACTGGTCTGGTATATCTAGTGTTTAAATCACTAAGAAATTTTTCAGGTGGAAAAGCGTATATTTAAGATTTTCATTCTTGTTTGTAATTTTTGCGATAACCATACACACCCCAAAAACTATATATTCTGAGTTCTTATGCATAGTGAAGTCGTCTGTCTGTGTTAATGTTGAAATCAACTTTGCCAAGGCACTAGATGAACTACAGAAAGTTTCAATATGCAAATGGGTCAGACATAGTTTTAAAAATTTTGCTATGGAAAATCAGCAAGATCGGTCTAATTTTGTCGATTAAGCCGGCAAAATACCACACCTGCCTCTAAATTTTCCATATATTTTTTCTACTTTCGTTTGTATTTCTGCACTATTAAAGACTTACGGCTGCAATTCTACAGGTGGTTGTGTTTACTGTACTAAGTAGTACTAAGCAGCAAAGAAAACCACCTGCATGATTACAAGCAAAAGTTGATATGACAAAACCCTAAGCAAAACTTGCATTTTTAACGATTTTTTGAGACAGAAAAAGTTTCCAGTAGGAAAGAATTTCTTATGCCAATTTATGTGTACATGTGGTTTTATATATGGCAAACACTTTTTTTTAAGATTCGGCAAATCCAAATATAGCATTTTTACTTGCTTTGCTTTGTTTTTTTTTTGTTTATACACATTTATAAAGGCTTATTAAATTTTGTATTTTTAACATTTAATTTTATATATTAAGATCAATTTTATTTCTATAATCACAAAAAAAAAAAAAAATAATAATCAAATTGAAATATTGAGATACGTCTTGTCTAAATAAAGCTACTTTTATTTATCATTTAAAGCCTTTATTGAATTATTTATTAAAAAATATTTTATAGCTTATCAAAAAAATTACTTACTTATGTTGAAACGCAGTTTACAAACTTAAAATTTATTATGAGAAATATTAATGTAATCACAGTGTGTTTTCTATTGTTGTTGCTGAATTAACTCTCTTAAAATATTAATAAATTTATATATTATATTTTGACATTTATATTTTAAATCTATTACATTTTTTTCTTTTTATTGTTGTAAATATTTATGCAAACAAATTATATTAAATGTCACTTGGCTCTAATTATTTATTTAAAGTAACAGCCAACATAATTCTGTTTTCGATTTCCAATGTTCATCTGTCTATATGTTTGACTAATAATGTAAAAAAATGAATATTTTTTGAATTATAATTCAGAAGAGACACATTAATTTTTATACTACATTATTTTTAATTTTTGTTTTTAAATTTTTAAGAAATTTTGATATAATATTTTGTTTTTATAAACGTACATTCAAACGTAAATAAATATTACATATACATACATGCATGTAATATATGACAATAAAGTCTGTTCTTAAGGTTTTTTAGAAAATTATTTTTCATTGGTAATTGGTTCATGTACTAACGCTCTTTTACATTAAAAACAATTGAACAGCAGAAGTTTTCTTAGTTATATTTTGCTCTTGCCTACGCATTTTACATTTGAAAAAATTAATGGCAGATGATTCTTTTTTATTTGTATTTTCATTCAGTTTTGCAATTTATTTAATAAAAAAATTCACAATTTAGTTGAAAAGACATTTAAACAGTTTAATTAAAAAACATTTCAAATAAACAAAAAGTGACAAGTCAAGTTTTGATAAATAATTAAAAATAAATTAAAAAAGTAAGAAAAAATTAATACTAGATGTTTGAAGATTCTTACGGATCCACTTTAAATTACTTTCTTTACTTCGAATAACAAATAAAACAATAAAAAGTAAATGAATATGAAACGATAAATGTCTCAAATAAACCGTCGTGTATTGCACGCTTTACTTTTTAGTACACGCACAAATAAACTACGTCTGTCTAAATGGCTAAAATAAATTTATTTGTGTTTTTACCCCAGATAGAAATTTTATTCCTTTCAATATACTTCCGTATGAAACGCAATTAAAATAAATCATTTAATGACAGTTGGCAATGTTACACTTCACTTCACATTAACCGTCTACTATGTGCGGAATAAAAATTTTTAATTCTGTTTTCTATTATTTTCTCTTCACTAATTCATATTTGCTCAATTTGCAATTTATTATGATAAACAGGATGCCAAATATTTAAACCGAAAAAAACGGTAAATTGAAAATGAACTAAAATATAGAACTGAAATAAAAATTATGAAAATGCGAACACAAAACGGAAGATGTTTTTTACCCACATAAAATATAATCGAATTCCTCCTTCGACATTCAATAAAGTCCTGAACTTCGTTTAGCTAGTTATAGTGAATGTTTACATAGAAAATACCCATAACTACTGAAATGTTCAAAAATTCTAATAAAATGAGCACAACAATTATTTTGGCGTAACAAAGAAAGTACCTTAAAATATGTGCAAATTCAAAAATGACAAACAATGAGACAAATACCAGGTGAATAAATTTGAGTAAAATACATTACAAGGGAATGTATATTACAAATGAAATAACAGTTGTTAATAATTCATAATTTGCATCAATCCAACGATAAGGTATTTGCATTTGTTATATTTTCAAATTTATTTACAGGTCTTAAGGTGGCAAAAGAACTGGACATCAATGTTAACAATGTGTATGTGGCTAAAAATGTGAAATCTCTCCTAAAGCTACACTCGGTATTTACACAGTTTTAGTAAAACCCATAGGCCATATGCATAATATAAAAAATAAATGACAAAATAAATGATGCCGCCAGTGGTGTTATTTAAAAATCATTCCGTGACATTATTGCTTATGCAATAAGAAAGTGAGCTCCATTGTATATCTCCATCGGGATTTCATTCCCGCAGATGTCAAAAAGATGGATGGATTAAGGAGTAAAGGCATTTGTTATCCGGGCGAAGGTGATCAGAGTACTTCGTATTTAGTATAATCATCTTAAAGAGTGTGAGTTTAATGGAAAATAAATCTGTGGCACGATGCATGCGCAATCAAGAAAAAACCCTTGGTGGCATGTTATAGAGTCCAAAGACATAGTGTCCATGGAATTTGTGTGGCATTCAAATGTCCAAGAATATTATGTCGCTTTGAAAAAATTCGTTAGTCCATGGACACTTGTGAAAGTGTAATACTCAGGCATGTCACAAATTCCGTTTGGAATTGAAAAGATTCCGAAGTTATTATTCCGATCGAAATAGTTTTAGCTTCTATAGATTCCGTTTGGGTTTAGTAGACCGAAGAAAATACAAAACCATTTATGTTTGTTCAAAATATGTCAACATAACAACGAATGCAGCAAAACAAAAAACAGCTAACTTAAAAACAACAGAAATTCAAGAAATATTTGTGTTTCAGTGCAAATTGCTAAAAAAAAGTTAAGATAAAAAATATCATACATTTTTACCTATAAATTAATAACAATTTATAATCGCAGTTTTCTGAGCTATTGTCGGTTAAATAAAGAATCTTTTATTACGGTGTTGGAGAAAATATCTTATGATCTTTCGAGCTCGAAAATATCATCAATATCATCATTCAATTTCGTTTAGATGTTAAAAAATATGTGCAGAATAAAATTTTTTGTATTTGTTTATTATTCTTTGTGCCTTTTCGTGTTTGTATACTATCACAACGGAATTTTTCGAAAAAAAAAAAACTAACAAGAATAAGAGCACGGCAATATCTTTTATTTTTAGTTTATTATAAATAACAAAATATATCTTTTTTTATTTACATAACATTGAAATAAATTCAATTCGGATCAATAAGCAAGATAACAAATAGCCTTACCCTTAAAAAAATGTTTTGAATGTTAACTAGATACTCAAAATATTAATTCTACATAGCAAACTGAAAGTGGTTTCATTCCAAACATTTTTTTCATTTTACGTTTTCAATAGAAGCAAAATACGGAATTAACTCCATTTCCGAATACTGTAACATGGCTAAATGGCTGCATCCAAAACATCATTAGCTCAGCTTACCAAAGATTTTCTGTTTCTTCTGTTCTGTTTTCAGTTATGACTCTAAGTTGATAAAAATTATATCGCATTGTCGACATTATTTCCTTAGACATTATCACATGCCAACAAATTCTTTATTGATCTTATAATAAGTCCTTAAACTTAAAAGTAGGTCTAAATAAAGGAGAAAAAAATTTAACATTAAACGGAAAAACTTAAGACACCCATACGAAATTGAGATCAGCCTCTACATTTTGTGGACCATAAAGTCTTGCGGAGGATGATATTGTCAAATGATTTCTAATTTTGACAGACAAAAACATAAACAAAACAAAAAAAAAAAAAAAAGGCACACGTTACTTTTTGCTTATTATTATTCATACTTTAGTGTTCCAAATAAAAATTTGTCCGCAATTAAATTTCAATTTAAATTTTGTCTCTTATCAAACCTTAAGCTTTAATATCGTTTTCAAATAAAGAACAATAAATGTGTGTAAAGTTTTCTTGTAAACTTTCCTTAGATTTTTTTATTTTTTCTTTTATTACTTTTGTAAAAGTACAATGACCTATTTTCTATTGTAAATTTTAATTTATTGTATAAACTTATCTTTGACAATTCCACCCGTTTTGTTTTTTTTTCTTATACAGCTATTGTTAGAGTAAAATGAAAAAATATATATTTAATTAATTTGATTTTATTTCTAAATTCCACTTAAGTATTGTGTACAAAACTCTCACAAAAGAAAAAGAGAAAAAATTTAAGTTTTTTTTTTATCAAGCTTCACACTTGAAATACTTCACTTAACCCAGCTAAACTTAGTGGTTACTTACAAATAATACATAAATTGAACAAAGAAAAAAAATAAATAAGTACTTTTGCTTGTTTGCTATGTTGGCAATAGCACTCTACTACATTATTTCCATATTTGTCTAATTTGACTTGTTGGACTTTTTAAATTGCTGTCACTTATAATAAATTTTATTTGTCTAATTTTTTTTCATATCTTCTTCATTGAAATCAAATTAAGCTTTGAGATTTTTTATTGCAACACGAATTTTTCTGTCTTATATCGTGAGCGGAAAAAATGCTTAAATAATAGCGATGGCTTGTAATAAAGTAAAAAGAATGCTTGAATTAAATATATTATAAAATTTTACTCAGAGATAAAATTTTCACTTCTGTTGCTAAAAGAATAATGTTTAACAAAAGTTTTCTCATTTCAGGATAAGTTCAACTTTGTCTTCGAGCAAAAATTCTGATCCATTTATACCCGGTTTTTGAGTTAAAGTAGTGTATTTATATAATTTAAAATAAAATAGTTGCGTGATGTGTTCTGATGTAACACAGTAACAGCTGTTGCATGCCAAAGATCGTTTGTAAAATTTCTTTCTGGCAATTTTCTTTTAAGCAAACTAAAAAGAAAATGAACTGTTATTTAAAATAAATCAACCTACTGCTTTGGCATGTATAAAAATTTTTGATTTCATAAAATATATATATATATATATATATATATATATATATATATATATATATATATATATATATATATATATATATATATATATATATATATATATATATATATTTATGAAATCAAAAATTTATATATATAGGATTTTGTTTAGCAAAAATAAATAAATTATTTGAAGATCCCTTTCCAATATTTCTTTTTCCAATAATTCTAAACTATTCTAAAATTCACAATTTTCTTTCTTTTAAAAGTGAAATGATTAGTTCGGTAGACATCACCGATTTAGCCAAAAAATTTTGCTATTTAAAAAGGGAAAAACATTTGACCGGATGAATCCACAGGCAAACCCAATTTTTTTTTTTTTTGTTTTATACTTAAATCATAACATTTATTTCCTTTTTCTATCTTCAAGCCGTCTTTGTAGCCAAAATGCAATTTTGGTTTTTATTTTTTGTAAATTAATTTTATTTCTTAAGAAGATTATAGAAATATAAATGAATTTAAGATAAACAATTTAATTAATTTTTTAAAATTTACATATTTATTTAAAATCCTTTAATTTAGAAAAAAATTGATTGTATCATACTATGAATTAATAGGCAGTGTAAATATATTTTAAATTTATACTAAGCAGTTTCGTATCAAAGACCCAAAGATTGAATGTGAATGGTTTTTATATACGATCTATTAATGAACAAATCGCTTGGAAATAACGTTTCTTTAACTGTGTAGGAATGTGAAAATTTTTACTAAACTGGTTCGTGTCTATGAAAACAATATAAATAATAATAAAAAAACTTGTGAAATGTTTCAACGTCAATTATTTTAGTTGTATTATTTTCCTTTTTTTTTAATAAATATAAGTCATTTTTATGTTACAAAAATCTTCATAAGAGCAACATTCCTCTACAATTTATAGTAGTGTTGAATCATTTTTGCAACTTTTTAAACCCCACGAAAAAATTTAATCGGACTATTTGGTTTATTTAAATTCAATAAATATATTTTTTCTTAGATATACAAATGTATATGTATATTTTCATAGCTCATTATAAATTGTTTAAGTAATTTTCAACATTTCCCTAAAGCAACACTCGGCGTATGATTAATACTTAATTACATTTTAATAGGCGTATGAATGATAAATTTATTGCATACGTTATTAAAAATTAAGGATGTTAAACTTAATTAATATATAAATGACCCCAAAACCGATAATAGGATAACCCCTTAGCCAGGAAATTATGGTTTGTATTCCCGGCAAAGAACTTTTTAATAAACATGAAAAATTTTATTTTCTACAGTAAAAGAAAATTAGTTTTGAAACTTTCATCGTTAGCAATAAATATACGTTACTACAAGACAGATGAGTGTGAAAGTTAAGAAGCATATAGTGAGTTCAAAATATTCTGTTGGCCTAAAACCATAATCAAATACTCATATGAAGACTAGGATCGATTAAACCTTTCATAGCAACTAACTAAAATTACAATACAATATTTTAAAACTAAAAAAAAAATTAAACTAGACATTTCGTTTTCTAAATTTAAGGCGGATAATAATGGTTCACTTTAAAAATAATGCTAAGATTTAATTTCCTAACGGCATCGCAAAATTTTTCGGTTACTTATGTTCGGTCATAAATTGGTGCTCAATAAGCTTCCATCTTTCCATCTTTGTAGTAATATATTGTTTTCTTTTTTCTGCTCTCAAATTCCAATACAATTTCTATTATTTACAAAAATAAGCTGCTTTCGTCTGTATGATTCTAGGTTTGATATTTTTTATAAATTTTTTACGCACAAAATCTTACCAGCAACTTTCTTTTCACACTTTCCAAGATGTTATTACTAACTCTCTCTAAAAGCTACAATACAAACAATAACAGTAAAGTTTAGATTAAATTAAAACTTTTTCAATTACATTTCAAGTAATAGCAGAAAAGTACTAAACATTCGCTAAACAGAATTAAAGTGAGAAAGAGAGAGAAAGCAAAAATGTTGCATTGTTAAGAAAGAAACAGAGAGTAAAGGAATAAAAGCGGGAAAATAAAAAACAAAAGAGTTATAACAAATAAAATAAGGACTTTAACACTTCACACGTAATTCTGAGAGCAAAATAAAAATCTTCTTGATTTAAGTTTTGAAACGAAAACAAAACAAAAAGGATTACATTTTAAAATATGCATTTTTTTATTCACTAAGTTCTCGTACTACATTTGTATTAGCTTAGTTTACTTATTTACTATATCGAAAAAATTTGTTTAGTTTCCATTGTAAACAAAAAGAACACAAATTTAACAAATTTTGTTGTTACTATATATAAATAAAACTACTAAACATGAATAAAGATTTATTCAGTTTATATTTTCATTTTTAATTCATAAATGTCACTTTCTAGCCTAAAAAAGGTCACGTAACTTAACCACCAATTTTGTAGATTCCTCACAAAAATTTTGAAACCCTACTGTAAGTTTGTTTTTAACACAATATCATTTTTTGCATTTCCTTTTTTTAATTTAATTTTAAATACGCAGGAATTATCAATTTTTCTGACAAAGATTTTCATTGTTACAACAAATTATTATAAACGAATTTAATCCTGTCTTTTTAAAAACATTTAACAAACATAATTAATTTTTCCCTACAAACAAATAATAACAATTTATTTCAATATGTTGTTTTTATATTTTTATGTATGTATGTGTATTTATTATGACTCTATAAATCTCTAGAGCGAATAGCAACAGAAAAAAATAATAATTTTAAATACGCAAGTAAACACAACTTTGTGGTTCATATGTTTAAAAAAAATTGAAGTTAAAATAAAAAAAGAGATCGTTAAAAAATTAGGTCAATTTACTATGATGCGTTTCATTTCTCATTATTTATATAACTTTTTACAATCATTAAAAACAGCAATTTTTAATTGTAATATGACTATGTATTGTAGAAATTCACTAAAACTCAGTAAGCGTGCAGCAAAAAAAAAATTACGAGGGTGAGTTTCACGAAAATCTTGTAGAGCACTTCTCAGATAAAAATTTATATTTAACATTTTTCATTAAGCATTCATTATTTTTTATTTTCCTTGTTATCCAAGGTCTAGTAGAACAAAAATTATTTTAAAACCCAACCAATTTTTATATTTAATTTAAGTCCTTGTTTTCTTTAATAAATTATTTACAATTAAGTAAAAAAAGAATTTTTTTTTATTTATCTTTACCAACTGCCCTCCTGTAATAGTATACATACAAAGTATTTATTTATAGTTTGTTATAGAATTATTTTTAAATTAAATTATATTTTAATATTTTAATGCTCACCGAGTTTTTCCAACGTTTTTCCAATTAGGAAAGGTTGATTTGGAAATAAAAATAAATAGAGTATATGAAAGCCAATAACGAAAATATATTTTTGTCTTGGTTGGCGATAGCGAAGTTGATTTTGCATTGGTGGAAATGGCTGTAATATTTTTGGATTGCGCACCATCCTTAGAAAACTCTTTGATGAGAGAATGCTCTTCTGGGTCAATAAATGTAGAGGCTGTTTGGATGTGTAGGTATCTGGCTTCTTTGAATATGAAAATAAAGTTTATATTTTTTTTTTCCTTATTTAAGGAATTAAATGTTAAATTTTTGAGATCTCATGCAAGTGCTAAAGACTACAAATGTACTATTTTAATGTTTATACGGAAAGTATTTGAAAAATACTTGTGTATGCAGAAAATATTTTTATTATTTAGAGGTGCTAAGATTTCTCTTCTGTAAAATTTTTGACAATTTGAATTGCAATTATTATTTAACAAGAAGGAGTCAGTTACGTAGCACAGCTTAAGGCTTCAATAGTCTTTACCTTCTCTTGCTGTTCTGTGCCGTGCCGTTCTGCTTTTCAAATTATTGTAATTAGTTTTTCTGTTACAACAAACCAGCTGTTTATAATAAACAAAGAAAACAAAATACACAACACAACAAAAACAACTACAATTACAATGACAAAAATGGTTTGTTTACAATTTTACACTCACACTACCAAGCAACTTCCAAGTAACTTAACGTTAAATGGCATGCTAAACTTAATTATATTCACTGATCGATCCTTATTGGAAAACCCAATACAATATTAAAGTGTTTCTTTCAGTATCGTTTTTGTTTTGTTATTTCTCGCAATTCAATATTTATAATATAATCTAGTCCGGAAATTTTTGTATTGAATTTTTAATTAAAGTTTACAGAATACATTTTTCACAATTTTAAATTTTATTATATTCATTTAACTTAATTTCAATTGAATTGGTAATTTAATGCTGGATTAAAGTTTTTTTTTTATTATACGTATTCTGTTGATCTTTTTGAGAATAGTTAGCAGTCGAAACATATGGATTTTCAATCAAATAGGGTAGGTAGCACTAGGATTATAGTTGGTTTTTATGTGTACCAAAATAAACATTTTATTTAAAAAATTTCTTGTAAGCGCTAGGAATTTATTAATAACTTTAGAAACATTTATTTTATGGATTTTGAATGTAGAACAACATAGTTAGAAAATGATTGATATCTGTTTATATTAACAGCAGTTTCTAAAGATAATTATTTTAGGGCCTTTTATAAATCGACTGTGTCTGCAAATACAATCGAAACACTCCAAAAACTACTGTCGACTTTAAAGACCTGCAAAGTAGAGTATGCAACATCACTCTCCTTTACTCTATCGTGCACATAAAGAACTTTTTTTAACATGTGAAAAGTGAAAAAATTTAAAGCACAGAGTTTTGTTACTTCAAAAATATTGGTTGTTACATAGCAACATAAGCCAAAATCACTGTAAGAAATCTTCTTCTCGATATATATTTTTCATCTGATTGATTCTATAAGTTTTCTGCTCTAGGAAATTGTTTTCAAATCTGCTGTAAGTAGATCTTTAGGTACGCAACTTGGCTGTGATGCCTGCCCAGCAGCTAACACCAAAGAATCTTTTCTGCTATGATTCTCTTATTTCGCTATTGAAAGTAGTGCTATAGCGATACTATACTATCGTGTCCTACGCCTATTTGTACTTAACGAATAAAAACTTTTATTTGATGTAGGACACTTAAAAAATCATTGAAGATAGCGGAAGCTTTTCACACAATTAGTTTTTTACAATTTTTCTTTGCATGGAAAGATTACTATTTTGGAAATGACCATAATAAAAACGCAAAGAAAATTTCTCAGTTGGAAGAATTTGTTTCAACTTCTAAAAAAAATTTTTTTCCATCGCCTCAAAAAACTTAATGTTAAAGTGTTTCTATAGTCGGTTAATACTTATAATAAAATTCCCCTCATGTTGCCACTACAAGTTATATTAAATAAATAAAAAAAAACTAGAAAAGTGATGTAACATTGTTAATAAAAAAGGATTCAAGTAAAGCATCCGTTATCAATTATATTCCCATTTTTTAACTATGCATGCCAAATATGTGGTGCATGTGTTATAATAAAAGTGTGATTAGCTACTGGTTAATTAAAGAAAAATTCTATTGCTATAAATACTCAACAGATGCTTTTGTTGCATATTTTTATTTTAAATAGAAATAATTCAAACTTAATTTACCCCTTTAGAAAAGAGAAATATTATGAAGGTATATAAAAAAATGTTAAATATATATATAAGCAATATTCATAATGTTGGAATACTAATCAGCCATAACTTTGTAATATTCATTTAAATATTATTATTTTTTCAAAACATTATTACAGTATCTATGCGGACGTCAGAGGGTTATATGGCAATATCTCTTTAACAGATTCAGTAAAGATATTTAATTCCCATTAAGGAACTATTTTTAATAATTTTAAAACATAGTAAAACTCTAAACAGAATTTTTTTTTTTTTTTTTTGGTTTTTGACATTTCATTTTTAATACCTAAATATCGGAAGCTTTGCTCTTCTGTTACTTTATAAAATTTAATAAAATTTTGACGCAAAAACAAAATGCCTTAAATTTCAACATTCAGACTTTTGATAGCATTAGTCAAAAAACTCACCCATGAAGGGTGTTGTATTTTTGCATAAATTTGAAGTTAGTTTGATGTGTTGCCGCATAAGTTCTTCAAAGTTCATTTCAGTATTAGTTCTTTTTTTATAGCGAAACAATGTTAAAAAAAAACTAAAAAATACTGTCTTGGAATTTATTAAAGTTTATCATGGATTTTCTGCTTTATGGAAAATAAAATGCAAGGCGTATAGGAACGAAAAAAAGCAATAAGAGGTACTACTGAAACAATACCCAAATGCAGAAAAAATTTGTTGCGTAAAAAACTAAATTATCTAATTTCTGCTGATAGAAAAAATTTAATAAAATTTTAAAGATTAAAAAAGTGATATTAGAGCAAGCAAAATACTGAAAGTAATTTATAAAAGTATATTATAAAATATAATAAAAGTGCTTTATTAAACTTTATATAGTCTTTAAATGTCTTGTTTATTTATACAATAATTTTAAAAAAATTGCGATTAGAAATATCACTGGTGAAATTTAAATGCAGAAATTAGTAGCCCTTAAGGTGCCCGTAGACGAAATGTTTTTTAAATACGACTTGTCAGTTTGAAAATCCGCATGTAGTTCCTTATGTATGTCAAAGTATCATTGTTTCCAACAAATTTTTTGGTGATCGGCTCTGTTAATGCTTGCAAAGCTATCAAGGCTATTATGCTTTCAACGATTTAAATGCTTTTTGCACTGTATAGTTAGTTCAAAAAGGTCTAAGTAAAGAAAGAAAAGGCTGCACCACTGAAAGTCATATTCTTTGTCATGTAAAAATAGAACACTCTCTTTATGAAAATTTTTCATTTATTTTAAACACAATAAATATTTTAAATTGCTTACACGATACATATCGCTTATTTACTAGAACAACGTCATAACTTAGTAAACACAATTTTTGAGAAAATCATGCAAAATTATTCGCTATACAGTAATTCATATTAAAAAAAAAATTCAGATTAATATTTCTTATAATCTCCACATACGAACGAAAATACTGCCATGCCTAGCATAGGAGCTACATTTGAATTTAAAACTTTGAACTCGTTTTTCTCGAAATCAATTTTTTTGAGTTATGACGTTGTTCTAGTAAATGAGCGATATGTCAAGTCATATATAAGAAACATTTTTGCTAGACAGCGCAAAGTTGATTCACTGCAATTTCATCAACCGTTTGGTTATCTAAATTTATAATTTTTGAGCAAACAAAAGATAAACTTTCTCCATTAGTAGATTTTCTCATGAGTAAAAAATTCCAAAAATAGTTTGGTGAAGCAGAAAAGAAGAAATATTTATCGAAAAGACATAACCGACTAAGCATCAAATGTAACGATCTTTGGTAGCGATTGTTGAACTACTAGGCCTACTTGGTCTTATCGTAGTACAAACAAAAATAACTTAACAAGATGTTTGGCGGTCAGGTGTATGGTAGGATGAAGCCTTTTGTAATAATAAACGAAAGGCTTGACAGCAATCGATTCAAAACTATAAAACATAAACAAATTTCAAATTCCGAGAGCCTTTTTAATGGTAGTCAAGGCATTAATAATGAAATGTATTTTTTTTTGAAGATACAAGCATTCAAACGTATTTGCCAGTGAAGTTTTTTGCAGACTAGTTGCTTCAAAAACCAGAGTGGTTCCCTTAAAACCAATTTCTAGAATGGAATTAGTGTCTGCAATATTAGAGTTAGAATTAGCAAAACTTATACAAAGTGATGTTTCTATTAAAAAGAATATTCTGGATCGAATCCAAAGATTTACTTTTTTTAGATAAATTCTAGCGCCAAAAATTTCATAAATTTTGAGTAATTTTAAAAGACGTTAGCTTTAGCAATGCCACAACTTTTCAATTTAAAAAATAGAGAGCGTTCCAAAATAACCAATTTCAATAGCATGTAAAACTTGTACAGAAGTAAGAAAAAGACCCATTTAAGGTATTGTTATGGATAATGTCAGATAGCAAGTGTTCTCATCCCATTTCCATTTGTATAGTTATTTCATTTTAATTTTCTCTTTGAAATATGTGAAAATAAAGAGTTTTTACTTCATAATCACCTTTTACTGTTTAAAACTATTATTTTTATGATTTTCTAAGTTTTCATGTTTATTCATTTCCCAGAAAACCTTAATACTTCTGGGACTTCTTTAACGCATAAAACTAACGCCTCTTTGGTGTTTTTAAAATATTTGCTTTGTTTAAAAACAAAACAAATAAATGTAAGTACATATTGTTAATAATGATAAAAGATTGAGATAAAAATAGAAACAAATTGTACAGAATAATGAAAACCATGACAAAAAGCTCAACTTTAATACTAGGAAACCATAAAGAGCGTCAGCTTTAGAAGTATCATCATTATGTTCATAAACATGTATAGAATTGAGTGTGTTAAGCAAACAAAAATAAATAACACATAACAAAAACAAAAGCAAAATTTATAACAACAACCGCAAGGAAAACAGCCTCAGATTCAACAAAAATAAAATAAAAAGAATTATTAAGAAAACACCTTGAAGCAAGCACTTGACAGTTTAAAAAGGTGCTTAACCTGATGCCGTTGGCGTCAGTAATGTTATAAGGTAAAAATAATTCACTGGAAAACACAGCCAAAGTTGTGCGTGGTTATGTATTAGGATGATTCCAAACGGTTGTATAGATGTACAATTTGTGGTCTTTTAATTACTGAAAGTTGAATAAAATGACTTTGAAAATTACTAACTGAGTTTACATGAAGGGTTCCGAACCATGTATAACACACCCTTTAGTTTAAGAAAATGTATTCTGGGTAGAAAAAAATAAGGCTCTGTGGATATTAATAACTATTGCCACAACTTTTCTTTACTTTTGTGATTTTTGCTTCTATAGTCTCTAGCAATACGTAGAGTTTTAACCTATAGTAACAGCCTCTTGGGGTATACCAAATAAGACCCATATGAGAAAAGTATGTTGCTATAGAAATATCCATCATTTAATTTAATTTAAATTTTTTGCCTGTCCTTATTAGAAATAAATAAGAAAACAAAATCTAGCAAATTTCAAACATCTGCCAACAAATTAAAATATAAGTCTTTATATTTCGAAATTTGTATCTCTTTGAAAAAAAAACTAAAAATTTATTTTTATGCATAATTTGTATTAATTTTAAATGTTTGTGTATATTTGAAAAACTAAAGCCAAATAAATAAGTTAGAATCATTTCACAATGGAAAACCCTTTACTTTAGCTTTATTTTTTATAAATAAATTATAATTTACTTTTTTCGGCTTAGGTTCATTTTCAAATTTAATTTGTAGAAAATTTTAGACGTTTTCCAAAGAAAACAAAAAAATTAGATTCTAGCAGAATGCAATGTCGCATTTTCTGGATCGCTATATCTTGCATCATCATTTTTCGCATCTATCATCATTTAATATTATCTATTTAACCAACTTATAAACATTAAATTGATTCGACGACGTCCACACAAATGTCAAAGCATTTCTTCGTTGTTCGTTGTATTTTGCTTCGTACTAACATTTTTTTGTTTTTTAATCATTCTTACTTGTTCACTCAGAATATTATAGATGCTGTTCCTGTATCATATTACCTATTGTTGAGTTAAGTGTAAATATACGTGCGCTGTTACTTGCCCAACCTGGAATTTTTGGCCAACCTGGATACGAACAGTGGATATTAAAAATGAATTAAAATTTACTTTGTTCGGCTTAGGTTTATTTTTTAATTTAATTTTTAAAATTTCTTAGAAAGACTAATAATTAACAAAAGTATGCAGACGTTTTGTTACGCACTTTAATGGCGAACGTAAGCTTGAGTTTGTGCACACTGAAATTAAAAAAAAAGGCCACGTAGCTAAAAATAATGTCACTACCAGGACACCCTTGATTCTTAACTTTAATTTTTTCCTTCATTTATCGGACTCGCTGCAAACTACATGTGTCTGCTTATATTTTTTCATATAATAATAAAACTGCTTTGATAGCCTACCTATTATGGTACCAGAGATAAGAGTTTTGTGAAAAACGGGTAGATATTTTAGCAAAAACAAAAGGAGAACGTTTTTACGTATTGTGTTATGAAAACTAACAAAGTACCTTAGTAAAGTTTTTAAGCCCTTTTTATCTGAAACCATTATTCGTATTGAATTCAATAAAATAATTTTCTGAAGGAACTTGGTTTTTCTATCATTTTTATTCCCTGTGCTTGGAATCAAAAATTAAAAGAAAGTAAGGAAAAGAAGTTTACCTTTAACCGTTGACGTTTTTCTAATTTTAAATCTTTTATGATTGACTTTTTTTACTTTTATTTACAAATATGAATATAACTTTCAACAGGTACTAAATTAAAACTTAACTCAACAGAAAAAAATTTTAGTTTTAAAAACTTGATAATTGTTAAAAAACACAGATATTTATTACTAAACTAAACAATACATTTTAAGTGTTAAACTTGACAGAAAAATTCATTAAAAATATTTCACGCTTAAAAAAAGCTACAAAAAATATACAAACAAAATTATATCACCGAAAATTTTATAAAAAATCAAACAATTATTAAATGTACAAACAAAAATATTCGCAAAAATTAAGATACTTTAAAACAACATTGCCTTTTAAATAAAGATTTCCAAATTATTTGGACTCCCTTAAAGTTTGTATACTATTCGAATGTTATGTAATTTTCCATTAAAAATTCAAATTAACAAAAGAATAAAAGGCAAAGAGTTAAAAGGAATAAAACAATTCTGGAAGGGTAAAACAAAAATATTAACGGAAAATTTTCACAGAGAAGTAAACAAATAAGAATTTCTGGATTATTTCTGTAATAAAATATTTTTGGAAAATTTTGATGTTGGTGTAAATAGTAATCGATATGAAATACAAAACACCTACTTCTGACATTTTTGTCTGTTTGTCTATCCGTCTGTCTACGTTCGTATGACTCAAAAACTACTGGATGGATTTTATCAAAATTTTCGAGGAGGTCCCTTAAAATATGAGTTCAACTATAGAATATTTTTTTTTCGTAAAAATTAGTTATTTGGTAGAGAAAATAGAGATGCAAATGTAAAAACAATTAATTTTACTGATATAATACTGATAATAAAGCTGTTGTCAGCGTATTTTTTTTTTCTGGTTAAAGAACTTTATAAGAAATATTTAAATATAAATTTTTTTTAACTTAAATTTTTATTAAACCAGAAATGAGATGCTGATGAAATCGTGGGCACTGTTTGTTTTTCACATTAATGTTTTTAAAAGAAGACAATTCAAAAAATGTGTAATTTCCTAAAGTAAGGCTTTCAAGGTCTAATCGTTCTTTTATATATATAACAAAAAATCTACATATTTTAAAATTTTAGTGTCTTTGCCCACAAAGCAATGGTATTGCAAAGAATACAAAATTTTTTTCGAAAAACTATTTTTATTTAGTGACTAAAACGCTGTTAAAAATTTTGGCAATATATTAGTGTTTAATAAAAATTTCATAAAAATAAGTGTGAAAGTTAAAACCAAAACTAAAACAAAGAAATATTTTACGATATTTTTAATTTTCTTTTTTTTAGGTTGTACTTCTCAGCTTATAGCAATTAATACTTTGATATTACTTACTTTTGAGCTCAAACATTAACATATGTATTATTATACTTTATATGCTTTGAGGTAGACTCTTATAGCTTTTTTAGATTTTTGTGCTTGACTTGTTTTTTTAATTACAAAAAAAAATAAAAAAATTGCTTAAACTGAAAGTGAACTATAAATTACAAAGCACTATATTGCCTGTGAAACTATTGTAAGTCTCGTTACAACTAACGTCATAATGAGTTATAATCCCTACACAACACCTTAGTA
Organism: Cistogaster globosa; assembly: GCA_937654795.1. Taxonomy (NCBI): domain Eukaryota; kingdom Metazoa; phylum Arthropoda; class Insecta; order Diptera; family Tachinidae; genus Cistogaster; species Cistogaster globosa. The sequence continues at coordinate 115,487,617 of OW569404.1, read as the reverse complement.
AAAGTCCTTGCATTAATAGGAGCTTCGAATTTTTAAAAATTTTGTATTTATAAAATAAACGCGAGTAAGAAGAAGTCATGCGGAAGGACATCGTACATAATGGTAAGATGTAAGCAAAACTTTTTCCAGAAGGTTTATTTCGTGCACCTGTTTTATATTGTAAAATTATTCAATGAAATTGCTTTTTTTTGTGGTATATGTAGCGCCAGCATAATACACAAAGTATTGTGAAAAAATGGGCCAATTATGCTTAAGAATGAAGTCCAAATATTGTTTTAGCTTAAGTTATAGAATTTGACAGAAAGGTTTGCTTATGATGTAGAGATAATCTATTCGATAAATGATTAACTTGTTTTTATCTCACTTTTCTTTCCTGTGTTCTAAATAAATTTTCGCATTAAGCAAAACAGCATTTTTAACTGCTTATAGTTTTTATGTACTGCTTTTGTTAAAGGACAAAATGTCTTATGCGTATTGTTTAAGTAATCGAGAGGCTGTTTAGTTGATTTTCTTCTTTATTTTATGAAAGCTATTATCGCTGTATAAAAATGGACATCATTTTCCGTTTAAGCGGAAGCAAATCAAGCGTGAAATCTTAAAAAGGAATTAGTTTTCGAAAGACTAGTTAGCATAAAATAGGCAACGGCTGCTCTTGACATCCAAATATGTATGTGTACGGTCCAAAGAAGAAAAAAACCATGCCGAAAATTTTTGCTTAAGAAATTTGATTCATCGGTAACTTCTGATTGTAAATCTGTAAATTAGAATTACGTTTACATACCTTCTGTTATAATAAATATTATAAAATTTTGTTTCAATCAGTTGAAAGGTTAAATGAAAAAGGTTAAACTCCGATGTTCAGTAATAAATATTGTACAAAAATTATTTTTATTTCATGTTGTTCCAAGTCAATTTGAGTATGTTTTGTTTTTATTGTTTTTTATAGTTAATTGTTAATTAATTTCAATTAGTTTTGTTTTTGTTTTGTTTGTTGTTATTATATTTTTTTCTCTTGTTTTATGATTATTAGGTATTATTTTTTAAGTGTCCTTAATTTTGAGTAGAATTTTAACCTCCTCTTGATTCACACCTTTTTTGGAGTTATAATAATTGTTGTTACTTGCTTATAAGATGTACTATAAAATACGTACCATTAGTTTTGGACCTAGGAAGACCCGGTGCTATACAATATCTTTGTTTCTGACATACCACAACCGCCAAAAAAGGATATTTCATATATGTATGATGCAAATTAATTTACCCACACCGTGGATCATATATGTACCATATTTGACTATCGGACGAAAACTGATTGGGACTTTGGACAGGCTTAAGTATCTGGGTGTCACCTCCATGAGAATTTTGAGAACTACCACCACATTGACGACATTCTTGAGAAAAGCAAGAGTAATTACTCCGCATATCTGGAAGCTCTTGATACGAAAGTGCGTTTTCTAGTGTAACGCCAAATTATACGTCCTGTAATCTTCTACGCATTACCGGCTTGGACTAAGATTTCCTCTCCCTAGATGGAAATGCTAAGATGGGAGAGAAAGATTTTAGTTCCTTGCCTTGACCTGCGGCCTTATTTAGGAACAAAAGATGAGGCAGCGCAATTGATTTTGCGTGGGTGGATGTCTACATGATGAAAATGGCTATGAAATTAATCGAGGGCGCACGATCATCTAATAACTCAGTGTTGAAAAAATGCTTTTAGTATTCAGAACACTACCTACAACACAGCCCTATAATTTTATTTTAATTGTTAATACATGTTTGTTTATTTTGTTTTATTTTATTTCTTTTTTGTTATTATAGTTCTAAATTTATAGTTTATAATTTATTTGTAAAATTTTTTCAACTAAAACTTTAAAATTTAAGAAGTCCTTAGAACACTTTAGTATGTAAGAAATTTTGTTTTCCGTTGTTAATTTTTAATGTTATTGTTAAATTTTTTAAGGAAATTTTTGGGAAAATAAACTTGAACTCCAATGAAACAGATTGGGGAAGAGGCGTAATTAATCAAATCTTTTCCACATGCAAATTGTAAAAAGTTAAAATTGGTCATTCTCAATAATAATCTGCCAGCTGCACTCAAAAAAATGAAGAAATATTGGAGTATGGAAATTTTTTTCTTGACAGTGGTTCCAAGCACATAGAAAAATTCGTAAAAAATTTATCAGTTACACCCGTTTTGAAGTTAAGCTGCAGCCAGTGCCGAACCCAGATTCAAATCCTTCAAGCTTAAACAACAGCATATCATTGAAAAATTTCTATAGTCGGTATTAAACAGACAAAACTAAGCCTACCATGTGTTGCGTTAAAACTATAAATTAAAATAAATTGAAACATATAAGAAAAAATTATATTTTTTAAAAATAAGATCGTGTGCATCTGGTGTTATCAAAAGAATGAATATAAATGCATTAGATAAGGATTAATACTTAAGAAAATTAAAAATAAAATTTATTAAATTCTTCAAATTTTTACTCGGTAATAGTATAAACTGTAGGATGTTATGTGGCGATATATTTTTAGTTATGACAATTAGTATATCTAAGTTATGCGTAAGCAAATTTTTTGGTATAAAATTAATACCGGAATTAAACATATCTTAGCACTAAAAACTAATTTTAGTACTTAAAAGATATTTGCCTGAAGAATTTTAGAGTACTTATGTACCAAAAAGAGATACATTAAAATTAATATAAAATAAAACTATGAAACGAAAGAATTATGCGTATTTATATTACAAATAATGCCAATATATTGCTGTTCATTTTAAACCTTTTCTTTGCATTGCTGTTAAAACTGGGTTTTTATAGATTGACCCAAACATTTTTGGTTTTTATAAATTACTTTCTATTTTTTTCTACTGCCTGGGAATGTCATATTGACAACGTTCACAAATGCTCCAACATTTGTGTTGAATAGTAAATAAGAATAAATATTCATATTCCTATTCGTATATATACCGTATTGTTAGAAGTAGATACATTTATGCACTTCTACAACTAACTAGTTTATAAATAATATTTAGGCAACACTAGAACCTGAATTAACGTGTGCTTTGTTGCAATGTTATGTAGGAAAATTTTGTGTATATTTCTCCTATGCTTTTTTACTGTTGGTATTTGTTTATTCATTTAATTTTTTATTTTAATAATCTTATACAAACTTACGAATCGTAGTACTTAACTAGTAAATTTATACATAAAAATAACACACGATATTATGCGATATTATTTTAAGTTTTATAGGATACGATTTTTAAAACAAGTTTTTAATATATTAAATTCTAATCTACTAATTTTTGGTAAGGAATTGTAATTATTTAAAGATACAAATTTTGGGCTATTTAGTGTAAATTGTCTTTAGCGAATGGATACAAATATAGTCTATGACAAAAGGATAACATGGAGGAAAAATAAAATGTAATTTTTTGCAAGATATTAGGGCTGTATAAACCCAGCAACAAATTTTAGAAGAGGTAACAGAGTATGGAATTAAGCATTTTTGGCGGAAGTACTTCCCAACTATATTACTAACCTAATGATTTTAACAAGGCATGAGACTTTTATAATCAATTATAAAGAATTGATTAATGAAGGTATTCCTTTTTGAACTTAAAGAACTTGTATAATTTCTACTTCCTTAATTTGCGTACTAATGTAATGAGTTTTGTAAGAGAGTAACAAAATTTGGCAATCACAAAAGTAAGTCATTATTTGGTAATGCCTAATTTTTTGTTGGGTATTTGCTTTTATGAAGTTCAATATAAAAATCATACACTTAACGTTGTTTTCTAACGAAATTGTATCGTGGTATAAGCATCGGGACGTATAAGAAGGAGCTGGACAAATCAAATTAAGATTAGGCAGAGTATAACGAAAAAAATTTATCTGTATACAAATGGAATAATTAAAACCAAATTCAATCTCCAGATTTAAATTAAGATCCCCTGTATAAAAAATATATAAGTTTAATCCCATATGAATCTACACAAACTATTTCTCTTATAATATCGTCTTAAGTAAGGCTTAGGTATGACATATTAAAAAAAAATTTTAAGTTCAATACAGAACTATACAAGATATGTTAGCCATTAGACTTTTCTAGGGTATAAGTAAACTTAACTTTTTATTTAGTAATATTTTTCTAGGAGCTATCTCATGTGCAATTATTCAGAATTTTTGATAGCTGGGATCTATAGCTTTAGAAAAAGAAATTAAAGCAAAATTTACAAGTGCTGGCAGAATAAAATTGGTATTTAACTTGATCACGGATAAAATTAAAACTAGTCTTACTTTTAGTAAAATAGATAAAATGTACTAATTCAAGCCCGTCAAAAGTGTATCGTGCTACGCATCTGTAGCAGGCGATGTGTTCATCTGCACATTTATATGAATTTGTAGGTTGGTGATTTTATTTACATAGTTGTTCGTTTGTCATCAAACATTTTTTGTGGTCTTCTGTTTAAGTTTCTGTTTTATTTTAGCTGCAACTATCATTTGTTGTAGATTTTTGTTTATTTAAGATGTGTTATAGAGGTAGAGGTAGTTTCGGTATTTTGAATGCATAAAATAAAAATATGCTGCAATTAAGCAAACAAATGAATGTGTGTTTATTATAAAATACATATAAAAATGGAATTTACCATTTAATATTTTGATTTGCATCTTTTGCATGTAAACTGCTTTAATTACGCAAATATTTTGTGAATTTATTGTTTTGGAATTTGTTAGTTCAATTTTAGAAATTTCCAAATTTAACCTTGTTATCGTATTTTATTTAAAATTATGTTTTTGTACTCAACGGGCGGTTCACAATTTTAGTTTTTTTTTTCTAAAGATAATTTGTGAAAATCATTGCATAAGCTGCCGTTATTTGAGAGCAGGCTAAAAATATTTGGAATAAAATATAGTAAAACAATATTTCATTCTTCCCATACCAAGTTACAATTTACACAGTAGGTATTCAGAAACTAAAAAAAAATTCTAAGTTTTATAATGGAATTAAACAACTTAGAAGTTGTTACACCTGGTATTCAAACAATTTATTTTTTAACTTTTCCCTTTACGATTAAACATCAAAATCAATGCCACGTTTTTTTTAGATTATTTAAATCCCAATCGATATTACATCAAATATGGACAATAGCAATAAAAAAAGTGAAAAACAAATGCCAGAATTAAATTAATTTGAACAAATAAAAATGCTACCCAATGGACTAATATCAGTAATAACGGTTAGATTTTGCGGGTTCGCCTTTTTGCGGCGACTCTAGGTTTTTTTTTAAAACGGTTAGGAAACTTCAGCATCAAAGTTTTTTAATTAGCAGCAATATAACTTGCTAAGGTTAAACTGTTAAAAGGGTATCAAAACATCGAAACGTAGGTTAAAATTAATCACGAATTCACGAAACTTATAGATAACTTAGATTATAATACAAATAAATTTTACATTAAATACTTTCTGAATGATGCAATAGCACCAAAACTTCAAAGCAATGTACGCAATAAAGAGAATATCGTCGCTGCAAACGAAAGTGTGGAAAAACGATTAAAATTTATTGACTCTTCATCATTCAAAGGAATTGTGTAGATTAAAAAAAAATTTGAAACAGAACAACCGACTTTGAATCATTCAGAAAAATGCATTGGCCCTTATTTCTCCAAAATTAAAGCCGAAGCTTGAATTTTCAGCGATTGAGATCTTTGTGGCACTATTGTCAATGAATTTTTATTTGAAAACGTAAACGACATAGAATTGAGGAAGATGTAATTTAAACAGGATAAGTGTCATATGACGACCAACATCAGCTTGTTGAAATTAATGGAAATAAAAAAGATTAAAAAAAGTGGAAATAACAGTCAGCTTTCCAGGCCGTGTGATTCGACACAGATATTTTTACTGTTAGATGACGTGGTCACTATTTTAATAGTTGACGTCTTAGAGGCCAATGTTTTTCGTGGTAATCGTCACATGTGACTAGCAGTACTCGGGAAATGGACTTTAAATTCCATAATATATCTTTTTAAAGACATCCCCTGTGGCTATATGCCCAAACTTGCAAACAAAAAAATGTTCTATTTAAATTTAATTCTCTTTTTTTTTGTCTTAAAAAACAACGTTAATTTAAAAAACAAGTAAGGGTGCTACATTCGGCCATGCCGAATCTTATATGCCCTTCATAGGTACAAATCTATTTTAGTGAAGCAACTACAACTAGAAAAGCAAATATTGGGAAGATAGAGTGTTATAAAATAAGAAAAAAAATAAGTACTATATACAATTTTACATAAAAATGTCATGGGCTCCTTATGGGTTAAGCATTTCGAATAAAAATTAGTACTTTCTGAAAGATCTCTTCAAAAGCTTTATGCGCAATCGAATATTTCTATAAAAAGTTAAGGGGCTCATAATTCGGAGAGTATGCGCGAGCACAAATTTTTTCACTTGATGTTTGTTTCCAATGTTTCTATCTTTTTCTTCTATCTATTTGTGTGTTTGTTTTTTTTTTTTTTTTTTTTTTTTTTTTTTTTTTTGATTGGAGTTACTTCACCAAACTAGATTTTTCCAAATGATATGGAAGACGTGGTATTTCACCGCTGCCTCGAAAGACATGGATCGAAAGTGCTTGTGCCTTAGCAAAATTGATTTCAAATCAAACACTCAATCAAATACTCTTTATGGGATCGGAAATGGATATTGCAGAAATTACATACGGTGAAATGTACATGTTTCATAGATTTTTATTATGTTTAGTAAATCAAGCGTTAAAATTTCGTATGGATTAAAGTAAACTTTAAAAAAGTAAGAACGATTTCTTTATTTACATTGTTTTGATATTTGGTAAACAAATAGATACTGAGTCGAAAGCATATTTTAAAATAAGTTCATAAAGTTGCGCACCATAACTCCTACCAGTAGTTTTTACAATCACGCAAAGAATCAAATGGGTAATGAAGTTTGTTTCTGAGACATACATTTTTATGTCATCTATACTGTAAAGGGATTATTTCTGTCCATGAAATATTTTTTGAAAATTTTTTTTTTTTTGGTCTAGATATTAATTTACTTGAATACAAAACATCTATTTTGGAAATTTGGTTTCTCTGTCATAACCTTGGTTATAGTATAGAATACTATACTTTAGAAAAAAAATAATTCACTTCGTAGAGAAAATAGAGTTACAAATGTGACAGTACCCAATGTTACCGGTATCATTGTACAGAAGCTGTTGTCAGCACATTTTTTTAGATGGACTATTTACACTGTTTACAGAACTCTGCAATTAATTTATATAAAAACACATTTTTCTGAATTTGAATTTTAAGAAAACTAGTAATGATACACTGACCAAGTCGTGGCGACTGCTAGTTTTATATAATGGAGTTCAATTGCTGTAACAAAACCAGTTGATTGACAGAAAATATTTAGAGTTTCTATATCTGATGCACAATTGTTTTACAATTGCCGAAAACGTTATTTTGCATTTAACGAGCTAATTAACGCTCTTTGAATCTAGCGCTTACAAAATTGTTACATTTTTATTAAATCATTTTGTTTTTTTATCTTTACCATAGAATCATATTCTCCTGATAAATGTTGTCTTGTTATAATTTAAAAGGGATAAGAATGGCATTAAATACAAAAAAGCATATATTAAATTAACCCCAAATGATGACAAGGGAAACTAACAGTTTAAATCCACCTTTATAAAACTGAGATATGGAAAAAATGGGAAACTCGTAACAGTTTAATATTTGGCGTAGGTACAATAAACTGAATGTAGGAAAAACACCCACAAATACAGACATAAAAACAAAACTAAAAACAAAAGGCACACGAATATGAAATATAGTATGAAAGGTTTCGCACGGCCTTGAGTTGGATTGTATTCGAAGATATGTTTGTTATGCTTATGAAATAGTTTTAGAATAATGTAAATAACTTTTTAATGAATAAGATTAAAAGACTTAATTTTTCAAAACTTCCAAACTATTAATTCAACTGCGTAAATTAAATACGTAAAACTTTTATTAATTTCAGCATTAAAAAATTCATTGCGAAATTTCTTTGGGGCCTTTTAAAAGGAATTAACCCTTGTAAACTCTTTAAATAGGGTAAGTTAAAAAAAAAAAGATACTAAAAGTGTATATGATTGGTTGATCTTATCGTCCTTCAACTTTTCATATGTTCAATTTTAAGTTTTTCTAAATGTAAGGACATTGCGAAAAAACGAATATGTTATGCATTAAAAAGGTCGCTTTCTTATTTTGTGATTGACATGTTTTTGTAGGGATTTTTGAAGATGGGGGCATTTCATACCATGCGATAGTATTAGGATGATTATGGCCATAAGATTGTGTGTCCATTTATTTCTATTTTGTCTTTTTATATTTATTTCTCTGCCATAAAAAGATTTTTCTTATATTGTTTTTTCGTTCTGAGCTTACCTTGCCATCAGAGTGTCGTGTAAAATTTAATAAATTTTAAATCTTTTTTAGTCTGCAAATCATCAATATTATATGAAGATTGAGCCAATTGAAAACTTAATCTATAACTGAATAGCATGGTATTTTTTTTTTTTAGTTTCTGGGCTTACTTGGGAATATTATAAATAAAATGAAATGATATCACGTTATTAGTTAAATCAGGGTATACACCCCTGAAAATTTGTATATTTTTGTTGTGCTGTGTTTATTTACAAACATATATTTTGACAAAATTTAAAGGATAAGAATAGTTTTTATAGTTTACCATACAAATATAATTTAGAAAACATACACACTTCTTTAACCCCGTTGAGGGGTATTAAGAAATACGAAAATAAATTTGTGGTAATTGCGTCTGATACACAAATAGTAAATAAATTAATTTGACCACATATAAGTTTATTGTTCGGTTAAAAGCAGCATTATTACCAATTGAATAAGTTTAATTCAGCATAACATACAGAAATATATTTTAATTTCTAAACTTATTAAGAAAGAAAAATTATATAAAATTATTTAAAAAGTTTTTAAAAGAAAACTGAAATAATTAGACACTACAAGAATGTAATACAGCATTTTCTGGATCGCTATATTCTTTGGTTGCGTAAGTTGTAGAAATCGTCTATTAAACAAAACAATCAATACAAAATTAAAAAAAAAATAATAATTAACAAATTAAATCGTCACCTTTATTAATCATTTTCGTAATTTATTAGTTCGTACTAAATAATTGGCGTCTTTATTAAATATGGTCAAATGATTTTTTTTAATCTACTACAAAACATTTTCAGTGGCTAATATGTATTTCTATAAAACGCAAAATAACTGCCAATTTCTCTACATGCAAACGATTACTTCTGTCGCATACTTGTATTGAAAACAAAAACAAAATATAAAAATTGTTTTTGTTTTCAATATAATTACACGAAGGAAATATTCCTTCCCATGTAGGGAAACCGGCAGTAAATTTGGTGAATATTTTGTAGTATTCGATTTAAAATTAATATTAAATAATATTCTTTAATTCTTTATTTTCTTTATTCTACCACAATTATAAGATTCTATTTTAATTTAGAATAAAAATTTTTTTGCTCCAGCAGTTTCTGAAAAATTCAGAAATTGTTTAGCAGATGATAAACGATAGTCAAATAATCTGAAGATAATTTTATCTGTCAACCGCAGCTGATTGTTTGCTAATAAAAATCGGATAAAGTATCAACGAGTTGTGGTGAAATACACTAATATGAGGGTTGTACAAATCAAAATATTTAGGTAAAGAAAGGATTTCTCAGCTTGGTGCTCTTATAAAGCTTTGCCTATTAAAGCACCACTCACCGCTGTCCAAGATTCATCACAATCAAATTTATTACTTTTCACGTGACCTTCTATAGAAAAAAAAAACAACTCTTCTATCAATGTTCAATCATAACACTCGCGTCAGTAGTATTATAAAAAAATAAAATTTTTCTACCGCCATTAGACCAGATTATATTCTCCGAGTAACTTTTAATGAGGGATTCGAATTCTCCCATACAACATTATTTTTAATGGGCTATCACTAACACATAACATTATCAAAATTCAGTAGAATTTTAATATTACACTTATATTTATTGCCGTAATAATAAGATGTATGTTATAATTGAGTTTGTGTATTTTATATAAAAAAAATTATTTTCTCCAGAAGTTTGTTAATAATATTATTATATAATTTTTATTTTACCAAGCCTCTGTATGTATTTTAATTTATTTACTTAGGATAACAATCTTTCTCTCAATCACTTTACTTTATGCATTTAATATTTATAAGTTACTTGTCCGACAATGCTCAAATACAATATATTTTTCTCTTGCTTTCATTGACCGAAGCTTATTGTTATATCGTTTTTTATTATTGCTTTCCTTTGTTTGATTGTTTTTTTTTTCAAAATTATTTAATTTTTTACTTAAATATTTCATTATGTTTGAAACAACTAGGGACAATTGAATTCTTTTATATTTTGTTGATTGTTTTCGGTTTGTATTGTTTTTTTTATTGTTTTTTTTAGGTGATAAAACTGTTGATTGTGTTTTTTATAATGGTCAATTAAAAAGCTCAAAGTACTAAAAAAAAAGAATTTAACGGTATAATGCCATCCTTCCTTTGGTTTTTTATTTTTCTTTTTTGTTACGCATTTAAAGATTTTCAGGAATCAGTTCTTTTTTGTATAAAGTAACAATACAAGTTTAAATATAACTGTTTTTCAAAGTACACTTAACACAAGGTGAAAGCAATTTCATGCAACTTTTATTTGATGGTGTTTACGCTAAATTAAAAAAGTAAAATGAAAAACTTGAATAGAGAATTAAAGTAACAGTTTAAAAACACAAGTAAAATTGTTTTTTTTCTCTTTTATAATGTAAATAAGATATTTTTTTATGAATAAAAAAAACACTGGGGTTAATGTTCTTTAAGATTCTTTTTTATTTCTGAAAACGTCGTAACTGTTCAAAATTATTTTATTCGTTTATTTTCTTTGAGGTGTTTCAATATTTTGTGGAAAATAGTTTTTTTAAATAATTTAAATTTAAAAAAAGCAAACAATCAAAGCCCACAATACTTCTCTAAGTAAAAATAATGGAAAATTAGTTAATTTGTTTAATGGTTTTATAGCAGCAAGGACAAAGTATTAAATTTATTTTGCTAACAAACTTATAGCGAACTCAAACAAGTTGGTTAGTAGAACTCACTGAATTGCTTATTGCATACTTAACAACTTGCATGCTTCTTTATATTTTTTATTTTTTAGCAACACCTTACCTCATCAAAAACAAATTTAACCACAGTAAAAAAATCTTTTACTGTTCTCTAACGTTTTTATAGTTAAAGAATTTTTGACAAGCAGGTTTAACTTTGATGCTTAGCTAGACCATCCTTCAGCAAATAATTTGTGATCAAATTGTTAAAACTTATTGTTGATAATAATATTTGTAGATATTTTGTGTGTGAATAGCTTAAAATTAGGTTTAACAAAATTAAATTATTTTTTTTAATCACTTTTTCAATTTTGCATAAATGCTCTTAAAATATTTATATTTAAAGAAATAAGAAACGTTTAACGTTAGCAAAATTTTAGTTTGTGGTAAAACGCCCATTTTATGTTATATAATACTAAATTAATGCAGTTTTGTAACGCAAGCATTTTTATAAAAATATTTTAAAAGATGGTTTCAAATAGAAAGTGGTTAAACTTTCAAGGTCAACAATGTCTGAAAATAGTTGTGAAAAACTTGCTGAAAGTTTGTATACAATGTAAAAGATCAATGACGTCATTGAATTTTTTAGATGTGAGAAGTATCATATGATGTTATAAATGTGGTAGTAATCGTATCGCAATTTCCATCTGTTAACTGCGGGATTTAATGTTAAAATTATAAAGAAAGTTTTAAGGGATTTTTTTAAAACTTTTTTATTTTCATTAATCGCGTAAAATTTTTTGTATATTAATGATTCCAGCTATATAATTTTATTTGTTAATTCGAAGCCACAGAAAAGTTTATCGATTTTCAATCGCTGTAACAAATCGATGGTTATCATTATTTAATATTTAATCTAAGTATATGACGACAAAAATTTTTAATTTTTTTTAATAATAATAATAAAAATATTAGCAGGTATTTGACAGTTTTTAAAAAATAGATACACCTGCTTTAAGATTTTTGTTTTTGCAACGAAAAAATAAAAAACGTGCAAATGCCAAGAATTTGTTTAGCTATTAGTATTTCTTCTAAATTTTTAGAATTTGTAAAATTATTTAAAAATAAATTTTACTCTTCCTGAGCTACTGCGTAATGCAGTATCTTTATAAAAACCATGTTGTTTTTTTTCTTTGCGAATCAAATTTTGATTTAAATTTTACTACTAATTGCATTTTTAATAAAATCTTTTTAACTCATACAGCAATTTTTTTAATATAAGCTCTCTATTTGATCACATTAAATACACAATATCATTGAAAGACTAATTCAATGCCGTCCTTTATTTTTATACAACAATATAATCTGAGTTAATTTAATATTGAAATAATACGTTTTGTTATTTAAAATTCCTCCCCTCAACACTGCTAAATTTTGTATCGTACTTTATGCACCACAAAAACATACATACAAATATTCTACTTAAGATCTTTAAATAAAACAATAAAAATAAGAATATTTAAAGATTTCATGTTAAAAGTCAAAAGTGGGATTACTTCAGAAGACTTAATAATTTTAACTTTTCCTTTAAAATAAATACATTTATAGTATTATATAACTTTTGAATAAACAATCCGAATTGTAAGGAATAAATATATTTTATTGTAGATTTTCAATTAAGATTTTATTGTTGGGTATTTAATTCTTAAATTGCTCGTTTCTTGGTAATGGAAAAAAGCTATTTCAGAAGTTTAATGAGCATTCTTTTGCATTTAATCAAAAATATTTAAATTTTAAAAACTTTTGCCTTTCATAAGCTTTAAAAGTTAAAGGGATATTTTCTAGACAAAAACCTAAATGAACTCTGATTTCAGCTATTAAACTTTAAGTTCATCCAAATTTGTTTATAAGCGTGAACTTATTTAGGAAATTGTTAGGTAAATTATTATTTTAGTTGCAGTAAGTGTATTTTTAAATTATTTTAAAGTGTAATTGTTTCGGGTTTCCGAGTAATCAGTTAGTTTAAAATTTTATGAAAAATATATGTATTTGTATTTCATTTATAATTGAAAACTGTTTGTTTTTATAATTAACTGTTAAATTAAATTCTGCATAATTATTGTGATATTCAATAATTTAATATAATTTTGGAAATTTTAAATTTTTATAGGCTGTATTCGCCAGATATAAGATACTTTTCTTGTCAATTTCCACAATGTTTCAACCAGAGTAATATTTTACATTTTCTAATCTTATGTAATAATTTGCGGATGATTTTTTACAAATTTACATGATTTTTTTTTATATTTTTTTCTCTCTTAGTTATTTAAAATAAATACGTAAACCTAAGCCGAATTTATTTATTTTAAATGAATAGAATAATTAATGTACCAGAGGTTCCCACGATTTTGTCAGCGTGTTATTTCTATTTTTTTTTTTTTTTAATTTAAATTTAGAAATATGTGTTTAAATTGCTTATTTAAGAGTTCTGTAAAACCTGTTTGAAATTTTCCCTCACAAAAAAAAAAAAAATGAGCTGACAACTGTTTAAGTAGCATTATACGAGCAAAATTGATTGCTCCTACATTTATATCTCTATTTTCTCTACGATATAACATATTTTAGAGAAAAGGTTCTATATTTAATTAAATTTTCTAACGATCTTCTTCAGAAAATTTTATTCGAATTCATCCAGTAGTTTGTACGTGATGCGAACGGAGATAGACAGACGAACAGACATACGGGCAAGCAGACAAATTTCTGAAAATAGATGTTTGTATTCCATATCGATTACTGTCTACCCCAAAAAACATAATTTTCCCAAAAAATTTTTAATGAACAGAAGTTTTCCTGGTACAATTTTAATTTATCTATAGATTATAAATTTTACCTCTTAATGGAAACAGTCATAACACAAGTACATATCGACTAAGTTTCAGTGTTGCTTTCAATTTTCAATTTTTTTACATTTAAGAAATGACACTTTCTCCGACAATATACAAAAATTTAACTAAAAATATTTGAATAGAAAGAGCTTAGATATCATCAACTAAAAACATTAACAAGTAAACCCTTGTATTGATGTTGTTGTTGGCAAAAGTTGTATTTAAAAGAGGATTTAATGCAAATTCCATTTAAAAAAAGTATATTTATACAATTCAGAAAGGTTAAATGTTTTAAATGTCCTTTATTTATCCAAAGTAGGCGAACTCAATACGATAAGAGCTAAAGCTAAAAGAGGACGATTTAATATATAGCAAAACTATAAAATACAAAATTAAGTGAACAACCAAAGTTCATTCTTTTTTGTTATTTTGTTTAATAACATAAGGCTTCTTATTAATAATAAGATTTGAAATGAAAGAAAATTATTAAAACTTTTCTTGAAACTTTTATTGTTAATTATAAGTACAACGGTTTTCCTTTGAAATTTCAAAACTTTTATTTAGAATTATAAGTACATCTTTAAGATTTTTTTCTATGATAACAATTTTAAACAGTTTAAGGGAAGAAGCATTTGATGTTTTTTATTGATATCACATCTTAATAACTACAAAACTGTCAAACTTTCAACTTTGACGCGACGCATAAAACCCATATCTTCTCAAGATTTCTTTTTTTTTCTTATTTCTTTGTTAAAACTGTCAAATAAAAGCAATAAATTGAAATCTAATGAGAAATGTAACAGCAGCAAAGTAAGAGATAATAAAAAAAGATATATAATTTACATAGTATAAGTAACGTGCTAATGTTTTTAAGTGATGAGTAAAATGTTGCCAAAATATAAAAAAAAAATTAAGTAAAAAAAGTTTTAAAAATTAATTTTTATTATATTTAAATATTGAGTAGGGCAATATTTAAATATTCAATGACACATTGAATATATTTTTTAATTTGTTTAAAAAAATATTACTTTACATCTTTTTTTATTACTGACTATAGAATTGTGCACAATTTTAAAAGAGTTTAAATTAAATTAAACATCTTATTACGAGAAATATCTTAATTGCTTGTAGTTGTAGCTACACTAGACTAATTTATCGTTAGGTTCTAATATTTAAAGTTAAGTTTTTTTATCATTTTAATTACCTTAGCATATTTATACGACAAATACAAAGTACAAGTAATACTGAAAGCACACAAATATTGTTTGACTAATTCAATGTAATTATTCCTTTGCTAGTAATTCGTCACCAAATATTTCTTAGTGTAAAATATTTATTATGAAAACTTACTGCATGTAGTCTCAGGACAGTTATATAGTCTTAAGTTACAAATTTTTATAAAATTAAGAAGATCAACACTCTTATATATAATACCTCATTCTATATATAATTGCGAGATTCCATTTAAGTTTACGAAATTTATTCTTTATGCCTATTTTCACAAATATTCTTTTTCCTAACCTTAAAATTATTTTTTTACCTAAAAAAGCAAAGTATAAATTAATTGACGTTAATATTATTATAAATTCAAGGATATGTGTTAAACATATATCGTTCACATAACAAAAGATGTTTTTAAATTTGAAATTTCATTTTAATCGGTAATATTTTGTACTTTTCATATAAAATCCTTTTTTTTTTTGGAAATGAGATATATCCTAGAATAAAAAAATTATAATAAAAGAACATCCGCCAGTTTTTCAGAAATAAGTATATCAAATTAAATTTAAAGTAAAATAAGCTTTTATTGTGCATTCTATATCAATGAAAATTAACCAACAACAAAATTTTGAAATAATACAAGTATTTTACTTACAAACACGGTCTTATTGTAGTTTTATTATAAGTAGAGATTTAAATGTAATCTTCTTTTGTATAGCCAAAAAAAAAAGTATATACGTATGTACAAAGAACCTATTTAAATTTTTATCTCTATTATACAAATTTAATTCATACTTTTCAAAAGAAGTGCCATTGACCTATGAAAACATGAGAAAACCACTACTAAGAGTGATTAAATAAAATACATGTACTCAAAAATGAAAAAAAAACACACATTTAAAATAATTGTTTACAAGAAAGTTCACAGGCTTTTTAAGCAAACTATAAAAAAAAAAGAAAAAACTACTTGTTTTCCTCGTACGTCTGTATAATATAAAAACAGGGTGATGCGTTTATAGTATACGTTATGAAAATTTAAAGTTGTGTTTATATACCAAAATGCTATTTGTAACAATGTTATTTATATTTGGACTTGCTATTGGGCCAAGCACAAGCTGATTTAAAAAAAAATTTCTTTCTTTATTAAACGAAAGCAACAGAGAGACACAACGATTATATGAATAATTTAAAACGCATTAAAAATTAAAAAACTTTCGTTGTTTCCTACCTTTGGTACTCATTTAGGGTTCACAATTTCCGTATATTTAATTCCTCAGCCAAAGGTAATTGCATAGTAAGTCAACGAAGATACAATTTGGTCTGTTTCAAGTTAATGTCAGTTTATTAGGATGAAGAAACTCAAATAACAATATTTTTATCTAAAGTTTATATCAAAAGACCACAGAATATTCAAAATATTTAAAGCATTACATCTTTTATAATTTATTATATGGGTATTATTATATTATAATAATTAAGATAGCTTAATGCTTATTTATGAACTTTACACAATAGTTGTGATACCCTGTGCTTATATTTATATATCAAAAAATTAGATTTTTGAATGCTCAACAGACCTTAACAATAATAAATGTTTATTCACATTTATGTGAGCACATGCGTTAGTGAAAATCAAAAGAAAAATATTTTATTATTTTTCATAGAAATACAGCAGTGAAGAAAATTGCATGGTAAACGCTTAACTAGTAATTTTTATGAAAAAATTCGACTTCAAAAGAGTCAAAAGGACGGGGCAGTTGGTTACTTTTAAAAGAGTCCGTTGAAACAATTATGCTTCACAAGATAAAAAAAGGATGTTGTATAAAAATCCCCTTTTTTTTGTTAAATTTCCAAAATTTTTTTACACACAAAATTAAAAAACAACAAAATTTTGCCGAAAAAATTTTGGAATAAGAAATTATGATACAGATTTTTTAAGTATTTTTCTTTTAATTTCAAAAACCCTTTAATTATATTTTTATCAGCTACTGTTGTATTTAAAGGTGAGTTAAATACAAAGCGGTGTTGTATGTAGCTTCTAAATGTTAATGTCGTGACATAGTTTATATACTCTCGTAGAGACTACCGTCACGTTTGCTTTAATGCACGTATCTATACATGCTATATATGCTTGTACGAAGAGCAAAAAAAAAAATAAATAAATGAGTGTGAATTGAAATAAAAGAATTCAACTGAATGCACAACGGTGATTTTGTTATTTATAAGCATTTAAGATGTACTAGATTTTGAGGTCATCGTGTCAACAGTTTGAAAATAACACCAATGTTTACATTGTAAGCATAGATACATGTATTCATTTAAAATATGTAATACAAAAAAAGTTTTAGTTTGTTTATTCGGTAAACACGTACTGAAAACAATTTTGAAATATAAAAAGATCAGAAATCCAAAAGCATTCTTTAAAAATGACTAAAACTAGATTTTTCAAGATTTTTTTAATCTTGATTATTAGAATCATTAAATATAATTTTTCGTTTTTTTTTTTATTTTCATTTTCGAGATTCTTTTTCTGGGAAGTTACATATTTTATATAAATATTATGTGAAACCTTTTTTCAGTGAAATTTTAGGTTTTCATTAAAATTATTCTATTTTTATTTTTAAGGTTTCGATTTTCACAATCAATCCCATGGCCTTTAATGAAATACCATTTTATTTTATTTGATTTAATTTTTTATATATTTTACTTTCTAGGAATTCTTTGGTTCATTTTTTAACTGACCTTAAGATGAGAAGGGATTATTATAGCAAATTTTTTTTTAAAAATAGTGCTTACAGTTGGCCCAGTTTATGATTTTAAAAACTAAAAGGTGTTTCCACAGAACATGACAGTTTTTATAACCCCTAAATGGCACCGCTTTTAAATAAAAAAATACATATAACAGTAGCTTTCGCAAGCAAAAATTAACACAAAAATAAATCTTAAAATTAAAGGGTGTCTGTATAGGTGACGTAAATTGATCTATATGGGCCTATAGATAAACGTTTAAACATGGGACTGAATGTCAATTACTATGACCGTTTGAATAGCTAGTATAAATTTTCAAAATAATAATTTGAAGGGTGACCCAATAATTCATTCCATTTGACGTATGTGGCCAATCTTTTGAAGAGTTGTATACAGGCGGTTGAAATTCACAAAGAACCTGTATTGCAACGTCCGCCATAACAACAAATATAAAATTTAAGTTCAGAAATATTCCAATAGTTGATGTTATTAATGTATGTAGTCAAAATTTTAGTTCAGTTTAGACTGACAACTGAAGTTCCCATAATTACTATTATTGAATGAAATTTTACCTACACGGCCCTATCTTTTGAAACGTTGTATGCAAGCACTTGGGAATTAGAATGAATGTCTACGACTTTTTCCGATAAAATTAGAAAACTATTTTAAAATTAAAAAGTCTTGCGACAATATTAATTAAAAAAACATAATTATAAGTGCTTGAGTTGTTTTCTTTTTTTTTTTTTTTTGCAAGAAATAAGTTATTTTTGTGAAATATTAATTTCAATAATAATTTTTATTGAAATGTAAAATTTTACATGAATCCATATATATTTCCATATATATTTTATAATTTAATTATTTTATGTTTATGATTTTGTTATCTTGTTATTTTGAAAATATATATTATAAGCAGGTTGGGAAATCATAATTTATGAAGGAAGAGTTTTCTTTTTCGTAATCCAGTAGTTGTTAATTTTCTGTCTTAAAACAGAAAAGTTTACCTTTTAAATTCCTAGTATTTACAGCAAACTTTGTAGTCAATTTGCCAAACATTCAAACTTCCAAAAAACTTGTATTAAATTTGATGATAATTTTAACATAAATGTTTCCATTATAATTCTTAATATTTTCCTATTATATTCTCACACCCTAAATGCGCAATCTGAAACGTGTAAGTTTATGTCCAAACACTTAATGATGACATTATTTCCAATATTAAATATGATTACCAGCTATTACGCATACAGAAGTGATTTTAACTGCGTGATTGGGACTTGTGTTCAAACACTCCTACAGAACATAGCAGAAACTAAACAAAATTTCCTACGCCAACTGAGTTATAAATAATATCAGGGCATTGAAATATAAGCATTGAAAATAAATATAAAATTTTGTAATTTTTGACCTTTGAGCATATACATCATAGAAAATGAATACATCATGCGTACACACACGCAGAGTGAAAACAAAATTAAACCAACAAAATGGCCACTAATAAAGTTAAACTGTGATTTACTTAGAAATTATTTTTTAGACAAAGGCAAATCATAATTAACTATCAAAGTAGAAAAATTGTTGGAAAATACCTGGTGAAGATTATTATGATCCGCTGTTCAAAGAGCAATGGACCGTAGTCAATAGAGAATTAATATTTGTGTAGATAAAGGCCTACACATTCATTCATATACAACGCGCTTGTTAAAGACCTTAATTTATGTTATGAAATCCATTTAATGCCTTTATTTATATGTATTTTTTTCTTGCATTCTTTCACTACAAGTCACAGGTTCACGCCCAAAGGTCAATTATGAGTTCTGTTGATGTTTGAGCCAAAAGGAGAGAAGAAAATTGCTCATTTACATAGAGATGTATTTAAAAATTATTTTTCGTGTAAGTGAATTATTATTCAACATAATATTAAAAAAAGGGTTTCAATTTTTAACAAATCCCTAACAATAAAACGACAAAGCAACGTTGTTGTTGTTCATTAAACATGTTGAATTGGTTTTGTGTATAATAAGCAGAACAGAATAAATTTCATTTCCGCCTCCAACAAAAAAGCGTGATGCATTTAAACATAACAAATAAAAAAGATTAAAATATGTTGCCTAGCCACAGCGTTTGAACTGGTAGAAATACTTGCTAAACGAATGATCATAGTTCAAAACTTTATTGGACCATATAGAAGCCTTACTAACATCTAACAAAGACTAGATATGGATTCTGGTATTAAGTTAATCGAATTTGTTCCACTAGTAAATATGATACTGTTGTCAAACCTTTCGGTGTAGACCGTCGTCATTGGGTGTTTATTTGGTACTTTTGACGAGCAAGCAAGGTATGACAACAAATATTTATGCATTAATTGTGTGATCATCATGTGGATTCTGTTAAAAAAGTTATGATTTATAATGCTTTCATGATGAAAATAGCCTTCATCTATGATGTTTGGTTTAACAAACCAACAGCTTGGTTTTTATTTATTTTTTACTTGTTCAAACCCTTTAGTCACCTAGATGGGTTTTAAGAACTGCTTAGTACAAATATGGTGACTATTTTAAAACTTGTAGAACCTTGAAACACACACTATGTAACTCAATATATTTTGCGGTTAACAAGTAAACTTATATTTACCCCTCTATATTTTTAATGATTTTTTCTAAGATATAAATTTTAAATGCAGCTTGCAAAACAAACAAGGACAAATTAATTTTTACACACACTATTGTAGATTATACTATAACAAAATGTTATCTTTTACCCTTAGGGATTTAAATTTGGTTTTTAATACTTAAGCAGCAAAAGGGAGACTCACATATTGTGTATGATTGATATCTAAACTTTCATGAAAAACTAAAGAGGGTAAATATTTAAAGCAGGATTAAATATGTTAAAAAATTGTTCAATCTAAAAACAGTTCCGAAAACTGTTTATAAAATATTTGAAATAGATTATACAAAATCTTTTTGTTTGGTGTTTATTTTTAGTAAGAGCTTTCAATAAAAATGTAACAAACACCTACATTTTAAGAAAATGGTCCTCTATCAAAAATTATTAAGGAAGGTTTCTCTCGATGTGAACTCCAATAGAAAGAAAGTTTAAAGACAATTAAGTGTTATATTAAAATGGTCATAAAATAAGAAACTAAGATATTACGGCCATATTGCAATACAATTTAAATAAATTTACGTTTAATAGCAAAAGCTTCAAAAAGTTATTATTATAAATTTCAACGTGCTTGGGCAAAAAAAAATATTTTTGATATAGTTTTATTTTTTTCCAATTTTTCATAAATATATAGCGATTCAGTTTCAATTATAACACAATTCAACAAATCTTATGAAATAAGCTTTAATAACTTTACATAACTGAAACAAAAATACTCTTCATAAAAATTCACAACAACACACAAATTCTACTTAACGTCTGTATTTGAAGTAAAATGTGTAACATCAAAAATAATTATTCTTGGAATACACTAGAGCCCCGATTTGCATCGTTAATGGGGAACAACGAAACGCGACGCAAATCGAAACGACGCCAATGTATCCATTTGTAGCGACGTAAATCGAAAACAAAACGACACAAATCGAAATGAAAAGGACGTACATCAGGGTAAAAACGACGCAACTTGAAATTGTAACGACGATTATCGCATTTTTCTAGTTTTTAAAAAGAGACGCATATCGAAACGACGCAAATCGGGACGACGCAAGTCGGTACTCTAGTGTATTTAATATCTGCAATTAAACGAACACAAGTAAAATAATTAAATAAAGTGTGAATAAAATCGAATATTTATTTTAAACAGTTCGAAAAATAAAAAAAATTGATTGAAATTTCCAGTTTTAGAATTTTATTTATTTAAAGGCTTCTTCGGATTAAAGTTATTTACTTTAAAGTTTAGTTTTTAGCTAAAAAATTAGGAGAAACATTTTTAGAGTTCTTAAATAAATAAAATTTCTGATTTTATGTATTTTATTATGAAATTGCTGTTATGAAATTAGATTCTTGTATACCCAGCCTGGTGACTATATTACAGTAGTTTTTTCTTGAGCCCTTTTACTCTTATAGAGATTTACAAGATTCGCTGTACTCAATAACTTTTAAATGAAAGGTAGCTCACCATTCGAATATTTCTATTCTTACAAAAAGTTTAAAGAATTATTAAAAAAAATTACATAAATTTCAAACAATTTAAAAATTTAAAATTTAACTTAAGACTCTAGATGCTAAAAAAAAAAAAAAAAATAATAATAAATAAATAAATAAAAATATATAATTTCCTATAAAAAAAGGTTTAAATTGCAGTTATTAAACAAAACAAGAGATTATTGCTGATTACGCCCAGGAGCAACATTATTAAAAGAAAATATTTCTCTTAATATTTTTCTCACGTTTCTTGAACAACGTCTAATTGAGTTTCAAACAGTTTAATAAGATTTATGTTTTACACTAAATAAAGTCTAAAGACTGCCTGACTTTAAATCATATAAAGCTTTTATAAAACAATTACTAACGGCAGTAGAAAAAAGATATTGTTTTAAACTTAAAAACGTAATGCAAAACCACATATTGTATACGAAAGCTATTACAACAATCAACATAACACACGTAATTCTTCATGTGCAATAATGATGATGCATTTTGCATGCGTCATTGGTTTGAACATAGAAAATCCGTTTTCTTCTCAGTCAAAGTTAAGTAGTTGCTAATCACGTTCAAAGTAACAGCAACAACGTCAGATGTTGCAAAAATGTCATGGTTGGGACATGTAGCACACTGATAAAAAAATCTACAAAAGGAAACCCAAACACCATTCTCTGTGGGATTTGTGTGAATGGTTAAAGTTTCCACAATGTAAAAACATAAAACAATGAACGCTGTAAAAGCCTAAAGACTTATTGAGATAGTACAACAACAACAACATATTCTGTTGTTTTGTTGCTATTGTTTTATTATGATGAAGGATTACATTGTACGCTAGTTTAAAAATGCTTGTAGATTCTTACAACATGGCTCATCAATCTTTTCTTCCTTTTAGACACATGCAGTGTCAGTACTAATTCGACAGACATCAGCATTAGCAATATTGGCACTAAGAGTGCAAACTCAACTAAGGAGTTAAAAACACGAACACCTCTGAAGCTTTCTTAGATACAAGGTTACATCAGAAGATGAAAAATTGCAGGTGAATAAAACAGTAAAGTCAAAAGTGCCAAGGTTTATTAATGAAAATAATTTAACATATCGTTTGTCATCATTTTCAGTTAAAACTTTTGTTTAGTTGTAAATGGAGATGTTTAACAGCCAAGAATACAGTCATATGCAGCAGTACAGAGCAAAAATTGTTAAATGTGATCAATTGCACGCAAATGTGATAATTTCTCTATTGTTGATTTTGATCCAAATCTCAAATTCGCTTTCCAATATTAAATACGAACTCCACTAAAAAAAAATATGCTAAAAGGGTATACTAAAAAACAGTGACTTGCTGGGATGTAGGAAAATTGTTCAAAAGCAATCCAAGATTTTACAAAATAAATAGATCTTAGTTATAAAAGAATAATATTAAAAATGGCTTAAATCAGTTCAAGTAAAAATAAATCACAAAAAGCAATCCAAAAAAAATTTAATGTGGATCTTAAGAGAGAGAGGGACCTTCACATAAGCACACGCATATGTTACAACTAAGAGGAGTTAGTTCTCAAAACTTTTTGTTTAAATTAATTGCTTGCTACAGTTTTAAGCATCGCATTAATGAACTAATTTCAAATAAAAAGAAAAAAGTATGGTATGAGGCAAACGACACAGACAAGATAAGGCAGACAATACAACTTACAATGAGTGAGAGCAAAAGGGCTAAAAAGAAGAGCGCATGCGACTACTCATATTTTATTGGACTTTCCTTTTAAATTTGAATTTTGAATTTTATTATTCCGTATACAATGTGTAAAAACGTAACCCTTTTTATTTCAATGTCTGTACGTTCGCTTACCACATTCATAGAAGTTGTATAACGAAAGCTCATATCAGAAAAAATACAAAAAATTAAAGGAATTTTTAATGTTACGCGATATTTATAAAAATATTGATATTTTTTTGTAGTGTAAGATGCAGACATTTCAAATCTGTACAGTGTCAGAGAATTTACTGCTATGTCTGCTATAAGAATAAGTATAATTAAAATGAAATGAAAAGTATCCCGAAAGTAACGTGATTTGCACATGCATGGCTTAATTTTTTTAACCTTGAAAGATCGAAACTACAGGGTGATTTTTTAGCTATTATCTTTTTTGCAACACTGGTTTAAACAGCACGTTTCGTGTTTTCTTTCACTGTCAAACGTCTTCAGTTTGGTCTATAATTTAAAAATAAATCGTCTTACAAACGAACAAAGCTTGCAAATTATTGAATTTATTATCAAAATGCGTGCTCTGTTAAGAAAGTTCATTTACCGAAAAATTGTGTTCAGCGACGAAGCTCATTTTTGGCTCAATGGGTACATAAATAGGCAGAATTGTCGATTTTGGAGTGAATACAAGCCAGAAGCATTGCAAGAGCAACCAATTCATCCAGAAAAAGTCACACTTTGGTGCTGTTTATGGGTATCCACTTAATGTTTTTTATTATTTTTTAATTTTCTCTCGGTTTTTGATTGGAGTTACTTCATTGTTCCAAATGATAAGGAAAAATTAGAGTCAGGCGTGGTGTTTTGCCCGCTGCCTCGAAGGTCATGAACCGATTTTGTTGATTTTGAATAACAAAATTTTCGAAACCATGTGCTTTGTTGACTTTAACACTAACATGGACGACTTATATATACTTTATGGGGTCGAAAATGGATAACGTAGAAATGGAAAACGGAATGACAAATTTAGATATACCCTTTTACCACTTTTTGTGGTGAAGAGTATATAAACTCCTACACATCTTAAAATCAAAATAGAAATACTTCTACTTGCCAAATAAGGCCTAAAGCTTAACAAAACAAAAATAAAACTTCAATAACTAAAACAAAGTGAATAAACTTTAAATGGTTTGCATTTTTCACCTCATTTTGGTTCTTTTTGGTGAAACCTTAGTAATAGTCTTTTTATGTTAAAATATATTCTCTAGTGAGATACTAGTGTTGATTTTGAAGTTAATTGTTTATCGCACTCGTAATCAATTTCATTATGTTGGCCGCAAAAAGTCCACTAAATCCATTATCATTGCACAAATCGTAATAATTGTCACAGACTTTTTTATTTTATCTTTTCTTTCAAATTTAAATAAATAAATATTTGTAAATAAATTTTCTTTCCTAATAAATTAACGTGAACATTAAGCCATACAGAAATAATTCATTTGGTGCCTTTACTGTTTTTAAATTTTCATGAACTCTTTTCCATTTTACTTATTACTTTTAAAATGGTGCTTTTAAATTAGCACAAATAACACAATCGATACAGCAAAATTGTGTTTCAAATTGTTTATTAAATATCAACTCATTGAATTAAAACACAATATTATAAATTATATATAAAGCAAGCAACAAATTTAATAAAAAGCTCATTTTCGAAAATTTACCAGCGAAACAATTTAGTTTAAATAAACCCACGTAAATTCCATGAACGTTTTGAAAAATACCTCTTTAGATAAATTAAGCATGTTTTGAGCTAATAAAATAAACATTTACATAAATGAAATCTTTCACACACACACACATGCATAGAAAAATAATGGCATTATTTGCCTGAATAATGTGTGTATGTTTGTAGTGAAAATGCGTGACATGCATTAAATATAAAATGAAAATGCAGACATGTTTAAACCTTTATGTGGAATACCTTGCTAACATTTTGAAACTTGGTTAATAACAGATACTCTGATTAAACTGCAATATTTTTTACACTGAGATTGCTTAAAATTTATTTTCCAAAAAAAAATAAAAAAAATTAACAAAAAAAAAAGAATATAACAACAGTTGCGTCTTGCTTTAAAGCATATCGTGGTTGATTGATTAATCAAACATCAGTTTTTAAATTTACATTTTTAGTTTTCAGAATGGTGTTTAATCATTACACTTTTGACGGGTTATGACTTCATGGTTTGTCGCTTCAATAGCGCTTCAAAAGAAAAATGTTTGCAGGGAATTTTCGTGCAATAAGAGCAAAATTTAAAAAAAAATAGTTTGGTAAAGAAACTAACATTGGCTTTAATACGACCGCACATTCAAAAATATGAGTACATATACAAACCGAAAAGAAAGGAATATTTTGCTGCTATTAAAACATGTTAACTAAATGACAAAAGTATTTAATAAACATAAACATTGTTGAATTCATTATGAAGAAAAATGAACGTTTATATTTGCAACCTAAATTAAAACTGGTCAACATAGATTGTGAGCCGAGTTATTGTTTTTTAGTAATCTTAGACATATTTTTCGTAGAGGTTCAAAAACTTTTTATTTACGTCTGGATTCCTTGGGACAATAATCGTGATGAGGTGAAAATGAAACATTCCTGTCGGAACATGTTGTACTATGTCATGTTTCCATACTCTTCAAGATATATTTATACTTCACCTTCACTGTGAGTGGTATAGCAGAGACAGAAAAAATCACAACTTGAAAAAAGACTGGCAAGAATGTAAGAAGAAAAACAAACTTTCACATATTATATTAGGACTGTTTAAAATTAAAATATTTGGAAATAAAAATTTTGTAAGTAGGTTTCAGATTAAAGAAGTGCTAGAACATTTGGTATTTCAGCAGCAGTTGAGTTGAAGAGAAAAAATTGCGATGATCGCATTCAAAAATGTATTAGGATTGAAAATTCTCGAAACCTGGTGGCTTATTTAATGTAATGGTACCCAAAAAAGGTTGAAAGGTCACCTCCTTGACTTATACCAAACAATTATGCCGTTAAAGAAAAACTCTAATATTTTAAGCTCGAAAAGGTGTTACCAAACTCAGATATATTTTAGAAGGTTTCTGCTGGAAATTATAAGGCGAATTGCCAGATACAAAACGTGCGATGAAATACATTTTTTTAAATTACGATTTATCCGTTTCATCCCTTTAAAATAGGGAAACTTAACACGATAAAAAATTTGATATCAGACTCAGAACAAGAATGAAAAGTACCTTTAGGCTCACCTTACCTCATGTTTAGGAGAGAAAAATAAATTATTTTTTTTTATTAGTATAATAATTGGAAACGAAAGGGAATTTATTTTGACATTAATGAAAATTGAGAAAACATAGGAGTGTAAGATTTAGTATATTTTTTATATTTTACATTTACTTCGTTTAAATATATGTAACAGGATTTTTTAAATAAATAAATAAATTAAATTCACAAATTAGTCGTTTGTTGAGAGTGTACACAGATCTTAAGAAGTATTTTTTTTATTTTTGTTTTTTTAACAGACTTTTTCGTGTTAAAGGCATATTTTTTTCCTTGTTAGATATTGTAGATGTAAAATTTCGAACTCTATGTAAATTTAACTATTTTTTTAAATTCGGTCTCCATATTATTTTAACAATTGCTGATCTACTGATTTTTAAATTTTTTAGAGGCCAATAAGAAATTGGTCAACAAACTCATTAAGCGCAGCATATAATTTTACTCCCTTTTAGTAGTAGAATCGAATCAATGATTCCAAGTTTATCTCTTTGTTATTAAAAATTTTCATTTTCAACAAATACTTTTCTAAAGTTTACAAAAACTAGTCAAGCATCAACATGTTAAAAAACCTGTGTTAAAATTTACTTGTGATTTTGTCTTAATAAGAGAAAGGGTTTAATTCCCAATAGATAATTCACCCTTCTGCATTTGTCTCGTTGACGAAGATAAATGTCTGTCATTTTATTAGCACTTTAGTTTTTAACAAAATTTAACTGTGGCACCACTCACTAAGCAAACACAAGTTAAGCACACAATTCAAACAAAATTCAATTTCATACATAGAGGTGAAATGATTCCAGAGATTGTCATTGATGTTTTTATGTTCTAAAATAAATAAATCACCGTTTTTCTTACTAAAAATTCAATATTTTATAGAACATGTAAAAAAGATAAAAAATTTGCATAACATTTTTGCAAGGTCATTATATTAATTCATTGAATGTTTGAAAATAAATGTTGAAATTGCAAAATTGTCACGTTCGATGGTATTTGTGGTATGCTATTATTAGTATAAGGCATCTACAGCATGTAGCCAAACTAAGGTCATAAAATTTTCCACACAAAGTCCAGTTTCAATCATCAAATGCTAAAATGTCGTAGCAGTTCGGCACAAGCTGTTACAATACATTGTTTCATTAACTTAAAAATTTGAATTATAGTCGTTTACACAACATCCATCTAATTAACGAAAAAATTAGATGTTATAATAGCCCAACCATAAATTTTATTGTAAAGTGGCATGACCTGGGACTTCGTCCACGTCTTATTTCCAGTTTTATTAATAACTAAATTTAGTGTTTTTTAATATTTATTGTTCTAAAAGGGTTGAAGATTTTTCAACTACAAAAATATAATATGCTGGCAACTGTTTTAATACCATTATACCGGTAAAATTAGATGGTTTCACATTTGTATCTCTAATTTCTCTACGAAATTACTTATTTTACAAAAGAAAGTATTATATATTTGAACAAAGTTTCTAAGGATCCGCCTAACGAAATTTTATTCAAAAATTACAGAAATGGGTGTTTTTTAATTTCATATCGATTACTTTTTACGCAAATTTCAAAATTTCCAAAAATATATTTCATGTACAAAAATGACCCCGTTACTGTTTTATTAAATGTATTGATAATTTGTATAAATTTAAGTCGACTATAAAATATTAAATTACTGTGAAATTAAATGTATTACTGCGGGAAAAGCATATCCATATGGCCATTTCACTACTGCTCATATAGCTAATCAGTGGATTTTACCCAAATTTTGTAAAGAAAACCTCAGAGTCTTCTACCAAAAGTTAATGGCACCTCTTATGTAGAAAAATGAAAGAAAAAATAAAAGTAGTTACTCAATGGTTACTGTGTTTTTGCAATAAAAAGTTTTGAGTTTTTTGTGGCCTTTTTGCTTTATTGATTCAATGGAGTTCTCTTTTAATTAATTTGGCTTTTGGTATAAGACTCTTTACAAAATTTGGGTAAAATCCACTGATGAGCTATATGAGCAGTAGTGATACATTTAATTTTTTAGTTTAAAATGATAAATTATTCATGAGACTATTATGAAATATTTATATTTGAAGGAATCAATCACAATTAAAGTAAATTAATATAATAAAGATTCCAAATAAAAAATTTTCTTGTTACTGTGAAATTTTTCCTTTTTAACCAAGTTAAAAAAGAATAAGATTTACAATTCGTCTAAATGTTGGTCTTTTAATGCAGAACTCAGTCATTTCTTTACCCATTTTGAAATTTATTTTTTATTTGAGGATTATAAATTAAAAAATTAAAGGTTGGGCAAAAGAAAACCTTTAAATTAAAGGGTGTCGGTTACTATGATCGTTATAACAAGTATAAATATTTAAAATTATAAATTAAAGGGTGTTACGACAGTTGATGTTATTTGACGTACATAGCCAAACTCTTGAAATTTTCGTATGTAGCTTAACTTGTGAGCCGTTATAAACAAACAGCTGAAATTTGTTTTGAGATCGATTTTTAGCAGAATTATAAGCAATAAAAAATTAATAATAACAAAAAAATTATTAAGATTTTGTTATTATCTTATTTTTGATTTTTATTAAGGCTTAAATTCTTTAGATACTAAACATCAGAAATTAATAACTAAGGTAATTTTTTTTTTAATGCTTAATGAGATATCCAAAATAACATACGTTTGTGCCAGGGTTAATGCTAAGAGTAGAATTTTTAGCAAAAATTTGGTGTATTTGTATGATTTCTTATTTCATCCAAAGGTTGTGCTGTCAGTGAATTTCGAAAAATGCTATAAATACATGCCTCAGAAATTAGTAAAAAAAATTTCAGTAATGAAAATTTAATTTTCGCAAAGTGCTATGTCGCAAAGTAATACCCTTTCTTTACCCTTTAAATAGCTCCGATAATGTTTTTCCTAAAAAAGTTTAAATAAAAAAATTAAAAAGATTTCTTATTTAGTAAATGGCGAATATTACAAATCGTACAGTCATTTTTACTTAAAAATTTAATGATACAAAACAAATTTTACCACACAGAAATAAAATGTGTTATACATATATCTACAAAGCCGTATTGTTGCTTTTATTACTAAACCAGAATTTCATTAGTTTTTATTTGACACTAGAATTTGTTTGTTTGTTTGTTTTTTTATAATTAACATTTTACACCTAAAAAGAAAATTTTATAAAAAGACAAAAAGCAAAGCATTGTACATTTGCAAACAAGTGTTTAGAGTAGAAATTTGCGCAACAGCTTTAAGGCCTGTTAAAAACAAAACACTTAACGTTAAGTTTGTTTAAATTTATAAAAAAAGATTACAAAATGAAAATACCATTTCTGAAATTATGTGTTGCAAGTAGAAATTTACATCTACTTACGCGGTATTATGAATGCTTTTAAATTTAAAACATGAGGAGTACTACGAGTATATGTTTTAATTTGCTGTTTATATTTAAAACGAAAAGTAATAGATTCTTAAAACCAACAGAAAAAAAGCTGTTGCTATATATTACATGTTTACATGCACAGTTTATTTACTGTGCTGCAGTGATGTTCAGTCGGAGGTGCCTCAGCGATGGTAACAAAATAAAATTTTGAATAATACTAGAATTTTATAAAAACAATTTAATTTTAATTTTAATTACAAATCAATTACGAGTTTTTTTATTATCGTTCGAAAAATTGCACAAAATAAAAATATAAATTTTTTAATAGTTTTTGTTGTTATACATCGCCAAAAATAACATTTTTCATTTAAGTTGCTTAAATACAACAACAAAAATTGTGATAAATTTTTATATTTGACCAATTTTAACCATAATTTTTTTTTACTGCCACACAAATAAGAGTATGATAGAATAATGTACGGATAATTTTTAAAGTCTTTTATTTACTTTGATTTGTTTGTGCTTCTATTATCGAATTATAAAAACATAATTTTCCGAAATAATAATTTGAATCTGCGTTAGACCAATATGCGAAACATGGCGTTGTTAATGTATTAGTTTATTATTTTAAACCGATAATAACTTCAAAATACTTAATGTAGTTATGCACTTCTACAAAAGAATATCTTTAATATAGTTAATTTCTCCTTGAAATAATTTGTATTACATGAACGTTTTTATTCTGTTTATTTATATTGTAAGGAAAACACAAGTACTAGAATGTCTTAATTATTTAAAGGTTTAAGTTGATTGAGAACTTAATAAACAATATATAAAAGCCTATAAAAAGGAGAGCAAAAAAAAAGGTGGAAAGTAGACTTCTTATTCTCCCATATCTTCGATGTTGATGAGGACGCTATTTCCAAAATGAGTTATGTTTAGAACTACCCGGATGTAATTGCATGACACGTACTTACATATATGTTTGTCTTACCTGACAGATATTTCCTGTTTGTAACTTTAAACAATACATGAAATGTGTGTATGGCTGCAAAGTTTTCATATGGCCGCAACGTGTACTGGATAAAGTACGAACCTTTTCAAAAATTGTTAAGTAACGTCCTTGCTGGCACTACTTATAGCAGACAAAAGAAAATTAACAATATGTACAATAGCCTTCGCTCATATTTTCTGTGCATAGGTCATGAATTTGCAGCGTTAAACGTGTACTCGAAATAACAAAGATCGTGAGCTTAAATGTTTAAAAAAATGTAAAAATTAAGAGTAATAAGCTATCAAAAAATCGAAAAAATACAACAGTAAAAACTTTTCGGCTTAAAGTTTTTTTCTTTGTTGGTTATTAAATATATCACAAAATTTTAAATGATTAACAATTTTTTGTAAAAAAAAGTTGTGCTCAAAATCAAAATTTTTTTTCATGAGAACTGACTCAAGCCAAATTAATTTTACCAGATGGCATCGATGCGGCAGCTTACAACTTTTTGCTTAATTTTGTAATGTGTAGATTAGCTGTCAAAAGTGAATCATTTTATGTTACAAAATTTCGTTTTTTGCTATTCTTTAAAAAAGAATTGTAAGAAGTGTTTTAAATCAATTTAAAAACGAATCTTAGTGGAAACGTTCTAAAGAGGGTAAGAAAAAAGTGCAGAAATCTCTTTTTATTACTAAAAACGTTTTAAAAAGGGTAAGAAAAAACTGCAGTAATTAATAGTGTTTTAAAGTTTACTATACACATACATATGCGTCTGTTTTTCTGTTTATTGTTGTAGTGGCGCTTACATTTACTATAAATTCGCATTGGAGTAATATTATTTTGAGTTACTTAATAACTTAAAGGTTTAAATATTATTGAATTATTTATTTGTGAAATCAGTACGAGATGTAATTATTTGGCCTCTGTCTATTCGAAATATCTGGTTAGAGATGAGAGAAACTCAGTTACCTCAGCCGTACAGCTAACAATTTGCGGTTTGTTAAACAACGTAACAAAAACTGAATTCAAAAAACACTCGAAAATAAAAAATTATTTAAATTATTAAAACAAAAAGGAGTTTTTAACAAATACTAGTAAATATTTCGAATAGCTACCTAAAAATAATTTTGAGAATTTAAATAAATAATGTCAAGAAAATGTATGAAAGGTGATGTCAGACGTGTGGATTAAATGTAGAAAAAACTAAAATAATCAGAAAAACTGAACCTTCGATATAGCGCAAATCATTGCAACGAATTAACGGATAATACAGCATTTTTATTCTACTACTAGCAGTGCCCACCACTTGGTCCGCGTATCATTTTTTACTTTCTTAAAATTAAAATTAAGAAAAATATATTTTTAAACATTTGTATTAGAGTTCTTTAGCACAATTAAAAATTTTCCATCTACAAAAATAAAATCTACTGAACACTGCTCCAATACAATTATACCGGTAAAGTTGGGTGCTTGTACATTTGTACCTCTAGTTTCTCTACGAAATGACATTTTTATGAAAAATGTACTCTAAATTTGAACCTAAGCTTCTCTTTAAAAAATTTTATTCAAATCCATCGAGCAGTTTTTGCTTGATGCGAACACAAACAGGCAGACAGAAAAAAAATCTAAAAATAGGTGTTTTGTATTCCATATCGATTACTGTCTACGCCAACATTAAAATTACAAAAAAAAAAAAATATTTCATGTACAGAAATGACACCGTTACTGTTAATTATATGTATAGATTTAGGCTTGCATTATACAATCGATTTCAATCAAAAATTTTTTATTTAATTTTTTTTTTCATTATAATCGCTTTAGTATTTCGCATACAACAAGCAGCTTTCACTTCTTCGTAAGCATGTCCTCCTTAACTTTCTTAATATAGAGTTCTGTAAACAGTGTTAATAAAATATGCCGCAAACTTTTTTGTACCATTATAAATTTGTTTGTCTATTCTTTTTACGAAGTTACAAGTGTTTACAAAAAAATATATTCCATATTTGAACAAAGTTTATAGGGGAATTCTTTACAGCAGTTATTCTATGATACAAACACAGATAGATAAACGGATAGACAGAACAAATTTCAAAAAGAAGTGTTTTGTATTACATATCAAATACTATCTAAACAAAAAAAAAAAAAAAAAAAAAACAAACAAAAAAAAAATATATGTTAATGATCCGGTTACAGTTTTTATATGTATAGATAAAGAGTTTAAAGTAAGTGCATTGGCGTTAAAATATAAATATTATTTAAAAAATTTTGTTTCTATAATTGAATAATGGAATGACTGGCGGGTATAGTTGTACATGAATAATATACGGTGTATTTCGCCTCAATGTAATGCGTTGAAATATTGTGTGGCAATAATAGTTATTAAATAATTCTTACAATAGACTACTAAATTAAGTCTTGCTTTACAACAACGAACATAATTGTTTAAGTCGTAGTTAGTCTTTAATCTTATAAATAAATTTGCAAGCTGACTTCTCAAATAATTTTGCCCTTAATAATAAGCATTGCTAATTTTAAACGCTTTATAAATTTTCGTTAATTAAATTTGTTAGTGTTTGAAGTGCGCCTTGGATTAGAAATTGCAATTATAAGTAAATTTTACTGAACCAAAAATCTTGTTTCACATAAGTGGCCTTCAATATCTTTCATAGCAATATTTTTTATTATGTAGAAGATATATAGGGGTTTTTGGAAATTAGGCCAGAAAATCAATTATATTGTGTAATCAGAAAAAAACATTTATTTTTTATGCCAGTATTTGTAAAATGCATCATTAAGAAATGTATTACAAGAAATAGATACTCAAATTACCTCCAAATCCATTAATTAAAGCAAAATTATTTTAAAATAAAAATCTGTTCGCGAAAGGAAATTTTTACAAATTAAATAGGGTACCCTACCTACCCAATCATTCTATGGAATTTTATGTAACTTCCCAAAAGTAGATAATAATGTGGGTTAAATTCATTTTTCAAATTTATTGTCAAATGCAAAGCAGCAGCCAACATTGTGCCACAAATACACTTAAGAGAAATGTTGCTGCTGCAATGTATATTACCAAAACAAAAAAAAAAAAAAAAAAAAACAAACAATATTTTATGTTCAGATTTTTGCAAGTACATTATGCGGTAAAATTTTCAGGTTGGTAAGACTCATAAATATAAAAAGAAATTGGTAAGAATTTTCATACCTAACAAAATAATTTAAAAACAACAATTAAAGACAATCATCAACTGCAGTATAAAATTTATTTATCTTTTGTGGGCGGTTTTTTACCT
Source organism: Cistogaster globosa (assembly GCA_937654795.1). Classification (NCBI taxonomy): domain Eukaryota; kingdom Metazoa; phylum Arthropoda; class Insecta; order Diptera; family Tachinidae; genus Cistogaster; species Cistogaster globosa. The sequence goes on along the minus strand of OW569404.1, from coordinate 115,452,732 downwards.
AAACAATAATTATACTCGTAATGAGAATAAAAAAGAGGTGAAGTTTTTTATATTTTTAAATACTTTCTTATGAAAATAGACTACTTTATAAATTATGTTTTAAAAAAGTGTTAAGGAAATTTTTCACGCTTTTGCTTCTGAGCTTAATATATTTCGTAGCAAATGTTTTTCAAAAAAATTTTTAATTTATAATTTGAAACATTTCTGAAATTAATACCTAAAGTTTATTTTAATTTTTACCAGACTTGGCAGCCGATATCAAAAAATATAACAAACTTATTTAAGTAAACTCCATTAGTGTTAATTGATAAAGTTTACAAAAGTCATTAAAAAGGCTTTAAAATATTTGGCAATATACAAAAATCATTTAATTCACATTTGTTTTTTGGACAAAAAAAAAAAAAAAATAATTTGTATATTAATGCAAAGAATAGGATATCAAAAAAAAAAAAAAAAAAAATAATATGATTATTTAAAATCTTTTTTGTTCAATTATTTTTACTAAATTTTGGTTATAAAAACAAGGCAAAAATTTTTTAATCGTAATTACAATTAGAAAATATATTATTCACTACAACCACTACAACCTGAAAAACTTTAAAGCGCTAAAAGTTTAAAAATATGTTGGCGCTTAAAAAATTAAAAAGCGTTAGTAGTTTTATTAATTTCATATTACCTGAGATTAAATAATCGTAAAAAATCGAAATTAAAAAAAAAATGTTCATTGCAATGGTCGGTATGTTTTTTTTTAGCAAAAGACTTTATTGCCACGAAGGAACTATTTGACTTAAACTCTTTTTTACAATATTTTGCGTTCGGGTGGTAAACCAAAGTGTGCCAAAAAATTTGAACAGCACAAAATTTATATTTGAAGAAACTTTCAATAAATAAATAAAAAATAATATGTTAAAGTAATAGCAGCTTCCATGAAACGACTTCGATTATATGATAGATTTATCTGAAAATGTGATTACAGTTTTAAATTTATCCCGAATGCTTTCATGTGCGCATGAGTAATATGCATTCTATACAAAACTCATACGTTGGAGCCAATTGCTTTTCATCATCCACTTGCATTATATGTTTTAATTTTAGTCCTAACACTGATTGTTATTCGGATTTTGTTTTTAGTTTTTCGATTTGTTCTTCAATAAAGCAGATTTATTTTATTTAAACGTAAAGAGTCAGCACAAATTTATGACAAATATGTCCTAGGTATATTAAAATAAAATTTATAGAATACAATGATTAAAAAAAATAAAACTGATTGACAAAAATTGATAATGTTACTGATGCTAAGATGCAGCCTCGAAGTATAAACTGTAATAATTTAAAGAGGAAATAAGATTTTCAAGAAAGGATTTTTTTTTGGTTTACTTAAAATATATAGATAATTTAGTTATATAGTTTTACGGGAGTTGCGATTTCTGTGAATGACTCATTTATTTTAATACTTCACATGTCTTTTCCTTCTTACTTTCACTTACTATTCCTTCTGCTTATAAAAATAAATACATAAATGACAAAAAAGAAAAAAAAATATTTTCAATATTCTTTTGGATTTTGCAAAATATCATTTAAAAAGCATTAACAATTATAATACGGTGACTCAATATAACTGTAAATAAGTTAATATAGTAAAACAAGCACAAGAAAAAGTAATAAAAAAACGTCAAAATGAACACCGTTATTGCGGAATAAATACAAATAACTATAGAAATGAAAAACAGATAAGAATTAAAAATATAAATATTAGACATCAATGCGGTATAATTTTTATTGCAGAACAGTATTTCATCTTATCACTCTTTCATTTATGCACATAAGTTCCAAAAATAAATAGCTTCTTTCTGCATTTATTTTCTTAATAGCCTGAAAAACAAAACAAAGGACAATTTGTTTATACGATTTTTTTCAATTTCTGTTAATACTACATGCAAAATTTAAAACTGAAATTGAAACAACTTAGCACACTTTCTACCTTAAAAATGAAAATAAATAAAAATCGCATGTTAGTTTTAATTTGTATGTAGACAAAATAAAGGTAGACATCATGAAAAACTAACACGAAAAGAGAGCTTTAACAATTCGACAACGAAAAATATAATTTCTTTCAGAATTGGAGTATTATTTGAATTTTAAAATGTAAACTTTAAAAGAGTTTGATTTATATATGTATTAAAAACTCAAATTTATTTATTCTTTATGCTTTTCTTATTTCTACTTATTTTTGTGAACCTTACTTCGTTACTGTTTCTTGTCGACTGCCCGCTGGTCTTCATATACTTCATATTAATAGCATGCTGCAATCGCTGTCATAAAAGTATGCTTACAGTCGGCCATCCTCTCACTACAATCGACCTCGATTGGAACCGTCGTCAATTTATCATCTCTAATTCGTTCTTCGTCATCGCTTGAAATTTCATCTTCGATAACCGGTAAGGTACACCATGGTTTTATTTTATCAAAGGTGTATATGGATTTGTAATGCCGCTGCGTTCGACTGGAACCCGGTAAATCTTCGATCACATATCGGTCCTTATCTAAAACCTTTGTAATAATAAATGGGCCCTTATAGCGTGGCTCTAACTTTCTTGAAGATCCCATTGCTGGAGGCTCATTTTCAGTTAACACTAAATCACCTATTTTGTAGTGCTTGGGTTGTAAGTGTTGTTTGTCGTAACGCTGTTTGGCTGTCTCGCGCTGTGCATTAACCCTTTCTGCTACATCTGCACGTATGGCTTGTATAATTTCACCATCTTTTACCTCGCTGTTGTGTAAGGCAAGAACAAGCTTGTTTTGTAAAATATCTCTTGGCTCAAATCCGAATAAAATCTCTTGGGGCGTTTTCCCCGTCGTCTTATTTCGCATTGAATTAATGGACCACTGTATTTTCCGCAATTGTTCGTCCCAACGTTTATCCTCCTTCGTTGACGGTAAAAGCATTCCCAGAATTGTTCGATTTGTTCGTTCAGCATGTCCATTAGCTCGTGGTGTACGAACAGCATTTAGTACGTGTTTAACATCGTTAGCCTTACAGTAGCGTTGGAATTCATGCGACGTAAACGCTGTTCCACGGTCTGTAACAATTCGTGTTGGCATACCAAAATATTCGCTGACTTCATTTAAGGCGCTAATGACATGTTTGCTCGCTGTACTTTTTACAGCTTTAATGACGGTAAACTTTGAAAAAGAGTCAACAATAACTAAGATGTGTTCGTTACGTCTGGTTGTTTTAGGGAAAGGACCCAAATGGTACATATGAACGGTGTGGAATGGAACAGGGATTATTTTCTCATAATGGTACTCACCCTCATGTTTTCCACCTGGCGCTTTATTATATGCACATTCTACGCATGATTTGATGTGCGATTTCACGGCGTTTCGCATTCGAGGGAACCAAAAATATTTTTGAAGGCTGGTTAGCGTTTTTTCTACTCCTAGATGTCCTGCGTTGTCATGATGCCCTTGTATTACACGCCATCGTATGGCCTTTGGAACTACCCACAGAGATTTGTCATTGACCTTACGGAACAATCTGCCATTTTCGATTAGATAGTTCTTACACATATCTTTATCGCCATTTTTCACTTGCTCGATAATTTCACGGATTCTTTCATCTTGTAGTTGCATGGAGAATAACAAATCGTTTTCATTTATTGTCGTTTTTGCGATTCGTAGGGATGCCGGGTCTAAACTCCGTGATTCTTCATATGGTGCTCGGCTTAATGCGTCAACATGTTGCATACGTTGACCGGTCCGATGTTCAATCTTTATGTCGAAATCCTGAATCCGTAACCACCATCTAGCTATTCGAGGTATCAACTCCTTCTTCTGCATTACTGTCTTAATCGCGTTACAGTCAGTGATAACAGTCACCCTCTTGCCATATACGTAATATCGAAAACGTTCAAGTGTCTCAACAACCGCTAAAGCTTCTAATTCATAACTATGGTATTTCCTTTCCTCATTAGTCGTTGATCTACTGAAGAATGCTACGGGTTTCCATTCATCGTTTTCGCTCTGCAACAGAATACCTGCTAACCCGATTGAACTTGCGTCTGTATGTATCTGGTGTTCGGCAGTCGTTTTGTAACCAACTATTATTGGACTTGATGTCAGACATGATTTTAACATTCGAAATGCTTCATTTTGTTCTTCTTTCCACTGGAATTGCGCATCTTTTTTTAATAAGCTTCGTAAAGGTGCTGAAATTATTGCGTAGCCAGGAACAAACTTACGGAAATAGCCGCTCAGACCTAGAAATTGTCTCACTTCCTTTACATTCGTTGGAGTTGGAAATTCTAAAATCGCATTTGTCTTGGCTGTACCTGGGCTCATACCACCGCTATGTATTTCGTGACCCAAGAACTCTATTTTACGTTCAAAAAATCTGCATTTTTCGGCATTAAGGGTTAAATTCAAGTCTTGCAGTATATTAAAAACACGTCGCAACTTCTCAAACATCTCGGCTATATCGTAGCTACCAACCACAATGTCATCCATATAGTGGATTATGTCACCTTTTTCCGTTTTGTCTCGTATTAAAGCCATTAACCGTTGGAAAACAGCCGGCGCATTTTGAGGCCAAATGGCATTCGCCTAAATTCATACGTACCGTCGGGTGTAACGAATGCAGTATACTTTTGACTGTTCTCCTCAATTGGTATCTGGTAATACCCACTATTTAGATCCAATACTGTGAAATACGTAAACTTCATGACCTCGTGTAAACGTTCTTCGATGTTCGGTGTAGGAAATATTTCTTTAGCCATGTGTTGGTTTAAATGCCGGTAGTCAACGCATAGACGATCACTGCCATTTTTCTTTTTAACCAGGACGATGGGACTAGCATACTTAGATGTTGATTTTTTGATGATGTTATTTGCTAAAAATTCGCTTATCATTTTCCTAACCGATTCCTTTTTCATTTCCGGCAAACGATATGGCTTGGTCACTACAGGCTCATTTGTGGTTAATTTAATGGTCATTTTTACAGCGTTCGTTAAACCGATTTCACTAAGATCCTTACCGAAAATATGTCGATATTCGTCAATAAGCCTGTATAACTCCGTCTTTGTTGCTTCATCGATTTCGCCGTGTTTAATTCCTGTTATTTGGGAACATGATCGCTTTTTAATTTCCGTTTTTGCAACATCCAAATATTCAAAACGCTGATCGCTGCCGTTGACAATTAGACGTACGTTATTATTTTCAAAAATGTCTTTGCCGATTATAATATCTGAGGAAAACACGTCATCATCTGTCACATATAGATCTACCAAAATCTCAGTGTCATCGATTTCAAGATTTACTTTTATAAGTTGATTTAAGATACGGGTAGCACCGCAAACTCCACTAATTCGTACACTACATGTTTCTCTGTCAGTGTTGATTTTATCTGCTTGGGATTTTCTTATCATGCTACACTCGCTTCCGGTGTCAATCAATGCATATAATTCTACACCGTTTATTATTACTTTTTTGTCGTTAAAGTGTTTTTTTACGCTATTTGTATGTCGTACGTTGATCTTACCGCAGTTTTCAGGTGAACCCCTTGAATGTACTCGCTGACAATCTTTACACCTTTGTCGTCTTTGTGGTTTAGGGCATGCGCTTGAAATATGTCCAGTTTCAGAGCAATTATAGCACACGAGCGGTTTTCGTTCTATAACTGGCTTAGTCACGTTTTCAGCGATTCTTCTCACGTTGATATTGCCACTGTCATTACGTTTTGGTAGTGTTGACTTACTGTTGGACGAACAACTTGCAATGTTCGAAAAGTATCCATCAAGAGCCTCGCGCATTTCCTTCATCGAGTTAAAACGGACCGTAGCAATTGCGATCTGCAGCTCACGATGTTTTAAACCTTCACGCGTATATTTTATGATTGCTGATTCACTTAAGTTGTGTCGTCTACCTAAGGCACTCATTCTAAAACAGTATTCACTTACAGATTCACCATTGTTGCGTGTTGTATTCGACATTTTAAAATGTATGTCAGCTTCATCTGGTACAGTACCGAACTCCTCTCTTAATGCGATTGCAAATTCACGCCACGTTACGAATATTTCGGCTGATGCATCAAGCCAGAACTTAACAGGCCCTTTTAGTTTACTATAAACTGCTAACATCAGACACCCTTCATCCCAATCGTACGCTCGCATTGCTTTCTCAACCCTATCTATAAATTGTTCCACGCTAAACACTGTATCTTTTGTTGGATCATATTCTGGAAGAGTGTCAGAGATTTCTTTTACGCTATATGTATTACGTTGTATAGATTCCCGATTTGACGGTGTTGCAACTGGTTGGCGTTCTTGCGTATCACTGCGTAAGTCTTGTGCGTTATTATTTGACTGCTGTTGTACAATAGCCATAACATTTTTTCACATACTACGTAACTCATCTATTTGCGTTCTTAGACTATCATTATCATTTACCTGTTCTTCATCTAACTCGATTTCATCAGAACCCTCAGCCTCAGTTAACCGTTGAATTAACTCAGCCTTAGTACCATTTGTTGGCAAACCGCGTTCTCGTAAGAGAGATTTAAGATTAATTACTTTTAAAGACGATATTTGCGGCATTGTATAGAATTATTTAATGTTGTTGTTATTTAATGTTGCGATAAAAATAACAAAACACGTTAATCTTACTTAAACTCCGTTATAAATATATTAATCCGTTATATGTTGTCACGTGATTCTGTAGTAAATATTAATTATCAACGTTCAATTAACATTTATTAAGCTACTGTTCCGTTATCATACGTTTATGTTATCGTTCTGTAAAAAAATTAGTTCATTATAAGCAGTAGAAATTATTAACCGTTAAACAAATATTCATTATATCATCGTCTGTATTACGTTTTATCGTATGCGTAGGCAATATTATTCCTATGCGCTTAACTTTAATATACGTTTCTTTTTTTCTTATCACGTTTAAAATTTTCCATTACTGATACCGTTACACATTTACAGTTTCGTTCATGTAAAATTTTAATATTTTTCCGTTGTTTAAAAAAAAAACACTCACATTCCAAAAATTTTGTTTTTGTTCTTTACACACGCATATCTTTTCACTTACTGTTTTCAACCCTTTTATAGTAAACATTTCTTTAAAACATTTTTTAATGACGCATTAATATATTCCGTTTTATTACATTCCTTAACGCAGGAACAACAATACAAGTATACGCATGCGTCTTAAACACGGGATCGTTTCAATGTAATCGCGGCGCACAAGCAAACTTCATTATCACTTTTTTTAATGATCATTATCTGCACAGAATTTTTTTTAAAACACAGTTAATTTTTTGGTGAGCATTATCCCACTTCTGAACTAAAAGAGTTTGATTTATATATGTATTAAAAACTCAAATTTATTTATTCTTTATGCTTTTCTTATTTCTACTTATTTTTGTGAACCTTACTTCGTTACTGTTTCTTGTCGACTGCCCGCTGGTCTTCATATACTTCATATTTATAGCATGCTGCCATCGCTGTCATAAAAGTATGCTTACAACTTTTTCTCTGATAAAATACAGTCCAATAATATGAAATCATATCATATGGTTCAACATTTTAAACACTTCGATATTAAATTTAAGTTGTGTATAAATTTTTCTGGTTCCATTTTTCATTCCACTGCTTAAAATTATATTGACACTATTTTTAAGTGTCGAAGTGTGGGTTTGGGAAACGGTAATTCCAGGAGGAAAAGCTCTCCAGAATTTCCTGAAAAATGTTGGCTTAATTCAGAATTTTTAAAATTATTAGCACTTTACAAATATACAATGATTGCTTTTCAAATATTTTGATTGTGACATTTAAAAATTTTCAAATATCTCGTTTTGTATGATTTCTACTATATATATACTTCCGTAGATGTAATATTTTGTTAAAATTTTGATATTGGTGTAGACAGTAATCTATATGGAAAATAAAGTACCTATTTTTAGAATTTTTGTCTGTCTGTCTTTGTTCGGACTACGTTAAAACTGCTGGATGGATTTGAAAAAGAATTTGTCAGGAGGTTGCTTAGAATCTTGGTTCAGATATAGGGTAGTACTTTTCTCATAAATATATCATTTTGTAGATAAAATAGAGATATAAATGTGAAATCATTCAATTTAATCGGTATAGTGGTACTAAAACAGTGGTCAGTACATTTAATTTTTGTAAATGGAAAATTTTTAACAGTGTTTACAGAACTCTAAAACAAATGTTAAAAAAACACATTTTTCTAATCCTTAATTTTTTATATTAAGAAAATTAGAAATACGCGGATGAAGTCGTAAGTACTGCTAGTAAGATGTACAACTGAACAAATTTTTATAACTCTTTGTAGACAACAAAACCTCAGTGGAAAATGAAAGGATGTTTTCTATTTTTGGAACGAACAATCTAGTAGGCAGTATGTCTAGTGAATTGATAAATGCCGTTTTAAAATCATATATTTCAAAAAATATTTAATTAAATACTTTTTCAGTATTTTAATCTTTGTTATTTCTCATTACGTAGTACAAATGTACATATGTATGTCATGTCACTTGAATTAGTTTTAAGTTTTATAAACTGTTAAAACTATTATTTAATAATTATTTTTATTGTTTGTTTATGCTCTAATGAATTTATAAATTTATTAATATTATTTTATTAAATGAAACAGTTATTTCAAGAATTGCTCTTTTCCCTGGAATATTGTAAAATCCTGGGTATGCAATAATTTTTTCCCGTGTCCCGGGAAAAACAAAATTCAGTGAAATTACAAACCCTAGTCGACAATGCATAAAAGAATTTTTTATTTAGAAAGGTATTTGGATCACGTGTGTAGATTTTATTAAGTAGTAAGAATAGCATTTTTAATCGTTCGACAAATCATACACCAAAAAATAATTCTCTTTTCGATACCACAGTTAGCAAAAATGTTTTTATACAAATTCGTAAGCAGAAATCTTATTATAAAATATTGCGTTTTCACAAATTTTGCAACATAGAATATGTTTTACCGAGGAAAATCATATTAACGTATTTTTTAAGATATTTCCAATGTTTTTTCGATCTTACAGTTTCTAGTTTTTTTCCATTTAAGTTTATATGCAGTTTTATTGTTTTTTCATTAATAATAATCATTTCTACTTTGGGAAGTTAAAGCAGCGATCAGCTGTTGCTCAGAGGATATATTCTATAATATAAGTTTGTTGCACACATGTGTTTTTAGTAAATAATAGATAAATGATCGCTCATTAAAATCTTTTTAATAGTGAACCAGAAGAATTCCAAGAACTTCATAAGAGATCTGTTGGGGGCATAAATACAGATTCTGGACAAAACTGAGTCCGCAAAAAAATTTGCTAAAAATAAGAGTAACAGACTGATTGACTTAATGAGTTGACCTAGAAGCTAATAAAAATTACAACTTTTTCTTTTATTTTTAACTTACATAAAAAATACTAATGAAATCAAACTATTTAAACGCTTAAAGAAAAACAAACATAAAACAAATAAATGATGCTTAAGGAAAAAATGTGTTCTGAAACCGGAGCATTAATTTTTTTAACTACTGCCCTGTTAAATCAATCAATTAATAATAATCCATCATTGGTTCATTGTAATCCTGACATTTTCATTCAAAGTGAATTTTGCAAATGGTAGATCTATCAGCTTTAATGGATTTGATAATTTAAAGTAAAATTTACAAAAATTGAAAAAAAAAATCTGTAACCACAAAATGACAATTTTTAAAATTTATCTAAAGGTAAATTTCATTGACTAACTACTGACATTGGGAGGCACCAGAAACAAAATGCAAATAATAACTTATTAGCAGCTGAGGAGATGTAAGGGCTTAACCAATAGTCAAGAACTTTCTACTGCATTCCGATGTTGTATGCAAATTTGCTTTAATACTATTTTAATTTTTATTTAATTTTTTATTTATTTTTTTTTAATACTCCATGTTAAAGAACTTTAAAAATAAATATCAAAAAAAAATTTGTGAATATCGGCAGTAATATTAAAACAAAAATGCATGCCTCTAATTTGAAAGAACTCAAAATGTTGTTACATACATCTCTTGAAGCAACACAATTCAAACACTATTTTATATTATAGTTTAACAATAAAAGAAAACAGTACCAGGTCCCTCAATTGTTACTTTACTTCGTCTTAAATATTTTAAATGAGTAATATTTCTTTTGTTTGTGGCCTTAAACTCATGCTCAATGTAGTGCTCTTGATACATGAACATGTCAGTTCTGAGTATGAATATTAGAAATGCTACACAAAGGTTGTTGAAATTGTTGAAGTATTTAATTTTACTGCACACAAATTACAAAAGTTAATAGACTTTTTTTGTTTTAAACTTGAATTCTTTTAATTTATTAAGAACCAAATACATATGTACATGTCCATCATCAAAGCACTTTAAAGCAAATGTTTGTAATTTAATTTTTTATACCATGAGAAAGGTATTATTTTAGTGAACCTAAATTTTTAATGCGTAGCTGTCTCATTAATGTATAAAGAATTTATTGAAATTGGTTTTCAAAGAGAAAAATTTCTAAAAGTAAAAAATTCTGGTTGTTGCTTAAGCCAGTTTGTTAAAACGCTTTCTTCTAAACTTTTTAGTAAGAATAATAGCTTATTTAAGTTGTGGAATATGCTATGCAATATTGTTTGTCTTACATAAAAAATTTTACAACTAAATTTTGTTTTGTGAAAAAAATGAAATTACTTTCAAACAAATAGAAGTGCTCTTCGGTTGTGTCAACTTGTAAACCCTTTTTTTTAGAGAAATGTTGTCAATTTACTTAATTTTTAACTATTTTTTTGCCGCTTTGTTATTTCATACATAACATAAAAACCTGAAACACATGAATTTAAAATAAGTTCTTTGTCTTTAACTTGAACACATATATCCCGTAATTTTATTTTGTTTATATTAAAACAATTTAAAGCATGATAACGCCTGATGAGGTGATATTGAATACAAATAAAACAAAAATATTAGCAGAAGTATCTAAAAATACTGCTTACGAGTGATTGCAGTTCAGATCAGCCACTTCAGAAATGTTGAACAGAGTGCCAGGCTTAAGTTTAAAATATTTTGTATTTAAAACTTCTTACATAAAATACATTTAATTTTGCATTTTCTTGATTTCGTAGAATGAATTTCGGAAGTAAAAATATGACATAACAATTACTAGAAGCTAGCACTTTGCGATATCAGTGCAGTCAATTAACCAGATTTATTTTCAAATGATTATTGTCAAATACATAGCTGATATATGTATACATTTTTTCAGTTATTAAATCAAGTTCCTCAAATATGTAAATTTTCGTATGAAAGGTACTTCATTATAAAGATTTTTGTTAAGAAACGTCTTGCCAATTTGGAACAGCCTTGGTATATTTCTTAACCTTGAAAATGCTTTATTTAATTTTTTTATAACCAAATAGCTTTTTTCGATTTCAACATTTGTTAACACTTTCCTGCACGAGCGAAGGCAAATACAAATCCTGCATTGACGCCCTAAGGAATGAATTAAAACAAAGCATTCTTGCAAAATATTACTTCCTAAAAATCTTAAAAAAAAAAAATAATAAATAAATAAAAATTAATAAAATAAACCAAAAAAAAAAAGGTTGCACCTTCAACAAAATCTTCATCAGCTTTGCAGCGGGAACAGATATCTGAGATATTTTTATAATTATTTATTTTCAAATTAAACAATGATATGTTAATCTTCTTCAATTTTACTTCATTCCTTCAAATATATTATGAGAATATCATTTTTTGTTTTTTTTTTTTGTCTCTTTTTTATGTAGGAAAGTTAAGGAAAATAACTTAAAAGTTTTTGAATAAGGGGTATTAAATTTAAATATTAAATACATAAATTAAGGGATAAGCAATTATTTTGTTGAAAATTTTAATAGACAACATTTGTATAAAAAAGTTTTAAACTCTTATGGTACTATGGCGCTTTATTGTTATAAAAGTTAACGTATTAAAATTTGGAAATGTATAAAATAAATACATTCAAATGATAATTTTTTAAAAGTAATTTTGATAATAACTAAATTTTTATAATAATTTTGCCAATATATGCTTATATTTATTCTTGCTTTGTTCTGTAAGCCTTTGTTAGAACGTCTATAAAAATAAAACTTTTCAGACATATTGTATGTGACAATCAAGTAAAAAAAAATGATATTTTTTAATTTTCTTTGCATTTAAAAATATAATAGATTTGGGTAACTTTAAATTTTATCCTCTGTGACTTAGTCAAATCTTAAAATACTTTTTTGTTTTTTGGCTAAAATATTAGTAACATTTTGGATTACCTTGGCATTGGCTGATAAACTTATATATATTGCTGGTCTCATGAAGAAAGGCCCCAAACTCGAATTTTTGCTAAATTTAGTTTTCGTGATTCCAGTATATTTCACACTTGCTACAAAATTGCCCTAAATACAGTTTTATTATGGCTTTGCCTTCTTCCTTGAAATTACAATTATTGCAGCTAAGACTTTTCAACATAAGACCAGAGATATGTAAATTAATTTAATTAATTATATATATATATATATATATATATATATATATATATATATATATATATATATACATATATACATAATTTGTTTTAATCATTTTTAAATATTCTAAAGACGTTGGAAAAATGCATTGCATATGTTAATCAAAACGACTATAATTAGACAACAATAGAAGTGCTTATGTAAACCAAAATTGTTTCCTTAACATATTAATTAATTTTTTGTAATAATTACCTTAGAACTACTTTTAGTTTAAACTAAAATAAGTTTTATTGAAAATGTTTCTCTTGCACTTTTTTTTTTTCTAAAATAACGATGTCAAGCTTGTGTTTACCAATGCTCGTCTGTTATCGTTGTTCTACGTCAAACTAAAGTAACGTTTCAATAACATTGGTTTGCCATAAAATTTAATTAAAAAGAAATTCGTAGAAATTTAATTAAATTTTCGAACCATCTTGACGCCTTACTATTTGATGGAAATAGTGACAAGTTTCTCTTTCAAATAAAAACGTTAAATGAAATTGCATTTTAACTACTGAAATCTTTTTTACTTGTATAAACTTAGTAAACCTACAGCGTAAGTGTTTTTTCAATTTAACTGTTTACTTTTTTATAATTAAATGAAATATATTTTTAAAAGAATTTCGTTTTTTCTACCTGCCTTTGAATATACATGTGAATTTATATTCAAATGAAACTTAAACATTCTTTGAGATTTGTGATATATGTGAATGTTTTTTTAATTCTAGATTGTCTGTGGAAAAATGAATGTATGTGTTTGTTATGAATTTATTTTTGCCTCGTAGTGACTTTTTTTATTTAAATTCTTTTGATATTTTTCTAAACGTGTAAAATTGTCTTTTTTAAAAATAAAATATTTTTGGTTTGCCAGAAATATGTGAACACAAATTAGCTCTGTTTTAATTTTTTTTTGTCATAGTTTTATTTTATATTTCAGACAGTAACAACTTTACAAGCTGTAAACTACTGAAAGCTTTCACATCAACCTTTTTCACGCCACAAGAACGGGAAAATTTATAAAAATGCTTCAACAAATTTTTTATTTTATTTCTAATTATGGCAAATTAGTGTATATAATAATAAGTGTTCATTCAGTTCCAGTTAAAATTAAAACCTAAATGGTGGTATTTCCTGTTTAATTAGTATTTACTACTGTTTTAATACATATAAAATATACAAATGTACGTAATTATTACAGCATATACAAATATCTGTTAACCTAAATGTTTTCCAAATTGCAGTTTTTCATGCATGACGTGGTATGATGCATGCATGCGCACAATGTGTGTATTTGTTTGTTGGATTTAAATGGTAGTCATTAAGAAGTCTGAAAGCATTTTACATTTAGAACTTACATTGCGTGCCAAAAATTTTACTATATAAAAAAAATATTTGCATGTATTTAAGGCGAATGAATGTACCTGTTGTTTTGGTTTTTTTAAGCACTAAGCTTTTTTTATATAAACAAACTATTGGGTAAGCAAATGTGTTAAAATTATTTTAACTTCTTAAGGTCTAATTTATTAATAATACTTATTGGTCTTGATTTGCTTTATTAAAGTTTTGTGTAGATTTAATAATCGTCTCATAACGTTGTAAAATTTATATAAAATGATTATTTTTATTGTAATTAATTTTTTTAATCCTTTTTTTATTTTATTATTTTTTTTTTTTTTTTGGTAAAGTGTTTTTGATACAACAGTTAAGAGTTATGGGTTGGTTTAAATTAATAATTATTTAAATCACAATATTTTTTGGAAAATGCGATCAATGATGCGGTTTGATTTGATTAACTTGTCAGCGGCAAGATAGTATCAAATTTATTTTATAAATAAAAATGTAATAAGTTTGATAATTTTACCATATTTTGAAATTAGAATATATTGGAAAAATAGAACTTTGAACTGCTATTCATATAAGTGTTGATGGAGAATATATAGTATTACGATTTTTCTAACCCAAATGTAAAAGTGTTAAGACATTTTATATTTTGATCTATATTGTGTTTGAAGAAACATATTTAAAAGTTGCAAAAGTACATTGAAATTAATACTTACAACCAGAAAGCGTAGGTTCTAGATTTGGATTTTTTAGCACTAATTTTTCTTTCATACATTTCTTAAAGCAAATGATATCCCAAGATGGTTTTAATCTAAATAACTTTAAATTATATCTTCTTTATGCCATACATTTTAGCAACCACTTGGGTAAATAAAATAGTTTAAGTCATACGTACTTAAATTTCTTCAGACCGTTTTAAAAAGTACCGTTGTTGTGAAATTGTGAACCTAATTATTTTAGTCTACAATTAATAAATTCTTGATTTTTAGCATAGGCAGACGACAGCGTTAATTTGCATTTGCAGTCTTAATTAAAGATAACTTTTAAATTATCCCCATTCCAATGTGTATAAGGTTAATCGTAAATACACAAAATCAAAATGAATTTATACTGAATTCAGCTATTTCAATATGGCAATGCAATCGATAATCAACAAGCTATTTTTAAACTTTTTACATAAAAAAATTTGAATGGATTCAAAGTCAGAAAAGGAACCTTATCGTTATTATTTTTTGTAAAATAAAAAATTAAATATTGAAATCGAATCGGTCTTTTTCAATTATAAAATTATCACGGCAAAGAAGCGAAGTGTGTAGAGCGATAAAGACGAATAGGTTTTACTAGAACTGTGGGCGGTACGTGCCAACGATTTGTGGCCTGCAAAAGTTATACATATAATACACATTTACAAATATATTGTAATACAAACTAAGTTCGGAAGAGATGCACATTAATATTAGAAATTTTGAATGGAATACTATACCTCATATTGGTTTCCAACCTCTAATATTTTTAACTTTTTTACACAGGTTTTGGAAAGCCTTTCTTTTGAATTGAAAATTTTCCTAAATCTGTCATCTTAAACACGTCACTTTCCCAAAAAAGTGCTAATTCAATTGCCTTTGTTTTACTTCAGAATGCTCTACTGTGATCTCAACTTGTAGCAATAAATTCTCGTTTACGATCAGTCTTAGCAAAAGCTTTCTTACAAATAAATACTGATTTTGTTCCTGCCTTCTATCAATTTGATTCAATGTAAACGTTTAATTAATTCAAAAACTGTCGTCTTTCAGAATAAAATTTTAATTCACATTACTGAGATTTTAATTCATAATAGTTTTGTTGTCTGTCTACGCTTTTAGTTTTTATAAAGAATCTTTTTTCGCCTGCTTAAGGAGTTGACCTTAAGTTCATAAAAATACTAATAATGTGGTATTTACAATCCTAATAAATTTATCTGTACATATTATAAAACAGAATTGGGATCATTTTGAACATAAGGTATTAAAATTGGAATGCACAACATTCATTTTTGGAATTTTGATCTGTTTGTTTGTATTCGCATCACATAAAAACGGCTAGATACTCTTAAATAAAATTTTGTAAGGAGTTCCCTTGTAAGGAGTTCCCTTAGAACTTTTATTCAAATATGGGATAAATTTTTTCATAAAAATATGTCACATCGTAGAGAAACTAGGGGTACAAGTTTGAAAGTATCCAAAATTTACCGGCATAATGGTAAAAGATGGAAAACTTTTAACACTATTTACAGAACTCAACAATATAATTTTAAAAAAATGAATAATTTATGGGGATGAAGTCGTGGGAACTGCCAATAATAAATATACAAATATGTGAGACATTTATGTTGTTACAATTAAAGATGTTATTTTTTACACATATAAACATTAAAGATAAATAAAGGTTTTTAATATCAGTTTTACTCTTTAAAATCTTTCATCGGTAGCATTATCTCTATTAAAAAAAGTTAAGGAAATTTATTTATTTGATTATTATTTTCCTTCATTTCTCTTTCTTTTTATATTTTATTTTATGTTTTACTATAGTTTTTAATATATTGTTATATCTTCTTATATTTTTTGTTTTATATATTTATACTTTAATTTCTTTTAGCTAAACAACAATGTGATTCTATCAGTTACAATATTTTTATGTCATGTCAATTTATACATTGTTTTAAGATTATGGTTATCTCCACCAATTTTTTTCTGCACATAAGTTCATGCATGAACTTGTATTAAAACTTTTTAAAAATGTAAGTTGTACCTTGCGCCTCACATTAATATTTCTTTTATTGTTTTTCGTACTTTTTAATAATAATTATTTAATTTATATAATTATTTAATTTAAAATTTTGATATACTAAAAATTCTATTTGCTTTCTTAAAAGCTTAAAATAGATTTAAAAAAAGATTTGTCTTTCCCCGTTTATTTATTTATTTTTCTTAATTCTGGTATAAAGAAAATACATTTGTACTAATCCAATAAAAACCAAACAAAAAAAAACTTTTTTATTTCGGCCATTGAACTGCAGGATATCGTAAATAATAACACTTTTTGCAAGCGTAATGAAAGGAACACAAAACTTTAAATTAAATATGGTGTAAGCTAATTACTATGAAATATCTTTTAATTACTAAATTATATACAAACATTAAATAATTTTAGTATTATTTAATATATTAAAATTTTACAACCAATTTTAGTCAATTTATACATTTAAAGGTATTTACCAAATTTAAAATTAAACTTTAATTTTGATTTTATTTATATGCCAAAATAAAGCTTTAATAACACATTTTAATTAAATTCCTTAAAACTGTGAATTTATAAGAAAAAGGAAACAACATGTTCTTGGCCAGGAGACGTTTTATTTTCAAATATTGTGGGAGATTAATATATCAAAAATATTACAGATATCCTTAAATTATATGCATTTGAAAATAAAAATACTTTCAAATCGTTGAGTATCATGAAAAAATGGTACTTTGTAAAAAAGTTTTCAATTCACAACTTTTTGTTAATATTTCATTTTTTTATTTTGTTTTTTTTTTTTTGTTTTTTTTTTTTTTTTTTTTTTTTTTTGTTAATTTCATGCATGTTGCACATAAATAATATTATCATGCTTTCAACACAATAACAGTATTGTTACTTACAAAACTTTTCTCATCTAAGTACATACATATAAACATAGTAGCAATGAATAATATGGTTGGTTTCATTGCTTCCAGTGGATCTGTTTGTATGAATCTACAAATACTAAAACATGTACTAGTAGTGCCACTTTAACTGTTATTCTGCTATTTTTTCATACTATGACCATCATCATTGCTCACTGGAATGTATTTTATGATTATTTTGCGTGAGGTAATATTTATATTCTACGGATATTGAGTAAGTAGTCCACTGCTTCTATTACCACTCATATAAAACACCGTTCAAAACTTGTAGTCAGCAGTATTAAAGGAAAAAAAATTCTTATTTTAATAAATGTTTTCATGCTAAAGGTCGTGTAATGAATAAATCTCCGGATAGTTGGGAAACGTTTAAGTCCATGTATATGTATGAGAGTTGTAAGTGTGTTATTTATTTGTGACCTGAAAATAAAAATATTGATGATGAATGATTTGTTCACTAAAAGCATAGTGTAATAAAATAAAATGATTTTAGTCTTTACAACAACTAACCAACGTTCACTTTATTGCTAATGTCAAAGAGATTTATAGCAAGCGAATGTTGTTTATTTTCTTTTGCTGTTATATTAATTTTATATATGAGCGATTGGTATACTATT
Source organism: Cistogaster globosa (assembly GCA_937654795.1). Classification (NCBI taxonomy): domain Eukaryota; kingdom Metazoa; phylum Arthropoda; class Insecta; order Diptera; family Tachinidae; genus Cistogaster; species Cistogaster globosa. Next base: position 115,434,492 of record OW569404.1, on the reverse strand, counting down.
TTTTTTTTTTTTTTTGTATGAAATCATTAGCCTATAAAGCCTTGATGAATTCTCGATAAAAATTTAATTATAAATGCCAACATTTAACCATAATATTTGATATTGAACATTGAAGCTTTGAAAACGAAAAATTTGAACTTTAGCACTTAGTAACAAAATGGAATAAAAAAACAAGAGATTAACTAGTTTCTTATTTTCTTATTCTTATAATTTTAATTTATGTTTACTGCACGGTTCCGTTATTTCATCTACCAATACTTTGTTTTTCAAAATTACCTTCTCTTTTACATTTTTGAACTTATAAACTATTTCCTAGATTACAGTACATTTGCTTTAAGAGACATATTTTTGTAACAATCTTTGGATGTGTTCATGTCAGCAGTCATGATAATACTGGTTATAAGACTCAGTGTTACACACTATCTCACATTCATCATACTAAACATATAACTGCAAGCTATTAGTGTTATTAAAATAAAAATTTTAATTTACAAAGGAGGACAAATTTGTTAAATCTCTGAAAATATTTTACTTCACATGATCTCCAAACTATTTATGCCAGCACATAAAACCAACGGATTGTTGTACAGCCATTAGTTTATAGGTGAAACTTTTAAGTTTTAAAATAGCAGTTTCCAAATTTACACTTATAACAGAAAAACTACATATATATACAAAACCATACAAACTGCAGTAAGATCTTCATTTAGTTACTTTAGTAAGGTTATACTTTACAAGGTTGTATGTACAAAATGTTATAAACTGCTAATACATATGTTAAAACCTCCTAAAAGGTATTTTCTAAATATATTAAAAAAATTTCAACGCTTTGAAGATTGTAAAATTTTTTCACTTTGCAACATCTCCAAAAATTCATCTTTTTTTAATTTAATAAACTAATTTTCAATCAAACTATTTCGATATTATAACCAAAGGAACATTTTTAATTTAGTACAAAGGGAAATACATATATTTTGATTATTTAATTTACCAATTAATTATTGTGGAAGATTACTGAATGTAACGCAATATCCTGGGTATACCCTTAGATTTAATACGCTGTAAATTTATTTTATTAAACCAAACAATCAGAAAAATTTATATGCAAGGAATAATTCATAATTAGTTAATATTAATTTGGCCAAAAAAAGTCTACAAACAAAAATAAAAACCAAAAATTTCTTTCTTTATAAATTTGGAAACCGAAAAAACCAAAAAAGACTTAAGCCGTTATAAAGTGCTCATTTCTTATATTTTCTAGAACAAAATACGAATGCAGATTGAACAAGAAAATTTAGTATCAATGTGGTCAGTCTTTACTTTTTATACTTTTTATTGTTGACACAGAAAAATATGTGTTCTAAGCGTTAGCCTATAAATGTTCAAAGATTGACAATTATCATCAAATTACAATTATTAAATATTAAATATTTATACTTAATATAGTAATGGATATTTTTTTTATTTGCTAGAGTTTGTCTGTAACGATTTCAAAGACATGGCCAAATTACACCAGTTATGGGAACATCCTTTAATTTCTAATTTTAAGCTTATTACTTGTTACAGCGGATATAGCAATTAAGGCTTTGTGTAAATTTCAATAAACTGTCTACAATTGTTGAAGAGTTTGGTCATATACATCAAATAACAGCAACTATTGTAACACACTATAATTAAAGTTTAGAATATTTATACTTCTGTGGATATTCTGTTTAATTTTCAAGTGTTTGTATGCCACGGTTTAAATGGCAGGGCCATATAAGTCAGTTTACTTCAAATTTGGGAACACTCTTTAATATACAAACTCAAATTTTATTCTTGTAATTATAACGGACCTAGCAAGAAAGGTTCTTTTTTAATTTCACTTATCTGGTCATAATAGTTCAAAAAATTGGCCATATACAACAAATAACATTAACTATTGGGACACCCTTTAGTTAATAATTTTGAATATTTTTACTTGTTATTTAAAGGTCATAGTAATCGATGTCCTGTTTAATTTTCAAGCGTTTGTCTATAATGGTTCAAAAGATAGGCGCTTATAAGTCAATTGTCGTCATCTATGGGAACACCCATTAATTCTTTTATTTGTTTTTGTATTACTTTTTGCTATTGGAAGCAATAGTAATACGCATTTTTTTTAATTTTAAACAAGTGCGCTTTACGCTTCATAATACAATTAAAAAACATATATGTAGTATGGGGACACCCTTTAATTTTTAGGATTATGAACTGTTTTTAAAACAAGACCAAGAAATGACTGAATTCTGCAGACACAAACAATATTCAGTCTCTCTTTTTCTTGAGGTCGGTTCAAAAGTCTATTTCTTTTTGAAAGACAAATTTTCATTCTTGTGGATTAATACAAAATTAAAGACAAAGGTTGTAGAAAGTCAAAGGATTCTTTTCAATCTGCTGTTGTCTAAATTTTGCTGTTATTTTTACAATTAATTACAAAATAAACCTACTTTCCTACATGCGAAAGAAGTATTCGTAGAAACTGGCAGTAAATTTTAAATTATTAAATTTGCATATTAAAAAACTGCTTTTGACTTAGGAATTTAAGCATCACAAGGTATTGCTTTTAAGCCCACTAAACAAAGAATTTAGGTCTCAGGGAAAATTTTTATATTTTGCTGTTATTAACATTTAAAAACTACTTAAGAATGCGGTCAGCTTGGTCAAATATTTTTTTAAAAATAAACGTAACCATTTTTTTATAAACGATTTCTAATATAAAAACTTTGATAACTTATCTTCTTAGTTAAGTATAATCTTATATTTCCTAATAAATTTTTAAGAAGGACGAACATTTTTTTGCAGAATTTAGTGGTTACGTCCTTTTGATCAAATGTCTCACTAAACAGGCCGTACCTTAAAGATCTGTTTCATAATAATGTCGAAGCGATTAGTACACCAGAAGATTAACAATAATATTTATTGTGGTACTATTTTTTAATTTTCTCTGCATTACTAACTAAATAGATTTACTAGTTGCCAAATAGCCTCTAACAATAATATTTGGTAGTGAGACAAAACCGATTGTTTTGTAATTAATATTTTTCTTGAATAAAAATAAGTATAAGAAAATTTACCATTTAGTTATAACCAAATACTGGACTGGTAGCAAAAATATAATTTAGGATTAAACAACTCACTAATATTTCTCTTAAATTCTGTATACATTACATAAATATATACGAATAAATTAACTAAGAGTTGATACAATTTACTAATGTACCTAACTTATTTTTTGTTTTTATTTATAGATAAAAAAGCAGTAAGAGTGTTATATTCGTCTATGCCGAATTTTATATACCCTTCACTATATATGTAATTATAGTTAAGTGAAGTAACTCCAATCAAAAATGCAAATATTGGGATGACAGAGATTTAAAAAATTTGGCACTGCATATTTAAAATTTTACATAAAAGTGACATCGGCTCTTAATGGCATTTTAAAAAATTTTAGTATTTCCTTAAAGACCTTTTGAAAAGCTTTAAAATGATACTATATTGATATTTTAAAAAATTTTAAAACTTCGGAGATCCGTTACTCGGAAAATAAAAGCCAGCCACAATTTTTCACTATATATTTTTTTCTTATTTTTTTATTGTTTATCACCCCATACATTTATTTATTTATTTATTTTTTTTTTTGAGTTACTAAATTATTCCAAATGACATGAAAAAATTAGAGATAGGCGTAGTGATTTGCCTGCTGCCTCGAAGGACATGGTCTGATAATGCTGTTTTCCTATAGCACATTAGTCGACACTATGTCTGATCGATTGACTTAGAATATATACACTTTATGGGGTCGGAAATGGATATTGTAGGAATTTCACATGGAATGACAAACCTTTAAATACCCCTTTCCCATTTTAGGCGGTGAAGGGTATAATAAGCATAAAGTCATTAGGTATATGCTCATAAATTTATTTTGAATAGTTTTATTTGTTAATTTTGGTCAAATATTTTTTTAGATTCGCGCACGAGAATTTTGTTGGGAAAGCGGGAGTTTTGTTTTTTCGGTCAGTAAAATGTGTAGCGTATGAGTGATATGGCAGTGATCATATTAAGTATACGCACTCTTCATGCAAATAAATATTAAATATTCTGATATTGTTCATATTTTCAACAAAAATTCACACATAAAACAAATAGATACTTTACATCATTAACCTTTCACATTATTAATATTAAAGATAAACCTTCCTAATCCATAAAGAAATCAAAATTACATATTTAGTTACTACTCTCTAATTATGAGACGCTTTTTAATAAGAGAACTGAAATTTCTTACTTATCAGTAAACTGAAACTTAACTACTTAACTCTTAAAAGAAAAGATAGTGCAAAAGAATTTTGTACTCTTAGATATACTCTTATTTGTTATATTAATGTTTGATATGCTCTTGATCTTATTTTATTTATATTTCATAAATTTAATAAAAATTTCAAATTTATTAACTTTTTTAGTTTAATTGTGGTCAAATGTTTTAAGTCGCAGAAACATTAGATAATTTGCTAATATAAATTAGATACTCTTCTACCAATTCGTAATGCTCGGATACAAACAAAAAAAATCAATTTAAGTTCATATACTTTATTTAAGAATTAATATTTAATAACAAATTTTGCCACATGTAGAGAAATTAATAATGAATAGAAAATATGGCAATAAAATGTGTCCACATAGTCGTATACACAAAACTAATATAAAGTAAGAGAATGTTGTGTACAGTTATTAGTAGGAATAATTTCAAACATGTGTACTTAAGTGCAGACTCAAACAAACAATCAATAAAGTTTTAATCAGTTGTAACTACACGTTCGAATACGGTACATAATTGCATTATTAAATACTAAATTTAAATTTTTGTTATCTCCAATTCAAAACAGTTACAAGGCAAAGGATTTACTAATTTGTGGGAAGCACAAATAAAAATTAAATTTAATTAGAATTAAATACAAAGCAAGCAAATTACTAAATGTTTCTAAACCAAAAATATTTTCAATAATATATGTATACACAAATTTAATTTAAAAGCAAAAGTAATATATAGACATATATTAACAAACAAAACATCGCAATTGTGGAACAATATTGTAAAAATTTATATAGTTAGTTGACTATTAATATAGACTGAACAATTATTCAGTTCAAAAATCCAAAAAATTACAATTACCAATAACGCTCTGCATTTCCAGAGCATTTTTAAAAAGAACTAACTTTTTCATTACTTCTTTAAAATTAAAATTCAATTTTACAAAAACAAAATACATTATTGTCAACTTAATATCTTCCAACAAGCAATATTTCGTATTTACCAGAAGTTAAGACCCGTTTAATTATAACAAAAATTACACTCTTATAAATTGTTATTTAAATACTTTTTTCACAACTACTAGATGATAGCAAGTTATTTGTTTGAAATTTACAAAAACAATTTGCATATGCATTGTATATTGATATATTATAAGCCATAAGTTTGACCCTGCTATAACTGAATTAAGATAAAGATAAAGAAGAATATTAGTATTTTTAGTTCGACCTGTGCAGCGTCTGGTTTTGTTAGATATGTCTGAAAACTAACATTTTTTTTAACAAAAAATAAAAAAAAAAGTTGATAAACAATTCTCCTATCGTATTTATACGACCACAGAAGCATTTGAAGTCTTAACTTGCTGATGCTATTATTGCATATAAACAAAAAAAACAATAACACGGGGCTTTTGTGTTGATGGCTATTGCATAAAAAATTTTGCTCAGCGTTGTAATTCAAAGATTTCGCGTGTGGTTAATTCTTTATTATTTGAAAAAGTTCAGAATTATAAGTTCGGCGAGAAAGCAAGTGTTAAAAACTTAATAAATTATATGAGTGTGCCCTAAAAGTAACATAAAATTAACTTTATAGTAGATAATAAGATTCTTGCTAAAAATCTTTATTAAAATTGTAAAAAAAATAAAATCTTTTGAGAATATATTTGGTTGTCGTCAAATTACGATGCTATGATGCAACGAGTTCTATCTTAATTAAAGTTTTTTTTTTTTTGCTTTCGGTTTTTTATCAGTAAATTTCTAGGCGTCACGGACATTTTAGATATTATAGAGAAAAAAAATATATTTCACGTAGAACCAGCGAAGATCTTTTCAAAAATACCGAAAAAATGGCATTAAAAGCAACATCAAATCATTTGTATACTATGAAGAAAAACATTCCAAATCACAGAATTTCTAGCACCTTTTAATAATTTTCAGGAAAGCTTGACTGCAGTTCAGTAATTGGCCAGACGTGAAATTAAGCGCAAAAGGAACATAAATTTTGTTTCGGAATTTTTATCGTTTCTGAATACAGTCCATTGTCTAGTAGAGCAATGTATTGGAGTCTGGCGATGATTTGATTAACTATGCTGTGTATAATTCAATGTGAAGAAACAGTTTTGTCTCCATCATGAAGTTGCTGCATTTTCAGTGTAATGCTAACTTAGATAAAACTTATAAATTCTGCAAATTATAACTATAATAATAAAAACATAAAAAACTTAACTAGAGAAAAAAGTTATAAAATTAAAATCAATGTGTAAATTTTTGTATCTTTGAGCAAATTAAATATTATAACAATCGGATCACTTTTTCACAAACCGGGGGAGTTCGAATTAAATCAGTTTGATTCATGAAAAATGTTAAGACGAATTACAAAAATATATTAATAGAAATAAAATAAAAAAATTATTTTTACCTGTTAGGAAATTTGTGTTAGCGTATCAGTTACTTATAATTATAACACAATTTTTTTAAAATTCTTAAAATTTAAATTAAACCTTTCTTTCTTTAAGCCCATATATTATTTAAAAACTAATTTAAGTTTTAATAAAGTAATATTTTTACAATTCTAATGCCCATATATTCAACACTACCAGAACACTTAATTTTGAGACTTCTTTTAAAGATGCTAAATAATTTCTCAATATTTGTATCGCTGTAGTTGTTTGTTCCTATCCGGCTGAGGATAGAATTAAGATCGGACTTCTATATTATTTGCGACACTTTTCGATAAAAAAAATGCTTTCATGGTAAAATTGTTTCTATGCTTATACAGAAAGAAATACGCACTCATACACTAAGGTATCATAAACTCAGCTTACTCAGCTCACTCAGCCACATATGCATTAGCATCTAGAGAGTAATAGTAACCAACTAAAGCTTTTTCATTGGCATGTTCTTCATTTGAAATAATTAATCGATTCAATTTGTGTGCTACTAATTACAGCGCTACTATTTTTGGCAGAAAAAGACAATTACAGATAGGGCTAAATAAAGGACTAAACTGACTCACATGTTGTTTCTATAAACGGGGATTGCAAAAAGTAGAAACTTAAAGCATATTTACAATTGCTGACTTGTGCTTAAATCAATTCATTTTTATCTATAAAAAAGGCTGAGAAAATTTGAGTGCATGACAAATTTTCAGAACAAAAGTATTAGAAATTATTGTAAGTTAAGGTAAGGATTAGTCATTCAATATGGTCAATAAATAATTGAACCCTGATTAAAAAGAGCTATTTAAATTTGTCTATTACAAAACTTTAGTCATACTTCTCTTAACAATTTCTTGAAAAACCAACATGCAACTTCAAATTAGTATAATCCAAACAATGCAAGGTAGGTAAGTTACCTGAAATCTTGGCCAGAAATTATGTTAAATAATGGACGTTATTGCTTTTGTTAAAAAAAAACCTTAATTTTTAGCTTACCTTCAAATAAGTAAAAGCTTTTATTAATATAGACATCGCATAAGTTTTTTATGTTGTTGGCCGTGGAATACTGTATATTTCTTTGATGAAAAGTATTGAAAAAAGGACTATGAAATAAATTTGCTTATATTTTTCATGTCGGTTCTTTTTGCGATTTTTGTTTTATATCCTTTTTCTCAGCTGCCTAATCTTGAAATACAGTATACCTTTAGGTGTTTGCATTTGTAAAATACATTAAAAGGTAATTATCAGTGAAATTGGTTTAAATAATATTTCAAAACATGATTTGCCTTTAAGTAAAATATTCAAACTTTTTATAAAAATTTATCGTTGGGTTGACACAGGGCCCACAGAAACATTAACGAATATTCCAAACAAAACCAAAATTGTCTACGAAGTTCCTTTATTTTTACACCTTAGTTTTTTAATCCTACCAAATAAAAAAAAACTATCCGTTCTTTTTGTTCTTTTTTTATATCATGGCAACATTAGAAACATTTACTAATAAAAAAATAAATAAAAAACCCCGCTGTGTGTAATCGTGAAACGCTCTTCTTTTCAAAATTTCATCTACATTGGTTCAAAATTTTGACAGAAATTTACTTTGGCCTAAAAACTTGCTCAAGTTACCCAGAAATTAAAATAAAAATAAACTTAGACAGAAATTATTTAAATTCATTTGTTAGAAAATGCAATTTATTTTAAAATTTATGTATTGAGAGACCCAATAATATTGGCCAAAAAATAGATTTTTTCAAATATTTATATACGAGTACAATTTCGATTTAATTCTCGAATCAATGCATTTGGTGAAAGCTCTATCCTTTTTGCCTTCGGTGAAACTTTGAAGTCAATGTAAAATTACCAATATCAGTTTTGGGAAATTAATTTAAGAGCATTTTAATTTATTTGCTTGACTTCTGATGTTCGTTGCAATTTTCTATAATTTTGCGGCAATTCATAGGAAAAATAGCGATGCAATTGCCTATCATGCTAATTATTTAGCAATGTTTTTTTATTTGGTTTATTTATTATTTATTTATTTATATATACATTTTTAGTTTTTGGTGAAATATAATTTTTCTAAAATTTTAAATAAAATTCACACAATTCAGGACAATTTATGCAAAATCAATAGAAAAAAATAAAATTAAATTAAATTAAAGAAAATAATTATAACGTTAACTTTCCTTCTTCTTTTCCTGGTCAATTTTAAATTTGCTCATTTATGGCACTCTGCTGCGGTTACAGTAATTATTTTAATTTTCTAAATTCCGTGCTTTACTTTACTGGAGTCTCTTAACATTTCAGATGTTGCGTTTTTCGCTAAATTATGCACAGCGGTTTTATGCGACAATGGTTTGCTTATTCTTATCTTATCGCTGTAAAGTGGTTAGTGCTTTATTCTCAGCAAAGATTATTATTTTAAATTATTTTCAACACAACGATCGCGATCATCCTTTAAAAATACACAGACAGCTCTCATAGGCTGCTGCTCAAATCATACTACTTAAATTTTCTGTTATGCTAGCCATCACCCCACTTGTAAGTGGTGTATCTCAGACAACATTTTTTGTTGTTGTTGTTACAAATAAATAAAAACTTGGCAGAGATTATTCTCGTAACACTATTTGAAACCAAAACTAGCCATAGATTCATAAAGGTAAGATATTTTAATATTAACTTCTTTAAATACCAAAATTAAATTAAACAAGTTTTATTTCACCTTACTTGTAACTCATGCATCTAGATTAAAAACTTTATAAAAAAATAGAAAATGCGACAACTATTCTTTATTTAAATTCTTATAAAACTAGACAATTCTTTATATGTATGTTATAAATTTTTATTTACATTTAATAACAAATATTTTCCTTCATGTTTAAAATTTCTTTAGTTTTGTATTTTATTAAATACATTTCACAGCGTAAACATATAGTGTGGTGCAAAATTTTCCCAAGTTTAAAATAAAAAGGACTATGTTTTTTATAATGTCTATTATTTTAATTAAATAAATATTCAGTAATACAAACATGAATTAATTAATGCTATAAGTAAAAAAAAAAAATAATAAAATGCACATGCAGTTACTTATTTTGAAGGTAAGAATTTTCTTTTTCAGGCAATATTTATACTTTGCACAAAGGATTTATGATTTCAAAATGCTAAGTTAACCGCGCAGAATAATATCGCCAAAATTTTTTCTAGCATGTAGGCATTTTTTCTTTTTAAAATCATATTGAACTTTGAACATTTTTCAACCAATAATTTAGGTAATTTTTAATTGTAAACGAGAGGATATATTTTGGTTATAAAATAGTAATTAGTAGTCAAATTTAAATTTCTTTTTAATGTTAATAAATTTATTTCCTTAAATATCATTATTATTTATTATTTGTGCATTTTTTAACAAAATAATATCGAAATTAGTCATTTCATTATAAAATTTTGTTTATAGGACCAAATAAGAAAAAAATATATTTTTTTCAATGCTTTGTTGTAAAAAAAAAAATAATTTCATTTGGTTTGTTTTTAAGCTGCTTAAAGTTTTGTAGCCTGTATCTTCTTCCATAGCTTTTTGATGCTCACATCCAGCCAAATGTATTTTGATATTCAATATTGATTGATTTAGATTCCAAATTTAGTATTGCGAACAATTCCATTGACAGGGACTTTAGTTAAGCTGCAGGATTTTTTTTAACAATTAAATTTTAATAAAAATTTTTGTATTGTAACCTGAGATTATCGCAGTTTTAAAATTTTCAACAAACAATTTTGCTCTATCACAATGTTTGCAGAGCCAAGCATTTTTTTTAATTTTTAAATTGGCCACTTGGAAAAACATCTAACTGGCAAATGAAATTCTACTTTTTTATTAGTTCTAGTACTGCATATCAATAGCATTTTTTTAAGTTTGATTTTTATACATTAAACATTAGAACTTTTTTAAAATAATTGTGTAAGCTAAGAAAAGAAGAAAGAAAGATGCAACTCAAGATACTAATCCGATCATATAGGAGCTGTTATTTTATACGATTTTCAACAGATTAAGAAAATATTTTATTTCACAATACCCTATTTTACAGATACAAACGTTGTCTTAGTGTATCATCCCGAATGAGGTAAAAAATATTTTAGACGTAAGAAACCCGACTAAGAAGCTGTCAGTTTATTTATCATTTAAAAATGTATAAAAATGAAATATGTTATTTATAAACTAATTCGTAATAAGCTAATTTTTTTACCACACTGTACGTTAAAACATACGACATTGCTCGTAAATCTTATTTTTTTTTAACTTAACAGTTTGAAAGACATAATCTTAGAAAATATACAACTGTTTTGACAAGCACAACCTTAATATAGGACACAATATGTTAAATTACACACAAAAAATGACGACTTTCCCTTGCTTCATTAAAAAAAAAAAAAAAAAAAAAAAAAAAAAAAAAAACACAAATGTCAAGAAATTAATATAAAATATATACTTTGCCTAAATAAAAACCAATGGTAGAAAGTCTTTGCAAAAATAAAAATAGTTTTTTTTTTTTAACTAAAACTTTAAAAAGAAAATCGAAAATAATAGAAGCCAGCAAGTAAGTAGGGATGGTAAGCATCGAACAAGAAATTCCCTAATAAAAATAACTAACATTTAAAAACTTTGCTAATAAATAAAAGACTTTCCTTTGAAAAAAAAAAAAGAAGTAGCATTAATACCTATTTAGTTATTTTTCGTAACCGTGCTACATTCTTTAGGAAAGGGATAGATGAGAGATAAGACAGGTGGTGAAAGGAGAAAGATAGATGTTATTTTACTTTGCCGGCGAATATGCTATAAAGAAGTACCGACGAAGGAGGCTGCATGTTTTTAATGTTAATTCTGAATATGTATTTCTACCATTAAACAGAAAAAAAACTTTTTTTGTATTTTGATTGCCGCAGGATTTGAACCCTGAAACAACCAGGTTTGTAGTCAACGTGTTTACCACTTTGACTACAGCAGCCTTTGTGGGCCAGAAGTGTTTATTGGTTTATACAAAATATACTAGTGCTTAATCATTAGAAGTCGTAAAAATATCTGTCAGGAAAATTATTATATACTTGGCACTTTAAATGGAGATTTACTGTGCGCAGTGCAATTATTAAGTTCAAAATCAATCAAGATTTCGTTGACTATATTTTTGTGGTTTGAAAATTTAGAAAATAAGCCACTCTATCAAAAAAATAAATCATTAGTGTTTGTCTAACAGCTACTATGGACTTGGCTATATCCATAATGAAGAAGCTAATTTACCACTGAACAAATTTTATTAATATTCTAATGTTTTCCTGCATTTTTTTAAAACTTGAAAAAATTGTTAATTATTATTATATAGACTTTCAGCAACAATATCTTAAAACGTGACAGTACTATTGCGCTTACATCTATGCATTCCAAAAATTCATAAAACCCATATTTTTCCATAAAATACTTTTTTGCACAAATTTCTGCTGAAAAGAAAAATACATTTCGAAAATTGTTAAATTAGACTTTATTGTGTTATACTACTATTTTTGTTATCATTATTTTTATTTTTTATTTATTTTTTTTTTTCAAAATCTTATTGTTAAAAACTTTTAATTTATATGTAACTTAATTTATATGGTAACTGATACTGGTAAAGATAAAAAAATTTTAAAGTTAGTTTTATTTTAAGGATTAGGGTGTTCATTAAATTTGTGTAAAATACGTCGAAGAACATTCTTGTAAAATACTTCAATGCTCTACCATGGGTATATATATATATATCGAAGCTCAAAATTTACATAAGAAATTGTAGAAAATTCTTTTCTGGTCTCGTTGCGTTTACTTTTTAGACTTTATGTTAAAAGCTTCTGCTATTGCTCGCCTTAAATTCCCTCTTTAGAGAAGTAGCTACCAAATACGAGACCCAATCAATCTTCTTATTCTCGACATTTTACAAAAATATTTTTTTTTTCTGCCAAGCGAAATAAAAATATTAATTTGCCTACGTAAACTCCTATAACTAATAAAATTAAAACTAGCTACAATATTATTATTAGTAAATAATACAACCTTATGCAAGTATTGATAGATGTTTTCGTTACATTTTTTTTATTGTACCCGTATTTCGCTTAAAATCGAAACATTCAAAATTTTCAAATCAGTGTTGCTCTAAAACTTATAACAAAAATATTTTGAAAATCTCAAAAGTGAGTGAAGGTCAAAAAAGAGATATTTTTATTATCTAAAATTTTGGCTATTTAAATAAATCACTTTAATACAGCAGAGCAAAAAAAAATATTTTTTTCTCTTTCACCGAAACTTTTTTGCTCTCAGATTATTGCAGTAGCCACTATAGGGTATTAAAAAAATATGAATTTTGATGAAAGTTGTTGATGGTGCTGATGATGATAATGATGTTGGTATAAATAAAGTTAACCTTGTGCTAGAATATTTTTATTTCTATTTAACTTTTTTCCATCTCGTTTTTAAGATAAAAGAGCACACTTAAAAACCACAAAACCAACACGTTTAGTTTATACAGTATGGAAGAATAAATTGTAAATAATTAAGTGTTTTTTTTCGCAATTAGTTTTCATGATTTAGGTTAAAATTGTTGAACAATTATAACTTAGATTTCTTCTATTTTCTATTTTTCATATTTTACTCGTAATGAATGAATTGAGAAAAATAATAACTATTATTCATTAAAAGTTTGCTTTAGCGCTTGTAGTTTATGGAAATTGAAATAAGAAATAATTTAATTCCTTTTTATAGTTAAACGTCTGTGAATTCTAGCTTAGTCCAACAGTTTAAGTATAAGTGTTTAAAAATGGTATGGACTCTAGATTAAAAATTTATGAATAAAAAATGTGGACGTTTAGTCCGACATAAAATTTAAGTAATTAAAAATGTGTTTTGTGCAGCAAAGACAAATTATGATAATTATTCTTAATTTAAGTCTATGCTTTGAAAATTTTTGTTTTCTTTGAGTGTTGTATAAAAAAAAAGTTTAGAAGAAAAATAATCCCTGATTGGCATTTCTGTTTAATATCGGAATCGTCTTACAGTAATTTGAATAGACTACTTTAGATCTCTTACAGTGTAGGCGATTAAAAGATGCCTCTCCGTATTACTGTTCAAATCAAATTTGCCAAGACGCTAGATGAGCTAGAGAAAATTGAAATACGACAATCGATCATACATAGTTTCGAAAATTAATAATCAGCAACATTGGTCTATGTCCTTCGAGACAGCGGCCAAAACACCACGTCTTCCATGTCATTTGGAACAATAACGTTACTTACAAAAAATAATAACAATAATAAAATCAAAAATATGGAGCGATAGAAAATTAAAAAAGAAGAAAAAAATTAAGTAAAAAAATCGGTGCTCGCTTATATTTTCCGAATTATAGGAAATTTTTATAAAAAGTTCAATGGTTATTGTGACATTGAAAAACTTTTGAAGATATCTTTCAGAATATACTGAATTTTTTAAAAATGTTTAACTCATTAAGAGTTGATAAAATTTGTATGTTAATTTATTTATGGTTCTTTATTTTTTTCATATTTTTTAATTCTCTATCACCCAATTAATTGTTTTTTGATAGGAGCTCTTCACTAAACTAAATTCATATAAATGGTGAAGGGTTTATAAGATTCCACATAGCATTCTTACTTGTTTTTTATTCACATAGTACATCTTATTGTATATAACTGTGTATTGACTTAAGTATTGCCTGACTTAAACTCATATAATATACGATAATTACTGTTATTTATTACAATGTTTTTCTAACGTGACATGGAAATTTTGTAGTTTTAATCGTGTTTTAATTTTTTTTTCTACCTCCAGTGAGCTGAAAATAACAATGTAAAAAAATTTGTACATACTTTAACGCAACTTCAGTTAATGGCACCCACATTATAATATTTTGTAACTATTACCAATACTTAGAGGGCAAATGCAGCAGCGTGAGAGTGTACCTTGAGCACATAGTTAGGTTTTTAGTAGATGACTAAGTTCCATTTTACACAACTCAATTAATCGGTGCAGTTACTTAAACAAAATTGTTTTTAAACATTAAAATTGAGTTTGTATTAATCCATTAGATATATTTTTTGATCTTTTAATGGTGTTAGGGTCACAAAAATTTTAGCCATTGTTATTTTGTCACACTTTCACTTTATATATTTTAAATATTAAAAAATGTTAAATTTGGAACTTGTATGTTCTAGTCGTGATTTTTGTAAAACAAAATCATTCACATCACATCAACGTTTCTCTCCTTACTACAAAACAAAATGAAAACGTGGTGAATTTAGTGATGCTCAAGTTAGTTAAATAATATTAATATAGATGGCAAATAACCTCTGGTTTTATGATTAAATTTTCTACCTATGTAAAGTAATTTTCCTTAGATTTCTATTCAAGCGGAAACAAAACAAAAAGTTTATTTAATACTAAACAGAATCCTTCATTTGTGGAGGCCTTACACTAAATGTTACGTTCATTGCGTTACTTTTCTTTTAGTTAGGTTAGCTGACAGTTAGAATGGAGAAACGAAAGCATTAGCTTGAGTGGGTTATGCCCAATTTCTAGGAAAAGAATAATAGGGACTCAAGAGAGAGACACTTTATTTAATGATGGCCTTTCATGTAACATGAGGGAAAGAGAATAATGGGGAAAGTGATTAGAAAGACCTCTGTAAGGATTTTTTTCACACACGAACTCTTCGGCTGAAAATAAACAATTTTTCTTTTGTTTCGTAGCGCAATTTATTAACTAATCGACTGAAAAGAATGGGCTCTTGATAAAAAACGTGTAACGCATACAAAGTTACGGTTTTCAGAAAACAGGTCCGTGATTTTATTAGAGAAAATTATGTTCCAGTAACGCTTAAATATTGAAATTTATCTCAGATTGCGCCGAAACTCCAGTGAGCCAATAAAGCTGGATAACCTACTGTTACGGATGAATTTCTTCGTTCTCTTCTGTATGTGGTCGAATAACTCCAAAAAGGTATTTTAAGTATTAAATAACCGGTCTTGTAAAGCTATCCGGAAATAGAGGCACTGGAATGCTACTTGTTCCACCAAACACCGCACTAAATTTTTATGTCAACGACATCGAGAGCTTTTGATGTATCAATATTTATACTACCCTACTTTAGCCGCACATCTGTGAGAAGTAAACTTTGTGAGAGTTTAAATAAACCTGTTGCGTACGACTCCATGCGGAGATTTCCAAGACATTGGGGTTAAGGGTATTATCCCCAATATCTTAACCGTAGTCCTGCTTCATAGAGAGATTTTATATTGTTCGCAAAAAGCATTTACTTTTCATTTTTTTTTTTTTTAATGAAATGCATGTACAAGTTCTTAAAGAATTTTTTTTGTTTCAATATAATAAATTTAGTGTTAAATGTTGCTAATATTTTTTTTTTTTTTGAAGTCAAATAAAAATATATGGATATTTAAGATTTTAGAAATAAAAATCCTTTAAAAGAAAAAAATAATAACTGTAAAGCAATAATCTTTATATCCAATTTTCGTGTTAATTTTTATTTAGTTTATTTAATTTATTTATTTATTAATTTTTTTTTTTTTTTGCTCTAAATATTATCCTTTTTTTCCTAAGACTTAACTATCATAAGTTTTCTTTTTTTCTAAAATGGAATTAGACATGTGTTAAATAAACTCTTATGTTGTTATGGTTTACTTCTTAAATTTTATCTTTAATATGTATCGTATTTGTAAACAATACCGATATGAATGTGTGTGTTTGAATAGATTTTATAAGGCGTTTAAAAAGTTATGTAAACATTTACACAACATTTTAATTATCATCATATAATATTGCAGTTAACAAATATGCTTTAGTATTTAGGCTACAAGCCAAGAGTCAAATTGAACAATACATTTAATTGAAGTTTTTACTCCCTAAGAATTAAATATATTGTTAAAGAAATCTTAAACTTTAACATGCTGACCCAAAAAAATCTGTGCTTTGCTTCATTTATCTTCATGTGTTTTCAAGTTTTACAATTTATCATTCATTCACTTACAAATCTAAAATCTTTTGTAAAATATAAAAGATATCTGCAAAATCATTGCCTTGTACAACATTTTAAATTTATATAATACATATATATTCCTTTATGTGAGTATGTGTATTAAGATTTATTCATTTACGTATATGTTTGTGTGTAATATTTTTGCCTTAAGCTGTATATTTGTATTGCTGTCACGCACGTTAAGCTGCTTGTCTCGAAACTGCTTTAAGCTCATTGTAACTCACTCAATAGTATACAAGCTAACACTACAATGCAAGATTTCTACAACAGATTCTCTTTTAAATACACTTCCTAAGTATGCATGAGCTTGCATTTCCGTCTATTTTAAATGCATTGTAAATTTAACACAAATTCTTTTTATTTTTGTACTGATAAAGGGTGTTCAAAAATTGACGCAATATGTGAACTTACGGATATTTGTGGAGAAAAGATTTGTGAGCCATTAAGAATAACCTTGAAGACTGAGCATTCCACAAATTTTATTAAATGATAATTCGGCATCACTGGAGTATGCTACTACGAAATCAACGCAGCTAAAAAAACGATATTTATTTTCCATAACAAATAAAATTGATGTGGATGACATATATTTTCAGCAGGATGGTTTTTTAGGCCGTACTGCTGAAGAAAAGAACTTCACTAAATATTTTTGCAAAATAGAGAAAGAAATATTTTTACGAAAATATGCAACTCAAACTTTTGTTACGAGATAGAGATATCTCACAAGAAAAAAACAACGGAGATAAATTCATTTAACATTTAATATTTTCTTTAAACTATTTGGAGACCAATTAGACATTTTTACCTGTGCAATACACAATTGGTTATCATGGTTATTTTTCTGAGGCAGAGAATTATCACTAAAAAATATTTCTGCATGCAAAACTCAAAAACATAAAATTTTCAGTTAAAATATTTACAAACAGAAAACTCCAAAGCTATTTGCCAAAAACGACACTTTTATTGATTCTTTATTTAAATTTTGGAGCACACTTTAGCCACTCAACCGTTTGTGAATGTTCGATTTTTTATCTATTAGGAATCTTTCAACCACATATGTCTTTTTTCTTCAATTCATGTTTGCTAGCAACGTACTTTAGCTAAACGTAAGTGTATTTAATGTAAGATTGAATATAATTTAAAATAAAAAATTGCTAAGAAATAAATAAATAAATACGGTTTAAACTCAGATAACACTTCACGCTATTAGCTTTCATTATAGCGAAATATGTGTTAAATGAATGTTGAATTTTTCATAATGCATTGCTAAAATTAAATTAATTTTGAGTACCTATGAAATCATAATACTTACGGTTATTTTATTAATGCTTTATTTTTTTAAGTAAAGAAATTTTTATTCATGAATAATTATATTTCTTTAATTTAGATTTTGTCTTAAAATCTTCAAAACCCGACCTTCAACTGTGATGACTGCAGAATCCATTACTATTTTTCTTGTATAACAAAATATGCATTCAACAAAGGAGTGTAAAAAATTTTAATAATTTGTTGAATAGCTGACATAATCCATCTTATAATAGATCGAAGAAAATGTCTACAAGAATGGTAAAATATAAATATTATATCAATTGCATGCATTGTGAAGCCAATATTATATATTCCATCTTATCTGATCTTGATCGCGATAGTATAGTATGAACACTTTGCAATTTTTGTAAAGTGTGTTGCTTAAAGTTAAAAAAAATAGAAAAGTTTATTTTGTATCATACGATCGGAATTTTTTTTTTTTTTTTAATTCTTAAACACAAAACCTTAATAGCCAAAGCAAGAGTCGCAGAAGCAAAATTGCAAGCGGAAGAATCTCAGAAACTATTCCCAAAAACTAAATATTTGTCAAGGCGTGTAAATTAAATTTGGCTTTTCGCAATCCATATAAACTTTTCCTTTATTTTGGCAACTTTCGTGTCACATACACATTTTTTAAGCTGCACATGTATTTGCCTCTTATCCACTACCAAATTAATACAATTAAAATTTTTATCCTTAAAAAAGATATTAAATGTTATTATTGTGCAAAAAATTTTACTGCTTTCAGATTCTTTCTATCACATTATTAAGGGCCCTGACAAGTAACAAAATGGAAATTTTATTAAACAAAAAATTCCAAAAGATATGGGATCAAATTATTCCCAAATTATTTGAAATTAATATTTTAATTTTAAAGAAAAAAAATTTAATTTTCTTTGTTAAAATTATGTAAAAAAAATCTAAGATTGCAGAAAATCAAATTTTTGGAATTTTTCATAAATTCTGATTTGTTGTGTTAAAGATGAGTTGAATTGATGATTTAATGTTCATTTTTTTCGCAAATTTTTTCAAGATAATATAGAAACTGTATAGCAGATAACAAAAAATTATGCCGAAGAACAGCTTTAATGTAACTTTATCCAGCATCTTCTGATGTATTACCTTTTTAAATCAGGTAACCCGTACTCAATTTATGGTATTATTTGCAACATCAAAAAAAAAGTCGGACGTAATAGAAAATATAACTTAAAGCGTGATCTTATGTATTCTAGGAAGGGTTTCTCTGAGAGGTGTTAGCTTTTTAAAGATTGGCATTTATAACAATTTACAGATAACTAGATATTATTTTTCTCTTCGCTTTCCACTGTGGTAGTATTGTATTGATAAAATAATACTGTTGTATTATTATATTCGACATCTGCCTATAATTCTAGGACTTGAAAAAAAAACAGGATTTCAGAAAATAATCCACAATTGTGTATCTTAAATTATTTCCCAGTAACTAGGAAATAAATTTAAAAATCCTCCTCAAAATAGATAGTTAGTTAGCGATTAAAATGTGCAAAAAAAATGTATGTGCTATAAATAGGGATAATAATAATCTTATATTTTTTTCTTTTTATTTTGTTATTCCTTTTTCTTTGTTTTCAACAATATATGTGAATTTTCTATGAATAATGGTGAAATAATTATCACCCTTCTTATAAAATAAATTATTAGTTAAACAAAGAAAATGTATAAACAAAAACCAACATACTCTCAATGCGTAACACACGCCATCCTCCTAAAACGTAGTTGTAATTAAATAAATTAATCTTAGTATATGGCAGTTTTATTGTGCAATAATAAAAACGACAAAGTAAAATAATTTACAACGTTTAAATCCATTTGATAAAAGTCATAAAAAACAGCTCTTAGCAAATGCTAATACACTTATTAACATTCTATAAATAAAGTAATAAAACAAGATTTACGAGCTTCATGGAATTAATCCTTAAATTATAAAAACTCATTTACTAAAAGTCTATATGTATGAGTTCAATGACATATTTATGATTACTAACTCATTTAGTAATAATCTTTTCGGATACACTGGATATTTGGAATCATTATTTTAGATATCCCAAGCAAACACGTTTGACTAATTTTTCTTTATCTACCTTCAAAATAAAAATGTGATAATTATCTAAGGACCTAATTTTGTATTATACTATAAGGTAAACTTTAAGGATTTGCTATGTGAAAATTACTACATAAGAATATCAAAATTTATAGTTATAACAAATAATTTAGCTCAATAACCAATGTGCGTTATTTTTGTTATTTGCTGTAAAGCAAAGTAAAATATTCACTTTAAGGTATCAAAGTACAGGCAAGTAAAAGGCAAAATAACATGTTTATTTTTATTAGACTACCTTGAAAAAAGTTTAATGGAATTTTCTTATGCTTCTGTTCGCTTCGAAAACTATGATTTCTATATTGCTTTATTCAACAGCAAAAAAACTGTTTCTTTTTCTGGTTTGAGATAGAAGAAAACCAATATTGAAATTTTTTGCAAATCCACAATCTTCAGTGTATGTTTATATAAGACAGTGACACAAGATGTTCTAAAGCTAACAAAAATTGTTAATAGTTGCTAAGAAAAAGGTTTTTGCCGTTTTAAATAGCTAGCTAACTCTTATTTATATAAACAAATAAATCATAGTTTCAAAAGTTCTAATAGTAAAAAACTTAAAATAAATAATTATATAAATTTATTACAGCGTGGACAAATATCTAGCGATTTCTGCCCAAGAGTCTTATATCTCAAGCCAAAGTGATTAAATGAGAACAAACAAAAAGACCAAGTCAAAAACCATTTATAAGAAAACACAATAAGCTTCGAGAAACTATTTTTATATTTTCTTTCATTTTAATTTTAAAAGTGACCTTTTTAAACCAGACATGATTTCATAGTTTTGAACGAAATGTTAAAGGCAGAAATTTCTTCTTATTCTGGTGATAACTGGAGTTCTTTGAGAAACTAAGATACATCATATAAACTGATTCACATTAAAATTAATGCAATCGCCTTAAACTGTACATATAATTAAAAATCTTAAAATGTTTAAATACACAAAAAAGAATAAATTTCTTAAAATCTTCATATATATTGCAGTCAAGTTGTATTACAGTATTAAATATATTTAATGCAGGGATGATGCCCCATCTCAACTACATTACTCTTTTCTTAACGGTTGACAAATATTTTATAAAATCTTCATTCGGAAATATTTCCACAGTGATAATTTAGTTTACAAACGCCAGTGTGGTTAAGGATGTAGGAATGACTTATATTGTTATTGATATTGTAAATAACTTTTGCACAGTTTTGGATAATAGTTTCAATGAAGCTACAAGTATTTTTTATTATTTAATTTAAGGTTTTGATCTGTATTAATTTATTATTGCTGGTTATAAATATAAAATAAATAAAATATCCTTAACAAATAGTTTGCAGTGTTTTATATTTTAAGGTTATGAATGCTGATGATATCTTTAGTACTTCTTCTGGACTTGGGGCAAGGACTGTTAACTATCGATTTAAGCAATGCTTTATTGCACTCATAAGACTGTATAGATCCTTTGTACCATGTTTGAAGATTTGGAGGATTTGAATAGGATAAATTATGTTGGCGTAACTTGTGTCTAAATATCGATAATTTGCTTGCGAGCTAAAAACAGCGTATTAAAATATAGCGGTAGGCTGGACAAAATTAGCGCCTTTTGATGTACCCAAAAATCATGTGTCCTCTCATTTCCTCTAAACGTCTAGTTTGGTTTGGAGTTCTTTTATCCCAGCTTGAAAGGCTAAGAATAGAATGGACCTTAGATACTTATCTTAATTGAGACCATATGTATATAGGATGCAGTGCAGAATTCCACATGTCCTCTTGATGCCTATCTATAATAAAGACTAGATTCTTTATGATCAAGGTTCTATTTTTGTTGTACTTGTAACATATAATTTCTCTAAGGCTTCAAATCTGGGGACAGTTAAAATATCAAAATATCTTTCTCCGGTGAATTTGTTTTCCCTTATTAAAAATGAGTCAGTACATTAAATATTACTGATCGGGTGTATAACATAAAAGAAGAAATAATAATCTACGTTTAGTTCAAAACTTAAACAGCTTTATAGGTTTCTAACATATACAAAATATTAAAACTATTTTGTATAGGAAGGTCATGGAGATAAAGTTTGGGTATTTGATTGTCCTTTTTAATTAGTTTATAAAAAAATGTATTTTTTTAATAATTTGTAGATTAATATTTTATAAAACATTTCATACCACTGTATTATCATTCTTCTTAAAGGATTATGTATGAAATGTTGTTTTAAAAATTTTATATTAGTTATTGCTCCAAAAGGATTTAATACAAAAACTAAACAAAATACTGCATACAAACTATGTACTCACATGGGTACAAGCACTTCTCTACCTATGTTTATATACATACTTCAGCAGAGACCTTAACATAAAAATAAGTTTTAATAAAACAAAATTAAAGATGATATGTTTTGGTTTTTGAAAAATACGTAATATTCTAATATAAATAAAGAAAATGTATATTGAAAATACTTAAGTATAAAGTGAAGTATTTACGTTCTTTTTAATAACGCGTAATTTTCATAAGATTTTCCATATCATATTAAAATATAAATCCACTTAACGTAACAAAATAAGGTGCTGTTTACTTCTTTTTTCAACTTGTTACGGTTTTTTTTTAAACAATTTAACTTTTCTCTTTTTGGTGTTTTGTTTTTTATTTTATTTACATGCGCAATCGAAAAATATGTTTGTAAATAAAACATACATAGTATTGATATATTTAAAAATAATAAGATCAGTCTTGGAATCATATTAAAATACAACCATGTTGTTGGTAAATTATACACATAATTATATTAAAAATGTCAACGTGGTAACATTAAGTGTAATAATATTATGTTTAAACAAAAATAATAAATAGCTAAATTCTTTCATTTCTTTCATTTTTCTACATCAGAAAATATTATGAGATATTAATGTGTACATGCCTGCTCATATGCGCTTATTGCCCCATTTTTGAAACGGTAAGATATTGATCAGCTGTGTGGTTAAAAAGTAACTTATTATTTCTTTGAGTGTGTGCTTACCGTTATCTGTATTGTGTCAACATAGAGAATAAAAACAATAAAATTCTAGTTACATTTTTTCTGTCAAATAAAAAAATCCATGTTTTTAGGGAAAAAAATTTTGAGCATAAGTAATACAGCAAATTCTGGATCATTTCGTCCGTTATAAACATTATTTGAATCTGAATCTGTCTTAATTAAGTTATGTATGTCATTCTAGACATAATCGGTTTAACCAATCAATTTATCCATCAGAATACAAGGAACCACGCGAAACCGAAAACTCTTCTGGATTAAGATTGTTGAATTATAATTTATAATTATAAAATAGAAGATAAAAATAATAATTATAATTTTTATTTGTTCTAGCAAATAAAACAGTTAGATTTATTTTGAAATTATGAAATAATCTCTTTAATCGTTTATAAAAATATATTGTTTTAAATAAATATTAAATATAATTCTTCATATATTTTTTTATCTAAAGATATGTTAATCTCTATAAGTTATCTATGTAACCTAGGGTTTTTTTATTCCTTTTAATAACAGTTGTCTAAGGTATTAGTTCCAAATAAATCTACTGGTAAATCTGCAAACAAATGTGACCCAAGTATATATTTTTTGTATTTATTCTAGCCCTTACAATAACTTATATTTAGATTTTGTTTTTTGTAAGCCACAAACCAACTACAGAAATGTAAAATTCTTTTGGGGACTTATTTTTTAAGGCGGTAATAAATTTATAATCTAAAAAAAAAAATTTGTTTTCCATATTCTCTTGTATTTAAAGATTATATAATGAATGGTTTTTAAAACTATTTTATGTTATTTTTAATTATCTTTTTTTATTACAATTTGTATTCAATTTCATATTAAAGATAAAATCTGGTTCAAAGATTTTTGCTTTTGAAAAACATGAATTATGGTTAAAGTATTAAATGATTACAGATTGTGATTTTAACATTTTTGCTGAAACCGATTTCCAATGCCAAAATCTAAGATGAGCGCGACCGTAAGCGAAAAAAACTCAAGAAACCCAAAAACAATACTTTGAAAATTAAATAGTTAATTTGGTCTGCATCGACTTTTGGATGACTCTAATAAATGTTAATAAACGGTATTTTTTAGCACAATAGTACTAACGAAAGGAAAAACTGTCAAAAATCTATCATACTGTGCTTTTCAGGGATGAGTGAAATATTTGCCTTAACTGGTTTTATAATAAAAAATACTGAGATTAAGATTTGTCAAAAATTACAGAAAAGAATTTGACATCCCATAACACAAAATTATTTTAAAAAAATTTAGACACTTAGATTTTTATTTTTATTAGGGTTATTTTGCTGTTAATCAGCAAGTCAACCATTAAATGTACACCCGAAAAAAGACTTAAAAACCCACCTTTTTCTAAGCATGTCTTGAAATAGCTCACGGCATGACTCCGATATTTGTATTTTCGGAGCTTTAAATATAAGAGAAAACAAAATTTAATGAAATGTTGGATTTTCTTGCAATCACAACAAATCTTATTCGATTTCTTTATAAAAAAAATCTAATGCAAATCTTAAGACTTTTGTAATAGTATGAATGAGCAATTAGGACAAAGATTGAGTAAATAAACATTAAGAAAACGGGCGAAATGCGTTTTAAACAGGATGGTGCTAATGCCCTATGATGGCCAGAACTATCAGGATGTCAAAAATGCTTTTCACAACAACAGCCGTCCTGATTATATGATAACTTCGTGTGTTGATCTTTTAAAATTATAAATACTTTAATTGATTTATTAAGGTTATAACCGTGCCAAAATTTTCCATTTTGATTGAAAACACTCTCTCTCGGAATGATTTAAATTGCAAGAAAATTTTCTTTATGAAAAAAATCACTACAAAATTATTTTTTAGAAAATTTAAGTTTTTTAACTAGAAATTTTATTTATTTATTAAAGGAATAATTTTCTGTGATATTCTGAATCCTAATATTATTCTAAAATGGGTTTATTTTGTAAATTAAATAATATTTTTTGTTGGTCATATATATACAAAATACTCTTACATTTTGTCTCTTAATGTATTGCTTCCAATTATCATGTAGATCTGCATAGCAGCAATTATATCAACAAAGCTTTTTTTTCGATGAATTATTGACAGCACTGCTAAATTAGTAATTTGCTCTTCTTGTATTTGTTGCTTAAAATAATACTACACATTGACCAAATCTCAACAAAATTGTGGTCAAACTTTGATTTAAAATCGCGATAATTTTATTGACAATTTTTTGTTATTTATGAATAAAAAAAACTGTTCTTAATTTAAAATAATTGTTTAGGATATAATAAATATAAATTATTTCATCCACTTGTGCAACCAATAACAGTTCTAATAAATACGTGGTGACTTTTTGGTACTTTTTGCGGTCATTTATTTTATATAATTAAGTATTTTATATAACAGTCATTATTTGTTTAATATACACATTTACATAAGCAAAGGTTTACTTGTTGATTGATATCATTTAATTGTGTTCATTTATTAGAATGTGAACGTATTTTGGCTGTATCATTATGTAATCGAAATTAAAGACGCATTTAAACAGTTGTGTAACTTTGATTGAAAACAATTATTACATTGTATGTAATTTTAATTGCTGCTAGTTAATCTTTTGTGTGCACATGTCACATAACAGTATTAAATTATCCTAGAAAATTTAAACTTTCTTTTGACTCTATTTGAAGGGTATAACCAGAGTCGTAACTTAATAATAAATTGATGCATTTTTAACCTGGCTTTTTTTATTTAACATTCTTTAAGGACTGGCTACCTTTTTTTTTAATCTTAAGGACGTCCTAATAATCTACCAATAACGAAAGACAGGATTCTCGCCGGCAAGTTTTTTTACTTTTAGCTATCAGGGAGATAATATTAAACTTTTCACCTGTTGCATTTTATCCTAGAAATAAAATTGAGATAATTTAAAATAAAAAGAAATAGTGATAAACGAGTTAGAGTACGGCCTTGAAAATATTCACTCGGTTTAATGTTAACTTACTACGATTTTAAATAACAATTTACAGGAATGTTTCAAAAGCATAGCTAAAATAAACCTGCCTTTATAATTTAAACAAATTTAAGTGGAATTTATAGGATGGTTATAAAAAATAACACCAAATTTTTAAAACTACATCGTTCGGCTTAGAATTTATTGCAGTTGTAAAAAGATATTCGATTTTTAGGGCATCTTTTATAAAGAATTCAATTTTTTTTATCACTACAAGTATACAACGCATGGTAAATAATGGTTTTGTGCACTAAATTGAAAAGAGAATTTAAACATAATTTTTATTTTTTTTTTTTTTCAGATTTGTCCAATGTGGAACGAACTACTGGTACAGAGCAGTATTAGCAAAATAATACTTAATAGACATTAAAAGCGACATATTAATACCAAAAGCCGAGTATAATGCCCTATTTTTCTCTCAGTAAATTACAGTACCTAAAGTTTTATCTAGAAACTGACGGTTGTAAATGTCTCTTTTAAAACTAAAAACGTAAAAAGTACTAATAGAAAACACAGTCTAAAAAAGTTTACAATAAGCCCGATAAAGTTAGCGAAAAAATATTTTAATAAGAGGTACTTAGAGCGATTTTATTTATATTGAATCACCAGCATGCCCTACGTCTTCGCCAGTGTGTTATTTTTTAAATATTTATTGTAGAGTTCTCTAAACAGTGTTAATAATTTTCTATCTACAAAATTAAAATGTGCTGAAAGATCTTTTAGTACCGTTATATCGGAAAAACTCGATGATTTCATATTTTTATCTCTATTTTCTTTACAAAATTACTTATTTTAAGAAAAATCTTGCTCAAACTCAACCAGTAGTTTATGAGGCAAAAAAAAAAAAAATTCCGAAATAGGTGTTTCTTATTCCATACCGATTACTATCTACAACAACATCGAAATTTTCATAAAATATTTCATTTTCAGAAATGAGCCCGTTACAATTTTATTGTATGTATGAAATGTAAAGATAATAAAATAAAAAAACCAAACTCTTTTAACATATTAATCTTTTTAAACTTTTTCTGTAAACCCACAAGACTTTATGTACAACTGTGGCTTCATAAAATATCTTTAATAAAAACTTAAATCCCTCAGCATTTGACTTTAGCAAAATACATACATACATAAATTTAGCCGCAAGGGCTTTAACTTTAACAAACATAATCGTCAACAGCTGTGTACATCAAAGTGAAGCCTTCGGCATTTTCCATCTTTATATATATAATTTTGCGGTTATAATTATTTGCAAATATGTACCAATGTGTGACTTTGTCGACACATTTCTACATAAAAGCATTTTAAAGTACATTCAAACATTGCAATTAAAGTTGAAAGGAAATAACACTTAAAGAGAAATGAGACTGTTGTTAAAATTTGTCCAAAGCTTTACAGTAACTAGTTCAATATCTACAAGTGTTGCCAGCAACTGGTAAAATATGAACAGTTCTGCAAAAACCCTTAGTACATTTAAAAAAAATAAATAATAAAAATCTAGACACAAGATGAAAGATGCGATTATGTAAGATAAGATCACTCTTTTGGAAAGAATTCTATCTACAAGACTCCATACTATAATAATTTATACAAGGATCGCCTAAAAGCTATCTTAGCATTAATTCCATAAATTTATCTCTTAAATAAAATCAATATTTATTTGGCTTCTATTTCTTCCAATTTTTGTATTAATTAATTTCATTATTTTTTATCCAAAACCAAAATTATCATCAATTAACTTTTGTTTGTTAATAGTTCTTTAAAAAGAAAAAAAACTGACTTTAAAACAGACAACATTAAAATCATACTTCTTTAGGACGGTTATTATACACCCTTTAATTTTTATTTAAATTTTGCTACTTGTTATAGCGGACCTAGCAATAAAGGTTCGATCAACTGTCGACAATTTGGCCATGTCAATATCAACAACTATTGTAAAACCCTTTCATTTATAATTTATAAATTTATATATTTATACTTTATAATATATCAAAGAAGTAGACGTTTGTTAAATAATAATAAAATAAAATAAAATAAAATAAAATAAAGTGATATAACGTTTCAAACGATAGGACCATATAGGTCAATTTACTTAAAAAATGGGAACACCCTTTGATTTCAAAATTCAAATTTTATACTTATTGTTATAACAGACTTAGTAATACAGCTTTTTTGTAAATTTCAGCTGTCTGTCTATAACGGTTCAAAAGTTTGCTCTTATACATCAACTTATATCAACTATTGGCACACCTTTTAATTGTAAAATATAAACTTCATGTTTTTTGTTAAAGCGGAGCTGGAAATAAAGGCTCTTTTTAAATTTCAGCTGTCTATCTATAACGATTCAAAAGTTTGGCCACAGACATAAGCTTATGTCAACCATTGGGACAAACTTTTATTTATAGAGTTAAATGTTTTTACTTGTTATTATAACGGTTATAGTAATATCCTGTCCAATTTTCAAGCATTTATCTATATTGCTTCAAAATAAAGGCGCATAAAAGCCAATTCACATCATTTTTGGGAACACCCTTTAATTTTTTTTTATTACTTTTTCCTATTGGAAGCTATAAAAATACGCATTTTCTTAATTTTAAAGATGTGCACATTACAGGTAATAATACACTTTAAAAACATGTACGTTGTTTCAGGACACCTTTTAATTTTTAAGATTATAAAAGGTTTTTCAAACAGGACCAGTCTGTAAGCATAATCTATCAATTTACAAAAAAAAAATCTTAAACCGGTTCAGAAATGAGTTCTGCAGGCACATTGCATAAAAAGGCAATATTAAGTCGAATTGATAATCTCCTTCTTTTTTGAATTCCGTTATATATAAGTTTAATATCATGAAGATAGTTCATACATAAAAATTTTTTTAAAAAACACAGGCTTAACTGAAAGCATCGGTGACTTATACCTTTAAATATATTACTATACCTGAAACATGAAAATTGCGTTGCTGAAGTAACACCTTTGAAAAATTTCAATTTTTAGTATAGAAAATTATAAAACTTTATGCATAAATATTAGAAGAATGATAAAAGAAGTTAGAGTTAAATATAAAAACATTTTGAGAGCAACTCCAAAATAATTATTTTGAGATCATGTTTTTAGGAAGTATTGCCATTTTTTAAATTCCTTTGCAGTTGCAGTTCCGTTAAAATTAATACTTTTACATTTTAGATAAATTTAGTTTTATTCCAAAATAAATGAAAAACGTTCAGACTTAAAACATAACCCTTTACACAAATTGCAGAATATAATTAGAATCAATACATATAACTGATTGTTCATGTTTGCATTAAGAAAAAAATTATATTATTTTATTTTATTTGGTTTTTGTTATAAAATTAAATGCTGAAAATTGCTGAGAGTTAATAAATGTGAAAAGTATGATTATTTAGAATGCAAAAGTAAATAACAGCATTTAAAGTTTTTTTCGAATCTGACATTTTCATCAAGTAGCAACATAAACAAATACATTTTGACTGCTTGTTTTGATAATTTGGCAAAATAAGTTATTTTTATTTAATACAATTTATAACTACTGGCAAAGATTTAATTCAATTAAGTCACCAACAAATTTAATAAAATTTGTCAACAGGTGAATTAGTTTATCAACAAAATTGCATAAGTGTTTGTGTTATAGTATTAGTTTTACTGTTAGCTTGAAGATAAATAATTTAATTAGACATTTGAGTTTTCTAAAGTTTGCATCATTTACTCTTGGTTGTGTGAATAATTTAATGACATTGTTTTTGATTCATGTTTCTAGTTTCAGGAAATCTTGATGTTTAAAAGTTTGACTTATTTAATTTTAAACCAACATCCAGTTATATGAAGAGAAACAGAAATGATAGATGCATAGATCACAAAAATAATTTAATAAACTCTCGCATCTTTTTAATAAAAAAAAATATACATGCGTCCATACAAACATACATTCAAACATATGATTGGCTTTAAATTCGATACACACAAGGATTGAATAAAAGAAAACAACAAACAAGCTTCAAACTTATAAAAGCCAATGTTTGTGTTTATAAGTTTTATTCCGCAAAATAATTTTTTAATTGGTAAATTGTTGTTGTTATACTAACACTTTATTTACAACATCAATTATTATTTCAGAAAAATAAAGGTACATAAATTTTCCGCCTCAAAAGTAGATGAACTCACAAGTACTTTTTAAGTTTCTTATGAATGAAAATAAAAAAAATAAATCAAAACTATGTAGTTAAATAGTGTTCTGAAAATGCATCGCAGATTATAATTAAAAAGAAACACTGCTTAGCTCTTAAGATAATTTTTTTTTTTTTGAATTTTTACTGCTTCACAGACAAAAAACTCACAATTTTTATAAAATTGTTTACTAATAAATGTGACTGATTTTCGATGCTGCGTTTAACTTTCCTCGTCAATGAATTAGTGTTTGTCAATTTGTTGACTTTTTTCTCTACAACTCCAACAAAGGAAATGTAGAATTACGCTAGGGGAACTGTTCTGATCACGAAAATCAAAGGGTTATGTTCCATAAAATGTCTCAAGCAGCAGGAGATTTTTTTTATTGCTTTAGAATTTGCATGGTCAGAAACAACTGCATTTCAATGACGCTGCATAAATGGCTTCAAATAGGTACTTCTTAAACAAAATTTTTTTCGAAAAACAATATTTATATACAACCTAGAAGGGCATAACTTTGCGAACACCTAGTGCAATATTTTTTTTTAAATAAAGAATTCTTCACCAGCAAGGATAATAATTTTTTACTCAATTGTTGCATTCTTTTATTTGCAAAATAAACTATGCCAAGATTTGTTAGTCTGGCGTCATTTTATTTGTTTAGCTCTGCATACTATTGTCAATATGCTAGTATTATGTGGAAAATATTTTACTGTGCGGCCAGTTTTTTCTTATATGCTAGTTAAAACGCCTACATTTATTT
The DNA here is from genome assembly GCA_937654795.1 of Cistogaster globosa. NCBI lineage: Eukaryota > Metazoa > Arthropoda > Insecta > Diptera > Tachinidae > Cistogaster > Cistogaster globosa. The sequence continues at coordinate 115,403,217 of OW569404.1, read as the reverse complement.
AAAATCGAAAGATCTGGTAGCTTGTTTTTTAAGCTGTTTTTAGCAAAGTGTGGGAATTATTCAATTTAAAACTTGGTCTTTTAAGATTCGAATTTTGAGGCAGGTTATAAAAAATTATTCTTCAATATTTAGCCTCTGATGGGACAAATAATTGTTTTCTTTTGGAAGGAGCACAATAAAAGAAACAAAGCTTTTTCTCTGTTTAATAGTTTAAATAAAACTCGGACCACACAACAGAGAGACACTCACCTGTAAGCTTATGTCCAAAAAAAAAAAAACACCAAAGCCATATACGCACAATGTACATTATAAAATTCTGCCTCTGACGTTACAAAAGAACCCTTACAAAGGAAACTCTTTAAATTTAAATAATGTTTTTATTAATTTAGTAACAGCCTGTAATGCTTCGAAAGCTATGCCGTTATATATCAAAACTTCATATTAAAGGAGCACCCTTTCTTAGTTTTATGTTTATTATCCTTTGTTGTTTTTATACATTTTTTGTTTAATGTTTTCAATGTCTTTGTAATATAGCAAGCCCATATATATGTGAGAACTTGTCGCTACGAGACCAACCTTTAATTTTTAATGGTCCCTCGTTTAATGGATATTGAAATATAAACTCAGGGTAAACTTAAAATATCTTATATAAGGTTTCAAAAGATAAAGTCATGTACGTCAAATTCACGTTTCTTTGAGCTCACTCTTTAATTTTCAAAATTGTTTTGTTATTGTTTTTTGTTATAAGGGACCATCCCGTTAAAAGATACTTGTGTTTTATGGGACAAATTTGTTTTTATATATTTGAATTTTATTTCATTTGGAAAGAATACTCATTCGTTATTATCTACAAAAAAAATTATAATACCGTCAGCAAATGCTCATGGAGGGAAATGTACTCTTCCTAAAGTACACCTTCCCGTTTAGTGAACCTCACATACAGCCGTATAAAATCTTTGCCAAAAACTTATTTTCCTTATACATTTTATATATTATATACAGTTTAAACATAAATTTCCATTTAACATACTATATAAATACAGCTTATTTTTTTCCATTAAACAACATATAAAAAATGAAAACATTTAAAAACACGAAATACGAAACTGTAAGCCATTCAATTTCTAAAGTTCGTTTATTTGTTTTGGGTTCATTGCACTAAAAAGCCAAATTATGTTGTGCATGTAAATTGTTTTGTTTCATTGGTTTCTTTTCTTTTTTATATATAATAAGAACGAGAAAAAAAGCAAATTTTTTGGCAGACTATATAAACCCAAAACTTTTACAGGCACCTTAACATTTTAAAACATGTATTCGTACTTCAACTGTTATTCTTATTCGTTCTTTTACGAAAAGAATTCTTCACTGCTATGCAATAAAGTTGTCAGAATTTATGTTTTTTTCCTATAGTTTTTCTTATATTTATTTTTATCCTTCGCTCACTTTATTTATTTTCAAGGAAAACACATACATACATAAAAAGAGAAAATAGTTTATAGCTAAAGTCATTAACTGAATCAACCGCAAAGGGGTTTTTTGTTGGAAGACAAATATGTGGTTGTGATACAGCATACGTATGAATTTTGTGCAGATGTAGATGTAGAGTCATGGGTATATTTTTATGGTCAAATTATAGCTTTATCTTGAAAATTTATAGGGATGACTATTAAAATAAAAATACGGATAATTGCGCAAAGTGAATAAGTGAAAATTTAAAAACAGAAAAAAACTTTTATAAAATTGTCATTGGTGTGAGTATAAGTGTAATTTTGTTTGTAATAAATGGCTGGTTCGTGATTGTTTTATTAACTGGAATGTGTATCCGTTTAAAAACTTAAACTTGGATTTTTTAAAAGTATTAAGTGCTTTTCAACTTTATGCTTCAGAAACGAGGAATAAACGATAATGATTACGATCGAGTTACTTCGTATTTCTTTTTTTTTAATCTCAAAAATTTTAATCTGTTGAGATTAAGTTTTGACTAACTTTCGCTTGTGTTTACCTATTTTCATTATTTCTTTAATGTGATTTGTAAAACCCGCTGCTAGTTTTACTTTTGAAAATATGCTTCCGAAAATATCAGAATATTTCATGGGAGCTTTAATGTCGGTTTCTCTACCTGCGAGCGAACATTATTTTGTTTTCAACATAAATATGCGAAAAGAATATTCGTTTGCATGCGGACAAACCGGCAGTAAGTTGCTATATTACCGACTGATGTATATAACATGAAGCAAAGGAAAATATTTAAAGACTGGTATGCTGGCTTGAAATACCGGCCAGGGTTCGCGGCATTGGGGTGGTTCATGTCAACACGTCTGGTTATTTAAGCAACAATAGAAAATCATACTAGCTGACTTAAACACAATTTCAATAAGTTAATAAGACCCAAGGCAAGTTCTTCAGTTGCCCCTGCCTGCACACAAAAGACAAGCTCTTCTGGCTGATATTCTACTGGGAAAACTAAACCCTCCTACTTAAGACCGTAAAACTTTACCGTGACATCGATATGTATTATATTCTTTGCTTCCAAAATAGCGTTCCCTGGTAATAAATATTTTTGTTTATGCACTCTAGCGCCTTGAAAGCAAATGTAATGTATTATTTATAAATATATATTTCGCCAAGCCCTTAAACTATAAGTAGCTTTTAAGAATTCTATAAAAGGTTTCTTATTTAGTTTCGACTGTGTCATGACTTTGGTTTTAATTATTACCACTGCAGTAATTATTTTGCCATTACCAATAGTGTTAAATTTATTTATATTTCTTTTAGTTTTACAACCTTGCTTTATGCAAGACAAAACAACAAAAACGAGACTTTAACAAACTACATAAATACTTTATTGCGGTAATATGTCAAAAGGAGCAAAATACAAGAAACCTTTAAAAAAACATTCTCTTTGAGTTTAAACCTGTTTGTTTTTCTTTCTTTTTTTTTTATTTGTTTTGTTTTGGCTTACATTGTCTGTATACAATTTTCTTCGAATTAGCTAACTGTTCAGCCATTTCTGTGCCCTCAGTTGTAATTACTTATATGGCTTTGTGTGTATATATTTCTTGTTTTTGTGTATGATTTTGTGAAGTTTTTAACATTAAATGGATTTCCTTTCTTAACATCCTTTTCCTGACGTCAGTGTGTCTAGACAAGCATAAATTCATTGGCTGCTTGTTGATGTTTCTTTTAATTTCTTATCTTCGAAAAATATTAAATTTGTTTTTACGTGCAGCTTTGAAGGTTGTTTAAGCATGATTGAATATGTAATACTATTGAAATTTGTTGATATAATTATATTGTAGATTTCCTTGGTAGTGGATACTGCTTGTTTTCATTTGGCTTTTCAGTTGAAACAAGGGCCATTAAGGAATCCTAAATCATTTCTGGTAAATTGAAGAACTTTAATTTAATTAATTTCGAAATAGTTTAGACATGTTAGATAAAAGAAACTAAGACCAAAAAATTAATTCATTTGTATATTTTTTGTGTTTACCTTAGAAAAATAATAATTTATATCATGGGATTTTTTGAATTTTTTTTAATTTTTCAAATAATTTTAAATTCGGCTTAAGTCCGGTAGCCTTAAGTGTATGGTAAATAATAAACTAGTTGTGGCGAATTAAAAGCAAGTTCCACTTATGTTTCCATTTTGTAGTAATCTGGCCAAAAAGGGCCAGCAGTACTTATGGCATAGTATGCGGACACACGTAGCGCAGACTGGCAAGAGTCACTGATTGAAAATAAATCTCCTTCAAGCAAGAAGATACTAATATCTAAGTACAAATACTGCAAAAATTAGCAGGTTTACTACGAACTGATTGAGAACTACAGATGACCTAGCCACAGCGTTATAAGAGAAAAGTTCTCGCACTAGGAAGTGACGCGGCAAAATGTTAAACATATGATTACTTCTTGAGAGGTTCTAGATAAATCCGAAATATAATTTTTACAGTTGTCAAATCCGTCGGGAAAGAAAACAAGCTTTTCTTTGAGAAAAACTTCTTCATCAGGTAATTGCACTTTATGTAGCATGACCATACTAGTCTTTCGAAAGGAGCAGCATATTTTTCTTTTTATTACATAAAGTTTAAATATGAATCAATGTTTACTTAAAGATATTTTCCTGTTTGTGCGGCTCAGAATTTGTTAGTCATTAGAAGAGCAATTTACATCCAAATTGAAAAAAAAAAAATATGTTAATAATTAGAGTACTTTAGCCGTATCAATAAACACGCTTCTGAAATCAAATAAAAAAAGTATATGATCCTTATATGATAATACACATCTTTTTAACTCCCTAGAAGAGCTACAAAAATATTTCTATACAATTTGAATATTTATTCAATACAAGAGAAATCAATTGTAATTCTAACCAGAATTTCATCGAATTTAAATTTGTTTCATGAATAAACAACACTCGAATTTATCTAGTACAATCTATGTTTCATTGAACCCCTCTCTTTTAGCATCTACTTACATTTTCTAAAGTGTCTGGTATATACAAAAAAAAAAAAAAAACAAAACAAAAAAATTGTTGTTGTTATATTCCTTATTTCGTTACAACAATTTAGTTTGCTTTTGATTGTACTTCAACATCATCATCAACAGCATCATTAACGATGCCACAAAACTCATTCATTCACTAACCTGCTCGTTGTAGGGCTTTATAAAAACATATAAAATATACAATTTATTCATTGAAATTGTACCTGTTATTCTACTCTACCTTTACACGGTTTTGTAGATTTTTCTTTATGTAAATTTGTAACAATTTTACTATTTGTAAGTTTCGCAGTTCATTTATTATTCATTACAGACTGAATAGTTAGTGTATTATTGTATATAATGACGATGATTATCATCTTCATTATCATCGTAGTCATTTTTCAGTACTGTTTTTAAATACAGTATTCTTAAATATAAGGCCTGGGAGGTATTATAGTTTGGTACTTTTTTTATAGATTATTATCCGTGTATTCAATGTGGAGAAAAAATAAAAATAAAAGAGTCCTTTTATATATATTTTTTCAAATGAAACAAATTCTTCGTCAAGTATCTTATTTAAAATTTAGACTACAAGAATTGAGTAAAAAATGCGTTCCTGTCACAGTTTTTTAAATTTTATACTTTAATTATTTTAAAAAACGGAAAATAAAATTGAGGGCAATGTTATTTAATTTAATCTTAATTACAGGCAAATTTAATCTTCATTTTTTTGCTCTTGTGCTTACTGAGTTGTTACTTGTTTTACGAGTCAGTAAATATAGGAAAACTTTTGTCAGATTACTAAATTGCTCTTTTTTAACGGTAGTAAACTAATAGATTTTTGTGGAAATAAAAAAAAAAATAACAAAGATATATTATACTTTGAAGAACAAATCAAACAACCTCATAATATTAATTTTACAAGTTTAACAACGTATCGAATTTTCACAGAATGAAAATAAGGTGCAAAGACTAATGAAGTATTAACTCTTTAAAAAAAACTATTGCTTCGAAACAATTTTTTTTAAACTCTTTTCTTCTTATTTTTTTATTTTTTCACTTTTGTTGTTCATTGGGCTGTCGAATGGAAACTATAATTATTAAAATTTTAAAGTATCCATAAAAAAACAGGAAAAAATACAATTTTGTTTTAAATTATTTAAATAAAAAGTTTCATACCGGTTGAGTTTCTATTTTCAAAACTTTTAAGGAAATTTTTATAATTATTTTTCGGAGTAAAGAAAGCCTTAGGATTTTCTGCCACTATTTAATGGTTCAGTAAGTTCTTGAATAAACTTTTTGCCATCCGTTATTTAGCAATCTTGAGCTTAAACATTATCTTTTTAAAAAATCGATCAACGAGAAATAAGTTTAAGCGAATCCTTTAATTTTTAAGTGGAGAGAACAAGGCACTACAAATTTTTTCTTTCATATCTTTCCGTAATTTTTGATCTATGTTCATTTTATTTATTTATTTATAAAATGGGAATAAAGCCCAGTGAGCAATATATGGTATATATATCCTAAATCATATATTTGTTATGCTTTAATTAATATTTAGTTAGCAATGAGAGCAATGACATTACGGGATATTAAGTTAATTTTATTATATTTTTCTGCATATACATATCTTAAATATAACAATAGTTAAGTATATAGTTTTTCAATAGAATAATAAAATAGCAAATAGCAATAAATTGAGGCCAAAAATATCACGTAGTTATTTCTAGAGTTTAGATAAGGCATTAGAAAATCATCATAAAATATAAGCTTCAAAATAGACCGGCAGTCTTGTAGAGCAGCCCTAAAAATAGTTCTAAAATACATTCAAATTATATTAGGAAATGAAGCCATCATTTTGCCACCATTTTTACTTTTTCAACTGCAAAGAAAGTAACACATTTATTATTTTGAGATGATTATATAACATTTCAAGACATTTTGAGGAACTATATAAAACTAATTTTACTTCGAAAGGGAGATGAGACTTCTCAGACTTATGAGGCTTTTTAAAAGTATAGCAGTATAAAACAAACGCTCAAACGTGAAATCTTTATTCACTAATATTTGTTTCCATTGATCTTCAAGATCAACTATGTGAATTAAAAAAATGTAAAAAAATATTAATTTTAAAACGTGCGACCAATAAGTCCTATATCTGAGAATCACTAAAAAAATATTTCTCCAAAAACATTCTTATTAAAGACGAAGTAAGAAATATTATTAAAAAATAATATAGAATTCAAAGCAATTGTAAACTAAAACGGTAAAGTTCTTTTTTCTATGTCTAAAAGCTATATGAAATTTTTGTCGTGGTAGACTGCTTCAGTTTCGTACATTGTTAAATTTAGAATTTAATCAGTTAGCATAGGTACATTTTAAGGAAATCATTAAAGTTTCTTACATTTTATTTCTCCTAAATAGTAGCTACCTTATCCTTTATACGAATAAATCAATAATACAATTAATAATTAACGTAAGCCAAAATACAAAAAAAAAAAAAAAATAACAATTCAAAAGTCAGTTTAATTTAAATTTATTATTAAAATACTATATTTTTAATACATACATATGCTATAAATAACAATAAATTTTACTGTTGTCATACCTTTCGGTGAAGACCGTCGTCACTGGCTGTTTATTTAGTACGACTGGCGAGCGCTTTCGATGTAAAGACATCATTTTCAAGCCGCGTTTTGATTAGTACTGGTTAGATAGTGTAACGTGTTTGTTGCGTAGATAGTGGTGGGTACAGGTAGTTTTGTCCGTTAGGATGGTGTTTATTTAAAAACGGTATTATGCAGGTAGATTGCCTGATATCTGTCATCTTTATTGAAGGTATATAATTTTAATATTTCTGTCTTTTATTATTAGGTAGGTAAGTGTGACCATCTGTGGGTGTTTTGCGTTTGTAAGTTTGTTTTAATAGTTTAAGTGGTGTAAAAATTGTGTCCGAGGTTGTATTTACCTGTTCGTTAATAATATCTCCGTTAAACGTTCGTGTTTTGTATATTTCCATGTTTTCAAGAATGTCCAGTCTTCGTCCTTTTTTACTAGGATGTATTAACGTCATACATTCATCTATTTCCCTTGGCTCGTGTTCATGTGTGTTAAGGTGTATTGCGAAGTTAGAGTCTTGATTTAATTTAAAATTGATTTAATTTAATTTAAAAAGCAATTAAACATATTAAAAAATAAATAGAAAACCGTTCCCACTACACAAAAGTATTCGTCGTTTATCGACTGAAAAATGAAAATAAATCTATTGCAAAGTGAGTTACGCACGACAAATTTTGTTGACGTGCTGATTGGGCATTTAAATATAAATAAATTTTAATAAACATAAATAAAAATTCGTCGTTCGTTCCAAATATGTTGACTAGACAAAGTGATGATATTTAAGGTAGATAAATGGAAAGAATCTTATTGAAAGACGAATCAGTTCCGAAACTGAAGCACAACATTTTTCAAGTATCTAATATCTCCTGTTTCTAAAGTCAAAAATATTTATTTCACAAAATAATAGCTTTAGCTAAAAATGTGTACTTGTTATTTGATTGAAATATCCTTTTCCGAAACCAAAAGTACACGATATCAATACTTTTTGAACCTTTTATTCAAGTTTTTCGCATCTCAGTCATGAGTTTTTTTCTACATTCACAAGCGTAGCTGTTTGCATGTTCATTCATATGTGCAATACAAGGACAATAAAAAATCTCAGAGGATTTATGCTAGTTGCTATTCACTGTAGTATAAAATAAAAATATACCAATAAACATACGTATAACATTAGGATATTTGTACATATTTACACATGTACATAAGTACAAATGAAAAGCATATTTAATATATTTTTATTCTATTCAGTTGTGCTTTAGTTACTACTACAAACTACTTTTAACAAAAGGTTTAGCGGTCTACAAAATTTACATTGGTTGGTATACGAGAGAGTGGATATTTGTTAGATGTATGTTTGTTAGAAGAAACGATTCAAAAAAATAGAATTTGTAAACAAAAGTAAATAAGACCTGTAGTGTACTTGTGTTTAAATTACTCTTTATTTCTACACACTTTTTTATACAAAGTATTAAAAAAATAAAATTAAATGAATGTATAAAAATATTATGGAATATTTTTCCACTCGTATAGTGTAAGTACAAACATAATGTTAAAACGTTTATTACAGAAGCGTTTAAAATGAAAATTTGTAAATGTTTTTACAAATACCTTTTATTATTTAATACAAAAAAAGGGTTATAAAATAATTCAAACTACAAAAATAGTTTTTAATTACTTAAAATACGTTTGTAGATTAATTAAAATTAAGTAAATATAAATTTTATATATTGTTTCTTCTTTCCCCTTCGCGCTTTATGTATATTATTAATAGATTGTTGAGAGAAAAATCTTTGGTAAAACACTAATAGATGACCGATTTAAATTTTTTAACTGCAGTATTTCTATGATTCAACACATACGAATGTTCGTTTAGTTTGATTTTGAAAATTGCTTCCAAAAAGATGCAGTTGTCCTAATAACTTAATTAAATAAATAACATATTACATATTATACTCGTATAAGGGAAAGCAGCTCAATAAAAGGTTTTTTTGACATTTTTAATTACAATCAGTTTTTGATATTACTCTCTTCCCCAAATCTTTGATAATTTTAGTACATCAATGATTCTGCTTTAAAATACAAAAAGTATACTTCTTTTAACTCTTTAAGAAGAAAAAACATATTATACAATTCACAAGTGATCTCAATTTTTCTGGTACAAGTAGATTTCATGTTTGTAAATCTATCATTTATTTTAATATGGTTTAGCTATAGATTAACGAATAAAATTTATTATCTACGCCCATGCCTTCTAACATTTTATGTGATGTGCATTCTCAATAATTTCTTTATTAAACAGTTGCGTTGATCTATCTAAATGTATTTATGCAGTAATTTACAAAGGGGAATATAGATTTAATTCATAGTTACACCTGAATCATTTTTTTACATTTCTGCAAATTTATTCAATACAAAAAAAAACAAAGAAACAAGATGTGTGTTAAAAAAAATATAAATTCGAGATACATATATAGAACTGACATATGTACATATATTAAGCATAAGTAAACTCAAGTCAAAAGGTTTTTTTTAATTATCTTTTTTACTGATTTATTTCTTATTTAATTTTTATTGTTATATTAAGGCGGTTCAATTCCCGTCCTAAAAATTATAAAAATATTTAAAATTGTTTTCTGTTTAATATTTTTTTGTTTCTAGATGACTTGCTAAATTTCACAAAAACGTTTTATTAGCTAAAAAATGGGCTTCACACTATGCGTTTAAATAATTTTTTTTTTTGGTTTTTAGTGCGAAAGAATATGCCAATTTAATACTTCCCATTTGGTTTAACGAAGCTATGATTAAAGACATGGCTTATAAAAATAACGTAGCTCCAAACCTGAATCATTATTAGTCTGAAAAGAATTGAAGAGCAAGTTAAATTTAAGATGCTAAAGCTAAAACATCTGTTGCAAAATTATTAGAAAGTAATAAGATCAAAAGGGACTTTATTTATCCAAGCCGATAGCGATAGCAGACTGGGCTAAAGCAAAGAAATACAAAAATACCCTAACATGAACGGAGATTTTTCCCTCATTTTTTTAACATTTACTTTTTAGTACATAATCAAAACTGAATAAAACACACAACTGAAAACTTAGCAAAGATACACTAAGCATTGGTATAGCTCGCAAATAAAATAATAAATAAATAAATTTCATTCCATGCAAACCACAGTTAACAGAAGATAAATAAATAGATGTGACGGTTAATAAGAAGAACAGTAAAAAATTTTGGGTTGGGCATGTATCTCAACTTACCAAATTAATAATGATTGATTATAAATATTGATTGATTATGAATATTAATATTAAATGATTCTGAATTAAATTTCGAGAAAAATATATCTCTACATAATAAATTATTAAGTTAACATAATTTTTTTAATAATTAGTGCGTGTTTTTTTATGTCTTGCTTCCTTTCAGTTATATATACATGAAAAAAATATTTATTTACCTGGCTGTACAAAACATACAGAAACACACAAAATTATTAAATCATACCTGGCAATTATACTTCAGATATTCGAATGTTACAAGCCAAATTGTATAAAAAATTAAATGTATAAAGACAATTTAAAAATTTCGTTTTTAATAACATTTAATTTTATGTGTTTATTTCTTGTACATGCTATTATTCATTAAGTATGTATGGCTGCGTGTGTGTGAAAGCATAAAAGAGGATATAGCTTTGTGTTAGCTGACACCTTTAAAATAAATAAAATACAAAAAATAAGTGTATATTTTTACAAAGCTAATACAAAAGAACACCTAATGTTAATGTATTTACGACAATGAAACACCTACAAAAGGTTCGACACACATTTGATTTTTTTATATGATATCTTCACGTTCAAACACATATAAAAATGTATTACACTAGGTATGTACTATCATATGTAAGTACGAATTATTTTGGTTAACAATCAGGAAATACGTGATACCAGAAACTAATTGCTGGTAGACAAATTTTATGCTCATACTTGTTTTACATAAAAAAAGCAGTGATGCCGGCAGCTGGTAAAAAGGAAATTGAATTTTCTCTTTAAATAAGCCATAAAGATCGTATGGCAATTAAAAATTAAAAAAAAAAAAGGTTGACATGATTTAAATTTAAAACTCGATTCTTTATTGTTTTTTAATGTATTTTTTTTACAAAAAAAAATTATTTAAATGATTTTCAAGTCGCCTTTTTTATAACCTTCACCACAAGAAATGGTAAAAAGGGTGTATCCAAGCTTATCATTCCGTTTGTAACTTCTACAGTATCCATCTTCGACTCCATAAAGTATATATATCCTCAATCCTTATCCATAGCGAAGTCGATTGAGCGATTACCGTATGTCCGGCCGTGCTAGTATTGAAACCAACTTCGCCAAGACGCTAGATTAGAAAGAGAATATTTAAATATGCCAATTGATCAGACATAGTTTCGGAATATTTGCCACTAAAATTCAGCAAGATCGGCCCATGTCCCCCAAGGCAGTAGGCTAAGCACCACGCTTGCCCCTATTTTTCCGTATAATTTGGAACAATGAAGTTTTTCCTATCAAAAAAACAAATACATGGAGCCATAGAAAATTAACAAACAATAATAAAAAACATTAAGTAAAAAAATTGGCGTTCGCTTATACTTTCCGAGTTATGGACCTCTTAAATTTTCATCAAAAAGTTCGGTTTTCCGATTGATATTGACCATGATCAATATGGGTATTATATAAAAGCTTTTGAAGAGATCTTTTAGGATATACCTACTTAAATTTTTTAAAAACGCTTAAGCCATTAAGAGCCGAAGACATTTTTATGTTTAATTATATACAGTAATTAATTTTTTAATATTTCTTGTTCCTTAAATTTCTTTCACTGAAATATTTTTTGGGATAGGAGCTACTTCACTAAATTAGATTTACATACATGGTGAAGGGTAAATAAGATTCAGCATAAACGCACCAAGTACTCGTACTTGTTTAATGTTCTTTTAGAATTGTGAAAAAATGCAAAACTTGCATTGTGATTATGTTCATAATTTAACCAAATTGGTACTTGAAAAATGAATATTAATAAAATAAGACGGAAAGTTAGAAATGTTAGGGTATTTGGGCAATTTTTCAAAATCAAAATTTAAATAATTTTTTGAGGAATTTTAACCCAAATAATTAAGTAATTCTGGAACTATAAGGTGATTAATTTTTTAAAAATAATATATCATTAACTTTATATAGAAATGCCTTAACTTACATGTGCCCTTTCTTTGCAGGCAAAGGAACAAACTTAATAAAAAGTACAGTTTTGTAGTTGGAAATTTGTTATTAACGCATTGTCTTATTAGATTTCCTAAGCAATATCATATTGTTACAACTTTTTTAATCTTTTAGAGGTGAATAAGAGAATCATTCATCGGAATATGTATAAAACTTGAATTTAAGGAACAATCGAGTAAGGGCCTTCCTAAATTATATTTAAATTTTTTTTCTGTATACAACTAAAAACCTTATTATTAAAAAAAACCTTATTTAGTTCTAGAAAAGTGGCCATTGATATAATATGTTCAAAATATCGAAAAAAAGTCAAAATTATTTGTGAGCAGCTTATTCTAAAAACCCTAGTGAAAAAAAAATCACAATTAGTACGATTATGCATTGTACGTGTGAGTTTTTGAGATTTGTGATCCCGAATAACCCCGCTATTTTAAGAGCCAATCTCAATTAACGTCCCTAATTTTAATACAATAATACAACGGTTAAAAAATACAAGAATCCAAATGTTTACCTAAAAGCACAACAACAAGTATAAACATTTTATAAAACATATAATTATATTTTATTTACTACACTTAATTACAGAGCAAATTCTTGTTCCTTTTTCTCTGAGCACACATGTATGTATACGAGAACAAACGCGTTAAATATTCAAATGACTATTAAGGTATAATTTAAACATTCTCCAGTACGTGCCAATTTTGTATTTTTTATGTAAGCATATACATGTCAACGTGTATACGTATAAAATGAAATTAAAATAAAACTACATAATGTGTTTAAATAACAAAAAATAATGTATATAATAATACAAAAAATAAAATCAATATTTTGTGGCGAATAAAAATGACCGGAAAGTAATTATTTTTGTTTCTCACCCTCGTCTTGTTATCATGAAACTGTGAAATAGAAGTTGGTGTTCGATTTTAGAAACGGCACTGTAAAAAGATCGCAAGAAAAATCATGACTTTAATATTACACATATTTTGTACAATTAATCAATAACGAATATTGAATACAAAATACCCTAAAAAATATTTCTTCTCATTTACATAAACTGGCCCTAATTAAGCCGTTTATTTTGAAAAAGCCATAAGTAAGCTTTTCAACAAAAAAATATATTAATAAATGTTAAAAGCTGCTACGGTTTATATTTATCGCAATTTAAATTGGGGAAAAAAAGTATTCTGAGATACTAAATTCAAGTATGAATTTCGAGTTTTGGTCTCAATACTTTTATAAGCTTTGAAATACAATTTTCTAAATATATGCATCAGCTTGAAAGCTTACACCACTTTCAAAATAAAAAGCTCAATTCTTAATTTTATTATAAGCGAAAGCGAAAAGTGTAGCATAAACTAACAACATTTGTTTTATATGTCAGACAGTCATAATTAGTTATAATTTTTTACACATTTGAGTTAAAAGTAACAATTTTTTTAGATTGCAGCTACAGTGCACTGACACTGCAGTGTATGTTTTAATAGTAATTATCATGTTACTTTCCCTCCTTTTATTTAAATAATGGTACTTTGAATGTTGGAAAAGGGCGCTTAAATGCTGTCAGATAAATACTCGGATGTTGCAGAAGATGCAGGTAAGTAACATCGTAAACATGTTGGTAAGGAAGGAGATCAGTTGTTTAATATTGGCTTATTGCTGCTCGGTGTATTTTTTTGTGTGGTACTCTCGTTGTGTTTCTTTATCTTTTTTACTCAACAGAAAGAAAATCGAATTTGGCTTCTCATTCAAGAACATAGCAGAGCTGTTCTTTTACTATCTTTAATGCATTGTCTCACTGTGAACAAAAATATTTTATCCAAAAAAAAAAAAAAAACAACAGTTAACACAAATCTTAACTTTTTGTAATATATGCTGTTGATATTTGTGAATTTGTGTTGTTTGCGAGAAATTGCCAAAAAGAATAATTAGTTTTCAAATAGATGAAAACTTTCCGAATATTTTACAACAGACTATAATTTAGTGCATACCAGAAGAACAACTATGTGTACGACAACAGAACGAAAAAGATCGTAGTTATGTCATCATAAAATAAAACTTATTATAAAGTAAAGCTGTCAAAAATGTAAAAATAAAATATTCCATTTTAACGAGATTGGTGTACATTTGCGTATTTTGTTTGTATCTTAGAAACGGATGTTAGTAGGACTTGTAACTTTTTATGTCAGTATAATGAGGGTTAAATGAATTTTAAAATATTTCCTCTAGCTGTTAAATATCGGGCTTTTTTAAGCCGGATAAAAATTTATTTTATAAAAAATAACACTAAAAATTAAATCTTGATGAAAAAATGTTTCTTTTTATTTTCAGTAAACTCTGTAAAATTATTATGAATAAAATCGTGCTTGAACAACGCTATCAAATCTTCCTGTATACTTTGAAAATCAATCATCAATTTGAGCAACATATAGATGACTTCGTGATTTTTTATGGTGCACATTATCGTCCGTCTGAGCAACATAATACGGATGGTCGAACTGTGGAAATATTTTGTACCACATACCTTCCAGAGAATGCAAAAACACTAACACTTCAAAGGAATGTGCGTACTGAAAAGAATATTGCTGCTGTAAACGTAAGTGTGGAAAAAGATTTATCGATTCGTCGTAGGTCGCAGGAATTGGGGCTCTATCCGTCCACTACGTGGAAATATTTGAGCAAAGATCTTGGCCTAAGCCCGTTTAAGATCCAGCTAGCATAGGAATTAAAGTCGTTCTTTCGGCGATTGGGCTTTAAAGCAGTTAGGAACTGAGCCGTTGTTTTATCGCCAAATTGTGTTCAGCGATGAAGCCTACTTTTGGCTTATCGGGTTTGTTAAAAAGCAAAATTGCCGCATATGGAGTAAGACTAATCCACAACATACCATACAGACTCCATTGTATCCAGAAAAATGCACCGTTTCGTGTGGCTTACACGCTGGTGGTATCATCGACTTTATTCCTTCAAAATGAATCCGGATCATACTCTACGGTAAATTGAGATCGTTACTGTACTATGATTAATGATTTTTTGTTTAAAAATGTAAATGACATTGATCCTGCTAAAATGTGCTTCAACAAGATGGCATCACGTTTCACACGGCGGCTGCAACCATGGAGGTATTGAAATCAAAGTTTGGCGATAAGTTGATTTCGAGAAATGGACCTGTCAGTTGGCATACAAGGTCGTGCGGTTTGACACCTCCCAATTATTTTCTGTGGCGCTACGTGTAGTCACTGGTTTATGCTGACAAACCTGCAAAAACTGACGCTTTGGAGGTCAACCCCGCTCGTGTCATTCGTGTCATACGCCCAGCAGTACATGAAATTCATTTTTTAAATATTAATGCCATGTTCTGTTCTTTCGTATAAATAAATTCTTCATTACAATTTAATTTTTTTATTATTTTTAACAATTTAAAGATCTATCGGGCTTAAAAAAACAACCTTTACATACACTCGTAATTTTTATTTTATATGTGTGTTGCGTTAGTAGGTTTTAAAACTCTCTTCAATATTTTCTTACAAAATTAGATATTCTTTTAATTTTTTTTAATTTTTGTAAAGGAAATTGTTGATAAAAAACTAAACGAAAAGAAAGGAGAGGTTTGAAAAAATAAAACATAAAAAAAATAATAATAAAATAGATATTTTTTAAATCCAAAGACAAATAACTCTTCTCGTTATTTTATTTAACACTGGTACTCCCGGTGTGCTTCGCTACCCACAAGGGAATAAGCATCTCTCTACACTCTTTCAATTCAGTCAGCCTTTTAATTGAGTATTGACCATAATAAGAAAATTTACCTTATATGGGCAGGTTATGAAAACTAATATTTGAGTTGCTTGGACAAAATTACAAGACTTTGTCTATTCACTCTTTATGAAGGATGCCATGCCCACAATTCCAATATATACTGTTTTTTCAAAACTGTTTATATTGATATGAATTTATTAGTGCAAAAATTCATGTGTCAATAGCTACACATTACCAACAATTTTAAGCTGCTATCTGATGCAGTTATCAAACGACAGTATCATAAATTGTTAATTTGAAATTTAAAAAATGAAATTACTCTGTTTTACTAAACGCATATCCGGTAATAAATTGTGGAAATTCCAGGATAATCGGTCCACTGGTATAGACAGCTTATTGACAGACAAACAAACATACAAGCAAATACATCTTGTGCTTTACATATATTTATAAACTTAAATTTACATGACTTAATGCTTTTTTCCCCTATATGTATTATTTTACAAAATTTTTTCTTCATACATATAAATTAATATATATTTTATATATAAAATAAACACAAGTAGAATCTTTATGAATGTATCTACTATTTAGAATTTTATTTTTTTAAACTACAAAAAAGTAAAAGTAAATAAGAATATTATTAAAACAAAAAGCTTAACATTCGTTAGGTCTTGAATATTTATATATTTTATTTGTGTTTCTTCATTCTCTTATAAAAATTAAGTTTTATTATTTTTTCGTAGACTGCAACAACTCACTTGTAGGGATACAAATATATATGTGATTGTATGAGTTTTGTTAGCGTGCGTAGGAATATTGCTAAGGATTATTTATTGCAGCAAATAAATAAAGCTTAACGGTTAATTGTGCCCCATTGTGCTGTTAAAAGTTTTGACATTTATTGTGTTTGTTTTTAGATGCTGTAAAACTACTCACTCTCTCTTATATGTGTAGATTTATGAAAAGTAAACGTACGTGTTCTATGATGAATGAATAAATGTTAGTATATCAGAGCTGCAAAATTAATACTAATAAAATTTATAGCAAAGAATTTAAAAAGAAATACTTTTTGTGGTTGAGTTGCACTACCATAAATTATATAAGGTATTTAAAAAATGTTTTCTTAAATAAACCTATATTTAATTGAGCATTGAGTCAACATTAGAAAATTAAATTAAGGCCCATTATAACAACTTAAGGTAGAATTTAGTTGCCCGATAAATGGCTGTTCATTATTATACATGAAATTTTTATCTATTATGAATTATTATTATTAGTTTTATTAACAAAAAAAATGGAAGTTTTAATAATACAAACCCATTTAATGGATAGACAAAGTCCTACTTTTAACTAGCGGCCAGTTATAACAATGGCCCTAAGTATACTAAATTTAATAATAATCGCTTTTTTCGAATATAAATTATTAAAGCGAAAATTTATTATTGATAATAATAGTAATTGGGTTGATAGATTGCATTGTAATATTTTTAATCAGTATACAACTTCATTTCAAATATTCTAAAAATGTTGTATTATTGATTTTATAACAATACTGAGTCTAACTTATCATCTATCTAATTTAAAAGGTCAGTTTTTAAAATCGATCAGCACGAAAAGCTTCTTTAATGGGTCGTCTTCGATATGATGAGCGCTTGTAAGATAAGAAAATATATCACAAATTGTTTGTGAAATTCTTTGGCAAATTTATTTCTTTTATAGTTTTGTAAAGTAAAATTTTAACTTTAAAATTAACTTTAAATTAAAATTTTATCTTTAATTGAGTTCAGTTAATTATAGAATCAATAGTATAAGGAAAGATTTAGTTAAAAATAAATTTTGGGTGGGCATACATGTATGCGTATGAGGCATTAAATCGAGGTAAGGAAAGTTAAAATAGTCCCGAGAGCAATTGTTCTTAGTCGCAATTTTTTTAAATAAAATTTATAGTAATGGTATTGCAAAAACAATAATCTTTATTTATAAGTCAACTTTATTTGTCCAAATGTCACTCACATCAGTACATTCGTATGTATATAAAATTTAAATTCTTAACCTTTATATAAGATCAGTGTTTACAGATAATATTTCAAATAGTCTTACAAAAATTTTCTAGTTACTAAAATAGTAAAAAAGTGTTAAAAAACATGATCATCTCTAGTACTTTTTTGGTTATTGCATTGTTCGAAAAAGAACTTTAAGAAACATTAAGTTAGTGTTCTGTAATAAAATTAAAAAAAAAAAAAAAAAAAAAACAGTTCACAAGTACAGTTCCTACTAAAAATACAAAATACACAAAGATTTCTTTACCGTTTGATTAAACCTTAAAAATACAAAACGTTTGAGAATTAATAAACTTAAGACTACAATAACGTACCAGTCTGCGAAGTGATCTTACGAGTGAGACTCGTCTTGTGTTTACTTGTCTGACTCGTCATCTTATTTTGATAAGTAGGCGTTGATTTTTCCAACACCTCCGCTATTTAGCGTTGATCCCAAACAATTACCGCGTAGGTTAAAAACATAAATTAGGAAAAGAAACCATTTTGGAATGCAAACAGTTCCAGGTAACTTTACATTTACCGAAATGTTCCAAATAAAATGTACTACTCTTACATATTAATCAATATAGCAATAAATTAAATCCGTTCCGTATGCATAAAAATCTCCAAATAATTCAGTACTCAAAGGCTTAAAATGCCTTTAAAAAGGTCTTTTAGGAAATTTTTTAAAAATGCTTAACCTATTAAGAGCCCATGAGATTTCTATGTAAAATTATATATAGAAAATATTTTTTTCATATTTCTTAATTTACTGTCACCAAAATATTTTTACTTAAATACATGGTAAGGATTTAGCAATCTGTTAATTCTTTTTTAAGTTGATTTTATTTTTTCTATAAAGCAACAATTAAATAGCAGTAAAAAAAAAATTTGAACTTGCTGCCATCTTCATAAAAAAATCAAAAAAATAAATGAGAAAATTAAGGAAATAAAAAATATTTAATACTAGAATATTTTCATTGCCTAAGAAAGAGTTTGAATACCAAATATTTTCTTCAGTTAAAGATTTTACTGCAAAGTGCAGCTAAGCCACGACATTTTTCTTTACACTGCATGACTAACCATATTTTCGACTTAAGTGGCCATAATTTCTTATAGTAGGGACTTTTGTAATTTATTTATAGCTGTTTTGTCTAGCCTTTAGTTTACAGTTGCTAATAATCTTAACTTTATCGTTAAATATATATTTTTTTATAAAGTAATTTTTCTGAATTGAGAAAATTTATAGAGCTACATACTTATCTGTGCCACTGTACATAAGTGAGTTCAATTTTGTCTAAACATAGATACAAAAAACTAAATTAAACAAAGCTAAACAGTGGCAAGACTTATGTTGGCATTTGTTTATTTTACCGGGAACATATGTAAGAATATGCAAGCTTTTCGTTGGTTGCTGATTGTAATTTTTTTTCCTATTTTTTGTTTTTCTTTTTTGAGGTGCACAAGCACGAAAATGCGTGATTGTGTAGTTGAGAGTTTGAACGTGTTTTGTGGGTAAAACTACATATAGACAATCTCAGGTGAAAAGCTACATAGAATTATACATCTATACGCAGATAACTTCTGTGGCTTCGAAAGTTTACCAAACAAACATTAAAAAGTTTTTCTAGTTAAAAAAGTTTCATTTGTTTTTTTTTTATGCATACATATTTTTTTCTCATAACTTTTATGTTTTTTGATTTTATGTTAAATTTATAAAAACACAAACCTATACAGAGTTCAAGAATGTGTATATATATTATTATTCATAATAAATAGCCGTTTTAAAACTTATATTATTATTGGTTAATATTTTATATTTTCCTATTTAATACAATTAAAAATAAAATATATTAAATAACTGAAATTTATTTGATTGTACGTAACTAAAATTTGTGTTTAACTAAAATATCTGTATCTATCGTATTTGTTTTAGGAGATGCCAGTTAATATTTTGAATGGAATGGAACAAAAAGTATCCATATTAAAAAAAATAATAATAATATAATAAAAATAATAATAATAATAATAATTATAATAATAATAATAATAATAATAATAATAATAATAATAATAACAACAACAACAACAATAATAATAATAATAATAATAATAAAAATAAAAATAATGATTCTTCGATTGCTTCTACATCTTGTGGAATTTTTTTATGAAATTAATATAATTTTAATATTTCTTAAAAAAAAATCTAATTCTTACGGATTATGTGTCTTATATTTTCAAATTAGATGGCAATTTCTTTTAATTAAAAAATTTTATTAAATTTTTTCAAAGATTTTTAATTTCAAGAATACCGAGTAAAGTTATATTTTAAAAGGCTTTAAAACTTTTTTTGTATGTCTAATAAATATAATATAATAAACTTTTTTCCACTTGCTTTATGAACATTGCACAGTAATTTAATACCATTTATTTCGGACATTATTCGTTATATCTTGAACCACAAAAGTATATTTGATTTTAATTTAATTTCACAGCAGAGGTGTTTCTGAGTGGAGCTGCTTACCGTCGATCCTCTAGGTTAAAGGATAGCTTCTGCGATAAATACATATTGCCAGCTATTTGAGTGTTACCAGCTATTTGGTGTTATATATTACCACAAAACAATGATTTTCATCGAGATATTCTTATAAAATGTTGAAATCATTCAGATAAAGGAGCTTTACATATAAATTCACGCAAAAGGCACAATATACACCAAAAATTTTTTTTACAAAAGTGGCTATTCAACATTTGTTTATCACGGGGGTTTTAAGCCCATTAAAGGTTATATAGCCAACACTGAAGGCTTTATAAATCCTTTAACGTTTTCTTAATCGGTGGCAATATTTGAATAGGGCTGAAGGTCATTAATAAGTACACTACGCCAAAAATAATATTTTAAGGTCAGCCAAAATTAAAAAAAGAATTGTAAGCCAATTTCCTTCAAAACTAAAAGAGATAAGATACATATGTAAGTAATATTTTTTAGATATCTTCAATGCCTAAGTAAATTTAAAAATCTTATAATCTGATTTAAAAATAAACTTTCTATTTCATTAAAAAAAATTTTAATCCCAAAGTACCCAACTTTTATGGTCTTGTGAGAAGCCTCCCTTATCCTGGGTTGACCACTGACAGCTCTACTTAGATATATGTCTGCTTCACCCAGGTAAAATTTCATTAAAATAACTTTAGTGGTTAATGAAATACCAAACTGTGTCTAAAATAAATCCCTTTTAAGCAACTTATACTGTGGAAAATAAGAGACACTTTGAAAAAAGTCTAGTAACTTCATTAATATTTGTATATTAAACTTACACGAAGTTAAACATATCGGATATATAATTTTTTTTTTCATTTTTTGCATTGCGAATAAAAAATCGAGAAGGAAATACATCGTAATATAATAACAGTTTTAAAAGTTAATGGATTGCTGTATAAGAATAGCAGCTGGAAGAAATTATAATGAAATAAAGCAAAATATATCTATTTTACCTCGCACTAAACAAAAAGAACTGTAGGTACAAAAACAAATTATATAAAATTTTTATTTTATAGTTCCTTCGTACAATTGGAGGCAAAATTAAGCATTCGATGCCAACAATCCTGGTGTGTCAAAACTGAAACTCGAGGCTTTCATAAAACTTTAAAAATATGATTTAGTTTCTGTTATAGATTTATCATCTGGTATAGGCACAAAAACTTTCTTATCGTTATTTTTACAATAATTTTATAACGATAAATAATCAACGTCAAAGTTTTATAACTCTCCGAAATTAATGCTGCATTCAACCTAATACCAATAATTGGTTGTTTGGTTCCATCGGAAAAATTAAAAACTTATATTTATGGCACCGAAATATTACAAATAAATATTAAGCAATCAAACATATTATAATCTGTTGACGTAATAATGAAAAATAATGTTAGTTTTTTTTAAGTTATCTCTGCACATTTTTTAAGCTTTCAGTTTTCTATGCAGAGTTTAAGAAATATTTCTAAAATAAATTTTATAACAGAACTAATGAATATAAATAATAAATAAACTTTTTTTAAAAAACTGTTTTAATTATTTTTAAAATTATATATATGATCATATTATAATAGCAATATTTTATAATATGGTAATAATGTAAACATAATTATGGTTATGAAATAAAAAAGTTATTAAAATTGATTAAGCGAATAATATGAAAAATATGACTTAACCATAACAATTTAACTTTATGATAATTAACATATAAAAAATTAATTATTTTTTTATATATTTATAAGTACCAGGTGCAAAAAGAATATTCATTTCGGTAATAAGGGCGTAATGATTTATAAGTTTTTGCTTTGAGGTTTTAAATTTCCCGAGCTTGGCTGTCATCAAGATGGCAACTACAACAATATACCTTAACCGAAGGATGTCATTAAGACGTCTGGGCTTATTTATTTTCTTTATTTGTAACCTTACTATCTAGTCTTCATTTTGTACTTGATATTAAAATAATATAAATGATAATTTTTTATTCATTTTTTTTTTCCTTTTGAAGTATAACTTTAATTGTATTTACACAAGATCAAGAGAAAGAACGGACTTAAAATAAATATTTTATATAATCATGAATACTATTTACCAATTAGCAGTAAAATATGTTCAAAAAACAACTTGCAGTAGGTGAAACATAAACTGTCATTTTAAATCATTTTTATAAGAAATAATAGAAAAAAAAAAAAAAACAAACAAAGATTTATGCTTAAATCGTACACAAATGTCTTCATATAACCATACAAAAACAAAATTATTTCCCTTTTGTTTAAGGAAAAAACAGATACAAAACATAAGCATTGAAAATGGCAATAAAACCCCTGATATTTGTAAACTAAAAGAAAAGTATTGAGAAATTTGCGTAAAACGTTTGTTAGTTTTTAGACATTTTTTCTTAATATATTCTAGAAAAGAGAAAGAAAAAGATTTATTTAAAATTTCTTTTTATTGCCTGAATATATAAAGTGTAAATTTGAGGGGAAAAATTGTTAAATTGGAAAAATTTTAAAATAAATGTTGTTGAGTACACAAAAAAACAATAAAAAAGACAATTTAATGATGTTTACTTTGTAAAATATTTAAAACTACTAATATATTTATAAATATGAAAATTTATTGCTTGAAATCTTTTTATACCCTTTACCACAAGTTAAAAAACGGAATATTTAAGTTTTTCATTCCGTTTGTAATTTCTATATCCATATTCGACCACATAAATTTTTTGTATTCTGAGTTCTTATACATAGCGAAGTCGATTGAATAGTGTCCTTCTATTCGTCTGTCTATCCGTGTTCGTGTTAAAATAAATTTTGCCAAGGCAGTAGATGAGCTAGAAAAAAAATTTATCTGACAAAATTTCGAAATTTTTGCTATTGAAGGTAAGCAACATTGGACCATGTCGCTTGAGGCGTGTCTCAAATTTTTCCATACCTTTTGGAACAAATCCAGTTTAGTGAAGTATCTGTAATCAAAAAATAAATATATGGGATGATAAAAATAAAAAATAAAAAATAGGAAAAAATATTTAAGTAAAAGCAGCTGCGCTTGTCCATATTTATGAGTGATGGGCCTTTGAACTTTTTTAATAGAAAAATATTATTGTGCGCCATATTTTTTAAGCTTTTCAAAAGATCTTGCAGAAAATAATTTAATTACTTGAAAACGGTTACCTTGTTAAAATCTCAGAGATGTTTTTGTTTTGGTTTTTGCATAGAAAACTCAATAGTCTTATATCTTAAGAAAAAGTGGGTAAATCAAAATTATATTAAGTCAAGAAAGACAAAGAGACAATAAAAACCAATTCAATTCATCACTACCAATTAAGGATTAGAATAATTATATTATAAGCAAATATCTATTTTAATTTTATACAAATAAAACGTATTACTGTAGCTGCTGCTCATATACCCAAATTTTATATAGAAAATTCAAAAATCTTATATCAGAAGCCAATATAACTAAATAAGAATAATATTAATTCAAAAAAGCAAAAGCAAAATGAAAATTTTCTATAAAAAATACAGTAACCATTCTTATTTTTTTTTCGTTTTTAGTTAAAACCCGTTAGTAATGATATGTTATTGAATTACACCTCGTTTTATATTTATTTTAGTTTATTTGAATGCATAACGTTAGAGTCACTTTTATTTCTTTAATTTAGCAATTTAATTGATCACTCCAAACTTAAGGTCTGAATAATTATATTATAAACAAATATGTAAAAAAATTGAAACATCAAAATTTTATTAGACAACCACATGACGTCGCCTTTTAATAATTCCTCCACTACCCCTTTTTAATAATTCCTTACCCAACGGTACTTCATCAATATCGCTCCGTCTGTCGAAGGGCAGACATTTTTTATTGGAAGGGAACTCTTTGGGTGTTACTCCGAATTGTCTAGTCCAGTTTATCGTCTCCTAAAAGTTTTTCCAACTCTTAAAATAATTTTTATGGGTAGTAAAACCCATCTGTTCCTCTTCCTATGAAAATCATAAAAATATAGTTTATAAATGACTTAAATTGTTTTATTTTTTTTAATGGCATTTGCTTAATTGAACTTTTGGCGTGCTTTTTTTTCAAATTTAATTGTTGTAATAAACTTTCTGATTGTTTTTTATTGCATTTGTTCATTACCAGATATTATAAATATTTAAAAGCCGTAAGTAATTAAACTAATGAAAACCCAATTGAGTTGCTTTAGAGCACGTTTAAAAAATATAATTTTTGGTTATAAAAATGTTGTCAAATAAATATTAAATCAGAAAAAAGATATATGGCTAGGAGTAAGGCAAATTTTGTCGATATTCGTTAAACGATTTAAACGCCAAGAACAGAAAACTGTAACTCTGATGAAAGGTCTTAATCTAAGTCATTTAAATCATATTAAGTTCACTCTTATAATATATATAATCCACTAGCTTGATAGAAGTAGTAGCAGGATATAGAAGTACTTGTGTACAAATCTTGAATTTTTCATGCCGATACCACAGAGAATTAAGTAGCAGAATTATCATCCGGTCTAAATCTAATATCTATAAGCAAAGTTTTTGTACTTTTTCTAAAGCATTAAAAAAAATTTTAACGATTATTTTTTAAGCAAATTAAAAAAAGCTAGGATTGCTATATTCGGCTATGCGGAATCCAATATACCTTTCACTATATTTGAAAGATCTGAAGGATCTCTTTAAAAGCTTTAAAATGATACCCATATTGATATCTTAAAAAATATGGTGCCCATACTTACTGTTTTATTAAAAGTTCAGAGGGCCATACCTCGAAATCGGAGTCTTTAAATTGCACGAATTTATGATAGATTTTTAAAACAAGCGTTTTGTACAAGCATTAGCTTATTAGTCATGATATCCCATACCTATAGATCATGAATACAAAAAAGTGGGCGAGCCACTTTAAAATTAAAAAAACTGCATACTACTCTAGCATCCAATAGCACAAAGAACTAGAAAAATAAATTTAAGAATTTAAGGTTGTCCCCACAGGAAACGTAAATTTATCTTTAAGGGTCTATCTTTTAAGCCATCTATAATTGTTATAAAGGACGAACGCCGCTGCAGCCGCTTCCATAAGGTATAAATAATAATATGTAAATTTATTTACTATTAAGTGATTAATATAAATAAAAAACATAACCGTTATGATAACAAGTAAAAGTATTCAAGTTTAAATTTTAACGGGTACCCCAGTAGAAGAAGAAATATAAAATTTGGTCGTGATATTAAGCGGTGCATTAATAGTTGATATAATTTAATAAATGAACATGTCCAAACTTTTGCATCGTTATAGATACTCAGTTTGAATTACCAAAAAATTTTAATTGCTAAATCGGCTATAAAAACAAGTATATAATTTGAATTTAGAAATTAAGGGCTGTTCCCAGAATTGTTGAAACTTGACCAATATGGCCCCATATTTTGAACCGTGATATACAAGCGCTTAAATAAGAAGAAGAAGAAGTATTAATATTTAAAATTATAAATTAAAAGGGGTTAATTGATGTATATGGCTGTTGAACAATTCTAGATAGGCGGTTAAAAATAAAAAGCAGCTGTATTGTTAAGTCCGCTTTAACAACAAGTATACAATTTTAATTTGAACAGTGCTTTTATAGTTAAAGCAATTTTATGTATGTGGCCAAACTTTTTAACCCTTATATACAGATAGCTGAAGTCTGTTGTGAAGTCGTCTCTTTTTTTTTGCATTTATTTTTATAAAAATAGTTATCTGCATTTTAAATTTCAGTTTAAATTATTACTTTACCATGTGCAAAAGTTAACCAAAAAAAAAAAAGAGAACCTTCTATATCATTTAAAAACATATTAAACAGAAACTGTAATGAATGAGCAAAAGATTTATATTATTTATTGTGCTACAAAAACAATAAAACCTTATTATAAATACTTCTGTGATGCACAAGAAGTTCTTAGAAATAAACTGAAGATATGTAATTTGTTATAAATAAAAGAATTTATTATAGAAAATTGCATCCTTGTATGCTGCTGCTTTCCAAATACACTCTTGTATGTTTAAGAACAAAAAAAAAAAAAAGAATTAAGGAATAAATTTCAAACAGTGATGAATGTATGACAATTAATAAAGACTTTAATTAAATAAACTAAGAAAAAATGTGTGTTTTTAAAATAAAATATTTGCAGAAGGAAAGGCAATAGTGTATCATAAAACCTCTAAATAAATAGTTTTTTGTTGCAAATTTTTCACTTAAGATTCCCTTATTTGTTCAAAAACAATCGTATGTGTATTATCAACATTGAAAGCAATTTGTATGTTGAGGTCAATTTGTGGATGTACATGCAATTGCCAATTATTTTGTGCTTGACCAAAATCCAAAGTGAAATAGAGCATATTAGACTTAAGATAACTAGGCATTCAACGAATTAAGGCTGACTAAATATTGTATACGTTTGTTTATTTGATATTGTGTCCACAGAAATGCATATTTACTAAACATATTCGCACATAAGTGTAGGAAGTGATATAGAAAAAATTAAACTACTGTTGCAACTGACGCTGTTAATCAGTAAATACGAATTGTTTGGTCTTGTGTCCATAAAGATGGCTATTCATATTTTTATATACTTAAGCTGTGCCTGCTATCCTCTCTTCACTTATTACAAAAAAGATCGTTTTCTAGAGCTTGACATCAATAACGTATGTATCTTCAACGTGTTTTATTGTGTTACTTGTTTTGTGTTTATTTTTGGCCAATAAAATTTCAGGAGAAAAACCAAAAATGTTGTCAGGTATTCAGCCATTATAATATACATGGAAAATCAGTGTTTGGAAACCTCAAGGATATGTGAGAAAGGTGGGTTAATTGTTCAGGATTGTTAGTTTAACATTAAGGTAAGCAAACCTATAAACAAAACAAATTTTAAAAATAAAATTTTTTAGTTCAATAAAAAGAAAATTAAATAACTTCACTTTACAAAAACTGCGAAAAAGCTTATAAACTAGAAAATAAATTGTTTTAATTACATGCGGGTGGGTAGGGACAACCAAATATAGCATAGGGTGACGCTTTTATTCCAAATCTTTTACTTAGCGAATATTAAAACAATTATTCTGCATTAATATCAAGCACAGCAAAATAATTTAGAGCAAATTTGATGATGTTTTTTTTTTTTTTTTTTTGTTTTCTGTTAAGGTCATGTCGTTGTTTTTTAAGTTTTCTTTTAGGCAGCTGTTTGTAGATATGCATATTTTTGGCTACCAACAAAAAATATAAGCATAGCGTTAATACATGTGCTTTAACTTAAATTACTAGAGTTGTTAAGTTATTGTCATAACCGTTGTAAGCGACAAACAACAAATCTGCATAATAATATTTTATAGTTCTGAAAAACAGTTGTTTGCGTATTGTTTTTAAAAAGTAATTTATTTATTTTTTTTAAGGGATTGAGAAAACAAATCTTGAAGTGTTCACATCAAACAACTTTATACAGTCCAATTTACTAAATTGAATTTGTATACTGAAATCAAAAATAAATTGTGTTTTATTCAACCTTTGTAGGTTATTTTCCATTGGAAAAGTGTGTTAAGTTTTTGCCTTGTGAACAGGGAAATCCCTTGTCTTCTCCATTTTCTAATTCCTCCGACAGTAGTAAGTTCAATTGTTGTAACACAATAACGACTTCCTGCTATAAAACATTCTTAATTTTATTTGAGATTCATAAAAAAACAAATTCAATTAAAAAATTATAATTTAAATTATGAAATATAAATTTGAAAAATAAAATGCAGTTGTTTATTTTTTTTTTTTAAGTTTTAAAAGAGCACTGTAAAAACTATTAAAATGAAGATTAAACTCTGAAAAATAATATAAAATAATTATTCCGGCCACTCAGTGGCATTGAAATCAACCCTTATAATAATGAGCTTATTTTGATCGAAATGTTTATAAATTCTTTCCTGTAAATTGTTTTTTAAAAATTAGGATACTAAAAAAAATTTAAATTCAAGTCTTAGAAAAAAAACTAAGAGTGAAACCAAAGCCGAAACCGTTTTTTTAATGAAAATCGTAAGGCACGAACCTACTATTCTATAAGTATTCGAGTTTAATTAATTCTTTTGTTTTGAAGACCCATTAATATATTTTTCTTATTATAAGTCTTAGAGAAGGTAGAATTCATGATCACAAATTTTTGTGATCACTATCGAGAATTTCCACTTAATTTCTAAAATATTGTACTTTTTTTTGTGAACAGATATTTTTAGATAAATATTTTTTAAATGTGCTGTGTGGATTAAGAATGAAGGCATAAGATTTGATTTTATTGTTTTAAAAAATAAAGGTAAAACTGAATTATTGGATAATAGAACATTGAAAGGCATTACATGCGTTCCCACATAATTTAAAATGAGTAAACTTAAATTATCGCACCAGATAGAAATTGCTTAATTTAAAACTTTTCATTTTCTTATGGTGGTTTTCTGTAGTATTTAGCATTTACTTAAATTTAGCAGTATAATTAAGTGCCATCAAATTATTAATAACTAAGTGTGGATGCTTATGCAAACAAACTAAGATGCTACAATTTACTTTTCAATGTACTTACCTTTTTTCATATCCAAAAATAATCTTAGTCTATAGGAAGATTAAGGGGTGGCTCATTTGAACTTTTGGTAAATGTTTTTTACTTTTTTTGCTTCATTTCGCTCTACTTTAACGTCAAGTGTGTTATAAAAGTCGACATTACGCTCAGTTGTTAAGAGTATTGCAGCTGTTATACCCACACATAGTTAGAGTAGGTCACATTTATAATTAACATATTGCCGCAGGAATAAGGGAAATACAGAGATGGTGAAAGAAAAGCTGTACAAAAACTGAAATTAATGAACAAAAAAAAAACAAGTAGAAAATAGTTGACTTAAGAGCATTTGCTGCAGTTGTTGGTAATTACTTTACTCCTTAAACAAAAAAATGGCTGCACAGGAAGTGCGATAGGATAATAACCAAATATAGAACGTGTTAAGTATATGTTTCAATAGCAACAGTTTAAGCAAATAAGAATTTGTGTGTTGTTTATAAAGAAAAGTACCGGAAATATGTTTATGCACATGTATGTTGTATGCTAAGGCATAAACGAGAAACACCATAAAACTATAATTAGAATATTAACCGTGTTAATTACGTTTTTACGGTTGCGAAAGATCGTTTTCATAATTTCCTATGGCATCACAATTTAAAAAGAATTAAAACAGAACTGCCTAATGTAGGCCGTGCTGTTAGTTTGTAATTTAAAAAATAGATTTATAGAGCGAATAAAAACAAATAGTTGTGAGAAGCTTAAACATATAAATTGAATAATTAAGTAGTTATTATACATAATTTAAAAAAAAAAATTTACGAAAAGTAATTTCTAAATCTCTAAATATTCTTTGTATCTAAAAATATTAATCTAAGTGTCCAAAGAACATTTGAACACACTTAAACAAATTTATATATATTTTCCTTTTTAAAAATATTATAAATTTTTCTTTTATATAAAAAGAATATTTCTTACTAAAATGAATTTACAGAATCTATCTAACATCGTTATTTTAAAGCAACAGCTGCATTTATAAAGCTAAATTTCAATAAATTGTTTGCACTGTTTAGTACTCTCCAATTATTGAACTCCAATACTGCACGTAATCGTGTTTAACCTAAAACTCAATATCGATTATTACTTAATTTTCCACCGTTGAGCATTTAGAATATCATCCATTTATTTTTACAACCCTTAATTAAAAAAAATTAATTTTATTAAATTTCTTGTAAAACTTATGTTCATATTTCAATAGAAGGATAAGGGGACAATTCTCAATAAACCCAAATTTATAAAAAGAAACTAATTACCCTATATTTTCTTCTATTTAAACCCAAATCTTTATTATTATTACTACTTTTGAGATTTTATAATAACATCTCAATTGAAGATTGTGATGAAATAATCAAGAGTCCCTTTAGGTTACTATAAAAGAGATTTTTTGTTAATTGATCACAAATCAATCCCCGTACGTGTACAAATAATAAACTGAGAATCTGCGTTTTAAAAATAAATTCATATTTCGTATAAAGTTACAAAATTTGATAATTTACTTTCCCTAAGAGACAAAAACGCTCTTAAGCTTAGAAGCATGAAACAGAAAAGAAATAAAAAAACAATCAGAAAACTTTAATTAACGGACATTATGGCATAATGTCATAACGTCATAACGTCCATGGATATTATAGAAATATTTTTTTTTTATATAAGAAAAATATAATGTTTCTGTAAACTGGCGTGCAGAAAGTCTTTAGTGAGCGAAGCTAGTGTTTGTTATATCATAGAAAAGAAAATCGTTGCGACCCTCCAATGCTACTGCACCCAGCCGATGCCGGCTATGCAGGAAGTCTTTGGTAAGCGAAGCCGTCGTTATCGTAGATATATATCATGGCAGTGTAGTAAAACTAACTTCCTACCAAAAAATTGGACTAATGTCCTTTTAGGAATGCTAAATTATTTTACTCGCTTACAAAACACATTTTTTTTAGAAATTGAACAAGGTCCTTGGGTGTAAAGAGAATACCTTAAAATACGTACTAATAATTTCCTGCATTTATCAATGTAAACAATTCTCAGTAACTGATTATAAAATTCTTATGCCTTGTTAAAATCATTAAGTTGATAATATAGTTGGGAAGTCCTGCCACCAAAAATGCTCTATTCTACAGTCTATTACATTTTCTGAAATTTTTTTCTTTGCTGTGGTCTACCCGTAAGAAAATTATTTTTAAACTTCAAAGGTAGATATTCTATAATTTATTCCTTTTCTAGGCCATCTGCAATTAGAGTTAGAATATAGTTTATCTAATGCAAAAAGAAGTGTAAAAAAAAATCAAAAACGTGGTTTGATTGTAATTTTTGTTAAAACATTAAAATTTTTGTATTAGATTTGAAAAATTTATCATTGTGTCCATAATGTTTCTATAATCCTCTAATGCAAACCGAATAAAGATTTCCTGGGGAGTTGGCCTAAGCGGCCAATAAAACGTGTACAGATGCTGGCTTCGCACACCAAAAAAGAAGAATGAACTTTAAATACAAAGTATTATGAATTGGTTTTATTATTACTTTTATTTTCAGTGTTATTTTATTTATTTATTTTTTCGTTAAGTCATAAGTTCATTGCTTAATATTGAAAACTAAAAACTTTTTTTTTTTTTTTGTAAATTTAAATTAAAAAGCTTTTTTTAAAATTTTGTCATTAGAAATAACGTATCTATGAATAAAGTTAATCGTCTACCGCAAATTTCATAAGAAAATAAAATTGAAAACTTACTCCAACGAATTCTGTTATTGGTAAAATATATTTTTTTTCCTTTTCATTTATTAACATATTTGTTATTCTTTCCTGTTTTTGATTTGTGTTAAAGTTAGAACCGAAAAGGAATTCAGAAGTAACTGCGTAAAAGATGTGGGAAAATATAATGTGCCAATGTCATTGCCAACTTATCAAGCTGAGACATAGAATATAGTTTCTTGCCATCAGCTTATGATTTATGTAAAAAGTTTCTTTTTTGGTAATTTTTTCCTGGAAGACGGGTAAAATATTGCTTTTGTAGATAACTACTTTCTACTTCTTTTTTCACTGATTATTTTGTTGCGTCTAAACCACAAATAATAGTTTTATTTCCTGCTGTGTGTAAAGAAGACATAAACCAAGTTCAGAGGCAAAAGTTCAATGTCTGGTTTTTTATGATTTTTAAAACCAAAAGAATAATTCAAAAAATTTAAAAAAGTGAATATAATTTATAAAGAATTTTTAATATATTTGTTATTTTACATATGTTGAATATACGTCAATTTTATATGAATTTCTACTGCTATTTAAGAGTCTTAGTTTTTGGCATTATCATAAATAATTAATTTTTTAATAAATAATTTAGAAAGTTATGTACCGGAAAGTGAAACTAAAGAACTTAGCGGCCTTAGTGCCAATAGTTTTCTTCAGCCTTTTTGAATTTAAGTACTTATTAAAACAAGAGAAAAAATATACGATGATGTTGAACCATTGTCTGATAATTTTTAAGAAATATTAACCAATAGTATTGGACTTTTTTTTGTGGTAAAATAATAAAATAAAATTGTTCTCTCATCGCTTAGTTTTCGGAAGGAAAAATTGTGATATAAAAATGGCAAAAAAATGTTTTAAATTTAATGATTTGTAAATACAAAAAATGTGTATTATTTTTCTGGTTTTGA
This sequence comes from Cistogaster globosa, assembly GCA_937654795.1. NCBI lineage: Eukaryota > Metazoa > Arthropoda > Insecta > Diptera > Tachinidae > Cistogaster > Cistogaster globosa. The sequence continues at coordinate 115,370,261 of OW569404.1, read as the reverse complement.
GAATTCTAGTGTGACCTCAACAATAAATTTTTTTTAATATAACTAAACTCATATAAGTTCTTTAGAGCTTTTTATAGACACTAAAATCATAGCTAATATCAAAATTTACTTAAAATAGTAACCGTAGTATACATCTCACTTTGTTGGTAATTTTGTTTTAATTTTACTTGAAAATATAACTGAAACTTTTTTTCAATTAATGTGTACAAATTATCCATTCTACTAAAAAATTTTTAATATTTAACTTGTTAAAAATTTCGTTAAAATAATTAATGTGTAGTTAAAACTATGAATTTTATAGTTTTTAATATCATTCATTTCTGAATCCATTGCTAAGTTTTTTGAAAACTTTGCTTACTTAGTAATACCTTAAGTTAAATTTCACTTCCTTCTTTCCTTTCTTTTCATTGTTTCTTCCTTATTCCTTTTTTAGTTTCTTATATATTATTTCAGCTGATTATTTGCTTGTTAATAACAATGTGTTTGTTCCTTTTTAAAATGTCATTGGTATCATTGTTGCTGCTTAATGTTTTGCAAAAACAATCTACAACATGTGCAACATATACGCTACTCTATGCGGCATCTACAACACATGTGATTTATTTAACAATATCTTACCTACTATCACTTTGACTCGACAATGAGAACACATTCGTTTGCACCATATATAATTCTTTTATGTTAAATTTTCTTTTTCCTTGCAGTTGATTTTAATGTATTTTTTTTAGTTTTTTTAATTCAACGATTTTGTATTTTGTTCTGTGACTTAACTTGATTGAATTATTCCGCTTCATGTAAGCATTTGCAACGACAGCAGCAGTAAAACCATCAACATCAGCAAATGTGAAAAACATGTGAAACAAATAAATAAGTTAAAAAATGCTATGAAAAATTCGCACATAAACTACACACTAATACAAAGTTTATTTAAAAGCAACTTGAAATAGTAGAAAATAAATGTAAAATAGCACGAATGTTAAATTACAAATTTTCTTTTATACATTCATATTATTTTTTTTTCGAATTCTTAATTTCATTCAGCTGTGTATGCATCCATTCAAAAAATTTGTTGACTTAGTTAATTAAGTTTGTGTAAATAATTCTACAAACGGTTTTGAAACTTTTTTTGTTTCTTTTTTTTTTTTTTTTTTTTCTTTAATATTAATAAGAAGTGAACAAGCTTTTAATCAAATAGTCACAATATTTATGTTCCACATGCAATATATTATTTGTGTAGCGAATCCAAATCAGATTTTGCATTTAAACTTTCATTTTTGGATTTTAAATGGCGTAACTTTCGCACAGACCAATGGGTTTACTAAGCAAACATATTTATTTCGAAAATAATTCTAATTATTAATGAATTTTAATTTGCTACCCATGATTTTTCTAAGGTCGGAACAGAAGAGGTTTTAGCATCTCTACATCTGTACAGTTAAACAGTAATGGGGTCCATTTGTGTAAATGAAATATTTTTTTAAAAGTGTTGATGTACACATTATTCGTAAAAATTTGTTATTGTTATGCAAGTATAATGCTACACATTTTGTTTTTATAATTGGAAAATTTTTAACACTGTATAAAGACCTCTGCAATAAATATTTAAAAACACTTTTTTCTAAATTTGAATTTTAAGAAAATTAGAAATGACACACAAAGTCGCATGTTGAAGAGTGGCCGAAATTCATTTTTCTTCCTGTCCGCCGATTTGAATATTTTTTTGGTATTTTGTGATCAGATATCTGAATATTATTATTCCGTACAATATTAGACTGATATATTTATTATTTGTTTGGACATACACGCTCGAGGCTCATGTATGTTTGCTTGTTTGAGATGGCATGCAAATTTACTGTATATTCAACGTTTTGGTACAACTACAGTTAACTTATTATTTGACTTTGTTGTACATTTTCGTAATTGACAGTTTTCTTAGATGAGACCGGAATTAAAAATAATGAAAAAGGTGCCACATAAAAATTTTCGTCAAACGAAATATAAACAACATTAAAATTTTAATGTTCATCAATTTCAGTGGACTGAATCTTTTTCGCGCTGTGGAGCGCTGTTAAACAAAAGATGTAAAATTACTGCTTGAAATCTAAGCTTAAAGCTAAAAAAAAATTCAGCGACTGCTACCAGCTCCTTTCTACAAAAAAAGAAAAAAAAACTAAAAACGGTAAAGTGATAAGATAACAAAACGTGAAATTTCGTTCATGCATGTTGTTGTTGCCATAATTTTTTACTGTTTAAAATTATTGCATAATGTAATATGTGTACATACCAGTCAATAACTGAAATTCAGAAGAAATTAAAGTTGACACTGGGCATAAATATGCACGCAGTGAAGCAAAATATGGGTGCAACGATGGCAATATGGCAAGAAGGTTTTCGAAAATCTACCTGAAACTGCAGACATAATTTTCATAAAAAATAGTTAACAAATTTCTGATATATATTTCGTGGTAATACATGCCTGTAACTGTGCATAAAATTCTGGTGAATGGTAGCAAAGTATAGCAGAAGCTATTCTGTCAATAGGCGCTTATTCAATGATTTAATTTTTATTTTTTACATTTTAATTTATTAATTGTATCGGGTATGCTGTCCAAAGAAGCTCAGAAAGCGAATAATAAAGGCTATAAAGCGTATAGATTACATCATTTGCAAAGAATAAGACGTGTAGCCACTTATGCAGATGTAATGAATAATCTTCTTTGTCTTTAGACCCATTTATAAATAGATTTCGCTCAAAGCTGCAAATCATAGATTGAATAAAGACGTTAAAAAATTATTAAAAGACTATGCTTAAATTACTTATTAATGTTTCTTCTATGGGAGATAGGCATTAAAATGACTAGACTATGTATTTAAATTTTATTTTATTAAAAAATTTAATTTTTATACTAAAGTTGTTTTTAAAAAAAATCAAGTTTTTGTCCTTAAAATCGTTTTTAATAAACTTTATAAGTCAACACATAAATAGGCTTATTTAAGATTTTACAAGTCTGGTAAACAAGTAAATTAAGCTTAAATCTATCTATTTAACTCAATTAAGTTTTTGTTTTAAAAATTTATTAAATGATTAAATATTTTGTTTGTTATATATAATTTTTTAAAAAGTTGTTAAAAAAATTGAGTGGGCTTAAAACAATTTGTTATATATTTTAAAGTTGATCATAGATTTTTTACCTCTAAACTATGCGACATCTAATGTACGAATGAATTGCGTTTAGGATTTTTTGGTGTAAAAAAATATTAAATTCGTTTTGGTCATGCTTTAAAACGATTTTTTATAAACTTTTAAATTAATTAATTTTAAAAGTTTTATAAATTAAAAACCTAAGCCTTTCCTTTTTATCATATCAATCATAGAAATGTAGAAAAGTAACATTTTGCTTCCCACCAAAAACAATGAATGAATATACATCAAACTACCTTTTTAAGAAATAAAGATTATGCTGTTTTTTATAACGTATCTAAAAGTAATTTAAGCAACTTTAAGTCATAATATATAACACTTTATTGTTTTTATGCTATTAACGTAAGTTTTATATATTTCTTTTTTAAGCTTAAAGGTACTACTTGTCAAGAACTTCGTATACATAAACATATCTAAGAATTAAGTAAAAAAAAAAAAACACTGCTCTAAGGTGGTATAAAAAAAATACACATAAGACCATAAAAATATCTTAAATTTCATGTTATCTTGCTTGAAGCGAAGAAACAATAAAAGCAAATTGTGGGTATATAAATGACTTATAAAGAAAAGTAATAAAGATTGTTAAAGATATTAACTTTCCTACATGCAAATAAACATATTGATCAGTAAACGTGCTGCCGGCAAAGGAAAAGTGTCCAAATAAAACAATAGAAAACAAATTGATCTATGGGGAATTTAAATATTTAAAAATACAAAAGTAAGGGATTGCAATAATGCTCTAAGTTATCGTAGGCAATGTGATGTTATTTGAAAAAATCTTTGATTATTGTCGTGTGTATTTAATTTTGGATTTCAACAACTTGCTTAGATCTGCAACTGTTAAGCCAAATTTGGTTTATTTGACCTGGAACATGATGTAGATCATAAATGTTCTTCTTTTCGTGTTTGTTTGTAGGTGTTTGTTTATTAATATTTTATTATATTAAATAAAACAGGTAAGAGTGCTATATTTGGCTATGCTGAATCTTATAAACCCTTCAACATACATGAAAATCTACCTTTGCAAGGTAACTCAAATCAAAAAACAAGTAATGGAGTGACAGAGATAAAAAAAAGGAAAAACATTGAGGACTAAATGAAAAATGTCATTTGCTTTTAATGTCATCTGCTCTTTACCATTTCCTAAAAGATCTCTTCAAAAAGTTTTAAATGATACCCATATTGGTATCTTAAAAATTATTGATTGTGCATCGTACATTTTTATAAAAAGTTCAGCGGTCTATAACTCGGAAAATATGGGCAAGCGCCAATTTTTTCCCTTGACCTTTTTTCTCATATTTGGTTCTCTGTCGCCCAACATATTAGTTTTTTTTTTTTGTTCCAAGTGATATGGAAAAATTTGAGGCAGGCAGGGTGTTTTGCATTCTGCATCGATGGATATGAACCGATCTTGCTGATTTTCAATAGCAAAATTTTCAAAACCAACTCTGATCAACTGGTGAATTTAAATTTTCTCTAGCCCATCCAGTGCCTTGATAAAGTTTATTTCAACACGAAAACGGACAGACAGACGATCAGATGAACATCGCTCAATCGACTGCGCCAAGCATAAGAACTCATAATATATGAACATTTTGGGGTCGGAAATGGATATTGTAGAAATTAGAAACTTAACGACAAATTTCGCTACATAATTTTTTTCACCTGAAATATAAGATGTAAAAATAATATATTGGATTGCGAAGAAAATGAGACAATAATCAGCTGCTCTTATTTCTTACACAAAAAATAAAATCCTTCAGAATTCAACATTTTTAATTTATCGGAGTATGTAATCAAGTATTTTTTTTATTATTATTGGAAAAATCTAAGATACTGATTTAAAAAACCAAAATGTCATCAGTAATAAATAAAAAATGAACTATAACTTTCTCCACTTTATCTCTTTATATTAGAAGTACGCCTTACGTTTCCTGCATTAAGAATTCGGCTTATAGCCGTCAAGTCTGGCAAGTAGGTATTGCAATCTGTTTGCAAGAGCATTAACATTTTAAAGTGTTTACCCATGACGTAAATAGGTGTCCTGAGATATTCTTGAAGAAATTAATTAAATGTACTTAGATCTCTAAACGCTACTTTACCCTTTTTAGATCAATGTCAGCTCCTTTATGGCTTTATCTGTACGAAACATACATTTTCTAATGACTTAATTGATCTTCCACTTCTGTTTATTTACGTTTCCATTCAACTAAAAAAAAGCTTTATCGCCAAACAAAATTTTGTACCAAAAAACTTACTAATGTTGCTTCTTATAATTATAATGCAGCGGTTACTAAATTTTAGATATGTGGAAAAGCAAACTATAACATTAATGCCAGTAGCTTGATTTTATTTTAGAGTTGCCATTCACGCATGTTTTTTAGCTACCTACATATATAAGAAAAATAAAAAATAATAGCATTCACATATCGCAAAGTTTCTTCTAAGAGTGTCAAAATATAATAGCAAGATAGGTATTTTTTCATTAAAAAAATTTAAATGGCATTAATTTGTATATAAAAAGTTAAAAAATGCAGTTTAATCTCAATGCAAGAAACAGTATATGTTCATAGAAAGCATAAAGAAAAAAATTTTATGATCTTAAAATTCGGCAAATTTATAAATTTATAAGAAAAAGACAGTTAAAATTTTTATTAAATTACTCGTATATATACTTGAGTTAAAACATCAACATACTGGAAACTATAAAACTCTTATTGTTTCCTTAACACCATTATTCTTCTTGCTATTTAAGTTGTCTATCCTTTTGTTCATAAAAAATGGTCACATTTCAGGCATTATATTTCTTTATTTCATAGAAAAATAATTTCGAGAAAACTTTTACTTGATTTGTTTTGGTTTGCGTTCATTTTACCTATCAGTTTAACTAAGAGTTTGTTTTTTTTTTTCTGTGTTGGCATTAAAATGTACTTAAGTGGTAGCGTGTACACGACAGGCATGCCAAATATTAAAAATAAAGCAAAAATATTAAAAGGAATGTCTTCATTTCTTTAGGAGTTTTTATGTGTTGTATATTCCATACATATGTATTTATGTTTTATTAAGGTATATTTGGTTTGTTGGTTTAGGGTCGTAAAAAAGAAAAATTATATTAACTTATAATCACATAAGAAAATAAGATATCAAATCCTTTTATATATCACTGATGGACAGAAATATACATACAATCATATTAATATTTCTATATATTCGTTTACATGCCTACAGTCATGAATATTAAAATGTACAGTGGAAAAGAAATTTTTTTTAGTTAAGATTAAATTATAAAAATATTTTCTTAATTTAGCAAACAGTTTAGTCCAGTCGGGTATTTTATTTAATAAAGGAATTTTATTTTTTTACGTAGCGAAATTTTTTTTGAAATAATTGAAATGGATGTGCAAGTGTATTTTTTGATGTAGATAAGTTAAAAAATTGCTTTGTTCTAAAAGGTAAAATATATAAGTTTGTTTGTAATACTATTAAAAAAACTGCAATTGTATTATTATAAAAACCGTACGTAAAAGAGTAATAAATTAATATCTTGATGCTTATAGCATGTTGCAAGTGTAATTCTAAGAACTTATTTACAATTCCAGTTTAAAATATCTAGATTAAAATTTTTTTTATTTTGTGTTGTTCTTATAGTAATGTTTTTGGTTGTCTTTATTTTCCTTTATTTTTGTGACGTGGTTAGGCTAATGGTTAGTGTCGTATAATTAAAATTGACCAACATACGAAAATTAATAAAACTGCCTGTGTTATTGTAGTTTCTCGTGTTATGCTGGATGTCAAATGTTTACACGGTTATGCATGAAAATATATTTTGTATTGAGCGTTGCCTAGTAGAAGTAGGACTATTGTTACTTAAGGATACTGAAACTGATGATTATTGTGTTTTATATATGCCATGCACGTGTCATTCTTTTTTTTTTTTTTTGCAAATTCCACATATATATTACCATTTCTTGTTATACATATATAAGTATGTATTTATATACAAAATTTTTTTGTTGGATTGTATGAAAACATAAAATCTGTATATGAAACCCACAGGTTTATTAAGGATTTGCTTTATTTGTTTGTGATATTATTGTTAAATAAATGTACATACATACCTTTATACGACCAAACAAAAAGCTTAATTGAAAATTTAATTTAATTTTAAGAAAATGAAGAAAATCCAAAAAGAAGCAGCTCAGAACATTTAATTGAAAAAATAATATAATAGAGTGTTTCCATGTTAGCGGTAGAAAATAAATGCAAAATCAATATATATGCGTATGTCTTCATTAAGGGGATAACCTTTAAATAATGTTGTAGAATATTAATAAGTATTTTATTGGAGGCAGTTATTACAACAGTGAAAAAAGAACGTTGTAACTTTCTTTTTAACATTGAAAAATATATTCCGCTGATCATGTGGACGTTTGATATATCTTCCCAGCAAGAAATGCTTGACAGAAACTAATACTAACACAATCTGTACACTAACACATTTGCAACAATTTTATATTGAACAGCGTTGCCGTTGTAGTGTTTTTGGTACTGAATTGGGATGAATTTTTTTTTAATAGACTAAATTTTATTTTTCGCTTGAGTTTATAGATAATAATGCAGCAAACTATAAAATACAGCTTACAAAATGTTTTGTAATTAAAATTGTGGCAAAGGTCAAACAAAATTTTTATTAAATTTGTTGTAAAAAGTTAGCCGGTTTTAAGGAATTTTTGAAAGAAAAAATAAGGAAAAGAAATTTCTTGTCAGTTGCAACTTTGTTTGCACCAAACAAACAAATTATATGCAAGAGTGAAACAACTAATATATGTTTTATTTTGTGACGTTTAGAAAATTGCGCATTTATCAGATAATTATAAAAGTGGTATGGTGATTTATTAAAAGCAAAAATTAAAGAAAAAATAAATAAAAACAATAAAAAATTTAAATAAATTTACTAGTTCTATGTGGAATTAGAAAGGTAAGTTGCATTTGGGATTGCAAGCAGTTGAAGTGCAGAGATTGTGTCCGATAAACCTGACACTGGAAACCCAAAACTTCATAGGCATGATGGGGATATTTAAAACCGCCACAGCCTTTAAGGAGTTAGATTTGAGTTAGAAAAATTGTAAATTGTTTTTTAATGAGTAAAACTTTTCCTTATTTGCTTAATTTTATGTATTTCTTTGATTTGCAGTCAGCAACAGTGTTTGGTAGAAACACTCAAGATGTGTGCCCCAACATCACTGTCGTCCAAAAGTGATCGGAAATAAAAAGGTTATATATAACGTTTACAAAACTATATTGGTTTAAAATATTTTTCCATTTAAGGCATTCCTTCCCTTTCAAGATTAGGTCCAGGGTCAAAAGGAAATTTAAGCCCGGCTTGAAAAACTTGAGGAAAGTATATGTGAGTATAAAATTATAATTTATTTTAATTTTTAAAAAGTTTTTCAATTCGTATTGCCTAAAAATTTTCATGAAGTGCAAGGTGGTTGTCAAAAAGGTTAAGAAAACCGTCTGTCGGCTGGCTGGGGAGACTAACGACTCAAAACTTGATGAAGTCGGCAGCATGCACCCTTTGCAGGACCGTCTAGCGGTGGAAGAGTTGGAGAGGAAGTTGGAGGAGTCGAAAGGTTTCACTGAAGCAATGATAAAGAACTTAAGTTCATGCTTAAAGTATTTTAATAATCTTATATTTATATTCTTTTAGACATCACATATAAATATGATTAAGGGGACATCGAAGGATGTCAGCACTGTGATGTGTTCAATTTTTACCGACCACCTACTAGAAAAATATAATTGGGATGGAAGGTGGGATAAGCAAGCCCTCTGAAAGCTCTCTTGGGTTAATAACTCCCTGCGAGGTATGTACTACAGATAAGTCAATCAAAATGTTATTTGTTTATTGCGTATTAAATTAAATGTACATATATTAAATGTATATCTTCTTTTACTTTAAGGTGCTTTCCAACAGCAAGGAGAGTTTGATTTTGAAAAAAGTTTGAAGAAGTCAGTATAGCGAAGCCACTATAGACTACAACAAAAAAAATATTTAAAGAGATAAGAATTAATTATTTTACTATAAATAAAGTCATTTTTATACTGTAAGATATTATTTAGATATTAAAAAAGAAACTTGTAGATATATTAGAAAATATTAAATTTTGTTTTATTAAAAAAGTGCGATATTTCAAATGAGGGTATATCCATCAAGTGTGATAAGACCTTCTGGTATCACTACATAGTAAACTGCAGTAGTGTGAGCAGTGCAGATATATGTATTTCATAATGGAAAGATTCATTAGTTAGAGGAAGATGCAAAATCACATGTACACAAAAGTTTCCATCAATTTTTTCATTTTTCCTTTAAGAATGTGATAGAAACTTTGCTCTACGCGATGATGGATATTTCCATCATCAGTGATTGTCATCCCAGCAAGAAATGCTTGACAGAAACCAATACTAACACAATTTGTACACTAACACATTTGCAACAATTTTATATTGAACAGCGTTGCCGTTTTGGCTTTTTTGGTACTGAAATGGGATGAATTTTTTTTAATAGACTAAATCTAATTTTTGGCTTGAATTTATAGATAATAGTTCAGCAAACTATAAAATATAACTTGCAAAATGTTTTATAATTAAAATTGCGCCAAAGGTCAAACAAAATTTTTATTAAGTTGGTTGTAAAAATTTAGCCGGTTTTAAGGAATTTTTGAAAGCAAAAATAAGGAAGAGAAATTTCTTGTCAGTTGCAAGTTGTTTGCCAAATCATATGCAAGAGTCAAACAACTAATATATTTTTTATTTCGTGACATTAAGAAAATTGCGCATTTATCAAGTAATTATAAAAGTGGTATGTTGAATTATTAACAGCAAAAATTAAAGAAAAAATAAATAAAAAACAAAGAATTTAAAAGAAATATACTAGTTCAATGTGGAATTAGAAAGGTAAGTTACATTTGGGATTGCAAGCACTTGAAGTGCAGAGATTGTGTTCAAAACTTGATAAAGTCGTCAGCATGCTTCCTTTGCAGAACCTTCTAGCGGTGGAAGAGTTGGAAAGTTGGAGGAGTCGAAAGGTTTCACTAAAGCAATGGTAAAGAACTTAAGTTCATGCTTAAAGTATTTTAATAATCTTACATTTATATTTTTTTACATCACATTTACATATGATTAAGGGGACATCGCAGGATGTCAGCACTGTGATGCGCTCAATTTTTACCGTCCACCTACTAGAAAAATATAATTGGGATGGAAAGTGGGATAAGCAAGCCCTCTGAAGGCTTTCTTTGGTTAATAACTCCCTGCGAGGTATTTACCACAGATTAGTCAATCAAAAAGTTATTTGTTTATTGCGTATTAAATTATTTATACATAAATGTATATCTTCTTTTACTTTAAGGTGTTTTCCAACAGCAAGGAGCGTTTGATTTTAGAAAAAGTGTGAAGAAGTCAGTATAGCGAATCCACTACAGACTACAACAAAAAAAATATTTAAAGAAATAAGAATTAATTATTTTATTATAAATAAAGTCATTTTTATACTGTGAAATATTATTTAGATATTAAAAAAAACATGTTTATATATTAGAAAATATTAAATTTTGTTTTATTAAAAAAAGTGCGATTTTTCAAATGAGGGTATATCCATCAATCGTGACGGGTATATCCATCAAGTGTGATAAGTACTTCTGTCATTACTATATAGGAAACTGCAGTAGTGTGAGCAGTGCAGATATATGTATTTCATAATGGATAGATTCATTAGTTAGAGGGAGATACAAAATCACATGTACACAAAAGTTTCCATCAAGTTTTTCATTTTTCCGTTAAAATGTGATAGAAACTTTGTTCTACGCGATGATGGATATTTCCATCATCAGTGATTGTCATTTGATGGATCAAATGATGGTCACTGTTCTTGTAGGGATTTGATGGATCAAATGATGGTCACTGTTCTTGTAGGGTTGCTACTAAAAAACCTCTGTGTGACTTATTCTTATGTTAGAAATATTAAACAATTTTAATGTATTTGGTTTTTTGCTGTTTTCTGTGTCAGTGATATGGTGCATCATTTTGGACCGAAATTTTTAAACTATTTTGATTTTTATTATTAAACTATAGAACTTGTTATTTTTGTTGGACGTTACAGCCACTGAAGTAACTACACACATGCAAAATCTTTATAGATCTTGTTTTCCATCAACTTCAGTACCATTATTTTTTATCCGATTAAAGCAGGCTTAACATCACTAAACATGATATATAGAAGCCTCTCAAACAATATACAATATAATAGTTTTGCAATTTTATAACTTTACCATATAAGTTTTGATCCAGTTTTCTTGGAAAAGCAATGCACCGCTTTTCCTTGTGGACATTTTCTGTGTCCGAATTTACTACCTTCTTTTCCTTGAGTTGTATGTTGACTTCATTATCAAAAAACAAAAGTTAAGATAACTCTTCTGATAAATACCTCATGGGGTGACTAAATTTGTTAAGAGTTTCTTTTGAAATTGTATAAGATACCCTTTCATACGATCTTAGAAATTTTAAGTAGCAGAGATCGTGATAAGAAGATGTTACAGCTACACTGCAGTGACGCCATGATTTGACAGAAACAGCTACTATAAATAAAGAAACATCCCTTATTAAGGTAGTCACATTTTCAACAAATAATTTAATTTGTGATCATATTAAGGCAAAAAATTGCTCTCGGCATCCAGCGCGCTTCACGCATTTCCTACCTAGTTTCTTGGCACTGCGGAAGAAATCGGAAACGTTATACTAGCGAATCAGAAATTAGTGCAACTTACTTACTTACTGATCCGTCCTGACTCTGAATATGCTCTTCGTGGAACTTCGAGCTTAGTCGGTAAGGACTAAATTGCTTTAATCGCGACAAAATTTGGTTTACATATATTTTATTATAACTAGAAAAAAAAAACTTGTGAGTGGGTGTTCAAAAATTCTTAAATTGAAAAAAAAGAGACACTCTAATATTCAGTTGCTTGGGTCAATGACCTAAATTCAAAATTAATTACTTTTTACAGCATACCTAAGTTACTCTATAAAAAATGCATTCCAAATCTTTAATGTTTGCTTTCCAAAATAGTTTAATCTTCATATAGGACAGATCTTATAATTCTAATTAAACTTTTAACTTTATTTGAAGAACTGACAACACCAGCAACAAAGTAAGTCTGAGTAAGTATTGTTTTTATCAGTAATGTCCAGTAATAAAAATGAAATTGTATTGTTAGAGTTTTACAGTTAAACATTTTACTAATTTAAAAGAAGAACTATTCGTTTTTTAGGATGCCGTATACAAAGTGTAAAAGCGTTACGATATTGTTTTCATTGTTTTTCCATCTGTCACAGTCTTCTATATCTGGAACCATAATTTTTAAATTGTGATGAGCTGACAAGAAAATTATGCAAAGTGTCAATAAAATTGTGTGCGTTATAGCAAAAAGATAAAAAAGGTTTTAGAGCACAGGGTGTCCCAACATTGACGTGTTTCTTATTTATATGGCTTCAGTTTTTTAACCTAAATAGGCAGATACTAAGAATTTACGCAGATAATAAATAAATAAATTGTAAATTAAGGAATGTTTGGAAAACAACGCAAACTTTACGAATGCTACCTAATAATAAAAAAAAAAAAAAACTGATCTTAAATATTAAAGGGTGTGTCCAAAGCGCTCATATACTCACTTTAAACTGACAATTAGCTCGCATATTATGTATTTTTCGGAGTGTTTTAAAGGTTAAACTGGAGCGACACGTAATCTTGAACAGTAATTAAGAATGACTTGACAACATTGGGCTTCTCTTATCAAAAACTGAACATGGATGTCTTGCACACTTTCTTAGATTTATTTCAAGACTTTTTTAAGTTTCTTGTATCAAAGTTAAAAATTTTTTCTTGAAATTACAAACTTTATCTTAGGACAGGTACTTTTTGATTACCAATGCATAGTTTCTAACTTTTAAATTTCCTAGATCAAGTGCATAACAAGCAAATGTTAAGTTAAGTGTTTCACACCATTGTCATTGATTTATTATTCTTACCTCCTCAGGTTATCAGAAGCATTTCATTGTTAGGAGCCACATATATATATAATTTTAATACTGAAAAATTTAATACGAGTACTGTTGAAAATATTTTTTCAAGTAGCACATCACCGAAATTTGTGTGTACATGTCTGTGAAAACATTTTCGTAAAGAATAAAATGTATTAAAAGTGTTAAAAGTTTCTAAAGTTCAAAATATTTCAAAGTAGTATTTATTGGTATTGAACATTAAACAAACTTTTTATGTTTATCTAACAAAAAGTGTAGTTAAAAGTCGTGGTAAAAAATAAACACATTTTCCTTTGAACGTGTTTTTATACTGAGATTTTTTATGTTTAAAGTTTATATGAAAATAAAAAGAAAACATTGCACAAGACATTGGATAACATTACACTTAGCAAATAAATCTTGCAAGAGAAATTTTGTATTTTTCCTGTTATACGTAAAATCGTAAAAATTAAAAATTTTATATAACAATAAATTTGAAATAAGTTGTTTATTTAAAAATTTAATAACTATCAAAATATTGCATGTACAGAAGGGGTCACTTCACTTACGGTTTTGTTGTATGTAAAAGATAAGCATTAAATATAACTTACACAAGTAACTATTCTGCCTAACTAATTTAATTTTTTCATTTCTGTATGTATTATATTATTGTATAAATAACTTGTAGGCGACATAAATGGCAAATGTCGCAAATACATCGGTTGCTACAGTTAAATTTGTTTGAGTCGATATAGCAACATTATATTTGCGTTAGCAACAGGATGTTGCAATTAAAATTTTATTTATGTTCAATGTTTTGAAAAAGAGAACTAAAATAACTTTCTCATACTTTATTAGATATATCCTGATATTTTTAATATTTTTACCAAATACATAAGTGTATGTCTGACTGTTTTATTTATCTGCATGCAATAGAATACAATATTTGTAATTTTTTTTTTTTTTTTTTTTTTGTAAATTCCTAAACATGACAATACAAAGTTATTTCGTATTCCAATATGCGATGTGGTTAGTTTTATTTAATCTCGTTTCTTTTTTAAATTAAAAACATAAATACATATCCGTATGGAATATTTTTAAACTTATGGGCGTTTTTAGACATGTATAGAATGCAGTGGTTTATGTTCCTGCATACACATATAAATGTTTGTTGATTTATTACAGTCAATAACCCCATGGCCTTTTGTATCGAATAGTTTATAATTTTCTTTTATTAAACATAATAGTTGGAGCATTGCTTTCAAATGAAAGTTGGCGTGGTAAATGGAATATGAGCAACAAATAACATTTTAAAAATATAAAGGAGTTTGGATTAAATACCTATTTCGGTTTGTCTTTTTTTTTAGGTATCAGAAAGTAAAAACTTTGATATTAATTATATAAAAATCTTTTTCATTTTTAGTTGAACTTTGTATAAATTTGAAATTTAATTTATTTTGTACACATATTCATACGTATTTTATATTGAATTTATATCTCAATATGTACCTATATTTCTTATATTAAGTGTTAACTGCTCGGTTTCTGTATAAAACTGCATTATGGTATTTTGGATAATATTTTTTTAAGTTAAAACTCTGTTATTTAATGTAGTTATAATAAAAATTGAAAGCTACAAATCAATATCATTGGGAAAACCCCTTTCTAAAATAGAGAAAGTTACGTTGGTAAAGAAAGTTGTGTTGAAAATTTAAAGAGTAAAAAACTTCAAGAATCGTATGCGGCTTTCTTTAAGAAACAATATTACTATTAACGCGATTGTTTCCGAAAATCGAGGTAGATGTGGTCACCGTACAGTAGTACCAAAATAAAGTATTTGAGAAATTTATCAGTCACTTCTAAAAGCATGAAAAGGCTAAAAACAAGTAGGCAAGGGCTTCCACTAGTGGCACAAAAAGATTCAAAAACAAATTCTTACTTTGTTTGGTTTTTTCGCTTTGTCATCAAATTTGATATTTTCCTGCAGCTTAGAAGCTTCTCCGGATTAAAAATCTCGAAGGATTGGCAAATTTTTCAACCAAAATCGGTTTCACGGCAATTTAACGAATTAACTTCTCCGAAAGCTATTTGCAGGAGTAGATGGTAATTATTCATTTTAAGTGCAGAATACTAGTTTTAACCAACAGGTACAGGTAAAAAATTTAGCACAAAGCTTTTGTAATATTTGCTATATCGTAGCATTGATTTTGCGAAAATATTTTTAACATTAGCAAACATTCCTTTAGAACAAATTTTGTGTACATAAAACTTGTGTGTATCCACCTCAAGTTATTTAAATTTGAACCAATGACTCTAAAAACTTTATTAATAGTTTAAATAATTCAAACTGTAAAAGAATTTTATGAAGAATTTTATGAAAATCGAGAAAAGTTAGCTTTTGGTAGTACCAAACTTCTAAACGCCTGCAAGACCTTGCAGATTTATTTGCTATTAACAAAGTGGCAACTGAAAAAGTACCATAGAAAATCGAATAGCTACATTTGTTACTTTACCGACAATAAACCCTAAATTTCTATGAATGCCGGACATCCTTGAACATGAAAGATTCGTCATATTTAAATACGTGCGGGTATACGCGATGGTCCTTGCAGCTATATTTCATTTGAAAAGGGCAATAATTCATAATAGTACCATTGACATTTTGAATTAGTGTACTCTCTACATGCTGGTAATGCCATTTCTAATCTTGCCCACGTCACACCAACACATCGCCCTTAATTTTCTAAAAAAAAGTGAGCAAAATAATTTTTAAAGGAAACGTATTATTAAAATTATGTTATTATTTTATAATTTATATAATTTTGAAGGTAGCTAGTAACCACATCACAAGATATAAGAACAGTTGTTATTGAAAATAAAAATCTGACAAAATTTTTTAAACATATTTAGTTCAATATATAAATTATATTTAATTCGGTTATGTTTTTAGATTTTGTTTATATATATATTTTTTATAACCTTTTTAATCATAATTTTTCTTATATTTTGAAACCTATTTTTTTTAAAGATATTATTAACTGCTTTACATATTTAGTTCTACATGTAAATAAGTACATGTGCGTATGTTTGGTGAAAGTTTCTAAAACTATTTTTGCCTTTTAAATGTGATACAACATACTTTGCTATTCTATAAAAATATGTTGTTTTAAAAATGTGTTTTTAATACTTCAAATACAAATTTCTATGCATAAAATTTTTTTTTTTATAATATTTTATTTTTATTTTTTTTAAGTACTTCGTAGACTCCTCGCACTTTTCGGTGTATGTAAAATTATGCAAATGTTTATTATGCTAAAAAGTTTTTTACAAAGCAAAAACATAAAAACAAAAATGAAGTATTTGGTCGCAAAAATATGTTACTTTAAATATTTTGCGTACTATTTTCTATAAGAAACTTAAATATAACTATGAAGAATCAAAAAAAAAAAAAAAGAATACAAAATTTTTCTAATTAAAAGTTTTAATTTTCAAGAGAATATACTCTGTTCAAAATGTAATATAAAAGACAATTTTAAACTTCAAAGAAATATTTTTTTAAAAGAATTTTATAACTTCAAAAATGGTATATTTTTTTAATTTATGTATAAAAAAATTTTAAATGTTGCTCTCTAATAAGATCACCAATTGATCTCCATTTTATTTTGAAAGTGAAACATTGAATTATGCATTTAACATCATAAAAGTTTCACTAATTTTCTGCACAATTATTTTTTACTAACAAATAAAATATTAATATCATAATAAATAGACATTAAAAGTATTTCTTCAGGCCACTTATATCATACAAACTCTTTTTTAAGTTTACTGAATTCACATTTACATGAGTGACAGGGTAACAGTGCTAATTTTTGTTTAAAATTAATATTGTTTATGAAAGTACTTGCTTTCAAAAGCTTAAATGCTTTAGAGCTCCTTAATTTGAATTTCTAATTATTTTTAGTTCATTATGTTTGTTTAGAAAAGCTATATGTAGACGAGTCTAAAACTGCAGCCCACATCGTGTGTGAAAATTTAAGTTATTCATCTTTTCATCTAGAGTTCTTTTCAAAAATATTTTCTTTTATTTGGCAACAACATGTTAACCATTAATTTCAATCTGCAATTTGATTAACATATATGTTCTAAGGATTCGTATACCTGACATGGAACAGTTCAAAATGAAAAATTTTAATTCAAATTTGTTTAAGAAAATTCCCTTTAAATTAATTCTTCTCACAAAATTTTCCAGGAAATTACACTTACAAAAGGGTCCTAATATTTGGCAGGGATTTCTTAATGTCTTAATTTAGCAAAGAAAACTAGACGTCAACACTTTACCCACCCATATTTGAAATTTCAGCTGGTTTTCTTTCAGTAATATATTTTTACATAAGCACGTATTTATTGTTTTTTTTTTTCTTTACACACATTGTAATTTTATAAATAAAAGACACATTTATTTATATGCACAACATTTAAGAACGTGAATGTAACACCTTGATGAATAGAACCATAAAATGTCTTAACATTTTAAATAAAATCATATAAGCGTGTAATTTAAATACGCATCATCTTAAGAGTGAGAAATTATATACATCGAATAAATAACAGATAAAAAACTTATCCATACTGTGCTTATAAGGGTTTTTGCTTAAGTGTAAAATACTTATGTTGTCAATAAAATGCTGAAAGCAAATTTTTACTTAATTTTTTACTTGTCTCGTATTTTATCTGAAATGAACATTGATTATTTTCTTTACTTCAAACATTTAGATAAGACAGGTTTTTCTTTTTTATTTTTTAAATGCTAAAATAACGTTTTAGCTATTACCAGCCAAATCGAATTTCCAATACTCTACACTCAGCGCAGATTTTAACTAAGAACCAAAATAAATATTAGCAAATACTTATAAGTATTAAAAACTTTGTTTGCAATATAAAAAGCTAATTATTAACCTACGTTGCATATGCAATGCTAAATTTCATACGCCCAAAATATTACAAGCGTGTATTAGGTAATACCAACAAAATAGCTAAAATCTGAAAATGATAAAACGATATTTGTGTATCAAAACACCCTTGGATGCTTGTTTTAATTTTTTCTGTATTTAACAACTTTTGCCTTACTTCTTTTTCTTAATGTGTTTAATTAAAAGTAAAATGCTAAAATGGTTGTCAACAAGAAAAAACATTGTAATCAATTTCCAGGTGACTCGATTATCCATTTTCGGTATTGTTTTCATCATCTGTAAGTAGTATATTTTATTACCTTTTTTTATTTCTAAGATTCCTTACAATATCGTCTAATGGACAAGTTTTGTTCAATTATGTAATCTGGTGATAAAATATCTTTTTATAATTTTTCTAGTGTTTTCAGTGATGTATTCAGTAAATTGACTTTCCGTTTTATCTGATTTGTTATGTAGGGTAGGTTAGGCCAAGCAGGCAGGTCCATTAATTGGTTCCTTTGAGTTACTTGCCATCAGAAAGGAAAAGAGAAAAGAAAACGTAGATAGAAAAGTAAAGGGAGGCAAGATGTAGAAAAAAGAAATGCAAGATAGGAGAAAGAAGAGAACCAGGGTTGAAAAGTCCATAAAAGAGCCATAAAAAGTAATGAAGGAACCCGCTGAGTAGGGCCACCTGCTCAAAAAGTGGACACATCTCATTGGCTCACATCATCCTTCTATGGGCCAGTTAACCACCTCAAAAAAGAAATGATCATGCCTGGACTTAGTGATGGTATACCAGATAGGACTCCGTAGTACCGCTGACCGATAAATCTTAGCCGTAACTCGGTAACTGTAGTATCGCAGCTGCCCTGCGCCGGTCAAAAGAGAGCCAGATTGTTTTAGGTGTCGAGCATGTCGACTCGTTAGACCATCTGACCTGGGCTAGATTGTAGAGAGCAGCGTCGATACGCTGTTCGCAAGCAGAGAGGGGTATGCCACAGAAGGTGTCAATGGCACCCTCTTCAAGCGTTGTCCCCATCTTTGCTATGTTGTTGGCAACATGGTTCCCAAATCGGTACCATGTCTCCCCACCCATCCCGTTAAGGGATGCCAGGATTCAGACAAAAGTTTAGATGTGGTGAGAACACCTTTAGGGGATATAATCGCTGATTTGCTGTCGGCACAGAAGAAGATATCCCTATTGGATATGTTTAATACCTTACCCAGCCTGCCGCCGCATATTTAATAGCATATGTTTTCGACTGTAAAATACTGCATTCATTTGGGATTCTGAAAATCATTCTTATCCCAAATTCCTCAATATAGACTCCTCCTCCAACTCTCGTCCCTCTTTGGAGCCAATAAGTAAATTATAATTAGAATTTTAGCTTTTATTAGTAAGTAAAAAATATCTTCGATTACTCACTCACATTCAAATCATTTGGTAATGAATTAATTTCATACACATTTTGTCAATTCTGTTAAAACATTTTTAGCATTGGCATTGTTCCGGATTAGTTTTTTATAGTGAAAACAGTACAAAACCTTTCCTTATGGATGGAAAATATATGAAAGAGGGATTATTGTTCGTAAATATTCAGTTGGAAAGTGAAAAAAAAAGTAAATATATTTCTGTAGGAAATTTATTCTGAATGCAAGACTTGCAGCTTAAATTTTTTTTGCGATATTCTCTGTGTTCTTACACAAATAGATATGGTCATACGGTCATCGAGAAGAAGCTCCCTAATCTGCACTCAATTTTTTGAGTTGTAAAGCTAAAAAAATTTGCAATTTGTACGGCACTCCTACACTCATAAAATTTTAAATGTGTGTATTAAACATGAAGAGCCTGCAATTCTGTCACCAGCTTTTAATAAACTTTTACTACAATCATTAAATATAGTTTTAACAATGTAACTTATACGGTTGTCGTAAAATGATTAATTAACATTTTGATGAAACAATTTCAGTAAAAGTTATCATGACAGACATACATACGCCAATGAAAATATCTAAATAAAAATAGGTGAAGAGGGAGCAATCAGTTTTTATAACGATTATTTGGGCGGTTTCCTCTTATGAATTTATTGAAAAATTTATAGAGAAAAATAAATTAAAAAATAAAATTATAGTTGCTTTTTATTGTATAGTACTCATATAGGAAAAATCGGACGTTTCGAAAGTGATACGTTTTTAAATAGTGCCATATAAAAATGGTACCACAACTATAAACGATTTTCTTAGGCGATCAATTTCCATCACACAGCTGAAAATATCATTTTCTAGTTGAAAAAAGAAAATAATAATTATTTTAATTTGCTCTAATAATTACTAGACTATAAATTAATCGGATTTCGAAAGGGTATAAATTTTGAAGCCATCATAATTTTCTGATTAATTTGAAGTTTGTTTAAAAAAATTTAAATTTTACAAATCAAAACCAAAAAATTATAAAAATACATAAAGTCAGGAAAAAAGACTTTTTAAAAAACCTAAAATGCGTTAAAAGGCACAAACTTTTTAAAAGAATGGAAAATTTCGAAACAAGAAAAAAAACAACAAAAAAAAAATACGAAAGCACACAGAAATTATGTAAAAATTTTTTAAAAATATTTAAGAATTATAAAATGTATAAAAGACTTCAAAATCGAAAGTTAGAAAATAACATTTAACAAAATGATTAAAGAATCGCTGAGAAATTTACACATTAACTAACAAATATTAAATCGCTAAAAAATTACATAAACGAGTAAAAACTCCAGAATATACCAAAGATTTATCCAAAGCACATAAATGAAAAAAATTCGCAAAGTCATCAAAAAGCAAAACAAAATCTTTATCGAATTACAATAAGAATTTCTTTATTAAATTCTCTTATTTTTTGTTCACTCGTACATAAAAAAGAACTTAACAGTTTTGCATTTCACAGTTCTTAACATTGTTGTATGTGAGTTCTTATCAGACAGCTGAACAGCTCCAAGAATAAGAGTTCGAAAGTCAAGGTACTTTTCCTTTACTTTACTTTCATTTAATTTTTTCTTTTTTATTCAAATATTATCTTGAAGATATATTGAATTTCTAAACGTGAATCGACTTCGAATGTATGGTTATTCAAATGAGTATAATTTGTTATTTGAGGGTGGAATGTTACAAAAAATTAAAGCGCAAACATTGTTGTAATATAAAAAAAGGAAAAAAAAATTTATATTCGCAACCATTCACTTGTAAAATGAAGGTGGCATTGCTTAAATTTTTCAGTTACTGGGAATAAATTTAAAATTTAGATTTTTTCTTAAGGATTTTTTTGATAATATAGTTTTATGATTGCAATTACTTAATGTTTGTTATTATACTGAATCAATTTGTAATTTTTTCTTTTAAAAAATGCATCGATTTAAAGATCATTAAACAAAAGAATGTACGCTGCCAGCTTAATATCAATAAAATAATTTTTATTACGAGTATAATACGTTTCACTATATAAAGAATTAAGGAAGACTTTTGTATAATTCTTTAAAACTTTTCTGTATAGTATTTTATTCTCAGTCAATTTAAAAGTATTGAAACACTTAAAAAAAATATTTACAATTTTAGATTTTAAGTTTTTCTATATTTAGATAAAAAAAATATAACAGTAGCTAGATAAATTATACATTATCAGGATACCTAAATATAAGAATTGAAAATTCTGTGCTTAGATTTTTTAACATTAAAAATCTCCACTTCTTGGAATTTTATAAGTACATCAGACAATAGATGTAAAAAGGTACGTGTATAATTTACAGAAATTACTTTTAGGGACGTGAATAATAGAACTAGATTTTTAATGAATTCTTTTCACATAAATAAAAAATTAAAATACCTGCTGTTAAGTATAATTTTTTTACATTGACAACAAGACGACAAAAGGTTAGGGACGTTTAATTTGCCGGAATATCATAATTCTGATGTTAAATAACAGTAAGATGACCACGTCTTTTATCAGAGTAATTAATATTTAATTATTGTGTGATAAATTTACTTATAAAACTCTCCAAGGCTTTAGTGCGTGATGTAATACAAGAAATCATAAGCATAATTTATATTGTAATCAAATCATGTATTACAATAATATTTCATATATTTTACAGAAAACACTAAGTGACTTTTACGAATAATAGTGATTTAAAAACTTAACTATTTTGTCGTTAATACCTTGAAATTGCAAATTCAATTTTTTTCAAATAAAGAATGCTTGAAAACAGAAGACAAACATTGTTTTATTACACATTTGATTTTAGATTAAGCAACTCGTTAAATAAACAAAATAAGTTTTATTTACGGCAGTGATGTATTGACAACTAGTTTCACTAGAACTGAACCCGCCTTCGAAAGAGATGGCAAATACTTCTTTATATAAAAATATTTAGCAGAAGTGCTTTTTGAAACTATCTAATTTTGTTATTTCTCTTATAACCATTGCCGACCCCATAAAATATATATCTTCCGATTTCTTAGCTATAGCGAATTAAGCGATTGAGTAATTGAGCAACAACTTAAACCAAAACTGGCTGTGCTTCATAAAGATTGCTGCTTAACCGTCCTCCGGCCTTCGTCGGACATAAACCTTTTCTCCTCAAACACCGGTTACTAATGCTTTCCTACGTGCTGCTTATAATTTAAATGAAATCGGCTCTTAATGGGTTCAACATCTTATAAAATTTTTAGTATAACCCTAAAATATAGGCGAGCATTATGTTTTTCACTTTATTTTTATTTTCTAATCTCTTCTCTGTCTGTAGGCAAAGCAATAAAATGATTCAGAACTATTTGAGCCCTACATAGTATAAAACTGCAAATAAACTGTGAAATTGAAAAACGTATGTATTAAATTAGTTATCAGATAACTCTTGCTTGACTTAATTGCTGTTTGGGGCGCAGAAGCCGAACGCAGCAATCACATTGAATAAATACTTAGGCGCTGGAACTAATTTCCTAGTGCTATTTCAATAACCTGGTCATAACATGCAGATTGTTCAACTTTTTGAAGATGATGTAAAACTCTTTTTCACAAAAATTATAAATAAAAATGTAGACTTAAACGCAGATTAGAGAATAAAAGTTTCTGTTTAAAAATGAAATGATTGATATTTTTGAAAAGGAACTCTTTGTTTTGGGGCAGCGGTCAAAAACGCAGATGAATATTTCTTGTGTATTAAAATGCAGAAAAAGTATAAAGCAATAATTTCGATACAATTCAAGTTTTCAATTATTTTAACATTAATAATGCTTAAAAAAATTATATTAAATACTTTTCCTAATTTATAAACTGAAATTGTAAAGGTTTAAATATATAAAGTGTTTATATCTTTTATTATTTTTATATCAACAAATTAACCTTTAACAAAATAGTTAAGAGAAAAGAAATTTATTTTTGCATAATAGACTTAACGCTATTTAAAAGCACATAAACATTGTGAATAATATAATTATTTTAACATTGAGTTACACTTCATAAACATGTTACTAATTAAATGTTTTTCTCTTCTTCGTTTATTTATTTCATTGCGTGTCTACGAAAATAAAAATTTTTTTGGGGAATAATCTTAAATTACAAACACTTTGCGTCTGCAAATAATCTGTAGACCGTGTTTTCTTTAATTGTGCCAGGACTCAGGTTAACATCATGACAATGCTAATTCACCTAATTATGTTTAACTATTGCCGACACCATTAAACATGTGTAAGTTGTAAATTATAATTAAAAGTTTACTATTGTAATAACACAAAAGAGAAGAGCTTACATAGTAATTATCTAAGCGCACGAACACTTACATGAAATGTTTCTATTTTTTGATATTTGAATTCGCTAAGTCTGCTTACGTTTTTGCCAAACGTTTGTTTAAAACAAAAAAAAATCTTAATCCGATTTTGAGTAAAATAATTCAAAAACCACTGCTAGTTGTTAGCAGGTTGATAGGAAAATGAGAGCAATTGGTAGCACTAAATCACAGCTCCATATGTATGTACAAATAGAATACCTCAAATAGTATTGTTATTTTACAAAACAAAAATACGTTGCTTTTTAAAGGTCGTAAATTAATCTTTTTTTTAATTTTTTTATTATTTATTTTCAAACTTAAAACTATTGTAACTTTTAAGTTTTTAACTAACAATAAATTTTTTAAAACTAACAATTATTCTTTACTAAGATCAGCAAGTGCTAGGCTACAAAAGTATCGTATTAGTCTATCGGGGTGTGCTTCAAACGTCCGCATACATTTGTAAATAATTTCTCTTATACCGCATTTAGACTAGGCAATTTTTCATGAAACTTGCATGAAATTTTTGCTTGTTGGTGAAGCAAGAGGAGTAAGCAATATGGTATTACTGGGATTTTGAAGGTATATTATTTTTGCTTATGTTTATTTTTAAATAACTCATATCGCTGCAACTTAAATAAGGAATTGAGAAAAAAATGCCTCAAAAAATTGCATAGTGTAAATCTGGACTTTCTAAACTTAAAAAAAGTAAATTTTAATTCATTTATAATATCCACGGTTTAAATCCTGATTGGGAAAGATAAAAACTTAAAAAAGTACGCAAGACCTAGCGCACGTACATATTTAACCCACCAACAGTTAATTAGATACTGAAAACATCTGTAATGTTGTGAAGAAACAAGTATGAGTGAATAAAAAATTTAATTTACATTTAAAGTTACAGAGAGAAAAACAAAGAAATGCTTTAGGTTGTGTGTGAACTTCATCTAACAAAATTAATATTGATTAAATTAGTTGGTTAAATAGATGATTTTTACAGTGTATCCAAAATTAAGGTGCATGGATGCGAAGGATGTTGATGAGGGATGTAGCGATCCAAAAAATGTGGCATTACATTTTGCTAGCGTCTAATTTTTCTTGTTTTTTTGGAAAACGTCAGCATACATTTAAAAATATTTTTTCTTTCTAAAATTTTTAGAAATTAAATAAAAAATTAATTAACCTAATCCGAAAAAAGTAAATTTAAATTAATAAAAAATATCCACGGTTCAAATCCAGGTTGGGAAAGAATTTAAAATTAAAAATAATCGTAAAAAACGAAATGAAAATTCAATTTCGATTATTCATGAACAACTTCTCTAGCATTCCACATATAATTTAATAGTCTTAGAAACATGATATAACATTTTTTAATTTAACGCTCCTTTCACTTTCGAATATGCTCTATAGGAATGTATATTTTAAAAAACACAAATTTACAAAAAAAAAAAAAAAAAATCGCATATGCTCACCCCATTAACAATTATTGGATCTTGCACGTCACACTTAAACGTTAATACATAAATGGAAAAAATGGAATCAAAAACAATTATTAGAAAACAGGCGCTATAGCAACTGTTGTGTAATAAATATTGAGTCTTTTCTAAAATAAATTAATTCCAAGTAAATAAATGAGTACAATTGAACACATTTCATAAATTTACAACTTAATTTTAAATTTTTAAACAAAGTTTCATCGCTAATGCCATAAATAAAATTAAACAAAGCTAATAAAAATTATTTCAATATTTATATTTTAATAATTAATTAAAACTTTTAATAAAAGTTTAAATGAAAAATGTTTTGCAAACATTTATCTAATTGCTAAATAGCTGAGGGTTTTTTTGCTCATAAATTTTTATACATTAAAAACTTATAATTAACAATTCAATTATTTTTATAAAAAATATTGAACTAATAAATTACATCTGGTAATGCAAACATCTAAAAAAAAAGTTAAAGACTCTACAATAGCACTTAATGGCTTAAGTGGTTTTACTTAATAAAAATATTAAAACAGGACTTTTTGCAGAATTTTTAGCTTTATATAAATTTTAATTTTTTTATAATTTTTCAGTTAATATTAATAAACAAGTTAAATATTTAAAATATTTAAAAACAATATGTTCAATTCTTCATGTTTTAAAGGAAAAAATACTTTGTCATTATGTTCTAATTGTAAAGGAAATAAGAAACGTGAATATATATTTTATATTGTCATGACTATAAATTATAAACTAAATTTTTATGTCATTGTGTCTGTCATGCCAATCGCAATCGCATCCCCTTACAACCGTTTAGTTATTCTTGAATATTGCGATTGAATGCAACATTATTTTACACTTCTTTTTTTAATATGATTTCGCAGTATGGTATTTTATTGTGATGTGAAATTGTCATGGGAAAGAATAAAATGCATGTAAAACATACAGTCTTTTTATTTAAATAATTTTCATTTGCTTTTGTAAAATGTAGTAAACACATTTTTTAAATTTATTTTCCTTTAATTTATAAATGAAAGTGTTGAAGGTTTATTTAAAACCACAAAAACAAATGGATTTCTTACTATTGCTAGTTACTTAAGGTAATGAATAAATATATTTAAAAATCAATATAATGTATTTGAAAGTATTATTTTGTCAGATTTTTTTGAAAAATTAAAAGTTCTTAAAAGTTTTTTAATACTCTCACTAGAAATTAAATATAGATGCAATATATTTTTTTTAATTAATAATATTTGAAAAGTAATGAAAGGGTTCTGAAAGAATAATATACGATTGTAACAATAATTTCAATGATAGCAGTAGTGAGGATCAAAAATAGCTGGTCATAAAGGTTAATTCAAGCATTTTGTACGTAATTTGCAATAGTTTTTAAATAATTATTATCTGCTTAGTTATTTTTAATGGCAAATGTTACAAAATAAGCAAATATAAATATTTATCATTTAAAAAAGAAAAAAAATAATAAAAAAATAGTTAAATCACATTTGCTAGATTCCCTGCTAAATAATAAATTATTTCTATTTAGTTGTGTATATATTAAATTCTTCCCATTTTTTGTTAAAAAATATTAAATTTTTCTAACTGAAAACTTTAGTATGATAAAATTTTAATCTATATTTAAATATATAACATTTGTGTTTGTTTTGCCTTTAACTTCTAAAATGCTAACATGACGTTGCTACAGGTTTGTCAAAATACCCAAAATTTTTTCCCATAAAGTTGTACAATAAAAAAAAGAAATAAAAATCAAATAGAAAATGAAAAATAAATTAAAAAAATGTTGGGTGCATAATATACATGTGATGTGACTGATGTGGCAGAACAAAACTGAAAAAAAAAAAGAAAATAATAATAAAAAGAATATATGACACAAATTTAAAAATTTCTCTGTTCTTGAATTCGTCTATAATTTGGTTTAAGTTGTTAGTGTGCCATAGTTTGCATTGTACTCGTATTGCAATGAATAACTGTATAAGTGTTTGCATATTTTGATTTATAAACGTATGTATATTTGTACTGTGACATAAAGAGGTGTGTTGCAAAAAAATATGTAACCCACGCATTACAGATTGTACACGTGCCAAATAACCAATTTGCGTTTACACTTTTTTATTGGTATTACACACAGAAGTATTTTTTGTATTTAGCAATTTCCAAAAACAGTAAGGAATAAAAATTGAACTAAGTTTTATACAATAAATTAATATGCTTAAATTTTTTAAGAGCTTTTATCTGCAATTAGAAGTATATTAATGATAGGTAAAAATAGGTAAAGAAAGTTAAATAAAAATAAATTTAATTTAAATAAAAGTTTCTTTAAATTTTCTTTTAATATTGAACAAAGGCCATTCTTATATAAAATTTCTTACACTGTTGCAGTGTTGTATATGATAGACATGAAAACAATATAAATATGTTCAAGTATATTTCTCAATACGTACATAAATAAAGACTGTCAGTACATAATGAATATATTTGTTTGTTGCAGTATCTATAAGTAAAAAAAAACAGATTTATAAAATAACACATGTATTGGTAGATGTATTTTTTAAGAATGATTGACATTAAGCAAGCAGACAGGAAATTGAATACATCATGCGGTGCACACTAGGCTTTATGTATGTATGTAATACAGTCAAGGACTGTCACAAAAAGAACACTTGATCTGTAAAGTAAAGTAAAAGTAAATTCACATATTGTTTGTTGGCTAAAAAATTAACTTTTACTTCCCAATATTTTTTATTGTTTAATTTTAATTGATAGAAAAATATATTAATTATTTGATTTTACTTCAGTGGTTTAAAAATTTTTGTTTTGGTGTATTAAATTGTTACAAATAATGTCGAGAGTACTGTTTTTTAAGACGTCATCCAGAGTTAAAGGTGGTGCGATTGGTTCAAATTCTAACCGAATATTGTCATATCAGACGCTGTTTTTTTTTTTTTGTATATTTAGTATGAACATCAAGGAACAGCAACCAGAACAAAAAATAAATAAAACTGGTCTCCTGCAGAAAAAAAAAAAATTATGGGGGCTACCAAAGGCTTAATTTTTTTTCAGAGTAAAATTAAATATTTTTTTGGAATTTAGTTTTTGTTTTAATTGGTTCAATTATTTATTTAACTAGAACGTTTGTTCTTCTTTATTAATTTAATATATAAGTGATTCAAATAATTATTTTATTAAAATATTTTGTGCTAATTTTTTTGTTAAATATATGATTGAGGCATTTAAAAATTTAATGGATTTGTAATCTAAAAATAAACAAATCTTTTATTGCTAGCACATATATATAAAAAATATATATTTTTGCTGGCCCTCCACGATTGAGCTGGTACTGCATTTTTATTTTTTATCTAAATTTTTCATGTTTAGTTTAGTTTCCCACTTCATTGTTGTTCTTTGAACTGCTGTCATTGATCTTTCAATTTAAAAACCTTAAACTTTAATTACTTTTACTCCTACAAACAAATGGGCTGAGTAACTTAGATTTTTTTGGCAAATATATTGATTAATCAATAATTTTTTTTTAAGTTAAAAGCTTTAATTCGCTTAATTGTTTTTAGATTATCCATGAAATTACTCTTAAAAATTATTTTTAAAAACAATTTTATAATTCACACAAATTTGTTTAAATATATAATATATATTTCACGATAGCTTTTTTCTCATTTTATACAGTAATGTGTACTTATTTATACAACTAAACAAGTTCCTGAAATAAGGCGTTTGTTCTTTTATTTCCTTTCATTTTGTATTGTATTTATCTTTTCCATTTGATATTTAGCTCTTTATTAAAGTAGGTTAAGTGTTGAATATGTTGCACATTTTATTGATTTACAGATTAAGCAAATCAAATAAAAAATAGAAAAATATATTAAATGTATACAAGAATTTTTAATATGCTTTTTGCTATTATATTATTTATTTATTTTTTACTCTCTTTTGCAATAAAACAATATTACATTATTTTATTTACAATTTGTTGACCTAATTCTGTAATTTTTCACATTTCAGCACTCAAGCAGCGGAAATGAAACAACTTTAATTAATTTTTATATTTATAAAAATTGTTTAAACAGTATTTTTCTTTTGTTTTTTGGTTATTATTTTTGTATTAAGTATAATTTTTTTTAAATAATTTTTCATTTCTATAAAATTTATAAATAATTAATACATGCTTTTTTTTTAAGGTCAATTTAAAATTGATATGTTTTTAAAGTAAACATTTAACTAAATGAACAATCTTTACTCGAGTTTGCGCCCATGTATATGTTAATGCCTAGTTATTTAAGAAATAAAAAATTTTTTTACGGATATGTTATTTTTTAAAGAAAACAGGAATACTGTATAAGAATGGCAGAGCTTTGTCTCGTGTTTTTATTCTTTTACTTTGTTTTTTTTTTTTTAACCAAGCTTTCACTTAAAAATAATTTTTCATCCTTGAAAAGGATATTGGAAGATTTGTGATCTTATGTCTGACCCAAAACTGTATTATTTTATATGTACCTGCTACAAAGTTCTGTCTTTTTAGTAGAACAAGAAAAAAGGAAACGTACTTTTTTTTAAATGTATTTATTAATGTGACTATTAAATATGTTAGAAATAAATTTCCTACTAATGAGGTATTAATATTAAAATTATTA
This sequence comes from Cistogaster globosa, assembly GCA_937654795.1. Classification (NCBI taxonomy): domain Eukaryota; kingdom Metazoa; phylum Arthropoda; class Insecta; order Diptera; family Tachinidae; genus Cistogaster; species Cistogaster globosa. The sequence continues at coordinate 115,340,084 of OW569404.1, read as the reverse complement.
TTATTTTAAACTGCAAATCGAATTTAAATTTTTTTTATCAACTTTTTTTCATGATATTCTCATAAAATATTTGTTATTTAAAACTACAATATGTCATGTATTACTGTGGGAAATAACAAATTTTCATATTAAAAAAATATATATAAATAGTTTCTTGTTTAGTTGTTAGTATAATAAAAATTATATTAAAACCTCGCCACAGTAAGACGGCAAGTGAAATGGGTAAGTACTTTGTTTAGATAACAGTTATATTTTGTCCTGCTTCCAACCTCTGAATATTGTACGAAGGATCTACCACAAGGGTCTTACTTTAAAAATTATATGGATTTTGTAAAAATGCCCCAGCTTCTAATAAAGCAATAAGTATGCCGTCAGCATAGATTAACGTGAGACTTTCTTGTACGCAAAGAGTAAAACTGATATGAAGATGTTATACAAGTATACTATTTTAAATTTTATTAATATTTTGTTATATTGATGGTCTTCAATGCTCTTGATAAAAAAAAACCGAAACTGAAATCTCAGGGAGATTTCACTATTAACAATAGTAGTCAGTATACTAACCAACAAAATTGATGTATAACTTTCTTCGAACTTTATGATAGCGATTTTTATTTATCTATCGAGAAACATGAAAACGCATCTTAAACTTTAATTATTTTTCGGCCACATAAAATTTACATGAAATTTTACATAAAAAATATTAAAATATCTCAAAAATATTATCTCCAAACATAAAAGTTATTTTATTTAATATCGTAATATGTTTTATAAATACTTATTAACAACACTTTTTTATACAAGAAGCATTTAATTTTTTCCCTACTGTATCAGATAAATAACCTTGATAAACATATTTCTCACGGACGGGAAATCATTCTTATTTATTTATTTTATTTCTTTAGGTAAAGGGAACATAAAAAATCGCATTAAATTTTTAGGTAACAAATATAAAATTAAAAAAATAATAATTCATTATTATTTCAAGCATTAAATAGAATAGTTAATTTTTTTGAAAACGAATAAAATCTCCAATGCTGTGGGGTCAACCATATTGCTGCTACTAGTATTTGTATAATGAATTTTTGACAACAGAAATAATGTTTTGTGGATTCTAAATAAATAAACTCAAAATCATTGCTGGCCTACTTATTGCCACCACTAACACATTCGTACATACGACTGACTATTATTTTATGTTGGGGAATTTTGGTTAAAAAATCTTATAAAAACCAACATTATATATGAACATTATTTACACATACATATGTACGTTTAACCGTATAAAATACAAAAGGTAGTGTTTGTGTATTGAACAGTATGTGTTTTTATATAAAATGTTTTTTATGTTGAAATTTAGATTTCAAATCCCACTTAAACCGCTTTAGTCCGTACAACTGCCAACTCTAATACAAACAACGAGAATAGCTATGTTAAACTGACAGTATAAAGTTTTTAATTTCAAAAAAAATATTTATTTCACTGACACGGATATGTATGTAGTTTAAATTATATAATGTATGTTTGCTTTCATGTACATAAATCTATTTAAATTTATGTTTTAAAAGAGACAGTTGTGTTCATGTATGTTCAAAATAATGCCAATGAATGAATATTTTTAAAATAGTGTAAAGTCTCCACTACCCGAAATCTAATATAAAGGCGAAGGGATAGCACTTGCTAAATCATACGGGAAATTAATCCGATAAAGCAATACGTCCAATTAATAAAATTTTACTAGTAAAAGTAACCTAAGAGATGATATGTATTCTTGAATGACTATTTTATTTAATAAAATTGTTGGTCGCATTAATAACCTTTAGAAACACAAGGTTTTACGCCAATGTCGTTAACATCAAATACTTTGGACAACAAATAGTGTGTGTTTACCTAAATTGATTCAAGAACACACTTTGTGCGTACAGCAAACTACCGCCACTTTGAACTTCGTTATTCATGGTTATGGTTAGTCCTAGTAAGAATAGAATGAAGTAGCATCCGCTTGTCCTTATTAGGTATGCTGTAGATGTTAGTTTGTGTTAAAAGCTGCCACCGATATATGTTACCGATTCTGTGCGCTAGAGCCCTTGAACATTGCAATTAAAATAAAACTGGTTATGCACTATCCACGTTTATTGTGTTTGATTCTTTAATAATTGAATTAAATAAAATTCCCAAATTCAAACTGGCGAAGAGCTTAATTTCTTTTTAAATAGTAAAATTGAAATTTCCAGAAAAAATGACAAGAATTACTTAAAAAAGCAAAGCCGAAAAATATTTTAAAAGAATCTCTACTTAAAAACTGTATACTTGACCCTTTTTGTTTTATGTTTTTTTACGTTTGGATGTTGACAAGTATGTTTTTTCACGTACAATTTCCTTAGAAGTATGTTACGTTTTTTTTCAACTACACGCACTGTTATTTGTTTTATATATTTTTTTATTTTTTAAGTCTTTCTATTCTTCATGCTGACTGTGCTACTACTACTCCTCGACACACTTGTAGACCTCAAGTGTTTATTTTGTCATCATTGAAAAAAAGGGTCAACTGGAAAATGCGAACTTCCCTCACTTTGTTGTTTTAGATGTCTCTACATGTACATATTAGAATTTTTGTTGCTGGTTTAGTGGCTCGTATAAATGACACACATGGGTGGTCTTCTGAGTACCACACTTGATGTAATTAGTTTTATCACAAGTTACGTGATTATAAGCAGGATACTAAGGTTAATGTTGCTGTTGATGTTGATGGCGATGATGGCAGAAATCAGGGCTAATCAAAGGTTGTTTGTGTTTTTTCATTTATAAAAAAAAACCTTTTAGGGGCATAAAAGAAAGAAGAGAAAATAAATAGATGGAAAACGTCATTGGATGTACGGCAAAACACACTGTTTGATTAGTAAGATTATTTGCCTTGAATTAAAAAACGAACAATGTAAGATTTGCTTTAAATGCTAAAATAATAATAGCTGGAAGCTTAAATTATATAAAACGCTTAAATTCAACCATTCGTTTATGTATAACACTTCCGGTAGTATATGTATTTAAATCTTAATTCAGAATGTCGATGCTCACACTAATTTTTGACAGGCTCATGCATTAAATATTATCGGCAAAGCATAACATAGCAAAAATAAACATAAAGTCTACTTTTTAATGATCTACAAAAGGAATTAAAATTTTGTTTCTTAAATCACTATAGCAAAAAGTGGCATTGGCATGGAAGATACAAACTACGAACTATAGCGACTGATAGAAATAATAGGGTGCCAAAATAACTTAAACTGAGTAAAAAAAAATTAAATTTGAGATGAAGAACTCATAATTATTTGGTATACGGACTAATAAAAAGTGGACTTAAATTTCTTTTTATAAAAAAATTGTTTAATCATTGTATGTATTAGTAGTCCCTTGCAAGAAGGAAAACTATACTAAGTTGAAATCTTTAAATGATTCTTGTGAGATGCACATAAAATATTTTTGTTTAAAAAAACTATAATTACTCTTTGCTAATTTTTTTCTTATTTCCTACCATATCATTATTAACCTATTTTATTGATTTAATACACATTAACGTCTTATTAAGAGAAAACGTGGAATTAAGTATTTTTAAACAACATTTTTTATATAATTGGCAACCTTTATTTCCGATTACCGGAAAAATATTGCTGACAGTGAGCATTAATATCAATCAATGAAATAATTTAATAAAACATTGGGTATTTTAAAATTTTTTAGATTTTTAAACGAACGTTGTATCTAAATACAATATTTTTCCAAAAATTAAAAGCCTAGCAAACTCTTTAGATAAAATATTAACTGAATATTCTCTTTAGTTAACTTTTAAGAGTTTAGTTTTATGTATATCGAATCCATTTCTATGTATATATTTTTCGTCATTTATTTTTACAAAATTTTCTGAAACTTATTTCCAAAAAATTAGCTTTTTCAAATTAATTATCTGATTTTTTTGGACATTTGGCTTAATAGTATTTTGTGTGGAATTCATTATTATGCCAATGGAGGAGCTAGTAACAAAATAATTTGTGTGCATATTAACATAAATATATTTAAAAATCCATTTTATTAATTCAAAAGTCATTGAAAATTATTCAGAACATAAATTTATCTTCGGTAACTGGTTGAAAATCCTCAACTCACGAAAAAATCGTATCGGGTTATAATATATTAAAATTTTTTTATAAAAATTAATTTCAATATCTTTGTCTTCTTTTCACCATCCCACAATAAATATCTCGTAATTGTTTTTTTATTATTAACGTCTAACACAGTTTAGCCACGAAGTCCTAACGATTTTTTTTTTTTTGTCTTCTGAAAGGTATATAAAACATGTAAAGAGCTGTCAACCTGTGACCGAGGATATGTACACCTAATTTTGTGTTTACGCGGCTTTTTTATACTGTTTTGATTTAGCATGGTTGAAACAGTGAAGATTTTTTCCGTTTAACACGGTTTCAAATTTTTGGACTTAATTTATTTATTTATTTTTTTTTTTTTACCAAATTAATTAAATAATGGTGAGTTCTTTTAAAGTAAATTTACTGGTTAGATCAATTGTAAATAGCATAAATTCAAAGAAGCTCTTTTTTGTAAATAAAAGAAAATTTATAGCCAGATAAACTGCATTGTGTTACTATTTTGTGAATTATCAATACAATTAGACGTGTTTAGTAAAGAAATTTTTTAATTTATATATTTCTTTAAAATTGAATAACTTCTTTTTTGGTAACAACGTAACTATTTGATATAATTGTTTTTAATTCCTGAACTTATCGCACTTTTAATTTTAATTACCTTTAAGCCTAGAATGCAAATAAATATACAATAATTTAAAAATAATTAAAATGAAAACTTGTTCTAAAAACTCCTTTTTTTTGCTAATTTTTTTAAGTCTAAGAAACAAATAATCAATCACCTATTTTGGCCACGATTTTTTTACACGGTTTTTCTTAATCCAATTTGTAAATCTAAGTGATTTTAATTTTTTTTTAATTAAATTGTTTCATACTAAGCAACAAGCATGTAATAATAATTTTTTTTTATTTATTTCACTTAATTTTAATAGTGTTGCTCCTAATCAGTTCTTAGTAAGCTGATTTATGACTGCTGTTTCAATGTTTACATATATAGTTACTTCGAATAAATGTTAAATTCTAGCACAAAACAAAGTCACAAATATTAGAAGTACTGAATTTAAAGATGTGTTCAGAACAAAGGACCAGCAACATTCAATCGTTGAATTTTGTTTTAAACTTTTTTTTCTAATGAAAATGCCTTTTTGTACAGTTCAATAATCAGAAATGTGGTTTTCTATTGCTTTAACATTTTTATCTGTCTCTACTAACAACTTATTTGTTTTTGCTCTAGCAACTGAAATCGATTAATCTTGTTTGAAATAATAAAAAAAAACAAAACAAATAACAAAATTTAAAAAAGTTCAGTGACCGCAGTTTGGCATGCGTTGGTATTACATGTCGGCTTTTTGTGCTCTTTATTTTTGAAATAACTCTATTGAAATGTTTTAACTGTTTGTGTTTTTGTAGTTGGTTTTCATGTTCTCATTATTCTTGTTGTTTTTGCTATTGTTTCTAAACACCAAAACCAGCTAAATAAAAACATAAAGAAAGCAAACAAATATATACCAAAAAAAAAAAAAAAAGGGATAACCATTGTACATCTATTCGTTAGTTTTGTAAACAATGTTTATTGTTCGTGGCTTTCAACAAAAAAAAAATTCTTTTTTTCAAATTCAAACTAACAATTCTATGGACACATGTACGCACATATGTATACCAACATTAATATGAGCACTTATTTACAATGTCCTGTCATGTTTATATATTATGTTTTTCAACTTTTTTTTTTTTTTACTGGTTTGCGTTTATGACTTAATGCGTTGGCTTGTGTAGTTTTATCCATACCATTCAATAGAGTATTTTTAAAAACAATGTTTTTTATGTTGTGGTTTTCTGTGAACAAATGATAATATTTTGAATTTTTAGTTGCTAATATTGTTGTTTTTATTTTTATTGCTATTGTCGTTCGTATTATTTTAATATATATTTATAAAAAATTATTATTGTACAGTTTTTACTAACGATAGCTGTGGTTCAACTTTTTATCTTTTGTTAAAACATGTTAGGCTAATTAAAAAAAAGGGGGAGAAAATGTCAAATAAAACAAAAAATAATGTTATTCATATTTACTCATACAATTATAAAATTTTATAATATATGACACTTAAATAAATACTTTAAATACTTTAAGGGTGATGTGAATTTAGTTTTTTTTTATGTTAAACTCTAAAATTGGTTAAATTCTAAAAAATTTCAAGCCAAAAAAAAAAAAAAAACAATAAATGTAATTAAAACAAAATTTATATTATTTCTCTCATTCCACATTTAATAACTACTGAGTAAATTTTACACGAAGTAGCAAATATTAGCATACTAAATAACAAAAACCTTTTCTTAAAAAAGTTAAAACTTTAATTCGCAGACAAAACTTAATAAATATTTTTATTTATATATTACCATTTTTGTATAAACATTTTCATTTATATATTAACCAGCGTATAAAGAAGTCAAATAAAAAGGTGAATTATTTAAGTAAATTCTTCTGCTGCTTGGATTGTGACTATAAAAGCAATATCCTGTGGTAAAACTTACAAAGGTAGTCTAGGGACTTTTATCTTCTCTAGAAGCAAACAATTTTATAGAATTTAAAGACTCCTGTAGAAATCAAATATAAAAAAATTTATAAATATTCTGCATTCCCTTAAAAAAAACTTCGGCACACATTTGTAAATATTTTTTTTTTTCTAAAAATTTTTATAAATCAAATTAATAAATGAATCTTAAGCCGAAAAAGTAAAAATTTTAATTCATTTGAAATATCAACAGTTCAAATTCTGGCTGGGAAAGATAAAAAAATTAATAATAAAACAAGCAAATAAAGAGTAAGTAAGTAACTAAAATATGAATTGTAAAAACAATTAAAAAGACATGGAAAAATATATCATATAAAATTTTCAAAATTTCTATTGTCTTGTCTCGTATAAAAATATAAACGAAAAAATAATATCTTTTTTAATATAAAACTGACATACAAATCGCTGGTTTCATGTAAAAAGTCCCTAACTCGAATATTTACGTCACAAAATTTGAATGCAATAGTATCGAAAATAATGGGTTTACAACCATTCACAATCCAAATATTACATTGTGATAGATAAAGTTTGTATTATATTTTTACCTTTTCATGATGTATGATCAAAATTATGCGAATTATGGTCTTTCTATAAAAGACCAACAATATGTACATATTTACGTTTGAAAAAATCTATCCTCTGCTTTATTTTATCCTTATTTATACAAAAGTTTTCTATTCATGACAAAAGAAAGTATTAAAGAAAACACTTTTATTACTTTAAAATTTTAGAGTTACGTAGGCAATCCTATTGTTTTTGTCACAATATCTTCCTCTCTCTATCATAGAGCTCTATCTCTAGAACCTTAACATTTAGACCCTTTAAATTTTAACAGAAAACGGGTAACTATATCCTATATTACAACAATTACTAAATACGGAATTTTATTAAAGTGACGTAATATTCCCAAAAATATTTTTTTTTTAACTATGTTAGGATAACACGTCATATATGTACAGTGTCAGTAAAATTATTTGCTCTATAGCCAATAGCAGAAAAAATAAATTCTTAAATAAAGGCTGTCCCAAAATTGATGTAATTTTCTCTTTTTAACTGCAGAAAGAAGACATGTATATGTAAAATTACGGTTAAAAAATAAATTTTAGAAATTAAAGTATTTTCCAGGTGGCTATAAATTTGCCCTTGTCTTTTTAAGTATTATAAACAGACGGTTTTAATTCTTACAGAAGATGTACTGATATAAAAAGAACAAGAAGTTGATTGAAATGAAGTGTATCCCCATAGAAACATGATTTTAATATGTACGGTCTAATTTGGTTGAACCATTATATGCTAAATCACTATGAAAGCAAATATAAAAGTTACAATTAAATGGTGTCCTAACAGCAACGTTGTTTGTATGTGGCCTTATTTAAAAAGGCTAATATATGTTTTTCTATGTCCACTATATTATTTACGGAACTTACGTTTGTTGATCTATTATTTCAATTCTTTTTTAATTTTATGTTTTATAATAATTGATTTATTTTTTAATTAATGTTTTTTTACGTAAATTATTTACGAATACTTGAATGCAACCATAATATAAAACGGAATTGAATGCAACCATAAACTGTTGAGAGTAACCATAAACCTATAAAACAGCTATTCAAACCAACCTTACAGGAAACACATTACTGGTAAACCTTGATGTTTTTTGACACCCATATAAAGTTAACTTTTGAATTTAGGTATAAACTGTTTGTTTTTTTTTCTCTATTTCTTACCTTCGCTGTATTGTATTGGCTAGTTTCGATATATTGATTTCGTTAAAAAATAAGAGTTGATCATGGTTATGGCACCACTGTTAGCTTGCAGTAAATGTAGTTAAGGTATGGCCATGGTTACGGATATGGCGTCACTGTCTGTTTAGCTATGACATGTTGTTTTTAGATTATCTCAACCTCAACTATTTTTATATTTTAAAAACATTTATATTACATACTTAATGCAAGTTTAAAACTTAATCACAGTTTAATGTGAGAGATCCACTCTTTTGGTTTTAAATAGTCTTAGTTCGAACAGGAGTGTATATAAAACCCTTTTTGTAATTATAACATATTTCATTGATATTTTTTAAATATTTTTCAAATAAATACACAGAGGTTTTTTTGTGTAATTCTTTCGAATTTTAATTTTACGTTTCAATATATATTTAATACAAAAAAAAAAAAACAAAAACAAAAAACAATTAAATAAATACAAAATAATAATTACAAATTGTAATTATAATTGTATAAACAGTTTTTACAAAAAGAAAAAAGTAATAATAATTCCCATGTATTTATTTCATATTTAAAAATAAAATCTACATAAAACTGCATGGTTCTTACAAATGTTGCAATAATTTTCGCATATGATTTATAAATGTTTATATAAAAATATTACATATATGCATTCATAGTCTTCTGAGTGAATACATGCACATAATAAAGTCGTATAAATTTTTTGGCATGATTTTCTTTACATCTGTATTAAAATTCATTTTTATAATTTTTTTTCAGCTTATTGTACATACATATGCATGTAAATATAAAAATATGAAAAAGATGTGAAATATTTATTTATTCGATTCTGAAAATATATTTATTTATATAAAATATCCTTTTTCTTGTGTATTTTTTCCTGTCCGTTCAGTTTTTCAAGTAGAATGTTGGCTTTTTCCAACCAAAAATACTTTTGCAAATATGTTATAAATTTACAGATTGAGTTTTTATTGCTTCCGTGTGTTTAGTCAAAATTAAAGGGGCATGTTTGAATTATTTGGCATCGTTAAGAAATGCATTTAAAAAACAAAAGTTCTTAGTTTTATTCAGATTTAAACATATTATTTCTTATAAGAGCATAAATAATATAAACATTTTTTAAAACTCTTATTGGTATTAGTACAATTGAATATTTAGAAAATGCGTAAATAAATCTTTTATTTAATTTTTACACAACTATGTTAAAGATAATATTTTTTTTAAAGTCAGTAAAAAATTAGAAATAATTTTTAAGGCTTCATTGTTTAGCTTTTATATTTATAAATATAAATAATTATTCATGTTAATTAAAATCCTTAAAAAACCAGATAATTGTATTATTTGTAAAAAATTTGTAAATGGAAAGCTTTAAAAGCATCTGGTTTTGTACACTGTTTTGTATGGAAGTTTAAAAACTTGTTTGTAGGGGCCAGTTTCGAAATTGAAAAATATTTTTCAGATAGGTTTAAAAAGCTTGTTATATCATTTCAAAGTTGAATTGTAATTCAAAACAGATACCCTGGAAAAATTAACATTTTCCTTTTTCTGTTAATAAAATCGATTTCCAAATAGAGTGATTTTCAAAAACTATAAAAACGATTGTGGTCTATTAACTCACGATTTAATGAAATTAAAAGCAAGTAAAAATTATTTCTTTTAAAATTCGTCAGAAACTTAAAAAAAAGATATATGTTTGCAGCAAATATTGCAATCATCAAATTAAGAAAAAAATTATTATTTTCTTATATAAAAGACTAACATATGTCCGGCTTAATGAAAAGTTAAACTTAGCAGCCGTCCATAACACAGTATTCTGAAACACCAGCAAGACCCAAACAATCACAGCTTAATTAATAAATACGCTCTTCGAAAAATCCCAGCCATCTTCTCCTTCTACACTCAAGATCTAAATATGTGTCTCGGCTACACAATAATTTCCTTTCTGTTATAATCGATACTCCTAGCGGCTTTAACTGATGCTTTCTTTTTATTAACCTTTAACAGATGAAGTGTTTTACCCATTTTGGCTGGTCCATAATATTATTTTTTGTTTTTTTTTCATTCACCGCACCACACGCCACAGTTACAAGTGATGGAAATTACACAAATTTTTAATAAAAAAATTACATTTTAATTTTTTTGTTGCCGACATGTAAAAGTCTTAAATCCTATTTTTCTAAAAGTATTTACATTTGTGAGACTATATTTGTAATTATTTATTAGTTGTCTTGATAAGAGCGACATGGAGAACAAATGATTTATGCAGAAACAACACAGAAGAGTAGCTTTCCTGTTTTCCATAATGGGGCAAAAAGCTAGAAAAAATATTTATCTATAAATACTGACAAGTAAATTACAATATCTATTCTATAAAGTTTTTGTCACAGCCTAAGAATAATAATAAAAGAGAAATGAAATAAACTCTTTAATCTTCTTTAAAATTTCCTTTTTACAATCAAGCAAAAAATGTCTGTAAAAATGGGATAATTTTTTGTTGTTCTCTGTGGTTGCAGACAGAAGTCACTCAAATATGTACTTAAAATCGGCTGGTTAGAAGTTTATTTCTCAAATAAATGAACTCCATGTTTTAGGTTAGCATGCAATAAACAATATTGCAAATAATTTTACATTTCATGTATTTTTGGATGACTGCCAAGAATTTTCTGTCCTTCTTCTCTAAGATTTCTTTTTGTGTTTGACTTTTTTACCGTTCTTTTATCTTATTGATTAACCCTCAATATTTAAAATTCAACCCATTTTATATCTTAGTTAAGGGATTTCATCATGTCAATTTGTGACATTTTTGTTAATGTTTTGTTCTTTTGTTTTTTTTTGTTTTTTTTTTGTTCTTTTTTGTTTTTATTCTTTTGTTTTGCTAGTTGTCAGATATTATTTTTATCCCTTTTCTATTGTTGTGACCGCAATTATTCAGTTTTCATTTTAAAAAGACTTGCTGCTCCTACATTGTCAATTTTAGTTTATATTTAGCAAGTAATCTACTGCAAGGCATATTTGAAAAAAAAAGTTAGAGACCGTAAGAAGAAACTCAAACGTTTTTTTCATTTCTAAATATAAAATTTGATTGCTTTGTTATTTACTACCCAGCAAAAAATTGAAGCAACTCAAAAATCATAATTATTTTCATTGCTCCTCTTGCAATTGTTTACTATAATGCATTTTTAATAAGTTCGTCCATTCTAAGTTATAACTTTTCAACTCATTAAAAACTCATTGAAATTCATGAAAAGAAATTATAAAAAACAAAGACTAATGAAGAAACTTATCCTGGTCATCGAATTTTCACTGGTTTTAAGCGTTCATTTAAATGCCAAGCTATGTGAACCCATGCTCGCCAATGAAAAGCTTATTTTAAAATCTTACGTTTTTTTCCTTAATTGAACCAGTTCGTTTTACGTAGAAGCCACGAATTACCTACTTCTTTTGCATGTCTTTTTTTTTTTTTTTTTGCTGGGTACAAATACAAAATAAATAATTATTTCTCTGTGAAAATAAATTAAAATAAATAGGTAAAAACAAAAAATTTGTTTTTTACAAAAACGAATACATCAGAACAATTCGCTTTCTAATTACCAATTTTTTATTTCTATATATTTTTTTCTTAGCTTCTTGCAAATTTCAGCAAATATTTTACAGTCTAGTGGTTATTTTGTTAGGGGAAAACAAAATTTTTACCGACGAAATCATTTTAAGAAAACAAAAATATTATTTTGTTTTGTATGGCAATGCGTTGTTTAGAAGTTTTTGTTTGAGTAACTTTAATTAAGCTGGGTTTAATATATGTTGATTCTTGTTTATTTGAGTGAATTCTGAGTAAACTAAAAAAAATTTAACTACTAACAAACAATCCCATAAAATATATGCTTGATTTCTTCTTAGCGAAGTTAGTTCCTCATCTTCTCAAATATTTCAGAGAGCTTGTTGGCCGACAATTATTATGCACAAATCTTCAGTTAGTAAAAAACCGCTTCAAATATAAAAATAGCTCAATAAAGGACTTATGAAAGTTAATTAGTAACGTAGGATTTAGTTATGGCTAGAAATTGTTCCTAAGGCTTTTCTTCTAGCTTCCGGTAATGCTTATTAATATAGATTGGTTTAATTATACGTTCGGTATAAAATGGTATTTTTTAAACGTCAAAATGAGGAACACATTTATTTATACACATAATATTTTCGATGCCATATTAGCGACTGTTTTTTTCATATAGCACTAGTAGACGATCAGCTGTACTTCTTAGAAGTAATAAATGTTCCACTCAGTTTTTTTTTTTCATATAAAAAGCGTATAATGTCCAAGATCGTGTATAAAAAGTGCAGCAAAAGTAAGTAAAGAAAACAAAAATACGTTTTGTAGAGTATGTTTAACCAAACATTTTATATAAAATGTAAAATTTAATAATTTTTTAATTATCTTTAAGTTGTGTTATTGTGTTAAATCCTATGTTTAAGTTTTTGTTAAAAATAGAAAGTAAAATTACCATATTTTTTTTATAGAACAAAATCGAGAATTAACTAAAGACAATCAGTAATTATTTTAGTGAGGTTAGATTAAATGAAAATGCGTTTTGGTAACATTTCTGTAATTGGATCAGACTTTTTTAATAACTTTGTCGATGTGACGAACAATACTATTAACGCACATTAAATATACAACAGCATTCTAGAGCAAAGGTTTAGGCAATCAAAACCCCAATCTACAGATTCAGTATTCTGAAATTAAAACAAAAGTAAAAAGGTTTTATATTTTTGGAATTTTCCAAAATATTGGGTTTTATTATATTAAAAGAAAATCAAGATAAAATTAATTATTTTACATATCCCAAAAATAGAAGTTTCTAAATATTTCTTTAAGGTTAAATATTTTTTTATTAAATCAAATCTTTGAAGGTAATGAAATTTATATATATATATATATATATATATATATATATATATATATATATATATATATATATAATCAAATATATATATATTTGAATGGTACAAAAACAGCTGTTTAGAATTAGGGCTTCTAGACTTCGAATTGTTTCTTTAATGAAACTATGACTTTTCCTAATCGACACTTACTTCAGATAAATACCCAATGTACATACCAAAATTACTTTATTGTACTAGTGAATCAATGACTCCATTTTCTACACATGGCTCCAAGCGAACTATTTACTGAATATTTGTTTTGAATGAAACGCACATAATACATGCCTGAAAAAAATATCATTGCCTGGGAAATTAAAAGCTTATATTACTCTCGATTCTGCAAATAGTAGGTCAGTATAGTTTATATTTTAGGATGTAAATTGGTAAATATGCAATCAAATAATTTGAAGTTATACACAATTTTGATAACAAAACATTTTTTGTGAAAACTACATCAATATAATCTATAATAAACTATTCATAAGTATTATGAGAACCTGTTAAACACCGAACAAATGTTTTGACGGATTATAAAAATAAAAAAACTTAAGAATTTTTCTGGCTACCTCCATGGATATATATTATATTAAGGATGTTCGGTGTTTAATTTAAGATTTAGATAATCTTATTTCATGTCGATTTAAAGTTTTGGTTTGATCAGACGTATTTTTACTCTTACTACCTGTTTTTACAGTCACACGGAGTGTTTTGCCAAACTTATTTATAATAGAATCGTTATTTATTTTGGTAGTCATCTAACTAACTTAATTATGAATTGCTAATTAATTTAAAATTTAAATTAGTGGTGTATCACAGGAAAGTAAAAAGTGTCATGGTGGCTTTTTATGTGATTAGTTCTTACACTTTTGCTCGCTTGGCTAGGAAATAATATAAACACTCTATGTACTACTCGGGTAAAAGGCATATATGTTGCATATTTTCGTAACAAAAATTATTGAAAATACTTAACAACAAAACAATGTTGTATTTAAATTTAAAAATCTATCATTCGCTCATGGCGCTGCCGTCAATATACAAAAAATAAGTTTGATACGGCATAGTTCAACAAAAAGTATAAATTAAAAGATCCCCAAATTTTAAATAATAATTAAAAGTTTATCCAAAATCTACAGTTCCCTAAAGTTTAAACATTAAAAACAAATCAAAATTAATAAAGGCTTTTTCCCATTAAAATTGCAACTCAGTCGTTTTGTTTTTTTTTCATTGTTTAGTATATGTAAACAATAAACTGTTTTATTCATATCTAACAAAGAACGAAATACTAATTATTTCCTTGTCATTTACTGAAAATAATTAAAGCAAAAAACTTATATTTTATGTTATCTCAATGCAAATTACACTACAAAAGGATTTTCGACAACTTTAATTACTTTATCAATGAAGTAAATTGAAACATTTGTTCTTTTACAAAAACTAGAGCAACATTTTTAACTGAGGCAATAAATTAAATAATAATAATATATGTATTAAAAGCATTTTTTTTTTAATATAAAATAAAAAAAAATAAATTTTCGGACAAAGCAACCATACACACAGTAACAGAACTTTTTTCTTCAAAACAAAAAAAAAATTATAATAATAATGATAATAAATTTATATAAATTTTAAATATTTAGAGAAAAAGTTTTCGTTAATGAATTTATCTTTTTATTGTACTAATTATGCGTGTGAGTAATATTGTGCATTGCTGAACGCTTTTAATTAAGTATACGCCCTCTAGGTGAAAAAAAACACTAAATAAAAATGGAATCTGAATCAGTTTTTCTATTGTATTTTGTGTGTTAAATAAATTTTTTGTTAGTTACATGGCTTTACATTTTAACAAATGAAATGTAATAATTTTACTTAAAAATTCATTTTTATTATATCCATTTTTAAATATTAAAAAACCCTCAAATTAAATTTGGAAATTAATATTTAAATATCTGTAGGACTGTTTTTTGTAAGCCAGTTTTCTGCCGAATATTAGGATATAATTATTACTTTTTTTTTTCTTACTTAAGGCAGTGTCATCTGATTTGATTTGATTTTGATACAATACATGCTTTAAAAAAAATACAACACACTGTAAGCTGGAAATTTATAAAAAGGAACATTGTTGTGATAATTAAGTAAAAATTGCGAGTGTTAAAAATGAACTTTATCTATTTCGTCATTAACACTATTCGATTTTTTTATAAAAATACCATGAGATTTTTGTTTTTTCGTGACATTAGAGGGGAAAGCCATATGGTTTTGCTTGAATTTTGAAAGGATATTACTGTTGCTTATGTTTTTTTTAAGGCATATCTCTGCAATCTAAATTAGCCTCGTTAAGCGAAGCAGCAGTCCCTATGACTTTCAAAAATTCTAATATGAATTTATTTTAAACAGGTTGCAACTGCAGTTTCTGTACAAAATTTGTAGAATGATCTTTATACCAGTTGTAGGATAATAACAACGGCCTGAAGGTCAAATTGGATCTAGTGTCGCCGAAATTACAAGAAAGTCTTTTGGAAGCATTTTTTTTTATTTTTCTGTCAGCATTTTATTTATTTATTCTTTGCAAGTTACGCATTGTTATATCTTAACTTTAACTACTAAATGTTCGGTATTTTATACAATCATATCTTCCTCTTCAGATTTTGGTAATAAGTAAAAGGATAACGTTTTACTAAGTAAGCAAGTACCCTACAGTTGATCATTTAACTAGAAATATTACATTTGCTTAATATAAACACAGAGCTATTGTATTTTTGCACCTGTAAATCTGGAAGAATTTATAGCTGTTCTACAAACCAACATTTGAAATGTGATATTTTTTTCATTTGTTGATAGTTGATTAAAAACGACTAAAACTTCTTATTTCTAATGTTTGTTGGTTGGCTATTAGATTGCAAGTGAACTCAAATTTATGTGCCTGAGCATTAATGATGTTTGAGAATGTGTCTGGCTTAAATAGAAATATGTCTCTGTCATATTGAAAATGTTTTTGTAGATGTGTTGATACCATAGTGTTATGGCTTTGATTGTTATCATTTTGGTTGCATTAACAGAATAATAAACATCCCCAAAATGCTGTTATTATTTGTCATCTGGTTGACCAGACAGGCCAACAAATAAAAAAAAATCAAATAAAACCTACAAACACTACATTGGCCTTGTACGGATGTAACAATATGATAAATTATACGTAGATAAAATTTCACACAGTTCTCTTCTTACACAAAATATAATTAATTAAGTGTAATTAAATCTTACATTATGCAAAGTGTTGAAAGCTATTTTGACTTTTTTCCTCTTGTGTTTTTTTTTTATTACTAAAAATTTCCAAAGCCAAATATTTTTATTAATTTTGATGTCTTGTCTATGTATTAATTTTTAAGCAGTCAATTAGTACTAATTGGTTTTATTAAAATATTTATAAAATAAAATATTTTAAGAAATGATAGGTATTTATAAATAAGTTAAGAATAAATTTATGATGTAAGTGTTAAGATAAATAATCTTAGAATTAGATGAAAAGAAAAAATATTTAGGTTATATATTTTATTTCCATCTTACTATTTAATTAATTTTAAATTTTAATATAAAAAAATTATTCTGATAGTATTATTAAGCACAACATTTTTATATTTTACACCACTTTATTTTAAGGCATGATAATAAACGCACCTGTATTTTTTGATAAATATTCTGAACTTAATGTTTTTTGGGATAACTTGTTTAGTGGACCCTGTCTCGGATCATCGAGGGCCAGACCTAAAGCTTATGTTTGTTTTATGTTCAAATATTTTATTACCCCAATGAGAAACACAGACAAGGAAATTAGTAAGTACAAATGTAGACAAAATGGCAATTGTTATTTTACTTTGTTTAAGTTTATAATTAAATGCACAATTAAAATTTATAGGCTATTAAAGGAAATAAGGTAGCGACAGTTGTTAAAAACTAACATAAGGTTTCTATGGTTAAAGAAGAAGACGACTACTTAAGTTTCATTAATAAACTATGCCCTTGACTGCATATATATCAAATCGTCGGCTAACAAATTTCTTATAACTGAACTTTTTTGTAAGTTCAAATACCTTCTACCAGACACAGTCTAAAAGTTGCAAGTAACTCCTTCCTTTATTATTAGCCAGACTGAATAATATTAATTATACCTGAGAAAATTTCTACACCTTTTATAAAAATGCTACCTCCTAAGAAAAAAGCATTTACTTCCCTTAAAAAACCTTTTTCGTTTTTATTTAGAAATTTCATAAAATTTTTTATTAATTTAAATATATACTTGTTTGAAAACTAGTAAAAAAATTCTTAAATTAATAATTATTTCAATCAATATAACATTTAAGTAGAAAAATATTTGAATAAACAAATTAAATAATTAAGAATTAAGGATTTAATAAGACAAATATGAAAATATACAAAACTTTTAGTAGGTAAAAAGACTTTTTTTGTATTAAAGGATCTCTCCATTCCACGCTTGTTAAGTATACTTCTTCATCTCTCCTGAGTTCGAATCAGATCAGAGAAATACGCATTGGAGTAAATAATTCTATGTTAAAATTTGCAGTCGACATATATTTGAGATTTCTGTTGATTAAATTTAGCCAAAACTCCAGCAAAGTAAACGAATACTTTTGAAATAAATATTATTTTCTGTTGTTGATATTTTTTATACGCTTCACCACAAAAAGTGGAAAAAAGGTTTACTTAAGTTTGTACATTACGCCATGAAACAGTGTATGAAGAGCAAGCCCGTGACATGGGGCTTCAAACTTTGGTTTTTGTGTAAATCGAAGACTGGATACCAATATAACGTAGACATATACACCGGGAAAAAAACGTCTGTGGAGCACGGTCTTGGTGAATCTGTGGTTTTGCAGTTATGTAAACCACTGGTAAAGAAAGGAGTTGAAGTTTACTTCGATAACTTTTATACTAGCATTAACATTCTGGTGTATATCTGATCATCAAAAAAAGTTTACTATGAGTGTGACTGCAGAAGCATATGGCGGTTTTATATCCGATTGTTATTTGATCTCTTCGAAATATGTGTTCATAATAGCTACGTGATATATAGCAAACTCATGTCGGCTAACTGCTTTGCGATAAACGTAACTTCGAATGATTTTCGAGCAACATTAGCAAAGGAACTGATTAGTGATTATTGTTCAAGATCGTGCAGATTCCCAGAAGCAATCAGAATTAGAAGTATTCCTTTAAAGCAGCCTTAATTCTTCAAAAAAATGGAAAAGTGTGAACATTGGAAACGATGCATCCATTGCGCTAGCTACGGCAAATATAGCAACACAAACGTATTTTATACAATACACAATATATTCCTTTGCTTTATCACGTAACTGTTTTAGATAGTACCATGTAGAGCACTTTTTATAATAAATTTAAAAAATTCTTTATAAATTACTTTTTCAATAGTTTAAATATATAAAAAATATATAAAACATCATACTTTTTCATTATTTTTTTGGGTAAAAATTTACCATTCAACGCAGAAGCAACAACATTTGCCAAGCAAAATATACTAGGATTTATTATAGTAGAAATTGTTAAATTTTGTAAATAAATAAACAAAAAAAAACGGGTAAGGCAAGGGCATTGGGGCCAAATTTTTTTTTCGTAACTATTATCGGGTTTATGTTTTATAAAAATAAAAAATAAAGAAAAATCTCTCTGGCAGAAAAAGTTCGGACCTCAAAATTTAAAAAAAGTAAATAATCAAATACCAAAACTTAATTCTTTTTTGGAAATGCATGTAGTTTTCTTTTCAATATAAAGAGTTCATATCCTATTTTTATTACATAAAAAGAGTTAAATTAAGTAGTCTCATATTATAAATAACTCGAAATCCAGAATGCTAAAGTGTTATTAAAAGGGGTCAAGCTTTTACATAATAAAATTAATTGAAATCTATGCCAATATTTTGCGTCATATTAAAATTACTTCAATCTCCTTTATGTATTTTACGACGTTTATACTTTCAAAATAAATAAAATTATAAATTTAAAAATAAAACGTTTTTGTTTTGCAATTCTCCAGGAATATGATTACAATTTTCAAATTAAGGATTGTTTGTCAAAGTTTCAAATCAAATCAATTTATTTTTTTAAATTTGCATTATCAAATTTTATAAATATCTACAAAATAATATTGTGTACATGCAATCATACAAACTAATCTATGAATGTATGTATGAATGTGTGCATACAGCCATCAAGCTATACACGAACATCGACTTTTTATTTTTCTTATTTCTCTAAAAAAAAGTATGCAAATAACGTATACGCCATATTGGCTGCCTTTAAAATCCGCAAAAAAAAACTGGATGGAGAGGAGCAACACCAACATGATTTAACGACAAATGTATAAATAATGAAGATAAAATAAAACGACATCATGCAAAAAATAAAAAAAGACATACGACAGTAAAAGTTTGACAGTTGTGTAACATTGTGCATTATTCTAAAAACAAAAAATAAAAACAGAAAAAGAAAACAACATTCAATGAGAAGCAAAAAAGGGAACAATACAACAAAATTTAAGGATTCTAAACAAAAAAACCGGTTGAAAGAAAAGAGATATAAAATGATAACTAAAAATTCAAAGCACATGGCTCAAATTGACCTTAATTTTTTTTTATACACAATGAAAACGTTAAAAAAGTATTTTCTAATAAAATGGAACAAAAATAAAAATTCAATAAGAATTTAAGTTTTGCTTCACTTCAACCCTTTTTTTTAATTTGGCATTTGTATATCAAATTTTTTGTTTGTTTTCTCCATAACATTTTTTTGCGCATTGCATTAAAATTTGTTTGCATTTTTTCACTTACTGGCATTACAGAAGTGGCTACAAATTGTAAACAAACAAAACTAAATAAAATAAGAGATGCAACGTCACTTTACATTTGATTTACATATAAGACTGGTAATTCCCATTGGAGTAAAGTGTCAATTCAAGAGGAAAATATTTAGCAAATTATTCTTGGAAAACTATTAATTTTATAAGAAATAAATTTGGTACTTTGGGTGAATGCACTTCTAATATATATAATATGAAGTAACATTGCGAAGTATTTTGTCACGTGTAGAGGCTTTTAGGTCTTAGGCTTAAGTTAGCAACGTCTGGAAACTACCAAATCGGAACAAAATTTTGAGCAGGGATAGAATATTAAAGATAGCTTGGCTTTTTATATGTATGTAGTGGAAAAAATTCAAATGAATTTCTTGACTGTTATATGTTACTAAACATTTAATAGAATTGTGCATTCAAATGACACAATAACTGACAAAAGTTCATGCTTCAGTAAAAACTCCTGAACTAAAAATATTTCAATTTTATCCGTGTCCAAAGTTCTGTAAAATTCTATGTCTCTAAACAAAAATCATAAAACTTATTCCAGACCAAAATAAACTGGGAACAAAATAAATATAATCTTTGTTATTAACATTTAAGTTAGATTTATGTTCTGTTTCGGTTTTATATGCAATCAACTCGCTGGAAAATTTTTGTGAAAAACACTCAGTTTTCCACACGAGTTGATTGCCGATAACGCAGGTAGAGCACATAAATTATTTCATATATTCGAATTTAAAACAGAGTAGCTCAAAGAACTATACTTCTAGAATTGTTGCTAGTTCGAGTTGAAATTTAAATAAATTGCAAGCAAATGGCTGAATAAATAGGAGTTTTTGTTAAATTTTTTATGCTTAGCTTTGTCTGCAATTTTTAAATAATCTAAATATTTCCAAACACAAATACAAATCATAGTTATTCTCCCTATTTTCGGGAGCTGAATTAGAAAACCCTGTGTAACACATTTATCTCTACATCAGTGTATTTATTTGTCCATCATTTTCAAAGTTTCAGGATAAAAACGAAATTCTAAAAAAAGGAAAAAAACATTTTTTTGCTTAAAGATAAATGAAAAATAGTAATCTGCTGGTTAAATTCTAAGCAAAAAACTCTTCACCAGTGTCAAACAAAATATTTGGTTGATATCTGTACAAAAAAGTTCAATTTGATTAAAAAGTCACACTTAAATAGGGTTAATAAATTTTTTTAAATGTAAAATTAAGTAGTTTTGTAAAAAGTATTTATACTCAAATGAATTTTAAATTTAAAATGCAAGGTTAAGGCTAACAAAAAATTAATTATTTGAAAAATAAATATGTTTTTTTAAATAAATTATAACAGATGAATTAAATTATCTTGGCTTAAGTTCAATTCCATTTTACTCTCCAATCAGGATTTAAGCCGTGGATATTATTAGTGAATTAAAATTTATTCATTTCGCGTTAAGTTCATTTTTTAATTTAATTAAAAAAAAAAATCCAGTAAAAAAAATTATTAACAAATGTATGCGAACGATTTAAAAAAAAAAACGGGAAAAATTAGACAGTGTTATGCTGCCTTTTCTGAATCATCTTGCCTTACAAAAGTTTACTAATTTGTTTTTTATTTTTTATTTTGTTGTTAATGTTTTATAACAATGTAGTTTTAACAGCAAAAAGTGTAATCCTAATGCTCTACATCGAAGCTGTTTCTTGGTTTCTATGTTTCAAAAGTTTGGGGGATTTTTTTTTTCCATGCGAGCATTACACTTACTAAGCTAAGTAAGATAGCTCTACGCATAAGCCTGTTGCCGAAAAACAAAATTCGGACTAACAAGCTTTTTAAAAGAACAGGCTTGCATTTACAAGAGCATGAGTTTATATGTTAATAGCTGTTGTATAAAATAATTTAATAAAATAATAATTTAGAAAATAATATGACGTAATATGTAATAAACTGTCATGTTAAAAAAGTTTGAAAAATAACAGTCTTCTCTAAGAAATCAACAACAAAAGGCTAGTCCACAGAAACGGAAGAACTGCAATCACGTTTTTATTAAAATTATTTACAACAATATCCGTCATTGGCAAGAGTAAAGTGACAATAACAAGCAGTACGTAAACAACTATAACAACAATTTAAGCAAACTATTGAAAACTGAATATTGTGTGAAAATATATATTTGAGCTAAAACGCTATAGAAAGTAACATACCACACCTCTTAATATTAAAGTATAAACTTACAAACTCACACCATAAATAAATTGTTTATAAACTGCTGTGGTTGTTGCACAATATGTATACAAATAGCAATACACACTTCTATTAGTGGTGAAATTAATAAAATCACTTGCAGCAATAGTTGTTACATAAACACCAGCTGCTGTTAGACAAATTATTATCAAAGGATCTTGCTAACGTTGAGATTTACTAGATTCAAAATAATATTCTGGCTTCATATGGTGGATAAATTAAACCAGTTCAAGTATCTTAGGCTTTCTCGCTAATCTGTACAGTTTTAAAGCATCTGTTTCTTTAGATAAATGTAAAATGTTTCTTTAGATAACTGTAAAATGTATAAATAAATTTATTCCAAATTTCATATTAAAGTTAAATAACAAAACTTCACTTTAAAAATGTTTTGAATTTAATTTTAATGTTTATAAATACTATTTTATTTATTTTGTATTTAATTTTTTTTTTTAAGGGCAAAGGATCGCTTTAAAAAGATAACCCCATTTATATGTGTATTACATTTTAAAAGGAACACAAACCCATTTATATGTGTATTACATTTTAAAAGGAACACAAACTCTTGTTTACGTTATTGTGGGGTTGTGATAAAGTGTTTTTATGTGGATGCCTGTTCACACAGCATTATTCATTTCACTTCACAATAATTTCATTATAAACGCATCTGGGTCACTTGTGCAATGTTTAAACTTTATGCAATACATACAAATCCTTAGTGTATAAGTTGTACATACACATACAAACCCTCGCTTAAATATCCGACAAGCTCATGCCATATACACTCGTGGTACATGAACGTGTAGTGATGCGTGTTTATTTACTGATTGAAAACTTACAAACAACCAAAAAAATTTTTTTCTATAACCATGCACGTGCAATATAATACGCATGTAATACCAGAATATTTGTTATTTTAATATGACTTGACAAAAGCTCTTTATATAAGATATAAACAATTTCCTTTTTTTGTCATGATGGTGCTCGTTATTATTGTCTTTAAGTGCAGTAGCTAACCAAAAATATTCAATCTTAGTTTTCTTATTTTTTTGATACAGGTTTTAAGCAGCTACCTTTAAATTATTTTTAACGAATATGTATTTGAGAGAAAAAAGAATGGTTTTACATATTTATTTTTTTAAATTTTCCAAAATTTTTTTATACCCAAAACTTAAAAAAATATTTCCGCTTTATCCCTTCGCTTTAAATGTTGCAAAAGTTTTTTATGTGATAATTTCAAAAGAGAAAATACATATTTCATTTAGAGTTGATATTCTATATTGCATGATATTTATTATTTTTATTATTATTATTATTATTATTATTATTATTATTATTATTATTATTATTATTAAATTAATTAAATTTTGCAAAAATTTGATACTTTGAAGCAATTTTACAGACCACATCGCATGAAACTGAAAATATTTTTATATATTATAAATAAGCTTAGCTAATGGCTGCTGGCCTTCAAGGGGTATTTGGTAAATTTTCGATCTATAGGAACACATATTAAACTGAGACTTGGAATTTTATTGATCTTAGGAATAATAGTAAAATCTCTGCTGCTAATTTTTCCTAAAGTTGTTCTTATTTAGGATTATTCCATGTTAAAATTGTTAAAATTTTGGGAAATAATTGATTTCTACTTAAGTTGTCACTTTAGGTTTCGATGACAGATATTTTAATGAAGTTTTAATTTAAATTAATTTAATTGTATTTGATTCCTTCAATTATAAATGTTTCATGCATGTGCATATTTCATATTTGCAAAAATTGTTTACATTTTTTTTTCATTAAATCTTTTAAATATATATGGATGGTTACCAAGGAAAGCCTTATGTAGAAAAATGGAGCAAAAATAAAAATATAAAAATAATTACTGAATGTTTGCGGTGTTCTTGCATTAAAATTTGTTAAGTTTTTATTATTTTTTTGCTTTGTTGATTCAATATAGTTCTCACTTAATAAACTTGGCATAAGATGTAAGACTGTATAGTTTTGAATACAAACCTTGGATATAATCTATTGATGAGCTATTTGAGGCCCCATATGTACCGCAATAATACATTTAATTTTGTAGTTTTGGAATATTTATATTTGAAGAAATCAAGCACAATTAAAGTAAATTAATATAAAAAAAGATTCCAAATAATAACTTTTCATATTAAAGTTTAAATTTTTAAGTTTTGTTACTGCACTCTTCTGACATAAGAAAAAAATTAAATTCTTTTCATTTTGGCATTTAGATTTTTATTTTGCAAATTAATTTTTTTTTCCAAGTTTTAATACAAGTTTATAATTGGTTTAAAGTAAAAGTTAAAAAAAAAATTATTGTGCTTCATTTTGGACTTATGGTGCATATCTTTGATATTTTAAAAATAATTTTTGAATTCTTAACCTTAAAAACTTTATCGGATATCATTTTTTCATGTCAATATGTAACAATCTAAAGTATGTGTACCTTTTGCGATCATATATGTATATTCCAGAAATTAGATATTCGTTGGTTATAACATTCATCTATATCGATGTTTTGTGTTATAAAAAACCAGCAAAAAATTCTCAGACAAAGTAATCGAGTGCATAATACAGCATTTTTGACGGAAGGACTTCCCAACTAGATTTCCAACCTAACGATTTTAACCAGACACGAGACTTTTATTATTAATTGCTGAGAATTGATTATGGCAGGAAATAGTAATAATAATAATCACAAAATTAAGTCATTATATGGCAATTTCGTTTTATGGTAGTGTCTATTTTCTTCTGGAAAGTGACGTTCAGAAGGAATGGGATGTATTAATTTTAAATATATTTTGTAAATTTCAATTCTTTCAATTTCTGTGTTGCTAACTTCAAATCTTATATGTATTAAGATCCATTTACACTATATCTAAGTCTCAAGAGAATTTTGATCATCCAAAAATCCAACGTACGAGGGCTGCTCTATATATTTCTGGCCTGCGAATATTTATAATCAAAAATGGTTTTACTGTTTTTCAAAGTATTCACTTTTGCATGCGCTCAAACCAGTTTTTGAAGCACTTTTTCCACTCCGATTGAGACACCTCTAAAACATGGTTTTTGAACACTTCAACAGCTTCTTCTGGCGACGAAAATCGTTGACCACACATTTGTTTCTTGATGTGCGAAAACAAGAAGTCATTAGGTGCCAAGTCAGGGCTGTACGGCGGATGACCCATTAATTCGATGTTTTGGCCGGTCAAAAACGCTCTGGTTTGAGCCGATGTGTGAGAGCTCGCATTGTCATGGTGAACAATGATTCGTCTTCTCTTGTTGGTTTTTCGAATTTCTCCGATGACTTCAGGCAAACAAATTGCAGTGTACCACTCAGAAGTGACCGTCCTACATTGCTCAAGCGGAACAGTCGCCACATGACCAGTTTTGCCGAAGAAACAGGCGACCATTTGCTTCGAAGTGCTTCTTCCACGAACAACTTTCGTTGGATTTTGCTCGTCTTTGAAGACCGACACGGTCGATTGTTATTTCGTTTCGGGCTCATACGCATAGATCCATGATTCGTCACCTGTGGCGATCTTATAAACGTCTTTTGAAGCACCGCAATCGTATTTTTGCAACATTTCTTTGCACCAATCGACACGAGCCTTTTTTTGAGCGACTTTCAAATTGTGCGGGATCCAAGGAGAACAAACCTTTTTTACGGCCAGGTGTTCATGCAGTATCGAATGTATGCTGGTGAAAGAAATGTCCAAGGATGTCTCTATCTCTCGGTATGTCGCATGTCGATCTTGCATTATGAGTTCACGCACGGCATCAACGTCGAAAGTTGTGAAAAATGATGGCACGAAAATATTCACGACTTAATTCCATTTTTTTCTATATTAATTTTTTCAAGTCACTATAAACAACACAAATAATGGTCGTACGTCAAAACGTTTTGAGTACGATTATGCTTAAAAATGACAAGCTTTCCAATGGAAATGGAAGATTGCAACACTAAGTGCTGCCAGGCCCTCGTAATATAACATGTTATTTTTGCACTATCAGTCTCCAAGCAGAGTGAAAATTCCATGTCAATGAGAAAGTTGACTTTACTAACTAATCTCTCGGAGCAAAAATGCTCATAAAGGGTACCACAAACAATAAGGTTTCACCCAGAAACCTTTAAAAATGAGATTTTTTATATAATAAGCTGGTTTTGCTTAAAGCGCTCTTAATTTACTTCAAACAATTTTTTTTGATATCTTTTATGCCACTTAAAAGGCCTTTATATTTATATTTTCTTTTATTTATGTGTAGCAACCCTAATAAAATGAAATATTAGACTGATTAGAAAAATCTCGAAAAACATGTTTGTATTTTGAAATGTCAAATTCCTTTCTGTATTCTTCGATATAAACATTTTATTTGCTTTTACTATAAAAAGTTTTCGTAATACAAAATATGTTACTATTCTGATATTCAAATCTGTTTGATCAATAAGACGTAACACCAACTTTTATGCTTTATAATCAATATTAGGTTTAAACTTGTCCATTATATGGTCAGCATATTATAGAACATATAATATACTGTATTTTTGTTTTATTAATAAATATTTTTTTTTACTGAAAACTACATTTCTATTAAGAAAGATCAGCATGTAATATAAGTTTAATGATGCTTTAAAGTTGTGCCATGCAGTAAATATGTTCAGCTTGTTGTTGCTGTGTAATATTTTTAAACATGGAGTGTACTGCCTTAAGATGACTATATTAGTTTACGTGTAATATTTTCAAACTTATATGATTATGGTTTTAATATATAACATGCAAGCATATTGATACATACTCGTGCAAGAATTGCAAATTGAACAGATACTTGTGTTTGATTCATGGCTTACTATCTTGGCATTGTTTCTCGGTAACCCAATATATTGCAGGTAGTGGTCACTTAAAAACAGACAGCCTTAGGATGCAACACTATTAAACTCTTAAAATGAAAAAGTGTGTTGTGTGCTCGTAGCTATCATAGCTGGTTCAGGTGCTTTAATAAAACCTAAGATAGAAGTTGTATTAAATTCATTTGTGCGTATAAAAAAAACTCAAATGCACCTTTTGTTACCTTTAATGAACTTAATTATAAGAGAAGTTATAGGATGATGATAAAATAAACTTAATTGCCACTTGACTTAAATAAAAGGCTATGCCTGAAATTGAGTTTTGTTAAGGTTATTAATTTCCGAAATAAAATACCTTTAAACTGTTATATACAATATGGATTATTATGAAAACATTAACATTTAAATACGAATAGTAAAAATTAACTTTTTGAAAAGTCTAAAGTACTACATAATATTTTGCATGAAGAGTTATTTAAAAAAATTATAGTATTTTTCTGATTATTTATAGCATTAGGTAAAATATTAACTGAAATATTCACCCTAATAAAATTTATGTTGCGCATCCTTTTTATAGTCTGTGTACTTATCTCTAAATTATTTCGCTGAATTATTATTTGTAAAATATCATTATAAAGGAATAATTTACTGGTCTTTTTTGTTTTTTCTTCAAACGTAAAAACAGTCTTATTAATATGAGGATTAACCATTAAACATTAATATAACGAAAACAATAGTATTCCAAAATCACTTCGGCTTTAATAGAAACAAAAGAAAAATTATAGATATAAAAAAAAAATTTTACAGATAAAAATTGAGATGATAGAGAAACATATTTGAGAAACTACAGAAAATAAAATTGAAAACATCAACACTGTTTAGCCTATTTTTCACAACCATTGAAAAGCTTACGACACTGTGTATGTTACAATTTTTGTTTTTCCTTAAGGGCATTTTTTGGTCTTGGATAAAAATTTAAGGGTGTCCCCAGAAAAAATTTTTTGCATATTTATTATATACAAAATAAAGTTACATAAAACTGTTATATTTTCATTAATTGCTTAAAATTGTCTAAAATAAAGTTCTTTTTCCCCGAAAATTTATATCATTAAATTGTAAAGAATTTTATATGGCTTAGTTCTACCGCGTTACCACTTTTTTCTTCATGAAATAATTGATATATATTTATTTATTTAGACGATATGGCAAACATAATTTATTTATTTATTTATTTATTTGTTTATCTTATAATTAAAATTACAAGATAAGAGAAAAAGAGCAGTAGCAACGCAGGCCTTCAGCTCAAGTGTTATATAAAAGAACAACAAACAGAATTGTTATTGTATATATTTACATATGTGACATGACATCCACTATTGTTTGTCGTTTTACTATTTTAAAGAATATTGTTTTAATAAAAAAATTTATATGCGAGAAATGCTGGTGACCGATGTAGCGATTCAGAAAATTTAGGATTACACTTTGCCAGTGTCTAATTTATATTTATTTTAATATCAGAATGCAACGCCGCTTGTTTTGGATCGCTACATCCTTCATCAGCATTCTTTGCACTATCTATCTTAGGTGGTGTTCATTGTAAACATCATCTATTTACATAATTAATCAGTATTAATTTGGTTGGACAAAGCATTTTTTTATTTAAAATAAAAAAACATTAGAAAATAAAAGAAAAATTAATTTTAACCGAATTAGTTAATTTATTTTTTATAATACCAGTTTTGAAGAAAATATATACACATAATAAAACAAGATTATTCCTGTAATTGAAATATTTTTGAAAATTTTAGTGTTCGTGTAGATATTAATCCATTTTTGGAGTTTTTGTTTGTATATGTATTTGTTTGCGTTCGCATCACGTAAAAAGTGTTGGATGGATTTGAATAAAATTTTGTAAAAAGGACCAATAGAACTTTTGTTCAAAGTGTTTTTGTTTTTTTTTTGAGTGTTTTTCTTTCATCAAAACTTGTCATTTTGTAGAGAAAATAGAGATAGATATGTAAAATCACTTAATTTTAGCGGTTTAGTGGTAAAGACACTTTATTTTTGTAGATGGAAAATTCTTGACATTGTTAAAATAACTCTACGACAAATGTTAAAACTACATTTTTTTAAATTTTCATATAAGGAAAATTACAAATGATACGCTGACGAAGTCATACATTGTTAGTCAAGATATAAATTTGTAAACAACTTTTCTTTGTTAATAAATTTTGATATTAAACTACTTTTATATTATTGTGTTTAATTTCTTCTTAATTAAGTTTATTTATTTTTTAAATATTATAAATTATATTTATTTGTTAACCATCGCGTAAGTAGTTAAATGTTAAACATCTTAAATTTAAATATTTATGGTTAGGTTTTTTAATCTATTTGAACATTAATAAAGCAATGAAATTTTCGACTTTACCCAAAAATGTACACTCTTTGTTGTATAACTTTTTGATTGTCAAACATTTATTGTTTTAACTTGTTTTACAAAAACTTATTTAATGGCACCCCCTTACAGATACATTTTTACAGTTCATTGAATGACATTTTCAAGGCCTACGCAAAGAAGCTCAACATGATAAGG
The DNA here is from genome assembly GCA_937654795.1 of Cistogaster globosa. Classification (NCBI taxonomy): domain Eukaryota; kingdom Metazoa; phylum Arthropoda; class Insecta; order Diptera; family Tachinidae; genus Cistogaster; species Cistogaster globosa. The sequence goes on along the minus strand of OW569404.1, from coordinate 115,310,100 downwards.
AAACCAACAAACCAAGAAACAAACAAATAAAGAAACGATTATATAAAATGATACTATTTGAAACAAAAGTAATGGAAATAAAATAGATATACAGTAGCGAAAGCATTGGATGGGGTAAAAAACATTCATAATTAACAGCCGCTGAAAGCAAGTGACTTGTAAGTAAATATTGAACAAGAAAAAATTAATAAGACGCCTAGCTTTAAGCTGATATAATGTGAGATATAACAAAACAATTTGTATAAATATACACATTTACTTTACTTTTGCATTATTTTTTATCGTCTGTTTATTGTTGTTGCTGTGTAATTTTTGACTTAGGGAAAAACTAGAGTTATCCTTGACATAACAGACACAACAGAGTCAACACTCAAAGACTACTGCTGCCAAGCCTTTAAAATAAATCCTAAACGCGAAGCTTAACTGGAAACGATGTTTATGACATGACGATGTTTTTCCTATTAACATTTTTTTATTTCTATAAAAATGTTTTTTTTTGTTGTTTATAAAACTATGAATGTTTGGTTGAGAATATGTGTTTGTGTAAGTAAGGAAAAAAGAAAATAAGTTTTAAGCTGTTAGTTATTTTTCTTTTTCTGTTTCAAGATAATAAACATTTAGAGTGTTATAAATAGGATAGTTTATAGCACTTTATGATATTTCGATGGGAGAAATTACAAAAGATAACAATAGTGTTCCTAGCAGCTCTTGAAAAGAAGCCTGCAGACATTTTTTCAGCAGCAAAAATATTTTTAATATTAAATTATGAAATTATTTAAAATTATTTTTTAATTTTATTTACGTTTAGTGTGTTTGATTTTTTAAAATAAATATTTCTAGATATTCCATGAAGTTTTAATTTTTGAAGCTATTTAGTGTAAAATGTGTTACCGGGAAAAGCATATGGTGCCTCTCACGACGAAGCTCACTTGAGCACAATCAAATGGCCCGTTGTGATAACACAAGGAAAACGGTGAGACTTCCCATACCCAGCCGAGAACAATGAAGATTCCCGGATGAATTTCGATATATCCCCTATAGAGTGAGATAATAGCTCCGTAAGAGTTCCGAAGAAATCAGAGCCCAGAATTCTCAATCTTCTTCGAGCCAGGAATGGGCAAAGGCACAGGAGTTGCAGTACGGTCTCTTTGTCATCCTCCGAGCCACAGCTGTGACAGAAATCGTTAAAGGGCAGACCGAGTCTTTCAGCATGCCTGCCGATTAGACATTGACCAGTAAGTACCGAGGCCGTAATACTTATATATTTCCTGTCCAGTCCGAGCAGCTGCCTTGTCCGCTTGAGGTCCAATCTAGTCCACAGTTGTCTGGAGACACAACAGGAACTTTCCCCTACCCACAATCTGCGAGCCAAATTAAGGTAGTGGTTCTTTATGGCCAATTTCACCATTGCCAGAGGAATTCCAACGTCTAGTATCGAGGAGACGTAAGGAAGCCACGTGCCCCGTTTGGCGAGATTATAGGCCTCACAGTTTCCCTGGATATCCCTGTGACCAAGGACCCAAAACAGGTCAATCTGTGATCGCTCCGATAGTGTGTTTAATAGTGAGCGACATTTCAGGACTAGCTTAGATGTACTGTATTCACCAGCAAGCGCCCTGATTGCCGCCTGACTGTTCGAAAATATCCGAATGGTAAGGCCAGGAAGATCGTCCCTAAGCGCTATTTTGGATGTTTTCAGAATGTCCATTACCTCGGCTTGAAAGACGCTGCAGTAATCAGGAAGTCTAAGGGAGAGTCTTAGTTCAAGGTTATTGGAGAAGATCCCGCAACCAACTCTGTCGTCCAGTTTCGAGCAATCAGTGTAGATGTCGACAGTATTGCTCACAACCACTTCGTTATACACCCATTCCTCCCTACTTGGAATATGGATCTGAAAACCGTGGTCCAGAGCAGGTGTAGAAGAGATATAGTACACCATTAATGGTACGGGCACATCCCGAGCTATAAACTTGGAGTGACCCATGTGCAGCCTAAGCCAGCGCGAGAGGGCATTAAGTCTGGCTGTACAGCATTTGGCCTGTTGCAACACCAGGAGTTTGGTGGGTAACCAGTTTAGTATGGCATACAGAGCCTTAGTCAAGGTAGTTCGGAGAGCCCTAGTAATCAAAATGGCGGCTTTTCTCCTGACTTTATTAAGAGGCTTTTGGTTAACCACTTTCTTGATATCGAGCCCCCCAGCACCATAGAGAATATTACTGCCTTATAAAGCCAGGTGATGATTCGAGGCTGAAGCCCCCATTTTTGTCTTATAGCTTTCTGGCAGAGATAGAGCGCGCCGGTCGCCTTCCGAGCTCTTTCGGCAATGTTCGCTTTTCATTGAAGATTGGGGGCAAGTATTACCCCAAAGTATTTCACAATTCTACTTAAACTAAGCAGAGTACCGTTTAGGTTAGTAAAAATCGAAACTTTGTATCATCGTTTTACTGGGGTTAACATCGAGATCAAATTCATGGCACCATTGAGACAGAACATTGAACGAATAGTTCACCCGCTCTGTAAGTGTTGTTTGGTATTTTCCCGAGACCGCGATAGCAATGTCATCAGCATAAACTATCACCCTATTACCGTTTGGTCCAGTCGCCGTTGCAGCATATTTACTGCCAGATTCCAGACGAGGGGAGATAACACACCACCTTTTGGAGTGCCTCTTTTCACTACCCTTTTTTAGTTGATCATTTCCCAGAGTGGACGTGATGATACGTATCTTTAGTAGTAGCTCAATGAATCTCACCAGATTTGAATGAAGATCAAGATTCAATAGCGCCTTTATAACGGCATTGGGGCAGAAACTTTCTATAGTTAAAAATAAGAGAAAAAACTAAAATTTCAACAAAAAATATTTATTTGAAAGTTAAAAGCATTGCATTAACATCTAAAAATTATTTTGGGCATTTGGCTATTGCTGACTTAATGAAGCACATTCTATACGTCTAATTTTGAGCATGAATAACATGAAATATTTTGGCTTTCAAGGCGTTTATTGCAATGATTTATCAGCACAAATCAGTGGTCATACGTGGTGTTACAGAAAATATTAAGGAAGGGCCGATTCGCCCGATCTTGGGGGCGATAAGTCTACTTATCGCCAAATGTTAAATTAATAAACTTTGTTTATTACTTGTCATATGATATGTAACGGACTCCCGTTGATACCACATCTCGCCTAAATCATTCTCAATGCAGCTTAATCTGTTTGTAATGATTTGCCGAAGTACGGTGACCCTAAATATCACCTTTTATTTAATACGTTTGTGGCTTCAACAGTAGGAATTTATAAATGACTGTAAAGAAGTTAACAGAAAAAAAAACAAAACAAATTGTAGAAACGAAATTGGACATCTGTTAAATCGATCAGACCCAGATTTCGAAATCATTGGAAAGATCACTTCCTTAAGATTATAAAATTTTTAAGCATAAAAAACTCAGTTTGTTTCAACAGTATGTTAAACTCCCTATTCTTAAAGAGAAAGAAAATATTAACGTTTTTGAGACTTGTTTTTTGGTTCTGAACGAGGCTTAAAGAAGTTCCCACAATTTTCTTCTACTGGGTTGATGACAAATCAGCATGAATCCTTCCATGATAATTCTTTTTACAGATTTCATAGACATTAAAATATTTTAAATATTTATAAGTTTGAGCAATATCCTCACCGAGGGTTCGATAAAAAGTCTCCCTGCAAACTAATAACATCGACTTTGACTCTTTCTGTATAATGCAGCAGACATTTGCCCAGATTGGAACGCTACCGTTTATAAAGCAAAAGGCCAATTGTAAGGAGAATTGCAAACCATCAAAACTAAAATGAAAAAACAAAAATTGGTGTGCTATAGGGCAACACAAAAAAAAACTGTTTTTAATAGCCAAATTAAATACCAATTTTTTTTATGTATGCAGAGGTGTCAGCAGTATGTAACTATTGCAGTTAAATTTATTTTTAAAAAATTTTTAAATGTTATATGCACCTATGACATCTTATATATATTTGGTGCTAATATAGCTGTTGGCCATCTAAATGTATATCCTTTTTTCTTTCTTCTAGTAATTATAACATCCAAAAAGTTGAAAAGATTCTTATGTTGCCTTCTTGCATTCCCATTGTGTTGTTTCATATCTTGCCTTTGTATATTCTTTCCAAACTCTAAATTATTTTTTTTTATATGTAGGTTTCCTTTTTTTAAGAAAAGACAATATAACCTACTAACAATTGTGTTCGTTTCTCAAAAAAGGGTAGAATAGAGGTGAATCATTTTCTACAATGCTAAACTTGCATGTTTATTGTTAAAACAGTTTCATAATGCCTCTTGTGTTTTAATGTTAAATGAAATGAACGCGTAAAACTTTAAACTACCACAGCATCACCCCCTTCTCAATTATGTGCGCTCGCTGTGAATAACAATGCTTACAATTTTAAATAGATCTAATTGCAAATAAATTTTAAAGCTATAAACAAAAATTATCTGGTCCATTTTTTCTTACTTTATTTGCTCTTTTCTACAAGCAAGCTTGAATATTTTGATAAATTTAGATATTTGAGGCAGGACCTATTAAACTTGGTTAACTTAGGAACAAATTTACACAGATTCCAAAGCCTTAAGAATTTTATTCATTTTATTTATTTTACATGTTGTAGAGCCTGTAAGAAATAAAATGTAAATAAATTAATTAATTTCAGCTCAAAGTCGTTTGCATGTTAATTTTTAAAAAAATTTAAGAAAGATTGTTTGTCGATATTTTAAATTTTAATAAAGTGCCTGTTTGCTAGCCGACTATATTTAATCAATTTTGTATATTTCATAATTTTCTTATTTTAATAGTCAATAAGACAGCATAATTTTTTCCTACCGTTTTTATATACTAAATTGTTTTTTAAATTAAACCTCATAAAATATACGAAGCGATAAAAATAAATCTTTGTTGTATTTTTTTTTTTTTGCATACTCATCTAGGTATAAGCAGATTTATTAAAAAAGGATTGAAATATTATCTCCTGTAAAGAGCATCATCATTGTTTGTCGTTGATATTGTTCTCATTTCATTTTATATTAGAAATTTCGTTCGAAATTCAATAAGGGAAAACAAATAATATTTTTACGTAATTTCCATCAGCAGAAGAAGAGGTTCTTGAAGAGGTTAGAAAAATTTATGCATTAATTTTATAATTTTATAACATCCCAAGACGTTAAGCATTATTTTATCTCGTATAAATGAGTTTCGTTGTTGAATTTTTTAAATATTATTTAAACCTCTGTTTTGACCTTGTGGATATTTTTTTATCTTTGTAAGAGCTTAAATAGCTCATCACAAAAACTTTGTATAAGATGAAATATTTTAAGTGCGTTAAAGCAGTAAATAGAATAATAATTCGGAGATTTTAGAATTTTAGTGGTGTCATAAATTGAATTGATGATGAGCAAAATCAAATTTATTTCATCGCAAATTTATTTCATGAAAAATACTAAAGTCAAAAATAACAAAAAACGAATTGAAGTAACAAATTGAAGTAAGGAACATATCTATATGGCCGCAACATAAAATGAAATTTTCGATCTTTTTGTCTTTTTGCGTTGTGCAGTAAATACGACTCTTATTTAGCCTTGACCTTTTTATACGAAATTTGGATAGAATTAAAAGACTTACAAGCAATGGCAAAATAGTTCTGGTTTCTCCGCTATAATGAGTTTTGTATTTTAAAAAATATTTCAATAGAATATCATAAAATGTGTATATTTGAAGGAATTAAACACAACTGTTGCAAACTGAAAAAATTTATCTTATGAAATCTAACGATGTATCAGAAAGGGGAAGCAATTGAAAAGCAAGAAGTTATTCAATATTAAACAATCAGAATGTTTCTAAGAACAACTGTACATTTACAGGAACCCTGTAGCAAAGGTTCTATATGAAGTCAAGCTTCTGGGGTGAATGCATTTACAGTTAAAAACGTTATATCTATTCTTCTTTCGTTGTATAGTTTGATATCATCGGAAAAGATTTAATTTCCATATTTATTCTATGATAAGGCGGTGATTTTTTGTCTTAAGCCTGTAACATCTAATTTGATTTTATTCATAAAATGATGTCAATTTCTTAGCAACGTACAAATTTTTAACTCTGAAATGTATAACGGATAGAGATAAAAAACTGAAGCTCACCGTTTGAATGTACACTTAACAGTTCAAATTTTTTATATTATTTTCTCAATTATTTATTTATTTATTTAATAGTTCAATTTTATATATTTTTTAACTAATAAAAAAATTAACTGTTCCCAAAAAAATAAACAATAAATTTAATTTAGTAAACTATATCTGGTATTTTATTTGAGTAAATGAAAGTTTAAATTTAAATATTTTCAAAACTTAAAATGAAATAAATTTTTTTTCAAAAAAATCCTTTACAAAACTTTAGAACCAACTCTTTTGTCATCCTAAATAAACACTTGTGTTTTGAAAATAATATTTATCTACCTGCGGTTTTTTATGAAATTAAAGCTTTTATTTTTCATTTCGTTTCAAAACATAAAATACGAGGGCTGCTCTATATATTTCTGGCCTAATAGTGAAAATGCTAATATTTATAATCAAATATGGTTTTATTGTTTTTCAAAGTATTCTCCAGCATGTTTTATACACTTTTGCACGCGCTCAAACCAGTTGTCGAAGCACTTTTTCCACTCCGATTGAGACACATCTAAAACATGGTTTTTGAACACTTTAACAGCTTCTTCTGGCGACGAAAAACGTTGACCACGCATTTTTTTCTTGATGTGCGGAAACAAGAAGAAGTCACTAGGTTCCAAGTCAAGGCTGTATGGCGGATGACCCATTAATTAGGCGTTTTGGCCGGTCAAAAACGCCTTGGTTTGAGCCGATGTGTGAGAGCTCGCATTGTCATGGTGAACAATGATTCGTCTTCTCTTGTTGGTTTTTCGAATTTCTCCGATGACTTCAGGCAAATAAATTGTGGTGTACCACTCAGAAGTGACCGTCCTACGTTGCTCAAGCGGAACAGTCGCCACATGACCAGTTTTGCCGAAGAAACAGGCTACCATTTGCTTCGAAGTGATTCTTCCACGATCAACTTTCGTTGGATTTTGCTCGTTTTTGAAGACCCACATGGTCGATTGTTGTTTCGTTTCGGGCTCATACGCATAGATCCATAATTCGTCACCTGTGACGATCTTATAAACGTCGTTTGAAGCACCGCAATCGAATTTTTGCAACATTTCTTTGCACCACTCGACACGAGCCTTTTTTTGAGCGACTTTCAAATTGAGAGCAAACCTTTTTTATGGCCAGGTGTTCAAGCAGTATCGAATGTATTCTGGTGGAAGAAATGTCCAAGGATGTCTCTATCTCTCGGTATGTCGCATGTCGATCTTGGATTCACACACGGCATCAATGTTCTCTGGCACAACAGCCGTTTTGGGACGACCTTCACGAAATTCGTCTTTGAGCGAGCTTCGGCCACGATTAAATTCATTATACCAATTTTTTACAGTGCTTTAGGATAGTCCACGTCGAAAGTTGTGAAAAATGATGGCACGAAAATGTTCACGAGTTAATTCCATTTTTTTCTATATTAATTTTTTCAAGTTATAGAGTTAAAAACATATTATTATTTAAATATTTTTTGTTTTATAAATACTTTTTTTATCATTAAGCTATTTTACAAAAAATTTAAGATAGTTTTGTTAATAAATTTATATGACACAAATACAAACTCTTAAATGCTGAAGCTTTCGTTGATATTATTTCAAATTTTATTTAACCCTTCGACAAGTCAGTTTTTATTTTCAACTTTTACACTAGTGGTGCTAAATATTATTTAAGATTTATATCAATTGAATAAAATTAATTGTTCGTCCTAATTTTTTTAAAATTTCTAAAGGAGTTAAAGGAAATAAAAAATTTTAGATTATTAAAATAATACTGAGCTTTTTATTTTTACAAGAAAATAATTAAAAAAATATGTTTTATTTACAATATTAATTTACATTGGACAAAATCTACCAAGTTTATAAAAATAAATTAAAGGTCATGCTTCTGTATTAAAATACATTTATAATCTAAATTATTTTTCTTAAATAATGCAGTTAAATTTTAATAAAAGAATTTTATATTATGCATATAAAATTATTTTCAAATTTCACATCTTTTCATTCAATACTCTAAATATTTTAAATAAATAATTTTCAAACACCTTAAAAGCTGTTTAGTTCACAAGCTTTTGTTTGTATACATATATGTATGCTAAAACGTCAGAATGTTATTTTTAATATCTATGAAAATCCTTAGTACTACATGCACAGTTTCGTAAATTATCATAGAAGAAAATTAAAGATATTTATTATAAAAAAAATCTTTACTTTTATTTAAATTTTCTTTATCTATTATTTGATTTGATTTCAAGGTTAAATATTATAACAAGTAATTGAATGATTTTTTTTCAAACTGAACAACAGATATTTATAAACTGTAAGATTTGCATAAATATTTATTTCTATAAAAAAAATGAATTGCTAAAAACCCCAGAACTTGGATTATATTGTAAAAACTTCTTTTACGAAAAAAAAAAAAAAAAAAAAATGCAATACCATGCTGCTATTGAGTAATTTTATGCTAAATTCATCTTGATCTAAGAATTTTTAAATTAATTTTTTCGTGTTTAAAACGTGCTAATTTCTTTAGTATCTTTCTTTACCTTTTCGTCTTTTTTTATCGCATGTTTAAATCTACTGACTGCACTTACAGTCAGTTGCAAAAAAAATATTGCTTTTTTCTTATTCATTGCAGCTTATAACTATTGCAGAAAACTCCATTATGCTGCTTATTTTCTAACGATGTATAGATTTTTAGAATTCTTGAAAATTATCTGTTTTTGAAAAAATAAACATTTTAAAGGAATTAAGCAACCGTGCAAGAACTTAAAAAATTTCTTTGCAAATGGTTTCAATGTTAGTTATTTCTTTGGCGTGAAAATCCAAAAATGAATAATATAATAATAACCTTGTCGAGACGAAATTCAAATTTGTTATTTTTTACTATAAGTAAAATACCAAAAAGAAGAGAATTGAATTAAAACGCTCCAAAGAAAGAAATTCTTTTCGCTACAAATGCTAAAAAATTGGCACCAAGTAAATACGTAAGTTTTAGCAACAAAATTAATACATAAGTGAAAAGCTAATGAAACAAGAAAAAATTTAAAACCCAAGAAAACTATCGACTTAAAGCGCTAATGATAATTTAAGAATCCTTAAAGCCTTTCGGGTATTATATTAAGGATAGATATATAAATCTATATCGTTAATGAAAGTTATTTATTAGAGGGACTAATTGATTGACAATTTGTGAAATAGATTTATTAACAATACCATTATTTTTATTAATTGTAGTATATTTTAATGAAGTGGTTTTATTGATGTTTCAAATACAAAGTCTTCATTATTTGCTAGTGATTAAATGGTTTCGAAGTATAACCACCCAGCAAAAAATTAGACATTACCTTCAAAAGTACTTGCCGTATAATGACTTACTTTTGTGATTGCCAAATTTTATTAATCGCTTACAAAACACATTACATTATTTCGCAAGTAAAGAAAGTAGTAATTGTGCCATTTCTTTAAGTTAAAAAAGAATACCTTAAAATACCTACTAATGATTTTTATAATTTCTTGCAATAGTCAATGTAATCATTAGGTTGGTAATCCAGTTGGAAAGTCGTTCCACCAAAACTGCTTAACTCCACACTCGATTACATTTTTTGGTGGGCATTAATGAACATTTTTCCTTGTGCTTTAACACTTAAATTCATAAATTATTAAATTTTTAAATACATATTCATCTACTAGGGGGTTAAGATATATTTATTTTATGCAAATTTCTTTTCTGTTTTTATTATTCCTTAATTGTAATTAGTAAATAAACAGTTTAATTAAAATTGCATTATCAGTAGTAATAAATATTATAATTAATAACAAAGCATTAGCATTAAATGGTAGTTAAATTTTTTCAGTATGAAGTATGGAAGCCAAGCATAAACATTTGAATGTTTAACAGTGTTAACGTAAAAGTTCTGTATTAATACGTTAAACTTCTACAAATAGAATGAAGGGAATAATGTAGAAAACCTTTTTTTAGGAGGAAGTTAACCGACACAGAAGTAAAAAATGGGTTTGTTACAATGGACGGAGTTTATCAATGGCGTTCAATATATTATGCGAATTTGTTCAAGCAAAATTACACTTTCTGAAATTTATAAAAATAATGAAGTAAAAAAACGAAAACTAATGAAAAAAATTTTATAAAACTAAATATATCATACCATATCATCTAAATATATCATCAACAAAATAACTCTAAAAAATAATAGTATCTATACTTTTGAGATTCACTACTAAATTTTTTTTCGTTTTCTGTAGTTTTCTGTTTTATTAAAATTCATTATGGAACACAAAAAAATTACCAATGAATTTCAAATTTAAACTCAGGCTTATCCCCTATTATTTTGTGAATTGTTGTTATTTGCATATAAATAGATGGGAAGGATGAAGAAAACTGTTAAATTTTCTTTTTGTTAAAAAAATATTCATTCATATTTAATAGATTAAATAAAAATTAAAAGCAAGAAATCGTAGTAAAAAAAGTGAAGAATGGATTTTACTGAAATTTGTTTCATATTAAAATACTCTTTTTGATGGCTTATTTATATATTGTTACGAAAGTCCTTCTTGTTAGAAAAGTGTATATTAAACTTTAACAATTCTGAATCTTATATAACCTTCACCATATACATATAACCCATGTACTATAATGCAGATTTTCAATTTAATAGCTTAAAAAAATGTTTCCACTCAATAAGTTTTGCTGTTAAAAAAAAAAGTTTTTTTTGGCCACAATTTAAAGCTTTGCTTTTGATTTCTGTATCAGGTAAAAGTTACTAACTTTTCTTACGTTTTTTAATGACTTGTATAATCAAATGCAACTACTTGTAGAAATACAATCGAAAGTTAAAAATAGATATGGAAAAATTAAGGGTAGGCGTGTTGTTTTGCATGCATCTTCCAAGGATATAACCAATCTTGCTATATTTGATCGATAAGCGTATTTATGCTTTTAAGCTCATCTAGTTCCTTGGTAAAGCTGATTTCAACACGGACGGACAGACGGACATGGCTCAATCGATTTAGCTATGCACTATAACATTTATAAACTCGTATATCGGTATTATGTAAAATAATTACAATGAAATTTCTTGCCAAAGATTTTTTCAGTTATAATTGTTTTCATTAATGGTAATAAAATTATTAAAAAAAATATTTACTTTCTAATTAGAAATTAACTCGTATATTATGATTTGTTATAACATCAAAATCAACACGTTGTCTCTTTATATAAAAAACAGTAAAGGGGTCATTTCATTTGTACATGAAATATTTTTTAGAAAATTTTTAAGTTGGTATAGAGAGTAATCGATATGGAATACAAAACACCAGTTTTTGGAAAATTTCATCTATCTGTCTATTTGCCCGTCTGTCTGTCTATCTGTCCATGTTCGCATCACGTAAAAAGTGCTGGCTTGATTTGAATAAAATTTTTTTTAGGAAGTCCATGAGAACCTTGGTTCAAATATACGATACTTTTTTTCATTAAAAGTATGTCCTTCCGTAGAGAAACTAGAGATACAAATGTGAAAGCACCCAATTTTACCGGTTTATTGGTACATTTTATTTTTTAATATGAAGTGGTTTTAACACTTAACGCTACAACAAATGTTTTAAAACATATTTTTCTAAATTTTAATTTTAGGAAATTTAGGTGTTCATAAATTCATATATAGAAAAGAATAATTTATGTCACCGGATCGCCTTGTAGTAAACTAATGTAGATGTTTTTACACTTCTATAAACAAAAAACAGTTCGGATTGGTATGCAAAACGTATGTTGTTTTTAGATTATGTGGTTTTTAAATGTCAGATTAGTCAATAAATTAAATTAAATCTTTCCTGATACGTATCATTACGAATAATGATTTTTATTATAAGTGTAACACCTTACCTTTGTATTAAGTAATAAGTATTTGAGAAGGACAAAAATTCTTTCCATAGCTTAATGGTTACATCTTTTTGGTTAAATATTTGACTAATTTGACCGTGTCATGTTAGAGAATAATTTGTGTGCTGTAATTATTAAATTTTTTTGAATTTCTTATACACAAATCAATAATTTTCATTGTATTTTATGCCTTTTTATAATTTTGTTATGTATCAGTATTATTTATATGACAATAATAAATCATTTTTTCTGTTTCAACCATAATGTAACGTAATTGTTTGAAAATTGTAGGCATTATTTCTTACGTATGAAGTAGCGTTAATAAATATTTAAAAAATGCACCCATTGACTTATATGGTTTCAAATTTAAAACTAAGACAGATTTAGAAGCAATTAAAATAGCATGATATGACCTTATTTTGTCAAGAAAGCTGCTAATCTAATAAAAGAAAACTTTAGTCGAAAGTACTAATCTTCTTTAATTAATCGATTTGGTTAATCTTTAAATTCTTCAAACTTGTCTTCTATAAAAGCTAGACTTTTTCGTTTACCTTATAAAAAAGCAATCTGGTTTGAGTTGAGTTTATAAGACTACACAGAAAGAAAAATCATGTTTATGAAAAATCATAATTAATTTGTTCCTATTTTTGCTGATATGGCATTTAAAAATGTAATTGGAATTTACTTAAAAATTACTTGCTATATAATGTCTTACTTTTGTAAATGAAATAGTTCGTTAAGTTAAAAAGAAATAGCTTAAAATACGTGCTTATGATCATTATTATTTCCTGCAGTAATTAAAGTAATCAATTTTCAGTAATTGATTATGAAATTCTCATGCCTTGCTAAAATCATTAGGTTGGTAATCCTGTTTGGAAGTCTTCCGCCGAAATGCTTAATTCTACACTCCATTACCTCTTTCAAAATTTTTTACACCACATAAACCTTTTATTAAAAGTACAACAGAGTTTTTGAAATTAATAAGCAGGTTTGATTAAAGTTTAAAACTCACACTTTAAGAAATTCGTTTCGACTTTATTTCATTTTAGAAAAATCCATAAATAATTACGATAACAGGTGTAATCTTCACAAATTTATTATCGTTGACTTTAAGAAAAATATACTTACCGCTTATTTTACAAATTTTAATACCAAGTAAAAAATAAATTCTTATTATGTTCATTAGTATTAATTTTAATTTTTTCGATTTATTTTTCTATTACTTAATTCGTAAAATTTAAATATTTATTAAACTTAAGATAAAGTTAAGTTTTACATTGTTTTTGTTACTAGTGTTAAATATTATTACAATATTTTACATAATTGCTTAAATAAGTATTCTATACTCTAAACTTTGTTGTTGTTGTTGTTTATATCTACTTTGTTTTATTTATGTTGTTCTGATTAATTTTATTTATGACCCATTTTCAATTTTGTTTTTGTTTTATTTTCTATTCTTATGTAAATTTCTTTACTAGCCATAAGAAAACTTTTTATTTATAATCAGCATATGCCTCTAATTTACATAATATAACAAGTCTTAAATACGTAAGTTAAAATAATTTATGTTATTGAGATTAAAGATACTTTTTTACATCAGGGTTTTTTTTTTAATAATTATTGTTTTTAAAATTTATTTATTTGTTTATTTGCTTCTTTTTTTGTTTGTGAAAGTGATTGCATGTATATATTTTTGAACAAATGTTTATTTTAAAATAAATTAAATATGCAGAAAAATTGTGAATTATTTTCATAAAAAAGCTTGAACAGAAATCTCAAATTACTAAAATAATTGGTTAAAAAATAAATCATTAATAAACCACATGAAAATGCTCTCACAATAAATACATTTGTTGTAAAAAAACTGGAAACCATCTAGTGAATAAAAAGCTAAAATTTTAAAATAATATTTTCAAAATAAAAAGATTATTTAGAGGCAGTCAATGACTTTAAAGAAATTTTATATAATTTTAAGCAAAATTATAAAAATCTTAACATATTCACATTTAAACGTTTAAATTTAAAACGAATTAAATTGGCATTACTGTCTTTAAGCAAGTGGATAATAATAAAATAATTTCCGATAGCAGTTCTTAAAAAAATTATTAAAATGGGCATAACATGAGGAACCTATACACAGCATAGTTAGGTTACGTGATTATTACACTGCAGAGATTTTTTTCTTGAATTTTCGAACAATTTAGAAAATTTAAGCTGTTAAAAAAAAAAAAAAAAAAAAAAAATTATTTGAATAAATTAAAGGCAACTTCATCTTACGATTTATTTAGTGCAGTGGGGATCATCCATCTGCGAAGTTGTTCAGGTATTTTTATTTTTTCTCTCCGTCAACAATACTAGGTTTTTCTTACTAAAAATAACTTTAGCGCTTTTCTGTATTATGCTGTTTTTTAATTACCGTTCTGTATTTACTGATTATTTTATAATTCTCTTTGAAAGCTATATTTGTTGTTTTTTCCTGTCAAAAATAAAGAAACTTTTTATAAATTAGCAACACGACAAAATCATTCTCAAAAATATTATAACAAAAATTCATTGAGAACAAAAATTCATTGAGTAGCTTTATAGTGATACTATCCCTGGTTTTTATGTTTCAAAAATTAGAGACTACGATCTTTTTTTATTTTTTTAAGTTGGATTTTGAATAATACTGAAATACATTAAATTGAGGTGATAGGAAGATACTTCATACTAAAGGACTCTTTTCTTCACAACAATAAAACAAAATTACTAAAACAATAAAACTTCAAGGAAACTGTTTTGGCTATGCATACTTTACTATGATTTTAAAAAACTGCTCACGTATACCAACGTGACTAATTTGAATTTTCTCATTATACGAAATTCGTCAAGCGAACTTTAGTTTACTTTCATTTAAAAAAAAACAATGTTTTAATATAAAAGCATGGACTAATTTATAAAAAGAATATTCTTTGTTAAGTTCCTAAACGAGAAAATGAATTTTTAAATTCACTTTTTTATCTAGCTTGAGGTCACGGTTATATACTTTATATAAATACTTTTACTCATTTTTAATATTTCGCTGGATATCTCACTGGATAGCATCATCAAGTGATAATAAAAATGATGTTGGTGACTAATGAGTGTAATGGTGAAAATAAAAATAATTATTATATTAACTCTCTGACCTCAATCTTAAATATTGAAGTCAAATATACAAAAACGAACTAAAGTAAAATAACAAGAAAACTATTTTGCAAACTTTTTAAATTTAAATTTTCTATGAAGTACTTTGTATGTAAATTAAAATTATTCAAGTATAAATTATTTAACTTATATACTGAAAAAAAAAAAAATTATAAAAAGCTGCAAAAAATTGTAAGGTTTTTTTTGAAATTAGTAAATTTGCATTACGAATTAATTTGAAACAAAAATCTTCTCTATTGCAGTCCTTGAAGCATAGATATTGGGTTAGTTAAGAATATTTATACAAAAAATTACAAACATATAAAATGGGAGGAATACTGAAACGCAGCATTTTATTGGGATAATATCTAAATTCTACTATTCACATATAATTAAAAACTGTAGCTAAGAAGTCAAAATTTGAGAAAAATCAAAAGTCGTATAATATGTTCATATTGTCATTATTATAGAACTTGGCAACCACTGGTCTTTAACAAAGCGTAAACAAATAAAAATAAATTGTTACTTTCGCTGTCGAGCAGTCTTACTAGCTGCATGTGTCTGCATATTTTTTCCACGGAATATCAATATTCAAAGCCCAACAGATCTTTAAAAAATTATTGTTTTTCAGCAGTCGCCTTCGATCAATTGTTTTAAAAATATAAAGAAACACTTCAAACTGAGGTTTATTCATTAATATACAAGGACAACGAAATGTGTATAAGTCATCATGAAGAATTAGTGGATAAAAAAAATTACAATATAACAAAGGATTAGGTAAGCATATTTAGGTTCACTTAAAAACGGACCCGGTTGGCAAAAAGTAAGAGTTTGTAAGTTTTATTAACTATCAGAACCGTAGCGAGTGACAGACTGTTGTGGTATGGAAAGTTAAGTGACTTTGTAAAAGCACACTAAAAAAGAGATCATGCAAGCAAATTCAG
This sequence comes from Cistogaster globosa, assembly GCA_937654795.1. Taxonomy (NCBI): domain Eukaryota; kingdom Metazoa; phylum Arthropoda; class Insecta; order Diptera; family Tachinidae; genus Cistogaster; species Cistogaster globosa. Next base: position 115,293,916 of record OW569404.1, on the reverse strand, counting down.
GCGCAGTTACATGCAAGAATACAAGAAGTTGAAGAGAAATAAATTTTTAGAGAACTAAAATAAAAACTGATTTACGAGTACCAGGCTGCATTGGAAAATCTCAGAACTTAATGAATATATTTGCTATTGAAAAATACAAAAAAGCAATAAAATTCATCTCTCGAAGTGTAAATTAAAATATCTTAATAGTTTTAAAAAGTAAAAAAGAATATTAAATAAAGAAAAACATGGTTTTGGAAAATAGTGTTTTAACTCTCTAAAGTAAAATTGCTTTCGTTACATGAAAAGAAAATAAAGTAAACTCAAATAAAATTGGAACTTAGACTTAACTGTATTATATACAACCTTAGTTATACTAAATATATTTACTTAAGAAAAAAATAATAATTTGTTAATCTTAATTTATTTTTTTTTTATTTTTATTTTTTATTCACATTTTCTGGTATACATTACATTGCCATTTTTGGTGCGTCTAAGAATTTTTAATATGTATTTTAGTTTACAAATAAGAAATTAGTCTTAATCACTGTATAAATTTTTGTGTGTTTTTTTTTTTATTTCTTTCCTATGTATTTCTGAAATCTTAAATTTAGATTAATTTTGTGTTATTTAAATAACAATATTTATTCTACATTTTTAGATTTATTCTTTTGTTTTTCATTTTTGTATTAAGTGCCATTTTTTCTTATATGTGATTCACATTTTTTTATATAAATTATTATTTTTTATTAAAAAATTCTTTTTATATTTTTATTACAAGTTTAACTAAATTTATAAGTCTTGAGGATCTTTTGTTTTACATTTAATAATTTATATGTTAACATCTTTTATGTATTCTAAGATTTAAAAAAAATAATCTCATTTTAATGACAAAAGAAAATAAAAACGTGAAGTTTGAAAAGAAAATTGTTACCTTTTGTGCAGTACATTTTCAATTTTTCAATTACTAAAGCATTTCAGAAAAAAATATTTGATGTAAAATGACTTTTCATTGTTTTATTTTAATACGTTTCAGTCAAGTTCGTTATGTTTCCAATTCATAAAATGTAAAGGAATGCAAAAATAAAAAGCTGATGTTAGAATAACTTAAGTAAGGTTTTTCATTTAAATTAAATATTGCTTTTTTATTTAAATTGGAAAATTTTTATATTTATTAAATTTGACTTGTTAAAATAGTAAAAAAATTACAATATCCAGTGTTCGAAATGCATGTACATTTCTATATGAAATTTAATACCTAAAACTTTTAGAAAATCGTACCACAGATGCTTTGGTTTTTCGCAGTTACGTGACTGACAAAACATTTTAAGTGATACTGAGAAATACCCGCAGACAACATTCAATTTTTTTTCCAGAAAGTAAAAGTAAAATTATAACATTACTAACTGGCTTTTCATTTAGAAGCAACCTCAGGTGGATGCGTTAACTAAAAATTTTAAGTAATAGTTTCCATTTAATTAAAATCAAAAAGTTTTTTAATTGTTTATTGAATTTCTATTTTAGAATTTTCACTTTACGTAAATTTTATTCAAGCAAAATTGTTTAGAGATTTTTCGGTAAAAAGTGAAGCATTCTTTTACACCTGTTACCTAAATTTTTCTTTCAAATAACCATAAACATTTATTAACTTGTAAACAACAAGGCAACAACTTTCTTAAATAACTAAGCTTTTTTACATTCAACTATAAAGAAATGGGAGAAAACCCCTAAACATAAATTAAAAAGTTCAACACAAACTTACATTTTATGCTTACAAAGCCACTGAATCATCAGCAAGTAAACTTGATGCATTTCTGCTGGATGTCAGGATTGTTGGTTTTAGGTGGTTAGAGGCAGGTATGGTGGCACTATTATTATGATGTGGAAAATTACTCGAGTTAGTTGGTGAGGCTGATACTGATGTTGTGGTAGAGGAAGTAAGAGAGGTTTTAAGAGCAGATCCCATCGAACTGTTAACATTAAACAAATGCAATGGTTGTTGTCACATTTCCTGTGATGGAGCTGATGACGTAGTCGTCATTGTCGTTTCTTGGCTATCGCCCACGTAGCCCTCATCAGGACTGTCAGTCAGTGGACCATCTAAATGGCGTATTTTTGCATTATTTTCCGTTGAGTTAAGAGAATACGTTGTTACTTCCTGTTTGGATTGTTGCTGTTGCTGTTGATTTTGTTGTTGTTGTTGTTGTTGTTGTTGTTGTTGTGCTAAACTAACTGTCAGTGATGATGTTGTTGGTGATATATCCGTCTCATCACATTCTGGTATTGTAGAAGAATCTGATTGTGTAACTGCACACCTTTTTCTTTGCACATCCCCGTTAGTTTGCGATGACGCCGAGGACATGGTTGTTGCAGGCGGTGTATTACTAGCATTTAACGCTGTTGTAGTAGTATTTATAGAGGTAACTGGTTGTTGTTGCTGTTGTTGTTGTGGACTTAACATTCCCATTATAGAGGATGAATAGTGTAGTGGCTGCGCGTGATAGCCCGGCAGACAGGGTGGCCATTGTTGTTGCTGCTGTTGATCAGCATTGCTTTTATAGCCCTCAGGAGGTGATGGATACTGCACTAAATGCGTTTGTGGATATCCCTCGGCAGTAAATCGTACATTTGGCATATTATATTTATCGTAGGACGATGCTATTCCTGAACGCTGTTGCAGAAATTCTGCCTCTAAGCTATAGCGCATACCATTATTGTTATTTGCATTTGCAAACTGTTGTTGTTTGTGAACTCTATTGTGTGGTAAAGTGCGATAAAAATTTTGCTGCTGTTGTTGTTGCATATTAGCTTGGTGTTGTTGTTGCTGCTGATGCTGTAGTTGCACTGACGTTTGTTGTTGCATTATATGATGATGTGATGGAGGCTGTTGTGGCGATTGCTGTAAATGGGCATTTGTATAATCGTAAGCAAAACCATCCTGACCCAGAAAACAAACCGGATTTAAGTGGACATCAACAGGGTGAGTGGGAATTGAATTCATAACTGTTTTTAACTGCATTCCCCTAGGCAATGTAGTCATGCCACCAAACCTGGACGAAGCCATAGCGGCAGCTGTGTTTGGCCTTAGTATTTGTGAACCGAACTGTGGTGCTGACAGCTGATAATATTGATCGTACTGAATGCCATTTTGGCAGTCACTTAGACTGTCATATTCTGAGCAGCCAGCATCTAGAGAAGATGAAGTTTTCAGTTTATGTTTATAACCTGATTCAGCATCATTAACTAAATCTGGATTTTTTTCTGTATAATTGCGCAATGATGAAGGCGGTGAGCAATAAGCCAAAGTAGCGCTTAGCGCAGGATTAACCATTAGAGATTGTGGTGGTGGTGGCGTACCAGAGGCTTGAGGTATATTCACACTTAGTTGTAATGTCTGTGTAGAGCTGTCCAATGGATTATAAAGCATTATGTTCTGTTTAATTTGATTTCCCAAAATGACACCATTCTCCTTGGATAACTTGGTAGGTGTTAATGTATCACACTGACCTAACATTAGGCCTGAGTTTCCATTCAGGCTGTCATTATCATTTATAATTGAAGAACACTTCATAAGACCATTGTCGTTACTAGATGACCCATCTGAAGATGAGGTGTTATTGCCGTTGACAGAAGTAACACCTGAGGAAGGACATTTTTTACGCTTAACTGGAGTTTGACGCTTTTTACACTGTATGATGATAAAAGCTAAAATCAATACAAAAATAATACCTCCACCCGCTGAACTGGCCACTATATAATTTATGTAATTTTGAGGAAATGATACTTCATTAACTACGGGTGGCTCTTTGATCATGACTCGGATGGTATAATTGCTAAAAGTAGAGCCCGCAATATTTTGCCCAACACACGAAAAGGTACCATTATCTTCTATGCCAACATTGTAAATAAATATTTCGCTTCGCTTCTCCTCCGAGGTGTTGACCGATTCATCAATATAGTGCAACATGTGCATGTTGTCTATAAAGCTATCGTTGGACATAATTTGACCATTAAATAACCACAATACCTTTGGTTCTGGTATAGCTCTCACCACACATGATATGGTCAGATTACGTCCCTCTGATACTTCCGTATACGTGGACTCTGGTGTAACTTCTGGCAGGCAGGCAAATTCTTCACGTTTCAAAGCTTTTATAATTTGTCCTTTAAGACGAGGAGGTTCAACACACTTGGGCTCTTCTGTTTGGGGTGTATTAAAATTATTAAGCCAAGAGTGCAAGTCCAGCAGTCGACAATCACAAGTCCAACGGTTACTTTGAAGACTTATACCATGCAGTGATTTCGGCAGTATATGATTACCCTGAATATAACTAATACGGTTGCCATCTAATCTTAGCCATTCTAAATTATCCATGCCCACAAATGCTTCATTTTCAATCCTTTCTATTTGGCAGTTACTTAATTCCAATGTAGTGAGAAAAGAAAGATATCTAAAGGCAGCAGTCTTTAGTTCTCTTATAGGATTTCCACTCAGAGTTAGTCTCATTAAAGAACTATAATCCTGGAAAGTTTCTGAGGGTATATGTTGCAGAGAATTCTCTGACAAATCAAGTTCAACCAAATTTGTCAGACCTCTGAAAGCCTTTTCATGTATTCTTATTAATTGATTGCGTGATAAGTAAATTTTTTGTAAATTCAGTAAGTCCATGCGCAAAAAACGTTCACTTTGTAAAACTTGTAAGGAGTTTCCACTAAAGTTTAATACTTGAGTGCCAGGATCCATTCCTTCGGGTATATTTGGTAGTGATTGGCTGCCACATTCTACGGTCTGTTTACCACCCTTCCATTTGCATATACATACTTCAGCTGGGCAACCCTCAACGCCATTAATGAGGTCACAGTTAAGCAGCAAAAGACAGCAGACTACTAACACTACTATCGATTTACAAACTAAGAAAGACATTTTGTGCTATTATTTCCAAACTCGTTTAGTTTGTTTTTAGTGTAGAATTATTTTGTTAAGAATCCAAATGAAAATGTGGAATACAAAAAAAGAAAATATTGCTTACTGCTTTCCAGCTTGGCAACATTAACGTCATCTATTGACAAGATAATGAATTCAAGTGCTTGATGTGGCTTTAACCAATGTTTTTGCTGCTATTGTACAGTTTTTTTTATTCTTTTGGTTTTTTATCTAACAATTTTAAACCCTCTCGGCTTTCGAAATCTAAAAGTATGCCTTTAATGACAATCACGTTGAAAGGCAGAAATAAAAGAAATTATCTTACTTGTTCTTGTCTTGAAAAATAAATGGGATTCTTGTGTTTTTTTTTTATCTCAAGAAGATGTATTTTTTCTTCTTTGTTTTAATATCTTGAACTGTTTTAAAGGCTTTTATAAAGCACCAATATCTATTTTTGGGTTTGTTTGTTTATGTGCGCCTTATTTTATTGTATTGTTTTCTTCATACACCACAGTGTTATCATGTACAAAGGCGTCTGCTTGTCTTTCTTGCTGCTGCTATGTTTTCGTATGTATCCTTCTTTTATGTCCTTTTTTGTATTGTGTTTTCTTTTTATTAACTCCAAGTATAATTTTTTTAGTTGATTTTTTCTGTCTTCATTATTCCGGTTGACGTCAGCATATTTTTTATTTTTCCATCTGGCTTCTAAATATTTTTCTTAAACGCCAATTGTTTTTAGTTTCCGTTTTTGTGTTTTTCTCATCAAGAATGTGTTTGTTGATAGGTATTTTTTTTTCTGTTTTGCTTGTTGATAAAATATTTATATTTTTTGGTTGTGCTTAAATTTCGTTATCTTTTGTGTGGATATTTATTGTATTTGAAAGAAACCCGAATCTAGTTTGTTTTTAACTATTTTTCATTAACTTTCTTTTCAGTTTATAATATCAACCAGTCATTAAGGCCATTAATGTTTTTATTATATTGGCTAAAAAGAAAAATAAATTGAAAAGCAATACATTAAAAGGGGTATATTTAAGAATTACAGAAATTTATTATCAATATTCTTTAAATATATAAATATAGTAGGTATAAAAAACTACACTTTCATCTTTAAATTATTGTACTCTAAAAAACATAAGCTTCCCTTTTTTCTTTTTTTTTTGTTAACGAATAACTCTTAATCAACCTTCTTACTTACTTTAACATATATTATTTTGCTTTTTACTAACCGTTAGTTAAGCAATGAATGCTATGTTTTCATAGTTTTTTCGTCAAAGTAGAAAACGTTCTAGTGCCATACTGATTCCTTTGAAGGAAATATTAATACGCAGTACCTTGAGAATTATTTTAGTGTTTTTAATTTTTAAACTAAAAGTGAAATTAGTTTAGTATCATAATCAAACTAATAATATTAATTCCACTTAAATTTGCGCATATATTAATTTAATACTTTATTAGTATATTCTAATAATTTAAATAAATTCCATTCAATAATATAATAAAACCTAATAAACTTCTTTGTTTTTTTTTTTATAGTGTGCATCAAGCTATTTTTAAAATTTTTTGCTCATCCTGCTCTTCAAACATAAACCTTAAATTATATTGCTTTTTATATTTATTTTTTACTACCACACTTTTCCTAACTAATGCCACCTTAAATAACCTTGAATTTTCTTTTATTAACGTTTCAAAAAGATTAAAAAATCTTCCCTAGACATGAACATTCTTTTACCAAAAGTCATCAATAACAATTGATTATAAAATTTTTCTTTTCAATTCCACGCATAGGTTTATGTGTTTTTTTTTTTTTTTCATTGAATGTTACATATTTTTTGTTATTAGTGTTTTTCTTCTAAAATTTATTTTATTTATTTTTATAATGTATTAAAGCCCACAATGCTATTGAATACAGAATTATATCTAAGTATTAAAATATATAAATTTTTTATCTTAAACAATAAAATAAAATGGGAGTTCAAAATGAAAACAGGACGGTAGAATTTAGATGCTCCTATGAAGAAATAAAGATACGCACACAAGCTATATGGCAATGTACAAATTGTTATATATTTTGGTCGAAATTATTGTGGGGTTAAACCACAAGAAAATGTCATTGGCAATCACAATCACTTGAAAAAAAAAATTTAGCAGAAATAGAAAATCTGAACTAAGTGCATAAATTAGGCAACAAAATTCAAAGTTGTCGTACAATGATACATTTCTTCTATTTAAGGTTAAAGTGTTATATTTGTGATAGGAAAAAATTAAAAGAAATTGTGACTTTCTTTTTAAATGATTGCAAAAATTAGAAACATATTTAAAAAAAAATTTTTCAAAATTTTGGTACTCAGAGTCTGTAAAAGCTAGAAGCTTTAGATCATGATACCTCTTGAATCCCACTAACATAGAATATGCTCTTTCAGATATATGACAATTTTTAAGTTTTTCTGGTCCAAAAAAAGTGATAATTTTAATTTATCTTTGTGAACATCGGAAAATGCGTAACGTAGAAATCAGTTTAAAATGTTAAAATGTCAAAAGACTCAAAGAAGTAGCAGTTCTGTGTTTTCACCTTCAGCCTTTACATAAGACACTTCTATACATATAATAAAAAAGTAACGAGGTCATTTCTGTAATGAAATATTTTTTCAAAATTTAAATGTTGGTGTAGATAGTAATCGGTATGGAATACAAAACACCTATTTTTGGAATTTTTGCCTGTCCGTCTATCTGTGTTCGCGTCCCGTAAAAATTGCTGGATGGATTTGAATGAAATTTCGTAAGAACATCCCTTAGAACCTTGGTTCAAATATAGGGTACGTTTTTTTTATAAGAATATGTCATTTCGTAGAATTCAAAATGTGAGAGAACTAAATTTTACTTGTAAAGGGTGTTTTTTATAGACGTATAGAACTTTAAGTTGGCATCACTTTTTTAACTGGCGGCCATTTTGTCAGCTGTCAAGTGATTAATATTTAGTTTGGTTTGCCATTTCATCATGAATAGGTTGACAAAAGAACAACGCTTGCAAATCGTGCAAATTTATTTCGAAAATAATGGTTCAGTTCGCGAAGTTTACCGCAAGCTCCGTCCATTTTATGGTCGACATAATCGGCCATCAGAGCAATTAATTCGGTTAACCATGGATCGTTTTCGCACTACGTTTACTCTATGTGATAATACGCATCCGCAGAGACGTCGAACAGTGCGCACCGAAGAAACAATTGCCGCTGTAGAGCAAAGTGTTGAAGAGGACCCGAATGAATCGATTCGCCACCGTGCACAGCAATTAGAGCTTTGTCCATCAACTTTATGGAAGATTTTGCGCAAAGATCTTGGCTTGCGACCTTACAAGATCCAGCTTGTGCAAGAATTAAAGCCGCGAGACCATGCAATGCGTCGTGATTTTGGTGTATGGGCCGAAAATGAGATTGATCTCGATGCTGATTTTCATAGCAAAATTTTGTTCAGTGATGAGGCTCATTTTTGGTTGAATGGCTACGTCAACAAGCAAAATTGCCGCATTTGGAGTGAAGGGAATCCACATGAGACCCTTGAAACGCCATTACATGCACAAAAACTGACTGTTTGGTGTGCTCTATGGGCTGGTGGAGTCATTGGGCCATACTTCTTCCGAAATAATGCTGGAGAGTCAGTTACCGTTAATGGAGACCGGTATAGAGCCATGATAACCGACTATTTTGTTCCCCAATTGGATGGCATGAATGTGCATGAGTTGTGGTTCCATCAAGACGGCGCTACATGCCACACAGCGCACGTTACAATCGATTTATTGAAGGAAACATTCGATGAGCGCATAATTTCGTGGAATGGACCTGTCAATTGGCAACCAAGATCGTGCGATTTGACACCATTGGATTATTTTCTTTGGGGATATGTGAAGTCGCTCGTCTACGCCAACAAACCAGAAACGTTAGGGGACTTGGAAGCCAACATTCGTGGCGTTATTGCCAACATACGGCCCCACATGCTCAAAAAAGTGGTTGAAAATTGGACCTGTAGAATTGACTTTATTCGAGCCAGCCGCGGCGGCCACATGCCCGAAATCATATTTAAGCATTAATGGCATAAAATTATCCTTCCAATAAAGCCAAATTGATGGACATTAAAACGATTTTCTTGTGTTTTATTTCAATTCGAAGTTCTATACGTCTATAAAAAACACCCTGTACAATGGTACTAGAACATCGTCAGTACATTTTATTTTTTGCGATAAAAAATTTTTTACACTGTTTACAACCAATGTTTTAAGAAAAATAATTAATACCTTGACAAAGTCGTGGGCACTGCTAGTAGAATAGTAAAAAATTTTTCTTTTTTTCACCTGTTGTGTCACCTATTAACATAAAATTTTAAATCAACCTAAAAGTGACATGCTTAAAATAATAATGTTAAAAAATTATATATTGCTCTAATCTCAAGTAGAGGCAAAGAAATATAAACAAAAGAAAAAATGTGGTGATTACGCTTTAGAAGCTTAACATCGGCAAAAATTAGTTTCCATCAATAAAAGATAATAAATGTTCTTTACAGTGCGCAGTCTTGAAACGAACAAAATATATTTCAAAATTCTATTACTTCTGCTACGAAATTAACTCTTAAAATAAAAATATATTTTACACCAATAGATGCTTGGCAACAAAAAAAAAGTTTAAATAATATATAAATAAAAAATAAAAAATACAACATGAAATCGTAATAATGGTAATAAAAAATAGAGAGCTGAGCAGACAGATTTCTATTTTGTAACATTTAGCATAATTTTTATTACATTTTTTATATTTTGTTATCTGCTGTTTTTCCATTTTCTTTTAAGCCATGGAATGCTACATATAAAAAAGTATTTTTTTAACGAAAAGGAAAGATTTGTTTGAGTGCACTCTTGTTTGTTTGAATGCCAAATAAAAAAATAATTTATAATAATAAATTATTTGTTTATTTTCTTGTTTAATATAAAAAACTTTAATAAAATTTAATTTAATGAGTTTTTAGATGTATGTAAGTTGTTTTCTGTTGTTGTGCTTTATATTTAATTATTTTTTACTACTTGATATAAGCAACATTTTTTTATAGAAATATATTTTGCCTCAGAGCGTCTTATGTCTTATTGAATGAAGTTAACTAACTCAAGTTCAGTTGTCATTATCGTAATTAATCTATACATTTTTATTATTAATTCTAGATTGGTATTGTTTATCAAATCGATGAACACATTTTTATACACATATTTTTTCGCGACTATTTTTTCGTAGAACACAAGTAGTCGTTCAGCTGTACTGAAAGTCATATATGTACCAGTGAATTGTTAAATAGGTGTTTTTTCCATATACAAAGCGTATAACTTTCAAGACCATGTGTGAAAAGTGAAGCTTCAGACACGAAAATGCGCTATGTACAGTATTTTTAAGGTTTCTAAAATCTTTTATCTAAAACTGACAGTGTCCACGATTTCGTCAAGATATCATTTTTATTAATTTTTTTCTTAACATAAAATTTAGAAAAAAAATGTTTTTGAATATAATCTTCAAGGTTCTGTATGCAGTGTTAAAAACTTTCCATCTACAAAAATAAAATGTACTGACAAACTGTTTCAGTACCATTATATCGGGGAAATTGTGTGCTTTCACTTTAGTATCACTAGTTCCTCTACGAAATGTCATATTTTATGAAAAAAGGAGTATTCTATTTAGGGGCATCCTCAAAAAATTTTCTTCAAATCCGTCTAGCAGTTTTTACGTGATGCGAACACAGACACACAGACGGATAAACATAAAAAATTTAAAAAATAAGTGTTTGTATTACATATCTATTACTATCTATACCAACAATACCGACCAACAATTAATAAACGACAATCGGTTATTATTTAAGGCAGGTTAGATAACATAAAAATGCATTTTTGGTAACTGTTTGTATACAGCGGCTCAGTTCAGTTTTTTAGCTGTCTTCGTAAATGAGACGAACAATAATATTAACCATTCTAGAGTTAAAAAGGCTTTCTCTATTGGGCAAGTTTTATGGCAACTTGCTTATTTTTTCATGAGCTGACATTTCGGTTTCCTTACTATTAGAAATTGAAGTCATAGACAAAAATAATATTGTCGAGAAATAAACATTTTCCTTTAGGCACTTAAGTATAAAAAGTTTTTCGAACCAATAATTTATTAATAAAAACAGGGGTACTGGCCACCACTTGGCATCAATAGTTTCTACCTTATATATTTTAGCTTATCTTACACAAAATTGGCTACTGCTTAATAATTAAGATCTAGGAAGCAAGTAATTGTTCATCAAATTCTTGGCAGAAACTTTGGTATACCTCCCGCCATAGCAGATAGACTTTATTTTTTATTTATTATTTTTATATTGAATTTTTCAACAAGAATTTTGTTTTTTAATTGTGGCAAGACGGACAATATGATAACTTTGACATTTGGCAATTAAAATAATTTGAGACAAAAATCAGATTAAGCCAGATAACACTTGTCAGACGCATACCGAAAAATCCTAGAGCAATTATTGAATAGCCTTTGAACGATTGAGGTGTGATATGACTCTTTATTTTTTCTCAAAAGTGCCAAAAACTGATTAAAAATTTTGAGGAAAAATTGAAATCTGTCAGCGGGGTCGTAGTGGACTTTTACCAGATATTATTTTTCATTTATAGTCTTTGAACATTTTTATTCGTAATACAATTAAAATTAGAGTCTTCTTAATCCAGTTTTTTTTGTTTGTTTTTATTTTGTTTAAAAAAACAAAGTTCTTACGTTTCATTGGCTTTAAAATTTAAAATGCAGTTTTTATTTTATGTTTAAGCAAAGAAGCATAAAAATATGAGTAATTATTTTTATTATTATAATTTTTTTTAGTTTAAAATATCAAACGGCGCTCTCCTATATTGTCCTAGTTATGGGCCTCTGAACCTTTCATAGAAAAGTACGATTTTGCATAACATTTTTTAAGATATTAATAAGGGTATCATTAAAAAGTTTTTAAAGAGATCTTATAGGAAGTTCTAAAATTTTTAAAAATGCCTTATCCATTAAGTGCCGCGAACATTTTTATGTAAAATTATATATGGAACTTAATTTTTTTCTTATTTTTTATTCTTTGTCAGCACCAATATTAGTTTTTTTTTTTTTTTTGAAGTTACTTCACTAACAGAGATTTACCTATGTGTATGGTGAAGGGTATATAAGATTCGACATAACCGAATATAACACTCTTACTTACTTATTTACTTACTTAATTATATTCTAATTAGCCAGTTTATAATTTTTATAATGTAGTCACAAATAAATATTATAGAAATTAAAATTCAACAGTTAATACATTTTTATCTTATAAATAAAAATTAATTTAAACAGAGTTGTATAAACATAAACTCTTTTCTTCTTGTCAAACATTAAATAAACAAAATGTTCCGCTTTTAAATTAATTTCTTTGGCTGAAGTTTACGTCAACACATTTTTAATTTAATCATATTTTATATACATACATGCTTTTAATAAAATGTTCTTTCTTTGATTATTTAGCTTAAGTAATCCTCTTAAGCTTTTGTAGGGTAAGCATAGAATATTGCATAATTTTCTATAATATATTGGGAGCTATTTGTAGTAAATTACAAACAATTTAGCACAGACCTGAACTTAAATTTTATGTATCATTTTATGTTGATTTGGTATGTGTGCGTGCTCTTAGATGAGTGTATGTGTGAGTTGGAATCCGCATACTTTATTATCAAATAGTTGTTGTATCCGCAATCGTACAATTTTCGTGGTGTGTTTTCTTTAATATTAACAGAGATTTTTTCCTCATCTGCCATTGTCATTGCGAAAAATAAATTATATTCATTTTATTTTTTGAAATTTTGGTAAATGTACAAGGCACTTAATTTAATGTAGGCCTCTTTGTAAATGTGCGGATATGGTTAATTAAAGTCTGTGTGAAAAGGTGTTGTAGAAGTTCATTATATTCTGTGGATTTTGCTTTATTTTAATAGAGCTTTTAATTGTGCAGTAGGGAAAGAGCAAATTCTGATGATTAAGAGTGTTCAAGATATATAAAACTAAAATATATTTTGCCTAATGCTTTTCCCAATTATTATAATAAATAAATTTATAAAAATATTTTAAAAACTAGCAGAAGATTTGTGTTACCATTGGTAAATAATATACGAAAAATAACGAAAGTTAGTCAGAGTTATGTTAACTTATTTAATTAGTAACTAATTATTAAAATGTGTCCACAACGTGTCATATAAAACTAATGTGTTTTTATACTTAAATTAATGTAAGAGTTTAAAGAAAGATTTAAGTTTTTTGGTGAGTAACATATCACAATAATTAAATAAAGTCTGCTTTAAGTTTCGAAGATATCTATTAACCAAAGGACGTTTTTTAAACAAAGCGATTTATTTTAATTGTTATTTTTTGACTGACTTATACTTATAAGAATATAAATAATTGTATAAAACAAACAGCTTAAACAAATTCCCGGATCTTTTTATATGAGAACAATTTAGACATTTTAACTCGCCTTTAATAAGAAATCGCAGTTGTTGGCGGCGTGGTAGCTTTAAACATAACGTCTATCACTCAGCTTATGTGCTTATAAAAATAAAGTGTATTTTGTTTAAGAATGTATCAACATCATTGAAGTAATAAAAAGCTAAAAGGCATCAGAACCAGGAGCCATAGCAACAATGGGCTGCTTAAACTTATATTTTTGGTAGGTTTGATGTTATATTTTTATTTTTATTATTTGTTAGTTGTTTCCTAACCCTTTTATAAAATTTTAACCTTAAAAATAATTATCCATACAAAGGCTGTTTCTTAAAAATAATAATAGCATTTCAATTCGCCAAAAAACGTAACTACTTAGGCTCTTTGTATGATGTTTTGAAATTGTTCAGCTTATTTTCTATCAATAAATCTTAGTATTCAATCAAAATTAAATAGATTAGACATTCGCTTTTTCTCTACGTTTAACATTAACGTTTTAGTGTAAGTGTTAGTTAAAGTATATTTAAAAGGTTATTAACTGCACCACCTTATGATGCAATAATGACAACATCACAGCATTATAATAGTACTTTGTTTAAGAGATATAAAAATTGTAAAACTTACTTAATGAAAACAACAAACTGTGTTGTTGCAAATACCTAGTCTTTGAGGAATTACTATTTCTTTTATCGTACAATAAGTGACAAAATAAAAAACAACAGCTATTGTTAAAAAATATTTCTAAATCTACGTATAAAAGGAAACTCTTGACTCGCTTGTGGCCTAAAGACAAGTTTTTAACAATTGTTTATTTATTTACGTCCCTAAGTATTTAAGTGTGGGTAACATGTGTGCGTGTAAGTGACTTTATTTGTACAGTATATTAGCATTGTATCTTAACTTTAGTTGTTTACATGTTTTACAAAGAATAGATTTATTTTACTTTGCTTTTGTTTATAAGTACGAGGGCATATCAAACATATACATTCTTTATATTTGGAAAGTAATACTTCAGAAATATTATTTAATACCCAGTAAAAAAAAGTGAGGAAAAAAATGTGATGAAAACACGGCATCAACTACTAACGAAGTGGTGCAAATTCGGGTGAATTTTACATAGGCATGTCATTGAAGGCATGTCGTTGGTTTTTAAAAGTATTGAACTACTTTTTATTCGCTTTCTAAACACTGAAAAAAACTTAAGTTTTATTCAAAAATGTTGTCATTATGCAAGGAAAAATGTAAATCTAAGAAGTATATCAACATGTTATTTAAAAAAACAATGAAAAAATTGCTTACAAACCATACAAAATGTATATTAGCTTTTTTGGATGTATATATGATGCCCTTCTCTTAGAATGACATCCATTATTTTTTACTGGGTAGTAAAGAATACTTTGGACCCCACAATATAATGGAAAGCATTACTATTCTTAAATAGAAATTTGATATCGCTTCAAGTCAATATAATAAATTGATGGGATTGTACATACATATGTTATTACTTACTGGATAAGGGAGATATAGCCGCAGTTCAATATATTCTCTGCCAGTGTCGGACTCTGCAAGAATAACAGTATCAGACATTTGAATAAAAGATTCTTGAAAAATGGTACTGATAGTTTTAGCGAGAAATTCGAAATGTTTTTTATAGGCAGAGTATGCTAAAGAATTCTAGCAGGGAACTGTAGAAGAAAATGTGTTAATTTAATTTAAAAAAGCGGCCGCTTAACTTAACCTTTTTTGACAGAGTCAGCCACATAATGATTCTATTCAAATGACATTGCCAAAATTTCGTCAATTTGCTCGCTTTCACAATTTGACCTGAAAGTAGTAGTTCGAAGCATGACTTCATAACTTTCGCATTTGAAATTTCGCAACTTTTTTAAACAGAGAAAGCAGTTTTAGCGAAATAGATTTAAAATATATCACCGAAATTAGCGGAATAAAATTAAAGAGGTGGAATATATTACTTTTTATTTACGAAAGATCAATTTATCTTCAATAAGGACGTAATTTTTTTTAATAAAAACAAACATTAAAAAAGCATAATTGTTTTTTCAAAAAATAATTTTACGGACCATCGTATATTTTTTGTTTATAGTTGCTACATTTTAAATGTTTTTACATGCTTACAATTAGATGTATTTATATTTGGTATTGTTGCTCTTATCTCAAAAATTTTTAACCAAACCTTTTTCTATTTCCATTTGCTTTCCCTCCTAATTTAGTCTATTCTCGTTTTTTTTTCTTTTTTTTTTTTTTTTTTTGACAAAAAGCTAAACAACTTAAATTTATCAAAATTTATATTCATCTAATTGTGTTCTTCTTTTTTGTTGTATTTATGTTTGTCTGCCGTTTTGTTAGCTGGTTTTCTTAATATGAAAGATTATTGTTTTGCTTTTTATTTGTTTAAAAGTTTATGTTTGTGTGTGTAATTGTGTGTAAAGAAAGTACAAACAAATTCTGAATTTCTATGTTTAACTTTATGTATTATTGGTTGTAATTCTTTGTAATTTATGTGTTATTTACCTCTTAAGTAATTTCCTGCAATATGCTACATTTTGATTTATATTCAGCTGCGTTAAGAATAGCCGGAAATTATTTAATAATGCTATATTTTAACTTTTCATGTTTTCCTTTTTGTTCCGTTTTCTGTGGATTTTTTTCAAGTAAATCAAGCCTTAAATCTGTTTTTTCCTAGGTAGCAGAGACATCTTCAAATCTGTTGTTTTCCCCAAATTACATTGCAAGTGGACCTTATTTTAATAATAAAAGCTTAATTTTAAATGGCTGTTAATAAATTATTTTAATTCTTAAATAATCTTATTGTGAAAGTAAAGCTAATTTAGTTAATAATAGATTATTTTCCTGATTAAATTATAAATAATAAATAAGTATCAAATTTAATTTTATAAGTAAAATATTATTTTAACACTTAAAAATTAAAATTCTGTTAATGATTTGTGATATTTATTTATTGAATAAGAGCGTATTTTCTTTTTATTTCATGCTATTACATTATTTGTTAGATTAACTAAAGCATTAACTTGTCGCATCGGTTGTATAATACAATATAACAAAATAGAATGGAATAGAATAGAATAGAATAGAATAGAATAGAATAGAATAGAATAGAAAAGTATAGAAAAGAACAGAATAGAATATAATAAGAGGAAAGAAATAAGCTACTACGACCAAAATTATCTGGTGTGTGCTAGGCAAGCTAATAAAGCTCTCAGGACTTAGTGGGTAAAGTAGGACATAAGTATATCTTAATAACCCTAAGGAAAATATCCGAAAGTTTTTTCGCAGCAATAGCAGAACATAAATCGGCTGTTGATTTATTCTACCTGCAGTAGCCTTTAAGCAACTAATGATCAAATAATTTTTACTTAAAGAGAATATTTCTATTTTGTATTAAAATAATAGGGATTCTCTTTATTCTGCTAATCCTATGTCTTTTCAGTTTTTTACATTTTTTCGTATACCATTTAATTCTGCCAAATAAAAATGTATGCTCTTCTGAGGTCTTTTATTATTCAAGGTCAGGCTATCAATGCAATAAATGACTTTTTATAACATGAAGAAGATAAACAAAAAATTGTATACCTTTACTAAAGCACTCACAATTTTACAGCGCAATTGACACTAAATTCTTAGACTGCTGCCACTAAAAAATATAAACTTATTTTATGTTTGTTCAAAATTAAGTTTACTTTTTCTTTAAATATTCACTTAAAAAATTATTATTTTAAAACGTGGACTGCACTAACTTAAAATTACCAACAGTTTATGTCAAATCTTGGTAGCTTTGGATAAAAAATAAATATATAGAATAAGCGAGATTATGATATTCAAATTAACAAGTCAGAGAATAACAAAATTCCTTCGTCGGTACTTCTTCATAGCATATTCGCCGGCAAAGAAAAATTACTAATAAATTGGCTATACTTTCACCACCTGTTCTTTTCTCTCCTCTATTCCTTTCCTAAAGAATGTAGCACGATTACACACTAATTAAATAGGCATTGTTGCCTGAAGTGCTACTTCCTTTTAAGATAAAAAAAATCATTTTTTTAATTTTTATTTTCCAATGCGATTTTTTTTATTCTTCGCTGTCACTTTATTTTAGTTGCATGTTCAAACATGCGGGATTTCTCATACATATTATCCAGGGTTAAAAATCGTAAAACGATAAAAGAAATGCAAATGGAAAAGAAAAATCTATCAAAACTTCAGAGGTACTGCCTAATACATTATATCCCACGGTGCCTTGATATTATGCTTAGAAATGATGTACTATTAATATCAAATATAGTCAGGAATAATCTCTTCCTGATTTATTTATTAGACTACCTAACACTTTGTTTCAAGCTTTTAAGATATTAATAACACTTTACTGTCTGTTCCACCATGTCACAAGAATTCCTTCTTTCACACAACTACATTGAAAACAGAAACAAAATTTCAGATAGAAATTTTATTTTTCTCTTTCTTCTATGGCAATAAAAATACATATATTTTAAGAAATTCGTTCGTCCTAAATAGGTTATTAAGAAACTTTTTTATAATGTTGTTTGCAGTTTAGCTTGCCTTTTTCAGTTTGTTTTTGTTTAAGATTTTTTTCTTGCAAAAAATTACAACTGTAATGAAACTGTCATACGACTGCCACTTTTACAACTATGTGTTGGGTATTACGATCATCAGACTTAAATATGACATTATTTTTTTTCTTCTTGTTTCGTATAAAAGAATATATAAATTTTTTGTTTTTATTTTAAGGATTATGGTTTCGTTTTAAATAATTTTTTTTTTTTGGTTCTTTTTTCCTGTCAAATTTTATTAAGGTTTTTGAATTTGTACACATGCTTAAGCACGTTTCTTTTTGTGTGCCCTTAAACGAAACAAAAAAATTATATTTTCTTAATAATAAAAAATCTTAAAATTTAGTGGCATTTGAATACGTTGGATTATTTAAATTCTCCTATTTTTCTTCTTTAAAACTTGGACCATTTATTTTAGTTAAATTTGTTTTCAAGTTAATGCAAAACTTATAATTTAACATTTAAATAATGTTGCATATTTAAATAGTAAGCATACGAACTGTATTTTATATTTTTTATATTTTTATTTTATAACATTATTTATGTCTTTTTCTTGAATTTTTGTGTATGTGTTTATTTGCTAAATGTGAGCTAACGTTGTGTCGTTTAACAGGTTCATTTTATAAAGATGTTTCTATCCATTAAATATATAACGTCATTAATACACTTACTGCAAGCTTAGATTTTAATCTACAACATTAGAAATACATTTTTTAACAAGGCATCAGAATTTTATAATCAATTACTGAGAATTGAATATCATTAGTAGGTGTTTTAAGGTATTCTTTTTTAACTTAAAGAACTAGTTCAATTACTACTTCCTTTACTTGCGAACTAATGTAGGTTTTTGTAAGCGAGTAAGAAAACTTGGCAATCACAAAAGTAAGTCATTATACGGCAAGTACTTTTTATGGTCTATTTTTTTTTTTTTTGTTGCTGGGCAGCATCAGTTATGGGTAAAAAATTCTGGTGATTAAACAAAATTTATGAATTCAACTTAAAAAGTGCGGAGTCAATGCTTAATAATTAAAAAATTCAGTGTTATTTTCTATTTTTGTAATTTTTAAAAACTAAAGCCAGTATCTTTTATTTAATCTACCTGTCGATTTTTTCGCTATATTTTATTTCTATTCGTTGGCTCTAATAAACACTGGCAGTGCTTATGAATTCGTCTACGTATCATCTGAAAATTTTTAAATTAAATTTTTCTAAATATTTTCATTTGTTCTGACGACATGTTTAGTACCATTAAACCTGGAAGCTTGAAGGCTTTCACTTTTGTATCTCAATTTTCTCAACGAATTGACATATTTTTATAGAAAAAAAAAGATATTTTATATTTGAATCAGGGTTATAAGGTATCTCCTCAAAAATTTTATTCAAATCCGTCCAGCATTTTTTACTTGATGCGAACACACAGAGACAAACAGATAGACAGATGAAAAAAATCAAAAAATATTTGTTAAGTTTTCCATATCGTTACCTATCTAGACCAAAATCAGAATTTTCAACAAATATTTCAAGTACAGAAATGGGGCCATTTCTGTTAAGTTTTATAATACGTATAGAATAATAAAGAAGATAACTAAATATTAGTGTTAATATAATGTTTATGATCTTATTTTGGTATACCGTTTCAGCATTAAAGTTAGGCGCTGTGATTGGCATGCTGATTCATTTCTGAACAGCCCTAAAAAAATTCATATATATTGCTTATCGCGGAATCGCAGGGTACAATATCTACTCAAGTATTAGAACATTTATATTCTTCTACATCAAATGTTTCTTGTATATAGATAGTAATAAAAACTTTTGAATAAAACTTACAGGCCAACTCCAAGGACAAAACCGTAATTTGGGCAATTTTATTAAAATGAAACAACCTCGTTGTTATAGCCAAAATATATTTTGCAATTGAAAAGACACAAAATACAAGTAAGAGTAATATATTCGTCCGTTTCGAATCATATATACACTTCACCATATACGTATTAGTACATGTACCACACTGTACATTTCCCATCGAAACTTTAAAATAAAAATCAGGATGAAAAATTCGTTCCAACCATAAAGATTTCCTGTAAAAAAAGAATTTATTTTAAACTATTTTTTTTATGTAGAGTTCTTGTTCCAGCTTAGTAAATGAAAAGCTTATTGTGTCAGATTCTAATACAATTAAGTGGTGAATAAGTAGGAGGTCGTGAAAACTTCACCATTTTCTTAACTGTGTAACCAAAGTTGAAAAAAAGGATTTAGCAAAATTAGTAGCAATATTTTCGAAAATATGTCTGATCGATTGGCGTATTTTGATTTTCTCTAGCTTATCTTGTGCTTATATAAAGTTGATTTCAAAACTAACACGGACGGACAGACGGACAGACGGACATCGTTTAATCGACTTCGCTATGTTCAATATACATCTAGAATTTTGAATATATATTTTATTTGGTCGAATATATATTGTAGAAATAACAAGCGGAATGACAAACTTAGATATTCCCCTTCCCCCTGTGTTACCATGGTACAAAGAGAGCAGTGTAATTATAGAGAGTGTCTAGTATAATATATGTTTACAATAGGTTTTTACCGTAAAACTAACAGGGCCATTTACTTGAATATAAGTCTTTAGGATTCTCTAATAGTATTGCTGTTCTATTCACACGCTTAACAACTGATTGATTTTTTGTTTTTCTTTTTTTAAATATTCTTCAATATTTTTTAAAAGCAAAACAATATGTGCAAGTATTTGTAAGAAGTCTCCTGTAACTATTCTTTTATTTCTATTTTTCTCAATTGTCTATTAAAGCTGTTGTTAGTAACAACTATAACAAAAATAAATCTACTTATGTGTTTAAAATAGATACAATTTAACATACCCTCATACAAAGATTTTGTTTTTGCATTCAATGCCAATGTACCAACAACAAGAATAAAAACAAAACTATTGTTAAATTTTTGCATTCTATTGTTAGAGTCTTAGAAATACTCACATCATAAAAAATACAACAAAACAAGTACGTAAGAGAAAACTGCCACATAAGCAAAAATATCAAGAAATAAAATGGCAGCAAATTGTAAGTTATTTAGAAGAATATACTTATGGGTATATTGTTAGACACTTGCAACGCCACAATAAGATAATTATATATACGAATACATATGTATACCAGTCCATACATACATCTGAGTAAAAATACTCAACTTAAGTAGGATGTGTCTCAAAAGAATACAAACAAAAAGATTTTCGAGTAAAACAATTAAATTTATAATTATGCAAGGAAATGTTGCGGAAGTTAGATAAACTAAAAGAAAGAACAAACACATTATCAGTTTTAAATTTAAGCAAAATCTTTAAATTTGCTTTGTTGAACAATGAAATATATTTTTGGTCAGAATAAAAAATACGAGTTTAACAAAACCGAATATTCGTTATTTAGAGGTAACATATGAAATAAAATGTTACAAAAGCTAAAAATAGGGCAAAGATTTTATCTTCTAAAATTTAATGGTTCTTTTTTTACATACTCTACATTGTTAAAATTAAATTTTTCTAAAGTGACAAGACGAGTTAAACTGAAGCTTATATTACAACCAATTTAACCAATTTAACCAATTACAAAAATAAGAGTGCTATATTTCGCTATGTCGTATCTTATATATATGCTTCACCATATAAATATAACTACATGTAAAGAAATTCTCTTTTTCTGCTCCAACAAAAAAAATTTTCGAAAATATTAATTCTTGCTAAGAGTTATTGTTCCGACTTGGTAACTTAAGTTCACCAGGTGAACGCTCACCAATATTTTAACATAAACAACAAACGCCTGCAAGAATACAAATGCGAGTTGGAAAAGATAGTTTAGTAACTCCAATCATAAAAACGAATATATGGGTAACAAAGAAGTTAAAAATAAGAAAATTCAGTACTGTATAAAATTTGACACCAAAAAATACCATCGGAATTTAAAAAAAATGGTGCACAATCGTAGTTTCTATGAAAAGTTCAATAGGAAAATTTCGGAAACTATGTCTGAACGATTTACGTATTTAAATTTTCTCTAGCTCATCTAGAGCCTCGGCAAAGTTGATTTTAACCCAAGCATGGACGGACAGAAGAATATCGCTCAATCGAATTCGCTATTCATAAAAACTCAGAATATTTATACTTTATGGGGAATGAGAAATGGATTTTTTAGAAACCAAAAACGACGAGTGAGGAACTAGAACCATCAATTAGTTTTATTCATATGAATAAAAAAATATTGGTAACTTATTTTCTGGTTTTTGGAACAAACATTATTTTTATAGTTGAAATTTGTGTTATCTTAAGAAAGTGCAGTTTAAAAAATTTTGTTGTCGACATAATATTCAAAAAGGTGTAGCAAAGTATAAATTTAAATCGTTTTTACAATCTGTAAGAAATGTATTTCTATATGACTTATTTTTTTATTTCATGCTAAAACTTACCTTAACTGCCATCACAAGCTCTGTGTGATCAATGTCTTTTGCTTTAATTTTTTATATTTCTAATATTTCTTGTTTTTTCTACAGAATGTTTAAATATTTTTAAGTAAATAATTTTTTTTTGTTTTTTTATCCTCAATAATCAGAATCAGTGATTTTAATAATTAGCACGATATTATGAAAGATAAGTTAACTTTATTTAATATTCCCGTGGTTAAATTTTAATTATAAATTTTTTAATTATAATTATTTTTTGTTTATCATGCGGCTTTACTCTCTTTATTTTAAGCAAAAATAGGATTTTGTAGCTCTTTTTTTTTGGATTAAGTCTCTTATACGTGTTTTCGTATTTCTGACGATGCGTGCTTAAGCTAATGGTAGTAGTGATCTTAAGATGGATTATATTAAGGTAAAAGCATTCGACCTAAATCTAAATAAAAAGTAGTGCTTCATTTATAGCAACATCGTCCGATTCGGGTTTTATTTTTATTATATTTGGAAAAAAAATTTATTTTCCCCTAAAGACTGACTTGTATGTTTGTGCAATATTTGTTTGTGCGTATTTTTAATAAAAATTACATTCTTTCTTAAATCTTACTAATTAATATTTACTCATTTGATTTTCACATGTTTTACTGCAATGATTTTTCTTCTTTCATTGTCATCGCAACCGATCATATTTTAATTTAGAATGAATTATTTTGACTTCTACTTGAAACAGCTCGAAGATTATATTCTTAGTCGTTTCAATAGAAAGCCCCATATGCATAAAAATCTATTAAAAAGTAAACTTTTTTAGTCTACGGAATTATATACTTATTGTAAACACTTTAGTAATTGCTAAAAACTACTTGAGACCTTTATGAAACAAATTTTCTACTTCATTATAATTGGGATTTTAAGTATAAATTACATACTAAGAGTTCATTGCCTTGGAAATAAGGCTTGCAGTATTAGCAAATCATGATTGTACATACAAAAATAAATCATGGTTATGGTCGATGTAATTCTTACTTGCACTTCTAAATTTCCTTACTATAGCAAAATACAAAAAAAAGCGTAAGAATTTTATCATAAGCAAGTAAAAAAAGAAAATGTCCAATTACACCACACATTACTTTCATTTTTTTTTTCTAATTCTACGATCTCTTATGAAGTAAAATTTCTACGGCTGTTGCATTACTTGGCAAAACACTTAAAAATGTTATTATCTCGCTTAGTGCATTTGTGTTATTATTGTAATTTGTATGGTTTCGTAATGAGAATGTTCATAGTTAAATATGAAAGATTACTAACATTAAAAACGCTTAAAATGTAAAAAGCATTATTAACCATAAAAAAGAACATGAAAAATAAAAATGTTCTGTCGAGTACAAGATTGAAGAAAATAGCTGACTCATTAAATCTCGAAATGATAAACTGCAGTTAAACACAAAAAGAGAAAATAAAATAAGTAAAGATTCCATATCAAGTAAGGTCTATTAAATTCAAAAGTATTATGGGAGCCTTAAATTCTTTTAGGAAAATTTAAAATTTAAATTAAGTCGCCAAACATCTAATTTATCACGTTTTTACGCCAAAGAAAGAAAAAGGTCCTTAAATTTTAAACCATACACGACTATCCGTCATAATAAATAATTTCATATTAAAATACTACAAAAGCCTTTAGTATTGAATAAATCAATATAAAATATTAAAACAAGAGCAAAATTAGCAAAATTGCAAATTTAGTTTTATTAGACTTCTGTAAATCATTGCAACTGCGCTTTTTCAACTGCTTAGAGAAAATTAAAATGCATTCTTTTTCTGTTCAAGATAATGTTTTTGGATATAAAAGTGTCTAATTCCCAGCAAATTGTGTAATGAAAGGAAAATCTTAGTTACAATTCAAATTTAAGATATTTCTAAAATTTTATTTCCTATAGCTTGTTTCAAATTTTCCGTAAGCTTTTGAAGATTTTGACAGATAAGCATTTTAACAAGTCATATTCAACAAGGCGAATTCACAGTTTTTTCAGTCATTCTAGCTGGAGGGAGTGCATCAAAAAAATAAAAGTTTTTAAAAGAAAGGAACTTAAGCAAAAAATTTATCATAAAATCTGTAAAATTAATTTTTTTCAAATTAATTTAAAATAATTAAAAAAAAATAAATGTAAACAACAGTAGCTTGCAGCTAAATTCGCTACCTTAGACGCTATCAAAATTAGATTTTCTAATTGCTAAGCGTTGACGCCGTGCTAGTTCGGGATGTTTCATACACTTTGTACGTACATGAGAAATTTTGACAGATATCGTGCGCTTTACGCGCTAATTTAGCAATGACAGTTAAGCGTTTTTACAAAATAAAAATAATTTCTAACATTGAAAGACTAGAGAGAAAACAAAATTCACTGCTGGCCTTATAATTACACTTGCTATGATTTCACCGTCCATAGCATTTTATTGTATTTTAATTATAATTTTTGATCTAATAAAATCATTGTAACATATATCATTGAATTTTATCTTCTTATCAGTAAAATTCCAAGTGACTCTCGAAACAATTTAGATTACTTTATAATGTTGTATATAGAGTTTGCTGACAAAAGCATAACATACTTCATTAGTTGTTGAAAATATTGCTACGAGTATAAAACATAAAATTTACAGTTCAATACTTAAGTGCTGTCAAGTATTTAAAGAAAAAATATACACCTCAATTTAAAATAATCTACTGTGGTACATATCGTTCTAAATTTAATTAAAAACAAAATGTTATTCCTTAATAAAAGCCTTACTTATACTAAAACATACAGTTTTATGTTTAGCATTCATTGAACAACTTAATTAACTTGTCAAAAGGAACAGTAGAGATATAAGTAAATAAGCTTTTGATGTCTTTTAAAATCAAAATATAGATTTTGCAAATAACAAAGACATACTAGCCGTAATATAGTTTTTGTTCATTTAGGATAGCTTGGAAGCTATAAGATTGATTTAAGGTTGTATATGAAAACGTACAAGACAAATTTACACATGAGGAAAAGCAAAGAACAAAATAATTTTGAATGACGAAGAAAGAGCTATTGGCTTTGTACTCAGCTACTTACAATATAATCGTACATTTTCTCTTTCAAGTGTTTTTTTCAAAACGTCTCAATTTAGTACTCATATTTCCTCTTCCGGAGGCGCACGTTAATTTCATGTACATTATGTGCTAACGAGTAATAAAGAACTAAACCACACAATCCTTTTTACTGCTGCTCTTTTGTTTTCTTTACTCACTATTAAGGACCAAACTAAACGTATTCAATCCTTGTGTTTTGCTTATTTTCGTATTCTGATTAGGGATAATTTTTTTTTTTTTGGTATTTAAAAAAAAGGGAAACAAATTTTTAAAACTGTAATTATAAAAATTTATTAATTGGACTATGAAATTTCTACGTAGAACTATCAAAAATTTACTGGCGCAAATGCAAAAAACTTTATATTATTTCTTTTTATTTCTACAGAATATTTCTTGATTCCTTTAATTATCTCACGTTAACCAGCATGAAGTTTTAAAAAAAATAATCGATTGTGGAATTAAGCATTTGTGGTGGAAGGACTTCCTAACTAGATTACCAAACTAATTATTTTAACAAGGCATGAGACTTTTATAATCCATTACTGAGAATTGGTTACATTAATTATTGCAGAAAATAATAAAAATTATTAGTACGTATTTTAAGGTACTCTTTTTTTACTTTAGGAACTAGTTCAGTTACCACTTCCTTTATTTGCGAACAAAATTAAATCATCATATGGCAAGTGATTTTTAAGGTAATGTCTAATTTTTTCTGGGTCTTTTTAATACTTTAAAATATTTTTAAGCAAAATAAGGGAAGATAAAAAAATATTATGTTCCTGATATTAAGGCACGTTTCTTTTAATATCACATGCTAGAAATATGAATAAATACACTATAAAAACAAGTAATCTTAAGGTTACAATTTTATTTTTTATTAATGAAAAGTAAACATGCTGCGCCATGATAAAGTTATGCTGGCCACACACCGAGCCTCCAATATTAATATTAACAACGGAAGATCGCTCAAGTGCAATCAGTTCTACTACAATATTAGCAAAATGCAATAAAAGAGATTAAAGAAACTCAAATCCATTAGTCTCTTAAATTAATATTTTTTTTTTTTTTCAGTATGTCTTTGTATTGAATCTACACTTTTTTTAATTTACATTTTTTTATTTTAGCAAACTAAAATTAAAAGTAAATTTAATTTTCTTCTGTTACGTTTTCAAAGTTTAAGTTGTTTTTACTATTTATGAAGTGTTGTGCAACACTAAACGTTTTTGCACACGCTTTGAGTTACATTAAAAAGTTTTTTTTTTCTTAACTACAACACAATAAGTATTTTAAAACTTTGTTTTGTGTAAAAGCAAACTTTAAAAATTACACTCTTTTACAAACTGATTTGTTTTTTTTTTTTTTTGGATAAGTAAAAAAAGATTTAAAAAAAATTAAATTAACTTTTCTTTTAGCAAAGCAGTAGCAGATGTTTGGATGCAATATTTTTATTAGGTTCCCTAAAACCAATTTTTTTATATATTATTATTAAGTGCATTGACATTTAACCATAAAGCAAAAAAAATTGCTGCAGTTTGAAAAAATGAAAACTATAAAATATCCTTTAATGGAAGTACCAAAGCCATGGCAAATCCTTACTTAGTAGTATGATTATTTTATGGGATTAAGCTTGTTTTGATGCTGGTGGCATCATTAGAACTTATTCTTTCAAAATTAGACCGGACAACATGTAACCTTTTCATGAACTTCATTATCGCACCGAAATAATTAATGTTTTGTTATAAAATCAAAATTTGGTGACAAATTGATTTCCAGAAATGGGCCTGTCAATTGGCCTCTAAGGTAGTTTCAAACCTCCCGAAAACGGTATAATCTAAAAGGTATTTAAAGATACTTTTTAAATTTTATTTTCTGTTTTAAGATTTTAAGTTGACTTTGACAGATAAGTTCATGGGATGCTAAACCTGGTACTGGCAAAATATTTAAAACACTTGTGGCTTATTTTTTTGTGAAAATGTGTAATTTAAAAAAACATAATTTAATTTATAATCTATGCTCTTATTTGACGGGTATTACATAGTAAAACATGCTAAAATTAATTTAAGTAATTGGACTTTATCTTCTTCGCTTGACTTGTGTATCTGCAAAATTCTAAGTGGCTCTTGATTTCATTTACATGTTCTGTACTCTAATATCTACTGTTTGATTTTACTGACATGAACAAAATACACTTCACCAGCTGTCTAAAATATTATTACTATCATAAAACATGAAATTTACAATTGATTCTTCTATCATCAAATGCTGTCATGTAAGCAACATATGTAAACACCTCAATGTAAAGCAATTGAATTGGCTAGTTATTATTACAACTTTAATATAACACAAAATTTATTACCTTAATTAAACCTATTTTTATTATTAAAATATACAATCTTATAATCTTATTAAAAGAATTAGTAGAGTTAAGGAATTATTTTCTGTTTTTGAAGTTCTTTTTTATTTAAAAGTTAAAGAAATACAATACAAAACATAAATAAATATAAAGTTTTCATGTTATAGAATTAATTTATTATTATTTATTTACTTTTAATTATTTTTTTTTTATTTTTTTTTATTGTAATTTTTTTTTAGCATTCTTATTTCATTTCTTCTTTCATAATATTTCTAACTTAAAAATTATTAATTTTGAATTTTCGAATAATAAAATAAATAAACTAAATAAGTAAATTAAATTTTACCTTTTTTATAGGAAGCTTTTAAAGTTTATTTTCTGCTAACCCTTTGATTTTTAGTCTTTATATTCAGAAGACATTAAGGTACGTCATTATGAATAAACACACGAACACTATGAGAAAATCCAATAACTTCAAGAAACTATGACGGATAAAGCAAAATACATGAACTATACATTTTTGAAATCGAATACCACTTAAAACATCTACAAGCCTCATAATAGTCCATTATGGATTCGTAATAAAACTGCAAGACTATCGAAATATGATTTAAAAATTCTGGCTTCTCCTCTACAAACATACATATCAATTTCTAATGAATACAAGTAGCAGTTCAGAAGGCCCAGATTTGATGCCATTTACTTTAACATAATGTCCTATAATGTTAAAAATGGATTTAATAAAAACTAAACTAATAATTTACGATTCAAAATAAAAATTTATTATTTAGTCTGAAACTAGGTGATAGCATAATTTTTTCTGATTAAATTGAAATGTTTAAAAAAAAACCTGTGACATATAAAATGCTTTTTTAAAATGTTCAACTCAAAATCAGCGACAACATTCTTTAATATACTTTCAAAATATTTCTCTTAAAATACCATGCTAGGAATTATTTTCCAAGATATTTCTTTGAATTTGTAAAGTGCACTTTAATTAAAATTCCTACAAATTCTTAGACTTTTCATTAAGGTTACAATTCCACTATTGTTGCCTTTAGATTCTGAAAATGGTCCACTCTTTTTATTGTTTTTTATTTTTATTTTTTTTTTTTACTTTAGTCTTCTTCAAAGTACTTACTGAAATTATAACCATAACAGTTTTAGCCTTTCCACATAATTATTCTTTGTTGTTTTTTATTTCATTTTTTTAAAACTACTTAACAACAGTAAAAAATAAAAAAAAAGCATCTGCGGTGGCAAAGAAGAATGATTATACTTTATAGTGCACATAACAATATTGAAAAAGCGCTACAGTTACCGGAAAAAAGCATCTACGGATGTAAGCATCACAACAGTTGTCTGTCATGGTTGAGAAAATACTTCTCATAACAAGCTACTAACAATTTCCCAGCGTTTGTTTTTTTTATTTTCTCACACGTCTAATAAATGGCCTACTTTAATTTAAGCTTGCGCTTAATATTGTTCTAAGTCGTTCTAGGATTTTGCTTTCATAACAATGCACAGTGGGGCAGAATCAAAATAATTTGAAAATAACTCAGCCACTTGTAAATGGCCGATTTAACTAAAATTTTGCATCAGTAAAGTATCAGTTAAAGTTGAGTATCACCAACTTCTCAGGGATGGCGCTACTCGTTCTCAAAGTTGTGTTTCTGGCACCTGCAGTTTGTCAGCATAATTCAAATGGCAAAAATCTCCAATATTAAAAAAAGGAAATCTCACAATTCTTTAAATAAATAAAACAAATCTTAAAATTGGAATTTTTCAGCTCTTTTGCCTACAAAGCCCACAAATGGACTAGGGCTCACGAAATACTTTCAGCAAAAATTCGAAGTGTATATAGCTTTTTTACAGCGGTCATCTTTTTCCGATCCCAGCTTCGGATTTCTAGCAACCTTGCTTGTTGACATACCCTGACAAAAGAAAATGACATATTTCTGAATAAATTTTCATAAAAGATTTTAATTATTTTAATGCAATTTTCAATCGAACTGGATTCATTGTAATAATTGCTAATGAATTTACTACAAATACATAAAAAACTAAATGCTAAAACTACCATGTTGTTGGTATAGCCATAATTAAAAAACGAAGTTCTTGTTAAAAGGTCCCTATCAAACTGGGTCGAATATACATTCAAATTAGCCTTGTGTCATAACCCGATTGAGAAATTTTTGCAAGTTCGTCATTCGATGTATAATTTATACTTAAAATAAAACAACAGATACGAAGTATTACTCAGTTTTCCGTCGAAGTTACTTGTTTTCTGTTCTCGAGTTGGCCTGGTTAAAGTGATTACATTGACTACTGCTTAGATATGGGTATATCCTCCATTTTGTATTTTATGCAGTCATGAAGAACCGTTGAAAAACACTATCCATTTTGTTGATAGCTTTTTAGCACCCACATTTTAATTACTAAATTAAAATGGCTAATCATTGTTGTGTACATGACTGTGCCCAAAACTAGTTTTCGTTCTTTATCTGATCGACAAATAAATAAATTTCAGCTAATCAAAAAGATATTACAGACTAAATATTTAAAATTAAATTTAAAAGTTTTTGATTGCTTTTATTTAAAAAAAAAGAACTTTCATCGCCCTTTTATATACCGTGTAAAAGTTTATTTAAATTCGTGAAAAACTTGAATGAAGAGATAAGCCGACCGCTTAGTTAGCGCGGGTAAATAAAATTTCGTTAAAGTTCATTTTTCTATACAACCACATTTTTCAAACGTAACAACAATTAAAATTGTTTGCAATATACTTATTTTAGATTTTAAAATAACTAATCGTATTCAACGAATTTTACTTTAAACTGAATATCCACAGATTTTTCAAATTGTTAATTTAATTGCTAGAAAAAAACTGCATAAATACACTTTTAAAAGTAATTAAATACAAATGCAAAAACACATTGAATTGCAAAAATCAATTAATTTTTATATTAATTCTTTTTAGCCATCAATCATTCAGCACTGTCAAGGCAGGCAGATAAAAACGGTTTTTTTTACCATATAAAAGCTAAATCACATAAAGGTTTTCAGATTGATTATTAAATGTCACGTGCAAAAAAAAAATAAAATTTAGTTTTATGTAGAATACAAAAAAAGTGTTAGTTGGTATTTAAATAAAATTTAAAGGTTAAAATTAAATTAAAATTGACAAATTTGAAGTATAATTCTTTGTTGGAGTTTATTTGAATTTCAAGTGACTTTTAATGAAGTAGTTAATTTAAGTTTATTATTTTTTAGACCAATTATGATTTCAGGTTCTGACAAATGATTTAATTGGGTCTTCTTATGTGATACGTGCAATGTTAAAACATTTATATCTGTACATGAATTTATTTTTATAAAGTTTTAATTAAAATAAATATCATGAGTGTTCTAGGATTTCCCAAAAATTTAAATTTAAAATGAAACTTTTTATTTAATCTTATTTTCACCTTAATATAAAAGAAGCAAATTCTGTTAAATGTCTGTATATTTATAGCCTGTACACTATCAAGGTCGACAAGTATTTTATATATTTATTCTGTTCCAAAGAAAGAAATATATCCTCATATATCCTTCAAAAAGTTATTTTAAAGTTCTTCGCCAATTTCCTAACAATAATAATTTTTTGTTTTTATTATTTAAAGTGTGTTTATTTAGCATAGTTCAACAAAAAATTAATAGAAGAACAATAACAACCCGAAGTTAATCTTTTTTTTTGCCACTTGATAACGTAGAACGTTGTTCTCTTGACTGAATCATGGTAATCAACAAATTTATTGAATGATCTGAACTTGGTAAACAAGATTGCCGTTGAATTAATTGTTTTTCTAATGCTTTTCCCAGTTCTAGGGAAAATAACCTTTTTTGTACAGTTTTCGTTTATTCTTATCTGTTTTCATTTATTGCCCGAATTGCCATATTGCAAAGCAATGTATGAGGCCAGTGATTAGTTTTTTACCGTATTAGTACTTACAAACTGATCTAAGGTGTCTACACCTGTTATGGTTTTATTACAAAATGATGCCATCTTTGGCAACTGATTTCTTCAATGCATACTGCTTTTTAATGATTTAAAGTACAAAGGATATTGACAATTTTGTACTTGGAACGTATTGCACCAGTAAAATTTTATTGTTGAAAAAGAACTTGCTTAGGAAGTTCTTGTTTGGTTCATTCTGACAGAAAAGTTTTATTGGACCGAATTGTTTTAGCAACTTAAGCGCAAGGTGGTATGACGTAAAGAAATTGTCACACCTTGTATTACGACCTTTTAAGTTTTTTACGAGATTTAGTACTACTCTTTACCCTTGATTTCGTGCTAATCTTATGTCATATTTACACATTTCTCCTAGTGGGTGAAATTTCACTCGAGAAAATTTTATGTAATTGTTTAAATAATTATTTGATAACAAATTATGTAAAAGAATATTTTAGTTTTTTTGATGTAATATTGTAACAAAGAAAATTAAAAAAATTTTCAACCTCAAAATTTAAAATAGGTGAAATTTCACCCAAACTTCGTATAAGGGTTTATCATTATTTTACACTTGAGCCTTTAGTATACGATCAAATAGAGGCCTTTGTTAAGACACTTGGATGATTGTTTAACTAAGTTTATCAGAAAGCTGCTTTATGTTGAATAATTCAACTGTCCAAATGAGAAAATTGGACAAGGAGATTAATATGAACAAGCAAAAGAAAAAAAATTGCCGTTGGTAGCAACTAGCCATTATAAAAACATAAAAATTCAAGACGTATTACGAATAAACGACATTTTAAGTGAAAGCAAACCGTCTAACTTCAAGGTTGATGTTAGAAACCGACTTTCTTTGCCTTTAAATTTTTCTATTATATAAAAGCTGTTATGCCCGAAAACAATTATCAAATATTCTAGATAATATCAAATCAAACCCTTCACGTTTAAAAGATTTTCAAACTAAAAAAATACCCTTCTAAAGAATTATTTTAATATACAAATAAAAAAAAAATAATACTTCAAATACTAAATATAAAAAAAAAATATCAAGTGATTGGTCAAATATAAAACAATTTATATTTTATTTTCGACCCTGAATTCAACCAAACGAAAATCTTCAAGTAAGTTTTTTTTCCTGATTTGTACCTTACACGATTTGGAAAAAAAATTGTTATTTCAAATAGGGATCTTCTACTTTGTCCAAGAGTTCCCAGGTATGAAAATGTTTATACATATAATAAAACTATAGCAGAATCATTTCTGTACATGAAATATTTTTTTTCTTTAATTTTGTTATCGATATGTAATACATCTATTTCAGGTCGTCTGTCTGTATTCGTATTACGTAAAAACTGATGAATAGAGGTGAATAAAATTTTGTGAGTAAGTCCCTTAGAGATACAAACGACAAAACATCCATTTTAATCGTTACAAAGATACTAAAACAGTTGTCATCACAACTTATTTTTTTAGATGGAAAATTTTTAACACTGTTTGAAGAAATCTAAAATGAATATTTAAAAACACTTTTATCTAAATTTAAATTATAAGAGAAGTAGAATTGACACGCTGATAAAATCGTGTGTACTACCTATTGTTAATTAAACTTCTATTTAACGATTTTTTATAGTACAAAACAGTAATTCACGCTGATTAATTAATATGGTATATGCGACGATATAGGCTGCAAACTATTGTACCTTAACATTGGAGTTGTATGAAATTGGAAAAAACGTTTAATAGCTTTAAGTTAAAAGTCAAAAACTTGTTGAAAGACTAACAATTTTATATATTTCACATAAACTTAATAATTTAAATTAATATTCTTTAAGTTTATAAGCTGAACTCATGTCTTTTTGCAAAATACACTTTTAATATTTTAATATCTTAGCAATAAATTTGCAAATTATTTTAGTATTTATCATCTTTTAGTCTTTAGTGCAACACGTTGTAAAAAAATATATGTCGTAATGAATTTTGCTATATTTATTGACAATTTACTACACTTGTGTATGTTAATATATCATAATATTTCCAATAACACTGTATGACAAAACTCTTTATATTTAAATTTACTTTATATTTACTTTATATTTATATTTATTATAAAAAATATTTTTTTCTTTAACAAGAACTAGGTTTAAGTCCGGTTTTTTTTGACTTTAAGTCAGACTTCTTTCAAAATATTTATTGACAACAAACAACTGCAGTTATAAAAAAATCTATGAATATGAACAGAAAAAATTTTTACAGCTTGTTTTCAGCACTTAAACCCAAAACTGCATGACAAAAGTTTTTGCTGTTACAGTACATGTGGCATAACATAATTCCTTATATAAAAAAATTTTTAACATATTAACATAAGAAAATAAAATTTATGTATGTGTTAAATATAATAAACAATATCTTCAACAATCGTATGCATACAAATTATCTACTTGCCAAATTGTCACTTTTGTGATATTTAATAGAAGCTTTATTTGCTTTTATTGGATTTGTTTGTTACTTGGGTTCGATTGTCCCTTCTGGATATTTTAGTAGTTTTTGAATATAAAATATAAAATAGTTTTTCTTATTTGTTTAATAATATTAACAAATATTTATTGTAGTTATTGGACCTACTAAAGATTTGCTATCTGTATTTAATGTTGCACACACACATTTTTACTTAGAACAAACATTATGACATACAAGTTTGTTGAAATCAACATTGTAAAAGCAAGTAGATTATATTCAATTACATATGTTAATATGACAATGCTGACGCAGTATTATTTGTAATGAATAATTTTGTTTTTTACTAACGCCCACGTTTGTTAGAAAGTTGGTTATTTAAATTTGTTTTGCATAAATATTTAAACCCCATTAATAACTGTTTTTTTTACTTTAGCTATTACACAAATTGTATTACTTACTATCAGTTTTTATTGAATATTAAATATTTAAATTTAAAAAAGGTTTATATTTACTTAAATTATCAATTTTTAAATTTATAAAACCTTAATCGAATTTTAATAAAACATAAAATAAATATGCAGGTATTAAGTAGCTTTAAAAAGTAATTGAATAAAATGAATAAGTAAAATATAAGTAAATAAAAACAAAATAAATTGAATATTATATTTTAAAGAAAAAAAAAACTCAAAAATCAAAAGTGAAGTGCTGATGAGTGCTCAATACCAAAAACTTGATAATTTGTATTTTATATTAACACTCTGTGTCACAGTGTAGACAACAAATTCTTCAAACAACTCAAAAATTAAAATAATGGAAATATTTTTTCACATAATCGTGTACCACATTTCGTGGTTTTCATACCGAGCTTGATCAAAAAAAAAAAAAAAACAAAAAAACAAATTTGGTCGCACTACTTGCTGTAAAGTGACACTTGATTTTTGGCGGTTGACTGCTATTTCGAAAAATAATATAAAAATTGTTCTTTTTGTGTTTGTTTTGTAATTTAACTTGATAAATTAAAGAAGTAAGTGTTTGAACTATATTTTAGAACGCTATTTTTGAACAACTTTTACGTTTTGATGTAGTTTATTTAGTAAGTAAAGTTTATTTAGTAAGACGGATTAAATATTGTCATTAATTAGTTGGATTTGTTTTGCAATAATTGATATACTGTCGTCATATCTGAAGAAAAAGCTACGTTTTAGGGCTTTTAGGTTTTAAGGTAAAAATAGTGGTCAACTGGGGTGTTCGTTCGTTCGTTTTAACACGAAATTTTAACTAAGACATTATTAGCGATCACGTTAGTACCTACTCAAACATAACAGCCACTGCGAGATTGAGGAAAAAAAGGAACAAAGTAACAGCTCAGCATGTATCTCCGAAAGTTGTCATGATCAAATCGGACACTTGACACAATGATCTAATAAAAAAATCAGGTAAAAGTTTTCAAATTGTGTCAAATTTACGCATAATTGTATGTGAAAAATGCAATGTAGAGTTTTGCTAAACAAAACCAATAATTGCTCTAGAAACTTTCATATATTGTAGCGTGTACAGTTGTATTGATTTCGATCACTTACCTCAGTGTTGCCTAAAAGCAACGTAACCTTATTATGTAAATTTCTATTCAAGAATTAAAAATTAACAAAAAACAATAAGTGTTTTTAATTTTTGTTGATAACATGTTATATATAAAAAGGCAAACAAATTACAGTTTTTAAGTTTCATTTAAAATTTTTAGTGTGTTGCTTGATTTTTTTTTTTTTTTTTTGCAAAATTTTTTAACATTCAACTTTAATTTTGCGAGATTTTAGTCCGTCGAGCTCATTTTTAGGAAGAGTTAAAAAGCAACTATTATTTTTCAAAAACAAAGGAAAATATTAAACATTTGATGCGTTTTTTAATTACTCGACATACTTTCATTTGATGCTCAGTTTTCCATCTTAATGCTTATATTTATAATAGGAGCCAAAACATTTTCTAGATTCTTTTCAAATCAAATTTACAAAGTAAACGTATTTAGTCGCAAAAATCACAGAAATCTTTAGGAAGAAGGTTTTTATCCCTAATTATTTAAGCAATAGAAAATTTTCTCACTCCAAATCCTTTTTCTCGTTATCCAAAATATTTTTGTGAATTAGTTCGTGATGAAGTTCATGAAAATAAAAATAACAGCATAGCAGAAGAATGTTACTAGAACTCACTTCTTTTATCAAAACGTTTAAAATACTTGTAAAACTTTCCTTTTCTATTATTATTATTTTTTTCTTTTTCATTAAAAATTTAAATATATCGCAATAAATACAAATCCCCACAACATTTGAAATGTTTATTTTAAGTAAAAATTCATTTAAATTAATGTCTTCGATAAAGTATATGCTGACAAAGGCCAATTTCTGCTTCGTGAACAATAGGTCATTAAACTATTATAAAAATTTTATCATACTACTATTCCGTTTATAATTATTTTGAAATATAAAACAGATTGTATATAAGAAAACCATAACCTACGGTAATATTAATTGACTGGTCTGAGCAAATAAAAATTTAATTTTTAGATTAGATTTCCAAACATAGCATAGCATTCAGAAAAATCTTACTGAGTACTAGTCGCGCCCACGACTTCGTCTGCGTATCATTTCTAAATATCTAATTTCTTAAATTTAAAATTTAGAAAAAATATGTTTTCAAGCATTTATTGCAGAGTTCTGTAACAGTGTTAAAAATTTTCATCTACAAAAAAAAATGTACTGACAACTGTTCTAGTTCAATCAGACCGTTAAAATTTAGTGCTTTCACAATGCGAAATTTACATTTGTAACTTCGCAGCATATTTTGTTTAAATCCATCCAGTAGTTTTTGCGTGATGAGAACACAAGGTGTTTTGTATTCCATCTCGAGGTGTTTTGTATTCCATCTCGATTACTAAATCGATAAAAAATATTTTAAGTACAGAAATGTCCCCGTTACTGTTTTATTATATGTATAGAAGTAGACTAAATTATTTCAATTGAATGACAGAGTGATGATTTCAAATAGTGGTTTAAATATACCCAAGGGTTATATTACCTTTCTGCATTTGCCTCTCTACTTTTGATTTAAAATTTAATGTATCTCTTAAGCTGAAAAGAAGACCGGAAATGAAATAGTTTTTGAAAACTTGGTTGGCTTAGAATAAAAAAATCTATTTTTGAAATGTTTGTTTGTATACCCTTTCTCTCTGTGTACGCTTTACGCAAAAACAATAGCCTGAATTTTAACTAAATCCTCTGTTAAAATTAAAAACGACTTAACACATTACGAGTATAAATGTATTGCTTCTAGTTTTTTTTCTAAAAAACTGTATCAGTGGCATAGAAAATTTTCAATAACTTAATTTGCAGTAATATGATTTCGTGTAGATGCTTGTTTTGCAATCTATAACTAAATCATTTGTTTTAAGAGCTTTTCTACCACACGATGTTCAACTGATTTTGGGATTTGGAAAAAAATTGCGTACGCTTAATCAAATCTATTTTACAATCTAACTTTTACTGAACGTACCAAGCTCAGAACAAAGAAGTTTAGGTCATCGTATTAATATCGATATTTCAAACGTTTCAATTCACTGTTAACTAGCCGTTTAATGATTCCTTATTCAAATCTTTGTTTAGGTACCTAACAACAAAATATAAAAATATTTTTTTTGGGAATAAATGTATATGATTTCCTAATGGGTTGAAGTAATCTTGATACGACCTTTAATTTAAATATTTTTCTTAAATTAAATATACACAACTATAAAGTTTTAGATGTTAAGACCAAAGATCATTATGTTTCAACAATTTCAACAGCACAAACAATAAAGAAGTAATATTGAATTTAATAAGTCTAATATGTTTTCTACTAAATGAATACAATAACAGTAACATTAACCACAAAAGTTTCATTATTATAAGAAAATTAGTTTTGAAAATTATATGCATGTACAACTAATACAAATATGAATATATAACGACACAACCACAATGTAACCGATGAGTTAATTAATTTGAAGCAGCACTTAATTTTGTTATGTTTGTTGATAACTAGGCGTGTTCTAAGGAATTACATTTATTTACAACTAACATTCAAAAGACGCAAAAATGGAACCAAAGCAGAAAAGATGTAAAAACAAAAGCGAATAAATGAAACTTTGGCTCATTAAGCTTTATGGTGAAAGACATCTAATTAGACTTAATACTTTCCCTTAAGACTATATATTTTTTATTCTTTTTGTGTAAGGGAAGTGCTAGTGTGTAATGTAAAATTAAATATTTGAAAAAACTAAAATTAAAACATATAAGAATAATACTTTACATTCTGAAATTAGATTTTATAGACACTTACAAAGTTAAAATATCTATAACTTTTTATTAATGTTAAAAAATTTGAAGAAAAACTTTAGTTTGTAAATACCGCAGGATATTTGCGTTTTATTGTCATTTTTAATTTATTATTTTTTTTTTCTTTGTGCTGCTTCTGTTTGCTTGTAAATTAGTATTTTTCTTGCAGTAATTACCAACGCCTTTTTAAATAAATAAAGCTATTTTATGTCCTCCAGTATTTTTGTTTGAGTAAATCTTACGAAGAGAAAAACATATAAAATATGTACTTCGTGGCTGGCATTTTATCATTTAAATCGAAAGAATTGTTGGTGATATTCTCCTAGTACTTTTTTTTTGTATTCTTTATTATTTAATTTTCTTCTTGCATTTCTTTATTTATTTTTCATTATCTGTCTAGAGGTTTTTTCCCTAATTTAAATAATGATTAACATACTTTCTTCTTAATTGTAATTATTTTTTCTTCGTTTTTCTTAATGACATTCGCCATAATTGTGTTCGCGGGTTGTATGTATGTGAGAAAAAGTCTATAGATTGCTTTTAGTTTTTGTTAAGTTTGTGCAAGTAAAAAATAAAACTGGTGCGGGTATTGTTTATAATTTTCTTTTTTTTTTTTTTCTTAGAGCCTTAAAATTGTTTCTAGGTACTCTTGTGCTTAGTTAGCAATGAAAGGAAAGTTAACCAGTTGCAAAGCTATTGTATTAAATAAAATAACTTTCTGATTAAACACAAATCTGCCGTTTGCTATTTAAGTTGCCCAGAAATAAACTAAATTTACAAATATTATTCATTTTAATAACGTTTAAATTAAAAGTTTATTTAAAGCGGACTTTTTATAGGTATAGAAAAATTTTTAACAATCAAATTCAAAAGCATTTATTCTCGTGTCCTTGATCGTGGTGTTATATAATATATTTTCGACAGCCTTGAATTGTTTGTAAAGTATTTGCCATAATGCGAATTTCGTAAGGTTAATGCTTTATATCTGGCACTTCTAAGCTGTTGATTGCATTTATCTGAAACTTGGAAGAGTCAGGCTTTATAAGCTCTATAGCCTTGAAGCTTGAGCATAAATGTTATGAATGTAGGCCTAAGTTGTAATTTTTATATTTTTTAACTTCTTTGAATATTGCAAGCAAATATAAGTAATGTGTTATTGTGTCACTCTTTACTGTGGCTCTCAAAATTAATAAGACATATGTCTTTAAAATGAATATATTCATCTTGTTTTTAGTTTATTGCATCTAGTTTGATTTTAGGTTTTAAGGCTGTGCATTCGATTTTTGGTAAAATTCTAAAAAAAACCTAAAGAACCAATTTACAATATTAAAGAAAGTAAGAAACACGTTTAACAAAAGTAACTCACATATGTAGACAGGCCGTTTTTATGCATGCAAAGAAGAAAGGTATAAACCGTCAAGTAAAAAAATCGAGCACAGAAACAGATAGAGAAAAATAAGTCATTTTATTACCTATAAAATAACATCGTATAAGCGTTAAAATTTTTGTAAGTTTCCATAGATTAAAAACCCTAAAAATAATACTAAGCGGTTGTATTACGTTACATCAAATGTAATTTTCTTTTTATTTTAAGCTCGCTTTGGTTCGTTCGTAACCTTTGGAAAAAAATCTAATTTGTATTTATTTATAATCTTTATTCTAATCCTTTTTGCAGAAAAAATAATTAGCATTTCTTTAAAAGCACTGTGCAGTGCATAGCTAATAATGAAAATAAGGAAGATTTTATAAAACTGGAAATAAAAAGAACTAAAAGAAAGGATGCAAGTAATTTAATTACAACTTAAGCCAGTTAACGGAGATATTTTTTTTAAGGAGTTAAATTGTTATTTCTTTTTAAAATTTTGTAATAATTCAAAAGAATGCTTAAATTGAATAAATAATTTACAAAACAGAAAAAAATATCATTAAAAATGGAAAAACAAACAAAAAATAATTAAAAATTAAAAATATTTCTTTCTTATAAAAAAGCTAGATCCTTTAAATATGGAAAATTTAAGAGCTTAAATATAATTAGCGAACCGCTCAGAATGATTTTAATAACCTTATATAAATTTAATCTGAAAAGTTTTCGATTTAAAAAAAAATTATATTATTTTTATGAATCTGCTTATTTATGTGAGCTTACTGTCAAAAACTCAATTGTGACAAATGACGTATTTTGCATAGCATGGTGAAGTAACTATGGTATAAATTCATCGACTGAAACTCAATTACGACGACAAAATCATTAACCAATAATTTTTGTAAATCACATTTTATTTACTTGCATCATTTTGTATCGTTACTAAATACTTGGAAAAAAGAAGCAATATTCAAATATGTTAACAAAAATGATTTACAATCAATATGATGATTAAGAATTTCTCATGAAAGATTCGTTATTTAAAATTACATTAATTTCATGTTTTTGTTCATTTAGTTTTATGTTTTTCTTATGAAATTTGTGTATTTGAAGTATGTAGATTTCAAACGATTTTTTGTTTTATCGTTTCTTTTATTTTAAATAGTAGTTGTTTTACTTCTTAGATATGTATAAAAAAACAAATCGTAAATTAAAAAGTATTAAATCATTTCAAAAACTAAAGAAAAATGGTTAATCTGAACCAAAATTTGAGTTTATGACGGTTGAAAAGTTTGGCCATATACATGCACTTACACCGACTATTGGGACACGCTTTAATTTACAAATACAAATTATATTCTAGTTATTATAGCGGACTCAGAAATAAATGTTCTTTGGTTTGTTTGGCCACATACATCAAATTAAATTAAATATTTGAATTATAAGTTTGAATGTTTATACTTGTTATTATAACGATCATAGTAATCGACATCATGCCTAGTTTTCAAGCGTTCAAAATATAGGCGCATATAAGTCAATTAACGTTTCCTGTGGCGACACCCTTTTAAATTTTATGATTTATTTTTGTATTACTTTTTATATTAGGAGCTATAGCAAAACGCATTTTTTTAAGTTTTAAAGAATTGCGCTTTACCGTTCATAATACGTTAAAAATATGTATGTTGTATGGGGACACCTTGTTTTTAAAATTTTGAACTGTTTTTAAAACTGGACCAATCTCTAAGAATAATCACAAATATTTTTAAAATCGGTTCAGAAATTACTGAGTTCTGCAGGCACAAACATAAAAAACCAACAACAGCAAAATAAACACTTTTAGTAGGAAGAAATGTTCACAGAGTTAATAAAACTATTAAAAATATCGTAACTAAATTTTTTTAATATTTATATAAATGATTAACTATAATATTTACCTTACTTTATTAACGAGCAGTTTTGTTTTGTTTCTAAAAAAATAAAAATAAATTTTTTTTATTATTCAGCTTGTAAATGATAAAAACAATTATTGATTTTAGAAATATTTATAAATAGATGTTTTAATAGAGATGTATGTAACTTATCGCTCAAATTAATATTTGCAATTTGCTATATTTTGAAATTTTAAAAAAACTTAAATACAAATAATAAAAAGTAAAACCTTTCAAATTAGGCAAAATGAAATATAAATACATATTAACTTATTAAAGATAATTATTGTTATCCTTTTTATAATAATCACAAAAATTTTACTTTTTCTGGAATTATTAGCCATTGTTAAGGTAAATTTTGCTTATTTATATACTCTTCACCACAGGTGGAAATAAATAAAAAATTTTAAAAATAATAAATTAAGAGCCAATGACAGGCATTTATTTAAAAATTTATATAGTACTTGTTTTTTATTTATTTTTAGTCACCCTTTTTCTTTTTTTTCAACCTTCGTTTAAATTCCGGCTGGTGATGCTTGTTTACATGAAAAATTGGTTATCTTTCGCCTGACACAGCAACCTTTTCATTTACTTAGTTCGTAAAACAATTTTAAGCATAACTTACAATTTTCGAAAAAAAAAAATTTTTTTGAACAGAAATACTTTACGAAAGGTCGGAATCTTTTATGTAGATTTTTATTTAATTATTCAATAGGAAATCTGCAGTATGGTAGATGGTGAAGGGTGTATCAGATTCGGCATAGCCGTATATGGCATTCTTGTTTAAAATAATTTTCTAACAATAATCACTTTTGTGATATTCTTTCAAAATTTGATTCATAAGAAATGTTTTAAATAACTTTACAGAATAAATTTTAAACTTTGCGTTGACACATGTGCACATTCTTTTTTATATTATATTTTAGTATATTTTGCTTTTCTATTTATTTATTTTTTTTTTTTTCTCATTATTATTTAGTTTAAATAGTCACCCAAATATAGAAGAGTTAAAGAAATATTGAAATAAACATATCAAGGCGAATTAACTTTACCAGGTGGCATCGTTGCGGCAGCTAACAACTATATGCCTAATTTTGTAATGTGTAGAATAGCTGTCAAAAGTGAACCATTTTATATTACAAAATTTCTTTTTTATATTATTCTTTAAAAAAAAATTGTGAGAAGAGTTTTAAATCAATTTAAAAAACAATTCTTAGTAAAAACGTTATTAAAACGTTCGCGGACGTCAAGAATTTCAGGAAGCTGTTAAAATATTCAGGTAATTATTTTTGAAACTAGTTGCAATATCCGAAATCTGATTAGGCATTTATTATGAGAGTAGTCAAAGCATCGTATTTAAGCTGTTATGAAATCCACGACGATATGAATAATATTTTTCAGTGTAGTCGGCTTAAGGAAATATGTAAATACACGGAGAAGAGATAAATCAAATGAATAGAGTTGGCTTTAAAATTTGAATGCTATAGCATTCACTTCCACGAACGTGTTAAAAAGGGTAAAAAGAAAGTCCAGTAATTAATTTAATTTCAAAGTTTACCATACACTTATGTGCCTGATTTTATTTTTATTGTTGTATTGTTGTAGCGGCGCTGACATCTTATATGAATTCGCTTAGTGAAATATTTTCAATAATTGTTGTTTTTGATTAAAAAATGTTATTGATTTAAGGATACATCTGAAGCAGCCATATGGATATAATTTTCCAACATCATTT
The DNA here is from genome assembly GCA_937654795.1 of Cistogaster globosa. Lineage (NCBI taxonomy): Eukaryota > Metazoa > Arthropoda > Insecta > Diptera > Tachinidae > Cistogaster > Cistogaster globosa. The sequence goes on along the minus strand of OW569404.1, from coordinate 115,250,114 downwards.
TGTTACACCGTTTATTTTCTAAGCACCAGTATTTAGCCAGGATATCACAAAATTATTTGCACATGCACAAGGATCTTTAAGTTCTTGGGTAAATATTTATAAATATTAAACAATAAGCTATAAACTTTTGATATTCTTAATTACTGATGAAATTTGAAAAACATTATTTTGGCAATTGAGTTAGTTAAATAATATGTGGTAAATATGGTAATTTTGCATAGAAATAATCGTACTATATTAAAGAACAAACTAACCTAATGTATATGTCTGTTTGAAAACAAGTTTATTTAAAATATCTTGTGGTTAAAAATTAATTTTAATAACATTTTATTATGTTTTCTTATCATTTAAGTACAAACCGAAGCCAATAGAGTTGTAATTTCATTTTAATTAAATTTTGTCATTTTCCCCAATAATTTTTAAAATTATTACTTTAAACGCCTGATGTATTTTTAATTTAATTACAAAAGACCAATATCAATTACATTTTATTTATATTTTTATATATTAATTTTAAGGTTTATACAAATAAAATGTTATTTACATTTGAAATGATGATTGCATTTTAAGAAATACATACATTCATGTATTATTTTAATTAAAATTTATTTTAGTACTAGAAATTGCATTATTTAATTGCATTTAAAATACAAAATATAAATATGTTAACGAACTTAACAAACAAATGCACTTTGAAAAAATAAATTCGTAAATTTATGTCAAACAACACAAAGTATTAAACACCCACAATATAAGCTACATCTCTAGAACGCATTCAAATAAAAACTAAATTTAATTTGCCATAAACTTAAGAGCATAACCGCACAACCCAAAAGTATTTAAAGTGAACAGCCACTCAAAATATAGAGTTTATAATGCAACACATTTAGTTGACATCAGACGTTAAGGAGAGTAAAAAAATATATACAAAATAAGTTTTGGTGGAGATTATATCGAATCAAGTAGACAGTATTGGGTAGTAAAAGTTCTATTAGTTCAATTTTGCTGTTAGTGCTTTTTCGTAAGGAGTTATCCATATTGCATACACGTTATATTTTCTCAGCTTCTAAAACGAAGAAAATTGGATCAATGGATTAAATTTGTAAAACACTGCAATTTTTTTTGTTTACTGTGTAATATTTAATTGTTTTTAAAATTTCTTTAATATTTAAATGTAGCATTGGTATATTTGGATGCGTGCTTTGCAATCAAAACTCAAATTTGGATAATTAAAATTTTTTTGCGCAGATTAACAAGGTATTGGTGCGATAAGGAAACTAGAATGGACAAAAAATTAAACCAACTTACTTTCTGGCTTTTAACATTTAATTGTTTGTACAGCTCCTTGATGTAGAAAAAACTCGAATCTTTACGAAGACACCTACAATCACTCATTTAAGAGAGCTTGAAACACACCTCAAGCCTCTGGACAGTAATGCATTAGCAGATCATAGTTAAATTTAGCTGAGAAAGCGGAAGCATGTTTTTTTCGAATACCGGAAATATGAATCCTAGTGAGTACTTTCATGAGGCTGGTAGTAATCTTCAACTCAGGCAAATTTACTATTAACATTATTTATTTATTATAAAATTAAGAAAACTTCGTATGTCCATATTTTGTGTGTAACTTAAACATATTAGAGATTTTATTGTAGAGTACAACTTCTTTTTTTTTGGAAGGAGTAAGAACAACTCCATATACCCCAAATTAATCGCTTTGTTATGGTACGTGTACAATCATTACAGTCCCTCTACTTTAAGTTTCACTCATGTGTGCAATAAAAATATATTTGTATTTGTGCATATTTTTTCTCGTTAAATATTTATTCCTTAGTATTTACAAAATGAATATAGTTTCTTGTGAAGAGTTTTTTTTTTTTGCAACTAATTAGAGTACAAAAGTGTAAACTTAAACTTTATTTCTAGTTAAATCGCTTTTAATTTAAATTAAAAGTTGCACATTTCTTCAAAAGTCAACAGAGCAAGAAAAACAAACGATTGTAATAATATGTGACAATACTGTGGTACAGACAATTAAAATAATCTAAAGATCAAATAGAAGCGATATTTTTATGGCAAAATAAATTGGGGAGATTTTCTTGTTTGTTTTTCTCTTAAGGAAATTCTCAAAGTTATTTTAAGTTAATGCTCGTATTAATTGTTTGTAGTACATTTGAAACAAAATGATCGTATTTAAAAAACTTTTTTCTTCTTATATTATTTAAATTAACGAATTATTTATTTGAACGACATGTACTAAGACAATTGTGTAAATGTGTTTTTTTGTTCTAAGCAAGATTAAAAAAAAATTTTTTTAATTATTAAAAACATAAATTAGATAATATTATAAATGTTTGTTGCTGCATAAAATATAAAACGACACAAGTACATAAATATTTTTTTATTTATTACTCTTGTTTCTCTTATGACATTTTTCGTTTGCTTGCAATAATAAATCCCCCTTTTCCGTTCATATATTAAAAGTATTCAAGCGACCCTTATAGCAAGTGTTTGAAATATAAATCAATTGTCGCGCGAAGTTAAATCCCACACCCTTCTACTTTAGATAATTTATACAGTTTACATAGAAATATAAAAAGACATAAAATTAATAACAGAAGAAATCTCACACATGCCATAAATTTTTTTTTTGTTTTTAATTTTTTAACCAATTTTTTTTTATCGTAAAAAATGTGTTTGATATGTTAAACATAAAATTCATTTTGCTGAATGTCACCATAGTTGCGTAGACATAGTCATATAAAAAAAGAAAAGAATATTTTAGTAAAAATTATTATGTCCTGGATTTAAGAACTTTATTTATTTTATTTATATAGTTTATAAACACGCCAGCACAGACTTGTATATAAGAATTAGAAAATTTTATATAAAACTAAAATTTAATGTAAAACATTTTCCATTTTATAGAATAATAAAAAAATTCATTGATGCTACAGAAATATTATTAAAAAACTTTAATTTACTAAAATGTTTTTTTTTTAGTTTCTGAACAGAATGCTGTTTTGTTCTTGTTTCTTTTCTTGGCATGATAAGTTGAATAATACTTTTGACATTTTTAAACATTAAAAAAGATATATATTATTATATATTAATTCTATTGGCCTTAATAATATCAAAAGAACCGTAATCATTATGCCTAACACCTTTTTGAGAAAAGTCTTAGAAGTAATTTGTTTAGCAAATAACCTGCTTAAAGAATCATGTTGGTTTAAATTATTCTATAATTTTTTTTTATTCAGGTGGGTCTTGAATTACAACTGGTGAAATAGACCTCTATTAAAGTAATGCAAGTGTAAAATAACGACTGTTAATAAAAATGTTTATCAACCACTAAGACAGGAACTCTTCAGGAAACTTCTTTTATTGATGTGGTAATTGCACGTACATAGAAATGAACTGTACTTTAAAATTAAGACAAGCTACTTCACACCATAATATGAAGGAATGATTGTTATTTCAATCTTCAATGTAACTTTTTACTGTTAATTATGTAAATAGTCCAAGTCAAAAATAAAAAAATGTGTAATTGATTATAGCAATAATACTTATGGCAAAATGTGGTTTTGTGACAATAGTACCGTTATAATTTGTTACACATGCTCAAATCACATTCATATATAGAATTTTTCTAACTTTATTTTGATTTTACATAGATGCAGTTAAGTGTTTTCTACACAATAATCGCTGAAAAATAATTTGTATATTTCAGTAACAAGAAGATTAAATTAATCCAATGAATGTGATTGTTGAAAAATGGACCCTATTATACATTTAATAATACTGCTTCTGGTGACTCTAAATTCCACATTTTAGAATCTTCACCAAAAATAAATAGAAATATTGGATTATATCAATCATAAATGAACAATAGAATAAAAATTGAAGAAAATTAACGAGAGAGTTTATAAGAAGCATTTCAGTAATTCCAAAACTTATAATTAAAAAATTTTAAATGATAATAATGAATTTCTTTTACGACTTATTAATAAAAATTCTAAAATATAAATATAAATATTTTATTTTATTTTATATTAATTATAAAAATTTCTTAAATTTTTGTTTCTTCCTGGGTTATGTTATTTAATTAATTTTAAAAATGGCCTGAGTCAACATTTCCGTTTAAGACACGCACAGAGTTTTACACTCGTAAAAGGGCATGAATTATATTTAAAGCTTAAATATTTCACAAGTAAGAAATATTTTTTGTTAAATATATCAAACGCAAAATATTAAATATCTCGAAACTAAAAATATATGACTTGGGCTACTTTCATAACTACATATGTATACATATGTACATATGTAGATATGATTAAACTTAAAATATTTAAAGTACTGGCAATGCCCACGATTTTTCCGCGTGGTATTAATAATTTTCATAAAATTCAAATTTAGAAAAATTTAGAGATCTTTAAAAAATAAATTGAGCTAACAACTGTTTTAGTACCATTATATCGATAAAATTGGGTGACTTCACAATTATGTTTATGTCTTCCCTGCGACCATACCCAAAATTAAAAAAAAAAAATATTTCATATACTGAAATGACCCCGGTACTGTTTTATAGCATGTGTAGATAATAGTTGTCTGTTTAAATATTTGAAAATATTTACTTTCATATAACTCCATAGGTGCGTACTCAACATTGGGATCCCGCGGGTTCCTCATGTTACCGAAAACTGCTTCCGTACTACAAGTTTAAATGAAAGAGAAAACTTTTTTTATTTTATTTATTAATTCTATTCAACAGATTACAAGCCAGCAAGCCTTTTTGGAGAATAAAATTCTATTTCTTTCTGCACTAAAAGAGGCCAGATTTTTTCTTTAGGTGATTGTGCAAACTAAAGAACAACTAAATTCTAAGTTTCATGAACTTAAATTTTTTTATTATTTTAATTTTAGTCCCAGCCAGGGGTTGAACCGATGATCATCATAAATCAATTAAAATTTTACTTTTTCGGCTTTGGTTCATTTTTATTTTTTTAACTAAATTAATATTGATTGGTTGGTTAAATGGATGATATTTACAGTATACGCAATTTAAGGTGTTGGATGCAAAGAATGCTGAAGATGGATTTGGCGGTCCTGAAAATGCAGCATCACATTCTGCCAGCTTCTAATTTTTCTTGTTTTCTTTGGAAAACGTCCGCGTACTTTTGAAAAATAATTTTTCTTAATAAAAGTTAAATAAAAAATGAACCAAAGCTGAAAAAGTAAAATTTTAATTGATTTACTTAAATTTTTTTTTCAAAAGTTTAATTTACAAGTATTTCCCAATTAATATTAAAACAGATTAATCAGCGTAAAGCTATTTGTGTTTTTTATGTTTATTATGAAAATTGTGAATAATTTCTGTTTACGCTCATTTTACCAAACTTTACCCTCGTCTTATCGAAATAAAACTTTATTAAAATATACTTTTACTTCATTTGAGGTTTTAAAGCACAAGTCGTTAATAAATATTACGAGGTAAAATGTAAGAATAACTCAAATTCCATTTCATATAAAAAAACTTTTACAAACAAGTAAAAAAATACAAACGTATTTTTTTGTTTCTTTCGTTTTTTAGTTTTTAATGTCCTTATGCATGCAGCGTTACAAAAAAGAAGTAGCCTTTTTCTAACGACTTACTTATAGCAACCTATTTGATTGAAAGTTAAACCAAATCTGGTCCGTGACAATTCCTTAATCCACCAAATAAGTAAAATAAAATATTTTCTTCAGTCTTGGATAATATATTTAAATATCAAATAAAATGCTTAAAGAATAATTTAAATCGTAAGAAAAAACTCACACAGCTGCATAAACAAATAAATTAGAAAAACGTATGCATATACATCTTCCATATAACAAGGGTTGTTTTAAACACGTACTTGATTAATGCTAAAAATTCACCAGTAATTTTTAATTATATTTACAAGTAGATGCACGTGTTTTCGCTGATTATACGTACACAATGGCACAGGTGCAGACAATAAATAATAAACAATGTGTAAGAATAATATTTGAAATTACATGTTGTAATCATTTTATGCAGAATAAGAAAATGTTGAAAGGACATAAAAAGATTTCTTGAAACAAAGCACGAGTAAGTACAAGCTTTAAAAAATAAGTTTTGTGCTGGTTTATTTTTTTTTTTTAAATATATTCGCTGAAATGGCTCAATTAATCTTAAAGCACATGCTTTGACTTAAAATAGTTGTATCTATGTACATTTTAGGTCTATTATTTTATTAAAGTAGCAAAAAAATTGTTTTTAATCTGGGTTATTTTTATGTTTATTTGTGAAAGTTTAAACTTTTTTTATATCTACATTTAACATCCCCTTTTAAAACAAATACTTATTATGCAAAAGCAAATTTTCACATTTCTACTAACATAAATACATTCATTTATAACCACACAAATCCTCAAATAAAATATTTAGTTGGAATACATCTCAAACTTACCTCTTTTTTTAGCTTTTTGTATTTTTCCTTTGCTGATAATAATTTGTCATTTTTTTACATTGTAATGTAATGTCTTCAAAGATTTTTAAAATCCTAAATGTATAAACACATATGTATATAAATAATTTTTTTGAGAGTTATCTAGTCTGGTGAATTTGAATAATTGAAAAATTTAAGATTTGTCAGCATTTTGTCACTGTCATAAAAGTTTTAAATTTTTTTACTTAGAAAATGAATACATAAAAACGTTTATCGATTGGTGATATCTTTTTGTGCATTTATACAAATGTAGTCATTTGAAACAAAATTGTGTGTTCAGTGTGATTTTTCAAGCGCTTGATTTCAGGTTAAATACATAGAAAAGTGAGTAAGATGGCCAAATTAACAAATGTGAGTCTTTTTGCAAAAAATTGTGAAATATAAATACGTTTCCTAAGATGAAAATGACCTTGTTCATAACTTGACAAATTTTTCCTTATCTCGTTAAAGTATATTTCAATTAAAAAATGAATTTGGATAGAAAGTTTTGAACTTTAATCGAAAAACAGAAACACCCTTGCACTTCTCTTGGTATTGTATTGTAATACAACAGAGCATAAACCACAAGTACCACGTTATTCCCTAAAAGGCCTGAACAATAGCTACTACAACGATTGTAATTCTTTAAGGATACAGGATACCGCCTGTCGTTTAAGCAAACCACTGGCTGGTCTTCACAAGATTAATTTCTGGGGGTTTCAAACCCTTGCAATCGTAGGCGACTGATGACGACTTATTCCCTTCATGCAAGATGTTGAGATATATTTTTAACGGTATTGTTCCGATAGTTTTGTTAAAGAGCGTCTAATAATACAAGTCTTAAATTTTAATAATGCATCAGAATTTAAAAAGAATTTTTTTTCAATATATCGACGGCTGTCAGTTGATATTTGAAATTAAGTTTCTCGTAACCGAATCAAAAAAGATGACAGACTTTATATAATATTTACTTGTAGGTAGGCTGATATCCACTAGTTTGAAATTGTGCCGAAATTCACGCAGGAGTGTAATATAACACATCCAGAAATTTACAATAAATTTTAAAAGCAAAATTAAAAGAAATCTGAACTTTGTTCGAGCGCAAGGATTTGCATGAGTAATTTTTTGTATTTATTGAGCAATTTATTCTTTAGAACGTTTTATGATTAACAAAAATACTTCAACCTGAAATAAAAAGAAAAAACACCCTATGACGAGTGCTTTATGAGTTCTTTTTTGGTTTATCGCATCTGCGGTATGCTGTAAAATGATTAATGAGACATTTTTTATGCGTCTTTTATTCACCCCAACGGTTTGGTTTTTATTTTATTAATAAAATTTATTTCTTATTCGTTTGCATCATAAATATTGATGTTTGCTTAAAAACAGCCAGCGTTTAGCCCATAATTTTTGTGATTGTCTTCTTATGGTTTATTTTTCCTGTTAGATGAGTGACAATGACAGGCAACGCCTTAAAAATCTAAAAACGTGGAAATTTTCTAAAGATTCTGTAAGTGTTTAATCCCACAGTAAAAACAAAAATGTAAAATTCAAAGTGTAAAAAACGATTTAATATCATTTGGCAGACAAAGTCAAATCAACAAACTACTTACATTAAACTTTTTGTTAAGGCTATAGCAATTGTAAAGGCAATTGTGTGTGCTGTGTTGTTGGCACATCATGCATCAAAGTTTTTTTCTTAATAATAATTATTTGGCATCTTTACAACATGTATGGTACCAACATGTATGATGAAAAATTACCCTTAAAAATATTATTGCTCCATATGAATACAAAAGGGGGAGAAATGAAATATTCACGTAGTAATGAAAAATGAAAGTGCTTTCGTGTATATAGATTTTGTTTTTATGAAAGTTTTCATTTTTATATGGAAGTGAAAAGAGTAAATTCTTTTTTTTTCTTTTTTTGATACATGAAAAACAAAAAATTTCTTATCCCCACTTAGTAAATAAATCTTTCTGCTTTGTGGTTTGTAATCATTAATATGACTGTGGCAGTTTATAATTTAAGTTATCATTTTCAATTGGTTTTTTGTAATTTTTTTTGACAATATAATTAATAAAAATTTTCATTTTAACAAATCGTTAAATTAAGCTATTGATTTAGTTATTACAAAAAAATCTCTATAAAGAATGCAGTCCTTTAAATATCTGTTTTTGTACAAAAAAAAAAAACAAAATTCAAGCAAAAACGTTTTTTAATATTTCATATAAATATTTCAAATATATTATTTGATTGTAAAAGCCAGAACGTTGCTGGTGTTTCCATTTATTTGTTCCCCTATTTTGCACTTGACGTTTTTTGTTTTTGAAGAAAATTTTTTTTATACATTTTTTAAATTTTATTTTTTATTGTACATCATTTTATTCACACATATGACATTGTTTTATGTTTTGTCTTCTGTTAGCTTGACATTTCATCAACAGCATCAGGAGTATAACATCATTATTATTATCATAATTAACAATATTATTGTCAACGTCATAGTTTCATTCAATGTGCATTTATGTTTATACGCTGTTGTATATTCGGTTATGTGAATTTATGTTGTGGTGAATGCAATATGATGTTTCGTTTACCACTCACTCATTTATTGTTGGAAAGTACATGAGATTTTATTTTCTTCAAATTTAATTTCAAAATTGATGGTGTTGCTTGGTTTTGTTGGTTTATTAAGGTGTATGACAGCCATACTAAGAAGTGATTAATGAATATAATTTCTCAGGTTGTTATTAAAATACTTATAGAGTTTAAAGGAAGATTTTTAATTATTGTTTGGTCTTGATTTCTTTTTTTTGTGCTTTTAGTTCTTACTAAGAAACACATTGGTCAACAATATATATATTTTTCTGTAAAGTTAAGCTGATACAGAGTAAATAATATATAAATTAAACTAAATAAAATTGAGTTAAATTGTATTAAATCAAATTTAAATAAATTGAATTATATATAGCTACAAATTAAGTGCTTTTTAGGTAAGTATATACGTACTTGACATATTAATAGGTGAATTAATGCTAACGAAAAAATATTTGCTATGGTCTTTTTATACACTGATATCAATATATTAGGAATACGCTTAAATTTTATTCGATAAGATTAATTATACAAATTTATAAAATTGCTAAGGCCTGCGTTTTTGTTTTTAAATTATTTTTTTTGACGTTATATGTTTCGAACGATGTTATATACATAAGTGAACATAAGTAAACAATAGCAAAACGATTTTACAAAAAATAATGTAATTTGCTTTAAATATTTTCTCCATAGTTATGAATAGTTTCGTAATTATAACCTCCATTTTATCGTGTATCGTCTGTTGAAAAACTTTTCGTTTATTGTATTGACTTTATACACGCAGGGAAAAGTCACGGTTATGGTCACAAAAACCATATTATTTTCACTGTAAAAATATTAAGTTATCGTTAAATAATTATGATTATTCTAAGCAACAATTTAGTCACGATAAACAAGCTTTTGTTAAATAATCAAACAATATGGTATAAGTTAGGTGGTAGAAGTTTGCTCAAATACTACGAAAGTATTACTAAATCTATCAAGCAATGGTTGCTTAAACAATATCTTCTTTTCGTCTTTGCAAAAAAAAGTTTTTATCAATTTAGTATGATAAAAAAATCGAAAACATCAAACTACCCAGGGTTAAAAGTTATTATTATCTTACTTTGATTTAAAACGTTAAAAAAATAGAACAAAAATTAAAGAAGTTCAAACAGTTTTTTTTTTGTCGCCGTCGTAGTTCTAGTTTCTTTTCTAAGCCGTTACGCCTCAATGTGTGGCGATTTCATACAACGGGAGGTCAAAAATAGAAGGGAGGTGAAATTTGGCATGAATGTTTTTCTTAGGAAAATAAATATTAATGCGAAATTTCAAGGAAATCAAACAAAAGCCACGCCACCTCCCATATAACCTAAATTTAAAAGTTGTCATAATTTAGTCGATAAAAATCGGTCAAACGCAACACCAACCTCTAATCCAACTAAAATTGTTGAAACTTTGAAATTGGCAATCAGATAAGAGCGTTAGTTTGCATGTGTTTATATTGTAACATATTCCAATTAAAAAAAATCGGGCAAGCGCCGTCATTAAATCATTTTTTTTTTTTTAACTAAATACACTTTCAGATCATTAAAATCACAATTTTTAGTATTTTCTTTAGTATTTTCGACTATGCATAAAATTGATGGTAATGACTGCAGAATAATCTGATTTGTGAGGTCTCTCATGGATATAATCCTACTTATTTTTCTTGTAAGTCTTGATCTTGCACTTCTTATAACTTTATGGCATGATTCTATTGCTTCTTCTGATAACATTTCAATGGCAGTGTTTGAATATATAAATAAATTTATACCATTAAGTAAAATGATGTGCACAGGTGCATCTTTCATTTGAAAATTAACTTTAACCATTTTTGGCCACCTTCGTGACAGAGTACTATATTTTAATTTCACAAATTTCAGTGCGTTACAATAAGATTCATTGAAATTTAGTTATATTATTTGTTACTAACCATCTAGGCTAAGCTTAGCTTTGATATTTATATATGTGTAGTTTACTGCTGTTTACTGTCTAGCTTCGAATTTTTGTACTGATATCTTAATAGGTCAAAACAGTTTCTGAAAGTAATAGATCTTTAATTTATTCTATATGAAAACAATCATTCGTCTTTAAGGTGGCATTGTCAAGTTGAATATTTTTTCTAAGATGAAAAATTATTTGTAACACGAAGGGTAGAAGTAAAAGGATACGTTAGAAACCTTAAAGGTGCCAAGTTCTTGCCTAAAATTCATTAAAGTTTTGTTTTTGTGAGGGGCTGTAAAAATCAAAATTTTAATATCTTAGAGTTTCTAAATCAGCTAAGTAAGCGAAAGCGTTGTGTTATAAACGGAATCCCATACTTGAGTATGTTTATTTTTAATTAGTTTTACAAAAACTATTCTTTGAAAATTTGTATGTCGTAAGTAATCGATATGGAATACAAAACACCTAGTTTTAAAATTTTTATCTGTCTATCTGTTGTATTCGCATCACGTAAAAACTGTTGGATTTATTTGAATAAATTTTTTTTGGGAGGTCCCTTAGAACATTGGTTCATATGTAATAATAGACATTTGTAAAATTTAAAAATAACCAAAAACTAAATAGCTGAAATTGATTATAAAATATTTCTTTTTTTCAGCTGCAATAATATTATAAAAATTTAAAAACAAACAAAACAACTGCAAAAGACTTAAATAAATTTAAACAAACTTTAATATTATTCGAATAAAATGATTTGTAATTTTCTTAATTATATTGCTTAAGTTTTCTTTTAAACATAAGATATCTGACTAAAAGAGATCGTATATATATAGCTGCTTTTTCGCCATTGCGAATGCTTGCCAAATCTTCAGACATTATCTAGAAACAGCGTAAGCACACATGCCAATTACGAATTCAAGACCATAAAATTCAATAATTTATGCAAATACTTCAAGAAGAAATTATTTTTTATCATCTCATTTGTATGCAATTCTTGAAATCATAAAAACTAATTAAATAAATTTTAAGCAAACCTAAAAAATTAAATAATGAACGTTTTAAAACAAAATGTTTTTAAATTTTCTCAGAATCACTGCTCTTAGCTAAGTCGCGGTGTAACATTAATAAAATATTTTATGGTCTTTAAAATTAAGAAAATAAAAACATGAACACAGAAATAAGCTCTATGAAAATCTTCTTTGTAAGTGGTTTAGTGTTCAAGCAAATATTGTAATGATTTTTCACTAGGGATTAAAGCAAATGGAACCCAACAAACGCAAACAGAAAACAATCATGCAAATAAAACAAAAACTGACACCAAGCGATGGAGTAGAAAATGTTTTATGCTGGATGTAGATATTTCGAGTAGCTTGTACTCGTAGCATATATGTATATTTACCGTCTGAGAAGTATCTCGCTCTGGTGTGACTTATTATGTTTATGGCCTTTGGCACAAAGGCGTGCTAAAAATGGTAATGTTTCATTGGATTTTTAAACCAAGTGTAACGAATTGAAAAAAAATTTGTTGTTGCTTTTACTAAAATATTCGGCAAAATACTATTTATGCCAAACACACGACTAATGACACTGAGAAGTGGGAAGTAGTGTTGCAGGCAATTGCACAGTAAAAATATTTGAATGCATAAATTAGCTACGCCACAGGCCTATTTCAATATTGCGAAGTTCGTTTTTTATTTATGAAAAATAATAGAAGCATATGTGTGAAAAACTGAAAAAAGAACATGATTTTTATGTTTACCCTAAGGTTAAATCAGTAATTTAGAAGTGCGAATATATTTGTCTGTAAATCCCTAAAAATTAAATTTTTTTAATTAAAGAAAATATGTTATAATTTTCCTTCTATACAATCAACAGAAAATATCTATTGAACGTTTTATGTTTCTTTTATTTATTTATAGAAAATAGAAAAGGTTTTCATCGTTGGGTATTTTTAAGATTTCCTTCCACTTTTATAAAGTCTGAGTATGTTTTTTCCTTCAACTTAAAACAGTTTGTTTTGTATTCTATAATAATTTAATTTAAAATAATCAATACAAAGTTTATTACAATTTCATTACTTCTTACAAATTTTAAACTTTCCAATAAAAAATCAACCTTTTATCAAATTTCTTTTTGAAAATCTTTTTTAAGCCTTTTCGAATAAACTTTTTTCTACCATGAACATATATATGCACACAACGTAAACATGAATTTAAGCTTAAATAAATTGAACCAAAAGGAAAACAAAAGGAAATAAAAATGAAGTAAAAGAGAAAATGCTATAAAACCTAAAATTACTTAATTAAATTCCCTTCTGCATTGTACAAAACCAACGCGCGCTTTTGTTTCTTTAAGTTATTGGAATTTCTTTCTGTTTTAAATTGCTTAATGTTTTAAGATGGATGACGACATCTTTAATGAATTAGTATGCGAACATTGTAGTTTCTATTGGTGTATTTGCTTGTGTATTGCTTTATTTCTCATATTGGACGCATATAAAAAGAACCTTTGTTAAGACTATGAGACTCATAAAATCGTTCTACCATCTACAAGGATGAAATGTTGTCAAATGATCCTTCTTTTTTAACTTTTTTACGACTGAATGCTTTTGGCTTACTGTGGGCAAAATTTTAAGTATAATTTTTAAGAAAAAAATATATAAATTTTGAAAAACTTAAGGCACTATCAGAGTAAAATAAAACAATCCATTAAAATTTTTTTTAAAAGATTAATAATGAAAAATGAAATAAACTTGATGTATTTCAAAATTTTTTTATATCACACACTTTTAATTTTTGCATATAAGATAAGAAAAAAAAATCATGAGGAGGCGAGGTTAAGAAAGCCTCTATAGTCTAAATAAATACTTTATATATACGTAAATGTTGTCAATATTATAATGATTTTTTGCGCTTCTTTTTTAAATGAAATTTAGCTTAAAAAATTTAAAAATCTCGTTGAGGTTTGTTGAGAAATAAAGTATGGAATTTAAATTGCCACAAAGTAAAATTTTATTGATATATTCTCATAAAATATTGAAACTATACAAATATAAAAGCGTTAAGTCAAACGACGAATTCATTTTTTTTTATTTTAAAATATAAATTCCCGGAATGAGGAAAAAATGTTTCAGGAAATTGATTTCTTTTCTAAAATGGCTATCCTACCTTTATTAATAATGGGAATTTCAATTTCTTTTTAGAGTATATATCCAACAACTAAGTATTTAAAAATCCGTTTAAGGATATTGATTAGCGCTTAACCTCTGAGAAATTTTACAAAATTTTATAAATTCCATTAAAAATCGGGTATGTTTTGATAGGGCTTAAGGGAGAACCTTTATAATTTTTTTAAAAGGTTAAAGAAATTTACGAGTACCAAAGTGAATTAATATTATATGCAAGCAAAAAAAAATATATACCACCGTTTTAGAGAATATTCTAAAAAAAACGAAATTTTTTATATTTTCCTTATTTAGAGTCTGGTAGCTTTTGAACTAAAAACGTTAATGGAACAAAACTCTAATATAGCGAATTTCTAAGATTAATAATACGATCGCTAATTACTACGTCAAAAATACTAAAATAAGGTCTGCAAAAAATAAAAAAAAATTAAAGCTATTTTTCCCCCAAATTAAAAGAGATGAACTACACATTTAAGGATATTTTTTTATATGTATTTTCAAAGTCTTATTAAATATAAAAAATCTTATAATCTGAGTTAAACACAAATGTTTATTACATCAGAAGCTCTCCAACCGTTCAAAGCTTCACTCAGATATCTTCAGTGATTAATGAGATACCGAATAATGTCCAAAATTAAACATTTTTTAACAACGATTACTTTCGCTTTATTTTATCTTCTCGTTACAGTTGCGAATTAAATATCGCTACACTGTATATTGCAATCAATTTTATATTAAAATTTATAAAAACTGTTGGTTTAACTATTCGTTTAGCAAAACTATTAAGACTTAGTATAACTTTAAAGAATAAATAAATTTAAATTACTTATATATAATAAAAATTTTAGGTAAAAGTTTCCTGATCGATCTGACAATTTTATACTTTCCAAAATTAATTTTAATAAAATTATTATCGATTTAGACTATTTAAATTTAATATTGTCATGCAGTTCCCCTGCTCCTACACTAAACCAAAAAAATATACCTAAGTTCGGTAAAGTGGAGAGCAGAATTGAAAAAAGTAGTTCTGGTACAATCAAAAAACTATTTGTTTAATTCTACCAATTCTTTCGTAAAACAATGATTATTTTTAATTTTACGTATTGTAGAAATTCCTTCAGCATAAATATTCAAATTCAAATATGAAACACATCTTTATTCGAAAAAATAAAAAACATTTTAATTTTCAAATTTCATTTGCGGTCATTATAAGAGGTTCTTTTGATTAAGTGAATGTTTGTCATTGATTTTTCTTTATTTCTTAACTTTTTGTAGTAAAATTGACGGAGTTGACAGTTTATAAAAATTGAGAACTATTTCAGAAAGTAACGAATTTGATCGTTAAGCTTTTTTACAGTATGAAATCAAGAACTTTTTTTTTGTATACTGTAGCCGTTTTTATTAGTGTCGAAATTTAGGTCTTTGTGTGATTTTAAATAGCACCTTTAAACTTAGAAAAAATTATGTAGGCCATTATTTTATATCTACTAAAATTTACCGAAAAACAACCTGCTTTTAGATCGTCATCTCGAAGTCTCAAATTCGCTTTCAAAGACGAAGAAATCATGTAGGTTTTTTTTGTTTTTAATTTAAATTTTTACAAAATTCAATTAAGGATGATGATAACACAAAGGGACAAAGGGCTGCCTGCTTGACCCTAATTAAGGATGATCGATTTGCAATTGAATCTTTGTTATATGTTCTTACGTTCTCGCACCACTGTTTTCATAAAGTTACCAATAGCTAGTAATATATACTGCGTTTGCTTTACTTATTCTATTGTTTTTAATTTTCTATTATGCAATGTTGTTCTTCGCTTCTATTCTAGTCCCTTTCCTTGATTCTTTTTTTTTTTTTTTAAATTCCACAATATTTTCTTTTTAGTTGCAAATGTACATAAACAATCTAGTGTAAAGATAAAGATAACTACAAAAGGCATGAGTTGAAACTGTTTAAGAACATTTTTTATCAGGTTTAATTAATGAATATTCAAAAGATTTTCAAAATGTTACTAAGACTGCTTTATATTATCAGTGGTGTTATTTAGCTCAGCCCTTTATTTATTCTTACAATTGACTAGACTGCTACTATTCTTTGCCTTCCTCTTATTAATTCGTTTACTCATTTAGCCAGTCTCTCATTTCAACTTAAATCAATATTATTTCAATTAAAACTAACTAAAGAACTTGCAAAAGAAAAAATAAATGTAAAAAAAGATCAAGAATGGTAAAACTTTCATTTGAAAATAAATAATCTAAAGTTTTAACTGAATAACATTTTTTTAAACTGAATTTTTAAACTTGCAATGCTATTTCATAGATTGAATGTTCTATGCAAGGAAAATTTTGCCATAGGTAATGCTGCAAAAGCAAAAAAGATTCAAATATAAGTAAAATAAATTAAAATGTTGACTTTTGGCGAAGGCATTGAAAGGGTGGTTACAGTTAATGAAAATTATAAATTTTTTTTATATTTAATCACAAATCATTTGCGGTAGGACAAAATGCGAGTAGTTTCACTTAAGGAATTCTTAAACATTTAAATGAATATCCAACTGCCGATGAGAAATTGTTCGCCTACAAAAGTCTCGAGGGTACCAAAGTAAAATTCAGCTTCATAAGTCTGCATAAAATTAAAAACTTTATGTTTATCATCGAATCCCACTGTTCTTTCGTATAATGATTCCATTTCAAATTGTTTTTGTAGAGTTATCAAACCCATTCTACAAATGCCGTGCATTTCAAATCCTGCATTAATTTTGAAAATCCCTTTGCACTAAATTATAGTTACGATTTATTTAGCCTGTGTTTGTGTTAAGTAAATTAAGGTTTGTGCAGAATAAACGAAATTTTAAAAAAATTTCGTTTTAAACCTTAAGTTGCAATTTAGATTATTATTTTAGAATTTATTTTGTAATTTGTCTCTTCTCACGTTTTATTTTTTAAGGAACTATTCACTTTAAATCAAAATTCATTGTGTTGGTCTTATAACTTTTTAATTATTAATTAATTTAATTTTTGCAAAATGTTATTTGTTAATGTAATTTAATGGTTTTTATTAATGGTTTTTATGAATTTACATTAATTGGACAACTTCGGGCATACTTTCCTATATATAAATTTGAATAAGAGAAAGGTGTTCAAAAATTTGCATTTGAAATTTGTTTTTATTCTTGTTTAAAAAAAAAAAACAAATAAAAAAACTAAAAATGTCGCAAACATTTTGTCATACTTGGATCCTGTTGTAATTGGTTTTGTCATTTTTACTCTTCTCAATTATCCAAAATATTAAGTCTTTTCAATAAAATTCACAAGAAATTTAAGCTCGAATAATTATCTGTTATTAGTGCGATGAATTTTTAAGCCATTGTATCTTAATGTTTTACAATTGTAAGTATATTTTGCTTCCTATTGTTTCCTGTCAATAAAATACAAAACAATACAATATTTTTTTCGTGCTTTTTACAATTTTTACACTGAAATGTTTTGAGAAACGGTTGGACATTTTGAAAACCCAATGGGAATATTAAAGTCAAGCAACATCCTCAACCATAAGGTGTGATAAAGTGCAAAGAATATTCTACGGTGATATATAGGTAATTTGATAATAATCCGGCAAAACACATTTAAATATACAAACTTCATGAAATTAGTCATTTTATTATGTCAATTATAACATAATTGTTAATGACTAATCGTAATTGCTCAACTAATTTATTAATTTATTGCTTATCGCAAGGCACTGTTTTATTATTTTAAAATAAATTAGCTAAATTATCAATAAACCAAAATTTTGTTTCCTATTATTTAAATTTACTCAAATTTTATTTGAAAGATTTAAAGTAACAGTAATTTCAAAGAGAACGGGTGAATAAAAAAAAGTAAAATTGCGTTACAGAAACTATAAAAATGTTTATATTGAGTAATGCAGCTTAAGCAGAATAAAGTTGTGACTTCCTTTTTTTTAACTCATAAATAAATAGCAGTATTCAAGACTTCATTCACGTGTGATTTCTAATTTTCTTAAAATCTAACTGTCTAACTCAAAAAAAGTTCTTATTTGAGGTTTAAAGTTCACAATAGTTTTTTAACGTATTTCGTTTACTAAGCCATATTTGAAACTTTGTATTCAAAATTTACACAGTAACAATTAAACGTGTTTATCTGCCAAATTCTATAATTATTAAATTCTTCGTGTCTTTTGAAATCCATTTCCAATTAAACCGAAAACCGAATATGGTATTCTTTTATATTTATCATATCCAAAAATGGAACCTTTCTAGTAAAAATATATATTCAAATTACTGTAAAAGAAACGAACGAGTAACGTAATAGAACAAATCTTTATAATTTTTAATTGTATATATGTTCTCATTTAATCAATTTGGCATTTGAGTATAAAGCTTTGAATACAGTAATAATAGCCATGTGAGCAGTAGCGAAATGGCCATATGAATATGCTTTTACCGCAGTAATACATTTAGTTATGTAGTTTTTAATAATAAATATTACATTATACTCTCATGAAACATTTATATTTGAAGGAGTCAAGCACAAATAAAATAAATTATTAATAAACCAAAATTATAAAAAAATAAGTTTTGTTTATTAGGGTCATAGATAATTTTTTTTAATGGAGTGTTTCTAATTTATCTTGGTAGCTCCATACGAAATAAATGCTATCCAGGGTTCAAGAAAGATAATTTTATGAAGAAACTGTAATTTTAAATATCCTGCGAAATTCCATATTTTCTAAGTTACAGATCTCTAAAGTTCTAATACAAAATATGCAACATTTTAAATATTTATTTTTTGGAAGAATAGGACACAGGAGTGTTTTTTTAATAATTTATCAGGATCCTTATTAAATGTATCTTTTGTTGAAAGAAGGGATAACCGTACAACAAAATGTTTGATTTTAAAATTGTTTATTAAAGGTTTTTTAGACTATAAATCGCTCATGAGTACAGTTTTATTAACATTTGTCTATTACAGGTTTATTTGCTTGTTTTAAGTTTTTTTTTTATTATGGCAGTAAACTTAGAACAATGTATTTTTAAATATTTAGTGTGGAGTTCTTTAAATCCTGTTAAAATTTTTCTAGTTACTTAAGCAAACCTTATCAACAACTGTTTTAGTACCATTGTACCGGGAAAATCGAGAGCTTCTACTTCTTCATATCAAATTATTTTTTTCAAATCCAGCAGTTTTTGCATGATACGAACAGAGACAGACATAAATGCAAGATATAGGTGTTTTGTAACTTACAAAAAATAGTTTATGTACAGAAATAGACCTGTTACAGTTTTATTATATGAGAAGATAATAAATATTTCTTTATAAAAAAATGTATATTCAAAGCAATTTTTGTTTCATTATTCACTTAATGATAATAATAATTGAATACGAAGTTTAACTTTTTCTGAATTTGTTTAATTCTTATATATATATATATATATATATATATATATATATTTTTTTTTTTTTTTGTTTTTTTTTCCTTTCTTACTCAAGCCATAAAAGCTACAATGATAATATAATTTAACTGATTAGTTCATTTGTTAAAATTTAAAGCAAAAAAAAACAATTATTATACAATAATTCATACATTTACATATTTATATGCATCTACAATTTACAGATTCAAATTTACTTATATATTTATTTCGTTAAAAAAATTATTTTATTAATTTTTCAAACGAGATATCTGACTTATTTGCACCTACAAATTAGTGAATAAACTGTTTTGAACGAGAATTTTTGTGAGTTTACTTTACCAAATACAAGCTTTTTATACTTTTGAATTTTATTTTATTTATTTATTTTAAAATAACACAAAATTTGAAAAGCAGTGTTAAATTAGAATCGATATCTATAAACGTTTTTTTTCATTAGGCCAATACACACATAAATAGCAATTAAAACGGTAATAAAAAAAAACTAAGTTTTTTAGTCTACAAATTTCTGCAACAATAGACACTCTTAACTGTACTTTACAATTCAATTGCATGCAATTCTAGTAATCTTTAAATTACATCTAAATGTGATATTAATTAATTTTTTTAAAGCTATTATGTTTTAATTTTTATTAATATTTATTGTTATACGAATCACAAAAAAAAATTTTTTTTTGCCATTTAGTAATAATAATAATAAAAATAATAATAATAATAATAATAATAATAATAATAATAATAATAATAACAATCATGATACGTCAAATAATATTTTAAACTTTTGTATACTTAATTCTACTTACAGAGCAGTTGAGCCTTGCACAATTTATGTTGTTCATGCAACCACATCACATTCTAATATTAAATAACACAAATCTACTGCACAAGATTATCTCGCATTTGTGATCTATAAGAGAGATTCCTTCGGCTGGCAGGTACAAAATTTAAGACAAGCCACCCGTGCTAACCAGCAAATCGACTGAATAATGGATCAGAATAGACTTTCATCTGTACAATGTTCCATATTAGTGTACTCTCACTACAATGAAATGAATATAGGGAAATATTTTTGCCCACAGTTTAATTGGCAAGATCCACTTCTAAAAAATATTATACAGATTTTTACATATGAAGCCTGACAGTTATGTTACCAGCAAAAAATAAATAGTTTCCCCAAGCTACCACCTTATAATTGATTTGTCCGGCTCCAAACAACGAAATGTATACAAAGCAAGTATCCACGAAATTTAATTCGGTCATCTCGCTTGCCTCTCTACACGTTTTGCCAAAAAACAAATATATTATTAAAAATTTCATCATGCCTAACCATTCACATCAAAAACATGAAAATAATTACATTCAAAATAATATGAACCATGATTTCAGTTGCGTTAGTATTATTTGTGGTTTACAAAATTTTAACAAACTTTGTTATCACACTTTTTTTATATAGCCCCCGTTACACAACACGCTTAAAATCGATGAAAAAGACAGAGGCAAAAAATAATAATTAAAGCCTTGGTTATATTTAATTCAAATTTAGGGGACATTTTTCCCAATTGCCATTGTTAACATTTTCAATATAGATTGCCTAACAGCTGTTATGCAGAAACTTTTTCAGTTTGTAACGTACAAATTCATATTATAATTTATTCTGAAAATGTTAAAAATATTTATTAATAACTCCTTTTCCTTTTTGTATATTTTTCGTAAATAAATGTTAACTATTTAAAATAATCAATATTAATACATCAGCATTTTTGCTTTGTACATAATTCATCATACAATTTAATTTAAATTGACAGCGTTATTAATGGGAAAAATGTTGCTGATTCGAATTCTCATGACAATTGCTTTGATGATGATTGGTAACAATTGTTATAGTAGCAGCACTGCTAACGTAACTCTTGATAAAAATTACTCTTATCACTTGTTTAATGTTTGAACAAAAAGAAATTAAATGTAAATATAATTTTGCTGTTTATTTGTTTTAATTATTAAAACAAAATTATTTCACAATTTTATGTATATATTTTTTTAAATTTAAACAAATAGCATCAGTGTATTTGCAAAATGGAAGAAAATTGCTATATTAAATTATTAATTTTATTTCGAATATATATTAAAATCGTATAAACAGTCAAATTACGACAGCGCTGACATTCACCAGTTTGCTTACTCCAATAATTCTCGAAAAATTTTTCTAATGCAAGAATAAATGTGGAAACTCGGGATTTCCCCGTTTTTGACACGCATGTAATGTTATTCATACTTTGATTAATTTTTTCACTATCATTACTTTAGGTTCGGTTCAGTTTTTCCGATGAAGAAATAATACAACTTGCTAAATGAATATATTTGTTAATGCTGCTAATGAAAGACGATTTTGCAGTAGTGGATTCAGAAACAAATATCTTTATTGCTGCTTCAAAGAAATGATTTTCAGTTTGCAGTCGGTGGGCTGAGGAAAATAATTTGCATATGCAGGATTTTAAGTTGTTTTATTTTATTAGTCGACAGAAAATAATGTACATATGTACTTACTTAATTTACTTAGATTACATTTTTATTTATAATAATTTGTCATAAAAAGAAATACATAAGGCTTAAGAGAATTAAAAAATAAAAAACAAAAAAAATTTCGGCGAAAAAAATGGAGTCTGCCCTTATTAACCGAGTTATGGGCTTTACAACTTTTGATACAAAAGTACGAGCATTAAAAAGCTTTTAGGGAGACTCTTAAAATAACCAAAAATGTTTAATATTGCTTAACGCATTAAGAGTCAATGCCATTTTTATGTAAAACTGTTTATATACTTAATTTTTTCTTAATTTTTATTTCGCTGTCAACCCAATAATTTCTTTTTATTAGAGTTACTTCATTAGATTTACATACGTGTTAAAAGGTACATAAAACTTGGCATGTCAGTTTATTCACTTTTAACCATTTGTTTACTTTTGTTCCAAATAACCTTGAACTAAAGGCAAAGTATCATCAGCATATAAAACGATTTTGCATCAGGTATTATTTGGTTAATATAAATAATAATCAGCAGAGCATCAAGAACAGTTTCTTTAGAAATACCATAGTCATTATTTCTTTTTTTTTTAATTTAATACTATTAACTTTTGTTGTCTTCTGCCATTTAAGTATAATTCAAACCCGAAAATGGCACACTGGCATTTTTGTGAATAATTTACTTTTCTCCATATATTCGTTTTCATTGTCCCTTAACTGCTTTTATCGAAGTTTTAATTGGTCGGAGTACTTCACATATATTTGTTTAACTTATTTTTTCTATTGTCCTTATTATAGTTTCTTTCAAGCTTCTAGGAACACTGCCTGATTCAAATTATATTTTAGTTAAATATAACATTGTTTTTCCGGCTATGCCCCAATTTTCAAGGATAATATTTATTGATAACTTTTTAAAGTTGCTTTTATTTTTTAAGCTCATATACGTAAGAGTTAATTAATAAAAAATTAATTAAAATTAATTTTATGGAGTTCTAATTTCTTCATTAAATTTTATAGGAGCAGAAGTCGTACAGATTGTATGAATTAAAACAAAGAGTTAAGTTAGATTTTTTTATGGACTCAAGGTCGATACCTCATCGTGATAAGCAATTCACATAATTATATGACGCTTTTTCACTCTGGTTATCTTACTGCCCTAATATAGTGTTATAATCATTAGGCGAATATAAATTTGTTCGTTAATATATAAACGGCTAAAACTTGGACTAGACAATTTGCTCATCTTTTGATTTTGATTTTAATTTAAAATTTTCAGTATCTTTCATTGAATACGTCCTTCAAAAGATGATTATTTAATAAACTTTGAACTATGCCAAATTAACTTATACCATTTAATTCATTTTCTTAATTTAATAACATGTATTGATTTTTTTAAGAGAACCATTTTATGAATCAATTAGCACACTTTAAAAACAAGAATAAAGAATTAGTTTAAAATAATTCTTTTAACTATGATATTTTGTTTTCTGAAAAATATAAAAAACTAAATTTCAGACCTTTTTGGCACATGGCATTTAGCTTGCATATTAAACGTAGTGCAATGACACAATAGTTGCCTTTAGTATTATAAACCAGTTGTATCGATTAATATGAATAAAGTTCAAATTTTAATTCGAAAATCTCTTAACTATTAACGATTTGTTCATCTACATAATAGCGAAAAGAATTATGCAATAATAATTATAATTTCAGCACAAAACTAAGCAGATGCCTCTTGCTTAAGCTGCTTAAGTTGTCTGCCCTGGATTTTAATTGGTTGCACGTATGTATATTTAAGTTTTTGCGTACAATGGCATATAACATTAACAACGAAAGGATAAATTATTTTATTTAACGTGTTTGTTTGTGTTGTATTATGAGCAACGATTACAACACAAACAACCTCAGGCTGCTGTAGTCGAAGTAGTAAACACGTTGGCTACAAACCTAGCCGACCAGGGTTCAACCCCTGCGGCAACCAAAAATAAAAAATGTTTTTTTTCTGTTTAATGGTATACAAACATATTCAGAATTAACATTAAACATGCAGCCTCCTTCGTCGGTCCTTCTTAATAGCATATTCGCCGGCGAAGTAAAATAACTAATAAAATGGCTATCTATATTTCTCTTTTCACCACCTGTCTTATCTCTCATCTATCCCTTTCCTAAAGAATGTAGCACGGTTACGAAAATAACTAAATAGGCATGCCTGAAGTGCTACTTTCTCTTTTTTAAAAAAAAAAAAAAAAAAAAAAAAAAAAAAGCCGCAAATTTTTAACACAATTTAAACTAATGACTTTAAATTTGTCAGCACAAAATAAAACCACAATTTATATTTTGTGCGAATAAATGCTTTTGCTTGTATATGAATATGTTTATCATGTATGAATTTAATTTTACATCGATTTGTTTTTTCCTCTTGTTAATTTATGTACGATTGC
Source organism: Cistogaster globosa (assembly GCA_937654795.1). Taxonomy (NCBI): domain Eukaryota; kingdom Metazoa; phylum Arthropoda; class Insecta; order Diptera; family Tachinidae; genus Cistogaster; species Cistogaster globosa. The sequence continues at coordinate 115,225,465 of OW569404.1, read as the reverse complement.
AAAGTTGTGTGTAAATGTCTTTTACAGTACGTAACTTTTGTGTAACAAATGCTTGTAATTTTTTAGCTATTGTTTTAAAAATATATTCGCTGAATTTATGTAATTCTTTTGTGTTTTTTTTTTTATAACCTTTTTAAAAGTTAACATAAAATTAACAAAAACGACAAATGCATAAATATACGACCTTTTTAAAAATTATTGCACAAACATTCAATTTAACATGTGTAAGCATGCGTTTTCGTGTGTGTTTATAATTGTGAATGTACATGTGCAAAATTACTCCTTGTTCTCTAACTGTATTCAACACAAATTTTATGTATTTCTTCTTGTTTTATGACGTTACACAGTGGTTTGAAAACGATTTTAATTGGGGCATAATTCGGTGTCTCTTAAACCACTTATGATATCTTAACAAAATTTTACAGAGGCAAAGTAGGGATATTTCTGGGTGGTGGTGTGAATTGTCGGTCTCAGGGTGAAGGGGCTTCTGGGCAGGCCACTATAGTTCGGTACCTGGGCATATATTTCTTGTTTTGTATGTTTTTTTATAAACGTTGTAAAAAATCATTTTTACCTCAAATGTTAAGATTTTTAAAATACAAGACCTTAAAAAATCCACAAAAAAAATCTGTTTACATGTGTAAATTATTCTACTTGTTTCGGAAAAATATGCTTACAATTTTTTTTAATTTTGGATGACCTTAACTTATTATTTTTGCCAGGGTGTACCTTTAAATACTCGGATTATAACCTTAAGACATTTGGGTTAAAGTAAATAAGTTTTAAGTTGTATTATGATAGCAGTTTTTGGTAAAAAGTTCATGCCTCTATTGGAAAAATGTAATCTATACCGTTTTTAAGGATTTATCCAAGGAGGGTGGTATTCATTTTTGTTAATATTATTACAAATATCAAATATCATATTATTAATTTAAAAGTTATAAGCTTTACTCTGATACCACTTACAGATACAAAGAGCATATATTTCAGGTAAAGGAGCTTCCCAAGTCGCGCTTCTTGATGATTTTTTTTTGCTCATTGTATATGTAAAAATTTTAAATATGTATAAACTCATTTTATAAGCTATTTATGTTTTTCAGTTTGTTAATTTTTCTTTGTATTTTTAAGGTCTAATTAAATTTAAAAAATATTAACTTGCGTTAAAATTAAACTTTAATGACATTACAAAAAAATTACATGCTTGAAGTGGCTATTTTTGGTAAATTAATCGAAAGCTCCACTTTGCTCTAGAAAGCTGACCGCTCCACTTAGAAGCTCCGCCTTGCCTCTGTAAAATTTTATCACAAAATATTCAGTGGTTCATGATATACCGAATTTTGGTCATAATAATTCGTTTTTAAACCACTGTGCGTTTTTATTTATATGAATATTTAATTGCACTTAACAGTTAACATGTTGTGACATAAAAACAAATAGATTTCCCTTTTTTTGTTGTGTTTTTATCTCTAACGAATTACTAAAGCAGTAATTATTCCGACTTGTTTTCCTTTTTTTGTAAATAGTTTACGGATAAAATAAAAATTCTGACATTTTACATTGTGAAGTTAATATTTTTAGTGCAGTTAAAGGATATAAAATTAACAACAAAAAAATATTAAAAATATACACGAAATTAGACTGAAAAAAACGAATTTATATTATTAATTCGGGTTTTTTATTTTCATTACTAAGGAAACAAATATTGACTATTATTATTAAAGAAATTAAAATAATTATATCTTAAAGACTAAGAAATTTTTTCCATACGGAACCTCAAGTATGTCACAAATTTTCTATACATGGAATATATTTTTGATTCGACAAATGATGAACACGTGCCTAACATGAAAAGCAATAAAGCAGAAATTGTGCTAGCAACAAATAATTAATAAATAAGTTAAAAAGATTTATAACATCTCGATGTATGAGTTATGAACAATAATTGTCAACACATGTATTTTGAAGCGTATGAGTGTTTTTTATTAAACGATTGTGTGTAAAAGTATGTAAGCAAATTATTTTAATATATTTGCATGTTATTTACTTAAAGGTTTACAGCAAGAAAAAACGAAATATACTCAATTAGATTACACTGACTTGGTACGCATAATTTGATTAATAAATATTTAATCAAATGGAAGAGGAATTTTTTTACTTTCATCTTGATTTCTTTTACCTTTGTTACCTATAGCTTCTCAAGAAAATGAGGGAAATAATAATGGCGCAACATGTACACGACTGAAATTATTTAGCATAACTAATGAAATGTAGAGCAGTCAGAGTAATATGATATCTTTCATTTTGCGTAACACCGCAGAAAAAAAATGTACAACAATTTTTTGTTTGAGATTAAAGTTAAAATTTTTAAGCATTTCTAGTATTAAATTTAATAAGGTTTATAAGACTTTAACTTAAAGTCCTTATTCTTTTGACAATTGTTCACTGTGCAACATTTTGACTTAACAAGGAGTGGCATGTTGGAATAAATTTATGTTGATTTAAGAATGGTACAAAGTTAACAAGATTCGATGTGTAAAAATGTTAATTTTAATAAAGATATTTTTTCTTAACTACATTCGTTTTACCACAACAAGCGTAACGTCAAAAAAGTGTGTTCAACAGAAAGAAATTAAGTTCTTAAATATTAATGCATAACCTACATAACAAATAACTAAGAATGAGAAAAACGCTAATTAAAATTTAAAGGAGATAAGCTGAATTGACACTTTCAAAGGAACAAGAACCCAAAATTACAAACCAAGGATGAATAAAAGTAGTGTTATTTGCAAATGATTATTTAGCTTGGCTGTTTTAAGGATTTATTTTTATAAAAACATAAATCAGAAAAGTTTTGAACTATGTGTTGGTCATTAAATCAGCAGCACGATAGGAAAGTAAATTGCTATAGCCAATATCAATAAATTTATTTTTATAAATTTAATGTAAAATAATTTTTTTTTTTTAGTTTTATCTTGCAATCATTAAAGGATGGTATCATAGCTCTTTGTTATTTCATATATAAAAATCAAATAAAAAGTTCTTCCATGTCTCACATGCCTAAGCTACGAAGTTAACCATATGCAGAATATATTAGTTCCGTTCTTAGCCGTTAAAAAAATAATTGCAACCATAAAAATTGTTTTAAACAAAGTAATAAATTTTTGCGATATTTGATTTTATTTGTTTTTTAATTTCTAAACAAAATATATCGCATTATTTTTTGAATCGATACATCTGTATCTAACAGTCCTCTCTTAAACCTTTGTTGGATTCTGTAAATTGTTAACATGAAATCTACACTCAACTCAACTCAACTCAACTCAATTTTTTTTTGTTTTTCCTTATTAATCATCATCATAAATATATTTGATCTAACACACTTTTTTCTTCACATCACAAACGATGTTATCCTGTGACAGAAACACAAATGTGTCTTGGGTGTGGTTTAATTTTAAATGTTTATTTAAACTTCTTGCTATTACCATAAATGATTCAATTATTTTTTAAAACTAATTAAGGAAAAGTTGTTATAAGAGAAGCAAATGCAGTAGTTAGAGGATAATTAAAACTAGCAAAAATTTTAGTCACAGTATCTTAATACATTAATAATGGACAAGTTTTTTTCTTAATTACTTACTGATCGCTTAATATTATATTATAATTTAGAAGCATATTTAGTATATAAAGAACACTTCTTGCGGAATAGCGTTAAAAAACAGATTTTTAACTTTCGCATGTCAAAATATTAGGAAATTTTTTAAATTATTTTATTATACAAAAATTAAAACAATAAAAAAATACAATTAAAATTAAAAAAAAGGACAGAAAATATCGTCTCAGTTAATCTGCTTACGGAATATTTATGGAAAACAAATCAAAGATACTTTTAAAAATCATTTTCTTGTCTAATTGTCTTTATACCATGTTATATATTAAGCAACTATATGACCAACTGATCGATCAAATCTTAGCATTTGATAAAGCCCACCATTCACCAATCGCTGCAAGTTGCAATAACAATTATCAATACCATAGTGCAGAGTACAAAGGTGGGGATATAGCTTGTAATATATTTGTTTTCTTGTATGATTTAGCAGGATATACAATATGTAAGTCACATATTTGTAACTGTGTTTCTCAAATGATGATTTCCTGCAGTTTAACTTCACTTTCTAAAATCAGTTACGAGATGTATCCACTCTTTACTAGTCAACATTTATTACTTTTTTATATCTTTGGACATGTACACCATCAATTATTTTACCAATTTTCTAATATAATCTTGATAGAATAGTTATTAATAAGAAAACTTAGAATTTCTAAAAAACATGTTTATTTTAACCAAAAAATCTTTTACACCTCAATTATAGCTAACAGAAGAGGAGACACACATTACTAGAGCCAAACTAAAATATATTTAAAACTATCTATTTTTTAAAATACTGAGAGACCATATAATTTTATTTTTAGTTAAAACAAGTTTGCTATTAAATAAAACACTAAAAGAAAACTAATGATAAGAAATGAAATAAAAGGTTGTTGATATCGTTTGATTTTTTTCTTTTTACTACTTATTCTGTAGCCTCATACCTAATGTTTTATTTTTGGACTTTTAAATTTTGTTCAACATTTAACACAACTTAAGCCACTCTTATATTTACTATTGTCTTAAAAAATCTTCAATAATAAAATCTGATATTCACGTAAGAATAAAATAATTTATACAAAGCTTCCATTAAGTCCGAAGAGATTTAATGAACAAATGTCATGACATAGTCATGTATTCATTTATAAACATAATCGTATATATGGTGGACAAGGGAAATTAAACTTGTTTACGTAAGAAAACAAAATACATAAAAGGTTATCAAGTTTCCAACATATCAGATTATACAATTGATGTAAACACAAGCATGATTCAACATAAAAACACGAGCTTAAATGTATTCATTGAAATATATGTACTTGTTTTTAATGATCGTTCAGGGTGCCATTTATACGTGCTTTGATATTATATGATAAGAAAGGAATATATTGATAAATTAAATTTTAGTTTTTAGTTAAAAAATTACGGCTCTGTTTGCTTTCTTAATCAAAATCGAAACATTGGCAAATCTTAAATTATTGTTGTTAAAAACAAATATTTGGTAGCAAATGCTTAGAATTAAATATTTATTACATTTCTTTAAATTTTTTTTTTTTTTGCATTATTTCGCATTATATTAAAGCTATTAATTAATTTTAATAATTATCATAACTGTTTTCTAAGAAAAAATTGCCTGTATTTTAACACCGTTTTAAAGAGAACCCAGCATATTTTTGTTCATGTACTTATTTTCAAACTACACTTTGTAATTTTCTAATATTTATAATCAACAGCTTTTTTGTTTTTAATACAATTATTTAAACTTTGTCGTATTTTAAATTAAATAATTTTAAATGAATAATTTTGTTCTTTTAGAGGGGAAATAATATCAGCCCTAAAAGCCTTAACCTTTATAATAATATTTTTTTAAGGTTACATTCTCGACCCTACAAAGATTTAAAAATATATTTCTTCTTAAAAAAAAATTAAATAGCGTAAATCTTTTATTACTTGCCCTAATTTTAAATTTCTTGTAATTCTTTAGTAAGCACATGTTTTTGCTATGAAACAACCATCTTATTTTCTCCTAGTAAAATGTGTCCAAGAAACTATAAACACAAACTTTTTAATATTTTATCTTTCTGTGTGTTGAGTATCTTGCTTCTTTGGCAACGTGGCGTTACTGCTTGTAACATTTTATAATCCTTGTTATGAATTTTTCTTTACATTGTTGTTAATTGAGAATGAATTTTATTTATGGGATTACATAAAAGTAAGCCTACGAAATGGAAAACATAAAGCTAAAGATAAAGTCTTTAAGGTGTCTCTATTAAGGAATTCGTGAATGCCTTCTTGCTCAGATTGTCCTTACGTTACGGACCTAATTTATATATACAACAAACATATTGTTATTATTATTTCATTTAAACACTTAAAACAGAGTTGGTGTTTATTTACCTAATTAAGTTCGAAATTTTGTGTGCTGAAGGTTCAAAAGTTTTCAGGCTTGTCTGCGTTATTATATTTTTTTTTGGCAGTTTGGTGTGGAAGTAGTTAAGCTTTTGTTACTTTTAAATTAACATTCTTTTAAAGTTAATTTTAAGTATGTCTGTAAATTTTTAATATATTAAATTGTTGTTGTAATTTCAAGAAAACAATAAAAGTTACATAAGATTATTAAGGTTATAATATTGTATTTCATATTTTTAATTTTTGAAAAGTATTAGTCGAACTATTATATATTTTTTATATCTTTTTAATATTGTTATTAACAAAATTAATAATTTTCCATTTTGCATAAGATTACATATATTTTAATATTTAGATTTTTAAAGGAAGAATAATAATTTATAAACTTTTATGTATAATATAAAAGAAAACAAGAGAAATTATAAGTTAGCAGCATATTATGCTTCATTTTCTAGTTTGATTCATACCTCACCCGCAATCTTTAAATCTATTTACTTTGATTTTATATTTTGTAAACAAGATATATTTAACCAACTTAATAGATAAATAAGAATACGAAAAATATTTATAATTTTAAGTCACATGAAGTCCATGCAAAATCTAGGAAAATGTTTTTTCATTTTGCTAGTTGTCACATATATTTATTCTTGCTTACCGTCGATATAGCAGCGGATGTAATTATGTTTAATTTTCAGTTCAGTGGAAAAGAAAAATTAACATTCGCATTTTAAAAAATGAAATGGAAACAAAAAAGATTCTTTATAGACAAGTTTAGATATTAAGATTGATTTATTGAATTATTTATTTGTTATATGTTAAAAAAATAAGTAAAAAAAATAATAAACCGTACTAGTCCACAGCAGAAGAACAATAAAAAACTTTTAAGTAGCATAAAGCACTTTGTATACTAATTGCAGTGAAAAAAGAAAACAGAAAATTTTTCTTCATTAAAACTGATAGAAATATGAAAATTTCCGTTCATAGAAAAGTAAAATTTTTATAACGTAAATAACTTTTTAACTTTTCTAACTGGCTTTGTCCAGCTTACAACTCACGACCTACTTATTACACAAGTGCCTTTAAAATTCGAGAAAATGATCCGCTGATTCCTACTACGCTTCCAGCATATTTTTATCCAGTTGAAGAGTAGATGAAATTTATTTTTTCATGTTCGCCGATTTGAATAATTTTTTCGGTACTTTTTTTCAGATATCTGATTATTATGATTTTGTTATATAAGGCTGATATATTTTTTATCTGTTTTGACGAAGGTTATAAATGTTTGCTTGTTAAAAGGTCATGCAAATTTAATGAATATTTAATCGTTTGGTATAATCACAGTAATCTTATTATTTGATTTTGTTGTATAATTTCGTAAATGAAAATTGCCATAGATAAGACCTGCATTAAAAAAGTTGAAAAAAATGCTATATAAAAATATATCGTACAACAAAATATAAACAACATCATAATTTCAATGTTTATCTTTAGTAGACTGCATTTTATAATGATATGGAGCACTTTTTAACGAAAGATATCAAATAACAGCTTGAAATCTAAGCTAAAAAATAAAAAAAATTTTACCTGCTCCCACCTGCTTCTTTACAAAAAAGCAGTAAAAATAAATTTGAATTTTCGTTTATACACATTGTTGTCATAATTCTTTACTGTTTAAAATGATTACATAAACTAATATATGTTTATACTAGTTAATAGCTGAAATTCAGAAGATATTAAAGTTGTCATTGGACATAAATATGGATGCAGTGAAGCAAGCAAACAAGAATAGGTTTTCGAAAAGAAGGTTTTTCGAAAATCCATTCGAAACTGCAGACGTAAATGGCATAAAAGTTAAGAGTTATCAAATTTCATATATTTGTTGATCTCTATGGGTGGCACTACATGCCTGCAACTGTACATAAGGTCCTAGTGAAAGGTAGCAAAATTATAACAGAAGGTATTTCTCTAACTAAAGGTCCTTATTCAATGATTAAAGTTTTATTTTTTAAATTTTAATTAATTGTTTGTATCGTATATGATGTCCGAAGAAGCTCAGGAAGCCGACAGATTAAATCTTTCGCTACACAAATGATTCTGAGTATTTTAAAATACTTTGTACCAAAAAACAAATCCCTAGGTCAAAAATTAAATTTCACTTTGTATGGGAGGCCATATTAATTTTTAATTTTTTTCTTGATAAAAATTTGAAATGCCTATGTGCCAATTATCATTGTCCTTTGGCAACTTCTTTCAGTTTTTGCCGTTCATTCTACGAACCTCAACCAATCAAAGGCGTATTTACATTCCGCTCTCGATTGTGGATGCAATCAAACTTGTAGCCTTCTTCATATGTACAAGAAATCACTTGCAAAAGTTTTAAGACTTGTATTGGAAACAAAAATTTAAGATTTAATTTTCTACTATTCTTTTTATTAAAAATTTTTAATTTTATATAATTATTGTAGTTTGGCGCTTACTATATGTTAGCATAATTTATCTTGTTCTTTTGCTCAATTAAATTTCAAATAAATGTTATTTTATCATTTTTAATTTTTTCGTGCAAATATGGTTTACTCCGTCCAGTTGATATTTATTCTTTTTGCTACTCTAGAATACAATGCGCTTTATGTATATATATTGCAATTATATATTACACACGTTGTCTTGAAAAAAAGTCTGCGTTTTTTTTCTGCTTTAAGTAATTCAGTGTTTTTACTTTAATAAATGTCAAATGAAAATAAGAACACTTACGAAATGAAATCACGTTTTCATCTTACATCCACAATGTAAGAAATGCCAATTATTATAGAGAAGGGAACAACAAAGAATAATATAAGAATCGTGACAGAAAAAATAATATTGCATAGTATGTAGTTTGTTATGTGTGAAATAAAAGGTCAGTTTTGCTGTTGGCAGTTTAATAATCGCCTTTATTTTAAGTTGTTAAAATAAAGCTGTGTAATTGTTGTGTCAGAGAAAAAATAAAAAGTTAAACTCCTTAAACGTATGTACTTGATTAAAGTCCTTTGTATTTCGAATGTAGTTTCACCAAAAAAATTCAGCTTTAGAGCACTTCAGATTGAGATTTTTAAGTGTGCATTCGAAAGAATGGTAAAATTAATCTCTTACCGCTTAAATTAAGGTACTCATTCCCGAATGGGATGTGGAAGAGTCTGAATCAACTATCCACAGAAAAAAGTTTTGGCGTCTATTTAAAATTTATTTGCTTTCAAATAGGAATTTTAATAAATTTTTCACATCCAAGAATAAATATCGGGAAAATAGCATACAGTGAATAAAGAAAAGTAAAATCAAAGTTAATTATTGTTGTTTTTGCTTGAACTTTGCTTTTTGTCTTTGCATTATTGTTTAGACAAAAATCTTAATTCATTTAAAATAATTGTGAGAAGTTTTCTAAAGAGCTAAGTAAGCGGTAGCGAAGTGGACATCGAACGTGCTTTCATCTCCAATAATCAATATCGGGAAAAAAGATTATTAATTTTTAAGTTTACTTGATTTAATTTAATTTGATATTTCCGTGTTTTAATTTTTAATGATTATTAGTTTATTTAAACATATTTTATATTAACTAAATATGTTTTTAAAAAAATTAATTGTTTAATTAAAAATAAATATAAAATTTAATTAAGCATTATTTTAAATACAAAAAGAAAACTTTTTCTCTGCAAAAAAAACACATTTGGCACTAGCCATAAGCGAGACAAGAAGAAAAAAGGCGCTTCTAAAGACTAGGAGCCCATTTCAATCACGGAATAGAAAGTTCACGCTTATTGGCAGATACTCCAAACAGCACATTAAAAATTTATTGAATGTCTGATCCCGCCGCTAACACAAACTAAAGAAAATTGGCTGAAGCGATATTTTTGCAAGAATATTATTTATTAAATCTGAAAAGACGAAGACAGACAGCTATATACAAAGAGCCTCGTCTGGAGCCTAATAATTGGGAAAAATTTACGTTACCTATACTGGATAACTGTCTTTGTGACAGAACTTTTTAAATACTCAAAACTTCTATCTTTAATGAAAATTGAGCAAGAGAATGATTGCATCGAAAAAGAAAAGAATATCTTATTTGCTTTTTGGCTTGCTAAAATAATTAAAAACATGAAAAATTGTTATTTTCGGCTAGGCTGAATCATTTGTAACCTTTACCATATATGCAAATCTAGTTTTTTGAAGCAACTTAAATAAAAAATATACTGGGGTTACCGAGAATTAAAAATACGAAAAAAATTAAATTCTTTATACAATTTTATTTAAAAATGTTATCGGCTCTTAATGGATTAAGCATTTTTAAATAATACCAGGATTACCTAAAAGATCTCTTCAAAAGTTTTGATATGTCTTGAATGCATAAACACATTGCAAATTAATGTGATTTGATATTTATTTTAAGCTTAAATAATTTTTTTAATTTCTGGAAACCTTTCATTTAAAAAAAATTATATTACAAATGTATATGAGCAATTTCGAAAATAAAACAATATTAATATCAATATTGATTTTGTAAGACGAAGTCACACACAAGTTATTGAAAATTATACTTTCGACAAAAAAAAAAAAAAAATAAGAAAGTGTAAGAAAAATAATTAGTTATAAAACATTTTCAATATTCTACTCGTTTTTGTATGTGTTTCAGGTCACCAAAAATATTTTAAAATTTACACAAAACACTGAGCAAACAGTTTTACATAACAAATAATTCTATTCATATACATAATTTTCGGAGAAAATTATATAAGATAAATACAAAATATAGAATTGTTCAATTGCTGCTTAGATTCGAAAATTTTTAAACATTATTCTAAAGGTTGAAGAAAGCACTTGATATTAATTTGACGACTATGAAATGATAAATAAAACTAGAACGTTGATATTTTATTTTAATGGTAATCTGCTTAAACCTTATCATTTTAATTCGTCTTCGTATGCGTGTCATTTCTTTCCTTCTTCAAATTTAAATTTAGAATAACGTGCTTTTTAATGTTTATTATAAATTTCTGCAGCTAGTCCATTCGCAAGAATAAAATGTGCTGACAACTGTTTTATTTCTGTTATTATACCGGTAAATTGTGTACTTTCACTTTTGTATGTCAAGTTTCTCTACAAAATATTTTAATGGAAGAAAAAGTATCCTATATCTGGACCAATTTCTAAGAAAGCTCCTCACAAAATTTTATTTAAATTCACCTAGTAGTTTTCAAAATTCTAGAAATAGGTTTTTGGTATATTATAGATATCGATTCTATAAACACCAACAACAAAATTTTCAAAAAATATTTCACGTACAGAAATGACCCCGTTTCAATTTCATTATATGTGTGGATACATATGTGCCACTATTTGCGAATTCATGAGAAGAAAAAAAGTGAACAAAAAAATATATGTCTATATAATTAGCATATATACATAACACCAAAATAAGTTTCAGCTGTTTGTTATTTTGATTTAACTATTTATAATATGTTTTAATTTATTCCTAAAACTTGCAGTATGTTATTTAAATAATTGGCACTTTTCAAACTAAAAGCTTTTTATACACTTTTCGTTACTGTTTTGTTTTTACTTAGTTGCCCTTCAAAGTACTGACTGCAACGTTGCGTAAACTCAAACGTATTTACCAAAAAAAAATAAAAAAAAATATGCAGATGATTTTTGAAACATTTCTTTCATAATCAAGCCGTTTTTATTTATTTTTTTCTACTGTTCAAACTTAATATTTAAATAATGTCATTTTCATGCACTTGTAATATACATGTAAATTTTTCTAAAAAAAAAAATTACACACAACTCAATTCTTCTATGTGTGTGTACAAAATACGTATGTGTGTAAACAAACATAAAACCCATATAAAATATACTTCCTTGGCATAGAACACCATAAAAAAATTTCGCATACACTTAATAAACACAGAAAAATTCTTGTGTCTATAATATACTTACGCGTATAGTGTAGTCTAAAAGTAAGTCAAGGCTAAAAAGTTTTTGAGGATAAGATCATCTTTTTTCTTAAATCATAAAAAACCTGCATAAATTTTACACGATTCACTTCAAGGACTCTGGATTACTTATTCATTAAGATAAAAGTACTCAATTAGCGGTACCTAAATAGCTAAAATTGCGACACTTTAATATTTTCGAAAAATTGTTGTTTTGTGTAAATTTGACAACAATTGTCATTAAATGAAGTACGGGATAGTGGTTTTATCCGGAAAGTCAAAATTTTTAAAGTGGTTGTATTATCCAGAGATGAAGTAAATAAAAACATGAAAATCATGGAAGGAATGTGTAAATTCGAAAATTAGCTTTTAACTATTAAACAAAAGGCTGAAGTAATCTATTTAAAACGCGTCAGTGTGAAAATTATTTTAAAATTATACAAAGCTTCAACTGTCACGCCCTTTTTTTCTTAGTATATATTATTGTTGATTTTTCAATTAAATTGGAAAATTTTGTATCCGACCAATTAATTCTGCATCTTAAACTAACAGAACAGTTTCAGTTGTTTTTAAGATGTACTGGTGTGACTCCGTTTTTAGATGTCAAAATATAATAATATGTTTTGTCTCTAAACTTATTATAGGCACTACCCACCATATCAAGCAGATAAATGAAAGAGTCAGGTAATGGTTTAATCCAAATGTCTCCGTAGCTATTTTTCAAAAACAAGGAGACAAAAAAACCTAATGAGATGACATTACAATGGTAAAAAATAGAAATAAAGTTGGTAATTGAAAATAAACAATAAATTTTTTTCGTATCCTGTATGTAAAAATAAATATAATTTGTTTTTATGTTTAGCACTTACAGGGATTACACACCTGATAAAATTTATATCTTGCTGAAAGTGAAATTTATATTCTGATGAAAACTCATCTGTGTGGACTTCCTTTTTTAATATTATAATATCGTTATCTTAATATTACTTAAGCATTATTCTTTTTTTTGTGTTTTTTTTTTTTTTTTTTTTTTGTTATTATTATTATGAATACCAACCGTTAATTCAAAAATAATATTCAGACAACATTATTTTGACATATTACCTTTAACAGATCTAATAAAATACAAAATCATAAACGTCTACCCCTTTTTACTGATATTAATATAAATTTAACAATCGTTCTGCCGGCGTTTTATTAGGCATTATAATGAAAATTCTTCTCGTCCAGACACTCATGTTAATTTTAAAAAGTTTATTTAAAAATTTTACTAAATGTCAAAAAAAAGTATAAGTGTTCCTATTCTAAGGAAAATGACTTAATTTTGCAACACACTGTACTTGCACACATCAGTATTTGTGTCTCTGCTGGAAGTTTTCGATGCTGATGAAGATGATACTACAAAGTTTATATGATAAAAACTGTAGTTTGCAAACAAAAATTTAGTTAATGGTTAAAATAAGCTGTGCTCATAAAATATATATTAACATAATCGCTATGCCTGACGTGGCAATAATAGATATACTTCTATGTATATGTCAATGTTTGCAAGAATCAGTGTACTAGAATATAATATATAAGTGTACGTATGTGTGTTAGTATAATGTTTCAAATACACACTACATTGTAGTTTTTATATAAGCACACACATACATATTTTAATTATACGTTGGTACGTTATAAAGAAAAAAGAAAACGGTTAATACTCGCAATATCATACCGTGCAATATATTGAATATAATATAACTAAAAGCTTTAAGTATACTGTTAAAAGTATATTCTTTTACTTTAATAAATCTCAACGACTAAAATATTTTTAACGTATATAAACTACTTTTATGATTCTGTCATAGAATTTAATTGACAGTGTTTCTTAATTTTGCCGGAATCTCGAAAGTAATGATGTTATTTTTGTCTTAAGTTAAAATAAATAAGTTAAGTTAAAAATATATGTCTACGTTTTAAAAACTAAAAAGAATTTCTGATATTTAGTTCCACGAATAAACTCCCAATTCTCTATAAAAAAAATTGGCCCTTAATAAAGAGAGTTTAAAATGCTAGAATTATACGTTTTCAGGAGCAAGTTCCTTGATTTTATCAAGGCACATCTCATGGTAATGACCACAAAACAATATAACGATGGGAGAAAAATAGGCGTCGGCACAGAGTTTTGAGACTTTGTAGAGTATTTATATTTATCCTGATTAAGAAAAATTATAGTTTTTATTAAAATCGCAACAAGGATACGCTACAGTGATTGTGGTATAATTTTTGTAATATAAACTTCCCTATTAATATACGTGTTCTACTTTGGATGGATTGGGACTATGGGCATGGTACATCCCATAAAATGCCAGAGGTTGTTGTGGATTACATAGGTAGCAAAGCGTACTGGGAATAGTTAGTATTTAATTAAGTAATTTAATCATCTCTGAAATTGTCATCACATTATTTTGTTAGTCTCAAAATCAAATAATTTGTCTTAAAAATTAAGAACAGAAAAGTTAAAAATGTATAAACGAAACGAATATGAAATCACTTTAATCTATCTCAATCGCACAATGTTAAAATATTATATTTTAAATGTTGCATATAAAAACGACATAAAGTTTTGCGAAAAATTAAAAATTTTCATTAAAGGCATATGAAAATACTTGAAAATAGAAGAAAGTCAGGTGCACTTTTTCCAGTAAAAGAGGAGGGCAGTAGGGAAAAAATCCAAGGTAGTAATAATATTTAAAATATAGAGTTGGAATAAACTCAAGTGTGAAAAATAATTTTTAAATATTAAAATCATTTTCTGAAACTAATTATAACATGATTTAATTTGTGATTTATATCGTCTTTCATTTCATTTTTCTTGCGTTTTCAACACTTATCATTTCAATGGTTTGATTTGTATTAAAATCTTTTTTAGTTAGTTTATATAGAATATATTTTTCTTAATTACAATTCATAGAGCAGTTAAGACTTAGGACAAAATATAAATCATTCAGAGTCACTGAATGTTTACAAAACTCTGACAATGATAGAAGAGTATGTTATCAAAAATATTCCACGAAAATTAGAAATTCAAATTAAAATACCAAGCGTGTGGTGAAATTACAAAAGTAAATATACGTTTAACTTTTTTACTATAAAATTTGTATTTTCTGCATAAATTTAATAATTAATAACACTTTTTAATAAATTATACTGTAGTTTTATTATCACATTCCTAAGAACCAGTAAAAATATCCCTAAAAGCCATTATATGCAGAACTTTTAATAAGAAATTTAAATCCTTTATAATGATTAAGACAGGCTTATTATATAAAGAACAAAGGGGATTTAGTCAAAATAGCGCATAGAATTCTTAAGTTTCTTAAATGTAGTTTAACGTGATCTTTATATTCTTTATTATGATGATTGATTACAATTTTCATTAAATCAATTTTGTCTCGTATTTTAATACCTACAGTTTCTCAATAAAAAATTAAATAAAAACTATGGACAATGTCACTCTACTGTCACAAAATACTTGAATTGAAAAGTTCTTAAATATATTTACCAGCATTAGTTCCTTTTTTATTAAAATATAACGTTATATCTAGTACTAAGCTAGAAGAGGATACGGCTAGATAATAATTATTTACTAGCTTATTTTACCTGGTGTTGCCTGGGTCGAATTTCAGGCTTTCCTAGGCACTGCACTGCCTTCTTAACTATAAAATTATTTTATAATTTTTTAATAACGTTTTAAAAATATCACTCCAATCTGTAATCAAGGATACGCAAATGCAGAATTTGATTGGATATGCATGTTAAAAAATAATATCGCAATTTTTTTATGATATAATAGTTGATTAATTAATTACATTTTTGATCTTTCATTAAATCTGTCTTTTTCTTTATCAAAAATTTATCTCCTTGCTTTTTGCATTGCTTGATTCTTTCATATATGTTCGCTTTGTTTACTTACGGCAACTTAAAAAAAATACGGAAAAATCTACTTTTGTAAAATAACAAATACTCGGCTTTAATTATTTTTTTAATTACCTTATTGAATCAATTTTATGCAACTTTAATGTTTATTGGTTATCATTAAACAGCCACTCTAGAACTGTTTTAAATGACTCATCAATTTTAATTTTTGTTTGAGAAAAATTTTCTTAAGTAATATATGCAAATTTTTTATTTTTATTAAAACTATGTGTGTGTACGTTGGCTTAAAACTGGTCATCCTCCTTGAAAATAGAGGTCTTTTAATTTACCTATTTTACATAAAAATTTTGAATTTGCCCTATGATGATGAAACCGGAAAAGTAAGACTATTTTAAGAAAAGCTACTTATACTTTACATTATATTTAAAGTATTTCATTAGCCTCAGTATATTTGTTGACTATATTAGCAAAAGAGCAAAAAAAAACTATTTTGAGATTTTTTGTCCTTATTTTAGAAATTGTTTAAGTTGACCAACTATAAATGCACACAAGGTTTCATTTGATATGCTAAACTTTTAAAAATTTTATGGCATATTTAATTTTTTACTTTCGTCAAATTAGACAATAGTTTTTCGACATATTTGGATATAAGCAACAAACATTAAAATTTTGTTCTATTATTTTATTTTGTTATGTACATGAATATAGAAGAAAGAAACTCCTACAGACAAAAAAGACTTACCTCAATATCATTATTACCAGCAAAATAAAATTAAGCAACTACATATTTGACCTCAAGAAGAATCGAATTATTATTTTAGATGGTCCTGGCGCGGCATTAAATACTTAAAAAATGTTTTTAAATTTTCATTAAAATTGTTTTCGTCATCTAGGCGTGAAAGAGATTTATAATATAAGATGAATCATATATTGTATTTCGGCTTTGTCGGTAAACAGAACTTTATTTACTTCATTTATTTTTATTAATTTTAATTTTAAGCTCTTAAAACTATGGTAAAAATTTTTAACGGAGGCAATAGAAGTTTCTATTGCAAAATATGTTTTCCTCTAAATTTGTTCTAATTTAAGATTTTTTTAATGTCATTAGGACTAATTTATTTATGTAAATAAATGCATGAATAAATGCAAATACATTAGTTTATCCTTTAAGTATCTTACATTAATAAATCTTCATTACATTAATTTTATATTATATATTTATATTATAAAATTATATTATAAAACTAAAAAAGTACATTTTTGGTACATTTTTGTTTATTTATTTATTTTATTTTTTTTTTTTATTTTTTTTTTTATTTAAGTAGGTTATACCATAAAATCTAAATTCTTAAATTTGTATTGTCAGAGCTTTATTACAAATTCAACACGGAATAAGGAATAAAAATGGCAAAAAATTTTCTTATGCCTTAAAAATGAGATAAACAAAAAGTGCTTGCAGAAATTTTAAATTATAAATATAGAGTGTTTATTTTATTGTATAGAATTTTGGGCATAGAATTTTGGGCATTAAAATTTGTTTTATGTATCGTAAGGAAAAACTTCAATAGAATTAGTTTGCCTGTGAATTTTATTTGTGCAAATTTTATTTTAAACATTAAAGAGAATATCATGATCTTTGGCCGCGAGCTTAGTTCTTTGAACTCGTAAGAGAATTTTAGTTTTGAGAACACAAAACTGAACCTCCTAAAACAATTAAAAATGAAAGAGTCAAAGAGAAAATTTAAATTATAAATACGTCCTAAATTTCTTTAGGAAGCCATGAACTGTAGAGCTAGTGCATGTCTATGTCTTGTACTTCCATATTCTTACCTCTTTTCCTTGTACATTAAAAAACATATTGTTTTAATGAATTGTTAATTTTGAATTCATTAGTACTATTTCCAAACAATTAAGTAACGTCCAAACTTATTTTTTTTCACAAGTAAGTATGTTTATAGTTCGAGCAAAAAATATTACAAATTGTTAGAACACTTGTGCTAAATTTTACTTTTTAAATACTCTAAATTGTGTTTTCGAATTGAATAGTACAAATCAATTTATATTTTTTTGTTTTCTAAGTTACTTTAAAAAATACAGGTATTGGTAGGAAATGGATTCAAATACTTTTTTATATAAAATTCCCTTATTTTAAAGCTATGTCTAACTTTGGCAATAAATAATTTGCATTCGCAAAAAAAAACTTTTTTCATATGAAAAAGCGCTAAAACAAAAATACCTAAAAACTTTCAACATATGCTCACAATGTGTATAAAAATATAGCCTAGAGCATTTAAAAGAGACATGTGTATAACACAAAAATAGCTGTTATCATATAAAAAATAAGAACAATAACAAAACATTACCTTAAGGATTGAAACAGACATTTGTTAACGTTGCACTGTACGAGTTAAATGCAGAAAGACAATTTATTCCATCACTAGAAAGAGAATAAAAGAAAAATATACAATTAATTGGAACTGTTGAAATTTTGCAATAACAAAAAAAAAAGAGAAAGTTCGTCTTTAACAAATTAATTTAAAACAATGTTTCAATTTACATAACAATTTTGTTTTGCATATTTTTAATTTCTATGCTTAGTTAGCTAGATGAAAAAAAACTAATGTTTCAACATTTTAATTAAATGAAAAAAAAAGTAAAAATGAAAATTAAAATGATAAATAACAAATACAATGTAGTTACTTATTTGAATTAAAATAGTTGGGGGTTTTAAACCTTATTTCATTTTCTGAATGCTCTACTCTATTTTGCGCTTTACAATACTAAAATATAAGTACGTGTTGCTCATATTCAAATAACGAAAACGCGTTACCACAAATAATTTTCTTAATTCAAATGACCTAGCGTTGACAAAATTTGAAACACATCGATTGTGTATCTACTGTGGGTCAAGGCTTAAAAACTCAAGTAGATAGTAGTGAACGGGAAAGTGCCCCATATCCTGCATGTGTACAGAAAATGGGGTAAATCAGCAACTATCAGATCTTACAAAATGGTTTATACTCTCTTTTGGGATTAAACAATGATTTTGTTTCTATTGTAATTCTTAAATTCACTTTCTTTTTATTAATTCATTAATAAGGCAAAGTCAAAGACAAGAATAAGAATAAGAAGAAGAAGTAATATAATACAAAAAATGATAACATAAGAGATGACGATTAAATAATGAACGTGGTTGCCATCCAACATCTCCCCTTTTTGGAATCTAACCCGGAATAAATCTTTCGACCGGTTTTCGTTCTCGCTGAGACCGTCTTAATTGAGGTGTATTAGGTTGATCGCTGTCCGGTTCTCGGGATGTTTGATAGTTACCTGGTTCATCCAATATTCCATATGCATCACAACAATTTTTATTAAAACCTACGTTACTATTCTTGCCGTAGTTTTTTCTTATCTGATTTGCATGAACTCGTATCAACTTTCCACTTGTAAGTAAAACGTTATACATGACGTTCCCTATTCGTTCAATTATCTTTCCAGGTTGCCAATAAGAATCTTTGTTGTTTTTATAAACTCTAGCATACACGTTCTCTCGAACAGAAAAACAGGTTTCCCTCGCGCCTTGTTTCCTATTAAATTGGGTTTCCATGGCAGTATTTCTAACAACACCTTTTTTTGGACATGGTTTGATTAGATCTAAAGTTAAACGAATCTTTCTGCCAAATAATAATTCAGCTGGCGATAGATTTTTAGGCGAATTTGGGTTTGGTGTCGACCTGTAGTTTTGTAGAAATGTCTGAAGATTTTGGCTTGTAGTCCCCTCTCCATCCAATTTCTGAAGTGAACGTTTCAAAGTGTCGACAAATCGTTCGGCTTGTCCATTGGACATCGGATAGTATGGGCTGGATTTTAAATGTTCTATACCGTTTCGAATCATAAAATCTCTAAAGTAAGCACTGGTAAATTGTGTACCATTATCCGAAACCAATGTTTTAGGTAAACCAAAACGAGAAAAAATTTCTTCAAGAATGCGAACTGTTTGCTCTGCCGTAATAGATTTTGTCATTACTATTTCTGGCCATTTGGATAGTGCATCGACTAACACCAAGAAATAATGTCCATCAATAGGACCAGCGTAATCGATGTGTAATCGTTCCCACGGTTCCGAAGGTATGGGCCACGGTTTTAAAGTCGTTTTGGTAGGCATTTTTAGAGCTGCTGCGCAATTACTACAATTTTGTACCATAATTTTGATATGTTCGTCAATATTTGGCCAATAGACATAACTTCTTGCTATGGCTTTCGAACGCTCAATACCTGGATGTCCACGATGTACCATTTTTAGTATTCGTTTTCGAAAAATGTTAGGAATCACCACTCTTTCACCGAACATAATTACACCGTCAACTATGGATAAGTTATCTTTGCGATTAAAGTAAACTTTCATTTCAGGATCTTTTATTTCTCTGGGCCAACCATTTTCTAAATAGTTGAACAGCAAACGTAAAATTTCATCTCGTGATGACTCGTATTTTATCATCGTGTTCGTCAAAGGCAAGTTTTCAAGACTATTTTGTACGATCGATTTAATTTCATTTTCGAACTTTACTGCTGCTATGACATAGTCTTCGGCTTCACTGTTGTTGTTGCTTATAAGTCGTGAAAGCACATCGGCATAACCGAAGCTTGTCGTTGACACAAAACTTATATTAAAGTCATATGCCAGAAGTTTCACTGCCCAGCGCTGTAAACGATTAGCCTGATGAACTGCTATTCCAGACTTTTTCCCAAAAATGGCTAACAACGGTTTATGGTCCGTGTGAAGTGTGAATTTCCTGCCATAAATCATTTTATGAAATTTTGTCACAGCGAATACTAATGCTAGCCCTTCCTTTTCAATCTGACTATAGGACTTTTCTGAAGGTGTCAGAGCTCTCGAGGCATGGCATATGGCTTTAACTGAATTATCTGGGTATTTATGAAATATGCATGCGCCTAAACCGTACTGAGAGGCATCAGCGGCAACTATTATGTCTTTTTTGGGATCATAATGCGTAATTAAAAGCTTCGATGTTAAAACCTCTTTTATTTTCGTAAAGCAATTATCATGTTCTTTGGTCCAACGCCATTTTACATTAGATTTTAACAAATTATCCAGTGGACCTCGTAATTGTCTCATATTGTTAACAAATTTTCCATAAAAATTAACTGCTCCAAGAAAAGATCGCAGTTCTGATATATTTGATGGCTTTGGCATTTGGGTAATTGCAGATATACGTTGTGGGTCTGGTTGAAGTCCATCTTGATTAATAACATAGCCCAAGTACTTTACTTGTTTAACAAAAAACTTGCATTTTGAAAACTTCACTTTAAAGCCATATTCTTGAATGCGACGTAAAACATCTTGAAGATTTTTGTGGTGCTCCTTTTCGTCTTTGCCAGACACAAAAATATCGTCAATATATACTGCGACATTTTCCAGACCGGCGAGCATTTTATCCATTATTTGTTGAAAAATGGCCGGAAAAGTTTTAACGCCAAAAACCATTCTATTGTATCGATATAGCCCCATATGCGTTGTTATGGTTAAAAGATGTTTTGAGTCGTCGTCGACCTCGACCTGCAAAAAAGCGTCTGACAGGTCTATGTGACTAAAGTATTTTGCATTTGCCAATTTTGAAAAAATATCCTCAGGGAGAGGTAAGGGGTACTGATGGTTTTCTAAAGCTTCATTTAGACCCGTAGAAAAATCTGCGCAAAGCCTTATAGAGCTATTAGCCTTTTTAATTACAACTATTGGAGCTGCCCAGTCTGAGTAGTTGACAGGGGAAATTATACCGATGTCTTGTAACCGTTTTAGTTCTTCTTCTACAAGATGTTTCACCGCATAAGCTACCGGGCGTTTAGAACGAAAAACTGGTTGTATATTCGGTTTTTGTTTTCGTGCAGAGACCGAATTTTTCATCAAAAACATCTGGAAAACAAGACTTTAATTGGTTAATGGTTTTATCAATTATTAATGATGGACTTCTCTGATTTTCAGTAATAACGCTATTGCAAATAGCATTAATAGGCATGTCATCCAATTGAAGAGCTTCAATCCAATCTAGACCCAACAAATTTAAATTTTGTATTTTCGAAACGTAACAAGTGACATATGCATGTCTGTTTCTGAATTTTATGTTACAATCAAACTGTACTGAAAGTGGAAGTTTTCCTGTAGCACTTCTGGCTGCTTGTTTAACTTGTACTGCATTTGTAATTTCAAGCTTTTGAAAGGTTTCCTCTGATATAAGAGTTATATCAGATGCAGTGTCAAATTGTAACCTCACAAATTTATTATTAATTTCTACGGTTACGTATTTACGGTCTGCATTTATTTTGTTAACAAACGAAATACTTTTTGTTTCCACTTTAGTTTTGTTGTTTTTGTTATATTTTGATTTTGTTTTTGTGTTTTTAGAGTTTTTCTTGACCACACTACAATAACCTGCCTTGTGGCCAACTACATTGCATAGATCACATTTTTGTTTCTTGTATGAACATTCACGAGCGAAGTGCATTCCGCCGCAAAACCAGCAAGGGTACTTTGGAGTTTTTTTATTCTTTTTGTCTGTTTGTAATTGGTTAACATGTGGTTCTATTTTTGAACTCTCAATAAGTACAGTGTCTGTCTTTAGGTTGAGTAGACGTTGACATTCTCTTGTCAGGGACTCTAATGTAACAGAACTACCTTCGTGATCTATTTTATTTAATAGTTTTGTTCGGATATCAAAATCTGCAGACGATTTCAAACCCATGACGAAGATTAAACACTTGAACTGGTCTAGAGACAATTCCCTCAATTTAAATTGTTCACACTGCTTGTTTACAATTCCGGCATATGTGATAAAATCGGTTTGGGAATCTTTTGTTGTTTGTAAGCAGTTATATCTTATGTTAAACTGAGAGGTTTGGGTACCAAACAACTCTGTGAGTTTAGTTACAGTTTCCTTAAAACTCAAGTCTCTTGCGTGCTTTGGTAAAATAAAATTGGTGTATTTATTGTGGACAACGGTGTTAAGTTTTCTTAACAGTAGGCGCACTTTTGCTGCATCATCCAGCTTAGCCGCATCGACTTCAAACAGATCCTCGTATCTTGCAAACCACATTTCAAAAGTGAGGTTATGTTCGTCGTAATTGAATTCGTTGATATTAGATGCGAGAGCCTCGATAAGAAATTCAACGTTATTGCCTTTGCCAATTGATTTTTCTGCTGATTTAGCTGTAGCTAGATTTTTCATCAGTTCGTGTAATGCCATATTGTGCTGTTGCTGCTCCTGTTGCATTTTTACTATTTGCTTTAGCACTTCTTCCATTTTTGTAAAATTTTAGTATATGCGCTAAGCCAAGGTTTTCCTTGTATAATAAATGCAGTTTTTCTGCAATTTTTAAATAAATTTCTTTGTGTTTACACAGAAGAAAATACCAAAAATTATTTTTTTTTTATCCTCGTCGCCACTATTGTAATTCTTAAATTCACTTTCTTTTTATTAATTCATTAATAAGGCAAAGTCAAAGACAAGAATAAGAATAAGAAGAAGAAGTAATATAATACAAAAAATGATAACATAAGAGATGACGATTAAATAATGAACGTGGTTGCCATCCAACAGTTTCATATATATAAAGTGATAGTGGTAGGCAATTACATGTTGATGAGCTTAGATAACATGGAAGGGCTCTGTTGGTTTAATTAGGAACAAAATGAGATTGCATCGTATAACATGTCCAAATATATAGAAGATGCCTGTTTTAGAGAAACGTTTATAGAATTGGTTTTATATATCATTGAAGACCCCACGCTAAAGACAACATTGACTATTATGTCAAGATTTGTAAAGTATAAGCCAATTTCATTGAGCACAACCTGGCGGTGATTATGATACTATAAACAATTTTGTAATATTTCTTTGCCGTCATTGAAAAATTTAAAAGACTATAAAAAGTAGGAGTTATATTCCATATAGCTCCTATACTGCATACACTAGATGCAAGGCAGTCTGCGATCATTCCGCTGCCTCTTAAGATCATTATCAGTTTTAATACATTAACCGCTTTAAAATGTTTTGCTCAATTTACAAAAATCTGGTAAATAATAGCTTTTGGCTTAACAAATAAATTTTTATTATCTCTGTTAAACTTAACAAAACCCTTTCGTTAATTAAATTTAAAATTCCCTAAATATCCTGACATAATATTTATTAACTTTAAGTATCGTTGTGTGTGAAAAACAAATAAATTTTAATTATTACATTAATTAAAGTTTGTTTTCTTATAGTTTTTGTTTTGCAAAAACTCTGACCTTGCTATAATTTTTTTTGCTTGACTTATGCGCAATTTATTATGGAATTGACGCCATAAACGAAACAAAAAAAAGATAAAAAACAGTTACTAAAATACCACCACCAGCATAATATATAGCGTACGCATAAATATATGTATGAATGTTTTATAACAGCATATGAATAAAACTTTCCATTCACTATACAAAGAGCTTATTCTCTTCAAAGATATAGAACTTGTATACCAAGATGATGAAGTACATACATACATAAATATTTTAGTAAAGAAAAGAAAAGCAAAGTAATTTAGTATTCATTGTTATGTTTTGATAAAATTGTCTTTGTTTAAAAAACGTCTAATGTTATTTATCTTTATTTTATTGCTACTGTAACGCTATTTGAAATTATCTTTTATTAACATAAATTATTTTACTTTCTCTTACTTAGCTTTACTTTTCTATATTTTACTGCAGCCATCTGTACTATTTCACCCTACTTCATTTTTCGCTACTAAATTTATCACCCAAATAGCATTAAGAGTACGATAATTCTTGCAAAGGAAAAAATCGTCTTGAAAACAGACAAACTTAAAATCATATTTCTTTATTTGAGAATGATTGCGTCAGAATTTTTTTATATGTCGTAAAACATATAAAACAAAATTCATTTAAATTCTAAGCGTTAGCCTATATGTTCAAAATATTGGCCATATACATCAAATTACAACCATTAGGGCACCCTTTAATTTCTAATTTTAAATACTTATACTTCTTATTTTGCTTGATATAATAATGGATATTCTGTCGAATTTTCAAAAGTTTGTCTATTACGGTTCAAAAGATAGGCGCATATAAGACAATTTACGTCACCTATGGGGACACTCTTTAAATTTTAGATTTATTTTTGTATAACTTTTTGCTATTCGGAACTAAAGTAATATGCATTTCTTTTAATTTTAAGGAATTGCGCTTTACGGTTCATAATACAGTTAAAAAACAGATTATGAACTGTTTTTAAAATGGGACCAATCTGAAAGCAAAATCTATCAAGTAGCAAAAAATGTTCAAAATCGGTTCAGAAATAACTGAGTTTTGCAGGCCAGGGATTAATAACCTCCTTATTTTTTTGAAGCCGGTCAATAAATAAAAAAATTTCAAAAATTCGCGGTAACAAACTGTGAATTAAAAAAAGATTTTATCGAAAAAGATTTTATCTTAGAAAATCCTAAATTTACCAGAAAACTGGGAGCATATCAAATAAACAAAATAATAAAAAAAAACAACAACAACAAAAGAACGCGGCAAACAGTAAAGAAATTATCCTTTTTTTATAACCATTGAAATTCCATTGGCATTGTCTTAAATAATGACAATGACAAAAGCCGATCTTCCATTTAATGCTAATGATTTTATGTTAACTATAAACATTTTTCCTAATGGGATTGAGCTAACACTAAAAATATTTAATCACTTTTTACAATTGAAAAAAATTATTGATATTACAAAAATAAGTTCCTGATAGCACAAAATTTTAATCACTTTAAATTTTAATTAAGTTTGCGTACATCTTGATGCGTGAGATCTAAGATCGTATAATACCTCAGCTATTATTTTTATTACTTGCTCGAAAACTTAAATATTTTTTATAACCATTTTCTATTATTCTGAGTCTGCTGGATTTTGCAAAGAATAATTGGGATTTTACAGTGAAAAAAGTTTTGCAATAACTTTACCAAACTGTTATCTACTTACAATTTTTAAAAAGATATTGTACTAACACATTCTTATTCAATTATTTTAATTTTACTTTAAAAAATTAATACTAAAAAAATGCATATTATTCATTTTCAAAATAAAGTGCAAAAATTTGTGATTATGTTACATGAGAAAGATTTTACAATCTTTTGCGTTACTTGCTTTTTCCGCTAGTTTCTCCGAATGATTTTTTGGAACGAACTCTAGACATAACTACTAGAAGTTGATGCAAATTTCTTTCTAATCCAAATTTTTATTTTATTTTTTTTTTTTTTTTTATTAAAGTCGACTCAATGATTTAAAAATTTCTTTATATTTAGCGCAATTAAAGAGGAGTTGTGAAGAACAAAAACGTCATTTTTTTGTTTTAATAGTTAAAGTTGCTTTAGTTTAGTTTTTGTACTTAAAGACAAGACTAAAAATTTAGTTAATTTAGTAAAGCATCTGGGCTTAGGTTTTCAACGGTAGTAGGCTCGCTTTAAAAAGAAACACAGAGTGCGTACATATATGTCCGGTATAAAAGTAAAAGTCAATTTTTTTTAATTTAGGGTGTATTTTAAAGCGTTATAATAGGCAGACCCCGCAAATATACACAGAGTGTGTAATTCTATTTCTGCCATGAGAACAATAAAAATAAACAAAATCAAATAACATAAAGGATGTCCCGACAGAAATTTGATTTTGATACATATCTTATTTTATGAAACCTATTAGACTGAGGCTGTAAATTTGCGTAGAGTATGAAGCTAAAAAAATAGGTAAAATTAATAGTTGTTTTAGTAGTTACGTTATTTCTATTGAACCTTATTTTACATTTTGCAAAGTTCGCATGTGCGCTCATGAATACTCCGGAACCGTTCGTTTTGTTAAAATTTTATGCCAAACCTGGACTATCAGAATCCATAATAAGTTTGGGTAATAATAGATGTTAACAGGAACAAATGGCCCCGTACTGTGCACTAACAAATATAATTTAAATACGAATTAAAATTTACATATTCAGTAGTTAGTCGAACTATTTTTAATTTTATTTAACAGCTTTATTTTGGCTGCAGTTTAATTATTATTTAAACAAATTAAAATATTTTTGCTCTATTATTTAATTTATTTCAACGATATATCGTTTAACTTCTTTAGCGGTAAATATAATAAAAATATTTTTTTTCACAGCACTTTCATTCTTTCCCACTGTGATTTGATAACAAAGCTGACCAAAATAGCGGTGAAATAAGTAAAATAAAAATGCAAAAATAGAAATACTTTTATTTTTATAAATAATAGTTAACCTGTAGAAAAAATAAAGCTTTTAAATTTACTTAATAAAATAAAAAATATATGAGCCGGATTTTAATCCCCACAATTTCTCTTAATTATTAGATAGGGTTTGGCTTCTCTAATGCGTTTTGTATAGCACATTTTTGGCCAGCTAGGCTTTAACTTCATCTCGCTGTGCAGCGTCTAACAGACACTTATCTAAACAAGATTACACTTCTCTGTGTTATACTATGTTGTGCATAACTTTATAAGGATACAAATATTTTTTACTTTGCCTTAGCTTTGTTTATTTATTTATCATCTTGATAAACAAAAATTGAGTTTTTTCTAAACCATTTAAAATATATAAAACCTATCTAAAAATGCATGTCTCTGTTCGAAAGATAAGGCTTAAATTATTCCACGTTACTATGCGACATAAGCCACCAGTATATAGAGACTAGTTAATCGCAGAATTTATGAATTATATTTTTTTGTTATTTTATTTTAAAATATTAACTTGCCAATTATCTCAGTATAATAAATTTTCTTTCATAAAGTATTAAATAATAAAAGCTTTAAATGACAGAAGCATTTATGGTTAATATTAATGTGTATGTAAAAAAAGAACAGTCAACAATTTAAACATAACCCTGAATATGAAGATAAAAACACATAATATTAAAAATTTTGTTGGCATTTTTGTGGTTTTAATTAAAAAACATTGTACGCATATACATTTTCAGAATATTAAAGCCTGGTTGTATATAATGCTTGTGTCAAAAATGTGTGTTGCAAATTATCCAAAAAATATTTATGAATTTAGAAAATTCCACATAGAAATATGTATATGAACAGATGTGCAGAGTTTCATAGATAATTCTAAAAGCTTTACAGATATTTTTTTTTAATTTTGTTTTAGAAGACCTAATGTTATAAACTTAAATAAAAGCCAGCAAAAACGAAATGGCCCTGCAAGTCTTGTAGAAGCAATTTTCTGTCTTTCTTGCCTCTTGAAAAAAAGATAATAATAACTGTAAAACAAAAACATTACCCGCTTAGACATATATATTGTTTTTTGTTTGAAACAACTTCTTCGCTAGTTAATAGACTGACTGCAGAATACTTAACAAAGATTTTATTTTGCTATGATATCATGATTATATTATTTGCACTATGGTTGACAAACAAATAGAAAAGAATTATAAATTCTATCTTGAAGCTGGTACGCTTCTAGTTAACACCAGAGGCGTTGCATGACTTTACATGAAATTGTAAAGTTTCTTATCACTGTCTCGCAAAATCTATTTCAGAAATCTATCGATTTTAGGCAAAGTACTAAAATTAATTTGCTTGAAGCTAGTTTTCATTTAGCTCATAAAGCAGACTTTAGTATGCACGACCATTTGAAAGAAAAATATTTTGCCTCCTTCAAATTAGATCATTCCTATTATCTTTACATAACCGCTAATAAATCCTTGAAATCATCGTAATATATCGAAGACCTAATTAAATTTACAATTTTATTTCCTATTGATTCAAGAAAAAAACAATAGAGATGCTGAATAATTCTGCCAATTCACAAGCAAATTTCAAACGAACAAGCTTTTCTGGTTGCTTTTGAGAAAATTTCTCACATTCTTAGGAGTAAGAAAAAATAATATTTGAATTTTTTTGCCCACAGCTGTATATCTTTCTCTAGTACATATTTGCCACCGTGTGAATACTTTCTTACGTAAGACATATATTCACACAGATTAAAGAATAATCCTATATTTTATGGAAAAGCAAGAACAAGCAAGAGCTGAAGATAAATTTAATGTGTTAAACGAAATCAAATCGATAAATAATTTTCTCTGCTTAATTTTTTTGTTGGCAACTTAAACGCACAGAGAAATATAATTTTCTTTTTAAATAAAAGCAATTTGCTTAAAGAATTTATGGATTTTTAATTTGGTAAAGAAAGAGAAACAAAAAAGACCAGTTCAAAAAGATATTGATTTCTCTTTTTTATTATAACTCACAAAAAAACTCAAGTGAAATGTTATATATAAATAGATTAAATTTAATAAAAAAAGCTAAAGCATAAAAATTAAAAATAAAAGTAAATATTATATCTATTAATTTAATATAATTTAATAATAATTTTATATATTTGCCTGATTTTATAATTTTTTTTTTAGTTTAATATTTTTATGATTAATAAGAGATTATGAGAGTTTATTAAAACATTATTTTTACATTTAGATTTGCAATTAAAGAGTCATTATTCCGTTCATTAAACCAGCTATACATTTTTATTTAATCAGACAATTAAAAATCATTCACATAATAAATTATGATCATTTAATAATCAATTGTACATAAATCATAAATAATTACGTAACATAAGGAAAAAATTTATTATAAATTAAAAAGTATTAAAAAATAGCTATAAAATAAAGGCATAACCCTAGATATAACACTATATATTCCTCGTTAAGTATAAGTTATTTTTTAAACTAAATATAAAAATTTTCTTAGCCTTCTAGGATGTGTTTTGAAAGCTTAGCAAAGAAATTTATAAATATAACTGTCACATATGAATATAAATACGTACTTTTTTATACATGCAAGTTTGTCTGCATAAAATTGTTTCTACCTAATCTGTATTTATATTTGTACATTGCAAAAAAAATTACTTTTACGTCTGAAATTCATATGTTTGTACTGTATGAACATGCAAAAAAAATTGTTTTGATTTATTAGCTTGAAAAATTATTACACGCAGGAGGGTTATAAAGTTAAATAAACAATTTGCTCATAAGAGTCTGCTTTATTTCATTATAAGTAATTAGTAAAGTTTTGTAAAACACATACGCCACATGATACTTTCCAATCCATAAGCAGTGCTCCCAGATTATTTTCGAGTCGAAATTTCCAAGAATCCCCCTGAAAGTTATCAAGTATGAACAAAAAAACAATAAAATTAAATAAAATTAATTAAAAAGGTGTACAAAAAAGTTTCAAAATAAAAATAAATAAATTAAAATTGTTTATTTTTAGATGGACCGATTTGCATCACATACCTGAACATAAATTGAGCAATAATTTGGGTATAATTTCCCTGTACTGGCATTGATTCCATATACGAAAACTTATTACATATTTGTGAAATTTAAACCAACAAAATTAAAAAGTTTGCTTTAAAGATGTTCTCCTTTATTGTTTAAGCCTATTCTATGGCAAATATTTTTAGGCGTAAGATTTCCTAAAAACAATGACCTTCAAAGCCTTTAAATAGTCTTGATTCACCTGTATCATCATATGTATAAATTTTTGTACTTAATATGATCAAATTATTTTTTATTTAAATTCAACCTTTCAAGTAAAGATTTGATAGCACGCAATTCAACATTTTTTTAAATAAACGTTTTAACATAATGAAAAGGCTGAAGACACAGTGTTCGATTTAAGAACAACGGAGATGAAGGGATAAAACATTTGTAAACCATTTAGTTAACATTGTCATATTAACATAATGTTTATAAAAAAATTACTTCAAGAGCTAGAAATTCTCGAAAAATTTTAAAAACTAAAAAAAAAAATTCTTAAAAAAATCCCTTATACAAAAGCAGGGCTTTTTATTCCCATTTTTACAAAAAAAAATCTACATTTTGTGGATTATATCTATAATCTGACAACATTGGTCATAGAAATGTCTATGAAGAAATTGCTTGCTGCTCTTGTGCAGAAAAAATCTCTTGTTGGTAATTGTTTATTTTTGCTTATTATTTAAATGTTTTTGTGTTTAATTATGTAAATGAATGAATGCATAATTAAACGAATGCATAAATAAATGAGTTTATGTTAATTTCAATGTATGAATAAATGAAATAAAAAAAAAATTATTTGTGACAACAATTTAACGAAATTTGAATTTAATAAAAATATTTTTTTTAAATTCAAGCTGATATAAATAGGAATCGAATATTAATTTAAACAAATCGTATGCATTTACTGCATAAAACTTTCAGCGATTATTGCCATAGCACTCATGCAAAAAGTAACAAAGAGAAAGAAATCCACCCGTCTAAGGTGAGATCAGATAACCTAATATCTTTATGTTAAACTGCTTTTATGATCTTTTCTGAATTGAGGATAAATTTAATGTACACGAATACTTCGCATAGTATGGTTAATCGGTTCCACAATCTTGCCGTTCTGTTTGAAATCGAACTAATTGAGGCACTCGGACCCTATGCGCTTAGAAATGAAATTTTTGTTGTTTATACGTTATGTTTTCTTGCGCATCGGATACTTTAGCGAGTGTACTAAAAATTTTATTTAAAAAAAATATTATGAAAATTTATATTTTTGTATTTGTATTTTTTTAGATTATTTATTTTCGCCATCTATAGTTCAGACTGTAAATAAATCATTCATATTTGTAATAATTCGCGAATCATTTATGCATTGATTTTAATTTTTTAATTAATTCTTTTTATACAAAAAATTAATTGAATGAAATTTAAATCGATTTAAATGAATTTGGTAAAAATGAATTGCAAATCGTTTCTAATGCAAATATATTTGCAATAAATTTAAATAGAACTAACTTTGTATTAATTCAAGTAATTTACCTTTGATCAGTGAATATTTTTAGTTTAGTTACAGAATTCTCCATTTTTCATTACTCCTAGATCTGCTCTTGTATTTGATTGATTGGAACTTATTATAGATTTCGTTCATTTCAATTGCAATTCGTTGATTAAACTCGTTGGAATTAATTCAAAATAAATTCAAATCAAATGAATTGAAAAAATTGCATTTCTCTTAGACGAATTCATTTTAATTATAAACGGTTTTCAGTTCATTTTACAAATTTATTTGAATTAGAAACGAATTTAAATTCATTTTTGTCTAATTCCTTAAAATAATTGAAATTTAATTCAATTTTCAATATGTGCTTTTAAAGCAAACTTAAGGTTCTTTGAGCCGGATTTTACTTACTGATTTGTTTTAACTCCCTCAAGACATTGTTTTATGTATGTTGTTAAGATCACATGAGGCCAGTGGAGACTGATTTGGCATGGACCCATACGGTTCGCGAGCCTAAGTGTTAGTCTATCTTTCCGCTACATGCTGACAGAAATTAAAGCTAGAGTTGCTAAAAAAGTTTTTTTTTTAATTTATATTTATAGAAACTGTTTTTAAAATCGATGAAAATACTTTTATTGAAAAAAAATGAATTTGACTTGATTAATTATTTGTTTCCAAAAGTGTTTACATTTATTAAAACTTAATAATATTAACCCACTGCTTTTATTAAACAAAATAAAGCACTCACGTCCAAATACTTTTGCCAAAAAACGCCTTATTTCGTTTTCGTTACTACAAAAAAATGTTTTTAGCTTTTAAATTTATTAAAATTAAATTGTTGCAACTTTTAATCTTCTATGGAAATAATTTATTACCTAAACATTTGATATGTTTATTTATTTTTTATTTTTATGTGTTTGTTTATGTTCATACATAATCTGTTTCAAATCTTTAACTACGTCAATGTCTGTCATCTTATTTGTTACAATAAATTCTCATAAGCATTTAAACGTTTATGTAAGAAAGTCATTGTGCAAATTTACCATTAACTGAGTTTTATTGCGAAAGTATGACTAAAATTGGTACCAATCTACAAACATTTGAAAGTGTTTATATATACAACAAAAACATTTAACATTGAGATTTTCTGCAAAGCGGATTATGGGTTAATGTGTCCTAATTTTATTTTTAAGTGTACGTATATGTCTTTTATATGAAAATTTATTACAATTTTTTGTTTGTTGTTGCTTTCGTTGTTCTTTTTTATGTTAAATAGTATTCAAAAACACGTTACATAAACTGCGCTACTAAATGGGCACCATATAAATTGTGGTTATAAACTTAAAACTGTGTAAAAGTCTGCATCAGTTTATATGGTGACATTAAGATACGAATGTAGCCATAAAGTAATACGATTTATTTGATACAATCAACCCCTTACAGAGATTTATAAACATATGCAAGAATGGTTAACAATTTTTTTTTCTCTTTATTTAAGTAAAAAACATTGGAATTTATGACGGGCTTATTGTCTTAAATATTTTGCTCGATAACAACACACTATATACGTTGGATTTTTTTCTAGAATTAAATTAACACTGCAACCCGGCCAAAAATTAGACATTACCTTAAAAAGTTCTTGCCGCATAATGTCTTACTTTTAGGATTATCAAATTTTGTTTTTCGCTTACAAAACGCATTACATTAGTTCGAAAATAAACGCAATAGTAATTGAACTAGTTCTTTAAGTTAAAAGAGAATACCTTAAAATACGTACTAATGATTATTTTTATACCCTGAAATAATCAATGTAATCAATTCTCAATAATTGATTATAAAAGTCTCATGCCTTGTTCAAATCATTAGGTTGGTAATATAGTTGAGTCCTTTGAGTCCTTTTCTGAAATTTTTTGCTGGGAAGTTTTAAAACTATTTTCAGTTTCTGTTTATAACTTTTCCCTTAATCTATAATTGTATTCTAGGTTGGCCTGTATATAAAGAGGCAATAAATAAAGTAAATAGAAGATATTCTATACTTTAATGTCTTCAAAATAAAATGAGCATTTTTATCATAGAATATTTTGTATCAGTAAACCTCTCTATTTTATTGGAAAATTTCCAAAAATTAAATTAACTGTAATCAATGTTGTTA
Organism: Cistogaster globosa; assembly: GCA_937654795.1. NCBI lineage: Eukaryota > Metazoa > Arthropoda > Insecta > Diptera > Tachinidae > Cistogaster > Cistogaster globosa. The sequence continues at coordinate 115,191,500 of OW569404.1, read as the reverse complement.
TTTTTTTATTTTTTATTTTTTTTTTTTTTTTTTTTTTTTTTTTGTGTACAGAAGCTATTTTTAGTTGGGACTTAAAAAATAAGTTCTTTTGAATAACTTTGAAATATTTAAGTCAGTTTTTATACAATGCGTATATTTTAAGGTTTACGCTAAATATTTTCGCAGCTGTAATCGTTAATTTATTTTTATTTTTTTTTTTTTTATTTAGTAGCAAAAAAAAATATTTTTTGAAACAAATAGATTGACTACAAAAAATCTGGCAGAAATATTGTGTTCAAAGAGTATTTTATTTAATTTTATATTTGCGCTTTTTATACCCATTGGTATTATTTCCAGCATCCATTTCCGACCCCGGAGTTCTTATGCATCGCGAAGTCGATTGAATCATGTCCGTCCGTCCGTAATCATAATGACATCAATTTTGCCAAGATAAGTACACCAATGTGTCAGACAATTTTGGTATTGAAAATCAGTAAGATCGGTCCATGAAATAATAATAAAAAAAAACAATCGCATTAAGTGAACAAATCGGCGCTCGCAAATATTTTTCGAATTGCCGATTTTTGAAATTTTCATAGAAAGGTAAGTTAAATAATATCTTTTTTAAGATATTAATATGGGTATCATTTAAAATCTTTAAAGAAATCTTTCAGGAAATACTAAAATTAAAAAAAAAAAATGATTAACCAATTAGAGGAGCCACAACTATGTTAAGCTTAAATTTTTTTTTCAATTAAGATTTTACCAAAACCTAACAATATGAACTGAATAATTATTACTTTAAGTATTTGCAACTTTTAATAAAATGTTCAAAGTTCCATGCCGCAAAACAAATGTATCAAAAAATATATTTACTGGTGATTTTAATTATGTTAATTCACTTAACGACAAAACAAATATATAAACATTCGTGCTTAAAATTAATTTTTTTAATGTTATGAAAATATCATGTTCACTTTGACTATCAAAAATATTATAGCCAGGCTAGACAAATGGTGACTTAAAAACATATCTTTCAGTTTTGAGTTAAGATACTTTCGATTATTATTTTAAGAAATATTAATATATTATTTACTACTGACAAGCCATCCAGTATAGTTATACATCGCTGGTCACCGGTTTACACTCTTAACTCGAAAAAAATGGAATCGGGTTATTATTTACTTTAATTTTTTTATAAAAAATAATATCAATAGCTCTGATTTCTTTACATCATCCTATAAAAAATATATCTTCTTGTTATATTTTTTATTATTTACTTTGATCGCAGTTTAGCAGTGAAGTAATAACATTTTTCGTCTTCTCAAAAGTACAAAAAATGTTAAGACTTGTCAACTTCTGACCGATAATATATTTCATTAAACAAACAGAAAATTAATTATTTAACAAAAACAACCATACATAAATTCCGTTTGTTTTTTTCAACAACAATACAAAAATCTTTTTATAAATGTAAAAAGTGTGCAAGGCAACATTTCTTTGAAATATAAGTTCTTTTAAAGCACAATAGCATTCTTTTACTTAAATTGTTTTATTCCTTGTTCTATACTTGTATATGAGAAACTGCAAAATATTTATTAAAATACTGATGATATTCTTTGGTTTAGTCTACATTTCTCATAACACTCTTTTATGCAAATTCCTGGTTTTAAGAGCTTAGTTATAAACACTTAATATATCATTCAACATTTGTTTACTGCTAGTTAAATCGAAATAATTCAAAACAAAGCAAAGTTATAATTTACTATCGTAAAAATATTATTTGCCTGTCAGGCTTATGCCATCATCATCAGCTGTATGTTTATCATATGTACAGTATATCTACCAAAATTTAGTATGTATTTGTTTTTACACACTTTTACATCAATTTTTGCCTCTCAATATTTATTTCTTATTTTTGTTAAATAACATATAGTTCGCATAAATACACAGAAAGAATTTACTAAAATTTCTTTGGGCAAGATATTTTAGCAAATGAATTTTTTTCCAAATAATTGACCGAAAAATTTATAAGGAACTATTTCTGTTTTTTCTTTAATGTTTAAAAAGTTATCGATATTGCCTCATATAAATTTTTATAAAAGTTTATTACGGGATATATGAGATAATCTCTAACATCGATGGTTATAAAATTTCATTTTATTTTTAAATTATTTTCAGTGTAGATTTCTTTATTAGGCATATATATTCATAAATTTTCCAACAAAATATAATTCTACGTATGAACATGTATCAACGTGAAAAATGTGTCATTTATAGCCACACCAAAGTAACTAAAGTATTCTTTCATCAAAATCATAAATTTTATTTTTACGAGTTGTTATTGACAAAAAAAATTGCATAAAAAAACAGTAAAGAAAAATATCACATAAAATACTTGTGCTCATATTAACAGTCATGTCCCTACTCTATACGTATACAAACTTTTAGATATAATAATATAACTGTAGATTTTATAGCAGGGTAAAATTAAACTATTTGACTTTCACCAAAAAAAGAAGGTGCTTAAATTTATAAAAGATTTATTTTCACACCATTTTTTAGCAAAATTTGGACAGCAAAAGCAAGAAAATTGTAGAATATGATAGTTAGCATTATTTAAGCAATCCAACCACATTTAATATTTATATAAAAATGATTTTCCACCGTTTGGAACAGATTTTAGATTTTAGGCAAATAGATCCTAAAAAAGTAACTGTTATGTCCGCTTCACACCCCACCATAATAACAGATTTTACTTCAACAAAATTGAATGTTTATGATTTCCATTATATCAGGTTTATCTTGAAACAAATGAATTGCTTGAAGATACATTTTTTGAACATTTAACCCACCTTAAGGATGCTTCAATTCAGAACGAAAAACTGTATTAAGCTATTTTTAAATAATTATTTAGGTAAAATTTATATTCATTTCGAAGTTTAAATACCCATTTTCATATAAAATTAATTTGAAAAAATATATTAAAAATCAAAAAATTATTTTAATAATAATATATCAATTATACCATCTCTTTTTAAATTAACCTTTGGAAAAAGCGACTTAATTTTTGTTTATTCTTAAAGTATACATTTTTAAGTTGGAGAAATTTTATTATAATTTTAACGTTGTGTGTTTTTGAACTAAACGCAGCATTTTTCTTTTTAAGAGAAGTAGCCCTTCAGGCAATAATGCCTATTTAGTTATATTTGTAACCGTGCTACATTCTTTAGGAAAGGGATGGATGAGAGATCAGACAGGTGGTAAAAGGCGTATATGCTGTGAAGGAGTACCGACGAAGGAGGCTGCTTGTTTAATGTTAATTCTGAATATGTATTTATACCATTAACCAGAAAAAAAAAACATTTTTGTTTTTTGGTTGCCGCAGGGATGGAACCCTGGCCAACCGGGTTTGTAGTCAACGTGTTTACCGCTTTGACTACAGCAGCCACTTTATATTTATCAAGTAATCGCAGTGTTTGTAAATGACATATGGAGGAATTTTTAATATGAAGTTGGACATTAGAAAACAAATATCAGCTACATAACTGAAATTATTTCATAATTAAATTCGCATTCAAATTGTACCTGATTTCAAAATCGAAATGTAAACGAAATAGGTTTTATGTTTGTTTTCTTATAAATCGAGGATATACATATATATATATATATATATATATATATATATATATATATATATATATATATATATATATATATATATATATATATATATATATATATATATATCACATATATATATATATATATATATATATATATATATATATATATCACATATATATATATATATATATATATATATATATATATATATCACATATATATATATATATATATATATATATATATATATATATATATATATACATATTTATATATATATATATATATATTTTTTTTTTTTCTTTTTTGTAAATGTGCTAGAAGAATTAAAAAAATTTTTTATTTATTGAACACTGGTTAAAAACTATAAATTTTATATGCCAACTGATGTCTATTATTATTAATTCAGATTTTTAAAACATTGTGATTTTAATATATATAAAATATATATATATAAATTCTCTAGAACTGATGTTACCTTAACTTCATATTGAGCTTCAATTGGTAAAATAACAAATTTAAGAAATTATAAAATTCAAACAATGAAGTGTTAAAGATATTCAAACTTGGTAGCCCATAACATCTCTGGCCGACATGAACATACAATTAAGCTGTTGTTTAATTTGTCATTTTAAAACGTTTCTATAAAAACTTTTACGATCATAATTTTCTTTAGAGAAAATACTACCAACATTTTTTATGTTAAAATTTTTTATATCAAATCTTAATAACCCGCTTCCTACTGATGTGTGATCCTTACTTCGCATCTTTTAACAAAATCTAGGTAACTTTCGCCACATCTTAAGAGCTGCAACTTTAGGCAAGCGAAGTCTTGTTGCCTGTTTTTAACTAGAATCTGCAAAATACCCAGTCAAAAATGTTTTAATTTATTTGAATTATATTTGACGTATCGAAATCAATATGCTACAAATATCTTAAATTTATACTCACCGTTTCGTTAGATTTTAAAAAGTTATCTATTTTAGTTAGTTAGTTAGGAGTGGCAGCCTTTCGCGACGAAGCTCACTTGAGATATGGACAAGTGTATATAAAATTAATAATGCAAAGACTCTTAAAGTTAGGTCTAGTCCTTTTTTTTTTGTAAAACTTACTTCCTATAAATAAATAAAATAATATAAACTTGTATTTCATTACTTAATACTTGACGATAAAATTAGTTATATTTATATCTTGTATCTTTTTATATTCTTCTTTTATTTAAATAAATTTTATTTTTTCCTTCTTTAATTTTTTTTTTTATTATTTTAAAATTAAATTGTTCGCAACGTTAGATTGAATAACCTTTATTTCTGTGGTTAATTAAACACTGATTCATAACTTTTTTAAAGTAACATTTGAGTTTATGTTATGCTCATTGGAAAGGTTTATTAAATCTTAACAGCTTCTTCAAGTATAAGCATTGGATTTAATTAGAGAAGTATTTGAAATAAAGCTGCTATGATATAACTTTCCAGATAGGAACTCTGCCTTTTATGTTTACTAACAATTAAAAAATTTTGGTGTTTTTTAGTATTGCTGTTTTTTGTCGTTTACCAACTGCAAACGACAAATTTCGTGTCCTCCACAAACTCCAAAAGATAAATAAATAAAGTAAAATAATTTTAGCTGGAGTAAAATTATTCTCTGGGGTGTTATTTATTTAAAATTTCTGCATGAAAATAATTGTGTGTGTTTTAGTTTATTCAAAATTAATGGGCTAAGAAAATATATTAAGAAATATTAATAGTTTTTTTATTGTTTAAACATTACTACATCTTTGATTTTGTTATCTCTATAATTTAAGATAAAATAAAAAAGAAAATTTCAAACTAAATAATTTTCCCTATATTTAAACGCTGAAAGGATCGAAAATTGAATTAAACTAATCCAAAAATGTTACAGAAGCTATAAAAATCCTCCCATAAAATATGTCAAAATAATAAAATCATTTTCCCTAAAAGTTTGAACTTTTACAACAATAAAACTTTTTAGAAACTTTGTTTTAAAAGTTTTTCCCAAAAAAAAAAACTCTTCTTAATTGTTATATTATTTGATCTCTTTAAAAAGGAGACCCAAATCAACAAAAATGTTTTTGGCAAAATATACACGTGTCTTAAAACATACACTACTTGTTTTTTTCCAATGTCCTAAACAATTTATCTTTTAACTGTCGAATATTGACATGTGGTATTGTAAATGAATTAATGTTATTGCTAAATAAAGTAAGATATTTTAGCCGTGATATATCATTCTCATGTTTTTGATTTTAGAAATTTTCAGTAAATTTTTTATTGTTGAAAGCACAGTTAAGAAAAAAAAAAACTTATTAGAAAAATGTGACTTAAATATATGTTAAATGTTTTTGTTTTTTTCTAAAATTATGGAAAATTCTTAAACCAAAGGGAAATATGCATTAAAAAATTTTTATTGAGTGCCATAGTTTTACGCACTAATAAGTAAAATATTTTTTCCTCAAAAAAGGTATAATAATTACTTATGAATTATTTCTTTTCTTCAATAGGCTTTCATTAGTAATTATTATTAACTATGGAAGCAACAGTAAATGTAAGAATCCAGTTAGATGAAATCGAATTTCTAGTTTACTCAGAATTCTCAGAGAAGTATCAATTGGAAATTAATCTTTTCGTGCAAGTGTTGAAAGAAATGAATTATGAGAACCTGAATTTCGTTTCGTATTGTATTTTAAAATCATCTTTTTATAATTTATTTATTATAATAGTTAGTCGATAACAAAAAATTATTATTTAATAATTTTTCAATTTTTAATTAAAACAAGGAAAAAATATAATCATCATTTTTTTATTTTGAAAAAATCTTTTGTTAAAGGTTCTTAATTACAAATAAATTCTTACCTTTGAGTAAGATACTAAAAATGCATGCATAGTTTAAAATAAAGTATTGTCAGATCAACGAAATTAGTTTATACCGGCCCACGACTTCGTCCGCGTGTCGTTTGTAATTTTCCTTAAGTTTAAATTTAGAAAAATGTGTTTTTAAATATTTATTGGTGCTTATAAACAGTGTTTAACATTTCCATCTATAAAACTAAAATGTGCTCGCAACTGTTTTAGTACCACAATTGGGTGACTTTACATTTGTTTCTGTAATTTTATTTTTTTTTTTTCGAAATAACTTACTTTTACGAAACGAAAATTATTCCATGTTTGAACCAAGGTTCAAAGATTTTATTCAAGTCCATCCAGCAGTTTTTACTTGATGCGAACACAGACCGACGGACAGATAGATAGACAGACAAAAATTCCAAAAATAGGTATTTTGTAATTCATTTTGATTACTATTTTCACCAACACAAAAATTTAAAAAAAATAGTTCAAGTACAGAAATTACTTCGTTACTTTTTTATTATATGTAGAAATTTTCATTTTTATTTTATCATGCGGTCCATTTTTCGAAAAAAAAATGAATTGGGATACTTGAAGAAAATTGATAACATAGACAGAATAACAAAGAAAAGATTTCAACTACTTTAATTTTATTCAAGCAGGAAAAAAGTTTGAGAATTACGTTAAACGCTTCCTTTTCAGCTCCAAAAATCAAGCCTCCTTTTAGTGATCAGATAAATATCTCAACCGCATTAATTAACAGACATGCAATTGCAAAAATTGAAGAAAAAAGTGCCGTTAAATATTGTATGCAAGAAGATATTGAATTACAATTGTTTAAAAAGCATATGATATACGATATTCTTGTGAGATGACATGTAAATGACGTACTTGGCTTCTTAGTTACGTATAGAAATTGAATTTGAATGAAACAGTGTGTTTTGCCGTAGGGCCAGCCAGTTTTAATTATTGTAAATAGCTATCGTGATCTATAGCTACATTATTTGATTATTTGTTGTTTTAAATTGCGTTTAGAGCCTTGCAGAGAACCTGCTTAGTTTCAGCAGTTACGCCAAACTCATCACCTTTTCATTATGCATACGGCCGCTAAAGGTTTATAAAGAGACAACTCAAACCATTAAGACCTCATGAAATGAAATTTTTTTTAGGCTACTTGAAGTCACTTTATACTTGAAGTTATTTCATATAAAAAAATCTCTTAAAACATACTTTTTTTTTTTGCTACTTAAAGTACGGTAATTTCCAGAAAAATGTCGACAAAACATTTCAAAGGTATGACCGACTTAAAATGGAAACTTGAGTGGTTTAAAATGTATCATCGATTATTTTAGTATTTAACTTTAGTGGGACACAATTAATTTAAAATACTATATTATTTCAGATGTAAAATAAAAGAAGCACTTTGAAACAGTAATTATAATAAAACTGGTAGTACAATTTATAAATTATTTTATTAAAACAATACATGCATTTTATCATATTTTTGCTGAATATTTTTTTAATTAAAAACCCTGGTTACAAGTTTTAATTAAATGCTTTTTACAAGAATACTCTTCTTTAAATGATGCATTTTCTCAATAATTAAAAACGTTGTCAATTAAATGCATTTAAAGAAAAAACATAAAATCTCTTTGATAATATTACCTTTGTAACACGTTCAAAGCAGAGTCCTCAATTCATTTTCAATTTAAATAAAATAAAAAAATATATATATAGAGAACTTTAGTAAAAGTATAATTCGTATTTTATTTCCATCTATAAAATTCTTTTTATTTTTCATTTTCTTAAATTGGCTTTAATTTAGAGCATTTGCCAGACCAATGAAGCGTTAAGTACAATCATAAATTTTATGTTTACAGTATAAAAAAAAAAATACATACAGGGAAACATTGTATTTTTTTCATTATTCTTTGCAGTTTCGCCTCATATACTTATATTCGTATATATGTATAATATAGATGTTGGTGTATATAGGTATACTGGCATATAAAAACACATATCTAAAGAGTAAAGTCTATAAACTTATGGTAAATTTATACTTAGGCATTTAGCCAACGGAACATTAAAGAAACCTATTAGTTGTGGAGAAGAAGGAAAACGAAATAAAAATATTTACAAAATTATATAATTCAACTATATATACCAGTGGATATGTGTAAGCATTTGTGTTAGAGTTAAACCATTGTTAAGTAGAATATATGTTCGTATTAAAAAGAAATATATGAAAAGTATTGTATTCAACACTATGGGGCAATAAGAATATCCAAAGTAATATATTTTAACTGAAGTGTGGGATATATGTATGTTTTTTGTAGTAAATATATATATATATATAAACAGATTTTACAACGTTTTGAAAAAATAAATATGTAAATCTGATTCTTAAGCTAAAGATAATAAAAAATTAGATTAAAAAATTCATTCTATAAAGTCCTTAACTTAAGTAAAGTTGATAATAAAATCTGAATAAAATTATTATAATTTAAAAATATATTGCGTTAAGAAGAGATAAAAAAGATCTTGGTGCTAAGACCTTGTTAGACAGTTTATCGATTAACACATCTACATTTTTAGAATATAAAACTATTTTTTTTTTAATTTTATTTATAATTTCACTATCCAAAAAAAATTTTTTTCAAATGATAGGTTAAGTTTTAAAGAAAACAAGAAAAAATAGAGCCAGCAAAATTAAATGCAGTTTCTGTAGATCCATAACATTTATTAGAATTCTTGATTAAAGAGAAGTGAAAAACTCATTCATATAATCACTTACGTAATCGTAATGTGTATTTGGTTTTGATTAAAAAAATTAAATTTAAAAAATTTAAAAATTTTAGCACTTAGCTCGACAGACTGCAAAATTTCACATCGTATAATAAATTTGTATAGCTTTTGCTTCAGGGAAGTTAGGTAAACTGAATTGACCTTTTACGGTTTTACGAACAAAGATTTTTTTATTATTTCTTTCAGCTATTTATATTAGATTTTGGAATTATTTTATTTTAAATTGTAATGATAAACAAGTTCATTCGAATTTAGAAAAGTATATCTTCTTTCACTTTTTTGTAAAAAAAAAAATTTTTAAAAGGTTTTTAAGAATGATATGAGTAAAAACCTTTTTGTTTTGTTTCCTTGTTTTTCAATAATTGAAGAGCTTAACCATACTGCAAGTAGATTAATAACATATTTAAAAGGTATTGTATAAAAAGTACTAATGATTTCAAATTAAACTGGGGCTAATAGTGGATTAACCAACCAATACGGTAGAAGATTAATTTCCGATTCTGTATTAGCAGCAGAAATAACTGGAATAGTATTTGCATACCGAATCAAGGTAATTATTGAAGTAATAACAAGTGGTACAGAATCCATTTTTCGGAGTTTGCAGAATATCGGTAAGGCACTACAAAGCTTTAAGTTACTTTATTACAGTTGAATTCTAGAAGACCTACAAAAAAATTTATTTTATATATATAACCTTGGCTTATCCTAACCTCGACACTAAAAATTAAAAATAAATTTTTTTGGAAATTACCAAAAAAAAGGAAGAAAACTCATAGGAACGTTTCGGGGTTGGGATTGGAGGTATACCTCCTCCTGCTCGTAAAAACCAAAAAATTTAATTTTAATGGTATTATTTTATTTCTTTTTATACTTACATTAGTTTTATAATAATATTTTATGTCACCGCCCATAACAAAGGGCGGGGCGAATATGTTATTTAAAGGTGTCGTTGGTCCAAATTAAGGTTTTTGATTTTTCGCTCAAACTTCAGAGGTTAACTTTTTTCTTCTTGGTCTAATTTTTTTTTTACTTCACCCTTTAACAGCATATGACCATAAGAGATATTTCCGCTAATTTTCACTAAGTTATTTCAGGTCAGTAACTTTTTATAGTCAATATAAATATAAAAAAAGTAATGTCCGGTTAGATCGCCAAAATACTCCCATGTGCGTCGGTTATCAATGAAAGAAATTATTAGTTTCTTTTCGATTTCCTACTTCTTCTCTCACTAGATACAATATCTTTATTGATATTAGAATTATCATTACCACAATCGAGAAATTACACCTTTCGCTTAGTTAGTACAAAGTGTTTTCTAGATCTTCACTTTGTGGCAATTTGAATATTAGAGCCCACGATAAAATTTTTCATGACACAAAAGCAATCGAAAAGAGCAAAATGGCACTACTTAAGTTTTGAGCTTTTTCAAATACATTTCCCTGTTCATAGATTGCTGCAAAGTTTCATATATTCATAAGCTTATTTCAAATAACACACAAGAAAAAATTATAATAACGAATATTAAATTTAAAGCGAATAATGACAACAAATTTAAGCCGATAATCCCTAAAATTTATTATGGAAATGCAAAAGCGACACAAACACAAGTACTTTTAGGTAAACAGAAACAAAATTGATTGAAAAAGTACAATCACACATTTTTTATATTTTTAATAAAATTATTGATATTAGTAAACTAGAAGTCACAAATCAGATTATAATGAAATCAATTTTTAATTTAAGTTTAGGAAAATCCGCAACTGCTGTTCTGTTGACACCACTTCAGAATGACTTGAATACGGTTAATTCAAATATTTTTACTTTAAATATGCAAGCAATACAAAGTTTGGTAGAAATGGGATAGAGAAATCGAGAGTTTGCCTGTGGAAATCTTTCTTAAGTATTAAAAAAAAATTGTATGCATAGAAGAAGAGAAACTTTTAAAAAAGAGTAAACAATTTTTATTTTGCAATTTCAAATTAAATTTTTAACAAACAAAAATATTTTGTATGTATTTAAGAGATATTTTATCAACTTGGTATAATTGATTTACAAAAAGAAAAAAAAACATTCCAATTTTGATTTGACATTTTTAAAACTATTTCTAAAAATTCATATTCATAATTCAAGTGAAAAGTGTCTCTAGGCAAATAAACGTACAAATAGCTACGTAACTAACTAAAAAAAATAATTTTATTATATGCAAGAATTGTCATTTTAAGATAAGTACAAGATAAAAAATCGCACAAAGAAAGAAATGGTAAAGTAAAATCTAAAAAATTGAAAAAATTAAAAAGTAGATAGTACAATTGTTTATCAAGACAACATATTCAAGAAAATTTTATTTCTTTATTAATTCGTAATCTATGAGTTGTTAATTTTAAAAGTGGCATAAGTCACTTAAAAAAATAAATATTAAGAGCTGCTGCGGTTGTTAAACGAAGTTTTTTTTGAGGAAAAAAGAAGAATTTCGAGATTTAACCTCAATACTTCTTAAACCTTTGAAACATAATTTCTTAAATATGTGCATTAACTTAAAAGCAAAGAAACTTATGCTACTTTCAATATAAACCGCTCATATTTTTACTAGAACTTTGTGACTCAATCGATGTTAATAATTCAAAGTATGGATATGTTATTTATTTAAAGCCAGTTATGATGTATTGAAAAAAAATTGCAGTTTTATTATTGTATGTTAAAATACTTTTATAAACAAATTAATTAATTTCATTCCTCAACGTCATCATTACTCTTGCCGCCACGTAAATTCAGACAGATCTAGGCCACAAGTTAAGTGAAAACTTAATCATCTGAAAGCAAATATTTGATTGATTTTAGCTTGCTTATTTCTGTTTAGACATCAACCTGACTATAAAGACTTAAAAGGAAATTTTCTTAAAAACTTAACCTGCTTTTCACATACAGATAAACAGTAAACAAACTTGAAAGAATTGAACATGCTACATAAGTTCAAAGGAGTCTTTTACTTTTTATGTTCAAAATGCTTTTACTTATTTCTCTATTAATATTACGCATATATTTTTTGATTATAAAACCATAAAATTCTTTAGTTGTTTCAATTTTTGTAAAACAAAACTTTTGCAGTTAAAAATGTTTTGTAAAACTGCATAAATTTAATTTTATTAAAAAATTGGTATTATGTGTAAACTACCCCTGTTAGTTTAAAATTTTAGTACTCAAAACTTTTTTGTCTTCCAGTTTTTCTTTTAGTGTTCTTTACAAGATTACTCAAACAGTATAACGTGTATTTATTAAATCGATTAAAATATTTTTTTCTTAGTTAAATTTTAACACAGATGGGTGAACAAAAACAAAATGGTCTTAAAAAGGAAAATTCATTTAATACATAAAGATAACATAAGAAAAAATAACTTCAATTATATTCTTTATATTAGATCTGACATTTATAAACCTTTGTGGTACTTGGTTATCAATATTAAATTCAAAATTAACATAAATTTAAAATATTGTTTAAAACTTTTAATTTTTTTTTTTAATATACAGAAATGTGTAATAACCAATTTTGAGAACTGTACCAATTAGTTAAATTATGTTTTATTTTTAAAGCTTGATTATGACTATTAAGAACGTTTTAAAGAAGACAGGAAATTGTAACGATTTCAGACAAATTTTACTAAAACGTAAAAATTTTTAGTTACCAAGCATCATTTTCAGCAGTTTGTACTTTTGTAAAGTCTTGTAGAGAATTTTTTGGAATTTCGAAAAAGAGTATATGATAAGCCTGGCCTTAGAAGACTTAAAGGTCCTATATATTCAAGGTCCAATTTAATTGCAAGATAAACTTGGAGAATTATTAAAAAAGACTAAACAACAAGCTCTAGTAAGATAAATGCGAACAATGCACAAACTGGATCAATTTAAAATCAGTTTTTCTCTTGCTTGACAGAGATAATAATAAAGTGTTTCAATTGTATTTTAACAGAAAAAAATTATATCTTATGACAACTCCAAGCAGTAACACTATGTGTCTGGTGATTCCATTAAAGGCCTCGGTGCAGACAATGGTCTTTTTAGTGCTATATTCAGCTATGTCCATTTTTATATACCATTTACCATAATTGTCATTCTTGTATAGTGAAGTAACTCTTAACAAAAAAAAACAAAAAAAAATATTGGGGTTACAAAGAATTAAAAAAAAAAATAAAGCTCTATATATGATTTTACACAAAAATGTCGTTGGTTCTTAATGGGTTAAGCATTTTTTTTTTAAAATTTAGAATTTCGTGAGAGATCTTTTTAAAAGCTTTTAAATGATATCCATATAGTTATCTTTAAAAATATTGTGCATAACTGTACTTTTCTATATAAAGTGAAAAGGCCAATAAGTCGAAAAATATAGGCGGGCCCTAAAATTTTCGTTTGATGTTTTTTCTTATTTTTTTATTCCCCATCGTCTAAATATTTGTTCCTTGGATTGAAATTACTTCACTAAACACGATTTCTCCCAAATTATATGAAAAAATTATAGGCAGGCGTAGTGTTTTGATCAACATTTTCGAAACTATTTTTGTTTAATTTGCGTATTTAAACTTTCTCTAGCTCATCTAATGCTATTGCAAGGTTAATTTCAATAAGAGCACAGACGGAAAGACGAAAATCGCTCAATCGATTTCGCTATGTATAAGAACTCAGAACATGCTTTTACCTCGAACAGTACCAATTTTAGTGATCATGGATAATTAAGAAAGGTACTAGAAGCTCTCTGTATTTTGGGTATAAATATATAGAATATTCATAACCAAAATACATGGCGCGTAGAAGATTTTAATGTCAAGAATTTATATGAAAGTAGAATATTACAATATTGAACCACCCAACGGTGTGGCGAAATATTGAAAGAAAAAAATAATAAACAATATTTTTATTTTAAAACTGAACTAGTGCTTTTTTCATTATAAAATAAAATTAACTATATTAAACCCTTAATTATTTAGTTTGACTTAAACTTAAAGTAAGATTATGAAATATGTATTTTAAATAATTTAAGCTCTTAAATATTAGCACCACTTTTGTCACTTTTTCTTAATATAAATTATAAATTTGATAACCAATATACCTGAATTTAGAATCTGTACATATTTATAAACATATAGGAAATATCAACGAATTTATATGCGCCTCTATTGATTAATTCCTTACTTAGTCTTAACAAGTAAAATATTTTAAATTGCATGCAGGCAACTTAATACCGTGCGAGTGCACGAGTTTTTCTTGTTTAAGATTTGTAGCGAGCTTTAATATTCTAAAACAGCTGAAAAAGAATTAAAATTTTTTTTCTCTTATTCACTTTTTATTAATGTTCTGTTCGACATCTATTTTCATGTCTCTTCTTCATAGCCATCAACACAAGTGAAACCCTCATGTAGCATCCACATACACACACACAAACGTATCAAATATTTGTCACTTTCAGTTGTTGTAGCTCGCTTTTGCAATCGACATTTTTTCCGTTCTTTGTGTTTGTTTTCTCTTCAATTAAGGACTCCTGCAAGTACAATTATTTTTCGTTTGTTATATTTAGTTTGATTATGGTGGTGTTGAATCTTGATGCATCTACATACGTGTTTCAGTATATGCACATCTATTAGAAATAGTTTATCCAATATGAGAATTTTTCCATTTGTTTAGTTTTTGAAAAATTAATTTAATCATCATTTTATTTTATTGAAAAATATTGAAGCGATTTTACTTATACGTCTTATGGAAATCTTGGGAACAAGCCAAAATATAAGACCTGTGCTGCATTGAACATGTAAAAAAATATTTTTTATGAAATAATAAACTGTGAAAAATAACGATTTTAAAAAAGTTTCAGATTTGCTTTGAAGCTGTGTTCCTCTTTCAGGTCAAATTCTGATACAGAAAATTTGACTGCTAAGATTTTAATGTATTTTATTGATTTTTTAATATTTGCCGTAAGAAACTAGATAACTTGCTTTAACTTTAAAAACTAAAGATTACGAATATAGTTATTTGGTTAATAATGTTTTATTAGTTTTTTTATTTATAGGTAAACTGGCTTAAAAGGAATAAAGGATGAATTATTAATCTGAAATCTGTAAACATAACTTTCATTTGCAACGAATAAACTTAAATGCTCATATACATTAATTTTATTAAAAATAACAATTATTATTGAAACCAATAAACTATTTGTTATCCGCATTATTGATTAAGCAGCCTCTTTATTGATGCTCGATTTTGCAAAAGGTACATTTTCTTGTACTTTTGTTTAATTATATTACTGACGACGACATATGGCTTTTTTGATCCTGTCTTTTGTTCATCTCTCTGTCATTTCAAAAGTATTTGTTTTGTTTTTTAAAATTTCTAAAAAAAAAATTGTTTTTACTGGTTTAAACTCAAAGATACATGAATATAATCATTTAATTATATGGAAAATATTGCAAATGTAAAATTTATACTTCAAAAAGCCTAGAAGGTAATTTTCTTTTCTATTCCGTACTTAATGGAATTCTGTTTCCTGTACTGTCAAAAACTTAAAATTTAAATTCTATAAAAATGTATATTCCAATTATAATCTTTTAAGTTTTAAGAAACTAATAAACTAATTGGTAATTAAATAGGTATAATAAAATACTGAATCATTTCTTAACAGTAAATACCAAATAGCATATTCAAAGTTATGTTGAAACATTGTAAAAATATATTTAAAAAAAAACAAGCCAGAAGAAAGTTTCCCAGTATCTCCATGAATCGTAAAAACTTGATGATAGTAAGTAACATTGAGAAAGAACATAACGCAGACACCTTCTTAGAAAAGGTATTAAATATTTATTTTTTTTTTTATTTCAATAAAAGTTTAATACCTGTAAATTGCCATCACTTTGACTAAAATATAAGCAACTTGCGCAAAAAAAAATTAAAAACATTCGGTAATAAAACGCACTTTATAAAAAATATAAAAAATCAAGTAAGAAAAATATCTTTCTTAAGTAAAAGTAAAACATCAAAGTTTCTTAACAGGCAAACGTGGATGTAACTATGGGCAGTAACTTTTGTTGCTTGGTGGAAAATTTATTTCTTTAAACAGACATGAAGTAAAAATGGCTATAAATAAATTAACGCTTTTTCATTTCTTACAGTTTATGAGCTTTAGCAATGTTGTTTTTATAACTTTTTAAACACGTCAGACAACGAAAAGTAGAAAGACGTGTTGGAAAATATTTTAAATTAGAATTATTTTAGGATCGTATCGATAATCGATGGCTTATGGTTTATTTATTTATTTTGTTTTTTTTTTTTTTTTGGATTTGTGAGTTGCACTTTTTAACGCCATTTTGTCCAACTACTATTTTTGAAAAAAAAAAAAATTTAACAACACAAGCGAAGAATAACATAGGGAAAGAAAAAAGTAAGCAAAAAAAAAAACATAATACTTTAGCAAGAGAGTAGTAAATTGCTTAAATAGGGATATAGTTGCCACGAACAAAATTTATTAAAATTGTTTCTTCTGTTTAGGTCAAGGATAAATTATGTATTACATAAAAGAACTTTAAAAATATTAAAGACCAAGAAAAAGAAAAAGCAAATAATTTTTTTTTCTGAAAACGGTAAAATTCCTTAAAAATATTTTTTTTTAAATTATTTTAATTCATATATTATCTTCTTCTATGCGAATAAACTCCCAGCTATCGGATTTTAATGAATGTTTTTTAGGCAAAATTTTAAGGCTGTAAAACTTGAAACACCCAACTTTGGCCAGATGGTTGTTCAAATAACCAAATATA
The DNA here is from genome assembly GCA_937654795.1 of Cistogaster globosa. NCBI lineage: Eukaryota > Metazoa > Arthropoda > Insecta > Diptera > Tachinidae > Cistogaster > Cistogaster globosa. The sequence goes on along the minus strand of OW569404.1, from coordinate 115,174,432 downwards.
TATAGTTTCCGACTTTAGCTTTTTAACTTGCGTTTAAACAAAATACTTAAAAATAACAAAAGTGGTTTCAACCAGTCGAAACTTAACTAAAGCTTAATGAAATTAAAACTAAAAAATATATCTTATGTAAAATAAAACCTTCTTACACTTTGCCGAAATAATAGTGTGAAAATGAAACTGTGGCTCAGGCCCAAATGATGAAGTAGAAGGCAGAATAATGATTGTTTTAAAAAATTAATCCAGGAATTTAATAAAGGTAAAATACAATTTTTGAATTTAGTAAACAATAAAAATTAAAATTAAAACATCTAAATTCAGTCTTCGGTAAGTCTTTTCTTAAATTTTAAGTTTGGTACTTTTGTTTGTAGAAGATCTATAATTTTTTTCAGCACTTCAAATTGAATTATATAGTAATTTTTAACATTTTTTCATAGGCTTTCTTCCCACATAAATGTCTATACCAATGACACACAAACCAGTTATCCGACATTGAGTTTTCAAACATTTATGTTCTGCTTCCATATCCTACACGTACAACAAACAAGTTTGTTTGCTTTTAATTTGCATTTATTTATTTATTTAAATACCAAGTATTTTTTGAGGCACTACCACTTTGTGGTAAGCAGAAAGAAGTGTAAAAAAATAAATAAAAACTGCATACGTTGCTAAGCGTACACATAATAGGCAATTTCCTGAGTAACCAAAATAATTCTGTAGCTTCTAAAGGATGGTATTGAAACTTCTCAATACATAGCTGAGGTGTAAAAATTTATCAATGGCTTTAATTCTTCATAAAGCCAAAGCGCGCTATTTTAAATTATCGCTTCGCCGGCTCTATATGCAGAACAATTTCCAAATCTAAAGCTAAAATTTAACTGCCTCTCTTATAGCCCACAGTGGCTTAAAAACGATTTATTTTGTATTAAATAAAGTATCTTATAAACCACTGAAGAAATCTTAAAGGAATTGGCGCCCTAGGCAAAGTGAGGGCTTCTGCGTAGGCCACTAAAATTGGACACATCGGGCATATATATTTTTTTAAATGTTAATAAAAATTTGTTTTTAAATTTAGTTGGACTTTGAAAGTATCTATAAAAAATAAACGATCTTTTGTAGGTATTTTTCTTAATTTGGAAGAAAATTGGCTTTAATTTATTTTTTTGTAAGTTTGGCCGACATTAACTTGTGATTTTTAACGTTGTGCACTATTTAATAATTAAATTATTACTTTAAGACATTTGCTTCATTGTAAGAAAACCCAGAATAAACGAGTTAAAAATCCTGTTCTGATAGCACTTTTCGTTAAAAAGTTACAAGCCTCTGAATTAAGAAAATGTAAATAAAATTTTTTTTTTTTTAATTTACCACAAAAAGGTGGTAGAAATTTTGTTAATGTAATTTACTTCGGTGCTAGCAAATTATTTTAAATCAGAGCAAATGCGAATAAAAGAAAAATTAGGTCAAAAATTACAACGGATCTTACTCTAGCCCTGTCCAAAAAAATCCACTATTGCAGCAAAATTTTAAATTTTTTGTAAAAATCATGGGATGCAAAGCACCGAATAAAGAACGTAAACGGGCTATTAGTCCCCGATTGTTGGGTTCTTACTTCAAAAAGGATTTGACAGCTGCGTGAATCAAAAAGGCAAGGTAGCTTCTTTTGTAAAAAAAAAATTCATTGTTCCCAGAATTTATATTATAAAAATATAAAAAAATAAATTTATTTGATAGCCTTTGATTGAGAACATTGTCTACATAATTTCAAAATTTTTTAAGAATATTTCGATGTGTTTTGATTTCCTGTCAATTTTAATTATGTATTTTACTTTTCAAAAAATACCTTAAGGTGATTTTTTCAGTTTTTAAGATAAACGTTAATTAAAAAACTGAGCGCACTGATTGATTATGAACTATTTTTTTTAATTTTTTTTTATTTCTTAAATTGTTTGGTTAAGTAGATTTTGTTTATAATGTAAACTACCTAACATAGATGAATGCAACGATTGTTGATGATGGTTCATATCGATCCAGAAAATGCTGCATTCGATTCTGCTAGGGTTTGCTTATTTCTATTATTAACACAAATATTTGTTAAAAATATTTCTTTCTCAGAAAATTTTAGGTTAAAAAAAAACGAATAAAAATTCTTCATTGGGTTATAATCCGAAAATAGTTTAATAAAAAAAATTTTTCACAAAATTATTTCTAAACGTTTGCAAGTCAACGGTATTTATTTAATATTTTGGGTCGCTTACTTCTTTTCTAAGAAATAGTCGAAACAGAAGAGGTATTAACAAGATTATTTAGTGTACGAATTTCAATATCGGCATAAACTTAATACTCATACATTCGAAATAAGTAAGTAAGAAACTTTTTTTGCCATGTGTTAATATATCGATCGATACTCTAATAAAGTAAAATGTTTGTCAATGTTTATTGCATGAATTTTTTCTTCCGTTATGGAAATCTAAAGCCTTTTTAACTTACCTACTTAAGTCACCTCTCACTATTCTGTCAAGTAAAATTTGTATAACTCATTACAAGTTTACAGAACTTAAGTTTGAAGAAGTTCTTATTATCCTTAAAGTGCAGTGTAATTGAGCTTAATTAATAAATTTGTTTTATAAAAGTTGAAAACAAAATACTACTCGTAAATTAGAACATTATCCACCTTTCCTATTCTAAGAAATATATTCAACTTAATTTATAATATAATCTCTTACTCTCTCTTTCTCTCTTAATCAGCATGAAAAATTATATAATTTAATATTTATGCAACAAAACTGAAAGCTAAAACCTTGAAATACTTTCGTATTGAAACCTTATTCTGCTAGTGAATTGGAGGGTAAAAGTATAAAAAATTATATTTAAAAAAACGAAAGCAAATAGTACGCAAAATAAAGTTATCTAAAATATAAAAAAGTTTGCTTTGAGGGCAGAAATCAACAACAACTTTAAATTATTCCATAAATGCTAAAGTGTTCATTTGAAATAGAGAAATGTGTTCAACTACATGGGGCAAAATACTTTAGATAAAAAATTGTAGGTATAAATGTATGTACGCCAAGAATGCCTTCAAGTTAATACCGACATTGATGGTTTTGTTGGAAATGTGTGGGTGCGATAAAAATTTAAGTTTGTTTCTGTTTTTTTTTTTTTTTGTGTTCAGTTTGTGGCATCATTTCTGTTTCTCGTATTACATGATTGGCATCATTTTATAGCCGTCATATTGGTTACAGCCGCACAAGTTTCTAAAAATATTTAACTATCAAATTTATTTTGAACTCATGTTTTTGAAGGGAATTATTGATTTCAAAAATTTAAAATTTTTTAGTTGTTTGGCATTTGAAAAATTGGACATTTTTTTGTTCTATGTTTGCGTAATAAAAGCAAATTTTAAATGTACCTAAAATATGAGTATTTTTCAATTTTTCTCTAATTTCTAAAAATAAATACTTTTAAAAATGCGTAGATAATATAATCATAAGATTTTCCATACGTATTCTAAAATCGTTTAAACATACCTGGTAGAAAATAATTCGATTAATGGTATTTTATAACAAATACGAAATAGATGAAAGAAAACAATTTTAGAACGTTACCCTATTATTTTTACAACAATATCCCTCCATCTGGCCATCTCTCTGGAGGGGTTGTTGATAGACTTTTGAAATTTTGATAGTAGTTATATTACTATATCCGCCATTTTTAAATTATTATGGGCACACACGTTAAATTTGCACAGTGTGTGTAAAACTATGTCCGCTATAGCAGCTAGTACAAAAAAATTAAAAATTCTTTTCACATTTAGCAGACACTTTAAGTTTATGTATCCTTACGTACGCAATAAGATTAATTAAAACCAAAACAAAAATATAAAGGGTGTTCCTATTGTTTTGAGAAATCCGAGTTTAGTTTTTAAGTATTTGTTCAGAAAATAGGTAAATATGAGCACTATGGGAACAAAAAGTTATATAATTGAAGAGTGTTCCCATAAAGGCCGGTTTTTGACTAGTTTGCTACAACAAATAAAAAAAAGGTAAAGTCAAAAATTGAATTGATAAAAATAAATAAATACTTATAAGGCATATATAAGCCGTTTATTATGAAATATTAAAGGAATTGTGGTTCAAACGTTTTAAAAGTATTTGGGCTAAGTCTCGTGAAGAGGTATCTCAGAATATTTATTTTTTCCCAATTAAAACTTCGGTCAACAAAAAACCGTAGCTGTTCTAAACATATAATTTTTTTTATTATTTTTATTATCATATATTTATTTATTTATTTTATTTTTTTTTTTTTTGTATTTGTATAAAGTTACTTATGCCGCTTTCAAGATAAACGCATCATGTAGTACTATCTTTTCCACCATATATAAAAAAATCTATTGACAGAAATTTAAAAATAAAAGGAAATAACATCTAAAAGTAAAATTTTTAAGAATTTTGCTTATACTTATAAATCAACAATTTATAGATGATATATATAATAATTCTCAAAAAAAAAAAACCGACAACAACGGTTTTAAAGTTTACCAAATATATCAAACTTCAATAACGTTTAGCCATCCCTTAATTTTCAAATCCAAATATACGAGTAATACCTGAAGTTATAGGATTTAGAAATGCAGTACTTTGATAATTTAACCTTCTGTATACAACTTTACAACAGATTCGCAATAGACGCACCCTATAATTTCCAATTCAAATTTTATACTTGCTTTTGTAGCGGAGCATTGCAGGTTCTCGTAAATTACAATCGCCTGTCTGTAAGAGTTCAGCAGTTTAGCTATGTAAATCAAATTACATAAAGTATTGAAACTCCCTTTAATTTTTAATTTAAATAATTTTTTCTTCTTATTATACCATAAAAAATTGTATACTTTTTGCTACAAGGGACTTATTAATATAAGTTCAGCTGTCTGTCTATAACAGTTGAAAAGATTGGCCACATACATCAAATTATATAATTATTGGAACATCCTTTGATATCCAAATCCAAATTTTATACTTGTTATAGCGGACCTGTCTGTCTACAATTGTTCAAAAATATGGCCATATACATTAACGTTAATAAACTATTAAGACACTCTTTAATTTATAATTTTTAATATTTTCAAATTTTATTACAACAGTGTAAATTATCGACATTCTGTCCAATTTTCAAGCATTTATCTAAAATGGTTTATTACGGTAAATTTACGTTACGTATGGGAACACTCTTTCCTTTTAAGATTTATTTTTGTATTACTTTTTGATATTGGGAGCTATAGTGGTAAACACTTTTTTAAATTTTAAAGTGGTGCACTTTACGGTTCATAATACAGGTAAAAAACGTGTATGTTGTATTAAATGGTTTTTACAACGGAACTAAATGCCAGCATAATCTTTCGAGTAATGGAAACATTTTCAAAAAAGTTCAGAAAAGACTGAGTGAAATGATAAACTTCTTCTTTTTTTTGAAGTCGGTTAAAATATACCCAACCCGTATTTCAACTTATTTTCTTTATATTATTGAAAACGTTTTGTGTTAAATATAATACAATTATTTTTTTATTAATTCTCTACAATATAGTTGGTTTCTTTCTTTAATAGAGGCAATTAATAAAAAATAATATTCAATTGTGACAAACTATAATTAATTATTTAATTAAAAAGAGAACATAACAAATTTATTGTTCTTTTAGCAATGTTTTTGAAGGCTAATAAATTAAGTATAAATGTAATAGTAGGATAGTCCAAAAAATTAATATCAACTTAATAGAACTACTTTGCACTCTTTTATGGATTTTATTTATACATAACAGTATTTTTATAATTAAAATATAAAGATCTATGTTATGCTTATTGCACTTAATATTGGAGAATATCGAAAATTGCGTTGAAATCCATGTAAAGCATTACAAAGAATGGTTTTCAATCTTCTTAATCTCAATCAAAAAGAGAAATTGAGCATCGATTTGGTATTAAGACAAGTATCTCAACAATAAAAAACACAGTCTCTAAAGACTTGAAATTCTAAATTCATCACAAAAAACACGATCTCATGTCATATACTGCCTAACAAATTTTTTATCTATTTTCTTTGTATACATTGTTGGCGATTATTTAAAATTATTTTTAATATTAGGTACTCATAGCTTGTATATGGTAGCAAAAGCAATATAGCATTAAGGAACTAAAATATACGTATGCTAAGAGTTTTGTGTTGTCCTTATATTGCACAATAATGTTTGTGTTCTGTACATAAAAAAATGTGTCCTGAAAAGCAAAGAATAATATTTCCAATATCTAAATTAAGAAAATGAGTTATATTAACTTCGATTTTTATTATTCTGTATTTAAAAAAAGATATGCGCACATTTAACCCACACATTATAAGGCTGTTTAATACATAGTAGCGAAGGATATGTTTGTTTATAGCAATATTTATTATGTAATTTAATTTTTCAAATCTTTCTTTGTAAATCTGCATACAAAAATTTTAAATCTTTAAAAATTTGCATTATTTCAAATTTTATATTTTAGAAATGATTTCAAGCAGCCATCTTATTATTTTCACTTTAATAGTTCTTTACAATAATTAACCATGTTGTTATTAAAAGCAATAAATAAAAAAAATAATCATTCATATTACATTATGTACATATTTATGTCAATATTCATACATAAATAATAATGTGTTTATTATTGCTGTATTTTTAACATAATGTTTAATGCATTTGTCGAGTGCTTGTTGTTTTATTTAGCTTTTGACACCTTTGCATGGTGCACAAATGTACAATAAAGAATAAAAAAATAAATACTCCCGCATATAATGTGGAAACACATTTATCATTCATTCAATGATTGGTTTATATACATTTACTTTCTGCCTCCGCAAATTTTTTTACCACATCATATTTAATTTACACCTTTTGTCAAGAACCATTAAAATAAATTTATTGTGTAAATAATAAATCAATTGTCTGACAGATAAACTGTCATTTCTATACAGTTATACGCTGAAACACAGTTTGCTTAAGTTGGCGAATATATTATACCTGGATATATTAAAATATTTTATTTGCTTAAATTATTAAAGCAAACCGTAGCAGTGCCCACGACTTCGCCCATGTATCATTTCTGATTTTCTTACAATTAAAAATTAGAACAACGTGTTTTTGAACAATTCTTGTAGAATTCTGTAAACAGTGTTAAAAAATTTTAATCTACAAAAATAAAATGTACTGACAACTATTCTAGATGAAAATTATTAGCTATGTTTTTTAATTCATTTTTGAAGGTTTCGACTGGCAGGAGGATTTTCAAGGAACATGTACTGATTCTTTAGTCTAAATAATAAAATAAGGCCTTGAGATAAAATAAAAAATAAAAAATTAAAATTAAACGTAGATCTAGCTAAAAGCTAAAAATTTGTCGAATAAAGACAAGCAATGTTTCGATTAGTACTGATGTACCTGTAAAAGCAACTGATATTGTAACATTGGTATTATTGTTATTTCTGGCTGTACTTCGGATATAAACCTGTTGTTTCGTCTCTGTGGTCCTTATAGGTAAAAAGCTATTAACTTTGTTTATGAACATTTTATTTATTTCCAGTGAACTGTTTTATTTAAATTTACTAAAAATTTCCAATTGTTTTCAGATTTGTTAATTTTATTTATATTTAGGAAATTTACAAAAAGCTTAACTTCTGCAAGTGATAAAATAAAATTAATAAACGTAGTTTAAAAAGAATACAGATTTTATGTTTTCGAACAGATTTAGTTTAGTTTAGACCTTGCAGATAACGAAATATCTAAATTTCAAACATCTCCTAAAGTTATTATTTATGCTAAATTAAATCGCGAGATTTACCTCTTCATACTTTCTTCTCCATTAGTTTTTTTTTTCAAAATTTACATAAAATATTCTACCTTTTTCATAAAAATCTGTGTTCAAAATTTCATTAAAATTGGTGCAGCCGTAACGGCCTTTATTGGCCTTCTTCTCTTTATTTTCATTTTTATTGGATTTTATATATAAGGTTTTCTCTGTGTTTCCAATATCATTAAAATCGATTTGCCAAGATTTTTCTAAAATCGCCTTTTTATCTCTATTCGTCTTCCATTTGAATACATAATACTGCACAAACATACTTACAAATTATTATTTGTATTAATATTTTGATTTTTTCAAAAATAATTTTTAAAAGAATTAAATTAAATAAAGATTATAATTCCTGATTTCTTCATTAAACTTTCAATTGCTTAGCAAAACACATATCTTAGATTAGAAAGCCTTCTTACTTTCGTCTGTTTCTTTGTCGAAAAAGAAATTCAACATTTTATTTCTGTTATATATTAAAAAACTTGTTAAAAAAAACCTCACGTGCATTAAGCCATTTTTTAGCAATAAGAGATCCATTTATTATTATCACATTCATTACTTTGACCAAAAAATAGCAGCTTAACCGCAGATAAATGTTTAACTCATTTTGTGCTAAGGTTGGTTGCCCAAACATTTTTAAACCAACAGACGAAAAGGAACAATATCCAAACTTGTACGCAGAAGACATGTTATCACATTTAATGTTCTAAAATTTTATGGCTATTAGAAGCGGTTTAAACTTTTATCTGCATATAATTTAAGTTATACAAATAAAATGAATTTTTATTATTATTTCCAATTTTACTGTTTTTCTAAAAATTTAAAAAAAGGATGAGGGTAAATACACATACAACTTATACCTCGTGTATGTTACATATAACTTATCTTTTATATTTCTAATATACGCGTCTACATAGAAACGGGTATTCATTTGTAGTATGATTGTGCCAGTCAGATTCAAATTGTTATACAATTATTCACGCAAAACAGGCGCCTGTGTTTGTTAGAAGATGTCTGGATAATGGATAACTGTTTTATGGTTTTTTTCTTTTTTTATGACTGCTTTATTTTTTTTTTTTTTTCATTTTTCTATTCTGTTGTGGTTAACCGCTCTTTAACAATTTAAAGTTATATGTGCTGGTGTTTTAAAGATATTTCCTTTTTTAATTTTCTAAACCCTTTTTAAATAGATGAAATTTATTTACGTTAAACTTTTTTTTAGATGTTACGTTATTTCCAGGAAAATTTATTTGTTAAATCTGATTTATTGCCATTTTAAAACCAAATGTTTTTGTTAATTAAAAGGGTTGAAAGAGATCCGAAACTAATGGTCAAGAAATTTAAGTTCCTTAAAATGTTTACATACCTAATTGTTATGTTACACAAAGTCATTAATTAGTTTTTAGTAATTCTTTATTAATACTGTTTTAACTTTCAAAGCGTCCAAGGCATGTATGCATTTTTAAGTAAGAAATGTTTTAAATTTGAAATGTCCATAACATCAGACTTTGGTAATAAAACATTAGTCCTATTTTTCTGTTTAAGAAAATTATTAATTTATCCCCATATTGGCAAATTATTCTAACTCTATTATTATTCTAATTTTTGTACAATTCTTGGCGAACATTTCTATTGTTTTTTAACTATTTAATTAATTTTTAAATTTCTTATTTTGTTTACTACATTCACATAGGAATAAGAATCTAGCTTTCCGGTAAAATTTTCCACTTTCAAAAGTTTAATGCTGCGGTTTCAAGACATTTTTAGCGAATAACTAGAACTTTGTATACATGTGATATTTGAGGTAAATAGCGTTGCCGCTGATTTTGTTTTTTGGAAAACTACCAAATTCTTTAAAATCCCTAAGCCTTATGCCAAAAAGTAATTAATGCGAATTTAAAAGGCTAGTTTAGTCAACCTTCTCAAATCAAAAACAAAATTATACGGGGTAATAGAGAATTAAAAAGTAATATAAAAGGTTAAATAAAAAAATTTGCGATCGCCTTATTTTCCAATAACTTGGAAAATAAGGCGATCGCCACTGAACTTTTTAGATAAAAGCATTCAATAGACATAGTAATTGATTTGTTTACTCTTTTTACTTTACTATACACAGTGTATGCAAAGTATAATAATCTTATAAAATGTATATGCGTTTTCTACAAATTTTTACGTTTGATATGATATGATGCCTGTGGGTTGGTCGTTACATATGCCACTATTTTTGTGAACACTCTTTAGGTCATACTGTTTGTCATATCAAAATGAAATTCAGTACGCTTATGAAGATGAAAATTTTTTTATTGGAAAAAGGAAGGTATAGGTTACTTGGCACGTTAAACGGTAATCTCTATTTCTCGATTCGAATATACTATAAGCTTTTATTCCTTATATAATATATCCATGAAAATATCTCTTTCTAAAAGGTATTGTTAAGTTGAATGTCGACCACCCCGAATATATCTTTTAATCTATCTGGCATCATTTGCAAAAGCCTTCCTTATTTAAAACCTATCTAAAAACTCTGGATCTTTTTACTTAACTAATGTTTGCAAATTATTTTTTTTTTACTAATATGCTTTTCTTGATATTTTTTTTTTTTTTTTTTTTTTTGCTAAAATTAAAAAATATTTTTTTTTTTTTCATTATTGTGCTGAACGTAATATTAATAGATTAATACCACTAACAACACATTCTTCCAAAGCCATGATATAAAAAAAATAACAAAAACAAACTTAAATTCTTTTTACCTTCCAAACATTTTAAGGACCCTTATGTACTCACCCCTCTATATCTCTTTCTTATTTTGCAAAAGGTTAGTGCGTTCTAAATTAAAGCAAAGAACAAGAGTGAGAATATGTCAGAATGTACAAAGTCTTTTGTGTTGTTTTATGTTGTGCTATGTTAAAATTTGGTAACAACTTTTCACATGAAGTACTTTTTGGAATTTCTTTTATGGACAAATATTTAAAAGATACATCATTTTATGTAAGAAATAACACGTATTTACACAAATAGTTTGCAAACAAAAATTGACTTACTGCCTTAATTAAAGTTTAGGAAAAGGCAAATTAAAAAAAAAAAAAATTGTAAATATTTTATTGAAAGCAATTTTGTTCATACCCAAATAATATAAGAAACATATTTACACAACAATATTTGTAATTAAAAATAGAAAAACCTTAAACAAGTTAAGCGTGAATACTTTTTCTTTTTGTGATGCAAAAATTTCAAAAATGTTAAGCTGAGAAGCCTCAATGTCTTTAAGATACATAAAAAGGAATACATTGGTATATAAAATAACTCTACACGACAAGTGAGACTTTCATCAAACCCACACTAATAGAGGAAGATAGACACGTACAATAATTAGAAACATTTTTTTATGTAAATTCATAACTTTAAGAAACTGCCTAATAAATATGCTATCTGCAAAGTAATATATTTCATATTTAATAGCTTTTGATAATGAATATTTTAATAGAATATTCAGCAAAAATTGTTATTAAAAATGTTTTGAGAATTCGAACAAAGTTAGCGTAAAGTAACTAAAACAAAACGGGGATAAATTATTTTTTATTTATTTTATTTATTTATTCACTTTATTCTGTAATATAGACCCAAACACGGCCACAATAATAATATTACATAGGAATTAAACCTGAGATAAAATCCATATTTATGCAATATTCAGATAAGTTCAAATTACAATTTCATATTCTTTTTTCTATTTTAGTACATTTTTAAAGCAAATTACGTTGTTTTATTTTGAAATATATATGTGTATAAACTAGTCCAATTAGCGGCAACCCTAAATTAAATTAAAAAGATAAGCAAATAAAAGATACATTTACAGAAGTTTCAAACGAAAAACATTGTTAGACTGGGAAAAAGTACGTAAATAATGGAGTAAAACATTCCATCATCTCGCAATGCGAACTAAAAAGATTTTCAAAAAATATATTATAAATATAAATAGAAATAAAATATTATAAATAGCACTTCGGGATTTAAATGCAACATGGAAACATAATAAATATTGCGCATTTGAAAACAATTAAAGATGGTTTTTTATAATTTGTTTTTTCCCACAACAAATATTAGAATTGTATCTAAAGCTTCACCTTAATTATTTTAAAAAATATTGATTGGTTAAAATTTGTAAATGTATTAAAGATATCTTACACAGATAGAATTGAAAACACACACATATTTATGTTGAAATGTAACAGATATAAAATAAAAATTTTAAGCAACAATAGCAACTACCCCCAAAAACAAAAGCAGTATCAATATTTTAATGACGCATGTTAACTCTCTTCTGCTTTATTTCGAAAACAAAATATTTATGAAGATAAGATTTTCTTACTAAGGTTTGCAAGTTTGTTGAAGAAATGAAAAATATTACTCAAGGAAAAAAAATATATATATATATATATATATATATATATATAAATTAGAACTTTTATAAAATTTTTAACTGTAGACAAGAAGAGAGTATTATGTTGTTGAACTTGATTAAAGTAATATTTTTGAGTAAATATTAGGAATATTACAGATTTATTAAATAAATAATTAATTATTTAAAAAATATATTTCTTTAAAGCTTTTAATGAATGATTGTAGCATTTGAAAATTGGCAAGATTTAAGTTGAGTAATGTTAATATTTTAAGCCAATTTTTACTTCTAATGCTTTCATAAATTTTCTTAATGGTGCCTGAAAAGTAAAAGAATCATTAATGCATATACTAAATACACAAAGATATTTGTTTGTAGGTGTGTTTAATTAGGGGAAAGCTATAGCTGCCTTCAACAGTGGACCTATTTTCTTTTAATTTTCATTGATTGTTATCACTTATTGGATTGGTATAATAAGGTACACATTAGTTTTTCTTTTTTTATGTGGGGGTGGCGTTTCCTATACAAGATAAGAATTTATCATCATAAGAAAAAATGATATTTCGATAACTACAATAAATAAAGTTACGAAATATTTAAGTTATTATAGTCCGGTGGAATACAGACTAGTGAATTAGTGCCTCGCGTACAAAGTGAAAAATTATTAATTTACCTAAAGAACTCTAAAAGGAAGTGCTGAAATTCTAATTATAGTCAATAACATATTAAAAACTGGCTGGATTAGAAGAGTAGATGTAATACGATTGCTCCTATGGGGGAAGCGAGGCGCACAGGGTACAGCTAGTGTAAGTATAGTGCAACGCACATAAAACAAAGTTTCATATGGTACTTAAAAATAATATCTCAAATTTGTAAATTCGCCTTAATTGCTGATTCCGTAAAAAGTTTAAAAATTCATAACAAGTTTGGGTAAATCTAAATTATTTTAAAATTATTTAATTGCTTTTTCTTTACTTCTCTCTTGAGATTTGTTTTGAAATATTGAACAGGAGACTATTATTAAGCGAAACCGTAAGGGTATTTTCAGTCAAAAGTTAAAACTAACAGATATTTTTGTCTATGCATGAATGAACTAACAACAGCTTGCCTTTTTTGCAATTGCAAAATTTTATTCTCAATGATAAATACCCGTTTTTTCGTAATGTAAATATTGTTGTTGTAAATATTATTTGTATCGACAAATAATAATCCGACAATAGAAGTTTCATAAATCCTAATAAAGTTAGATGCGGTTATACTCTAATTAAATTTAACACGATCTTGGAACTTTTATTTAAGAAGCAATATTTTAATATTATATCATTGAAATCCATTAGATTTAAGTATATGTATATGTATATGTATTTGACTCGTATCGAAAATTTTAAGTGTTTCAAGAAATTAACTTTCTCATAGTAATTTAAAATTTTTTAACTGTATTAAGCTTTGATTTAAACAAACGAGTTCGTTATGTTTTATGTAAATAGCTTTCAGAATTATTGAATTAATTAAATAATGCTGAAGTTAAACAAATTAATAAATTTCAAATTTTAACACAGCGTTTTCTAAAGTAATCTTAGTTGGTAAAACTATAAAAATAATTTAATTAAGGACCTAATAAATTATTTATTTATTTATTTATTTATTTATTACTTATGTTATTACAATACAACAAGAACAAGTCTTATATTAAAGTATTGCTTAGTTATTTGGCATATGTATAGATATTTAATTATTATCGTAAATTTAAACAATTATAATAATAATAATCATTAAAAAAAATAATAATAATAACTAAAAATTTAGTTTTATTTATAATTTATATAACAAAAAACAAATTAAAAAATTAAGACAAAAAGTGGTTTTTTAGAAGGTAAAATAATTATGTAAAGTGCCTAAATATGGCAGATTTGAAATGGCTCGCATTGCTAAGAGTTTGTATTTGAGATGGTAATTGGCTCCAAAGACAAATTGAATTAATGAAAAAGTGTTGCTTAGATATCGCTTTTGTATACTTAATGCTAATTATCTTTTTACCTCTATTCGACCTTGAGAATGTAATTTTATGAAAGAGGTATGGTGGTTGTCGATTATATATTATTTTATGCACGAAGATAAGTGTTCGGCACTTTAATAAATTATCAAAGGTGACATTATAAATTTTATTTGCATATCGTGAAATGCTTTCGTATCTTCTAATACCAAAAATATATCTTGCAATATTATTATATGTTACATTCAGCCTTCGTCTACATTCAGCATTACAACTAGCAAATAGCTCACAACCATACATTAGAGTTGGCAGTAAATATGTTTTGGCTAGTAGCATTCGGATTTGTGTCGGTGTAAAATGTTGCGACATCCTTAGATTTCTTAACGTAGAAAAAGTTTTTCCACAGTTGATTTTAATGTGATCTGACCAATTAAGTTCATTATTAAAAGTTACACCAAGATTTTTTGCAGTGTCTACATAAATTATAGCTATGTTATTAATTTGAATTGGCGGAAGATACGTTTTAAGGTGTCTTGATGGGTGGGTTTAGACTCAAGCCGTTTGCAGATGTCCATAGATAAATTTGATATAGATCTTGGTTAATTAATTGCACACAATTAGATGCGTCTGATACAGTACAACTTATGTACAGTTGTACGTCATCAGCATACATTTTGACAATGCTTTATTTGCAAAGGTAGATCATAAGCATATAAAGAGTATAACAGTGGCCCAAGTATCGATCCCTGGGGTACTCCTCTTGGCATCATACAACTTCTGGACACATTTTTTTTTTTTAGTATACGCTTTGACTTCTTTCATTTAGGTATGAGGATAAAAGTTTTTTTGTAAGTCAAATATATTTTTTTAATTTCCCCTAATTATCTTGTTGGCTGCTAAAGGTACACATTCTTGTGGAAGGGGTAGCTAACGTTTACAAAGAAGTTATAGGTATTAAAATCTAAACCAAAAATATATACATTTTTGTACTAATTTGTTTAAACTCTGCCGTTAAAAATTTATGGGCAAAGAATGTGTTAAAAAATTTTAGATGTATTAATTTTATTCTTATTTTTAATTGTTTATATTAAAAATGCAAGCGTTGTTAAAAAAAAATATGTATATGACAACGAAATATACGAAAATTGTTGTTTGCTTACGTAACATAATACATTTATTTTCTAATTTCCCTATTTTATTTTATGTCACGTTTAATTACTTAAAAACAATTTAAGACAATTCTATGTACAATTAAAACGTGGTTGTAATTTATGCCAACTAACAGCAACGAACAGGAATAAGGGACTTAAGTCTCCTTAATGCGAGTAGATTGCTTTCCTAAACATGGAGTATTCTTATTTCAGTTTTGTTGTCTTAGTGAAATAACTAACAAAAAAAAATTTTTATTGAAGCACACTGAACTCATATCATCTTACTTGCTACATAAAGGCTTAAGGTTATACATGAACTATACACAGTAGATTTTTCCGCCTGGATTTTTTCCATTTTGTTCCGCGATTCATCTATAATTAGACCATAATTACTATATTACGCTAGTGGGTGGAACATTTTAAACAGATTAAAGTATTAGGATAATTGTATAAATATTGAAGTCACATAAGCTAAGGCATAGTAGGCTGGTTCTCGTTTACAGATTTTATATTAATTTTTAAAAATCTATTCGATAGTTTTCATGTAATACAAAACAAAGTTTATACTACAATAAATTTTTCTTGGAGAATATAAAATATTATATAATTTTATATAAATCAGGTTCTAATGGAAAATTAATAAAAGAAACAAGTCACAAGTTTATAAAATTTATTATAGCAATCATTATGATAATGGAACTTCATATACTGTGATGCGAAATAAAAATATGAAAAATTCAAATAAAATTACATTCGGTCATAAGCCGGTAATAAAGAGTGCCAAAAATGCTTTAGGTTGATGTGGACTACAACTAATTAAATTGCCATAGATTAGAAAGAAGGATTCCTTGTATTTTTATCAATATTATAACCTTAAATAGATGATGCTAACAAAGTAAACATTTCTAGGATAGAAAATGTAGAGTATTGATGGCGAAGTAAACTCTGCATTATGTTTCGCTGCTGTCAAATTATTTTGTTTTCTTTAAAAATTAAAAATTAGTTTGTAAAAAAAATTGTTTTCATAATAAATTCAAGAATAAAACTTTAGATAAACTGAAGTCGAATTAAATTTATTCATTTGGTTATAAATCGTAATTAATTATTTAAGGTGGTTTAAAAGAAAAATTTTCTTTTAAAGTTAAATCAAAAAACTTGGGAATCCCATATATTTTAAATTGTATTATTTTACTACACCAGAGATCAGTATTAAAGTATACAAATGATAAGTAATTTTAAAAAGTGATAAAGATTGTTAATATTTTTTAAAAATGTTTAAGAATGATATGACTCTCATAAAAATCAAAACAAATATATAATTTAAACAACACATTGCCTACTTATCATTACAATTATTTTTTTGACGTACGGTCTTATTGGTCAAATATTTGATCAAAACAGCGTAACTACTATTTTTTCAAATGTTTATTCAATCTCTCCTGAAACGTGTCATAACAAATGTCGATTTAAAATTTAGTAAATTACTTGAATATTTCTAATAAAGTATTTAAGAAGGACAACATTTTTTTCACTAATTTTTTTGGATTAATCTGACAGTACCTTTAGTTATGGCAACGTTTTATGTTATACAAAAGAGGGTTATTAAAAATAAAGAAAAATTATTAAAATTTATTTATTATTAAAAGTTATTTTTTTTAATTATTACTTACAAAGAAACTTTAAGTCTAGTTTGTATCGAGTAATTTTAAATTAGAAAAAATGCTTATCCTAATAAAAAACGGATCAAATTTTAGTAACATTTATTTAGAGTATACAAAAAACTCATCGGTCTTTATAAAAAACTAAACTGAAGGCATGCCAAATAATTCTTCATTCTTACAGATAATCGAAATATCATGTGAAAATCCAAGCAAAGTTGGATTTAACTATCTGCAATTATATTATTTATTAAGATTTTTCCGTTGTTAATCTCATTAACAATGAAATTTTGTACAATGTAGCCTTTTTTAAACTTAAAGAGATTCTTTGAGTTTTTAATTGCTTTCTTGTTGTGTTAATTTAAATTTTTTTTAATACAAAATTTATTAGAAGGATCATGCTATAAGTAGGATTTTAAAATCGATACGACTTATATTAATATGGAAATCCTGTTTAATCCAAGCAATAATATCTAATAACGACCTTTAAACATCAACAAAGCTAACTTTAATTACCACAAAAATTAAAACACGAACACTAGACTGATTTTTGTACAACTTTGGAATACAATAAGATGAACCTTGATGTACTGTTTTTGGTCGTAATCCTCAAGAAAGACGAAAAAGAACCAGACCTGCTAATACCTGGGCAGCATAAGAAAGATATGTATAGAACTATAATTTCCTGAATAAAATATTGCCCCCACAACTTAAACAAATTTAAAATTTGTACTTTATTGCTAATTGTTTGGAAAACAAAAATTCTTTTGTTAAGTCTACTTATATTGGTTATAATAAAATGGAACCCGTAAACAGTCTGATTTAAATTGTAATAATTTATGGAAAACAAATATTAAGAGAATAATGACATTAGAACAATATAATATGCACTTGACCAATTTTGTTGTTTTTTATCAGGATTTTAATTACAATAAACACAAAATAAATGTTTAAAAACAAAATAAGACAAAACACATTTTTATTTACATTCCATGCTTTACATATTAAATAAAACATTATTTGTTTTGCTTATTTTGATATAAAAATATTTATTTTCGCACTTTTAATTTAAAAGTTCAGTTTCAGATACAAATTAAATATCATTGATTTAATAAAAATTTAAAAAAAATTAATAAGACATCAGAATTAGTTTTTTTATTAATTATTAATCAATTTTTTTTTTTTTTGTTTGTGTTAAATTGCAATAAGTGTGGTTATTTCTTATAAAGAAACTAAAGAAAAATAGTGGACGTCGAATAATAAACATTAAAACTCTAACAGAGAAATTATATTAATGATAAAAAATTTTGTCTTGTTTTTTTTATATCAATTTATTTCAATTATGTCAATTATTTCTGCATAATTTTTTTATCAAAACTTTTTACCCCAGTTTTGAGAAGAGAATCAATGGGCCATGCTGTTTATTTCAGTTGTTTTAAATAGAATTGATTGGATTTTACAAAAGGAATAAGTTTAATTTCTAAAATTTATAGTAACACAAACTTGAGAAGAAGATACTCCATATCTAATAACTGGCTTAACGTTTTGATTTAAGCTGTAACCCAAATAATAATAAAGCAAACATGAGAAGAAGTCTTCTCCATCTCTAATAACTGCCTTATTGTTTTTATTTAAGTTTTAACAATTTTCTATTAATCTTTGATTTATATGTGTTAGTTGTGTGCCTGGATGGATAATATTTGACGTCATACTTCTTTTACCACAGTTTTTTGTAGATGTTTAACACGTGTCGGTTAAATGATTAATAAATAATGGAAAAATATTTTATTAAAGTTTCTTATATGAAGGAATAAAATTATAAGATTTTTTTTAAATCTCTTAATTTTTATAATTATTTCAAAATCTTTAGCATATTGTAATTTCCAAAAATGCTAGAATGGCGTGATATATAAATAAAAGACATTTTTGATTGAATGATAACATGAACAAAATTCAATATTTATTCAATAAATTCTTGAGCGACAATCGACTATGCAAAGATTTGTTATGACATGACCCATTTAAAAATAAATATTTTTTCTTTATTTGTTTTTTATATTAAAATACTAAATATCCTTAAGAAATCAAATGTAAAATAATTTTTAAATTAAAGGTAAGGAACAATGGAATTACAGCTTTGTATTAATGTACTTATCAGGAATTATTCATGGAAAATACAGTTATGAATTTATACACATCCACTCTTGTAACACTCGTTTAACAACCGATATTAAACATTTCGATACATCGTTAATAAAAGCAATCGTCTTGTTGTCAAAAAAACAAGGCAACCAATTGAAAAATATTATAAAATATAATTCAGAAAATAATTCGTTAAATATCTGAGCTAATGACATTAATTATGCATTTTCACACAAAGGATAGAAAAATTCATAGCTGATAAACTATCCTTTTTTTCTAGAATTTCATAAATATTTTTAAATAATTTTAGATACATAATTATAAATAATAATATTCAGAAAAGTCATGAATAGTCATAGTACAATAACTGCGTTAATTATTAAACCTATGTATGTTAACGCTGGATTAAAATAAATTTACCTATTAAATTAATTAATAATGAATTAGTATTAAACATATATATTTCTTCAATTATACCTGTGTTTGTTGTTAAAATATTATTATTATTATTACTTTCATTGTTTTATTTTTCTTTGCTTTGCTTTTTAATTAATTAGTTCGTGGAAATTTTCCATACATTTTGTTTTTATAAACACCACTATGATTACAGATAATCAATACAAATAGAGTGAAACCGCAGTTTAAAGTAATAATGTTATTGCTTGAATTTTTATTATATTAATATTCTGCTTCCAGTTTTAATTAGTTGTAATTATTTTTAACAGGAAGATTCATATTAAATAATTATTTTTAAATTAGATATTTTTATGATCACAGAAGGCAGAAAAAAAAATTTACAATGTCAAATAGGTTTGAACTAAGCAGGAAGAATCTTACAAAAATTTTAAAGTTAAAGTGATCCCAGCAATGCATTTATCTTAACATTATGTTTATAAATTTTATTTCATTTAAACAACTAAGCCTTCTATGAACTTGAAAGAATGCTACTGTGTTATAAAATGACGTTATTATTACACAAGCATTAAACAAAAATAATTATTGCTTTTAACAACACCTGGCATTATTATTGTGTTATTATTTCGTTTATTAATATCTTTTAATACAAACAATTGTTCAGAACATTTATTTTTATATTCAACAATTAAATAAAATACTACTTCTACATTAAAACTTTAATCAGCTTAAATTAATGACAATATAATGGCTTAATTATAAATAAATTATATTTATACTGATTGGTTTTTTATATTAAAAAGGGAAAATGTATTTATAAAAAAATACCCTTCAATCAACTAAAAAAATTATGTATTTTATAAATTCACTAGTGCATTCAACATAAATTTTATAAATATATTCAATTATATTATACTCTAATGACACTGTTATAATCCCTTTGGTAAATCCTATTTTAGCTTAATTGACAAATAACATTAACAACAAGTAAGTAAATAGACCAGAAAGAGGGCTAAATCAAATAACAGCTGGCACATGGAAATAAAAAAGTAATTAATTTTAAAAGCGGAAAGAGATAGATAAATGTTAAATAAATACAGATTTCATAACGAAAAAAAATATAGTATAAAATTAATACACTGCACTGAATAACTATAAGTGCAGGTGGTTTTAGGTAAACACAATTTTAACACAATTTTTGAGAGTGTAGATTATAGTTCTTGTTAGTGTTTTTATATAAATCGTTGCTAACCAATTATAATAATAAATAATGACTTAAGTGGAGAAATAAATAGGTAAAAATACAATATTAAACAAAAATCCCATTTCTTTTAAATAATTGTATAAATATAAAATTTTACAACAAATATGTCTTATAAATAGATACCAAAAATGTTGATGAAGGTTGTAGCGAACCAGAAAAAATATTTTATTTTCCTATACTTAACTTTTACTACTCTTAATATAAACATTTGTTATTTGAAAACCTTTTATTTTAATCATATATGTTTTATGATATTGTTATCAAATAATTATTATTTAAAACTAGAAATTAAATGTATTTTTGCGCCTATCTATATTATGATTTCACTACAGCTCATACAGCTTATCAGTTAATTCTACCCGAAGTTTGTATATTTAATTCAAAGGTCTTATTTTTTATGCCAAATTGATTAAAAAATTGACATAAATCATCTAACACAAATTAATAGAGAGCTTTAGACGGCCAAAACTATAATGGAGACGAAAAGCACTTTGCACTGTTATACCATCCAGTTTGAACCAAATGTGATCCAGTCCCCGTTATTTCTAATTAAGAACGAGAAGTCGATCAGCAGACCATGCATCGCTCGCTATCCATAGTAGGGATGAGAGTTTTCACAAAACAAACAAAAAGTTGGTAACACCTCCAACATAAGCAACTCTACGTGTAATATTTACGGATTTCGTTTATCTTAGAAGCGATGATTTTTGTTATTTACACAGCCATATTTTGGACCTGTTTACTTCGCAAACATTCAAGCTTAATTCGTAATTACTACCGTTTGTGAAAATTATACAATTTTGCGATAGGAGATAAAAAGTGTTAATGTAATTTTTTAAAACTGTGTCAAAATTACCTTTTAGACCCTAACAAATACACACAAGACTTTACTTGAAGAAAGATAATGACAAGATTAATTTTTGGCAACAAAAGTTCTTGAAAACTTACAATATTCTTTAAAACCCAATTTTAGATGCAGCTTGTTTGGAATTCATTTTATGCTCCAATATAACAGAACGAGCATGATCAGCATGCTCATTTAATCCCCAGCAACAAATTTCAAAAGAGGTAATTGAGTGTTGAATTAAGCATTGTTGGTGGAAGTACTTCCCACCTAGATTACCAACCATGGCGAAATCATGTACCAGCTGGTGGCAGTGGCGAATTTCAGTCATTTTCTGCAACGGCGAAACTGAATAAATTCGTCATTGCTACCACCTAGTAAATTATTTTCGCATGTTACCAATCTAATGATTTTAACAAGCCATGAAACTTTTATAATCGATTATTTAGAACTAATAACAATGACTATTATAGGAAATATTAATAATCAGTAGTTCGAATTTTAAGGTATTCCTTTTTAAACTGAAAAAACTAATTCAATTTCTACTTCCTTTATTTGCGAACTAATATACTGTGTTTTGTCAGCGAGTAACAAAATTTGGCAATCACAGGAGTAAGTCATTATATGGCAAGTACTTTTTAAAGTAATGTCTAATTTTTTGCTGGGTCATTATTGTTTATACTTTCAAATACATTTTTAAAATTAAAAAAAAAAAATTAATAAAAATTTAAATTAGTCCAGACTTACACTCTGCAATTTTTTTAGGCATTTTTTTGCAATTTTCAACTTAATTTGCAATGATATGCGTTATTAAAAAATAAACATAAGCAATAGTAACATCCTCTCAAAATTCAAGCAATACCATATTGCTTACTCCTCTTGCTTTACCGACAACCAAAACTTTCATGCTTGTTTCATAAGAAATTGCCTATTAATACAGTAAAAGAATCAAACCAATATTTTAATGCATTTATAATTATACAACATAGTATACGCTCTCTTAAATATGTTAAATAAAAGAAAAAAATAAATAAAAACATCGGCAAAAAATTGATTTGTAGTTATTATTGTAACTTTCATAAACTGAAAGGGATTAACAAAAATTTTGTAATAACGTTGATGCCTCAAGCTTTTAATATATTTTAATTGCATGAATATTATTATAAATTTAATATGAGCAAAGAATATCTATTCACAATTTATAAAGTTGCTTAGTGATCAAGTATTATAAATATATTATTGAGCATATTGATAGACTTTGTTAGAATGTTGGATCCTAAACAGTGTATTTTTCACTTTTTTTAGTTAAATAAGATTTCAGTGTTACGGCTTGTATTATGCAAATAATTTTAAGAACTTGAAATCTTATTTCGATAATGTAATACAAAAGGCGAGAAGACCCAGAATTTTTTTCCGTTAGATATTTATTTGAACTGGTTTTTATGTTTAACATAACACTCCAAATTGAAAAAGTTTTTCACGAAATAAGTATCAAAAAAGAAAAAAAAATTTTCAAAAATGAAGACAAAACCAATCTGAAATCATACTGTATACAAAATGACTTCAATGCAGACACTTTAAAGCTGTACAATATATCTGTCATTTTGGAAAAAAAATTTAATATAAAAACCAGCTTCGCAAATGCTGGCTTTCCTATATGGTTAAAGAAATTTTCTCTCTAAACTCTAAAGCTCATCTGAAAAGCCGGTATTTGATGGGGCGCAATACCTTTCTTTTCTGATTCGGTGTCATGTTATAACGGCCACGGGCATTTTGTCGCACAAGAAAGTAACATAACGTCACGCTACGATGCGACATAAGGTTCGTGATTGTAGATTTTAACGTCCATTAATATTAAACTATTTTTTTAGATTCTTTGTAAGAGAAATTTGACATTATTATAAATTGACTTGCATAAAATCTTTGATAAGTGAAATCGATGTTGGTTATATCAAAAAGAAAATCTTCGCTCCCGGCCAAGTGCCAGCTATGCAGAAAATCTTAGGTAAGTTAAGCCATTGCTGGTTATACCATATAGAAGATAATCATTGCGTCCGGCTGATGACCGGCTATTCAGTAAATCTTTAGTACACGAAACCGTTTCCGTCCTTATGACACTTTCATAAATGACACTATATCCATGCTAAAACGTCGCAATGTACATGGACGAAATGTCACTTTTGAGTGCGATATAAAGTTAATTGACATTACATCTGTGGATACTACCACAAGACACCTTCTAAATCTTCCAAATAATTAACAAAACAAGATAACAAAACAAAAAAAAAAAAAATTAAAAAAAAAAACAATTTAAACATATGGTTTTATTGAACTAAATATGTACATATATATTTGTTTTTGAAATTATTACAAATTTCCATTAAATAATTTTCTACTAAATAATTTTTTAATATAATTTTGCCCACGAAATATTTTTTGTGATTATAGGATTTTTTCCGCAGCAAATAAAATTAAGAAAATGTAATCATATCATTTTATTATGGCAGTAATTCCGCTAAATTATAAGATTTGTTTCTAAATTTGTAATGTTTTACTAAAAAAACAAAGCTAGTACTAACAAAAACACTTTAAAAATCTTTTCGAATTTATTTACATCTTATTATAAAGACCATATTAGACCTTTAATTTTACATGCTTAATAAAAATTGAGTTTTTTTTCATAAATACTATTCCCTACATTGTATAATGGATTAATAATAACACATAATTACAAAGGTTCTTGTCTACCAACAATAATAATTTTACTCAATATTAATAACGCTTTTTAGTTCAGCTATTAGTTCTATTTAATTAAATTTTTTTTAGAAGACAATATTTATTCTATAATTGCTTCATTTTTGTAAGTTTTTATCAATTATTTTTCCAATTTATTTATTCAAAAAACTTGTGGTGTTAATATAATCTACATTGTAATTAAATATTTTTTAAATTAAATTTTATATCCGTTTTAGTAATATGCAGTATATCCTGTCTCTATTAAGGACACAAGTATTTAATTGACAAACAACATAATAATATAAAATGTTTAAAAAAAGGCTAAATGAATTTTATTGTTAAAATATATAAATCTAATTAAATATGTGTCAGCATAAATCTGCAAAAAATGCAAATGTATTGTAATAACCGAACATGTAATAAAAAAGAGATTTTAATATATTCATATTAAGGCATATCATAGTTTATAAATATAAAATTTAGTTTAAAATTGCATTAAAAATCACTGGTAAGCTAAAGATGCTTTTACTATAGAATATTGAAATAGAATTACATAAGAAGCTAATAGGAAAATATTACCCTTAGTTCGATCTTTTTTAAAATGTTGCTGAATTTGAAATTATGGCTTTTGGAGTTTGAATTGTAAAGTCAAAATCAGCAGATCAATGAAATAATAATAAGAATAAAAAATATTTATAATCTTTAAAAATAACCATGATATTTTTTTTTTAATTATGAAAAGATTGTTTATATATAAATCCTCAAAACAGAAATTCTCAACAAAAATATTATAATAATATGATGTGAAATCTATGTTCCGTTCCAACAGTTTTGTACTTGCAAATCTTCTCACTTAAAAAACAACAATAATATCAACAGATGTAAAAAAAATTATATGACAGAAAAAAACCAAATGTTGTTTTACATGAACAAAAATGACTACAATTTTTTATTTAATTTTCACCGATTAGATTGAGTGAACAATATTGCCAGAAACTGAAAGAAACTACCCAAATATGTATTTTAAACATTACAAAAGCAAATTAAATTTATAATTTGGTTTTTAAAATTTGGAACAAATATGTGGTAGTAAATCACTCAAAAAACTTTTTATTAATTATGCAAAGTCGTGTTTTGGTTCTTGGCATTTACGAACGATTTTCAAATAAATTTGAAAATATGCCACATTGAGGCAAGTTTTCTCATGCACTTATTGTGGGGCAAAAAAAGTAAAACAAATTAATAAATTAATAATGATTATATGTGGAACCAGTTTAATCACCGCTTTAAGTATATGGAACATTCGTTTTAAATAAAATTACTCATTCAGATGACACGCGACACTCGTCATTTCATATAACGAGGGGCCAAAAGTAAATGAAGGACTGTAAGATGTTACAATTTGGTAAATATTTTTTAATTGATAATATGAAGCAAAATATAAAGTTTCATAAAAAAGTTTCATAAAAGCGGTACAATGAATCAAACGCTCACCATACTGATATGAAAATATGTCATAAATTATAGAAAAAAAAATCGTGTTTCATAAAACTTTGTATACTTATTTGATGAATTATTTATTCTTTTATATATATTAAAATTTTACTAAAATCGAAACAAGATTTTTTTAATTAAAAGATTTAATTCTTCATAAAAATTAATAAAAGTGAAAATATATTTTGCTAATTTATTGGTAGCCTTTATTTGTTCATGGAGTGTTAATAAAACTAATTCCACTTCACTTGTTTTTTTTTTTTCTTGCTTAATCTGAACTCTCCCATATGCTATTACCGATAAACCCCATATACTATTACTATTACTTTCCTACTAAATTAAGTCAACAATAATTCTATAAAATAATTTTAAATGTAAAAAATCTTTTTTTTAACCAGAACAACGCTATTTATTCTTTGTGAGATTCTTTTTAATTTTATCACGAACAATACGAATTACAATAACAAAATATGATAGATAGCTTAGTGTAGAACCCTTTGTCTCACAAAACAAAAATATAGTAATACGACTTGAAGCCAATTGTGAGTTTTGCTTAACTCATTAAGAGCCGATAATATTTTATGTTAAATAATACACAGTTCTGAAACTTTTTTCTGGTTTTTTTTTTATTAAATGTCACCCCAATATTGTGATTGGAGCTAACTTCTTAAAATAGATTTACATACATATTGAAAGATATGTAGGTTTCGGCAAACTGGCATCAAAATATTTCGGGTTTCAAGCATTCCAGTTTGGGTTTTTGGACGTTTTTGAAATCTAAGCTTCTTCCCTTGATAACAAATTTGACTAATGGACTCATTATAAGTCTTTTTTCCAAAAAACCGAAAGAAAAAGATGTTGCAAGTAAAAACGCTACAGTTCCGAATTTTAAAACAAAATAATGTACCGTAAGATTTACACGCTTGCGCAGAATAAATGTGTATTCATGAGACAGTACAAATAAAAGGTGTTTACACTTAAGTTGGTGAAGTCATGCTGAAAAAAAAATAAACTGACCTATTTTGGAACTCTTTAAACAAATATTTAAAAAAAATTCTGTTCAAAAGATAAAATTAATTTATTTTTCTTATGACAAAAAATGTCAGCCGCGAAACCTTATTATCTGGAAATTCAGAGGCTAATTTACACTAATCCATTCTACATCCGGCGTTTTCAATTAATATAAATTTCTTATTTTAAGGTTGATAAAGTGGCAATTATTTTTAAGCATCTGGATAAGGAATAAAATCAAATTCAAAATTCAAATTGGTTCACAAGTCTTGGACAAAGCAAGTAACTAATAGGAAAGTTATTGCTGGAATTGCTGGACGATAAACGGTAAGTGAAATTGTACTTTTTGTACCATTTGATGTAAAATAGTACCTCAAATATATTTTTAATAGCAGAATGGCTAAGAACCTGCAACAATTAAAATTTTGCCAAAAACGGACATTTGTAAATTCCTTATTTTTTAAACGAAGAAAACGATATTTTATTTGGTACTAATATTGAATGAAAATTAATGAAGTAAATAACACTTAAGTAAATTGATTAATTGCAATTTATTGCTATCAATTTTTGGTTTCATGTCAATCTATCACTTGCTTTTGACTTGTTTTCGGTACTATAAGCAGTTTGCTGCTCTGTGATGTACCATTATGTTTAAAATATTATTTTAAATATATAGAAATTATTGTTAAAATGTATTTACCTTTTATTTAAAAAAAGTTTTTTAGTGGTTTTAATTTGAATTTATTTCAGCCAAATTTTACTCTTTTTGTAACAAGTTGACATTATTTGTTTATTTAATCCTTTTTGAATAATGGTTGCAGACAAGTAGAGAACTTACTGTTGGTTTGAAATATTTCTATTTATTTATTTTTATTATTTCTAGTATTACTTGTAAATTTTTAGAAGAAATGATTAACGAATAGTAGTTTTAATTGTAGTTGATGGTCCGGCCTTTGCTATCGTTTATTAAAACTTTTAATTTTAATTGTTTTCTTCTCTACTTTTGCAATTTATTCTGCTCTTGAGGTTGCTTTATTTTGTGTGCTTATGTTTTGTTGTGGCTTTGTCGACGTTGACAGGTGCTTGTTTTATAAAATTCGGCTTATTTTTTTATGTGCATTAGTTGAGGTTTTGTTTTTAAACATTTTTATGTATATTTTAACATTTTCGACATTAAATTTGGTTTTATTATTAATGAGTGATATTGCATATTTAAATTTTTTACCACTGAACATGAACTTTTATTTTCAAATTTCTTTTTTATCAAACATATTGCTTTAAAATTTTTACTTTTTTAGAGTTTTTGTTATAATTGGTTTTTAAAATTATCTTTTAGAAATATTTTAGCATGCAGCTTTCGAAACACAAATCGTTCACTTTATTTTATTCTCATGATAATGTGTTTGTTCCATTTTTCCATTAATCGAGCATGTCAATCACAGTCTATAACAATTAGACTATGGCTGTCAACATTTTTTGAATGCACTAACAAATAAATAAAAATCCGAAAAGCACTTTTATAAAATCTTTTTAAAATTGACTGTAACATAAAAATCACACACGTTGTACAATATCAAATTTCAAAAGTAGAATTGATTATAAAGTAGAAGTACTCATGCCACCATAATATGCTACATGACCTGTATGATACATAAATATATTTATGTATGAGCACACATTTTAACACCAGCTGTAAGTGGTAACAATGGTAAGTGCTGGATAATTTTATGTGACATATGACAACTGATGACTTCAAAACAGTTTTATTTATTTTTTTAAATTTACATGAACAGGGCCACACAAGCTGTATAGGGAAAATTTTTTTCACATTTTATAAACTACCAGGCGTTTTTTACAATTAATTTTAAAAATTTAATTTAATTTTTACCAATATTTTTAATAAGATATCTTTATTAAATATTATTTGCCATTTGTTAATAATTTTTATTAAAATTTTCTTCACTTTTGCAGAACACGGCACAACATCGTGGTGTTGTGTATGAAAGACGTTAAAAGACTACATTTCAAATCCTGCCGCACATACAACTGATTTTTTTCGCTCAACACAATAACCCCAAACAAAATAAAAAAGAAACTTCTAAATGCTTAACAGAAAATGTACTAAAAGTATATATAAAATAAAGCATATGACAGAAAGCACATGATTTTGCTACAAGCCCATTACCAAAAGAGCCTAAAACTGTTATACTTAAATTATTTTCCGGGTTGTTATAGGTATCTATCTCTCCATTATGCTACAAAAACTATCACAATTCTCTCTTATTGTTCTAAAAGCATATCACAATTATAAATATTTTTACTCAATTTAGTATTAGCTCTTGGTAATAAATTAATTTTTCTTTTATCTTTCTCTCTCTCTCTCTCTCTCTTGACATCACAACCTCTTTGTATTATTTCTTGCTCTCTCCCAAAATATAGATTAAATTCACCACCATTTTGTACATTTTGTACATTTTCAAGGTTGTTATATTGTATTTTTGTTTTTATATCAAACACACCCAATTGGGTGTTTTCTCTATGCTCTAGTTGAGTTTTAGGTTCTTCTTTTAATAAAAGGTCACATGGACTCTATTCAGCTAAAAGTTTGAAGTTGTGGGTGCGCTTGCATGTTTCTTAACATTATTTAAATAAACATTATAAGAGAATATTTTTAATCAAGGAGAATTTATATTTTTAAGTAAAATTAGTTTGAATTTGTTTTCCTAGTATTTGTTTCTTTCTCTTTGTTATTTAATAATAAATATTTTTTTGTATATTATTCGCAAGCGAACGATCATAGTAATCACATGGTAGCTCATTATTTTTTTTCAATATTTATAAACAAAAAACTATTAAAAATGGTGAAAAAATTTAAAAACAAAAATAATCACATGGTTTCTATGAGTTATCACACATGAAATTTTATAATATGTTTTATCACATAGGAATGCACATAATATCTAATAGCTTCAATCAGAAGATACGCGATGGCTGCTTTAGCGTTTGTTATATCCTACTAATACTATGAAAACTTTATTATGAAAACTATTTTAAGCGCGTTCATGTCCCGTTTGCTTGATTGTGTTAAAAAACGAATGAACTATTTTTTTAAATCTTTTTTTTTTATTATTTTCAAATATTTTCATACATACAACAAATGTCAACATTATTATTAAAATGATAAAAAAACAAAACTTTTAAAATACTGAAGGCTTTTTCGAGAACTGTCTTCATCTAAGACCTTTGGTACATATTTTATGCACAATTATGATAAAGGAATTTCTAAAAAGGGAGTTACAGAAGGGGTGCTTAAAAAAATTAAATAATAATAAAAATAAGAATAACAAATAAAAGTGCTTTGTACGTCTATGCCGAATCTTATATGTCAATCTAGCTTAGTAAAGTGACTCCAATCAATATAACATATATTGGGTTGACAGAGAACTTAAATATAAGAAGAAGAAAAAACTTTATATAATTTTACATAGAAATGTCATCGGTTCCAAATAGCTAAAGCATTTTTTATTTTTTAATATTTCCTAAAAGATTTCCTAAAAGATCATAATTTTCTTTAAAAAAATTTTTTCTCTTGATGTATTTATTTTTTCTTATTTTTTAATTCCCAATTGCTTCATATATTTGTTTTTTTTTTAATGGAGTTACTGTTTCAAATGATATGGAAAAGTTAGAGGCGGGCATGGTGTTTTTCCAGTTGCCTTAAAGGAAATGAACTGATCTTGCTGATTTTCAATAGTAAAATTTTTGAAACTATGTCTATTCGGTTAGCGTATTTAAATTTTCTCTAGCACATCTAGTGCCTTTGCGAAGTTAATTTGTACACTAACCTAACACGGTCTGACAGACGGACATCGCTCAATCGACTTCGCTATGAATAAGAACTCGGTATATATACCTTATGTGGTGGGAAATTAGTATTGTAGAATTTAAAAACCACTTTTTGTGATGAAGGAAACAACAAGAATAATTATGAGAGCATTAAAAAAATTCCTATTTATGTAGAAGAAAACAATATGAAAAAAATTGTAAAAGAATAAATACCACAAAATAATTTATGATTTGGCGACAGAACCAAGAAAAAAAAAGAAAATTCTCCTATCAAAATCACCAATAAGGCCCAAAATACCCTTTCAAGCATAATTCTACTCGAAATTTCCATTTATCATCAAATTTGACGGCAACAGTCTTCATTTGGTAAAATAGCCCGACAGAACCGGTCATTAAGCGTCCGTGCTCTAGTGCTTGAGGAAGAACTCAGAATATCGTTATCATAAATAAATAAAAGATGGTATGTCGGAAACAAAAATAATAAATAGCGCAGGACCTAGTAATGAGCTGCGTAGCTCTCCGACAAAAATTAAACCCACAGTGATAATTAATCATGATATTATTCATACGTACTCTGAAAGATCGGCCCTATAGGAAATTGTAAAAATAACCAAACCGGATCACACCTTATTCATATTTGGTATAAGTCTATTATTCCAAACAATGTCAAAAGGCCTAGTCTCGGCTAAGTCTTTCTGTGATCTCCCCTTTGAAATTTATCACAATCATGAACGTAAGAATTATGCTGTTGTGTAAATATTTTGTGTTTTGCTGAGGAAATTTTTTAATGGTTTTCGTTTTGCATATACATTAATGTTTTCTCTCTAACGTCTTATTGATTATTTTTTTTTTAACACTTAAAATTTTCCTAAAAAATATATGAAAAAAATCTAGTTAGGGATAAAGGTTGCCATAATCTTCAAACTAAGATATACAAAAATTTAATTAAAAAAAAAAATATATATATATATATATATATATATATATATATAAAGAAGTTAGTTATATACTTGCAATTATAATGATTTTTTATAAGAATGTTGTCATACCTTTCGGTGAAGACCGTCGTCACCGGCTGTTTGTTTGGTACGTACCAACAACAGTATTATATTTGCAATAGTATCAAACGTGCTTAACTTCTGAATAATAACAAATAATTTTGAAATATTCTTACAAGACAGAGTGGTTTAAGAACGATTTATTTTGGACAGAATTCAGTTTGTAATGAACTACTGGAAATATCTCAATGAAATTTCACAAAGCCAAAGCAGAGGTGTTTCTAAGTAAAGCTGCGAATGCTCGGTCCTCTAGGCTAAAGATGAACTTCTGCACAAAATCGGGGTACCTCGAGCATATATTTTTTTGTAAATGTCATAAAAAGTATATTTTTAACTCTAATGTTGAGATTTGAATTAAATGAGACTTTGAAAATACCCGTAAAAAAATGCTAAGAGGTTTTAAAGAAGATTGACTATTTTTTTTTTAATTTGACGTGATGTACTCAATTACTGCGAATGATCGAATTTTTTATATACCACAGAGATGCAGTGATTATTTTAAAAATTTTAATATGAATCCTTTGAACTATTTCTAAATTTAAAAGGGAGCGAGTGACACATAACTGATTTTCAAAGCACAATTTAACTTTACAAATCGCATTATAAGCAAATAAAATTAAGTCTTTCAGTAGACACATGATTTTCACTTATATATTCCTATCTTTCAAGCTATTATACATAGATTACAAAATTTACTTCAAGATTGTTATACATTACAATAACACAAAAAAAAATCATCAAAGTATTATTTTAGATTATTTAATTTACAGCACGATTTATATTTTTAATGTGTCCGATCGAAACAAAAATATATATACATAAATTCATAATTCTATTATAGAAAATTTTAAGACAAGCCAATGTATGTATGTATTTAATAGCAATTAAAGTCTCTAAAATAATTCAAAATAAAATTAGGAATCCTTTAAATACTTAAGTATGTTTACAAATTATAACACTTTCGAAAAGTGTTATATTTGTGTTTAGCCCGTTATATATGTAAGTATAAGCACATTCTCTCCTACAAGTGTGAACGCATGAACAACACTCGCAATAAGAGCACAGATTTTTAGTAATGTGTTGAAATTTACCACTTAATGAAAATGTGTTATTTGCTTTGTTGTTGCGGCAAATCAAGTTTGATAAATATATGTTTATGTTTTCAACCAAAATTATAAAAGGATTTTTTTTAAGTATTACATATTATATTCAAAAACGTCTAGAAAATTTTTGAAAAAACAATTTTTTAACAGCTAAATTACAATTTAGATCAGCAATGTCCGAGAATAACAA
This sequence comes from Cistogaster globosa, assembly GCA_937654795.1. NCBI lineage: Eukaryota > Metazoa > Arthropoda > Insecta > Diptera > Tachinidae > Cistogaster > Cistogaster globosa. The sequence continues at coordinate 115,141,258 of OW569404.1, read as the reverse complement.
TGTAGTTGTTTTGTGAGAAAAGTTGAATATGAATGAAAAGGTTAATCGTTTAAATTGTATTAATAATGTTGTTTAACAGTAGGTACCATATAAAATTGAAGCATAGGCTCTAGAAAATAAATTTCTGTATAAAGTTTTAAATAGTTTTAATGGAAAAGCATAACATAATTCTGTGTCCACAAGCAACAATAGTTGAAGTCGAGTTAGGAACAAATTGAGTTATTGCTAATAGCATACTTCTAACAATCAAATCTTTAATGCAAGTAAAATTTCATATTTGTAGCTTAAAAACTGAGTATTTTTTATCTTAAAACCTAAACAGCTAAAGTCGATATTCCCTGATTTAACGCAACAATATTAATATTAAAAACGATGTTAAAAAATTCCAAAAAACGAGTTAAGCTGTTATTGCTTGAGACCACAGAATTTTTTGCAACATATACTAATTTTGAAAAACTAACTGGAAAATTAATTGATTTAAGAAAGAACAATAAAAAACGGTACATTGATATATAAAAATTAAAGCACAAAGGAAAAAAGAAAGAGATATTTATTAATAATTTAAAAAATCTGTAGAAACCTAATTATGCTGATTATTTTTAATAATTTTTAATTTATTTATTTTTTTTTTTTTTCTTCTAAATTTGAATTCAAACCGAGAATATTACAATTTAATTAAAATTTTCGACTTATGTTCATTTTTTAATTAATTTCTTAAATTTTTAGAAAGAATAATTACATACAAATGTATGCAGATGTTTTCCAAAGAAAACAAGCAAAATTAGACACTAAGAGCATTTTTTGGATCGCAACATCTTTTATCAACATTATTCTCATCTATCTACGTTAGAAATTAAATTATAATATGAACTTATGCCTAAAAAATTTTTTATTTATTTAATTATGCTGAGTTAGTGAAGTCTATGCCTCTAAATCTTCACATATTGAGCTTAACACTGTCATTTTTAAACTATAGTTTTCTGACTTCTCGCCATTTTTACCTCATAAACCGTATAATTTACAAATTAAATTTTAGAAATTCTTGTTTCCATTCCTGGTCAGCGCTGATGTGCTAGATGATCTCAAATAATTTCATTTTGTTTTTTCTATTTCTAAGACGTATTTCTGATTTGTTAAAGATGTTGTTTTTTTCCAACTATTATATAGTGTTGCAAGTCTTAAATTAAAGTGTAGGCAAACTTAAGAAATCAATTTTAGGGGTTTTCATTTTTAAGCAATTTTTTAAAATAAAGAAAAAAATATTTATCTGATAGCCTTGTCTCCTAAAATTTTCACTTTGCATCGCAGATAAAATACGTATGATTGTCAAAAAAATGCATCCAGTAAGTGAACTTCTAACTTGATGGATTATTGGACTAAACTTCTTTAACCTGCATGACTGTTAGACAAATTAACGTTTTCCATTTTCCTTATTATTAATAGTACAAAATAATTAAAGCAATATGAATACGTTAAATAGTTTATAATTTATTATATATTTAAGTAATTCATCCGGAAGGCATGCGTTCATCCAATAGGCAATGATCAGGAAAGGAAAAAAGGTCGATTAAAGAGGGGCCAAACAAAGAAAGCTCACTTTTTAATGATTAAAACTTTATAAAGTAAAAACTTTAAGATTTAAGATTATTCTTCTTAGCCACACTTTACCATACAATCAAAGGTAAGTTCATATTTGGCTTGAATTTTGGAGCTCCCATTAGAAGAATGAAACTTAATAACTGTGCCAGGTTTATTTCAAATATTTTATAATATTTTTCATACCTGAGAGAATAAAATGAAGAAATTTCTTGAGAAAACAGCAATCAACCCCTTTTGGTTTAATAGCTCGTTTAGTGATTTTGATCAAATCTTTGCAAAATCGCACCTGTACGTATGTTTCAAAAAGTTTTGTGATATACTTAATCTTTTAGAAAAAGTTATCTTACTCTTCCTTTTTTATGAAATGTAAACATTTTAAAATTTTATCTAACGAAGTATGGTTTTATTATTTGCACTTTCCTTTTATTTTGAATTTTTCTATTTATTTAAAACTTTTGTTTTTTTCTCACCCCTTCTAGTGCTCATTTCATCATTTTGCTTTCTTACTCCATTATAGAGAGCTATTTAGCTAAAGTTATTGTTATTGTTGTTATTGGTGATGAAAACTACGGTTGGATTTCTTGATAATCAAGTGTAGTTTTGTTGTATTTTCATTAACGTCATCGAGCTCATCAACAGAATCATCAATATTGAAAAACATAACAAAAACAAGAAGAAATATAACAAATACATACATACATACATAAATATATACATACTTATTATTCGTTCTGGTTGCTGTTCAAATTGTATGTATGAGCATATAAAATTCATAACTCACTAGCATCATAAACAACTACAACTGATGTTAGAATAAAATAAACATCAGGAACAATAAGCGAATAAACAAAAAATAAAAATGCTGAATGTATGGTGGAGGGTAATCACGCTGATTCCAAAAAATATGTATCGATTTTTTATTTTTTTTTATTGTAACAGTAAGTTTTTGTGTCTTTATGAGTTGCTTCGCATTGCAAACCTTTGAGTACGTGGTTGCGAATTGTGATGGTTCCTTAAGGACAATTATTAAAAATATTTTATATTTGTTTAGTAAGAGTTTATTGTTTCGTAGTACCTTAAATCGTATGTACGTAAATTTTTGTAACTTTAGTGGTTACATTATTTTCCTACATTTCGTAGTTAATTACGCCATATAAAACAAAAATTTGTTGTGCGGCATAATTTTATGATTTTATTAAGAATGTATAAGATTATATAAAGAAAACATCAGAAAACCCTTCCTTCTCTTTTAAATTGCGTAGAGTAAACTCTTTGTTTTGGGACTTGTTAACCTTCTTACGCATAATCGTCGAGAATTTCTTGCGTTTTTGCTGATTTATTGCTATCGGATGTAGTTGTTAACGGATTAAAAAAAATGCTTTAACCACCCTTAATATATATAATTGATAATAAAATTGAAAATACACGAATGTGCGCATTTGCGAAAAACATCGAAATTAATCTTGCTTTTATCGAACAAAAAACAAAAAAAATTCTTATCATTTTAAAGCAAAGAAGAAATTGCTTTAAACAAAAAACATTTTTTTTTTTAACAGAAAGATAAAAAAGGTATAGAAATTGCAAGACTATTAAAAACGAATGTCTAGCGATAGCAAGATTAAAGAATTAAAAAAAATTAATAGTATAACAATAATAATTCTCAGAACAGACACGATCATACAAGCGGAAAAAAGTACTTCAACTTCGCAAAACACGAGCCAAGGGAAATAGATAAATGTCTGACATTACTACATCCTAGTTTAATAGAACGAAGATAAGACATTCTTGAAATCATGGAAATTTACAAAACAGGAACTTATAACGAAGACAGTACTAACGAACCACTAAAGTTACCAAAACACTCACAATAAAAAGACACTAACACTATACACCTCCAATAAACATGACATTTGTCAAGCAATCTATAACATTTAAATATGATAGACATTACTCTAACGGACAAAATTACCTGAACCCACCACTATTTATATAACAAATATTTTACACTATCACTCTAGTACTACTCAAAACGTGGCTTGATAATGATGTTTTTATATCGAAAGCAATCGCCAAACGTACCAATAAAAACAGCCTGTGACGACGACTTTCAACTAAAGGAATGACTACAAAAAATATTATATTCAAATATTTCGCGATATACCTAAAGTTCATCTTTTAAATTGGTAGCGATAGTCTTTTTAGTATATTTCACTTGAAAAATGTTAGCCTTAAAATCACATACGATATTATTATCGAATGTTGTAGTACAGCAACATTGCGCATTCACCTATAAAGTACGCTTCCTGTTCACTATTTGTCCAAAAAGGTCAAAAAATCTTATCTGTCTTTGTTTTAGCCGTAACAGAAATTTATAAAGTGCTTAAGTTTTGAAAACTATTCTACAAAATTTGAAGAAAAAGAATAGAAAATAGGTTAAGGTTTTTTAAAAATTGCTCGAATTAAATCTGACAATTAAAACTATTATTGCTTAAGAAAGGATTTTTTTATATATGGTTAAAATTTGTTATGATTCCTTAACCACAGAAAGCCATCGAAATGATAACCTTTTGAATAAGTTTTTTCTCGAATAATTGAAAAAATAAAATAGCCGATTTCAACTTTTGTTGTCTTCTGCAGCTGTTGTCCTTAAGTTTCTTTATGGAAACAAATATAATTTTACATCATTTATATATTATTTTTACATTCATTTACCATGTCAGAGAAGATGAGGTCTATGTAGTCATCCAATTATAAAATGGAGGTATTAAGAATTATGTAAGAAATTATAAAATATAAATATCGATGCTACAGTTCCAGAAAAATCAGTTCCATAAAGAGAGTCCCAATGTAAATTACAATAAACACTCGGTAAACTGCAAGCCAAAACTTTTGAGCTTAAATTAACTAAATAGCTAAAACAAAGCTTTTGGACAGAGTATATAAAAATATTATACGTGTTTTTAAGTTAAAGTCTTCCAGATTACATCAAATAAAAATAATTTTTGTTTTTTTTTTCATTTATGTAGTAATAACAACAAATCTTGCAGCTCATAAATAAAATATGTACATACAACACATCATCCTAAATTCAAAGCAAAGAAGTTAACAATGACAGCTATCTTTTTGAAACAAACTTTCTATAAATTATGGCCTCCGCAGAATGGCAGCTTAATAAACAAAAATATTATTTTAAATTTATATCAACAGCTTTCTTCTTATATTTTTTTCCTAATTTCAGATATGTGCAAAATATTTAAGATTTAAAACAAAAACATTTAAGGGATCTTGTGTTACCAAAATATGGCATATATTTTTGTACAAAAAAGAAGTTTTCATTTAGTAATAGTGAAATTCTTTTTTAATTATTTAATTATTTAAACGATAAGTAAATAATTAACTAATTTCATTAAGAAAGAAGAAAACAATTGTCTGATTAAAAAAAAATAATTAAATCAATAAAAAATTTAATAAAATTTCACACTTAAGACAAACAAAACCTTAAAGAGGTACAAAAACTTTTTTATGTCGATATTAAAAAAAAACTAATTCAGTCTAATGTAAATTTTAATAATGATCCAACTGTACCATAATATATTCAAGACGCTTTAACCGAACCACCCTTGACGTTGGTTAAGCTTCAAAAAAGTACAGTTTAAAAATATTTATATACAGCAATTTTTAATTCTTCACGAATAAAAGCATATAAATAAAAATATATATTTCTGACTAAATATTTAAACAGCCTAACTCTTTTTCAAATTTATGCAAAATTCTTTATATGTACATACACATAATAATGTATAATGAAATAAAATTTATATCTACAAACTATCAGCAAAATGTCAATGCATTATTAAGATTTTACCACGGCAAATGGAAAATCCTTTTTGTTAACCAAATAACACGAACTCAAAATAATGTATTCATTCTATTATCAGACATGCAAAATACCGTGGTCGCTAAGTATTTTCAAATCTACCTTGTCGAATTTGAACGAACAATGAAAACAAAATGAAAATAATATTACAGGGTAAAAAATGTATCACATACACGCACACAAAACTCAAATACAAAAATAAATGAAAAAAATATATGATATTGTGATTGTTATTAAAAGTGCTTCAGGGTTTCAGTAATAAGTGTACAAAATTTCCATTTCACAAGAAAAGATAAAAAAAGTTAAAAGGTCTTAAAAAATCATATCTTTCCAATGATAAAGGACAAAGTTAAAAACAGTTTTCATTTATCTATGTTAGGTTCAATATGAAAATTATCTTAAGGGCTTTTGTATTCAAATTTTTAAAAGTAAAACAATGTAAATGTGTAGAACAGAAATTTATGCAAGCCTTTTAAATTTTTTAAAATAAATTTATTTTGTTCTTAACAATCTTTTTCCTATTTAATAGTAGTATATCTACATAGTAACTGACTTGTATTTAAATTAAGCTCAAGTTGTTTTTTTCTATATTAAGTTTAAAATATGACGATTTCATAGAACAGAGAACACATTCAATAAGTACTAGCAGAATAAAACATACTTTTTGACCCTTTAGAAAGTTCGTTGACCTTCTCGGTTGCCTTTTTCTAAGAGTTCGACAAGCATAAACATGCCTTTTTAAATCCACCAAGTAGTTGAAAAAAATCTGATAATTGTTCATTCCTTTATTTAATTTTATCAGCATGTTTAAGAATATAATAAGTTTTGTTTTGAAATCTTTTAGCTTTTATAGCATTTTAATTCTTATTTTTTCTACTAAAAGCCCTAATAGTTAGAGAAGATTGCACTTTTAACTTATTAAATTTGTATTTATTAAATTTCTATTTATGTATTTGTATTTAATATATATTAATATATATTAAAGCGACAGTTATTGAAATCTTAGTCTATTAAAAGTCATTTAAGTGAACGCACTTTAAACTTTTCGTTCGTTTACTTTGGTAATACAAGCACATCTTTCCCGATGTTCAATTTGAAGACAAGTATTTCATTTCTAAAAAAATATTAATGATATGATATGAGTGTGAAATAAAGTGAGCAAATTCCTTTCACTATAATAATAATCACTTCCATAGAATGTTGACAGCAAGCCGGTCTTCTTTCGTTGACATATTATAACATGTAAGGATATAATTTTATAACGCCCATGGATATAATGGTTGTTTTAATAACGGTATTCTACGTAAGAAAGATGCAACGTTTTTATAAACTTCTTTCCAGAAAATCTTTGGTAACCGAAGCCGTCGTTGGTTTTACCATAGAGAATAAAATCCTTGCGCCCGACCGAAGGCCAACTTTGCAGGGAATCTTTGGTAAGCAAAGCCGTTGCTATATCCATACTAAAAACGGCACAATGTCCATGGACTGTATACAAATTTTCAAAGCTACATAATGTCCGTGAACATTAGTCTTTGAACACTATGACATCTTATGTAATTATGAAATTATGTCAACTTCGGACATTGTTAGCAAAAACAGCCGCTTTAATTTTAAAATTAGTATTTTCAAAATTTCTTTACCTTTATATAAAATTTTTCTATCACAGTTTATGGGAATTATACCAACTAACATAAGTACACACAACCTAAATAAATAGAGTCAATAGTTACTAAAAGCAAAAAGGCTAAGAGAAAGTGCAAGTGAAAAAGAAAAGCAGCCTTTTCTAATAACAAATAAATTATTTTGTAATTAAAAATTCTATAAATTATAGTAGGCAAAATGAAGGTAAATTGAATGTAAGGTAGTCGCATGAGAACAAAAAAAACGGGTGTATTTTTTTATGCAAGTTTACGTATACGTGTCAGTAAACAGTGAGGAATAATATAAAAAACAGAGAAGAAAAAGAAATGTATTGAACGAACCCTTCATTTAATTTTTCCTTTAGTGTCCTTCGATATAACGAACACAGTTCCACTCCATGTTTCTCAAAGAAACATTTTCTTTTTTAATAAATGTTGTCTTTTGTTTTTTTTTTTTTTTTTTGCTCTTCTTGGGCACACATAACCCTTTCACTTTTCACACAATGTTTTATACACACGTTCACTATTTTATCATAAAATTATTTTTAAATATTTTTCAATTTTCAATTTTTAATTTAAAAATTTAACAATTTTTCTTTTATTTTACATGGCGCGTCAACAAAATGTTGAAAAATTTTCATGTTGGCTCTGAAAAGTTTTGTTAAGCGAATTCATTCACCTGAACTATTAGTTTTACCTAATATTTAATTTGCCTTGGGCAAAACAAATTTTTTTTTTTTTGAGTTAAAAAATAAAATGAATAAATATGTTATTTTATTTAAATGAAGAAAAAAAATTAAGCAATACAACAACTTAGTGAAAATTCGATCTAAAAACAAAGTGTGTAAATAACGCAAAAACTATTTTCAAGGCTTCAAAAATTTTTTTGTGTTACTTTCCTAGTTTTATCTATTTAATTTTTTGTATTATTTGTTATTAAATTATAAATAGACACGATTATTAAAGTTGTTATATAAAATCAAATTATTTTTATACTAATGTCAATTTAACCTGTTAATTTTACACGCCACACGTTTTTGGTCGAATCGCTACTAGAACCTCCATCAATATCATGTAGAAATTATATTAGATATTTTAGAATAAATTAATCAAAGAACATCTATTTCTATTACTTTATTCCCTTAACTGTTTTGAAATTTCCATGAAAAATATTGCATGAGTAAGATCCACTCTCCTTAATAAAACTACATAATCAAACGTTTGTTTGTCTGAGAAGTCATATAAATATTATTTCTCAAATAACATGGCCAACAAAAAAAATATTTTTGTAATGTTTCCTTCTCTTCATGAGTCAAATCTTTCTAATTTTGGATTGATAAGAACGAAAATGACAACAAAAAAATTTTATTAGCTCTAGTTTCTGTAATACACCATGAGAGGGTCATGAGATTTGCTAGGCTGGCGCGGTTCTTCTGCGCTATCTTAATTTTCCACTTAAGGTTCATAACTGTGTGTTGGGGTAGGTATTGGTAAGCCATCTGAATGTGAAATTGATCGAACAGTCGAAGATATATGTGGGTGTTGAAATGTTCTTTTTTTTTTTTTTTTGTTGACAATCCCAGCTCTATTGGTGAAGTCAAGCAGATATAGAAGTCATTTAGTTGGTAGCCTCCCACCAAACCATGTGCACAACAAAAGCCATAGATCGTTTTTTTTATTTGTTTGTTTTTCTTTCAGCCCTTCTTTTTAAGTAACTGAACAGGAGTTACGAGTTAGTTTTGTCAGTTAATGGGTGTACCAACATCCAAAATCTACATTTCTCAACAAAGTAAAATTTGAGCATGTAAAAATTGACAGGTTACTGTATCTTGAAAACAAAAGCTAGTTGGTCATTTTCGTTTTTCATTTTTTATCTCAGAGATTGCAAATACATAATAATTGGATATTTTTAAGCCCGAAACAGATTTATTCTTGGTCAGTTAATTTAAAGCTTTCTACCTAAATGGAAAACTTTATACAAGGGGTAATAATAAAATACTTTATACAACAAAGTTTATGTAAAAAACAATTCTTTCTTATATATCGACTTACTATATACACGCTTCTAATATGATTTGATCAAGTTCTTAAAGACACTTAATATTAACTCAATATGATTTAATAAGAATAAGTTTGTTAAATCAGCATTGAAAAACATTAAAATTCCATGATGTTATATAAAAAAATTTAACAGAAGATTCGTTCGATTTAAACAGGTTATAAAATGTTTTTAACTTTTTTTTTTTTTGCTAGAAGTTTTACCTTTAATAACTTAATACCGTATCCACTAATTATTATTATTAACTGCATTAAAGTCCACAACGGTTAAATCGGAGAATGTTGCATGTCAGTGTGAATTAACATAACGAGAATTTAGTGACCTGTAAATGCAGCCTCTAGATTTTTGGTTGTAGGTAGTGCCATTCGTTTCTATGCTTTATTGTGTTATAATCATATGTTCTTCAGATCCAATTCTTCCAGCTTAGGTCAAAATAATCGTTCAACATGGCACTGTAGCTCTTTCCGTTTACAGTGGTTATTTGATCATTGACGACTCTAGCGTAAACACTTCATTAATAGATAACTTTGAGCAGGTATAATAGCTATACGTGTGTTAATCGCGAATTTCCGGTACCTCAGACCTCAGAAGCATTCGCTTTGCTTGATTTTTCATGAAAAATTGCCTTCAAAAATAATGAAGAGTAAAGATAATCGTAAATTTTGTAATTGTTTACTTCACAAAAATATTAGCTAAACAGAACAAAATATATAACTAGATTGCTCTATACATTATGTAAAAAATAACCAAATCAAAATTTATAATTTCTTACAAAATTCCCTGATATAACGTCAAGCTATTACAAATTGATAATAAGATCTAAGAGTTTCATTATATATTAATAATATAAAATTTTAAATCATACGCTTTAACACTTGCGATAATTTCTTAAGAAAAACAAAAACAAAATACAAAAAAAATGTATAATTTTATCTGGTATCACTTACGAAAATCCTTTTATCCATTAGATATTCATATAAAATCCCGCTGACATACGCAATAACAACAAGAAACAAAAAATAAAAGAAACAAACATGCATAAATACTAACACAAACATTTCATACATATCAGCATATATAAACTTAAATATTTCTTTGACATACTCATACATACTGTTTGTTATATAACGTATGCATAAAAGTATAGCAATTGATATGCTGAACACAGGATAATCGCTATTAAGCTCAAGTAAAATACAAACACGTACAGGCATACGAACATACATACTTTGGCAACAGTGATGGAAAGTAACAAAGAGAAAAAGTTTTATAGTTTTACTGTGTGGGATATAAAAAAAATACATTCATACTCTTAAATGTATATTTTGATACCACATACAAAGCAAACGCTTATGCAGACAAAAGCTTATAAAGACAAACACAAAACAAAAAAAAAAAAAAAAGCAAAAGTTTGAAAAGAAAGAAACACCATGGTCCTGAACATACAAAAGAAGGAAATACGAGCTTTAATAACATTAAATGTTGAAGCTCTCTCACATTTTTAAAAACTATTAAAAGACTTCATGTAATTCCTCACAAGCCAAAATTCGCTTATTGAATCTTTGCAATTTTTTTATGAATGAATATCCGCTACCTTAATGTAGCAACAATTTAAGAAAAAGTTACGTCCAATATTTTCCAAAAATGTTTTAAATTAATCTGACACTTTCAAGCGGACTCAAGTGGGCCAACAGAGGCCAAAGAAAAAAAAATTATCTAAAATTATTTTTGAAATTGTTACTAAAATTTGTAAGGGATTTAAATGTTGAGTATAAAACTTAAAAGCAACGAAAAAATATAGCACGTATTTATGTTTGTTGAGCTTAAGTTTACGCCAGACCGTTCTTAACAATAAATGCTATTTTGAACCAATAGATGAAATAAACTGCATTGTTTGCCTAGTATCCAAGCTTAACGAAACTTTAGAGAATATTATGGATTATTTTGTAGGCAAAAATTTATCGAACATACAAAGAAATTTGAAGAAAAATAAATTTCAAGCGATTAAGGCCAAATCACATGGCTAAAAATTAATTCATTTTTAGGAATCATTTTTATCATTTTATATTTCCTTGCTATTAGTGCTAAGGTATTATTTAATGTGTTGATTACCGGGCACCTTCTTGAATATTTATAAATATATTTAAACAGCAATAGGATCATTTTTGTACATGAAATATTTTTTACAAATTTTGACGTTGGTGTAGATAGTAATCAATATGGAAAACAAGACACCTGTTTTTAGAAAGTTCGTCTGTTTGTCTGTCTATTTGTGTTTTTATCACGTTAATACTACTACATAGATTTAATTTAATTTTGTAAAGGAGTCTCTTAGAACCTTGGTTCAAATACAGAATACCTTTTTTTTCGTAAAATAAGTCATTTCGTAGAGAAAATGGAGATACAAATGTGAAACAATACAATCGTAATTGTATAATGGTACTAAAATAGTTTCTAGTATTTTATAAATTTAAATTCTAATGTTTTAAAATATATAAGCAATAATTTCACTGAACGAAGGTTGGACTATAACCCATCTTCTCCCCTCCTTCTCTGCGCTGGTTTCGTAGCGCCTATGTTCCCATGAGGCTTGAATCTTGCTAGTCCCCTGGGCAGTTGCATGTCTGGCTGAGTATAAATGTTTCAATTCAAAAAACGGACAAGTATTACCATGATCATATGGATTCTTAAATAACAAAAAAAAAAAATATATATACATACTTTTTAATAATTTTGCCAATCACGATTTGAACCGAGGATATTAAAAACGAATTAAAATTTATTTTTTTTCGGCTTAGGTTCAGTTTTTAATTTCTTTAAATTTGTAGAAAGAAAAAATATTTATAAATGTTTGAGCACAATTTCCAAAAAAAAAAAAAAAAAAAAAAAAAAAAAAAAAAACAAGAAAAATTAGATGCTAGCAGAACGCAAAGTCACATTTTCTGGATCGCTACATCCTTTATCAGCGTTCTTTGCATCTATCTACCTTAAGTTGTGTACATTGTAGACATCATCATTCTAACCAACTAACTAATATTAATTTGCCAAGTCCACATACAACTCAGTGCATTTCTTTGCTGTTCTCTCTGCAACTCGTCTATAGTTAATAAAAATATAAAAGGCACTCAAATTTTAATGCCAACATTAAAGAAACATTTTGGAAATGGCTCTGTCTTTTTTAAATACTAACAGTATTACATTAATATTCTCCAAACGCTATCACCACATCCTTGATATTGTCGAGAGAAGTAAGAGAATTAATTCTGCATACAATGGCCCTCTTAAATTGAATGGGAGAGCGACCTTTAGTATATCCATAAATTTTCTGTCATGCCATCTACTACACTTTATTGGCATTTTTTGCGATTCCTCCTCACTAGATGGAAGGGCTTAGGAGATAAAACAGATTAGTTTTCGCTGACTATATAGAGCTTAGGCCCCCGATCGAAACAAATGGTGAGTTTAACAGGCCATCTTATGGATCAATCAATACTAACATTGATTTTGCCTTGGTGGATTTCTAAATAATAGAAATAGCTCTAAAATTTATAAAAGACTCACAATCCTTAAACAAATGTAGATACTGTCTTTTGTCAAGGTATTTTTTAATTGGTAGTTTGTTAAAACTCATGGGACTTAGGATTCTTTACGATAATGCAAATCTTTTGTTTCACAAATGGAAGCTGAAAACACCTCAAACGTTACAGTTTATAATATAGCCCAATTGCTTTATTTTTATTTGCCTTAATTTCTTACCCATTTTTTAATAATATAAAGAACGAAAATAAAAAATATCTCTAGAGCTTTTTGTGGGTTTTCGCTTCGTAGACACTGATATTTTTCCGTTTTTTACAGAGAACTACACGGTTACCTTGCGAAATTATGAGCTGGTGATAGCAGTAGCAAATTCATTAATTTTGTACAAATTTTGCTTACGTGAATTATTTCGCAATGCTATCACCTTTATATTTATAACAGGCTATAGTGTCTTAAATGCAAGTTAAAATTTTTATTTTCTACAAAAAAAAAATGCTTAAATAAGTTGGCCAAAATATTTTTCCTACCAACCAAAAAAAAAAAAAATAGAAAGGAAATGAAATGAAATGAAAAGGAAAGAAAAATTTGTTGACTTTTTTGTTCATGTTTTCAAAAAGTTAAAAAGCCACGCACAAGAAAATGCTTTACCTGTGATGTCAACTTATTTGTCTTAGCTGTATGCGTGCTACATGCATAAATTAATTTGAATGAAAGTTTGTTTGCCGTTACGTAACTTCATATAAAAAGAAGCATTAAAGAAGTTGTTTAGTTTTTTTTTCTTTTTGCAAGTAAGAAAAAAAGGAATATACATGTGTTACAATCTTGCTAAACCTTAAAGCGTGCATAGCAATTACTTTGAATGTGGCATATTTTTGTTTGAAAAAGAAAAACTCCTTTAAAAATAAAAAAATAAATAATTCTAAACACTCTTCAAAATAAGATGGAAATATACTTCAGTACTTTATCACGCTTAAGAACATGCAAATACTTGTAGTGCTTCACATGTTGCCACAAACAATTCTAACAAATAAGAATTCATAAAGACAGACACGCTAATATAAATAACACTTAAAACAAAATGTGCTGTTCCTGTTTGTTTTCTGGTCTTTATATAAGAAGCTAAAGGAATTTGCTAGTAGTTTCCTATTATCCTTTTATTGGATACAAGTAGGATTTGCTTTATGTTTGAAGGTTTTTAAAACAAATATTTTTATTTCAATCTTTGTCACTGCAATTTTAAACTTATTTTTAATAAATTTATAAGTACTGACTGGGAAAAGATTTCTTTTATATACTCCGTGACACTTCGAAGAATTTATAAAATTAAATTAAATAAAACTTTTTATTGAATTTTTTTTTTTTTTTTTTTTTTTTGTTTTATTTTAGAAGGATGTTCCGAAGGTTGGTATTCATATTTGTTAGGCTTGATCGTATTCCACATAAGGGATATCCAGATATATAAATTTTTTTAATTGTAAGAATCGAAGGAAGATCTTGTTACATCTTTAGGGTAAGTAAGTCAATTTTAAAGAAGCTTTTTAAGGTTTTATAAAGAAATCATCGTTTCCTTATGTTTTCTTTATTTTTTAATTTGTCTTCTAGAATTGTTGATGGTTATTTACAATTCGTCGTAACCAAGCATAATATTCTTGATTGTTTTCGTAAAGATATCTTTTTCTTAGCATGTTGTTTTTCTTTTTCAGCAGCCAAGAAGAGTTTTTAGGTCTATTCAACCTACTTCAACTTTATGTAGGAGGACACATCCTTTAGCAGTTTATAATTTCTTAAAAGCTTTTTACTTAAATATACACACATATAAACCTTTATAATTTACTTATACTTTAAACTCTATTCACATACTTAACCAACCGTATATGGGACTAACTATACACCATGTAGTTGCATAGTTGGATGTGTAAATGTAAGAAGTAAAAAAAGACTAAACCTCAGCTTGAAGTTCAAGAGTTCTTCACAACGTATTTTTTTTTTTTTTTATTAAAAAACTCCTGCTGCTGTCATTATTGTTGTTGGTTCTGTTACTACTATTTCTAGCCAATCTTAATGGTAGCATGCTCACTTCTATACACCTATACCACCATTCAACACTTATATTTGTATCCTAGTATAAGTTTGATTGTGTATGGCGACGTTTTAAGGGATTTCCGTTTTCAGTTAGTTGTGGTTGTGGCATGTTGTTCTGATATTCTTGCACTTCATGCTAAAAACGTGCCTCAGGTTGATTTTCTATGAAAACATGCAAAACATGTAAATATCAAACCAAAAGTTGTTGTACATCTATTGCAGCTCAAAAGGAGCTAAATTGAATGTGTACACATACAAAACAAACACACACAAACATCTTTTAATAATGCGTACATGAATGTATGTATGTGTATATGTTAAACGTTTTTATTCGAAAAGATTTTTACAGTCACTACAATTGTTTGTGGCAGCAAGCAACCACTGTTAAAAAAGTGCAAAATGTGCTGACATTAGTGCTTTGTTTGCCGGCACATTTACACACTCACCAGTGATGCTACAATTTAGAAATTCATAAAAGAATTGATGACAGTTTGTTTTAAACGAAAATAAAGTTGATATGAGTGTAACAAAAAGGCAACAAATATTAATAAAGAGCAAATTATTTTATTTTAGATATAACAAAATTAGAGAGTTCTTAAAATTTTTCTATCTAAAAGGGATTTTCTTTTTGTAGATTATGCAAAGTAAGAGGCTCTTATATTTTTATAGTTTTAAGGACATAAAAGTACTTCCTTTAAAACTAGGAAATAGCAGCTCTTTGTCTTATTTTTGTTTGAATTTTTTTCTGATTTCACTTTTAAATTATCATACTACAATTGGATGTGCTTAATGTGGACTTAGTTTCAACTTTATGTGAAAAGTCTACTTCGAGAGAACCATAAAAGCTTGACCGTACATTCAAATATACAATTTCGGATATACATACGTGTTTGTTTAAGTTCAACAATTAATATTATTTGATGTTTGAAAATAATGAAATTTTTTGTTAACGAATTGAATTTCATTTTTGTACTTTTTTTTTTTTTTTGGTAAATATTAAATAATTTAGTATATAAAAGATACCAAGAATCCTGATTCCTGGGGCAACACCCCATATCTATATTAAATAAATATTAAATATAGAGTTAAAGAGATAAATTTTTAAAAATGGACCGTCTGCTAAAGTTTTTTTAAAATACTTGCAAGAATAGAGCTTCTACTTTCCAGTAATTTGTGTTTCATCTTTTTAAACGATTTTTATTGAATGGCAAAAAGTATAAGCAACTAAATTTAAAGAAAAATATTTATTGTACAATTGCGGGAACGATTGTTACTGATGTTATCAATGACTTTAAAAAAATCGCCAAACTTCACTATAGTATTTTTAGTCTTTGACAAATGCGGCAGCAGCTTTATTAAATGCTTTAAATAGAGACTATGGAAAAGCTCATGTTTGATTAGAATCCTAAAATTTAATATTTGCTTCAACTGTCATCTAATGTAATTTGGATGTGCAATATAAGGTTACATGATATTTTTTAATCTTAATACAATTGAGCAAAAAATTAAAATTTTAGATACCAGTCTTAATATTTCATTGCAGCATTCAGAGTTTCTTTCCTTGTTTTTGAAAGAGTAGATGGGCAGAAGATTATTTTTTATTATTTTATTTTGTTTTATTTTTTAAATTATAAAAAATAAATGCAAAATCTTGGAGATCAATTAAAAAAACAGGAAAGACTAGACAGCATTTTTTGGATCGCTAAATCGTTATTAGCCTTCTTTGCATCTATCTACCCTAACGTAAGCCTCATCTGTTTAACTAACAAATTATTTAATTAAAATACACAACTTAAGGCATTTCTTCATTGTTTTTTCTGCAAATCGTTATGTTTATTTGCTCTTGCTTCTGTGCCAACCATCGTAACTTTTTTCTTTTTAATAAGAATGAATTCAAGTCAAACTTAATTTACTTCATTTGTTATAATCATTTTAAACTAATCATTTTATAAGTTACTTTAGTTTAAAACCTGTTATTAACTTTTTTAATATTTTATTCGAAAAAATACTTTTTAAATACCAGCTGGTCATTATCTAAAATAACAAAAATATTTGAACACAATTTGTAACAAATCACAATAAGCAGATCACCCAAAACAAATAAATGTATGATATTTTTTATGAAAATAAAATAAGCAATAAACTAAAGCTTTAGTTACAAAATAAAGTTTATAAACATGTCTATGCAAAGAAAATTTATAACCAAAAAAACCTTTAAGTATTTGTGTAAGAAAAATTTACTATTGATAACGTAAAACTTCAGATTCATATAATATCTTTAATTTAAGTATAATAAAAAATAAAAAAATAAATAAAATGATTTGATTAAGCAAAAAATCCACTTTTTTCTTTAGAATAGCCCTCGATAGTATGATTTTCGATTTCTTAAGATCAAATATAATAAGTGGGTGGCTGTAAACAGAAACTATCTTTGATATTGCATGAATATACTTCAACAACAATTAGCGTTGTTGCCACTTTTTTAATTTAGCTATACCGGAGTGTAAAACTCTTGTATTATGGTTACTTACTTTATTTTTTGTGGTTCCTCCTCTAAAAATTGTGCATCTTATATTAACAAAAAATAATACAGAGCTACATTTCAAATATTGTTTATTTTGAAATGCACCGTAATATTTTAATTTACACAAGTTTTTAAAGAAGCGTTCAAAAATTACTATGGATAACTAAAAATTTTAATAGATAATTTTTTATTATTATTATTATTATTATTATTATTATTATTATTATTATTATTATTATTTATTTTGTTTATATGGAAAATAAAATACTAACAACTTTTCTTACTTGCTACAGATCGATTCTTAAAGCAGACAGATAGCAGACGCTACAAAAAATTGAAATTAAAATGTATAACAAATCAATTCATGTACACGAGCAGGCTGATTTCAAAAGAACACCACTCGTTACACCTTTAAATTTTATACGAGCACAGGGTAACACAATCTATTTAATATTAGGTATTTACTTAAAGCTGTTTCAAAGATGAAGTCATATTCGACAAAATCAAGTCTTCTGCAGGACATATATTAATTAAAAGAAAGAAGGTTTTCAATTTTTCTGAATGTTGCTCCCGCAAAACTCAGTCGCCGATTTAAAAAAAATGTTCTTTATATAAAAATTGTGTCCATACAACTAATGTGTTTTTTACGTATATTATGAATCATATTTTAATCTATGACGAAAATTAATACAAAAATAAATCTTAAAAATAACGGGTGTTCCCATAGGTGACGTTAATTAACTTATATGGGTCTGTTTTTTAAACGCTTTAAACAAATGCTTGAAAATTGGGCAGAATGTCGATTACTATAACCGTTATAGTAAAAAGTATAATATTGAAAATAATAATTAA
This sequence comes from Cistogaster globosa, assembly GCA_937654795.1. Lineage (NCBI taxonomy): Eukaryota > Metazoa > Arthropoda > Insecta > Diptera > Tachinidae > Cistogaster > Cistogaster globosa. The sequence goes on along the minus strand of OW569404.1, from coordinate 115,123,088 downwards.
AGGGTGCCCCAATAGTTGATTTAGTTTGATGTATGCGGATATACTTTTAAACAGTTGTTGACAGACGGTTGAAATATGTAAAGAACCTGTATTGCTAAGCCCGCTATAACAACTGAACATTTTTAGACAGACTTTGAAATGATCAATAAGTTTTAGTGCTAAGTCTGCTATAATGGCAAAAATAAAATCTGGATTTGAAAATTGAAGATTGTCCGAATAGTAAATGATATTTAATTTGTTTGGCCTTTCTTTAGAACCGTTACAGAGAGACAAATGAAGTCGGCTTTTGTTTTGCAAGTATTATTAAATTTTTTAGATATTGCTAAAATTACACTGAGTATTGTTTATGTTAAATAAAGAATTAAAGTTTTTTGGTTTAAGTTCAACTCCATTTTATTTTCTAATTTTTTATTTAAAAAAAATGTTTACAGTTGTAAATGTAATGTTGCATCTGCTGGATCGCTACATATATATCAGCATAATTTTGAAGGTTTCTGCCTATTTTATTTAAATTAAACTGTCTATTTTTTTAATTTTAAAATTATTTTTTTTTATAATTCTCTTCTTATTTTTATTATAATATTATAATAACAGTGTTAATAGCTCTTCGAAATAACGTCAAAATCTATTACGTTCTTAGTAAGCCTTCACTTAGATTTAAGTCTAGTATTGACTATTGTGACCAATATGTAAATTTATTCTTTGAAATAAATTAATAAATTTAAAATTCGGGCTAAACATGATAGCTAAAAAACGTAAAGAAGTCATTTTGAATTCTGTTAAAATATCTTCTCTTTCACGTATAAGCAATACGGCAAATTTTTAAATATTTTATCAATCATTCGCGTTAACAGTGGGATTTTTGTCATTTTAATTAATTTCCCTGCAGCTTTAAATCTATATAGCAATAATATTATTAATTATTACTTATTTACTTAATTCATTTTGCCGTTTACATTTTTATTTTTATATATGTTTTCCTGAAATTTATTTATTAAACAATAAAAATAACATTTCTGGCCAATAATTGGTTATTAATCAATTGCTTTTCAATTTATTTTATTAATTCATCCCAAAAAAAAAATTTTAAAAATGGCCATAAGTAAACTTTTATCTGTTTAAAACTTTTGGAATGCTTTTTAAATCGCTGGTTTTGCTTTTTTTCGTTTGTTTTATATGATTTTAAATGATAAATGCAGTCTAGACGCCAACGTTGCAACCTTTTGTATTTGCTATAACTGAACAAACATATTAAACGTTTTATAAATTTGCGATGTTCAACAACCGTCGATCTACCTTCATGTATAAATACATTGCATGTTTTTGTTATAAATATGCATATGCCCGTGTGTATGTTATGCGTTTTGTGTTCTTATTGAATGTTTTATTTTTTTTTTTTTCAACTTTTTTGCAGCTGTTGCCGAATTCAATTCAATTTAGTTTGTTTTCTTCATGTATGTATGTGTGTGTGGGTGTGTGTGTATGTGTGTGTCTTTGTAAAAAGAGCTTTTTACTCAAATAATAAAAAATAAAAAAAGGAGAATATTACGAAAATTTCTATTTGACAATCGTTATATTGAACCTTGTGTTTTAATTTATTTGCCATTGACATGTGAAACTTTTAACACACTTGTGTTCATGCTGTCTAAAATTTATGTATTTTTTTTAATTACAGAGGCGTCAGATAATGTCGAAAAAAATATATTAATAAATAGAACACAAATTGTGGATCTACTATATATTTTAATTGCTTCCAGATTGTTAATTAATTCAAATTGTCTGTTTACATTAAAAATTTTAAAAAATCGTTACATCTGAGTTTGCTATTCCGTTCGTAGTTTCTACAATGTCCATTTTTGACCACATAAATTATATATATATATTCTGAGTCCTTATGCATAGCAAAGTCAGTTGAGCGATGTCCGTCTGTCCGTCCGTGTTAATGTTGAATTAACTTTGCTAAGGCACTAAATGAGAAAATTAAAATACGCCAATTCATCAGACGTGGCTTCGAAAGAGTTGCTATTGAAAATCAGCAAGATCGCCCCATGTCCTTTGAGGCAGTGGACTAAGCACCACGCCTACATCTTATTTTTACAAATTAAATGGAACAGTGAAGTAACTCCCATCGAAATACAAATATGTGGAGCGATAGAGAATTAAAATTAAGAAAAAAAACATCAAGTGAAAAATTGGCGCTCGCTACTTCACTATACTAGATTAGCATATGTGGTGAAGGATATATAAGATTCAGCATAGCCAAAAAAAGCAATCTTACTTGTTTACAATATTGCATTTTGAATTAAGAGCCAAGGGAAATAGAGGAATGTATGACGTTAATACATCCTAGTAAAAAAGGACGAAGACTGGACATTCTTGAAAACATGGAAATATACAAATCACGAACATTTAACGGAGATATTATTAACGAACAGGTAAATACAACCTCCGACACAAACTATTAAAACAAACTTACAAACCCAAAACACCTACAGATGGTCACATTTAACTACCCAATACCAAAAGACTGAAATATTAAAATTATATACCTTCAATAAACATGACAGATATCAACAATCTACCTGCATAACACCATTTTTAAATAGACACCATCCTAACCACAAACACCATCCTATGCAACAAACACCTTACACTATCTAACCAGTACTAATCAACACGCGGCGCTCGCCAATCGTGTCAAATAAACAGCCAGTGACGATGGTCTTCACCGAAAGGTATGGCAACAGTACTTTGAATTTAAATACAAACTTCATTAATTATATTAATTATTTAATGAAAAAGATTCTATTTATTTTTAGTTACTTACTTGATTGTTTCATTTGAAAATATATTTCTATTTTAACCCGAAGCAAACACAACTATTTATAATATTAAAAAATGCAATTTTTTTTCTGTATAGAAATCAAATTTTTAAAATTTCTTTACGCACGCTCATACAATAGAAAGCGGGAAACTATTTTCGGGATTTTTAAATCCATGTATGGGCAACAATTTTCAAATTTTGAGGATTTTCTAAATTTCTGTTTGATTTTAATAATATTTGATGCTTCGTAACCATGACATTCAAAACCTGACAGAAAAAACTTTTAATTCATGTAAATTTCACTTTTAAGACTTAAAGCTACGACACTGAGCAGATACACGATAGTAAAAACTAGCAAACAATTTACCAATTTATACTCTATAGTTTGCAACACACATTCTAAAAAATAAAAATAAAACAATCTATTCAATTTATTGTTAACACACATTTGCAGTATAGAACAGTATGAAAGAAATGATTATGTTTTTTTTTTTCTAATAGAAAGAAAGATCCTTAAAACCTGCTGTTGCATGTTTACTTGTTTTTGCATTCATGCATATACAAATACTCAAGTAACTATACAGGATCTCATATATTAACTTAACCCGAGTACATATGCACATACGGAAGTTTTTATATTTGTTGCTTGTGTATATATATCTTTTGCCATGGTGATTCTAAAAGGTAATCGTTGTAATAGAGCCAGTTTAATCTATTTCTTTTACATCAACAATAACAACAACAAATATTATTATAACAATAAAAACATGAAGCCATTAGAAAAAGATATGCCATGAATATATTGAAATGAATATTGCTTCTTGTAGGAATATTTTCTGAAAAATTTTTTTGTATGCACCAACTAGACAAGTAAAAAATAAACTATTTAAAAAAATACATTACTTTTATTATTGTAACAAATTGGATGTTTTAGAAGGCACATGTTGATTGGATTTTTATTGTGCATAAGCATGATTAAATATAAATAAAAAATAAATCCAAAAGTCAATGATAAAATAATAAAAATTTAATATGAGACATCTTACGAATTTGGTAGATTGTTTATTCTATAAATAACTTACCTGTTGCATTTATATTAAAAAATAAAGCAAAGCAGAAGTCTTAAAGAATTATACATTTCAAAAAATTACGTTTATGATTTTTTTTTATAATTATGGTTCAAGTTCTGGAAATAAATTTTTCAAATATTTATATAATTTTTTAATCCTAATCCTCCCCTTCTACTTAAGTGCACTTTTCCTTTATAAAGTTGCGATCAGTCTATTTTTATTTTAGCCGTTATATATTTGTGCTGCTAAGCGTCACGATAGTAAATTATTAACGAAAACTTTATATAAAATTTGATTAAAAGCTGATTAATTTTGATAATAACTGCTTGATAAATTAACATATTTACATATTTAAGAAAATTGTAAACAGACGAATACATATTTAATTGTATTTTCGTGTAAAGCTTTCTTGTTTTTAAATTAAATAGGTTAGAACCAAGTGTAACACCGATAAGAGTTTTACCGATTTTTAATTTTGCAATATGAAATGCTAAATTAAGACCTACTCAATTTCATAAAAGCCACACAAGCTAAAAATAAATTATAAATTTTACTAAAGGTATGGTCTGATTTGCCAAATATTTAACAAAAAACGTAACCACTAAATAACTGAAAAAAATGTATATCCTTCTCAAATACTTATTAAGTTATTAATGATCCTCTGCAATATAAAAGCTAAATATCATGATATGTATCAGTAAATTTTGAATAAACACTTGTAAAAATAGCGGTTACGAGTTTTTGTCAAATATTTAATTAACGTGACCGCACCTTTAAAATAAGAACAGTTTTTTTTAATTTTTACTTATATACTCAAAACATAACCGTTCAATTTCCGATTTTAGTTTATACAGGGTATCAGGAAGCAGATTTATATTTTCAATATTAAATAAAAAACGTAATAATCGACAAAAAGTTTATTGAGAGCATTAAACGATAGAACGGAAACGTGGATTTTATTTTTTAAATAGGATGCCATCCATATTTCTTTTGTCGTAAACTTGTTCAGCTGAGCTGATTGCTGGACGAATATTTTCGTTTAAAGCCACAAGAGATTAAGTATTGTTATTGTAAACCATCTATGTTTTAGGTAGCTACATACAGAAGGAGAAAGAGTTAAATCAGGTGACCTCGGTGGCCATGGGATGTCTGCAAAGCGAATTATCAATGTCTGGGGAAATTTTTCCGAAGCAAATTTATCAAAGCTCTGGCTGTGTGTGCAGTCGCCGCATCCTGTTGAAATTACGTTCGTGAAGAGTACGATAGATTGCACGAGAATTTTCGGAAAAAGCGGTCTAATTATCTTAGCGTGAAAAGAGCGGGTTCCTAAAAATCAGTTATAGCAGTTCTGCTTGTTAATATGGCCGTTTCAGGGAAAAAGAGCCTCGTCGTTCAAAAGAAAATAAGATTAAAGGTGCGAAAACGTTCCATTATCGTTTTAGACTTTTTCGTATACCATAGTCACTTTCTTTCTATTCTTGTACAATTTGAGTTTTAAAAGGATAGAACTTGAGCTTCTTTTTTTAATTTTATGAATAACTGCTCTTTTCCGTATTAAATGCCACGTATTTTCATGTAAACTGCTTTCAACAAGTTCAATGTTATCGGGAGTCCTTGACGATCGACCAGCTCTATCCGTCGGAGATTCACAGCCGGAGCAGTCGCACGAAATCTCTGCATCCACGAAAGAATTTAATTTACTCTTTTTCAATCACGTATTCACTGAATACCAAGCTTTGAACGCGCGATGCTCACTCGACCACTGCGACATGGTGACTAACGAATCTACACATTCGATAAATTCAATAGCAGGACGATCCCTCCACAACGTTCATACCTAAACCTGCTTTATTTTACTTAGAAGAGGACATGACCAGGAAATTGCTTGGGCAATAATTGAACAGGTTCGCAACTTGTTTGACTTCGTCTCCCACTGGCCGAAATAAGAAGAATGAGAATGGGATAAAATAGTTAGTATTGAAATAACTTGCTTAAAATGGCAAAGTTTTTTTGTGTCTTCATGAAAATAACGCTACTAAAAATGGGCATGGTCGCTTATGCGTAACAACAGGAAGTAGTGCTTATTTACCATATAAAGAGGAGGCTTTGGCAAACTCATTTTAGGCCAACTGTGTTGTTCTATGATTTTTTTCTCTCTTTGGTGACCTGTATATATCACACATACTCACTTAGAAAGAAAACTATTATTAAGTGACAATATTGTGCAACAATAATAGTGATATCGGCAATAGGAAATCTATAACAAGCAGAAACATATTTTCAATGAAATAATTGGTCGACAGCCATATGTGCGTTATGAGGATAACTTTACTAAAACTGATTTGTCTCGAAAAATCAGCCTCCAAGAACTATATGTATCTTAAATATTACTCCAAAATATAATGTCCAATTTTAACTTTCCTTACTGCTATGAATAGGCATATTGCTTTTATTACAGTAGCAATACACTACTGCACAAATGCCGACATATTCAAAGCGCTATGTAAATTTTATAACAATCTTATTTATTTTTACAGTTAAAGCAAAATTTAATATAAGTTCCTAATTAATGGTACTTTCACACATGTTTACTAATTTTTGTAGCTGCAATATTAATTATTAACATTTTTATAATAGTCATAGGTTCATGTGCAAGAGATGTAAACAAGAATGCGGTGTTCAGCATGTTAAAATATGTAGGACTTAATTAACTATCCATACCTTTAAAAAAATTAATAATACCTGGAGCTCAATTTAAATAAAACAATAAAAAATGAATTTGAATAAGGAGGATGCTAAAAAACATTAATTTGTATATTTTTATAAAGTTAAGATACCTACTCATTTTATCTGGTAACTAATTAATTAAAAACGCATCATGTATAATAAATAAACAAACAAACATAAATAACAAAAGAACAAAGCATAGAGTTTTTTTTCTACTCCATTTGCATTTGAGGAAAGAAAAATATAATGATAACAAAACAATAAACCAACGAGCCAAAGAATCGACAGACTTTCAAGTATGAAAGCAGACAGCCATTTAGTCAGCCAACGAACCACAATCTCATTGAAAGCTTTCCAACAATAACAACCGACTACAACAGATACAAGAAAAGTGTTGACTGCTTATTAAAATGTTAACGTATACAAACAACCAACTACAACAACAATAATGAGCACTAAATAAATGCTAGCAATTTCTTATGTTCAAATACAGATACAATTTTTCATACAATTTTACTTTTTTATGTTACAACATTATGTTTGATTATTTAAAAAATTTAAGAAAAGATGTGAATACAACAACAACAACAAAAAAGGACATTTTTAATTATCAAGTTTAAAAATATGCTAACTTTGCATATAAATATACTTGAATGCATGTATTTGCATGCATGTATTTGCATGCATGTCTGTGTGATGCGCACAATCAGTGCATAGAAACTTCGATATTAACACTTCTAGCCAAACACACATATTCACGTATAACATGTAGGCAACATACATAGCAAAACCAACATTAACAAAACAACAACAGCAAAGTAATATAGAAGTGTTAATGCATAAGAGTAAGATACACACCAGGAATGGATAGTTTTCAAATAGAAATTTTTTAAAACAAAATGAAAATTTGTTAAAAAAAATCTACTTTTTAAGAACAAGAAAAGAAAAATTAAAAAAAAAATATTAATGAATAATTGAAATATAGTATGACAAAGGAAAAGGATTTTGTTATCCCAAAGAACTTAATATAAAAAAAATTAAATTTTAATACAAAAACAAGCTTTTTTATTCGAAAGCTCATTACGAGCATGGCATTTAACTTTGAAAAATTTAGCGCGTAGCGCTGTCGTTTTGAAACCACATCTTGCCCTGATCAGTACCATTCATACTCTCAAACAAAAAATTATTAATCATGGTGCGGTAATGAACTTCATCTAGGAATTGAATTTAAAAGAAAATGATGTAGTGTCATCTCTAGGATCTTTTGTAGATTGATTGCACTCCATATGCGGCAATTATGTTAAACAAAAAGCCCGTTAAGCAAAAAAATATCCTCAACATTTTCTTGCGTCTTTAGACTAAACGAATTGATGACTGAATTTTCAAGTAAACCTGGGTAATTTTTTTTAAACGTCACTGTATTAACGATTGTCATAATAAGTTATGTCAGACCTTTCAAAAGTCATGATAAGTGCTTAAAAGAAAAGAGATACTTTAAAACTATACTAAGTAAATTATAAGCTAAGATGGTTATATCTCTGTTCAGCAGGTTCTTAATTTACCAATTATGAACATATCCAATACTACTGAATTTTCCATCCCTGATGCATGCAATGTACCAAAAGAACAGCACAGACTTAAACTTCTTTTTTCATTTTGCTGATATAAAGGGTGGTTTAAAATTTACTCTAAAATAAATTATATTCAGAAAATAACCTTTTAAAAATGCATAAAGTAAAAAAACGTTTAATTTTGGTATAAATTCTAATAGAATGATTAGTTTGTCAATAACTTCAAGCAAATTTTGTACCAAAAAGTGACATCTTTTAGCTTACAGACAACTAGTTCTGCAAATGTGATGATTCAGGTGATTCTTTAAGCTGATCTGGCACATATAATCGATTTTTCAAAAATAAAATAAGAGGTAACTCTTTCACGTATAATAACTTTCTTCGCCATCAACTATTTAATAGATTTGTTATGTTTTCTAATTTTTAGATTCATTAGCACTTTGTGGATACACGTTATAAAAATAATTTCAAAAAGGAAAGTTAAAAAGCATTTCCATTCACTACAGATTTTCAACTTTTCACCAGTATTTGTTGTTTATTGTTGCAATATGTTTTGTCTGTACACAAGTACTTGTCTGAATAAAATTGTAAATGCATAAGAGAATGTTAGAATGAAAAAGGAAAAAGTGAAACTTCTAATGAATTCTACACAAAAGATTGTAACAACACATTTCAGCAAATTAATTTTAACACAAGTTGTGCAAAGCAACATCATCGTATTGACAGAAATGCTGATGTGGCAGAAAACAAACATAAAGAGATAAAAAAAAATGTAAAGCAATGCATTTGCTTTCGTAATCTCTTTCAAACAGGCCTATTGCTTGTTTCATATTTACTATTTATTTTCTTTATATGTTTGTTTTCAATAAACAATTAACTTCATTTAGTCTATTGGGCAAATTAATCATTAATTTTGTTTAAAGATATTTTTACTCTATTTTTCTATACCTATAATAAAACAGTAACGGGGTCATTTTTGTACTTAAAATATTTTTTGCTGTTAGTGTAGATAGTAATCTACAGCCATAAGTATAACAAAAGGTTGGCAGACCATTGGCATAAAGCTTAGTTATAAGGCACTTGCTAGACTCCGGCCAGAGAGCTTTTAGATTTTGACGAGCAATATTGCCAAATATATTCTAAAAGCAAACAGCTGTTCAGTGTTTAAATATTAATTTAAAAGTAAAAAACATTTTATACAATTATGATTCTTTTAAACCTTGTCAATCTATTAAATAAAAGAAATCTATTTTTATAATATGCGGATGAGGAGTTTTGCCTTAAATATAGATTTAAAAAACAGCAAAAAATAAATTCGTCTGGTAAAGGCAGACTTTAAAAGAAAAGAAACAAGAATGGTATTAGCAACCGTACCGTCGTCCATTCAAGTTTGACAGCACTAAGGTGTTGGGGAGGGATTCACTTACAAGATGATTGTGCAGGTACCATGGTTTTTCGCAATCAACGATGAGCAGAATTTGTGCAAAAGTTGATCAGGCGTTGGCCCGAAAGTCTTATCCACTGATAAAAATTACAACATAACCTAAGTAACAAATTTTGTTTTTTTTTTTATTTTTAAAGTTTAATATTTTTCACTTAATATGGTGGCGAAAAAGAAATGTAAGAATTGAGGGTGATTATTATATTAATGGTTGATATACGACTGGTTAGTTGGCCGATAAAATTTTGTTATGCATAAACATTTTACCTACCATTTTCTAAGACTAATCGGCATTCTAGTTACCCACTCGTAGTGCGCAGTGATCAATGGTCAGCTAAATTTTAGTTGTGCATATGGTGTTAGTGTAGATAATAATAAAAATCTGTTTGTCTATCAGCATCACGTAAGAACTGCTGAATGAATTTAAATAAAGTTTTGTGTGGCGGACGCCTGGAACCTTGTTTCAAATATAGAATACCTTTTGTTTCGTATAAAAGTTATTTCGTAGAGAAAATAAAGATACAAATGTGAAGTCACCCAATGTTATTAGTATAATAGTACTAAAACAGTTTTCTAAATGTAAATTTAAAAAAAACGACTGCTAGTGAAGAATAACATATTACAAAAAAAAAAACACTAGGTTCACGACTTTATGAAAAATTATTATTTCTTTACAGACAACAATATTCATTTTATATATGAGCATTTTATTGCGGCTTAATCTCGAGAAGAAATACTTGCACTTACTTGCATTAATTCAGGATCTTTATTTTTCCCCAATAAAAACTTCGGTCAACATAACACCGTGGCAGTTCGTAATTTTTTTGTTTTGTTTTGTCTTCTTTTCTTTTCTTTTCTTTTCTTTTTTTTTTTTTTTTTTTTTTTTTCTTTTTTTTTTTAATAAACGGCTCATAGTCCCAGAAACAAACTCTTGATTTTCCTTAAAAAGATTAAAATACGTACTTCAAATAAAGAATATAAAGTTTGTTTTTTTTTGGATTCGATGTAACGAAATTTGATTTTAAAAACATTACATTTATATTGGTATATATTAAAAATATTAAGCATAAACGAAAATTGTAAAAGTGCTTATTCAGTTAAACAATAAGATTTCTTTTAAGTACAAAAGCTCTATTTGCGATATTATTATCACATTTAAAGTTTCCAGGACTTTTTTATTGCATCTTACGGTCTTTATGTTGGCTCTTCTATGATTACGATAAAAAGACTAGAGCTTTATTTGCTACCTCTTTTGTCGAGGTATAAAAATGCTACTGGCGTTACGAAATCAATTTGCAATGCTGTCCTTATATATTTTTTAATACTGTTTCATTATTAAATTATCATTTCTGTACATAAACTATTTTTTTTTTTTTTTTGAAAATTTTGCTGTTGTTGTAGTAATAATCGATATGAAATACAAAGAACACACCTGTTTTTGAAATCTTTTTTTCTGTCTGTCTATCTGTGCTCATATCACGTAAAAACTGTTAGATGGATGTAATATTGAATAATTTTGTTTTTCGTAAAAATAAGTCATTTCGTAGAGTATTTTCTCTACAAATGTGAAAGCATCCAATTTTAAAATGGTACTAAAGCAGTTGTCGCTCAATTTTGTTTTTGAAGATGGAGAATTTTTTAACATTATTTACAAAACTCTACAATAAATATTTGAAACATATTTTGCTCAATTTGATCTTTAAGATAATTAGAGGACACTATTAGTAAAAGCTAGACTGTTATGTTATAATGATAATAATAAAAAAAAAAACTTTTTCGTTATTATTAAAAAAAAAAACCTTATTATCGATAATTATATAATACAAAACTCAGGAATTATTTATGCAATATATATAGTTATTACAGATAAATATAAAACAAATTGACAAAACAAAAAAAAACACGCATAAAAATATGTGCGTATGTTGCTTTTGAACAGTACATGTGTATGACGTGTGTATTTCTTCAACTTTAATTTTTATGTAATCTAAGTGTAATTAAAAGCGATTAGTATTTGATATAAAAAATACTTTACGTGCTTGGCTTAATGCTTTTCTATCAGTTTATGAATTGGTTTTTAAACAAACGTTTCAAATAATTAATTTTAGTTTTTAAGATATAAAAAAAGCATAAAAACTAAAAGATACTGGAAATTTTTATAAAAGAAAATATTTAATTCAATTAAATTGTACTTGATTCCTTAAAATATAAATATTTCGTAATATTCCTTTGAAACATTTATAATTTAAAATTTAAAAATTAAATAAGAAAGAAAAATAGTTTCTTAATGGTAACTGTGTTTTTGTATAAAAGATTTTTTAGCTTTAATTGCCTTTTTGCTTAATTGATTGAATGAAACTCTTATTAAATCAGTTTGGCTTTTGCAGAATAAATTTCACAAAAATTAACAATATCTAAAATAAATACCAAAAAACGATGTCATTAAAATATTATCTTGCTGCAGGGATTTTGTTGGTAATAACAAAGAAACAAACCGCTGGCATGTAGCCCCATATCTTCGTATTTTTTTTTTAATTTTTTTGACTCCTTATCCACCGCCCAAAGATTATTGACATTAGTAGATATTGATTCGTATCAGTCTTTCTTGACGTCAGTCCAAAGATTCTCGTTTAGGCTTAGATCAGGCGACTGTTTCGCTTATTCCATGATATTAATATTGTAGTTTTTAATCCTTTGACGAACAGTTTTTTTTTTCGTATATTTTGTTCATTGTATTGTTAAAAGACTCAAAGCAAAACATTCGGACGTACGGCACCATGCAAATTGGATTATGGAAAAAGTTTGTAAAAATATGTTTCCATTGTATGATTATAATGAGTATTTGTTTAATTTAAAACATTACAAATTTTTAAAAATTTTCCAATCAAAAAAAAAAAAAAAAAAACTTCTAAAAATGTATGCCAAAAAAAATTAGTTCAGGTTGGACATTACATTCTAAAATCTTTAATAGAAAATCTTGCTGCCAAGTTTTATAAAGACTCCACAATATCTACTGTATGTTAAATATTTTATCTTTATTTCTATTCATTTAAAAATCACAAAGTGTTACATCCGCTAAATGTAAGAAGACGTAATGGAGAAGAAAGTATTATTTATTTTGTCTTAGTGCAATATTACTATTGTGTTACAACTGCTTCTTCGACGACTAACTGGCTGAGTATTCTTTGCTGGTACAGCCTGAAGCCATCAAATGTTTGTAATGCAACTGCAGGTTGTTTTCTTAACGCTGCCGCTATTTTTTTCTTGCTTTCCTTTACATTGTACTTGGAGTGTTGTTGACTTTTATTACAGTAGTGTGTTTATTTGTCTTGTTTTTTAACGCTGAAAAAGCGTCCCTTTATTATCAACGACATTTACATTTTGCGGATTTCCTTTCCTTTTATACCTTTTTTTTGTTTTGTTGTTGTTATTTTTCTGGTTTTAGAATTATTACTTATTTTACTGACAACAACTATGATACTTCTTCCTTTTTTGTTTTAAGTTTCATTATACTGTTGTTGTAAATGTTGCTTTTATTTTGATGTTCATTAGCGCAAGACTTATAAATATTAAATAAAACAAAACAATAAACTTTTCTAAATTAATGTAGAAAATTTAAGAAAAAAAAATAATCTGTATAAATAATGTGAAAAATAAACAATAAATGTGTCAAAACCATAGAAAGGGATACAAACTTTGAGATCTTAAATTCAATTTAGTTATATCAAAACAAAATTAAATAGTTATTGTCACAGTTGTAATTAAGTTTAAAAATAAGGGAAATTTATTTTGCTGAAATATACAATTTTCTTAAACTTAATCTAACAAAAAATTAAAAAATAACACAAAACTTAATTTAATTATGATGACGTGATAACGAAAAGTAAAGTAGCTGTCAATCTAAAATAGAGATTTTAAAATAGAGATCAATATGAATTATTTATAACCGTTTTTAATTTTATTTACGTTAGTTGTGCTGGATTTCTTAAAACGTTGTCAATAGATATTTATTATAGAAAACTAAAATATGAAATGTATTACTGCGGGAAAAGCATGTCATATAATTATTCAAATTTTTTCTAGTTAGAACGCATGAGCCTGTATTACCAAAAACATTTTTCTTGAAAGTTCCTGGGCGTACAAGACAATTTTTTTCTTTAGTTATATAGAAAAATTTAAAGACCCTAAAAACTGCAAAATATTTAATAAGAAAAAAAAAAATAAAATCACAAAATTTGATAAATTTGTTTGGCTGTCGTTTAATTCAGCCACATAAATTATAATGGTAAAGTTAATTTCTGGTAATAGAAATCAAGGAATATTTAACAATATACCTGGGTAAGTTTTAAGCAATTATGCAAAAAATGTAAAAACTTACAGAGAACTAACAATGCATATCAAAATAAAGTTTATTAAAGTATTTTGTCCTTCCAGTAACGTCAATTTTCTATTCTGACTTTTAACCAAAATCTCACTTTTTTTAATTTACAATGACAATAGTTAAAAACAAAAAAATAATGCAAATATTCATGCATTTAAGAGATTTGTTTAATACCAATATCCTAAAGTTATCTTTCAATGGTTTAAAATCAAAATTGCACTTGAGGCGATGTCGTATATAAAGATAAATAAATTTAATGATATAAGTCCCAAAATATTTTAGTTTGCCTTAGTATATTTGTTAAACTTATTTTCCCTATATTCTGTCCTTTAAAATAGAAACTGTTGTAAATACGTTTTCCCTATAATTAAATCTTTATGCCAAAAGGTTTATACTTTTATACACAAGAAACAAATACATTCTTATCTTCAATAATACTGAGTTTTTTGCCATATTTCTAAAAATATATGTTTCCTATTGAACTGTTTTTGGTCCTTCGAGCCGGTTAAACCTTTGTCTAATTTTAAATCAATGAAAAAGAAAGTAGATCAACGAATTAAATATGACTGCCTTTAATTGAAATTATTACGGCAAAGTTTATGTTAAATATTTTTAACAGTATAATGAATACAAAAATCTAAACCAACAATAAAACTGCATGAACATTTTTATTTTGTTAACATTATTGTTTACTTATAAATTATTTTATTGTTTTTTTTTTTTTTTGTAATTTAAGATTTAAGATATTATTTTGTTTTAATGAAATTTTTTATTTTTAAACAAATAACTGAAATATAAATTTACTTTAATTTTGCTTGATTCCTTCAAATATAAATATTTTATGATTTCCCATTTTATTATTCTCTTTTTTATTTTTTGTTTCATTTTTAAAAATGTTTACTCACTCAGGGAATGACCCCTACTTATGCATTGCATTGTGCCAGATCTAGGAAATTAGGTTGAAGGGAGGGGGATAGAGGGAGTGCTTGAAAGACCTGGGGTGCTTATTCCACACACGAATTGTATGGCTGAAAATCGATTTATCTATGTAATACGTAATGAGATTCACTGGCCAATCGACCACAAAGGAATTCGCCCCTGATGCAGAGTGCGTTGCGCGTACGAAATTACGGTTTTCAGGAACAAGTTCCCTGATTTCATTAAATAACATTTTCTTGTTGTAAAGATAAAACAGTGAAACACAGTCGATGTGTCAGTGAATCAATAGTGCTGTATACCCTACTGTCACCGATGAGCTTATTCGCTCTCTCCTGCACGCGTTCGAGTAACTCCAAAATAGACTTAAGAGCATCTGCCTATACATTAGAATTGCATTCCATTTTCGATCTGTTAAAGATGACATAAATAACAAGGAGATCAGATGGAGTGAAGTATTTCTTACACCGTTTCAGAAAACCTAGGCACTTGAGTGCTTCTTTTGCGACATTAAAATAATTGTTGTGCTACGGAACATGACATTGAATTTCCATGACAAGAATATTGAGAGCTTCTGATTCCTTAATATTAATATTACCCATAATTACAGATGAGGTAGCATATTCAACCGTACGCCCGTGCGAAAGCACACATCAGGGGTTTTATGAGCGTTAGGCTGAGTCCTATTCGCAAGGCCCAAAAAGATACATGTGCTTTCGCATAGCCCCAATCTTCCGAAGGCTTGGCGTATTGCGAAATGAAAATAAATGGCATATTCTACTGTCATTTGCGAAAGAATAAATAGCGTTGGAAGTCTGACGTTTTCCTTTATTGAATCAATAAAGTTCTTATTAAATCAATTTCAAAAACCAAATTGGTTAGGTATAGTCTAATTTGGAGCTATATGAGCAGTAGCGAAATGGCTATACGGATATGCTTTGACCACTGTAATACATTTCATTTTTTAGTTTTGAAAAAGAAATATTTCACGAGAATATCCTAAAATATATTTGTTTTTTTTTTTTTTATATATATATATTTTGTCAAAGTGGTTTACCAGCAATTTTGCTTATAGTGTGTTAAATTAAATTAAGAATTTCTATGAATGACTCAAGTCAAATAAGATGAATATACGAAAACGGCAAATCCATTTTTAATTCATTTAAATTAAATTTGTACACCAAGTTTATAAATTTAATTCGAGAATTTCAATAAAATTTTATTATTATTTTAAATATTTGACTTTTTTACTTAACGAGGCTTCAATTAGCATTTTACAAAAAAAATTAATAAAAAATTAAAAACTTGAATTTTTAAAACAATTTTTTGTATTCTTTAAATATCTACTGCAAATTTAGTGTTTAATAAAAAAAATAGTTAGATAGTTACTTGTAAGTAGTAGAAAGTAATATAACCTTAAGTCTCTGACTGTTAAAAAAATAAAAAGAAAAATATAATGATCATTAACCTTTCAGAACTTATTATAAGATACTATCAAACGAAATGTTTTTCTCTTGTTTGTTTTTATTAGCAAAAAATATTTTACTTTTACAGATACATGGCCATGGACACATATTATTGATGACATATTTTTTTCTTTCCTTACCTACATCAACATGAAAACAAACTCAATAGCCAAAAAAAGTTAAAGAATTTATTTTTTCTTGAACTTGTATGTTTTATTTATTTATTTTTATTTTTCTAGATTTTTTTTTCCTTGGAAAACTTTCTTAACATTGAATTTATAGTAGAAACATAAATAAAACTTCAATGAACAGTTCAAATGAACACAATACTCTAAGTTATATTTGTACATATTTATGTTATAAAACAAAATAATTCTGTACTTGAGGTGTACTTGCGTCGTGATGGTGACTCGAGTATAAGAAAGTTTGATTTCAAAATAAAATTCGATGGCGATAAAACAATATTACCATGCGAGATTGTTTAATTTTGTACGAGATAAGATTTGTATTCTTGTCACCGTAAACTGCGTGGTTGAAAGAATCTTATATCTTCTTATATATATATATATGTAGCTAAATATATGCCCAAGCACAACAAATTTTACAAGTAAAACTACTTATATTTATACTACAACATTAATACATATCTACATACATTCATGAACACGTACGTAAATACATAAATATATGGTTACATAAGTTAATATAAAACGCTTGAATTTTCTTTCAGACAAAAATAAATAAAATGTTTTTCATTTTCATCAATGTGTAGATGTGGCCAAAAATGAATTCTCATAAATATTTCATGAGATAAGATCATGTATGTGAATACATATGTTTCTACATGCGAATTTATATTTCAATAGAAAAGGACAGGGTAACAAAAATGTTACTAAAATGTTTAAAAATCTTTTCAAGCTGTAGCAATAATAATCTTTGTTATTTAAAAGACTGCATATCTAGAAGTAACAGGAAAGCGAAAGTTAAAACTCCTGATATGCTAATACGTTGTGGAGTTACATAAAATTTATAAGGATTGCAATTGGCTTGATATTTATTTCCTTATAATGAACATTAAATAAAAATCTTTCAGAGTAAATTTAATCTAGCTTTTTAAGAAAATCCTAAAAATTTAGTCGTCAACCCCACTACACACCAACGAAAAAGTATCACAAATAGGAATAGCTCGTCCTAACCAAATTTAGCCAGCATATTAATCAATATCTATAAAGAATAATTTAAAGAACTAAAAGCTGGTATATTAAGGAAGTATTAAAAATCTTTCTGCATCCATAAATACTTTAACTTCTTTCATATTGATATGTAATTAAATTTTTAATTGTCTCAATTATATATCTAATTAAAATCCAAGCACAAAATTTTTCAAGTTAAATAATAAAGTCAATCATGTACTTAACTAAAAAGGAGTACATCAATTTTAGAATTATAAATATAATAAAATTAGTTAAACACTAAAATAAATTTCAGTCTGAAAACAAATTAAACTTTTAATATGAGCTAAAAATATTTTCGGTGCAGGAAGTTAACATTTTTTCTTATTTATTGTACCAGTCTTGTATGCAGCCACAATTTTATTACAATTTGCAAGCAGAAAAATATTCTGTTGAAATTATTGTAATTTAACTACCAATTAAATTCAATGATAATGATAATAAAACAATAACAGGGTCATTTCTGTACGTGAAATAATTTTCGAAAATTTTAAAGTTGGTGTAGGTAATAATCGATATGAAGTAAAAAACACCTATTTTTGCCTGTCTGTCCATCTGTCTGTGTTCGCATCACGTAAAATACGCTGGATGGATTCGGATAATATTATGTGAGGAGGTCCCTTAGAATCTTGTTTCAAAAATAGAATAGTTTTTTTTTTCTTAAAAACATGACATTTTGTAGAGAAAATAGAGATACAAGTGTGAAAACACCCAATTTTACCGGTAAAATTGTGCTTAAACAGTTGTCAGCACATTTTATTTTTGTAAAAGGAAAATTTCTAACACTGTTTGCAGAAATCTACAAAAAATATTTAAAACACATTTGTGTAAATTTAAATTTTAAGAAAATTAGAAATGACACTCAGACAAAGTTTTTAATTGAATAATATTTTGAAAATTAAAGGTTTTTAAAAATTTAAATTGACCGATTTTTATCTTTAGCGAAGTCTAATAACCTAAGATATAAATTATGCTGATTTTTCTGGTACCAAAAAATTTATCACTTTTGAGAAATATTTTATAACAATTGGTTTTAGTTATTATTCACAATAAAACTACAGGTTTATTGAACAAACCAATTTTTATCGAATACACTTTATAATTATTAAGTGATTGGTAAAATCTATTTAGTTTATTGGAAGCTAGAATTATATAAATCGATGTGCTCTACTTCTTCTAAATAAAAACAAAATTTTTACAAACGAAAAAAAAAACTTTACTATTTAAACTAAATAATATATAGCAAAAATGGCGTATAATTAAGTAATATAGTTAAAAGTCGAATCCGAAATAAATTAAATATATATACATATACATATTCGGTTATGTCCAATTTTATATTCCCTTCGCCACATATGTAAATCTTAATCCAATAAAAAAACAAAAATTGGTGTGACAGGGAATTAAAAAATACAAAAAATTTTTGTATTATATATAATTGCATATAAAAATGCCATCGCTTTAAAAATTTTAAATAAAATATTAGTATTTCCTGAAAGACCTGTTCAATATCTTTTAAATGATACTCATATTGATAATACAGATGGTGCACAATCGTACTTTCCTATGAAAAGACCAGAGGCCCATAACTCGAATATATGAGCGAGCACCAATTTTTACCTTGAGTTTTTTTCTAATTTTTTGATTCTTTTCTGTCCAATATATTTGTTTTTTTAATGGAATTACTTTGCTAAACTAGATTTTCTCAAAATTATATGGAAATATTAAGGCAGGAGTGGTGTTTTACCTGCTGCCTCCAATAATATGGAGTGAACTTGCTGACTTTCTATAGTAAAATTTTTGAAACTATGTCTGAGCGATTGACGAATTAAGAATTTCTTTTATCTCATCTAGTGCCTTGGCAAAGTTGGTTTCAACACGAACCCGGATGGACAAAGGGACATCGCTTAATCGACTTTGCTGTGCATAAGACCTAAGATATTACAAACCTTTTATACCCTTTTTTCCACCTATAGTGAAGGGTGCACAAATATTAATTGTTTTTATTTAATAATAATTTAATACATTAACTAATACAAAAAACTGACAAACCTCAATTAGCAACATATTCGGTTGCATAAAGAATCTCTTTTTTCGAGTAAAGTCTCGTTTTAATATAACCACCAGTTACTGTTGAACGGCGCTTTAAAAAAATCATGTAAAAAAGATATATTAAAATGATATTACTTTTTATATAAAGCGACAAATTCAAGTCAGTTCCTTTACTTCTGGGATACATACTTTTCGTTTTTATAAGTTTAAATTAAATAAAGTTCTGTTTAATCTTAACTCAATGTGTAACCCTGATTTTGCTAATGCTTTCCTTAAATTTATATACGAACATTTGAGCTTGTATTTTTGCAGTATTTATGATGCTGACAAGAGAATGCGTTTGTGGTAGATTTTATTTTTAAATAAAACAATGTTTTCAAAAGACACTCAAATTATTACCAAACATCGTTTAGATTTATAAAAACTTTAAGCAATTTAAAATAATGATTAATTGCAAACTTTGTATGTTTATTAGGACACATGTATTTGAAATAAAAAAGTTAAACTTTATTATTTTTAGAAAATGCCACGCTAAAAGATATCATTAAATAAGATCTTCTCTGTTATATAAAGAAGTTGAGATTCATTATTTAAAAAAAAAAATTTATTTTTCAATATCAATAATTCTTTTAAAGTTATGCTCCCCCATTGTACTTTACTTGCGGCAGTACAATTTTTGACTCCTAAACTATCTTAATACATATTTATCATTACAATTCATAACCCGTTTTTATGCTAGTAGCAGAAAATGCCGAAAGTTGCCAAGCCTTGTTGTTTTTGCAGCAAAAATTATGAAAAAAAAACCTGGCAAAATAAAAAAATATGCATTATCAATTTGTTAAAATTTTCTTTTTTTAGTTTAATTTCTAAAAAAAAATTTTAAAGAAAAATTATTTACAGACGGATATGCTTTCCCTCAGTAATACATCTCATTTTTTAGTTTTAAATAATAAATATTTCATGAGAATATCATGAAATATTTACATTTGAAAGAACTTAGCACGACTGCAGTAAATGAATTATTTACAAATGTATGCGGACGTCTTCCATTGAAAGCAAAAAAATTTAGAAACTAGAAGAATATAATGACATATATTCTGGATCGCTTTAACCTTCATCAGCATTCTCCGCACCTATGCACTTTAGGTTGTGTACGTTATAGATGTCATCTATTTAACCAACTAACCAAATTTAAGTTGGTTAGACGAAGTCCACACACAACTCAAAGAATTTGTGTTTTGTCTGCAATTCGTCTTGTCCGCATACATTAGTAAATAATTTTTCTTCCTAAAATCTTTTTTAGAAATAATATATAAAAATTAACCTAAGCCGAAAAAAGTTAATATAAATTCATTAATAACTGCAATTGTAAGTAAAATTTCACAGTTATAAAAAATTTAACGTGGAAAATGAAGAAGTTAAAAAAATATTTAGGTTGTTTTATGTCGATTCTAGAGCTGCTAAAGTCTTGAAAATAATAAAGAAACCCTTGGTTCTAGTAGTCAAAATTTTTTTGTTACAATATTTTTTATAACACTTCTGGAACGATTAAGAAAGAATATACATTGATTTTACGCCGGAAAATATAAAAATATTAAATTCTCTATTTTTAAATTTCTCTTTTAAAGTAAGTTATAAACAGAAGAGATTGTTTACGCTATTGAAATCAAACTAACTAATTAAATACATTTTAGAATTTCTATTTATTTATAAGCTATATTCTATATTTGAAAGTTTATATTTTTATTTGCCTTTTCTCAAAACTGCTCTCTGGTCTCACCAAAAAAGGGATATTTTTTCATAATAAATAACTTTAATAAAAATACGCTATATAAATTAAGCTATTAAAAATAAACAATTACTGCTTTTTTGTATGAAACTACCCTTTGTGAAATGTAAAGGGTATTCAAATGTTGATTCAAAACTTGTATTAAATAAATAGACATTTTTTTATTATTCCTTGAAAACGCATGCTATGGCTTTGAAGGCTTCTACTTACTCTTTTATACGAATTTCTCATATTTGTTTTATTACAAATGTGACTGTGTTTTATCGATTTAGCATTTAATTGTCTCCTTTACTGAGTTTTTATTGATGTAAATGGACTATATAACCAGGAAATATTTGATCCATTGTTTGGGACCTGCTGGGCGATTTTTTATTTTTTTTTTTTTTTAGCAAAATGTACTTGAATAAGCAACACGTATATTATGCAAAAAATACTTTTCAGTTAAAATATTTACTGATTGGAGGTACACATTTCAAAAACTTTTAACACTCATTTTTAAAAAAAAAATCAATTTTGTAGTTTTAACGACTACATAATTTTTCTTCATTGAGGTTTTTTATATACGGCCAAATCGCGGTTGTGCAAATCATATAAAATTAAAATTTTGACACACTCTTTAAAACAACCGATATATGTGTGAAACTCCAACTATTTTTCAAATACTTGCAGAGATTAAAGCAAACAACGTTTGTTTGTCATTCAATATAGAGCTCCACTACCACAATGGCCTAAGTCATCAATAAAATGCAAAAAATAAATAGTTGTAACTAAAACTATGAATAATAAATAAATATTCATTCAATAAAGCTGTAAATGATACAAAAAAAGCATACAAGTAATAACAACATTTTGAATTTGATTTTATTCATACAAAGCTTTTTTAGTTTCATGTATTTAGTTGTATATACATATGTACATAGAACATATACAAGTATTATTAGAAAAATATACACTTCATAAAAGTGCAATTAAATACATACATGTATTGGTTTTATGTCGTTTTATTGTTCGGAAGCAATTTTCTGTCTATACTTTTTGTATTATTAATATTTTTATATTTATAAATTTATGAAAAGCTTTTTATTATTTCTAATATATAAATAAAATTGTATATTTACATACAAAAAAAATGCTTGTTTGAAAGCGATTGCAGTAATAAAATATTTATAAACTACAATTTTAGTTAACTTAATAAATATCAAATCAAACTGAATTTTTTTAATTATATATTTTAAACATAATTGAATTTAATTTAGGAATTTTTTTTCAAAAGAAAATCCAGTCGACAAAATTTAATCTGGTGTAAATATTACTATTTAATATTGAAAAATTTAATTAAATTCTGCGAAAAGAAAACAAATTTAAATAAAAAAAAAAATTTGTAAACTTAATTCTTGGTTCTGCTTGGTGTTAGTTCTTTGAAGGGATGGAGACATCCCTACTATCTTGAATAAGTATTTAAATAACAAGAAGAATTTAAGTTGTTAATACAATAAAAACAAAATCAAGTTGCTATTGGCCGAACCACATACATGTTCAAAAGCATTGAACTTAAAATACTGATATAAGAAAAAATCGTTAAATTGTAATTTATGAATGAACAATATGTTATATCAGCCAAATTAAATTTCAATTCAATTCATTGTTTATAAAAAAAAATATTTTAAAGATTGTTGAACTCAAATGTATGAATGAAAACATAAGGTTGAGCCTCAGCACTTGAAGACATAGAATTACATGTTTAAATTATAAGCATACTTTATAAATTTGTTCAATGCAGAGTCTCATATCAGAATCAATACCAATGATCGATTTTGCTTATTCAGCAAAAAACAGGATGGAGTGAAATTCTGTATTTAAGAAATGAAAATAGTTTTTAAGCTTTAGTTTTTAAGAAACCAGAAAACATTGGACACACAAAATCAAAAAAGTTTGTTCTCTAAAAAGTTTCATTTAAATAAACATTTACGTTTTTGAAAATATATAAATATTATTATTATTCATTTATTTCAAAAAAACAAATTTAAAATTTATAAGATCAGTGCTGCTATATGGCATTTTGTTAATATAAATATCTACTCAATTATAATGCTATAATAAAAAATTACCAATATGTTATTAAGCTTAATAAACAACAACTGCTGCTGTTAAAAGCTTTTGAAGAAATTAAAATAATTAAAGTACATGAAACAAAAGTTTATGGTTATTTTTCTGTAGCAACATTTTAAACTACATTCCTTTCTTGGCCACTTTATAATGGTATAAAAGCTGCAAAAACTAACAAAATAAATAAAAGCTATTGCTTTCTATAGATTGTTAACCTCTCTCTCTCGTTCAGCCAAATGATTTAATTTTTTCCTCTAAATGCCGCCAAATAATTCATTTGCTTAATTTGCTACACAAAAAGTCTTTAAAAAGAAAAGCGCTTTATAATAAAAAAAAAGGAAAAATAACAAAAATTAATATAATTTTTCACAGACCAAAGATTATTATAAATAAAACGAAATACAATTTAAACAAATTGTAGTACAAAAATTTTCCCCATTAATAGCGAAACAAATTGTTGACCATAATTTTTCTAATGCAATGAATCACAAACAAAATAATAATAATAAAAATTTTTCTACATATTTCCATAAACAATTTTAATTATCTCGGTGTTGTAATAGCAGCACAATGAAAGAACAAACAAAAATAGCAGAATAAGAGAAAAGCAATGACACAATAAAAAAATTGTGATTTTTTTATAAACAGCAATGGGATGTAGCAATCAAATATTTTTACAATCAGCAACATAACAGGCAAATGTAAATAATTGAAAAACTTTAACCTCAAATAACATTTAATGGTAAATCAAAAATGAATTTTACTATATATAAAGAAAGAAAATATTTTTGGGCACTATTTTTTGGATATACTCATGTTTTTGGCAACCACCATAGAAAGTTACAATACTGACAATGGTGATGATGCTAGCTGCTTATGTTGTTGATGCAAATGTTTGCAACATAAACACTTATCATAGACAAAGTACATCAAAAACGATAACAATAACTACAATAAAAATTAGCACAATATGCAAAAATTCCAAATAAAACAAAAATAATAAAAAAGTAAGCAAATTTTATGCTGATTTTTCAACTTTTATTTTACTTTTTAATGAATAAAATTTTCAAACTGCAGCTGAGAAATGAAAATGTTGTATCAAGGTTTGGAAATTTTTTTTTATAATTTTAAAATTATACGAAACAGAGTACTTCTTGGAGATTTTGTATAGCAAGCAATTTTTAAATTAAGTTATATGAATATAATAAAAATAGAATACAACTCTTTGTATCCACTCCATAAAAAGTGTATATAAAATAGTAGAACGCTTAAAGTATTTGGAATCAATGTTGGATTCAAGAACATTAATGTGACTTTTAAAGAGATCTGTAAGTCACCACCTCGTTAAGTTAGTATCCTTCAAGCAGATATTTCCAATAGGGAAGTTAAAAATAAATTTAGGGCCTGCGGAATAGAACTCGATTTTTACCCAACCTCTTCCTCTTTTAGTTTTGTAAATAAACTGTTGATTTAGACTTATGGGTTTTAAAAAAATTTTAAATTTGAAGTTTAAAGATCTTAAATTTTGTGATAGATTTAACTACTAATAATTCATCGTTGTGTCATAGCAAATGTTTATTATTTAATACTACTATGTTATGACCCTTCTAAAACAACTAAATTCAACTTTAATCTTTCTTTGTTTTCCAAATTAGCTTTGTGATAACCGTTTAATATTTTCTAATCCATGTTTGTGTCGAAAGGTGTTAGTCCAAATATTGGACTTCTTTGGACTAACCATAGGCAAAAGGCTATAGTTAACACAATATCTAGTTTTTCTTAAAATCCTAGCATTTGCTAAAAGTTACGGATGTTATAGAGTATATTTGGATAGCAGAATATTGAAAAATGTTATATTATTTTGTAAGAGTCCTAACAGAAACGCTTTCGCTTCTTATCAATGCTTATTTAAATTCTCTTCTTATTGTGGGCATATTTAAATTTTAATATCCAGCAATAATCTTTCGTGGTACCTTCCCTCATGTCTTGATAAAATCTTTCGCCCTGGTCTTCTGGACATCACCAATATTTTAAAGGCACAAATAAAGTTTTAAGTTGAAAAAATGGACTTTTAAGCTTATGTTATATCCAAGCTTCTTGGAGTTATCCAACATGTTGGTGACTAGTGTTTAGTAGTTGCCAAGCTTTGCTTACTCAATCTTTTTTGCCCTAGTGTTGCTAACTGTCATGTCTGTGGCATTTTCAGAGCAAGCAGGGAAACTTTTTGTAGGCATTTTGTTGGCCAAACAACATGAAAAGCACTTTAAAATCGCTGCATAATCTTTAGTGTTGATTCAACCAATTCTTGTTGAGACAACTTTTAATTATGATTAAATAAAAATTATTCTGAGTAAAAGCATTGCGCTAACCAAAAATTTTTAAATAATTTATCATTCACAGCTGAATTCTCATATACGAAAAATATTTCAAACAAATGATAAACATTTTTTTGCTCGGTTTAAAAAGAAAGAAATCAAAAACTTTTAAACAGAATACGAATTCGATCATGATGTAATAAGGTATAAAAATTATCAGTCCTTAATTAAACTTAATGTATAATCGAAAGCAATCATTAGCATTAGAAACGATTTTTATGTACAGACAAGCAAAGGCACATTTAAATATTCCCATTACATTTCGTTTGTTTTTTATATCTTTAATGTCACACTCTTCTTCTGGGATTCATTTAAAATAAAAAAATATAAATCCCTACAGATCCTTTAGCTTAATGGTCCTTTTGTCAGTCTAACTTCAAATGGTATGCATGGCACTTCCAAATAGGCGAGAAAAAAAATCAAACAAAAAATGTATAAAGAGAAACAAAAGTTCAATGTACGCGTAAGTATTTAAATATTTATCTGTTTATTTTTGTAAAACAAATACATTTACATATTGCTTTAGTTGAAAAACAATAACAATATATTTTTAAATGAATACGAAGAAAATGATGGCACAGTATGCAAAATATAAAATCAGTGGTGGATATACAAAAGGGGCTACTTTTGCTTGAATATAAATTTAAACCTTAAAATAAGTAACCGATTCATACAATGCAAATCAAGAAAAACTTTTATAATGAGACTGACAAAAGAAATTTTTTGCAAATCATCGATAATGATAAAAAAATTTAACTATGCTAAACATGCTAATTCAAAAAATGGCGTAAGCCATTGAAAAAGAGTTGTCGAATATGTAGAATTTGCACTAAATAATATCCGCCTTAAAACTGTTTTATTCCATTATTATTCAGTTATTCCATTTCAAGCTAAAAAAAGTTCAAACATTAAAACATTAAAAACTGTATGCTTACGTTAGTTTTTGTTTGATTTTATGATATTCTTATTAAATATTTGAAAAAAAAATTTTGTATTCAAAACTCCGAAAAAAAATATATTATTTTTTATGTTACATGGACCAGAATTTATTTTTAAACAAAATATT
Source organism: Cistogaster globosa (assembly GCA_937654795.1). Classification (NCBI taxonomy): domain Eukaryota; kingdom Metazoa; phylum Arthropoda; class Insecta; order Diptera; family Tachinidae; genus Cistogaster; species Cistogaster globosa. The sequence continues at coordinate 115,096,052 of OW569404.1, read as the reverse complement.
TAACAACAAAACTTTTGAATATAAAACTGGTTTATTAAAGGTTTTTAGGATTATAATTAGTCTTTGAATAATCTTTTTTTATATTTGCCAATTTTAAGTTTATTAATCTCTTTTAACACTTGATAAGTTGTACTGTTATTGTTTAAAATAATGTACAACTGTAGAGGGAGCAAATTTGTATGGTCATTCATCAGTGGATTTTATACCAATTTTGCAGATAGATTAAAATTTCTTTCTTTCAGAGTAAAATGAATTAATGATTATTTGCATCTAATCCCAGCAAAAAAGACATACAAAAGAAGTAGGTAATTCATGGCTCCTACGTAAAACAAACTGGTTCAATTGAGGTGAAAAACGCATGATTTTAACATTAGCTTGTCATTGGCGAGCATGGATTAACATAGCTTGGCATTTAAATAAATGCTAAAAAACCAGTAAAAACTCGATAATTTGGATACGTTTTTTCATTAGTCTTTGTTTTTTGTAATTTCTTTTTTCATGAATTTCAATGAGTTTTTCATGAGTTCAAAAGTTATAACTTAGAATAAATGAAATTATTAAAAATGCATTATAGAAAACAAGTGCAAGAGAAGCAATTTAATAACTTATTATTTTTGAACAACTTCATTTTTTTTTTTTTTTGCTAATAAAAATGTAATATGTAATTACATAAAGAAAATTGAGATTTTAGGAGAGACACTTTATTATAAAAAAATAATTACTGTATAAAATGGACTTTAAAAGTGTAGATAAAAACAAATTAAAAAGCTAAGTAGTGAAACAAATATTTATAGTTAAGCATGTTATTGAAAAGTTAAGCGCTCCAAAAAAATTACAATGAAAGCAACGGTATATCAAAATATAAAATAAAAGTACAGAGAAAACTAAGCATATTTATAAAAATCTTTTTTTTTTTTTAATAATTCTGCAGACATTTGACGATGATCCATGTTGAATGGAGAACATTTTACAGTTGCTAAAACCAAATTTATAAAGTATAAGCATATTAGGCTTGATACTTTTATTTTTCTTTCGTTTTTTTTCTGTATTTTTGTTTCGTAAAGTCACATCACTGTCTTCTCTTTTAAATACCTACCCTTTTCTGTAAAAAAATATGTAATAATTTTTTTTTCTTTTTTTTATGAAGTAGCAAGCAATAATACCTATTTAGTTATTTTCGTAACCGTGCTTTAGTCTTTAAGAAAGGGATAGACGGATGAGAAATAAGACAGGTGATGAAAGGAGAAAGATAGATATATACATTTTATTAGTTATTTTACTTCGCCGGCTAATATGTTATGGAGAAGCCTAGAATCCAATACCATATTGTTAGAGCTAATACTTAAATAGGGGGAAAAATTAGTTGGCTCAACCAGCGCTGTTTTAGTTTTTAACAGGTTAGTAGTTAATTAGTTACAAGGTATTTAAGTAGACGACTGCAAAGATGTAGGATTCGCACAATGGAGAACAAAGAAAATCAGGTAAATTATTTATGTACAATATAAGTAGAAGAACCCCTTCAACGCAGTTCGCCGAGGAACTCCAGACGAATTCATTTTGAAAATGAACATTGTCCATTAAAAGTATACAACAATATGACAAGCAGTAGCAGGAAAGATAAAATAACCTTTTAGTTCACTAATAAAAATTGAAAACGAGTTAGAATTTAGCCCTAACACACTGAGTTCATTGCCATTTACATTTTCTCTAATGATGTCAGTTATACTTAGAGGCATCCTTGTAGTGTCAATCCCATACGGTAATAAAATATTATTCATAAAAGTCGATTTAAGTATGTGTACCTAAATTTTATGCTCAAGAACCTAAGATAATATTTGGAAATCAAAATAGGTTTCAGATCATCAAGCGAACGAATGATTCTACTCACATAAAACGGATACAATAGTCTTCTAAAGTAACGCATATCTTAAGTTGGATAAAATTTTTTTTGAATAGATTTAAAATGTATTGAAAAGCAAAAGGGTAAATTAACTTAATAAAGTTACCACTAATTAAATTTGACGTAATCTTATCCAATGCACTGCGGATAACAGATCATACATTGAAAAAAAAAAAAGAATTTCTGCAATCTGGAAAAATTTCCGAGTTAAAATTTTTTGATTGCAAGAAGCGCTGCCACCAACAAGGAAATCATTTAAAAGGTCAACATTAAATAATGGTCATTTAAATTATTCCCAACGCACCCAGATCCTCTCAAAACTTTCCTCATCTTAGTTGTATCCAAAACCGAAACCGTTAGCATATGAATCTTTTCGTGTAAAGTAGGAGGAAATGTACGTAAAAAACCAAAAAGAGAAAATATGCAAAAATACAGAAATTGTTCAGCACAATACACAAATTATTTCGGAAACGCAATGTCCTTATGGTTTTAGATTTCACATTGTTAAACATATTATAATTGAAACCGCCAACAACTATATATTAGATTAAAGCTAAAATCATATTATGGACATTTTCAGAACAAACTACATCAACATGAGGTAGGTAAACAACACTAAACAAAATAACATTATGCTCAAATTAGAATCAAAATTAGAATCAAAATCTTAAAACACAGTTTTATATTTAATTTCAGTAGCTACATAAATACCAACTCCTCCACCTCTAAAATTTAAAAGATTATTGCGAAAAAAAAACCGAAATATTTACAGAACGAGTTGACATATAAGGTTCTAACTAAGTTTCAGTCACAGCAAAAATGGTTAAGGTTGAATGACATGATCAATGTTAGAAAAGCCTGCCGATTGTCTTATACTGTAGCTAAATTTATTAGTGTAATGTTGCATTATTACTATTACTACTTCATTATCATGGAAGTTTCGTTCCACATTTCCGCAAATCCAACCATTTAAAGTACAAATAAAACTATATCTTTTAACAGCTTATACCTCTTCATAGGTATGAGGGATTCCACTTTCAAAATTTTAGGAAAATCGTTCTAGCCCTTTAGCTTTTTTCAGACTTTAAACAAACATTCATTTATATATGTAGACTTGTCTCAGCAGATCACGTCTGTCAAAAATTAATTATCGCTTATAAGGGCACTAAATCGCTTATAAAGAAACTGCGTAAATTCAATCGGGTTACGTACAGGAAAAAGACAGATGACTTCGTTCTATTTAAAGAGAAATGCGTTTAAAAGCTTAACATCATGTCAAAAAGTTTAAATATTGAAAATATTTTCAAATTTGTAGACACCTTTCAAAAATAAAACGAAAATGGAAGCAATACTAGAATTAATCCATATTTAAATTGAAAATAATTTCAATTTAAATTATTAGAACCAAGAGAATGCAAAAACTTCGCAATTTGTTTTACAAATAATTTATTTTCAATATTTCGTAAATTTTTTTTCTGCCGTATACAAAACGCAAATAAATTTTTGTTCTTTTTTAACTTCGTTATTTCAATGACTGTTCAGTTTTAAGTTAAACACAGGATATGCTTCACATTTCCGTTCTATTATTTACAACGAAAACGCCATGTTAGTTTCTATATAACTTTATAATATTACACGTGTTCAAACGTGTGTACATAATTGTTCGTATACAAAACAAATAGTTGTTAGAGCCATCCCCCCAACAATTCTTATTACTTTGGGCACTGCATTCATTTAACTGAAAATATTACAAAATATTAATAAAACTTTGAACTGAACAAGTCTACTCAAGTTTATGTAGACAACAAAAAAGAAATAAAGGTATCCAGAGTACATTTGTATTAAAAAGTTTAAACAAAAAACAATTTTCCTAAAATAAAAAATATAGAGGTGTATAGTGAGTGTCCCATTTATAGCTATTGGCATGTAGCCACCAACATTTTGCATTTCATTTCCTTTATTACAAAACTTTTCATATTAATATTTTCTCTGTATACATTCTTTGCCATGTTTTTTTTTTTCAAGTATAGTTTCGGCTACCAGTGAACTGTGAGAATGTGGCGCAAAAAATTTTGTATACAATGATACTAAACAATAAAAATTCTTTTTATTATAACAGAAGTTAACAACAAACAAAAAATGTTGCCATTATTTTTATTTCACCTTTATTTTTGTAAATTTACATTATTAAAAAATCTCCAAATTTTAGTAATTTTGAATTTATATTTAATATTTATTTGTTTGTGTATTAAATAAAACTGCAAACATTCATATTCATTTTTGTATGTATAGGGGGATATTTGTGTTCATTTTATATTTGTTCTAATTTTTCTACTCACTCTTGTATCCAAGTGCCGTCTGAAAGTTTAGGGAAATGAGAACAAAAATGTAGTACGTACAAGTATTTGTATTATTGAACATTTTGTTCTACTACACCGTTACAAAATAAACACTTTACAATTGGAGAAAGTTTTCTACATTTAATAAAATTATTAGGGAAATTATTTTATTTCAATTATTTGTGTATGCAACGAAATTTATATAAACCCCTTGCTTTAATTCGTATAAGGTTCTCGAAGTTTTTTTTAATATAATTCAATCGGCCAGCATTCTTTTTATCTAATTTTACTATTTCCACAACTATTTAGAATAAAAAAGTTGTTAGAAATTTTAATTTTTTCATTTTGAATTTTGAAACAATTTTTCTTTACAAAAATCATTACTTTTTATAACTGTTGATTAACATCAAGCTATTTAAAAATACTGCCAAGTGCTGTCCTCCACTAATAAATATTATATTTGTTACCGACTTCAAAACAGGAGAGGGTGATCCATCAACTCTTCTGTATTTTTTATTTTTTTATTTGTCTCCACAGAACATAGTGAAGTTTTTTAAGTTTTCCTTCTGATTATAGGCTGATGGGAACAGATTGTCGGCATTAAAAAAAATTTATGCTATGATTGAATCGCAACGAATGCCCATAGTTTATTTAAAAAAGTTAGTAGCTCAAAATAACAGAAAGTTATAAAATCAAACTTAGAAGTTATAGGGTGTCGCCATAGGTGGTGTATCTTAATTATTTGAACCGCTATTGCTAAACATTAGAAAAAGGAAAGGTATAAAACTAAAATTTAAAAGGTGTTCTCAAAGGTAAAGTTATTTAACATGTTATAGACATATTTTGAATTCTAAACAAAGCCTTAGAATACTATGACCAAAATAACAAGTATAAAAAACTAATGGGTACCCCTATAGCAATCACGATTTGACTTACAGGTTCCTACTCCTTGAACCGTTATAGTAAAATAATTGAAAATTACACAGAGTATTTACCTCAATGTACTTCTATGTACGATGTAAGAACAACTATAAAATTACAAATTTAAGGGAATCTCTTCAAATATTTTCTTTATATTTTGAAATCAAATTTTTTTTAAATTGTTTTAGTTTTATTTACAAAATTTACTAATTTTTCAGTTGAAAAAATTAATGTTTTATTTTTCATTTAATTTTTAAGCAAAAAGAACTCCAAATAATATTATATATTTTTTATTCAAATTTGAGAAATTTTAGAGATGTAATTATTGTGCTCTATTCTTTAGGAAAGGAATAGAAAGTATTATGGTGAAAGTAAAGCCATTTTATTAGCGATTTTACTTCGCCAGCGATTGTACTATGTGGAAGTACCGACGAAGGAAGCTGAGTGCTGTATTGTAAAATTCTGAATAAACATGTTTTGGATAAATATGTTTTTACATATTTTTATTTTTTGGTTGCCGCAGGGATGGAATTTTGGCCAACCAAGTTTTTTCTGTAGTCATCGTAGTAAGACCGTTGACTTATTTTTTAAGTATTCCTACAAAGTAGGAAAAATTGTATTTTTGCTGCATTACATTAGTGATATTTCTGTTCCAAATTATTTATATAGTTTCCAAAATTAAATGAAAAGTGTATATATATAGTAGTGGTTATCGATGTCTTGATACTAAACTTAACTAATTATTATTTCTGACTATTGACTAGGAGTTGTCGGTCTTTCCTGTTATTGTAGCTGTTTACAAAATATCGCTAAGCTTAAAGTAATTAAAATATTATTATTAATTATTTAAAAAAACAAAGACAGGAGTAAATAGTGTAATTTGTAATATAAATATATATCGAGTCGTGTTACATTTGCCTTCTTTGTTACAAAGCTGAAGTGTGTATTATATTTTAAAATATAGGAGCATTATTAAGCAAATGGAAAAACAACAGCAGCAATAAAAAAAATTAAAATACATAATATGTTCAAATATTCAAATTATTGTAGTATTGGCAGAAAAAAATAGTTGTAGTTGTAGTAGTTTTTAACGGCATTTACATATATATTTATAAAACTAAAACATGTACCAGCCCTTTGCATATATTTGGGAGTAGGAATGTACGTTTGTTTTTATGCTGACTTTTACCGACTTCTAACGAAAAATAAACAACAAAAGAGTAAAAAATGTTTTAAACATTTGTAAAACTTTATCTGCCATTTTTTTTAAGTGTTCGAGCATTACAAAAACTATACTTTTTACAAATGCAATGGAAGGGAGACGCAGTAAAGAGTAGTACTTTAAAAGCATTTAAGTGTAACATGATTAGATTCCGCTTTTAGTTGCTTTATTTTAATTCTTTTTCTTTTGGATTTATTTATTTATTTATACATTTATTTACGCTGGGATTCTTTTTGGAATGAATCATAAGATGTCTGAGTTTTTTTTTATATAAAGTTATTAGATTATTTTGTTTTGTTTTCAATTTGTTTTTGCTTTAAGTGATAAAATTTTCCGTCTATACAAAAATTTTATAATAATCTAACAAAATAAGAACTAAATCCTTCAAAGTAGGAATATTTCTCGTTTTTATTAACTAATCAGCTGACAAAAAAGAAATAATCAAAACTGTTTGAAATTAAGGTTTTGAAATTCTATTATCTAGTTTTAGTAAAATGGTTGAGCAAGAGAATAATTTTTGCTAAAAAAAAACCGACTTCAAAACGGATTTCATTTGTCTGTATTAAGACATACAACAAATTACATTAACTATTGGGATATCCTTATATTCCATCACTAAACGTTACACATGATAAATTGGACTTAGCACTACAGATCCTTACTAATAATTTTAACCGTCTGTCTACAACTTTTCAACAGTTTGGCAATTCACAACAAATGTCATCAACTATTGTAACACCTTTTAATTATAATTTAAGTAATAAATAATTATTTTCATGTTTTTGAGTCAAATTACGTTAATTTTTGGAACAACCTTTAATTTCTAAATTTAAATTGTATATGTATTGCCATAGCGGACTTAGCAAAACAGGTCCCGGTCTGTCTATATGAATATAAAGTTTGGCCACATATATCAAATTATATCAACTATTGGAACTCCCTTTAATTTCCAAATCCAAATTTTATATCTATTGTTATAACAGTGTTAGGCATTGCAGAATCTTAGTAAATTTTAAACGTTTTTCTACAACTGTTTAATAGTATGGCAACATATACCAAATTAAGTAAGCTATTGGGTTACCCTTTAATTAATAATTTTAAATACAAATACTAGTTACTATAACGATCATAGCAACCGACATTCTGTCCATATTTCAATAAAAAATTTTCAAGATCGATTCAAACATTAAACAAGAAAGAGTACTTTATTCGGATATGCCGATTTTTATATACCCTTCACCATGTATGTAAATTTAGTTTAGTGAATAAATAACAATTAATGCGGTGACAGAGAATTAAAAAATAAGAAAAACTAACAGCGCCTAAGCCGCGACGCAAAATAACGCATGGCTTTTACGCTGAAATGACATACCTAAATAAAAGCGCAACGTTTTGTTGTGAACAGTAATGTTAATTTATCATTTTTAATAAAACCCTTTAATATGAAATACAAAAAAGCTAAAATAAAAAAAGCTAAAATGTCACTACTGTTTTGCAACGTTTTCTAAACACTACAAAAAATATGTAAACAACAGTAACTTTCAGGCAACTGCATTACCTTACGCGCTGTCAAAATTGGATTTTCCAATTGCTAAGCGTTGACGCCGTGCTATTAAGGGATGCTTCATACATTTTGTATGAACATGAGAAATTTTGACAGATATCTTGCGCTTTACGCGCTAATTTAGGGATGGCAGTAAGTACGGTGTATAATTTTACATAAAAATGCCATCGGCTCCTAATGCCTCAAGCATTTTTTTTAATTTTTATATATCCTGAAAGATCTCTTCAAAAGCTTTTAAATGTTACGCATTTTGATTAAATTGATAATCGAGCTTTTTAATGAAAATTTCAGAGGCCCATAAGTCGAAAACTATAGGCGACCGCTAAATTTTTTCACGTGACGCTTTTTTCTAATTTTTTTTTTATTCTCTTTCGCTTCATATTTTTGTCTTTTTGATTGCAGTTACTTTCATTGTTCCAAATAATATTGAAAAATTAGAGGCAGGCGTGGTGTTGAGCTCACTGCCTCGAGAGACATAAACCGATCTTGCTGATTATTAATATCATCTTCTATGACTTAATGTATGATTGATTGGCGTATTAAAATTTTCATTATTTCATTTAGTGCCCTGGCAAACTTGAATTTAATATTAATATGGACGGTCATTGCTCAACCGACTTCTCAGTGCAAAGAATATATATTCCTTTTGGGGTCAGAAATGGATATTGTTGAAATTACAAACGGAATAACAAACTTAGATATATCCTTTCTCCACTTTTTGTTGTGAAGGGCTTAAAAAAACAAAATTTATAAGAATTTATAAACTCTTTCTCTTTTAAATCGGCTAAAACTAGAAATAATTTATATCAATAAAAACGAATTAGTAAAAATGTTGCTAATCCTGAATCTTTACGAGCAGTTTGGCTCTTCTTTATTCTTCAATATTTTCTTTAAGATATAAGAAATTTTCTTGTGACGAAAAAATTTTAACAGTCAAAAATCTCTTTTGTTTGTTGATGAGTCAATCATGTCTTAACAGCTGAAGAGATTTTGATGAAGTTTTCTGCATGGGTAGAAACATATTTGTTTGGATGGTGAAATACTTATAACCGCAAAAAGCGCAACAGGAAGAGAGAAAAGCGAAGGCGGAAGGGATAGTCTAATAGTCCTGAAATTATTTAAAATTTCTGGCATATCAGCAGTGCCCACGTCTTCATCAGCATGTCATTTATATTTTTTTAAATTCAAATGTAGAAAAACGTGTTTCTAAATACATATTGTGAAGATCTGTGTTAAAACTTTTTCATCTATAAAAATATGGTGCTGACAACTGTTTTGGTACCATTATACGGATAAATTTGGCTGACTCTACATTTATATCTTTATTTTCTCTACCATATAACTTATTCCTACCTTAATACAAAATTTTATTCAACTCCATCTAGCAATTTTTACGTGACGCAAACGCATACAGATCAACGGACAGACAGCCAAAAATTCCAAAAATAGGTGTCAATTCAGTTTGATAACTATAGATTATTAAGAAAAATATATTTATTCCGTTTATTCTTAAAAATTAGATTTATGCACATACAAATGTATGTTAAAAGCAACTATGTATATGTAGAACATAAAGCGGAATTCCTTTACTTTTGACTTTTCCCTCGATTACAACTATATGCATTCATATGTATATTGCTTTCAATGAATGTTCAATATTTAAAATAAATGTCCAATGCAGTGCGCAGCTAAGAAATTAAAGTTCCGAAGTAGCCGTCTATCAAATTTATAAAAATGTAAAAATCACTGTTTTCAATGTCACAAGTCATTTTATGAATGATTTTTTTCGGGAAAATAAAATCAAATTGCCAAGTAAAATGACATACACATGACACAATCACATGTGGTTGCCTTAAATTGTTGACCCTCCCATTTAGCCATTAATTATCTGCTGAGCTGACTTTACGCGATTTAAAATAATAATTTTGATATTGTGTCCCCGCTTGTTAAATTTCTTCTTATTATCTAAATTTGCGTAAATCTTTCCTAGCTTTCTCATAAAAAACGACCTAATTTTAATTAACTTTTACCTAATTAACTTTTTAGTATTAGCTTGAAGCCAGTAACTATTAAAAAACCTTTTCGATTATTTCTCCCTTTTAATCTTAATTTATTTCAGTTTTATTCTTACGGTTTATTTCACATAACCAGTCTAATGACAGAGTGGTTGTAAAATGCTTAAATAATTAGTAAAGTATAAAATCAAATCAAAGAGCAAATGAAAAAATCATTTTTCAAGCAGCATCCAACTGAGGCAAGTGATTTCAACCTTAAACAGATACCCGCAAAATGATTTCAACATTAGTGCATGAGTCTTTTTTGTTCGAATTGACGCCATAATACAAGTGCGCGACTCTAAATGACAGTTGAAAAATTTTAAATAAACTGAAAACTACAACGTCGTTAGACACCTTAGATTTAAGTTGGTTTGACTTTTATGTCATTCGAAAAAATGCATATAAAGTTAAAGCTAAATTAAACTAAAAGGATAATAAAACTAAAGATAACATTAAACCATTGCTGTTGAAAAATACTATTTTAAAAGCTACTTAAACGGATTAACTTTATAGAGTTTAATGAAACAAAAATTTAGTTCTAAGTTAATATGCAGAAATTAAAAAAAAAAATATTCACACCGCCCGACCGTCTGTTTGACACAAAGCTAGACAACAAAAATAGAACAAATGGACATATGACAGTCATAGATTAATACTTATATGCAATTTTTGTACTTTTACTAACTAAGTAAATGAATGACTGGCAAGATGACCGGGTTTTTCGATTTTTTTTTTTTTTTTGTCGGTGCAGATTGTACACATCATCAATGCAACATCAATTTCATTCGACTTTTTCTCATCGTTACACTCGATTGAGTGCACAATTTCATTAAGCATGCCCCAGAGGTTAAATGCCATTCACAAACAGCATCTAGGTACACATACACATATACAAATACGGAGATCCAGACCTATATACATATACATACAGCTTTATCTTTTATATGTTTGTGTGCAATTTCTCTCAGTATTAGTAACTAACGTTGGTAGAATCAAGTTAAAATGAAATGTTTTGTAATCATCAACCATGTTAGTGTTGAGACTATTCCTTCACTTTTTCTTCCATTTTTTTTTTTTATTATTTTCTTTTGTTGTTTTAAAGAAAACCACATTAAATTGGTCACAAAAAAGACATTACATCTAAAAAAAACTTTGCAAGAAATGAACAAAAATTGGGTAAAATTAAAAAGAATGAAGTGGAGAATGCAAAACGAGATGAAGAATAAGTTGCCACAAGAGAGTGACAACATTTTTGTCATTGAGTTGTAAGAATAAAGAAGACAGCGTTGCTTAAAAATTTCAATTCCTAATTTTTTTTTTAACTGCCACAGGCTTGGCTTCATTAAATTTATTGTACTATTCCTTAAAGATTTAAGAAAAGAATTAGAAAATATCAAAAATAAAATTTATATTAAAGTGAAATTTTGTATTAAAGTATAGATTTAAGAGTGGGGTGGACTTACAAATTCCCCTTTTTCGAAGCTACTGCTCACTTATTTTAAAGAGCTATTTTGAAAAACAATTTTTTTTATCTTTTTATTTTTTTAAGTGTTGGAGACAAAAACGACTACCGAGGTCTAGGCCTATGCCAATTTTTGCCTCTATCGAACCATAATCTTACGCAAAGTGATCTACACCCTTTGAACTAATAAAAATTACATCTACAGTTGCACTTCTGGCTCTACGATTATTAAGAATCCTTGCTTCAAAAGTAAATTATTATTTATATGATTTAGTTCGTTTCTGTGTGAACAAAAATCCTAAAAAAAGATAGAAATGCTGTTGATATGAAACAGATCTTAAAACAATCTCACTTAAAGTATGATTATGCTAACAATTAATTCTTAAAGTTTTTCCAGGCCCAACAAATTTGAATCTACATATATAGATAGATTATTTCAACCTCTTATAAGTATTTATACATGAGTGTATGTCAGTTATAACAGTTTTTCTTTAGACATTAATCAATTATTAAAAATGTAAAGTGCCATTTGATCGATCTAACATTAAGCTATAAGAACGCACGATTTTCCAAGATGAATGGAAGGTTTAACATTTTTCAAATTATTAAACAGCTAGATTATGATAAAAAATTAATACGCATTTTATTTAAGCTGATTTAAATTTAAATCATTTTTTTTTCAGATAAATATAGATGAAAACAAAAACAGAAATAAAACTGTCAAAAATAAGCTCCAGCTAATAGTGAAGTTGTCCCTTCACTACAAAGTGTAAACAACAAAAAAAAAAAAATCATAAGAATCATAGCTTTTATAGCAAAATTGACTAATTTACAATCAATTTGCATTAAAATAATAAAAGCTCAGAGACATCAACTTTAAATCTTTATGTAAAAGGTATATCAAAGCAGTATATTATCCCGCTTAGTTTCAAATTGTCATTTAAAGCTTTTGTTCCTATTTGCTTGATGTTTATTTGCGACAAAATTTGTCTTCAATTCTTAAACTATAACTTGAAATTGTTTCTTTTATATCTTCATTGTCATAAAGCTATCGAAAAAATTAAATCCATCAAACTGTGGATAGATTTCGACCAACATACTCTCTAAAGCACGCAATAACACCAAAATGTTAAAGGAATGTGCACACTGAGAAGTATATCGATGCTGTAAGCGAAAATTCCAAATTCGTCGATTCGCCGTCAGTCGCAGGAATTGGGGCTCTTTTTGTTTTCGCTACGTGAAAAATTTCGCGCATAGATCTTGGCTTACACCCATATAAGATCCAACTAGTACAGGAATCAAAGCCACGAAGCTATTATATGCGTCATTCTTTCGCAGATTGTGCTCTAGAGCAGTTAGTAACTCACCCGTTGTTTTATCGCCCAATTGTGTTTAACGATGAGGCTTATTTTTGGCTTAACGGATTTGTTCATAAGTAAGATTGCCACATAGAATGAGACCAATCAACAACTTACTCTACAGACTCCATTGCATCCAAAAAAAAAAAAAAATGCACCGTTTGGTGTAGCGGGCCTTATTTCTTTGAAAAATAATTTTGGATCGCACGTTACTTTTAATGAAGATCGTTACCGCACCACGATTAATGATTTTTTGTTAAAAAAAATGGACGGCATCGATCTGAATAGCGCTACATGGAATACGGCGACCGCAACCTTTGAGTTAGTGAAATCATAATTTGGCGATAAACAGATTTCGAGAAATAAACCTGTCAATTGGCCTCTAAGGTCTTGCGACTTAACATCTCTCGATTATTTCCGGTGGAGCCACGTGACGTCACTGGTTAATAAACCAGCAACAATTGATGCTTTGGATACCAAGATTGTTCATGGCATTGTGGTATTCGTGACATACGGCTCTTTTCATCCTATTGTCCCTTTCGTTAAATAATCTGGTGGCTGTTCTTTGGACTAATAAAAATTACTTTTACAGTAGAATTTTTACTCTACCATTATTAAGAATCATTTTGTCAAATGTAAACTTTTATTAACATATTTTTTAGCAAACAAACAACCAAAATAAGATTCTTTTTACTCTTAAAATTACAAGCTAGTTCATTTTCGTGCAACCCAAAATATTATAAAAAGAAATAGATATACTGTTGATATAATACAGATCTTAAAAAATCTTACCTAGAGAATGATTTTACCAACAATTAATTCTTACAATTTTTCTAAAAGGTTCTCTATACTCAATAAAGCAGTTAGTAGTCACAACTTAGCAATCCAAGCACTGAAATAAATTTTTATTACATCTTTAGCCATCAATCAATCAATATTATATTTTAAACGATCTTACATTAAGTAATAAAAACGCACTATTTTCCAAGATGCATTGAAGGTAGCCTTCTTCTCAAATGACTGAATAGATTATGATTTAAAAGTTATTACATATTTTTATTATAGCTGATTTATAAATTTTAAGCATATTTTTTACAAATCAATGTAGATGAAAACAAAAACGGAAATAAAATAGTCAAAATTTAGCTCTAGCTAATAGTAAAATTGTCCATAATATACGAAGTATAAAGTTAAAATGAAAACAGTCATAACAATGATAATTATATGTTTTTTCACAATCAATTTGCATTAAAATAATAAAAGATCAGAAAGATCAACTTTAAATTTTTATTTCAAAGGTATATCAAACCAGTATATTACTCTGCTTGATGTTTAACTGAGACAAAATTTGTCTTCAATTCTTAAACTATAACTTGAAATTGTTTTTTTTTAAGTCTTCATTGTCATTAAATTACAAGGTATCGAAAAAGTTAACAATTTTTTATTTTGGTTCAGGATGGGAATTGTCTTTATTCACTCAGTAAAAGCCACCAAGAGTAGTGTGATGTCGTGCTTCTCCGTTTAGAGTATGTCGACTAAAAACTATTCTGTTTACCTAAGGGTGTTACGTCATCTTGAAACAGACTTCGCATTTCTTTAAGCTGGTTCCTTCTGTGGATATTTCACCCTGTCAATATTTTTGCTTACGTCCAATTCCACTATTTATGCTTTATCGAGGTCCTTTTTTTTCTGTCTAAGCACCTTTTCTTAAAAATTTGCCACATATTTACAGTTTTCTTATTCTTGTTTTATCGTATTCTCTTCGGTTTTTTTTTTATTTTATAGGTCCTACCCTCAGAATAAAACCCTGCGGTCGCAATAAAAAAACGTGTGCTCTTCGTCGTCGATATAGTCTTCTCTTCATAAATACGACATGAAGAGCTGCATTTGTTCGTCCTGTTAAGCTTTTTCCTAAAGTAGCCGTGACCTGAAATCAACTGTGTTATGTGGTAACTTATGCCGCCGTGTCTTCTCTTCATTCACTTCGTTATGTTGGAGAAAAACCCTGCTGTCCATTATTTCTTGTGCCCTTTCTCTCACCGAGTTTACCATTTTCGTAGGTTTTGCACACTTATCGCTTCATAGTGACTTGAGTTTGCTTATCCAATGATAAAAACCTTTCTTTCGTTCTTTAACCTGATGATCTATGGGTATCAATCAAGCTACCACTTACATGGTATGATGAAGTCATTCTCAATGTCGTAATTCTTTAATTATTTTAGATATCTGCTGTGTTTTTAATGTTTTGTAAGGAATCTCTCATCCATAGAGAAGAACACTATTGCATGCCCTCAATAACAATTCTCTTCTTTAACGGGCCCATCTACGTTTGCCATCAACATGTTCAACCTGGCCGTAATATCGCATCCGTGGCATATTTAATCTGGCTAGAAAAGGTGAATTTTTTATTTAGTTTAATACTAAGCTTTAAAAACTATATAAAAATAGTTTTGCTATTTAGAAAATTTGAAATTTGATAAAAAACACCTAGTAAAGGATTAACTAATTATTGTTAGTTTTTTGGGTATTTAATAATAAGTTTTAAATATATAAAAGTTTATCGGTTGTCAGATGTTAAGTGCTTAGTCATAAAGGGAGCGACAAGAATACTCGACCCAAAAACTTAACTGATCTAATAATGAATAACAAAAACTATGGTGCTCAAATTATAATGCTGATAGTAAAAAACCGAAACAAATGTATCAGATTTGAAAGGCGACACCAGCAAGTATTCTTTACCACTAAATATCCTGCTATTATATGTTGTAAAAAATAAAAGTGAAACAAACATTTTTTAACATTGAAGGTCATTAATTTTGCTCAAAATATTTCCTTAACTGTATTCTAAAATTTAATTTTCTTCTCATTTTTAACCCTGTCTGTCCTTGTTACTTGCAATGTAAAATAATGTTGCGTTTATATTTGTTAAAATACGTATTTGTCATTGAACATATGAAATGAAAGCAAACAAACAAGAACAGAACATTAAATATAACAGTATAATTCATGGCAAGAAAAAAAAATTGTATTTCATCGTTATGGTGTTATCTTCTACACACAATCAATAAAAATTTCTCTCTTGTGATTTTCTATGCACTGAAATACTTCCTAAATGAACATTCTTTTTTTTTTTTTTTTTGCCATTGTGCATTAGCGTTGGTGGCAATGTTTCATGTTGCAGCTGTTATTATTTCCAAGGAGTTGTGGCTGTCACTCAAGTAATTTTCAGTTAGTTTAAAAGAATACTATTGTTCATTTATTATATTTTTGCCTCAATGAAAGTTTACAAATGAAAAAAATTGTTTCACTTAGAGCAACAAACATTTTTTTTTTAGTTTTTACTTTCTTTTTTGCGGGAATAAATTTTGTTCTCTTTAAATGAAAAGCTTTAAGAAAAGTATATTATACATTTAGAAAAACTGTTTTATATTATGAAAAAGGAAAGAAAAGGTTAGTAAAACTGAATTCGTTTTTCTGATTGGTATATCATTCTTCAGATAAGAAAGTGTCATCATATATATTTAATCAACTCTCATTATAAAGAAAGATCAGACAGTAAGTTTATTCATCATAACTGCTTTTTTCCATGTCACAATTGTATTTTTAATGTTATCCTAATGTTCTTAAAGGTAGCATGCTAAAACGTAGCGTTGTGATTTAAAAATTGGTTAAAAGTTTCATCGATTTATTCCAGTTTTCTTAATTAAATTTATGCTGATTTTTCTAAGCCACTAAAAATAAAATACCAACAAATTTTTATGCTAAAATATCTATCAAAGTTGATCCGTCTGATTAAAATATTCCTAAGTCTGATGATATATTTGGATTAAAGTTTGTAAAAGATTTTATACTAAAAACTTAATTGGTCTATTTTCAAAATTTCTGCTTAAAACATAACGGAACAAACAATAGTTGTGATGCTCTTTTTAAATATATAAATATTTAATGTAAGATTTTTTATATACAGCAATTTAAAAAACTTAAATCATTGTTCTTAATTCATCAGCTTAAATACTTATGAATACATGCCATATGCTGTGACATGGTTTTTTCGGTTCTGATTTATCATTAATATATTAAAATTATACTTCTATCTATTTTCTGAAATACAATTAATTTATGTCATAGCGGTCGTAATTAATATGTCATAAAATAATAATATATTCAATTATTTGTTTAACTGTATAAATATTTGAAGTATTATCTACATTCATAATAATAAATAATATATGAATGAATGTAGAAGTCGTAATTAATAAATTAACATGTCTTTTTTTTATTATTTACTGAAGCGGTGAAAAAATATGAAATAAATTGTGGTTCGAATTAAATGAACGCAAGCGTATATAATTAACCGAACACTTTACTACTGTCTGACAAGTTATCACAGAGTTAACATACACGTATGTATTTTATCAAATGATTTTTGACAAAGTGGAAACTGATGTTATGCACATCATATTATATTTGAGTTACACTGTAATACTTTACAATAAAGTCATATATGAATCTTATGTCGTTGGATTAAATGAAAATCCATCTGACTAATAAAAAATTATAAATCGGTCCTTTTTTAGTACAGGGTTACATATATTTTTTTTAAATAAATATAATTCCATAAAACACAGATTTATATATTTCTCGTGAGTTAATTGGTTTTTAAAGCTGGCACCATATTTAATATAAATAAATTTACGTGTATAATTTTATATGTAAATATTAAACTTATTTTAAACTTAGAAACAGAAATACATAACAAAATATGTTTATAAACATTTTTAAGTTTTACATATAGAATGAGAAAAAGTCAAGAGAAGGCGAGGTTTAGGAAACTCCTATAGCCTAAATATATGGTCGATATACATGTAAGTGGTATCAGAGCAAAGCTTATAACATAATATTATAAAGATCTTTTGTGTTTCGTTTTTTAAATTATATTTACCACAAAAATGTAAAAAATTATGTGACATTTAGTTTTAGGAATGGCCTATTTACTTATTTATTTGTTTTTAATCCGACTACAAGCCTTAAAGGCCAACATAATTTTATCCATTATTATAGTGTGTTCGGTTTTGTTGAAATCGTTAAATTTACAAAATAGTAAACAACAGAGCCCTTATAAGTACGTTCAAAAGCTCCAATTAAAGCCAATTAATACAAAGCTGTTTTAAAGAGCTGTTAGAACACTGCAGGGAATTTGAGCTACTCTGGCATGTGACAACACTGACGCAGTGTTGTGCCATTCTGCGCGAGGAACCAAGCGTAGTGTTTTGTGACTTCTATTGGTGGTAATGTCGTCTTTATTTTGAAAAAGTCTTATCAAGTATATGTCATCAGTGATAAATATAAATGGTTTTATTCATTGAACGTAATTGCTCATCAATTAATCGAAACGAAAATAGTCGGATATGACATGGACATTATATCCCTGGAAACTATGACATGCCACCGGCTCAAATACAATAATTGAGTTATCACATATATTACTCGTTTCTTTTTATTTGTTTTATAATTAAAAATTTTATTTTGAAATAAACATAATTCATCATTAATATTATTATCACAGAAGTGGTGGCGGTCAAATCCTTTTTTGAGTACGTATTCAACAATGAGGGACTAAAAAATCCACTTTCATTTCATTTGCAGGTGTCTTATGTTCTGGCGAATTTTACAATCATTTATAAGTTTTGTTTCAAAATTGGATATGCTTGAATAGAGCATGAGGGATACCCGTTATAATTTTAATTTATTTTTCTTTTGTTCGAACTTGCTACAGGTTTTCTTTAAAATTGTTTAAAAAAAATTTGCTACAAACAAAGTAAGTTTAAATTACATAAGCAGAAAAATACCAGCTTTTTGGGAAAAAATCCGAAAAAAAATTATATTTTCTACATCTTTTCAATTCAGAGTCTTGTAACTTTTTAACAAAAAGCTGTATAAGAATAAAACTTAAAACCTATTTGTTCTTAATTTTATTGGGAATATAGCACATGTCTTAAAGTAATAATCCGATCATTACTAAAAACACCATGTTAAAAACACTGAACTAAGGGAGGCCACAAAATAATATTCAGGCAATTTTCTCCCAAACTAACTCACTATTTTTTTTATCTATTTTCAAGGTGTTATTTAATTTAAAATTTTATAAAATTTTAGCATATGATTTAAAAATAAACATTTTTCTGAAATTTCCATAAACTTATACCCTCAAGGTCCGGAAATTTGGGGGCCTACCCAGAAGCTCACGTTTACACTAGTGGGCCGACCCTTTGCATATCTACCAAGAAACAGCTCTTTGCCTCTGTAAAATTTCAGTAAAATACGCTGAGTGGTTCATGAGTTACCGAATTATGTCCACAATCAATATGTGGTTTGAAAAGAAAACCACCGTGGGTCGTCACATAAAGCTCACATATAACTCAAAGTGTTTTCGTTGTTAGGTTTCTGCTAACCATCGGTTTAGTGATGAATTTCTTTCGTTTCACCACAGTTAATATTTTAGTAACATGCTAATTGAATGACTTATTTATTATTTTGTGGCTTGACGACATTGAGTGAGCTTAAGATCGTAAGATAGCAGTTATTACAATTAGCTAGTGAGGTAAAACCTCGGGTACAAACTAGTGAATTAGTTAACACTGAGCAAATTTACTAGCAGATCATCCAAGATCCGACCAACAGTTTTTTTATTCATATCAAGGATGCATTACCAAAAAATATAAATTACTTCTCATCATATTCATAAATGACATTTTTCCTACTGTCGTTTTAATTTAAAACATAATAAATACTTTAACCATCTCCTTGTTCCATGATGTGGATTATACAAATTAATGACTAAAAAGTTAAATAAATTTCTTTATCATTAATAAAATCTGCTTTATTCCTTAAAAGCACAGTGTTTTTCACGTAAAAACACACATCATGTGTAATGAGAGTACGTTTATAAGTGTGAGGTTTGTTAATTATTTTAAGCGACAATTTGCCATTTAACAACTTAATATAAACGATCTACAAAGAACCAAATGGCTCAAAAAAAATCATGAAAGAAATTTTCTGAACACTAATATCAAGTCAGAGGTTTGTCAAAAGCTGCAATACCTTGTGTAAGAGATTGTAACCAAGTGTGTGTCAATTAGTTGAAATTTTCATATGAAAATTTATTTGCTAAATAAATAAGATGATGACGAAAATACATATTAACAAGTAAGAGTATTATATTTGGCTATGCCGAATCTTATATACCCATCACCATGTAGGTAAATATATTTTAGTAAAGTAGCTCCTATAAAACAAAAATATTGCGGTGAGGAAAATTAAAAAACAAGAAGAAAAAAAAAATTAAGTACGATATACAATTTAAAAAAAAATTAGTACTATCTAAAAGATTTTTTCAAAAGATTTTAAATGATACCCATTTTGATAATTGAACTATTTTATAAAAATTTCAGAGGTCCATAACTCGGAAAATATGGTTTAATTTTTTCACTTAGTGTTTTTTTTTCTTATTTTTTAATTCTCTATCGCTTTATAATTTTGCTTTTTTTATTGAAATTACTCTATTGTTCCAACTTTCTCGTGGGACATGAAACAATCTTGCACCTTTTTCGACACTATATCTAATCATTTGGTTTATTTAAATTTTCTCTTGCTCATCTAGTGCCCTGGAAAAGTTGATTTTATTACTAACACGGCCGGACACTACTCAATCGACACTGCATAAGGACTCAGAATATATATACTTTATAAAACCGAAAATGAATATTTTAGAAATTAAAAACGAATGACAAACTAAGATACCCTTTTCCACTTTTTGTGGTGAAGGGTATAAAAATCGAAGTTGTTAGCGTTTGTATTTAACAGTAAAATGTAAGTGTTTATATACCTTTATGTAACTGAATTTACAAATAAACAGTGTGCTGTAAATATTTATAATTAACTTGAATAGTTCATTTTATTTTATTATCTTTCATGTTTGATATCAGTGTCTGAAATTCTCTTTTAAATAACTTTTGACAGGCGTTAATTGAACAGTAGTCTGCACTTAAAGGTTTGTTATTAAAACGTGAACATGGAATATTAAATATATTTTGCATTTACACATAAACTGTAGGAATTAAATAAATATACGAATGTTAATACGTATTAACATAAACATTTTTAAACTAATTAATATTCTGAATGAGGATGTATATTTATCTTTTAATGTCACCTAAAAACATGTATTTTATTTAGTTCTTTGTATAATGGTACACTTATATAGTATCAGTTTGTATACAGATTAAATAACAAATTAATTACTTATTTCGGTTTAATTTTGATTTAAAAAAATTTTTTGTGTTGTAGTTTTAATTATAATATTTTCTTAGTCATAAATTCACGTCATTAAAGTGTTAGTAAAACTTTCCTTTGACAGAAATAAATTTCACTGAAATAAGACAAAATTACTAAAATTTACATGAACAATAAAAAAAAAACCCTAAAGCCAGTCTGTATTGTCCAATGTTAAAAACTAATTTGGTACGAAATGTTTAAATTGAAGGCACTGAAGTCTTATTTGAAAAAAAAATTTAATTTAGAAAATTGTTGAGTAATTAATTCACAGAGATATCTTTTAAATATTATAAGTAACAAAAACTTTTCAAGACACGCTACAAGAAAGAAGAGTTTCAATCAATTTGTCTGTTTAGCCTGATTTTGATATGTATGGTAGTCAAAGGCAAAAAGCCGTTTAAATTAGAGAGTTTTAATAAAGTCGCTGGTGTTGGAAAACAGGCTTAAGTAGCAGCAAGCATATTTTTTTAAACTTTTAATGTCGTGCTTACCAGTTCTGTTGAAAGGTTTCATTAGTTTCAATAATACCAGGAGAAAATCATACACGTTTTCAATTATATATTCTTAACCATTAATTCTGATTCAATTAACACGCACCACTAAGCTGCGCCAAAAGATGTCATGTTATAAAACAAGTAATTGACAAGTTAAGGCTGGCTATTCAACTTAAAACAGAATTCACCATCAGAAGTAAGTATATTCTTCGAAATTGAGAACTTTAAAGTTCGCCCTAGATGACAAATGCCGGACGTCCTCAAGACAGTACGTTGGAGTTTTTGTAAGTAGTCTTGAAAGCCAACTAGTATCAGTACTATTGAAGGACGCATATATAATTTACTTGACGGTAAGAAAGAATGAAAAATTATTTCATCAGTGGAAAATTAATCATCCTGGTATATATCTCGATAAAGGCACATTAAATTTAATACAGTACAAGTTAATAAGGTCGTCATTGAAAAAACTGAACACTTAGATATAAATACGATTTTAAAACTTATTTAGCTTTAGAGAACTCAGTTACGGAATATTGCATATGCCATAAACTTCTAAAAATTAATAATGTTGCAAAACTAAATCCTGGTTTATAAAAAATTATAGCCACTACAAAGGCTTAAACGTGGCTTTGGTAAGGACCTAAATTTTGAAACATGCAACAAAATCATTTGTTAAAGCTTCAAATATATTTCCAATCTTAAGGCTGTCAAATATTAATAGATCGTGAAAACATTCTACACAGAAGAATTGAACACCGCACCTTAAGAGTCCGTCTAGATTTATTTAAGTATAATTATTAGATTTAAGATTTGTTTACTCATAAAAAGAAACATTAGTTGAGTTATTTTATACATTCATTTGGCCACTTACTTTGTTTTTGGTTTTCAGTTTTTTACTTCTTGCTGTTCAGACCTGAATTTGTTTATGTTATAAATAAAAATACATTTTATTTACAAATTTTCCCGACGTGTAGTAGATATTTTTTCTACAATAGTTGAATTAATTTAAAAATACAGTACATAACTTGTAAAAACTTTGCAAAAAAAGGATAAATTAATTAAAATTAATATTTCCGTGGTTTATTTTAACTTAATAATTTGCTAGTGGCCGCGCATTAAACAAAAATAAATTATCGTAGCGTTGTTGTAATATTTTATTTTTCATCATCTTTTAACTGTATAAAAGAGCCGAAAAAATTCAGTCGTATACAATGGATAAAGAAAAATAAAATTTTTGTTAATTGGGATAAAAAATAGCATGATATTAAAAAAAATTACAAAAAAAACACAGTTATTTTTATCAATATATATATGGAGACTGAAGTGTCTAATATTAAATTGGGCATTTAATAAATTTTTATGATTACTTTATACAATTCTAATATTGATTTTGTGCTTATTATTCCAATAATACATTTTTTAAACCAATGTATATAATATAATAAAAGTAATTAGTTACCTTGAAATATTTGACCCAAAAAATGTAAAAATAATATTATGCTTTTCTAAAGTTACCAAAAATTTTAAAGCAAAAAAATTTTGTCATTAAAATATATTTATTTATTTTGTTCTGGCACTGCATTAAAAACTATTTTATTGTATTAGCAATAGAAATACTTGCAACTAATGAAGCGATATTTTTATATTTAATGTGACCACATGTTCTTTTTATTCAATATTCAATATTTTGTTTTAGTAACTATTAGCATTATCCGTGAATTATTTTAATGAATAAAATTTTAAGCAAAAGTTTTTTGAACAATTTAAACGTATATTTTAATTTCGTAACTCACTAAACAGATTAAAATTGTTTGTAAAAATTTTGGATCTTGCGTGCGTTTCATTTAATTAACTAAATATCGAACGCCTTTCAAGCTAAGAAAAATATATGCGAAGAATGCTATTGACGGATTGAAAACGGGGTATTTTGGACAAAATAATTCGAATTGAGATATTTTTGTCATAATTTCATTGCTTATTTAAATATGTTAAAGCTAAATGTGTGTACAAACGCATTTTCACATTTTATGCCAACCTGAAAAATACAAATGGCATAACATAATGTTTCAATACACACTTTTAATTTTTACACATAAATTAAGCAAAAAAATCATTTAATCACTTCAATTTTGAAGTTATATGGATATAATAATTTTAAATCAAATTATGAAATAAAATTATATACATATGTGTTTTTTTAACATATAAATTTCCGAAACAGGGAAATATATCCCAAAAATTTTATATTTTTTTTTACAAAAGAGGCTACTTTTCCTTTACTATTCACGGAGCTGTCAAATCTGTTTTGAAGAATGTGGCTTTAAAATTAAATTAATAATTTAATTTCCAAATTTTGTTTTTAAATGGGCTAAGTTTAGATAGTGCTAGAGGGAGAACTGTTATAGTTTTTTACTAAATATTTTATTTTATTTTGCCATAGGCTGCCTATAAAATGGTTTAAAAGATTTGCTAGTGAAAAAGTAAGTTATAATTACGTACGGAATAAAAGAGTACCACCTTCTTGGGGAAAATCCTTAAAAAATAATATTTTTTACATTTTCTCAATTTAGCGTCTTTTAATCTTTTAACGAAAAGCTCCATCAGAAGAAAACTCTGAACTAGTTTATTTTAAATTTTATTAAGAATAAAGCGAACGACTTTAAGTAAAAACTTAAAAGTTAATATGTGCATCACCCACTAATACCATGTTAAGGATGGCCAAAATAAAAAAATGAAACTTGCTCCCAAGCTAAAAGAGATAACGAGGTCTAACTTAACTTATAAATCTTAAAATTTGAGGTAAAATTAAACTCATTAAAATATCTTAAGTGGTTCACGAGATACCGAATTTTGTCCAAAATTAATCGTTTTTTTACAACTGTGCGAATATAGCGATTCAGAAGACGTTGCATCTAATCCTATTTTTGTCTAATTATTTTCTTTTTTAATTAACACCAAAACTGGTACATAATTTTTCTTACTTAATAAATAAAGAAATTTAAATATACGTGAACAAGGCCGACTCTGAATTGCAGGAATTTCAAGACCCTACTGCACTTATTTTTCCTAGTTTATAATATTTTTCCATTCTATTCATTTTTAATTTTAAACACGTTTCCATGATAAATTGTCTTTGATTCTGCAAGGTATTGCATTTTTTTCAATAAAAATTTTGTCTGATGTTTGTTACAACTTTTTTTCTAATAAATTTTTATTAACAGCTTTTTTCTTCGTGACAAAAGTATCTGGTTTCGCTGTACACTAAGCACATTTTGAATGAATAGAAATATAATATAATTTACATGTACGATTGAATATAAATGTAGATCCGAAGTGGAACTTAGACAAAATTATTAAAAAAAAAAATAAAAAAAAACTCAGTGCAGTTTTAGCACTTTAGTTTAAGTAACTATTTAACACAAAAAAAATATATTTATATAAACATGTTTACATCACTACCTCAAATGACGGCTGCTAATTTTTATATGTTTTTTTTAATAGCAAGCTTATTCCTCCATGCAAAAGTTTTTAGTTATTTATCTGTTTTTGAATTTGTGGTAATTTAAAACGGTAAAGAAAAAAAATTAATTGCTGAATAAAAATTTTTCTTTTTCGGCTCACGGCTTAAGTCCTGGTTGGGAAAAAAATAAAAAATTAATAAAAATTGATATCACACTGTAGACTAAAATAAGGCATTAGTTTTTGCTGTGATATTAATATAAATAACAGTAGTGTGCTTTAATGTTTTGTGCTTAAAGTTTGTTTATAATAAAGAATAATTTTTTCTTTTAAAACTAAGATTATATATTTATTAGAAATTTCTCTGGTGAAGTTAGAATCGTTAAAGGAAACGTGGGATAAACATAATAAAATATCTTTCTTTTTGAACAAATAAAAAATTTTCAGAAAAAAGAAAAATAAAATAGAAACGAAATAAACTTATTTTAAGATGTTTGAAAACTGTTTTTAACCAGCACAACATTTTCTAAACTATTCAAAAGCTAGTAGTATATAATTTTTTATATTAAATAAAATAGCGTTTAATTTTGAAAGTTTATATAAATCGAAAATCTTTATTTTTGCAGTTTTCCTTAAGGTAGATAATCATACTTATGCATAAAATAAATCATGTGATTCTATACGGTTGCCTACGTTTGACTCAGCCCTTAACATTCCAACAACAAACATTTATATTTATTTTTTAAGTAGAATTTATCAGAGCTTGAAAATAACTATCATGGATACAAGCCAATTGTATTTCGAGGCCATACTTTAGACACATGAAAATTCTATGCCTTAAGAAAAAAAAAAAAAAAAAAAAAAAACAGAAATAAACGTTAGAGCTTACAATGACACAGCAATTTAACATTTGTCTCCATTGTAAGTTCTTTTCTCTTAAGTATTTTATTACGACGAATATAGTTTTCAATTTTCCTTTTCAAATTGCATCTTTCATGAATGCCAATCATCAATGTTTAACATATTTAAACTTAGATATGGATATGTGCTGTTTTCAATCTATTGGCAGTCTTTGTCAAATGTGTACAATTTTAAAATTATATGGCACAAGTGTGCATGACTGTATGCAATGTTAGTCAAAATTTCTAAAATTTGTATAACAATTTTTTCATGTGTTATTTTCTTCAATTCAATTGTGTTTTAGTTTTTAATATATAAATTGTAAAATGTAACTCTAATAAGAGAAATAAGTATTTTGGCTCTTCTTTTGTATATTAAAGTTTTTATTCGTAGTGAAGTGTTTTCTGATAGGAACAGTTAAATGTGTGAAATGACCATCAGGCAAAAATAAAATTTAGAGAACTACGTGTAATTGAAACAACATTAAAAATTGACGTTTAAAGCCACATTGGCCTAAAAGAAGCAAGTGGTAAAACAGTTTTGTATATCATTACTGTCTTAGTAAAAGCGTTTGTATGATTAAAAAGATGTCATTATCTCAAATATCGTCAAAGCTTCAGAATGTTGCAAACAAACATAAAATTGATTAAACCATGGGCATAATAAATTTAATTTAATTAATTAATTAATTTTTAAAATATATCGTGCTATATGTTATCTCGATTAAATTAATAAATCACCGATATTGATTACTGAGGGTGAGCCGTATACAGTGCATAAAGAAAAATAAGATCATTGTTGATTATTGTAGTTCTTTGCTGAAACTTTGATTTTTGTTTTTACCTAATTATTTGGACAAAGATTTTTAGTTTATTAAAACTATTTGTGAGAAGTTTCCTGAAGAGCTAAGTAAGCGGTAGTGAAGTGGCCATCGAAACGTGCTTTCGACTTCAGTATTCAATATCGCAGTTTTATTAATTTAAACAGGATAAAAAATAGCACGATATTTTTTACAAAAAAAACAATATTTAAAATAATATCTTTTACTTAAATCGCACGTATAGTAAACAAAATTTCTCTCATTCGCATCTCCGAAGCCACTACTGGCATCGTAAAAATCAATTTGTTTCTTTTGGAAATCCTTGTAGTTGAAAAGTGTTTACCATTTTACCATTTTTTTGTACTTGACAACTGTTAGAATGAATGATATTTTAAGTTATTTTATTCTAATGCATATAAAAGAAAGTTTTAAAGTACTTGGGCGTTTCCCATTTCTTTTACTAATACTGTATGCTACAAATTATAATTGAAAATTTTTTGTTGTCATCTACTTTAAACACTCAAGTTATGTAAAATGTTTAAGTAATAAGAATGTTACTACATCAAAATAGAATCTTTTTTATTATGCAAAATTAAAGTTATATTTTTATTTTATTAAAATTGCTAAATTAAATTGCTTTAAATTAGTTGTTGAGATATTGGTGGTCATTATACTTATTTCATTTAATTTAATGTCTTTGTAGTTATTACGTTTAGTAACATTATTTTTACACCCTTCACCACAAGCGAAAAAATTAAATATTTAAATTTGTCTTTTAGTAATTTCTATAATATCCATTTACAACCACTTAAAGTATATATATTCTGGTTGGTTAAGCGATGTCCGTCTGTCCGTCTGCCTTTGGGTTGAAATCAACCATGCCAAGACACTAGATAAGATGAGAGAAAATCTAAATACGCCAATCGATCAGCGTTTCTAAAATTTTGATATTAAAAATTGACAAGATCGGTCCATGTTCTTCCAGCCAGGTGTCAAAATACCGCACCTGGCTCTTTTTTTTCCACATTATTTGGAACAAATCCAGTTTAGTGAAATAACTCCAATCATGTTAGATATATGTAGAGTATGGAAAAACAACCAATGAAAAAATTGGCGCTCGCCTATATTTATGGGCCTCTAAACTTTTCATACAAAAGTGAGAATGTACACCATATTTTTTAAGATATCAGTATGGGTATCATTTAAAAGCTTTTGAAGAGATCTATCAGGAAATACTTAACTTTTTATTAATGCTTTACTCATTTAAAGCGAATGTCACATTTACATAAATTTTTTTCCTATTTTTTAATTCTCTATCATCGCAATATTATTTTATTTTATTTGGAGTTATTTCAATAAACAAGATTTACATGCGTATTTTTTTTTATTTTTTTTTTATTTTATGTATTTTATTTTGTGAAATTTTTTAAAATTATTACTTGAACTATTTAAATATTATTACAGATGCATAATTTAATTAGGCTGATGTTAATTTTTTTATAATAAATTGAGAAATTAAAATAAATTCGAAAGTAGACTACTTTAAAATTCTTCATTTATTGCAATACAAAAAAATTTGGACCAATGATTTTAAAAAATAAAAATACAGCGTTTTCTAGAATAACACATCCTTAGGTCGTCTGCGTTGTAAACATCAAATATTTAACCAACGAATTTTATAACTAAAAATACTTGTTTTTTTTTTTACGTAATCCACATACCATCCAACGCTTCTTTCATTATTATCTTTATAAATCGTGACATATATAAGAATATATAAGAGACATCACCAGTTCATTGTCAAAGATTTTTTCCTAATCGACGTCAAAAACTTCTCATAAGCCTTTCTGTTTCTAATTAGTACTTAAGATTAAAATACAAATCAGCAAATCAAACATGTTTCCAATTTTAATATATTTAAAAGTTTATAGCTTCCTAGCAATTTTATTTTCACTAAAGTGTAACAAAATTTTATGACTCTACACTTTTTAGTTACATAGAGATCAACAATAGTTCACAGCTTAGGAAACTTGAAACAGTTTGAGAAATAAAATAATATTATTTACAACAATTAAATTACTCTAATGTCCACAGAGACGTACATAATTGAATAATTAAACTGATATCGTTTTGCTCATAAATTATGTTTAATTACAAAAGACATAAATGTCGAATAATGACATAAAAACAATTTCTTATTTTATTTGATTTGCCTGCTAAATGCTATAGATACCTACAACAACATGACACAAATCGAACAGAAAGACAACAACAAGCACCAGTTTCAATGGACTTAAAAATAAAATTAGAACATTACCTAAAGGCCAAAATTAAATAAGAATAGAAATGAAAATAAAATTCGCATAAAGATAATGGAATTTGAAAATGTTTTTATTTCAAGTTTTGACACAATCTAAAGACAGCTTGTCGCTGATTTTAAATAGCATTCTATTGTAAAACTTAAATTGACTATTAAAATAAAAAGAAGAACAAAATCTTACTCCTTGTTATGTGAAATAAAGTAAAGTGAAAGTTTATTAAAATAAAATTGTAATGAAATTGATGACTGTCAAAGAAAACAAAAGAAATAAATAAATAACAAACAAAACAACCAGCAATGATATGGATACAAAGTAGTATTGGGTATTGAAATGTACGTGAACAGGCTGTTAAAAAAATTTTTAGCACAATGTCTGCGGTAACTAATCAGAGGGTGTAAGGTCGCACAATTAAATGTTTAATGATAAATTTATTCGCCCTTTAAAAAGTAAATATGTATGTATGTATGTATATTATGTGTTAATGGATGCAAGTAGACTTAAGGTGACAAAGCCCAGTTAGCATTTTTTAATAATATTTATCATATTAGAGCCTTTTTTGACTCTTCTGTGCGATTATAATAATCGTATATGGAATCTTTTTTGAGTCGAAACGATTGCTTTGTTAGAACTAGCGTTTTTGACTCATTTTCGGTCATGTTTGTAATCGTACTTTTAATCAAATATGAAACTGTTTCGACTCATTTATTAGATACGTATACTACTGGCCGTATGCGAGTTTTCTTCGAATCATATTGTACGCACATTTCTGGTTAAATTCAGTTTAAATTCAAGCCTTTGAATGATCAGTTAATAATTGAATACACTCTGTACATTTTGTTTTTTAAACAAATCATTTTTTAGTTGTCGAAGTTATATTCGAGTTCTTTTTTTTTATAAACAACAGATAAATCAGTTTTTAGTCATCTTGGGTAGTCTTAAAAGACTCAACTTAACAATTTTTGTTAAAATAATCTTCCAAATGGTAACTAGAAAACATAAAAAAGTTTAAAATTGTTTCGTTTACATATTATTGACTGTCAATCAAAACATTCAATTTTTGTCATTTATTTTACAAATTAAGATTTTTTTCATCCCAGTGACGGAAGAGACAAGTATTTTCCATTTAATAAATTGATAAGTGCTAAGAAATTGGCATCTTAATTTTTTTGATTAATGTTTTTTTTTTTTTTTTAATATTAAGTCCTAGTAATTTAAATATAATTTAATATCCGTTTACTGTTAACGAAAATATGTGTTTCTAGCAAAATAATAATATGAAAACATGAAAAATATGTATTTAATGTTTTTTTTTTTTATTTGTTTCCTGCATCCTCCTAATTTTAATTCTGCAACCAGTAGTTAACTACAAATTTACTTAAATACGGTAGAATATGGTGAATAATAACGAAAATGTATTTTATTATACAACTAAAGCAAACTTTCTAGTTACTTCAATATATTTTTTTGCAACATAATTTTTAAGAAATTTAGTTATATTGAAAATTTTTTTACTATAAATACTCTTAACCGTTACTGAATAGACTTTAATTATAATAATTTAATATACATAGATTTAATTAAGATTTTCTATCTTACTGAAATGAAAATTATCTTAATTAGAAAAAAAAGCTTCAAAAATTCAGAAAAAATATTAGCATTCGATTTCGCATGCATTTGCTATCAATAAATTTTGGTAATATGATTTTCCATCACAGATTTGCAAAATATTTATACTTATTTCTTTAAATTTATTTGTATTTTTAAATTTGAAAAAATAATAATAAAAAATAATAACCGTAAAAATATTTACACTATTGTGCAACCGCACACATAGAAAAAATTCTTTGCAGTCACTAAATATTTTACTTAAATTCAAATTGAAAATTAATTAGGTTCCTAATTGGTTCAATTATTTATAAATTAAGAATATTGTTTCTGCTTTTTCAAAAAATAATTTATTAAATCATTTCTTTAATATTTTTTAATTTAATAAATAATTAAGTCAATTAAAAATTTAACTAAGTACAAAAATAAAACTTAATTAAGTGCAAAAAAATTAGCTGTATGCATGTCTCCTTCAATTATTATTTTTTTTTTTCAACTTACATTGTTGAGTCTACGTGCATTTATACAGCTTGGAAAAACATTTTCACTTCTCATAAAAAAATCGGTTAAATTGTGCATTACCTTAATAAAATTTAAATATTAAGTAAAAAGGATAATTCAGTCAAACCAACGGATAAATTATTAACTTCTTTTTTGTATGTGAGTTTAGCTAATTTCATGAATTGTTATTTTATGATGTGTTACAATTATTTTATTTAAAATTTGTAACTATTCTTTAGTCAAATTTTGTGTATAGTTTTGAATGGAAATTTTACTTGATTAAACTATTTTTTTTTTTTGTTCTTTTGTTTTTTGGTAATACCACCTATGAAATATGGTTCAGTGTATATATAATATTAATAGAAACTATAATTTCCTCTTTTCTTTCATTTAAAAAAACTAAATCAAATTCAAATAGGAAATCGATTAAAATAATTCGTTGCATTTAACTCAGATATACTTTTTGTTTTTTTTTTTTTAAGAGAAGTGGCACTTCAGGCAATAATGCCTATTTAGTTATTTTTTGTAACCGTGCTTCCATGCTTACATTCTTTGGGAAAGGGATAGATGAGAGATAAGACAGGTGGTGAAAGAGAAAGATAGATATAGCCATTTTATTAGTTATTTTACCTTGCCGGCGAATATGCTAAGAAGAAGTACCGACGAAGGAGGCTGAATGTTTAATGTTAATTGAGTCATGGCCAACCAGGTTTGTAGAAACGTGTTTACCACTTTGACTACAGCAGCCTCAAACTCATACTTATGCACCACATAATAAAAAAAACTTTATATCTACTTTATGCTAAGACTTGTTTATGGGTCAAATATTCTTTTTCAAAATAAGAAAATTAAAGTTCGAAAGACTTCGTGAAAATTACAAACTTTATGCTTCATCAAAGATTTCAATTAATTAATATTTCTAGTACAGGAACTAGAAACATCCCTTTATAATGAAAAAGGTATCAAAAAATTTCTCGAACAGAATTTTATTATAAGTCGTAACGTTACATTCATTTATTATATTAAAAATTGATGTTTTGTTTATTGCGAAAGTTGCTTCATAGTAACAAATTCAATGAAACAATTTCAATGTCAAATGATAATATTGGCATGAAAGCCAAAAAAAAATTATATGGACGTCTTAAAATTTATCACTTTTAATAACTTTTTTGGAAAAACTATCATGAGAAATAATTTTCAATATTTCTTAAAGTATAATTCGAACTATTTTAGTATCATCACTAAATAAACAATTTTTTTCGGCTTTAGTTCATCTACAAGAAATTTAGAAAATTAAGTATTCATTATAAAAAAATTAAAAAGATTTGACACAGAAAGTTAAATGCAGTATATTTTTAATCGCCATTAGCATTCCTCTTATATCTATCTACCTGTTGTTGATACATCATCTAGCTATACAACCAATTTGGTAAATGGAAATACGAAGAATATTAAAGATTATAAAATATTAATTAAGAAATTTAAAAATATGTTAACTTAAGCTAAATTGAAATTATTCATTTGGTTCAACAAACTTTTTTAATGTTAGTTCTGGAAGTAGGATAGATTGAGCAGGTTCGCAGCCAAGAGAAATCCGGCTCATATATATTCTTTACAAAGTGCTGTATAGTAGTTATGTATATTAACAGCCACCCGAGCCGCACTACTGGGAAACATATCGTCGGTCACAGGTTGACAACTCTTAACTAGCAAAAAAATCGAATCGGGTTATTATTTATTTTAATTTTTTTAATGAAAAATAATTTGAATAGCATTGTTTTCTTTACATGATCTCGCAATAAATATCTTCTGCTAATTTTGCTTTTTTATTTACTTCTAAGCCGGTTTAGTAATGGAATAATAACAGACGAGACGTGCTTTCTGCCTAAATAGTCAATATATGTGATTTATTAATTTAATCGGAATGAAAATAGCACGATATTATTTTAAAAATTAATTAATTTAATATAATATTCCCGTGGTTTAATTTAATAACGTTTTTTTTTTTTTTTTTGCTTCTGAAAAACACAAAAATAATTAATAGTTGTCAACTTGTGACGGACGATATGGAAATGTATTTAGTTTTAAATTAACACGAACAAATCAGAAAAGAATTTAAAACATATAATCTGGAATAGCTCAACAGTTTAAGGCAAGAAAAGATGACGTAAAAATAATTCAATATTTTTTTGATGCAACATTATTAGCTACCAAATAACAAATTCACATTGGTTGCTCATCAAACAAAAAAAAGTTTTGTGTATTTAAATAAATTTGAAACTTTATTCTTATTTAAACTTATTATATATACGAGTAAAGTGACTTTTAAACAAAACTTATTCTTGGTACTTACCGCACAAGATCATAACACATTTTAAGCTATTAACTTTTCAACAGCAATTGTTTCCTAACACACTCATACATATATGCTCTTATAACTGAGATTTCAATATTGCCACAACCAACACACTTGACTGAACAAGAAACCAAGAATGTTTTTCTTACCAATAACATAAAAATATGACAAAAAAATATATAAAATTGCTTAAGATTAAGAGAATAAAACAACAACAATAACACAAAAAACATCTCTATAACCCTGAGCAAATTATTTGAAAAGAAAACACCTCCTATGAGAATATCGAAGCACATGTATTTGTAAGCAGTTTTGTCGAACATCATAATGATCATTTGCGACCACAATATAGCAACTGCTTTGCTAAAACATCTATACTTAATGACAACAACAGTGCAATCAAAAAGGCAAACATTTTAAGATAAAAAGAAATGAACAAACAAACAAAAATTTTTGTGTTCAAACTTTGGCCATATAAGAAGCCCTTGCATGTAAACACCAGCTCTTAGATACAAATTTAGAAAGACCAAACACAAAATTTCAAAGAAAAAAAAATTATTATTACATAAAATATTGAAATATATGAATAGTTTTTCTTGTCTAAACCATAAGACTATGAGTAGTTTTTCCTTTTTTTTTTTTTTTTTTTGTTTTTCTTAAAACTCAAGTTTGTTTATATGGTAACTTCGATGGCGTTGCAATTTATGCAATTGTGACAACTGCCACAATAATGTGACCATATATTTTATAATTTTCTACAAGTACGTTCTTTCATGTTTTTTGTGTAGGTTCAAGTTATGGAGTTTTCAATGTTATTTTCTTTGTAATAATCACATAAATTTGTTATAATATCTTTATAGCTTTAGTTTTTTGCAAGTGGGGGAATGTATTCTAACTTGAATAATAATTATTAGAAATTGAAAAGAAATATATAAATTAAATTAAATTTTAGTTATTAATTAAAAAAAAGAAAATTAAGTTTTATAGTAGGAAAAACGAGAACCATTTAACGCATCAAAACTGTTAACACAAGTACCAGTTTTGATTGAACAATGTCGTGATTGACTGTTACAAAAGTAAAAGTTGACATTATTAACAATTCTGTGACAATCAACGCTAATATTGTCAGTAAGAAAAGAAGATTGTGTCTAAGCTAAGTTGTTAGATCTTTCGACAAAATAATCGACGCACAACATGTGTTTATGAACATTCATCGAATCGATCACAAGCAAAACAATTATTATGCTTTTCAAACTGTCATACATGCATATTAGAGAATACGAATTCATGTGTGTAAATTGACATCTAAAGGTGCCTTTAGACGAAATCTTTTTTTACATATGACTTGTCAGTTTGATGTAATCATGTAATCCTTATGTATGTAGTAAAGTAATCATTTTTGCATATGGCTTAAAATTTTGCTCTGTTTATACTAACAAAATTATCAACTATATTTTTCTTTAATCGATTTTAGTGCTTTTTGCACTCTTTGGTCATTTAAAAACATTATATTTTTATAATGTTCTTTATGTTAAATTAAATAAAATATAAAAACAGTATTAGTGAAAAAATAAAAAGTTGCACCTTTGAAAGTCATACGTTTTTGTCATATAAAAATAGATCATGCTCTAAATTAAAATTTTTCATATGTTTTTTAAACATGTATTAAACACAAGAAATGTATTTAATCGTTAATACGATTCATATGTATTTTGTTATGGATAATCTGACAAATCATATGTAAAAAACATTTCGTCTAAAGACACCTTAAGTAATAAGCACATGCAAGGTACATTTATTTTACTAGGTAATAGCGGATCTACAACAAATACAACATTTGTAAAAACAACAAGGCATTTTATTGTTGCTTTGTGAGTGGAAATGTCAAAAATAGAAACAGAAAATAAAAGATAATTGCTCTAAAAACAAACGCTCTCTTTGTTCTTCATATGCTTGTTGTTAGTGTTTTTTTGAAATTCGTAAACAAAAGTAGGAAAATATGAACAACTTTTGACATGTCCAACTACAAAGCAGCTGGGCGGACGACACTACCTAGTAAAATCAATGTACCTTGAGCACATGTATGTGCCTCACTTGAATTCACATACTCTTTCTTCTCTTCTCTTTTATGTATTTTGTTTATTTGTTGACGAAGATGCCAATTAATTTCAATTTGTATTAGCGAATCACTCTCTCGTTATGGAAAGCAACAGAAAATGTCGACAAATATAATGAGTGTCGTGTTGTTTGAAGTAAGTGAATCGCTCTATAGGCATCTCATGCCCTAATAGGATAAAAAGTAATTAAATTTTAATAGCGGAACTTACTCTTCGTAATTCAATTATTTGCAAGTCTAACATTTTTACAAGGATTTTTGCGTGAGGGCTTCGTAGATTATAGAAAATTTATTGTAGTAGCTGTTTTTAAAAAACAATATTAATTATATTAGATTATATTAATTATTTCATATTTACAAATTTTTATTTTTTCTAAATGAAAATTCATTCAAAAATATATTTAAAATAAAATTAAAATCGAATTAAATAAAAAACAAAATTTATAATACATAATTGCTTTAAATTCCTATTTTCCTTAGAAAATGCAAACTAAGAACAAAAAATTATTTTTAATTTAAAAGTTTTCAAACTTTAATCAAGTTTATTAATTTTTGCTAGTTTGTAGAAAGATTTTATTAAAATAAGTATTATTTAAAAGTAGTTTATAAAATATGTTCCTTCGATAATGATTCAATTTGCGTAAAATGAAGTCTGCCAAATAAGTTGTGTAAAGTAAACATTAGTGCGTGTTATAATTATTGCAAAGAAATTATTTTCCTTAGCGTAGTTTTTTTTGTGTGTTTTTGTTTTACTTCTTCATGTAACTTTACTCAGTTTAATCAACATTTGAAGTTTCTGTTGTGTTAGCTGTCTTATAGTTTGTGGAATTTTTATGGATCTAATGCAAATAATACGAGTACAGTTAAAAAAGTTGTTTCAATGTTTTGCATTTATATTTGTGCTGCTAAACCATTATTTTCGAAATGCTTTGTTTAACATTTATTAAGTTTCTAAGTAAGGATTCAGTGTTAGTGAGAACAGAGCACTGATTGACTTGATATGTTTAATTGTTGCATTTTAAGAGATTTTATATATTTTTTATAAGTGTTAATAGAAAGTAATGCAATATATAGTTTAGAAACACTGTACAAGTTAATGTGCATAGCAAAGCAAAGAAAAGGCTATATTGAAAAAGTAGGTTTGGTTCCATCCATATAAAGTAAAAAATACATAGCGGTAGAGCCTGGAAAATTTATACACGTCACCATCTTATTAGTGTTTATAGCCCAGCAAGAAATTGTCTGTGGGTGCCCGTGTTAAAAGCATGTAAAAAGTAAAAAGTATTATTGTGTGACTTGGGATCTATTCTTAGTAGAATTTTGAAATTTTTAACGAGTAAAGAACTTACTAATGCGCATAGTCGACCAAAACACTGACTTGTTGGAAATAGTGGGTATTGTATGTAGCATACAAAGTGAGTAATTATTGTCAAAATACTTAAGGGTCATCCAAATGTGACGCCTAGATGACAGCACTATATAATTTTTGTACGTGACATCTTTTCAAATGACATAAGCCATTTTGTTTTATTAGAAGGTAGTACAGTTTTAACCATGGACAGGTACACGTCGTAATTTGCTAGTTGGATTAATGAACAACGAACAACAGATCCATAGTTTTCAAGCAAAATTTTGTTTAGTGATGAAGCTCATTTCAGAATGGATGGATTCGTCAATAAGCAAAATTGTCGTATCTGGGGTGATGAAAATCCTTGTGTTATTCATGAAAAATCCCTACACCCACAAAAAAATACTGTTTGGTGTGTTTTTTGGGCAAATGGAATCATTGGTGCTGGAAATGCTGTTAATGTAAATGCTGAGCGATACCAATCAATGTTGAGAGAACTTTTATGGACACAGTTGAATCATATTGATGTGTCTGACGTCTACTTCCAGCAAGACGGTGCTACATGTCACACAACTCGAGAAAACATTACGCTTTTGCGATCAAAATTTCCTTACCGTGTAATTTCACGAAATGCAGATTTCAATTGGCCTCCAAGGTCATGTGATCTAACACCATTATATTTTTTTTTTGCGGGGTTTTTTGAAAAGTCGACTGTATGCTAATAAGCCACAAACAATTAATGATTTAAAGAACAACATTCAAGTTGCAATTTGTGAAATAACACCAGCAACATGTCCGAAAGTCATTGAAAATTTCGATATTCGGATTGATGTCTGCAGACGCAGTCATGGTGGACATTTGAATGATATTCTATTCCACTTATAATTGTAATGGATCATACTTTTAATAAAAAAAAAACAACATGAAAAAATTGCAAATAGTTTGTGTTTTATTTCAAAGAAACATGTAGGCGCGTTTTTTGAATGACCCTTTTTAAATGTTAGAAATTTGCATTTTAAATGTGAAATTTGCATTTTAAATGTGAAATTTGCATTTTGGGAGTGTTGCCGGTTATACAAAGTGAAAATTACTTTTTACATATCCTCAAGTTCTAGTTAGAGAATAATGCTAAGGCTGGATGAATTTTTAAAGAATTATCAATTATTAGCTTGACCTCGTAAGTTTTATTACTTATAAAATAATGCAGTCACTAAATAAAAGATCTAGTTTGAGTCATTTTTAGAAGATTGAAAAAAAAAATCAGCCTTCGGCGTTATTTTACATTATTTAAATATAGATTTATAAAATGTGTTTTATAAATGCTGTTTTTCATTTTATAGTTTGATAAAGAGGTATTCTACAAGCACTTTCTCTTCTTTCTTAACTGAACTAAAGGAAATGTAATTATTAAATTAAAAACAAGAAAACTATGTGAGGAAAATATTGCTGTTTTTTATCTTTTACTTAACTTATTTCTTGCTAATAGCAACAGAAAGTTTTACACTGTGTAGTTAAGGATAATATTATGTCTGTGGTCGCTGTTTATTCAATGATTGATAATTATGTAGTGCTGTAATTTGCAAACTTCTTTTTTTTTCTTTTTTTGTGTGTATTCGTTGTATTTTTATTATAACTTGTAAAAATTATATATTTTATTGTTATGCCATTTACTTAATTTTTGTGCCTTATTTATTGTTGTTCTATATTTGCTTGTTAACAAAAGTTTGCAACTACTTAGTATCTCTTCAAAGAATTCTTCTTGCAGTTGTATTTCAATTCATCAATAATTTTAAATTGACTTTTTCTCATTACTTTTAGACATATTACATTGATTGTTATTTATTATTTTTGGATTTTTTTTTTTTATTCTTAAAGAGCACATTTATTTTGATAATAACAGCTTCCAATTTAGTTATTTAAAAATTAAAATTCTTTATGGCATTTTAATTTTGAGATTGAAAGAAGCAAGAAATTTTCAAACAAATTTATTGAAGCAATGTTCCCTTTACCCCGCTAAGAAGAGAATGTATTTCTTTTCAAAATTTTTCCATTTCTGCGTTTGATTAATTATCTGACAATACACTTGTAGTCTGCAAAACTTCTTTTGTACCATATCATTTATTATATTGGTATTGTCTCTCGAGCAAAAAGTTGGGTTAAACACAAGCAAAACATATTCCTTTTGTAATGATATTTCCTATGATACAACTCCACACCTACAATTTTAGTTTGAAATTGATATTAATCATAACTTCAAGCATTAGAAAATATTGCAATAAAGTAATGTTATTAGTTAGTTCTGCAGGACGCTGTTTCGTTGATCTAAAGTAAGCACACGAAAAAGTTTTATTTTGAAAAATGAAAATTATGAAAATATTTTAAAAAATATTTGGGATATTTTTAAAATTGGAAAAATATTATTGAACTTCTTTAATTTGGATTAATCTTTTAATTAAAATCTTTTTAGAATTATAATTAAAGTGTGTTCTGGACACACTTTAAAAACTAAATATCTTTTATTTTCGCTTTATCAACAATCAGTATGATTCCATTTTTTAGTCATCAGAATAAACTGTTTAAAAAACTTTTAATTAGTGTTGGAAAGTTTTTCAATTAACAACACCTGCAAACTATTTATTTCGCAAAATATATAACAGCAACACTCTAAAAAACAGCAACATCAAATGGTAGGAATAAAAACAGCATGAATTACAAGAATGCAGAACAAACATATTTACTTGAATAATATTCAGGGGAGCGAAAAATATGTACGATACTACAGCAATAACAAACTACAAATGTAGGAACCTGAAAAGTCTTTAGAAGCTAAAACATTGAAAATTGTTTGTAAAGTATGCAACATTGAATTTGATGTCAACATTGTTTTTATTTTATTTTATATTTTTTAGAACAATAAAAAATGTGCAGTTCTGCTGCTAAGCATTAAACATAAAATATTTCATAATAAAAATAAAGTTAAAAATCACTTAGCCTAAAGCTCGCAAATCGTTGTGCAACAATAAACAATCTTAATAAAATT
Organism: Cistogaster globosa; assembly: GCA_937654795.1. Taxonomy (NCBI): domain Eukaryota; kingdom Metazoa; phylum Arthropoda; class Insecta; order Diptera; family Tachinidae; genus Cistogaster; species Cistogaster globosa. The sequence continues at coordinate 115,055,935 of OW569404.1, read as the reverse complement.
AAAGCTTAAAGTTTTGCAAAAAGATATTAAAGCATTTCAAGTGTTCTATTTTTTAATGAAAGACTATTGTGCAATTTCTAACGCATCCGATTTTTGATATATTTTCTATTTTATTTACCAAAATGTGATAATTATCAAGAAAATAAGGAATATTTATTAAAGCTTACATAACAATACTTAACACATATTTTATTCTAAATTATGTGACGTTAGTTAAAATTTAAATCCCACTATGTAAAAGTTTTCAAACATGATATATACTCCCGTATAACAAAAATAGTGTCACATGAATTCATTTTTCTAAATGTGAAAAGTAGTAAAATAATATTAACACCAAAAAATTTCCAAGAGTATCTACCGCATCGATTAAAAACTGGTTACTTACAAACTGTCATACTGCTTGTATTTTTTACTCTGTTATAACGAATAGATTGTCGCTTAAATAAGGTTACCAGATTATACAGTTTTTATTTTAAATAAGTTATCGATTCACGACACTTATAGATGCAAGATTGAGCTCAACCGTGAGACTCAGTTCTGGTTTAAGAAGTTAATTTCTAACCAAAATTCTAAATATGGGGTGAAGCCAATCGACAACAGACCCTACAAACTGGATTATATCCAGAAAAAATGTGCGACGTTTAGTACGGCTTACATGCTGGTGGCACTAACGGAACACATTTCTTCAAAAACGAAGCCAGAGCTCAGGTAAAGATCGAAGCAGATCATTACCGCACTAGACAAAATGTGACTTCAATGGGATAACATTATTTTAAGTCTTAAGAACATACGACTACTCGTTTATTATCATTTGGGTCACGTGAAGTCACTGGTTTTTCTGATAAATTGGCAAAAATTTATGCTAATTCCGATTTTGTGACAATTATCAATTATTAATAGTTATTATAATAACATTTATCATTGTGAATTAGAACAAAGAAAGCCCTTATTTAAAACCTAGAATATGAATTTTGTTGTTCTTGTTACAAATGTCTTAATTATTATTATTACAATTTTGTTTGCAATTGACATAAAATCTCATGTTAATTTTTCTTTTACTGAAATATAATGTTAATTATTGAAAGTAAAAAAATAATATTTAAGATTAAGATACAAGAGGAGCAAGCTGAACAACAATAAATTTAATTAAAATATCTGTCTTTAAAATAATTTTTTTGGAATAGATTTATCCAACATTATACGTTAAATAGATCATAGTTTTGATATAACAATTTTCCTTTAAAGTTGCCGCGAATTCCATAATGGGCTTTTACTTTGAAAATTTGAATAATAACGAAAGTTTGACTTATCAAGCGACACAAGCATAACTGCTGATGTTCATGTGTTCCTTCAAATCAGCAAATAAACTATTTCTGGAATCTCTGAATTTACTTTTAAAATTTTTAAGAAATGTCAACCTCATAATATTTCTTAGGAAACTTCCTGCGATTTTACTAACGGTCTTTAAAAAATTTGAGAAAGGCTACATTTTTAACTGATTGCTTACCAAAAAACAACAACGTTTTTATCTCTATCACCAATGAGTGTTGTGGTGTAGGGTTGCGTTATTTATTGTTTTAAAAAAGTTTCCTTAAAGTTTTCTTTTAACACTTATGCGCTTTACAATTTTCTTTACCTTCTTATTTGTTTTAAGCCGATTAACAATAGCTTAGTTAAATTAAGTGAAAATTGCAACAAGAACAGCAAACCAATAAAGGAAGTAAGTAGAATAAACTAAGTATTTACAAACAAATAAAAATAAAATAGATTAAAGTGAATTTATTAGGTGAATATTCCATTAAAAATTAAAACTTACGTTACAATTAAAAAAAAAGATATTTTTTTGGTTTTCAGCAGCTTCTAAATAAATTAAAACCATGCATGGGTTTTTATTATTGCAGCAGTCAATAAGTTTTAACAGATAATAAAATTTACTTTGCATTGCCAGTAAATTTTTATCGAAATTTCTATTTGGTGTTTCTTTCAAGTAAATTGTAATTTTTACTAAAAAAACCATAATAATCAGTAAAATTTTACTGTTTCTGAAAATGAAACTACATTACCTAGTGATTTGGGTATTTTTTTTAGTGAACCAGTAAAAATTTTCTGCATTTTACTACATTTTTTTAAAAAGTATTTTTTTTTTCATATTTTGACTGCAAATAAAAAAGTTTCTTGATTTTAGCTTTTTTATTTCACTTGTAAAAAATGTTCTAATTGGAGTTATAAATGACATTTTATAAAAATTCATAAACAGAAAGTTTTTCAATATTTAGGCAACTAAATTTTAGTATTGATTATTGAAAAAAATTGATAATTAGTTAAAATTTACTAGATATGATACTGGAACAGCATCTATAATGTTGTGAGAAAAACAAGTATGAATGATTAAAATAAAAGTTGCATTTTCGTGACTATACCGACGGTGTAGTACAAAATTGCAACAAATGTACAAGTGTTGTAGAGAAGACAACAAAAAAATGCTTTAAGTTGTGTGTGAATTTCGTCCAACCAAAATAATATTGATTAGTTAGTTAAAAGGATGATATTTACAGTATATGCAAATTAAGGTGTTGGATGCAAAGAATGCTGAAGATGGATTTGGCGGTCCTGAAAATTCAGCATTACATTCTGCCAGCGTCTAATTTTTCTTGTTTTCTTTGGAAAACGCCCGCGTACATTTGAAAAATAATTTTTCTTAATAAGAGTTAAATTAAAAATGAAGCAAAGCCGAAAAAGTATTATTATTATTTATTATTATTATTTCTTTTTAAGAAAACTTACTTAATTAATTTTATACAATTTTACCGGTACCTTATTCTACCTGGAAAAGTACTTTGCGCGTGATATTAATGATTTAAAATCGGTGATTACAATACTGTTCATAAGAACTGCTATAGCTAGCAAAAAAAAGTGAAAATAAGAAAATTCTATAAGTTTATGTGTTAAGTGTTTTCCTACTGCCGAAAAACTGCCCGATGTTTGCATTTTCCCCTTAAAAATGTAACAAAAATTTTATTTATTTTTAATTAACGTTTTGATTTTAAAAATAAATATTTTTCTTTATAAGAAAGCAAAAAACATAAATCAGCATCTATTTTATTAAAAAATAAAACGCTGCGATGGTCACAAAAACTGTGTCAGGACTTACAACTGCCCCACTTTAAAAACATCTATCCTATAAATCAACAGTTAAGCTGTCTGATATTGCCTTTCCGAGTGCCTAGTACCGAACTAATAAATTTGTCCCATACTAGGTTTAACCTGAAACTGCAACAAATGCTTAAAGAATAACAAGGCTGCAACAAGCTAAACTTTTCCGGTGTTTAAAATTATTTGAGTTCAAAAGACACCAAAGGATAATTATGAGTGTCTAAAATGCTGTTACATCGCAAAAAAAAAACAAATTGTTTTTGAAATTAGATTTTTGTCGGTGATGAGAGGTTAATCTATTATAACAAGAATCATTAATACCAAAGCCGTATCTTTTTGAAGTTAATATAATATTCCATCATGCCCAAAACAACTGACATGTTTGAAGCGAGTAGTAATATAATATGCACTCAGACATTAATGCAGACATAAGTCGATAATTTTATATCATGAGAATACTTCGCCACGTATAATGATACCATTTAAAAACTATTTAAACGACATAGAGATTGCCCGATGTGACTACTCCATGCTCAGTTTGCAGGAGAATTCCTCTCAATATTTGGTTAAGTGCGATGAGTAGAAATGTTTTAATTGACAGAGAAAGAAGAAGAGTCAAAAGGCAATACTTTAAGTAAAATATAATTTAAATAAACATTTTTTAAGTAAAAAAACTAGGTACTCACATCTTTAATTTATTGGTTATAAAAAACTAAAAACGTCAAAGAAACTTAAAGTTATAATAAAAACATTTTTTTTATTTTTTCACATAAAGAAATAAACGTTTTTAAAACAAACTTGCAAAAATTTTAAACGAATTATTTTATCAATTTGTCAAAATGTATCAAGGTAAAACGTTTATAAAAGCTCACCTTAAACTCTTAAATAATAAATTATTTTGTTATTTCTTGTCTTCTTAATAGATTTCGTAGGAGTGCAATGAACAATAAAAAGCAACCTTTCATTTCCATGAACCTATTTTATAGTCATAAAATATGAAAAATTATTAGATTTCCACTCCACTTAATATTGTGATCACATTTTAACAATTGTATTATATTTTGTATGTACAAGTGCTCATAGTTCAAGAACTGTATGACTATAAAGAAAATGAGAAAATATATGGGAAAACTTAAAATAAAAAACAATATTAATTTTCCTTTTTATTAACTCTTAAATATATGAGCTGTAAAAGGACATCACAACGAAGAAGTTATTGCATAATGCACATGATTTTGTTTTATTTATTTTTTTCTTTCTTTCTAGATAAATTGATACAAAAAAAAAATTGATAATAATGTTAAATAAATTACATTTTCTCAGGCATAGAATATTAAAATATGTTTATAAATGTTTTGCCATTATGAAAATTTAAGAACTCTAAAACATACGGGAATATTTAGAGTATTCTAAAAAAACAAAGGAATAAGAAATTGTGAGGTAACCCACACAATGTAGCATCCAACAATTCATTGAAAGCTTTGTGCTTTTGTTTTGAAATTTGAATTATAAATAACAAAAAAAAAAAATCATTAAAAAATTCCTAAATTTAAAACAAACTTCATATAAAATTAAAAATACAAAAAATAAATCAAAAATTTCTTATAGAAAGGTTTAGAAGCATAATTTTACTTGACAAGAATTTGTAAAAGCGATGTATGTCAGGCTTCTTAACGTCACCACCACTCTCTAGAAAATTGTGGTGTCGTTAAGCAAATAAATTCAAGTGAATGATATAACTATCTGCATGACTGTGCTTAAATTTTGTGTTCCCCGCGTTCCCCCTGATCAGGATTAAGTGGCTGGGAAATATGCTTTTTCCCAAACATCAATTTCCAAAATCACAATGAACCAACCCTTTAATAAGATTTTAAGGTTTTAATTTAAAAATTTAATTTTTAAAAAATTTCAAAAAATCTAACAGTTTTTAAAGAGTAAAATTTTATTTGGGTAACCTTTCTTTTCAAAATTAAATTATTTTTTAAACCATGTTTTCCACTTATTTTAAATATTTCAATAACATTTGATTTAAAAATCACTCATATAAGATAAATCACTTATCGAATATAGATTGCACTCTCAATATATTCAATTCACTCCAAAATAATAACGAGCTTTAAAGGGTTAAATGATACTTCATCTTTAATTTAAATATATAAACTGTAATGCAGTTGTTTTACTTCAAAAAGAGCCAAAGGCTATTAATATAATTCACTTCATTCACTGAGTTGTTGTCCCTTTTTTTGTACTTTTATTCATGTACTTCTTTCTTATAATAAATTGTAACAATGACAACCGCAATGAGGTCATATTGTAAGAAATTCAATTGAAAGTCTATGTTGTGTATTGGCCGTACAATGTATGGCATATATAGTTTTCTTTCTATACCAGAAGCTCAGTAAACAAACTTAATATAAAGCAGCAGCAAATTTTCAATTTTCATGTGAGAAACAAATGCTGTTATATTTTTTTCTTATTAACAAAAATTGAGCCTGTGTTAAGCAACATATGCTAATAGTTTGTTAAAACACCACCTTTTGTGCCCTTTTTGGTTTTTGTTTCTTTATGGCTTTCTAACCATCAGTCTTTAACAACAATACCAAGTTTTAACTTGTTCATACAAGAATCAAAGAGGCTGGCTATGAAAAAAAGATGTTAAGAAGAAAAGCTGGTAAGAAAAATCGAAACCACACAACAAACAATAGGAAATTGTATATATCTTTTTTTTCATTCCTCTTTCTGCTGCTGCAATTACCTTGGCCCGGGTTACCAATATTTAGCCATCTCGGCTCTGTTCAATAGCAAAATGTTAAAAGTCCTATAGTGTGTCATACACACATCTGTGTTCATATTGTTGAAATGTTTATGTTTTACTTCTGGTTGTAACCAACAGAAGAAAAGGAAATTGAATGGTAAAACGAATGATAAGTTAGAAGGAAAATTTTCTTTATTAACTGTGCTAAATATGAATTGTGCTAAAAACAAAAAATTAATTTTCTTTCTCTTTGTTTTTAACGACGTTAATTGATAGCTTCCTGGCTTTAAAACAGTTTAATTATTAAACAATTTTAATTTCAGTTTAAATGGTAGAGGATTTAAAAAAAATTCTTTTGCAGTTTGAGTAAAATAAACATTAATATTTAAAATTAATTTAAAACTTTATTAAAAATTATAAACTGAAACAAACATAACTAAGCAATCGGGATCTGTAGGGAAAACAATGGAAATAGGAAACTACGTTTAAACAATGCTCAGTTTAAATTGTTGATAAAGTAACAAACTTCAGTAAATTGAAGTGAAAAAGTTTGATTCTTTTTTACTGTAATAATGCAGTATTAGAAGTTTTAATTATAATAAGTCAACTTGTGTAATTAATTAACTTATTACAATAGTTCCGTAGAATTTTAGGAATAATCTCCAATTTTAAACCCATTAAATCAAACAATTTATTCGAATAGTTAAGTTGGATAAAATAACAGCTCAACTGGAAAACAGGTGCTACGATAGAAAAACACGTGCTAGATAGAAAAAGTATGAGAGAGGAAGTTAAAAAAATCATGATTTTATTTATTGTCGTCAACAAATAAATTGTAAACACTTATTTGAGGCAAACCGGCATACATTACTTTCAAGTTCAAATTTTTTATAAGTAATGAAACAATTGCATACTTTATTAAGATCCAGGTCTTTAAAATTTTTTCTGTTGCTCAGATTTTAAAAATTTTAATTCTTATAAAAGCTATTAAAAAAATTGCTGAGAGTATTCTGTTCAAGCATATTCGCATTTAGCAGACCTAAAACTTATCGATTTTTCTTGTGTTAAAAAAAATATAAAGTAAAAGGTATCCAAAAATTTAAATTTATAAGGAAATGAATAAAAAATTAAAAATCTATACCATTCTACTTTTTCATAAATTTACAACTAAAAATGAATACAAAATATATCACAAGCAATAAATTAAATTTTTTTATTTGATGGAAATTCCAATTTTAAGCAAGAATTTCTCTCATAGATTAAATACAATTAAAACTTGCTTTGAATAATTCAGAAATTTCTTTTATTACCAAACAGTTGCAGTTCCTTCTCTTTCTTAAGTTACCGCAAAAAAGCAAGAAATAATAAAATCATATTTTTGGATACTTTTAAAAATTCTTTTAATTGTAAGTTAATTCTAAATTCAAATAGTGTCCACGAATAATTGCTTAAGGCCCATAACTGCTATAAAGTGTTCTTATTCTAAAGCCATTCATTTTGTTTTTAAACTCTAGTTTTGTAAGATATGCTGAAGTCGATTTCTGTACTGGTTCTTTTATTAATCTATTTTCTTCGTACTTTATAGTTTGCCTGGTCAAAAAAAAAAATCTAAGCAATAGATACAGCGAAGTTACTCGTACAAATAGAATAAAACTTAAAAATACGAATATCATTGTACGAGTACTTAGAACGATAGTGGAGAATTTACCCTGTTTTAAAATTTTTCTTTCATGAAAAAGAAGAATGTTTATTTTCTAGCAAATATGGGTTACATAAACAAAGGTTACAGGATATATTAGGCTGACTTGACTCCATCAATAAATAATTCCAGACCTAGATACGATAGTTAACTCTGTAAACTTCGCAGCTATAAATGCTTGAAAACTTTCCACATGTCCACATTGCGATAAGCCTCAAATATTTATTATTTTTAAAAAAATAAAAATTATTTTAGTACAAAAAACAATTATTATTAAAAATTACATGTTTTAATATTCATTGTTAATATAAATGTTTCATACACCTTATTGACCATTAAAGCTTTTTTGTAGCACCCAAAATCTCAGTACAAAAAAAACCGGGTTCGGGTAGGTGTAAGAAATAGGCTAAGTATTTTCTATATATTAGCGTTATATTTTTTTTATATTTTTTTATTACTTCAATACATATGTAATTAGTTATTTGTCTTCTTAATTACTTGTAAATTTAAGAAAAATTTGCTTATATTAAAAATTATTTTTTATTAAATAAATTAATTAATTCAATATTTTATTTCATTTAGTCAATATTTAAAATTCTAAACTCAAATTATAATTTTAATAATATATATCTTAAATAAAATAAAAAAGAAAATATATACTCGTACAATCGTACTTACTTATTTAAAAGATTTTATTATATATTCAAATTTAAATTAAATTGTATATTTATTTTTTATTTTTTCAGTGTATGATGGTCTTTTTGTAATTGTTGCAATATTAAACGAAGTTTATTGAAATATTAAAGTACCATCACCTTTGTGGATTAAAAATGTTTGTATAAATATTTATGTATATGTTTTTAATTTTAAGGTTGATTTATTTTCAATAATTTTATGAATTTTAAAATTTATTGGTAAAAGTTTGACGGTATTAAAAATTATATTTTACGAACAAAAAATAAACCATCACATATTTATGTAATGATCAAACACATTTTGGATGTGAATATTTTAAAAATTAAAAATAAATTGGTTAAAAATTTGTATTTGTTTTTTCTCCATCACTGAATTGGAAAATATGCTAATAATTTTTTATATATTTCAAAGCAGTCTCTATTTTTATTTCTATTTCATTTTACTTATTTCTTTATTTTTCATTTAAAAACATCAGGTGGCTTTTTTTTTTAAAGAACTGAACAATGTGTATCATCACTAAAAATCAGCAATGATTAAATGAATTTTAATCTCAAAGAATTTCATACAATAATATTGAATGGAATATTTGAACCAAACAAAAAAAAAGAATAAAAAATAGCAATATCATGAAACACCTGCTACCCAAATTTATCCCAAATACCACAGTTTGTTTTGTTTCACCTTTTCCATTTTCAATTTTCCTTTTTTTTTTTTTCTTTTTATCTTGTTATTGTGTGTACATATGTCTGATTTTTGGAAAAAAGTGGAAATAATTGCAATTTTATTTCATGTTGTGTACGTTTAAATCAATTATCGAAAATTTTAATTGAATTTTGCAACACAAACGTAGAATACAAAATAATTGAAGATGCATTTCATACAAAAATGTAAGAAAATTTGGTACTGAAAGCATGAAATTTGAAAACATTAAATAAATGCAACGTCATAGCCAGTATAATAGACGTTGTACATGTAGTTGCTTCATACATCAACTGCAACAAAACATATATTTTATTTTGTATTTTCAAGAATGTATAAATCCGTTTATAGGAACTGACATTCATTACATTTACTTGATGTCGTTATGTTGTAAGTTGTTGTAAAAAAACAAAATAATATTTTCGTAGAATTAAATAAAATATTTTATTAATTTTTTTTACAAGTGCAACGTTATAATTACAGTATTTCGTGGGAACTTAAGTATTTATGAATAAAATCATTTAAAAAAATACTAAAGATATTTGTATCTGTTAATCTACTTAAAAATATCCTTTTGATACTGCTTAAATTTATTGTACTGTTAAAAAATTACGTACGCTGTCAATGCAATTAATGCCGTCTCTGATGCTTCAAAAAAATTAAAGTAAAAACACAAGAAACGCTTAATAAATGTTTTTAAACGCCAAAAAGTTTTTGGAACGCTTACTCTAAAATAAAATTTCATAGCGGGTTCACTTCTTTACATTTATAATCAATATACCATGGCAAATAATCATGACGTAACGCCTTAAACCTATTCATATATACTTTAAAAATTAGTTATCAATTCGCACTACTAATAGGCAAATATTGGGTTCAGCGATGGAGCAGTTTTTTGAGCTAATCACGTTTTTCTGCAAATAAAGCTGGCGGCTGTACAGTAAAACGAATCAAAAACAGACCTTACAGATAAGCAAAAAAATTAATCGTTTTGTATTGTTGACACGTTGATAGTAACAGTCGACTTTATTTTTTACAAAAGAAAGCCGGAGTTCGTATTACGATTTATACCTACTGCACAATGATGAATTATTCTTAGCTTTAAAATATAAATGATAATCAGGGAGTGATAATTAGGAAGCAAGGTGCTACGTGTTATACGACTGCTGCAACTATTAATTTATTATTATAATCAAAATTTGGTGATGATTTCATTTCAAGAAACGGATCTGTTAATTGGCCTTAAAGGTCCTGTGATTTGAAAACGCGATTATTTCGCTAAGAGTCATGTGAAGTCACCAAAATTATTCGGGTTATTTCTAACAAACAGCCAGCAATTCTCGATAAAGTCACCAAAATTATTCGAGTTATTTATAACAAACAGCCAGCAATTCTCTATAAAGTCGCCTAATATTGGATGTACTGATCGACGTCGCCATATGCCAGAAATAATTTTCAAATGTTAATACCATGTATTTATCTTTTGAATAAGAAGAATTATTTTTTGAGTTAGTATTTAAAATTAAAATTCTACCAACACACAAACACACCTTAAACTAAACACTCTCAATTAACATAGAAAATATTAAAACAGGCCAGTCATTAAATTCATATATAAGAGAAACTTGTTAGCGAATCATAAGTTAGAGATTTATAACTTTAAAAATAAAAAACACTACATTTTTTTTATTATTTAACAGCTTATTGTTGTGAGTTTAAGTCAAAAAATTTTGTCCAAAAATGTTATTAAGTCTTATTTTTTCGTAGCTTACTAAAAACTTAAAAATCTCAGATTTATACAAAAAACTGTAATTTATTTTACTTCTAATCAATTTTTGTAAATAAGCAGCTTTTCATATTACACTCTTTTTTTATATATAAAAAAATATATTAAACATAAAAACGCATGCTTTAAATTTAATACGGGTTTTAGCAAAGCAAATAACAAAAATAAAAGCCACTTTAAACATTGTGTGCAATGGCAGAGTACAATTGTACCATAAAATTGAAAAGCGTTTGAATGAAAAATAAACATTTGCAGCACAGTGAAATGGGATTTAGTTATAAACGTAATCTTAAATTGAACAAGGACTTTTGCATTGTCATTACCGTTGCCACAAGTTCCAGCGCAAAAAAAAAAATGAAGCCAACATACGTAAAATCATCAAAAATAGTATTTGCAACTAACAGTCAATTTAACAAAGTAATTTTTTTTTGTGTTTTTCTATGCGTCCCTGCTTGGGACTTTAGGGACAATTGCATTTTTAAATCAACTAACCAGCTGGACACACAGAAAAGAAAAGAAAAACCTCAAATAAAGACCACATAAATGCACAAAAGATTAAGAGTTGTATCATACATTTCAGTATTTTTTTATTTGTTGTAAAAGCGTAGAGCCAGCTAACACTAAAATGGAGTGATATAAAAATTCATTTTATGTTTTTTTATGATAAGAACCAACAAATACTGAAGGACATTTCAGGGACATTTTAAATTATTTTTCCACTTTTTTACTGTTATTTAAAGAAAGTTTAAAAGCATTTTATTTTATGTGATAACTTTGGAATAACTTTTGAATTAAAATGAGCAAAAATGTCAGGTTTGGTTGCGATAACGCATTTGAGACAAGTCATTAAACTTTATAATAAAATTCAAGAATAAAAATTAGAAATTTAAATTTTTTAACAAAAAATCTAAAACCTCTTTAAATTCTCTTTAAAATCAAAGACAAATTATTATAGCAAATGAATATTAACACTTATTTCATAACAATCTGTTTGATGGAAAAAAACGTTTATTTGACTTAATTGTTAAAGAGATCAGAAAATATCTGACACTAGCAGAATATAATGTAGCATTTCCTGAATCACAACATCCGTTATCAGCATCTATCTAATTCAAGTTGCTTTTTATAAACAGTACCTACTTAATCCACTAATTTTGTATATAAAAATACGAGGCATTTTTATAAATTAATTCCTGCTAACTAATAACCGTCGTTTTTTTTAATTTATATTTATCTTTTTTGTCTCTCATATTTTTTTTACAACAGTGTCAGTATCATACCCGTTTTTATAAAAAAGTTCAACTTAAATTTTTAAGTATTAAAAATTAAATTGTACGCAAAGTACAACGCATACTTATGTTATTGTAGTCCCAAAGAAAATATTATTTACAAAAGAATAAATTGAATTCTACCTTGTTTAAAATCATTCAGTTTTAACAGTAATAATGCTCTGACTATGCTGATGCCGGTTTACAATCAAATATTTCTCTATTAAATATAATACAAATTATTTAAAAAAACAAAACACAAATTAAAATTAAAAATATATGAAGATTATCTAACCTAAAGTAACAGTAAATATAATAAACTTTTTTAATTAAATAATCAAAGAAAAAATTCTCATTAAATTAAAAGAAATAACTTGTTAAGTTTAAAAGGCATCACAAGTCTAGACCACCAAATCGTGAAGAAAATACAAGAAAAATATGATTTCAGTTCACTGAACTCAAACATCAAACGTGTTATAATAAGATGGCTTTTAATTTGATTTTTTTCACTTGCACTCGTACAATATGAAAAAAGCGTTGCTTTAATAAAAAGTTATTTTTCTAGTATTTTAGACATATTAAACATTCGAATTAATGACGTAGCTGGAAAACTGAAAGAAACAAAAACATACATAATTAAGCGCATACCATAACTATCCACAACATCATCATGAAATTTTAACATCCATAAAGCATAATCAAAATCTCAATAGTATGAAAATAATGTGAATAAAAATGAATGTAATATTTGTGCTTTTAAAAAATAGAAACTCTGAGTAATTCTCTCTTTCTTTCTTTTATATTTATTTAGGAAAAAAATATTTTGAACATCAGAGTATGTTTTTTTGCACTAAAAAGAAGTAAAGTATAATAACCAAGAACTAAAAGCATTTTCAAAGCACCCTACAATGTTATTTCTGCATTCAACTTAACTATATGGTTAAAGGTGTGAAATCTCAGTAATACAGCAGAGTATACCGCATCTTTAAATTAATCTTTAGTATAAAAACGGCTTGTTTGAATTCACTAAAATTACATAAACGATGACTACTTAAGTTTAAGGTTCGAATGTGGATGTTTTAGCTTCCATGTGTTATAAGACCCATTGCATTTAATACGGATCATATGCAGTACCTTAATTTATTGATCACATGTTTTAAAAACAGAGTTAATTTTGTTGTCATTTTTATTTAGAAAACACATTGATTAAGACATTTAAGCAAATTAAATATTCATTTGGTAACTAAGCTAATAAAAATATACCGTTACTTTACAAATAATAATTAAAAAAGCAAACAAAGAAATTTGATCAATTACTTGACTTTATGCTGGACACACAATTGGAACGCATGAACGAATTCTGTTTTGCACTACGAATTCGTCGGTAAAAGTTCACTGCATAAATTCGCTGTGTGGCGCACAATTAGGACAGCTGTTTATATCAACAAAATAGTTTGCTGCCTATGACAAAAGAAGTAAACATTTTAAAGAAATGGGGCAAACAATTTTGTATTTTGTAAAATTATTAAAATAATAAACATCATGTTTATGATTATTTTTTTTTTTTCGTCGATTATAAATTCACTTATGACCATATTTAAATTTATTTTGTTATACATTTGACAGCTGATAGTATTACCATAGAACAAAATATAGTTATACAAAAAATTAAACATTAAGAAAAATCATTAGAAAGCAATTTTATGGAAAATAATTGTTGATGTTTAACCTAACGATGTATATTAAGAAATTAATAAGGTAAAAATAACTTTTTTACTAATATAATTTAGGCCTAAAATAAGAAACGCAACCCTGTACTAATTTTTGTGTCGTTCGTCGACGTAAGAAATAGAAATGATGACGGCGGTGTTGTGTCAATTCTCATATGCACTAATATGTTTTATTTCTGACGGCGAGTATTCGTCAAGAAAAATTCGTCGTTTCGTCCCAATTGTGTTCCCAGCAATAAGCAGTTTATGACTAGTAGTTTTATCGTAAAATTTCAATTTAAGTTCTTTTTTATTTTTTAATTGCTAAAGCACTTGTATTATTAAATTTGTTGTAACTATGAATAAAAAAAAAAAAAAAAACTGAGTCCAACTTCATAAGAAGGGGATTTTAGATTTAAGCACCAAACATGGACAAATAGCAAGACTGATAGTTCTTTCTATTGTCCAAAGTTTGCAAAACGTTGTGCCGCAATGAAGAGACTTATTATGTTTCGAATAAAGTTCGGTATTCATAATAATGCTGCGCAAATAAGACGTGATATTTCCCACAGTGAAGGAATAAGAGTTACAAGTAAGCCATCAGGAAGGAACTGTAAAAAAAACGGTTAACATGGCCGCGTCAAAATAAAAAAACAATTTTAACAAAACGTCACAGGATGTTGAGACTCGCTTTTGCCAAAAAACTGCACATTAAATAACTGGGTGCATATCATATGGTCAGACAAAGGCATTGGATATGGAGAAAACCTTGTGAGCCGTTATCAAATCGTATTGTTTAGTCAAAGGTGAAGTTTGGCAGAGATAGCATCCATGATGATGGATGGAGTGAGAAAGTGCATCAGAGTTCGTTAACGAATAAATACTTATCAATTTGTTGTTATCATTCATCAAGGTTTGTCCAAAAGCCTAGAAATGTGGGATAACTGAGTGTCAGATGATATTTTCCAGCAAGATATTGATCTAAAACATACTTCACGTGTAGCTTGATCCTGGCTCAGAAATCATTGCTTTGAAGTAATTTGCTAGCCTCCTCAATCCCCTGACCAAAATCCAATAGCATAAGCATGGGTTAAGATCAGACGTACAATATCTTAAACTAATGTATGGAAAAACAAAGGTTGAGACTTTTTAAAAAATTTAGTAAAAAAGGGATCATATTAAATACTAAAATAATAAATTTGCCTATGCCAACAATTTGATTATATTAGTGTAGCAGTTTTTTTTTTCTTAAATTTTCTATGAACGAAATTTTTATTATTTAACTTATTTCAATGTGTTATATAATTTTAATTTTTTATAATTACATGTCAAGTTATCCTCTTAAAACATCACAAACAAAAAAGTTACAAAAGATTTCAAGTTTGTGATAATAACATCTGAGATATTTTGTACAAAAAATTAAAACTATAGATTTGAACCAAATAAAGAAACGAAATATTTTTTAACGTAGCTATGAAAAATAAAAAACTAACAAAATGCAATATAATTTCTGCATCCTCCATCAAGACTTCTTGTTTCTTATTAGACAAAACTCAAGCCTCACTAAACACATATCACTTAGTTATGTACTTAAGTACATCAATAAATAATAAAAAATAATTTAGGTTACAATAATTAATTACTTTTAGTTCGACTTAATTTAAAAAATTTTTAAATTTCAAATTTTTGTCTTAATTGTAAGAGAAAAAAAATTAATAATTGTTAAGTTTATTGTAAAAATCTTTGTTTTAGAAATTCTGACACATTTCAAAAAATTAAACTTGGTAGCAAAAATTTAATGTCTTGTAAGAGGCGCTCTACATGAGACAAACGACACATAATAAAGAAAGTAGCATTTTCCTGATATAGTATTAGAAAATGTGTTAAAAAAATATTTTTATAACTACAGTTTAGTTTCAATACCTTTAGTTTATTTTTAATATTTTTTTTTTTAAATTACAATTAAAGGCCTTCCAACGTTCGTTGTATACTGAATATTTCTTGCAATTCCAACTGTGAAAAAAAAAATAATATGAATGTACATTTGAAACTGACAAAAATATATAAAATATCTACAAAAATGTTCATCAAAGAAAAACAGCCACAAATTTAAAATAGACATTTCATTTAAAAACATACCTATACAACATACTAAAAGCAAAAATTTCCTTTATACTGATGTTTTCTTTCATACATACGCATTTCATTTAATGTTTTTTTTCTATGGCGCACATTGAATTTCCTACAAAAATATTTAATTTCCTTCTATTTTATTCTTATGGGCGGTATGTGAAAGTGAATGACTAAAGAAAAAAGTTTGAAAAAAAAACATTCGTTCTACTTATTAACATTTTAATGGCGTTCGGGTAAATTATTTCTATACGAATATTTTCAGCTTTAAAAATAGATATATTTTTTGTACACTCTTTAAGTTTCTTTTAAGAGTTTTCATATTTATAGATTTATTTACAATAACTTCACCCATAATTTTCTAAACGTGGTTAATTAAATTCGTTATGTCTTTTGCGGCAGCATATTTAGAAATACAAAATAGTTATTAAAGAAAACAAAAACGCTTTACAAGCAAAACGTTTTCTTGCAAACAAAAAACACCTTATCTTTGCAGGTAGATTCATTATTTTAATAACAGTGAGAATTTAAAGACAATGTGTATACATTATTAGATATCTTTACTCTGTTAAATTGTTACAGCGTCGATTGCAAAATAAAGGCTTGCCATATTATTTTTAATGAAAAAAATAATAATTTATTGCTTTGCGCCGTGGTGTTACAAACTTCTACTTAAGTTCAAATTAAAATACTCAATTAAAGCAAGACAATCGTAAATTACCAGTAGGGTATAAGATATAATTAAGGGCAAGAGCAGTCGAAAAGGAGCCCATAATTAAGTGGTATAAAATTTGCTGCGTGTCCATAGAATCAAAGATATATTTATATCTTTCTACAATAACGGTAAAAGGAACTTAGCAGGGTTATGGAAAAACACAGTAAGTGTACACATTTAGTTTAAAAAAGAAATGATAATAAAAGAGAAAAAACTAACAACGCGAACCGAGTTTAGTTAAACAAAATTACTAATTTTTTTTTTTTTAATTTAAGACTATAAAACTTTGTATATGTATTTCAGTATTTGTGTTAAAATCAACTTTGCCAAGGCACTATATGTGTTAGAAAAAAATTTATATACGTCAATCGATCAGACATACTGCTACTGAAGATCAGCAGATCGGTCCATTTCATTCGAGGCTTTTAATTTTTCGATATCATTAGAAACAATAAAGCAACTCTAATTAAAAAAAAAACAAAAATATGGAGCTCTGTTGCTAAATTAAAAAATAAGAAAATTACATGGAGTGGAAAATTGGCGCTCGCCCATAATTTTCTAGTTATCCACTGATTCATTTATGTCCCACTATTCTAAGAAATCATGCACCTTCACTTAATTGCCCACGACTTCTTTAGCGTGTTATTCCTAATTTTCTAATTAAAATATGTTTTTAAATATTTATTGTAGAGTTCAGTAAACAGTATTAAATATTTTCCACGTACAAAAAAGAACGAGCTGACAACTGTTTTAGTACCATTATAATGGTAAAATTAGTTTCATTTAAATTAGTATCTCTATTTTTTCTGCAAAATGATATATTTTTATTAAAAAAAAAGTACCCTATATTTAAACCAATGTTCCAAGAGATCTCCTAACAAAATTTTATTCAAATCCATCCAGCAGTTTTTACATGATGAGAACACAAACAGGCAAAAATTACAAAAACAAGTATTTTGTATCCCATATTGATTAATATGTACACCAACAAACTAATTTTTGATTATGTATAATAAAATTATTAAAATTTTTCAAAGCAAAAGCTATTATTTCTTTTAAGCATTTTTTACTAATTCAAAATAATTTTGGAATTGTTGAACAGATAAAATATAATTTTAAAAAGATTAAGAAATTGCCATCCCATATTTTTAGGTGTTTTATTTATCCACACCGGATAAAACCATCATGTCCATTTTATTTTTGTTCAAAGAAGAATTTCTCTGCAGAGCCCTATGGATTCAGGAAATAAAGGACCACTCAGTGGATGGTATTATTAGTTTCCTTCCTGCGTGTTCGAATTTTTTGTTTTAGCTGGATGGTTTTAGCATAATGTTTGTGAATAATTAACCAACAATGTGACATATAGCGACGGTTAAGCTGAGGTCACAACAACAAAATGAATGATTTCAAATTGTGATTCCAAGCAAAAAATGTAATTGGTCTTTAACTACTAAAAATATTTCTGTTGATGCTTTTGAATCTAACAATATTAGTGTAAAATTTTTTAAATTGGAACAAATTTAAGAAAGCATGTATGTTTGTTTGTTTTTCTCTTTAATATTTTCTTCTGAAAATACATTAATCTCTTGGGTGAGATCTTAAAACGTTCAATGCAGGATAAGCTGTATAACAACTAAAACTGAAATAGTGTTTATTGATGTTGAGATATGTTTTCTATTTAGTTAATTATATGTCACATATAAAAGTAATAGACACCTCTCAGCTAAGCTTACGAAATTGTAATCATGGTATGTGTCAAACAGGAACATATAATAGCTTTCTCTTTGCTATACAATAGTAATGATACAGGTTTGTTTTTTAATTTCTGAAAAAGGTATTGGTAACAATGACATTTTAAGCTTTCTTGATGCTTTTATTTTTTTTTTATTTAAAAACTAAAGGCGTATCATTATGGTTTAAAAAAATACTTAAGTGTCCGAAAAAATGTCATTTATATAATTAGATAATCTAAAAACAGGCAGAAGTACGAATCTACAAAGTAGCCACAAATCATATGAAAAAAATAATAAAGAATCTTTTTAATATTAAGCTTAACATTTTTAAATTAATTAAATATCACCAACCTGGTAACTCTAAAAATATTATAATAATAAAATTAAATACGACGACAGTTAAGAGGTGATATACATCAAACTTAATTTCCGTTATAGTTAAATATCACGTTATAATTTTGTTGTGACATCTTAATTAACAAAATATTATTACACTCACACACAAATATCTATGTATGCAAGTATAGCAAGCAACAACCGCATAAAATCACTGTAAAAGTAAAATTAAACTGTTCGAAATTAGAGGGAAGTTAAAATATTAAATTGAAAATATGACAACAGAAAGTACATTATTAAAATATTATTATAAACAAAGCACATAATTTGCATATACATTGCACGTTGTAAATTTATTTAGTATGATATGTTCAAAAGCGTTGATGAAATGAGTTAAACCAAATGTGAAAAAGATAAAAAAAATTCAAAAGTTAAAGTTATTATGGAAAAATAAGAATATATTTTTTTTAATTTTTAAAAAAATTAGTACAACAACCAACTGAAAAATATTTATTTGGCATAAGTTCACTTCTAATTTAATAAATTTATTTAATAAAAAGAAGAATTATTTTTAATTTCTTATTTATATACCCTTCACGACAGGTAGAAAATGGTATGTTTAAGTTTTTTATTCCATTTACAATTTATACAATATCTATTTCCGACCCCTTAAAGTATATATTTTTTGAGTTTTTCTGTATAGCAAAGTTGTCCCTCCGTGTGATTGAAATCAACTTTGCCAAAGCACTAGATGCACTAGAGAATATTTAAATAAGTCCACCGATCAGACATATTATCGAAAATATTGCTGTTGAAAATCAACACAATCGGTTTATATCTTTCGGTGCAGCAGGCAAAACATCAAGCCTACCTATAATTTTCCATATTATTTGCAACAAATCTAGTTTAGTGAATTAACTACAATCATAAAAACAAATATATGGGGCAAAAGAGAATTAAAAAATAAGAAGTGAAGGTGAAGGGTATATAAGATTACTTGTTCTTCTTACTTGTTTTTCACCTAATTTCTTTTCTTCTTATTTTTTTTTAGAGGCTCGTTACTGCACTTTACTTTAACCTATTTTTTATCAGTCCTTCTGCTGCATTCTGGAAGCATTAAAAGATACTCAGAGATGACTTCTTTCCAAAAAATCATGATCTCTGTTAAAGACCTTTAGCATAGAGGTTGAAATAACTTTCCTAAACATCTAATTGCAGTGTACGAATACTAATAGTCACAAATAAAAGCCTTAGGCCTTTATCACGGACCCTGCTCTCGAATTCTCGCCAAGAATGTTATATAATATACCTCTATATTTTTTAAGTTGCATTTGGCAAACTTGTTGTTTTATTTTTGCTCCACTCAAAGCTAAATAAAGATATTATAACACTAAACCAAACTGAATAATATTTTCAAATTTAAAATATGATAGCATCTATTATGATGTGAAGCAAAAAGTTTGAAAGAATAAAAATTAAAATGCAGTCTTTGCTAATCCGACGGTTAGCAATTATATGTGACGATTAATAAAGAAAACAACCATAAAAGCTTTGGGTTGTTCGTTAATATTGATTTATTACGAATATTCCTCGTATTCCTGTTTCTGTAATTTGTTGGTTTAATAGATGATGTTTACAACTTTCATATCGTAAGAAAGATAAATTCGGGGAATGTTGATGTTAGATGTAACGACTTAGAAAATGCTGAATTAGATTCTGATACTGTCTGTTTTCTTTAAAAATGAATACAAAAATTTGAAGATTTTTTTTCCAATTAGGAATTATCATTTGTTATGATACCAATTACTAAGTTCGACTAATAATTTCAAAAATTAAAAATTTAATTATATAAAAACATCGAAAAATCAAAAAAAAATCGAATATCCAAAAAGAGTATTAAAAGTTAAAAAAAATGGAAAAAAACTAGGAGCAAAAAATAACATGAGAACTACGAACTAATTTTAAAAATCAAAATATACAAATATAAAATTTATTTCTAATACTCAAAAGTATCAAAATTTCTCTCTTTCTTTTTAACACAAAAGTAATTTCAAATCTAAAGAAACTTTAAAGTTAAAATTTTATAAATTTAAAATCAATTACTCTGATATATTAAAAATTTTTATAATTCAAAAAAGTCTTAAAAAATTAAGTCAACCGTATCTCGTTTCTCTAATATTTGAGCTAAATAATCTGATAGCTTATTAAGTCATAACTTTTGCCAGTTATCTAATGAAAAGCTATTAACATTTTAAATAACTATATTTTCAACAAAAAAATTTTAGTAAATCAACTTGTACAATAAATATCTATTTTTGTTTTATATTTATTTGAATTAGATATTAATAATTGTTAAGTATCCCACTGGGAGCTGTTCGTGCAAATTCAAACGCTAAATGGTAGTTATATTTTATTGGGACATTTTGTTTTATTTTATTGTTTTTTTTTTTTTATTTATTTATGTTTAACACTTTTTCTCTATTGTTTTGTTTCTAAAATTTGTTCGATTCTACTGCTTTTGTTCTTCTACATGTTATTTTTCAAACAAAATGTAATTAATTTAATAAAAAAAAATGTTATGTTTTTATTGCTGTTAACAATTTAAGTAGTTTAGTTTTATATATGTGACACAAATATACATTTCATTTAGATGTTTTTTACGTAGCTAAATATGTATTGGAGGCACAAAAGTACAGTGAGAAATAAAAGTTATTGATGTAAAAATAGTTTTACTTTTTTAACTTGAAAAGCTTTTAAACATGGCTTGCAGGCTACCTCGAGTAAAGTATTTTTGCTTTTTTGAAATGTTCAAAATGAATTTGTTTGATTTCAGCAGTTTTTTTTGGTCTGATTCTTAAATTTTAACAGATTAAGAAAGAAACGAAATAAAGCTTTCATGCCAATATATATTGAGATATTTCTTAAAGTTAGTTGTCATCTTGTCTAAAAATTTTGAATGCATGCTGTTCGTAAATTTATTTGAAAAACTGGGTCCCCTTTTATGCAAATCAAATTCATTCAAACTTTCACTGTAACTTACCTATGTATGTATAAAATATTCTCATATTTTTCATCAAATATCATTTGATGTCTCTTCATATCAATCACACTAAATGTAAGTTTTTCAAAACACTGTTCGTATATAAATACATTCGAAAATACACTTTATATAAACTTCAAATTTCCTCTTGTTGCGAATTAAAATATAAGCCTCTACACACACCTTGAAACACGTATTATAGGGTCTTAAACAAGGCGAATTAATACAGGTGATTGCACGGCTACAACAATGCAACAACACAAAAAACAACAGGGAATTTGTTGCTACAAAATCTATGTATGTTGTCAAAAATAATTGTTAAAAAACAACATAACACATTGGAAAAAAAATTAAATAAAAGTATTTTTATTTTTTACTAGAATTCGGCGGTGATGCATTATAAAAGCTGTAAGAATATATTGAAGAGCAAGATGATGTAGTACCCGAAGCAAAACAGAAACTTAAAAAAACGATTTTAAACTTTATGCGATGCACACCCACCTACTTGAAAGCCTTACATAGATATTTATTCTGTTTAGGTGCGGATAAATATCAAATTTCTAAAGGAGCTACTGGCATTAATTATGTTTTTATTCGACACTAGTTACAGCCAGAATTCTCCTTATATAGCTAAAAGGTTTTGGGTATTGTTACGTATCTACGAAACTTGAAAGGAACACAAGAGAAAACGTTATGAACTTGAAAAGTATCCTAAATGATTTTTCCATATGCAGACATTCACGAGACAAATAGGAAAAAAGCAAAATGTTCCTTAGTGTATATTGTGCTCTGAAACACATAAGAATACTAATCTAGCGCCATGTGGCCATTTCTTTTGTTGGAACTGTTTTTTGAATTGGTTGGATGAATGCGATGATTGCCCCTTGTGTAGATAGGCAGTAAAAAATCTCAACTTGTGCAAAAAACTATTTATGACTAGCAATGCTCACGACTTCGTCCGAGTATCATTTCTAATTTTCTTAAAATTAATACTTAGAAAAATGGGTTTTTAAACGTTTGATGAAGAGTTCTATAACCAATCTAACAATCTGCAAAAATATAATGTACCGACAATTGTTCTAGTACCATTATACCGGTAAAATTGGGTCCTTTATCATTTGTATCTCTATTATTTTCTACGAAAATTTTCTGTGAAGAAAATTATTCTATATTACAACCTCTATATAATTTTATTCAAATCTATCTTGCAGTTTTTCCGTGATGCGAACACAGAAAGACTTACAGACAGACAAACAAAAACATGTGTTTTGTACTCCATATTTACTACTATCTACACCAACATCAAAATTCATATCCGAAACGAACACAGATATGAAAGTATGTATCTACATCACAAGCGGAGACCACATAAGCCTGCACAGCACTCACGAAATTCTAAATTTTTAACAATATTGTCACTATCTCTATCACATAGGGATTATTTGACTACGATTCCGTATTGTACAAATTTTTTTAGCAATTAAAATATTTTAATTTTTATAAGCAATTAAGCACAAAACACACACATTAAATTTTTTGAATTTTTTTCAACAAATAATGTGTTTTTGACAATTTTCAAGCAAGCTCAATTCGCCTTGACAACTGCAACGTATACAGCTGATGAGATTTTTCGCCCGTGCGTTCACCTGTATTATTTCGCCATGGGTCTTAAAGTTTAAATTTTAAAATTTTTATTTTTTTCTTAATCAAATTTTAGGCGTCTGTTATTTGCGGCTTAAACCATAAACCAATATGCGTTAAAATCATATCTAAATTAGCACATTCTTTCGTTTTATGTTTGTTTTTCGAAAATTTTAAATTTCTACCCATAACATCTTAAAAGATATGTTTGGAGATATTCTTCAATTTTAAATCCTTAATTGTTTTTAAAATATAATTGGAGTCAAGCAATGCCATTTTAATAAAGAAATAAATTTTCAACTAAATTGATAAATTCGGCTTAAATTCATTTTATTTTCGTTGTTTGTTTTTTTAAGAAAGATAAAATATTTTTACAATCTTTAACAAAAAAATTTTTTAAAAATTCGGCTTAGATTCTATTTTATTAAGATTTGAACAAATTTACGATTTACAGAGAGAACAACGAAGAAAGCCGTTGCGTTGTGTATGAACTTTGTCTAACTAAATTATTATTTATGGATGATAAGTATTCCTCGTATTCTTATTTACAAAATTTGTTGATTATATAAATGATGTTTACAATGTTATCAACTTAAGATAGATAGATGCGAAGAATGCTGATGACGGATGTAGCGATTCAGAAAATGCTGTGTTAAATTCTGCTGGCGTCCGATTTTTTAATTATACTTTAGAAATCGTCTGGAAAAATTTGTAAACATTTTTTCTTTTATTAGAAATTTTTAGAAGTTAATATATAACTAAACTTAAATCGAAACAAATTTAATTCATTTTTTATAATATCAATTTTGATCATATAAAATAATTAAATAATTAAAAAAATATATTTATAGCAAAAATTATTCATTATCTGATGTAATAAAAATCACAAGAACGAGTCGTTAACATTCTGCTTTTTAAAGTCGTTAAAAAATCATACAAGAATCTTTATAGTTTTTAACAAACGTTTATATCAGTATTCAGAAAAAATTTGGAATATTGAAAAAAATTTTATAAATTAAAACTATGTGAATATGACCATTAATTGCTTTCTTAATGCTCCCATAAAAGAATTGCTTTTTTTAAGAGTATTAAATTAATAATATTTAACTAAAATAATTCACAAATCATTTACTCTGCTTTAATTTCTCTTAGCAAAAATACTTTTTCCCTTTACTGTTTCAACTAAACGATAGAGCCTTGTACAAAGCAATTAAAAATGCTTTGTTTATGAATCCCTTGTGAGACATTGTATGACCTTCATCACATCTATATAAATTTTAATGCCACTAATTCCTCTAACACATCTTTTTCATATATAAAAATTTGGCTTGATGGTCATTGAAAATAAAATACTTTTTGATGTTTTAGAAAAATATCTTTTAACATTTTAGAACATGTTTAATGTCACTTGACTTTGAAAGAAATAGGGGTAACAAAACGTATAAGTTTGTTTAACTTAACATACATGTTTATATATTTTTAACAAACAGAATTTTAATGGTGATGGCAAGCAATTTTATTTGTAATAAAAGTGTGTTTAAGTTAAAATTTAATTATCATTATTTTTAATGAATCTGTACTGCATAATATGTTTATAGTTCGATGTTTATTTTATCTGAAGTTATATTGATTTTTTGCTTTCTTTACTATTGCTATATTGCAGTATTTACAACTATTATTTAGGACAAACAAAAATAAGAAATACAATAAATTTTAAGCTAAAAGCTTCAAATATAACTGCCCTCTAGCCCATGTAATATTCTCTTTAAACAAACACCCTGCTAGACAAATTTCTATAGAAAAACAGAAAATATACAAAAGGGCATCATAAGGTTTACAGTAAGGAATAACGTTTTAATACCAGAAAAAACCATAACATAAATCTTTGTTTTTTCTAAGATTTTATTTCATTTAAAAAAGAAATAATAAAAACCATTTTTTTATTTTAAGTTTATTACCTGTGACGTTATATATAACACAGTTAGACTATGTACAATTTCCTCAATAGCAGAGAAGCTTATTTTTTTATTTTCCATGTATGTGGTAAACAGCGCTGAATATATTATGCCTGATATCACTAATAGGAGTGTGAAGTGTGAGTAACAAAAAGGAAAGAGAAATAGGTTTGATCTGAAATTAAAGAATATGTCATTAGGCATGAGTTCAACTCCCAACAGTTTCACGAATACAGATAAGTATAATTGCTATTGAGTAGTCGATTAGAGAAGAGGAAAATAATTCTGATGTAGCACGGTAGATAAAGATAATTAGGTGAAGAGGACTGTATAAAAATGGAAATTTTGATTACAAATTCAACTATTATAAGAGCCACAGCATATTCTGGTATGTGTGGATTAAACTCAAATATGTATTATACCAGACATCGAACAGTTTGTATTTCACCGGAGTCACACAAAATATATAAAAATAATAAAAACATAAAGGATATTGTTTGATACGCTTGAATTCAATATACAAATTTCCTTTGACGCGTATAAATTCCAAAAAAATAACAAACAGAAGAATTTATGTTTTTAACTATTTTACAATTTTAATTGAGCAACAATCGTTTTATGTTTTTTAATTCTATACAACTGTATGCAAGTGTACATGTACATTAGACTAGTTCCGTTTTTTAATAATTTCAAATTTGTAACATGGGAAGCACTAAATATATTTTTTATAATCTGAAATAATAGACGTACCTAAAGGCAGTGCCTAAAGCCAGTCTTTTTTCAACCGACTTTGAAAACAGGAGGAATTTTACCAAGTCGTTTGGGCTTATTTTATTTTGTGGCCGCATCGGATCTAAAATCACTGAGTTCTGCTACATTTTTAGAGCCTAACGTGGGATAAATTAAGAAAAAATTTCTATAATATCCCTTTCCGATCCCATAAAGTATATATATTCTGACTTCTTATGCATAGCGAAGTCGATTGAGCGATATCCGTCTGTCCATCCGTGCTAGTGTTAAAATCAAGTTTGCCAAGGCACTAGATGATTTATAACAACTTAAAAGACGCATATCGACCAGACATAATGTCGAAAGAAGTGCTATTGCAAATCAGCAAGATCGGTCATTGTCCTCGATGCAACGGGCAAAACACCTATCGCCTATCTCGAATTTTTCTACATCATTTAGAACAATCAAGTAACTGCAATCACAGAAATAAACATATCGGCAGAAAATTAACAAATTAGAAAACAAAATCACGTGAAAAAATTGGCGCTCAAAATATCAATATGGGTATCCTTTAAAAGCTTTTGAGGAGATCTTTAACGAAATATTAAATTTTTTTAAATGCTTAACCCGTTAAGAGCCGATTGCATTTTGATGTAAATTTTTTGTATAATTATATATTTGCTCTTCTTAAGAGTATATAAGATTTGGCATAGTCGAAGATAGCACTCGTACTTGTTTGAATTCATTTTTTTAAATCACTATTTTTTACTTCA
Source organism: Cistogaster globosa (assembly GCA_937654795.1). Taxonomy (NCBI): domain Eukaryota; kingdom Metazoa; phylum Arthropoda; class Insecta; order Diptera; family Tachinidae; genus Cistogaster; species Cistogaster globosa. The sequence continues at coordinate 115,029,118 of OW569404.1, read as the reverse complement.
AATTTAGATTTTCCTCAATTAAATGTAGAAAAATTTTAAAAATTGTTTTTTTTTTCTTTTCTTTAGTATATATAAACTTTCTTTGAAGGAAAAACTTAAATCTCAGTTAATCTGCTTTATTAAAAAAAATTAAAAACCTATACGTTTAAGGACCAGTCTAATATATATACATTCTTATGTGTACATGCTAACAGTTTCAACAGTTGTGAGTGATATTTAATTTTAATTTGTTACATTTCCTTTTAACCATTTTAATGTAAATACATATCTGCACACAAGTAAAAGAAAAAAAAGGAAACAAAATTTTAAACGATGTATGTATGTGTGCATTCGAATTAAATTTTAGTTAATATTTTTGCAAACAATTGTTATATTTTTATTATATTCAAGAAAAAGTACTAGATATTTAAACGAACGCATCATAAGTCAACTAATAAATTGAAGATGGAAAAAATACGGGGGCAAAAAGAAGGAAAAGTTGTTACAAAAAACTTGTAATGCTGCATAATCTGATTTTTATATTATTTTTTTTTAATACGCTTTGTTTTTTTATTTAGACAAAATTCCCTGTTTTTTCTTTTATTAAAAAAATAATTGGACACTTAATTTCAAGTTTTTAAAGTAAAAATTATGAACAAAATCAATGAAAAAAGTTTACTAGGACAACATATTTTCATTCAATATATTATATCAAAATTCGAATATCTGACTAACTAATTATTTATATTAACCAATTTTAAAAATTTAAGACTTCACATTTAATAATAAAACACATAATAGAGATACGATTTAGTAGTTAATACAAAAAGAGAAAATTTTTTATCACCTTAAAAATTTTAAGGTAAATCAAAACCTAACTTTTAATGTCAGTAAGAGAATTTTACTTAAAAGTGTATTTAATGGGTACATGATAATACAGAAAGAGAAGTAAATAAAAAATATAAAAAGAAGTTAGATTTATTTTTAAATTAGATATTGATATTAATCTCTTAAGACAGAGAAAGATTTTTTTCTTTCTATTCTAAACACAAATAATTTTTAAGCAAGTTTATTCTATCATAAAATATTGTTTCAGAATTTTTACACTCACAGATAACAGCTTAAAACCAATTTTCAACGTACAGAAGAAGAGAAATAAATACGACTATTATAAAGCCATTACATGCCAGACAGTAATCTTAAATTTGCGATGCTCGAAAAAGTGGATCAGATTCGGACAGAATGCCCTTCCTTAATGCAGCCACGGTGGCCATAAAATTAAAAACAATACTCTTTCCAAATACTTTCCATAAAGAGCAAACATAGAAAAATAATAAAAACTTATAGCCGCAATATAGTTTAGTAAACCAAGCCACGGTTAAAACTTTGTTTTTTGTTGTACATAAAATTGACCACTTTAAAATATTTATTCTAACTTTTTGTATCTAAAATGACTAAAATGACTTCTTAAATCCCATATTGAAGTAACCCAACAATGTTTTTGTAAATTTGTTGTATTTTTATAAAGTTGTGTTACTTGAATACAAAACATGTTTTAATAGTAAGAGAAAGTAATTTTGTCAGTAAAAGTACATAATGACGGTAACACTTTTTTAAAGCTCACAAAAAATTTAAAAATCTATATTTTTGCAATGTAGGGCATGTATCAACAAGAAGTGTTTTTGGCAAACTAACTGTAATTTTATTTTATTTATTTTTTTGTGCAAAAGTTGCGTTTTTAAATATTTTCTTTAATTTTTTGACAACGAATTGTAAACTACATAAAAAGGCTTTCTTTTTATAAATAAATTGTAGGCAAAAAACAATATAATTTCTCATTGTTGGATATTTGTAATGTTTTAAATACTCACCTGCCAACCTGCCAATTACGTTCACTGACATGAACTTCAAGCAAAATTTTTAATTCCCCAAAATAATCCAAGCAAGAAATGAGTGAGGAAGACTTATACATACATATTTATTTACTAGCACATTCGTATGAAATTTAATTGATTTTTTTTTTTTTTTTTGTTAATTAAATCAAAGTTTGACTTTTGTTTATACAAACTTGATTAGCAAAGTTCAAAATGCAGCTTTTAAAAAGTTTTGTAATTTAATCTGTTCCAAAGATCAGGCAAAATTTTCATTATATTTTACGAAAAAAATGTCACTGGCAACGCTGTTTGCTACAGATATCATACATATACGCCTTTTGGTGTATCGCCAGATCACACGTTCTCTCATCACCTATGCCTTTCCAACTTGGTTAAGAATTTCTTCTACCAAGATGAAGCAATCGATTTTGGCCGAATAGAATCGTTTATGGTCGGAAAAGCTTTGAAATTCTTGGAAGGTGCGTGATCCGTGGAAAATAGTTTAGAGGATGTTTTTCTAGAGCATTGAGTCTAGAGACCGTTCTAGAAGCAAAGTAACTATCTTAGCTGTAAAATTGTCGATAATTTTTATGCCAAATTATGAAAATTACTTAATGTGCCGAAATGCGAAGCTCTTTTGTTTAAATAAAATTTTTAATTAGTCAAAACTACATCAAATAATTATGGATGGAACAGAATCGGTTAAATAAAAAATTCAAATTTTAAAAATTTAAAGTTTTCTCCTCTTTTAAATTTATTTATTTATTATTATTTTTTTTTTTTTTGAAAAGCATGTAAATATAGTTTTCTTGGGTTTTCAACGGTACTACAATTCCCTGACTCTTTCTTTTTCCTAACTATTTCCACATTCTGTATTGAAAAGTGATAAAAGTGATTTATAAAAAATTTATAAAATTCAATTATATTCTTTTACTTAGAAACAATTAATATTTAATTTTTTGTAAAAGCTATATAATTAATGGACATAAATGATAATGAAAAATCCTTGCACTGACTTAGCAAGATATCATGTTTTTAATTTTTATTAGTTCACTAACCATAGGATTGTGGCCGTGGAACATTTCTTTACAAACTGAAACAATATTAAAAACAAAATTATTATTTTTGCATTTAATATATTTTATTTTTAGTATAAAACAAAATAAAAATAATGGGAGGGAGTTGTATTTTTGAACATTGTTGTTGTGCACATTGTGATAGGAAAAAACAATAAGTAAGTTAATACAATACTCGCAATGTGTTATGTAATAGATAAACTAATCGAACACAATTTAATAAGCTCTTAATGAAGACATTATCAAAATATATTTTTCTGCAATAACCAAAACACAATTGGCAATCACTTTACGGCATATAAAGTCACAGTATGTGTTCATAAAACTACAAGGAAAAAGTAAGAAACAACGTCTATGTTTTATAGCTAAAGTTTATTATGATCAAATAATATGTTATATGGAGCCATTATCAGAAGGATTTAGAGGTCACACGAATTTTTTAAATGTGTCTTTTTTCTCAACATTAAAAAATTCATAACCAAATGAATAATTTAAATCGGCTTCAAATTCAAGAAAAAGGCAAAGAGCCAAAATTTCATGAACTTATTTAAAATTATTAATTCAGTCGTAACTCCAATTAAAAATAAACAAAAATTTTACATAAAAATGTCATTGGCTCTTAATTAATTAAAGGTTACGCATTTTTTAAAAAAATTTGAGTACTTCCTTAAAAGACTTCTTCAAAAGCTTTTAAATAATACCCATTTGGATATCTTAAAAGATATGGTGCATAATCGTACTTTTCTATGAAATGTTCAGAGGCCCAATTTTTTACTTAAAGTTTTTTTTTTTAATTATCTTTTGCCTCATATATTCGTTTTTAATTGAAGTTATCTCACTTAAATAAATTTTGTCAAATTTATATGGAAAAATGGAGGCAGGCATGGTGTTTTGCCCGCTGTCTCAAAGGACATATCGTCTAGCGCCTTGGCAAAATTAATTTCAACGGACAAACGGACATCGCTCAATCGACTTCGCTTTGCATAAGAACTCAGAATGGAAATGGATATTATAGGAATTACAAACAGAACGGTCAACTTAGATATTCTTTTTTTCCAATTCGAAAACAATGCCTTTTTTAAAACCAAAAAAAAAAACTTAGAACCTTAAAATGAACGTATAAATTGTGACTGCAATTATAATTCACCAAAATGTTCACCAAAAAAATATGGTGTATTAAACCTGCATCAATATTATGGAAGGATCGCATCATAAGAAAGCTTAATCAATAATTCCACGTTAATGCTATATTTGAATTCCTGAATTAAAATCACGTGATTAGAAAGAAAGCCGAAGGTGAAAACTATACGATCTAAGTAAACACTTTTTATGACCGAAATGAGATAGCAAACGAACAGGCAGGCAGTGTATCATAAAAATGTAATTTATTTTATATTAAAATTTTTTTTTAAATTTGATAATTCGATTAAGAAATACATAAGAAGTAAAAAAAATATATTTGGTAAAAAATATTAGTTAAGATAGTTATAAGACATCAGTTTTCAGTTTAAAAAATTCTTTTATATGTCAAATTAGTCATATACATATGACGTAAAATTTTTTGTTTTAAGGTACATGACATCTGACATAAGCTACAGATTGAATAGATATTTACAACAGTTAATTTGATGAGGGGTTCTGTCAATGCTAACAAAGATGTCAACTTTATTTGCATTCATCCATTGTATTGCAATATTGAAAGTCGGATGTATTATCATATAGAAATAGAACACGCTGTAAATGTTTTTGAAAAACCTATTAAACATAAGAAATGTTTTAAATTGCTTACACGATACATTTGAATGTTGATTTGGAATATCTGACAATTCATATATATATAAAACATTTAGTCTAACAACATGAAAGTAATTAAACTTACATTTAAAAATAATAATTTTACAAAATCCTTCCCTATTTTACAATTTGTTTTTATTTCACAAGAGGTTTGTAGACATAAAGAAATTATAAAACACTTTTTTAAATTATTTAAGCAAAATTAAATATGGCTTTTAATGATAATTCTATAAAGTTAAAGAAATTACGATATTTGTTTTAAAAATTAATTTAAAAAGATAAAAATAAAGAAAAAAGTTTTCTATTTTAAATAAATTTAAAGCCTTTGCAATTTTTAATAATTTAAAATATTAATTAAAATAAAATTAACATTTATTTTGTTCTTTTTAATTAACAAATCGAGAATAGTAATGCTGCACAAATTTCGGAAATACATATTAGAAATTTTCTAATTTTATTAAGTTCTTCAATTTTTATAAAATATTTTACTGTATTAAAACAAATTTTCAATTTAGTGCAAAAAGATATCGAACATCTGTAGCAGTCTGGGAACTGGCGGCCAATAATACATTCATCAAAAAGTTCTTTAACTTGTCTTATTAGTTAAAGATGCTTCATTGTGTGCACTAAGACTTAATTCTCTATTTTATGAATGAAAACGCGCTGTTCTCTTGTGTAATGCTCTTTCAACCGTCAAATTACTTCTTAATTAAGCACGGCCCACACTTTATTGTACAAAAGTTTGCAAACTCAAATCTTACGTGAATTGAAGTTAAGAGTAATACTACACTGTTTCACTCCTTTATTTGTTTTTTTAAAAACGTACATTATTATTTTTTTATTTCCCATACGCCACAGTCTATAAAACAGTTACAGTCATTACAAACAAGAAGAAAAATATTTAAGGAGTGAAAAATAAAAGGATTTTTTTCTTTAATATTTTATGTATGTTTTTTTACAATTCAAACGCTGCGGTGCAGCGTTAAGAAAAATATAATAATTATTTTTTAAATTGTTGCTGCTCTTATCTTGAACTTAAATTACTTACCTCATTACAGTGGTAAAATTTCTTTCAAAAAAAAAAACTTTGAAGAGTACTTTTGTAGCACTTAAATCCATTCATATAAAATTCTTCTTTTTTTAATAGGTGTTTTTTTAAGTCTGATAAAACTTTGAAAAAGGTCAACGGTCAAATGAACCGTCATGCAACGCTCATTAATTTTTCTTTTCTTTAGGCTTCAATTAGTTTTTAATTTAAATTATAAAAATTTTGTGAAAACAATACACCACAGATTCTAGAGTTTTATTTAATCCAGAAAAGTTAACTACCAACCATAACCTTTGGTTTATTTAAATTTTGTCAAGTGGCCTTCAAGAGCATTTAATTTGACATCTTCTAAATATTTTCTATGAGGCCTTGTAAATTCATCACCTTATGATGATAAGCCAGCAACAAATTATGCCTGAAAGTCGTAATACTGGCTCAAAATTAGACATTCAGACTGCCTACCGTCAAGAAGAAACGTGGCGGCAATATAACCGAAATCATTTTCAAACATTTTTATTTATTTTTTATTTTTTTTTTTTTTTTTTTTTTGCAAAAAATTTTATTTTGTTTGAAAATATATCGTACTTACCAAACACCCTGTAATAATTTAAATTGTATGTGCTTTAATTTAATATAAATGTATGAATACGCGCCAATAACTATGAAATAATGGTTGCACTTGTAAAAAAAAAATGAAATCGCGCGCGCAATATTAAAATAAAATTGTTAAAGAAAACTCTGAATAAAATACATAATAAATATTTTTACCAGAGTTTTTTTTTTTTCCTTCTTTGTGTTTTTAGCTGTATGGTACGGCATAATAATAAAAACGGGGTTAAAAAGAAATAAAGAAAATCAAATATATAATTTTTGTAAATAATATTTATGTGTATGAGTGTATGCTTCTTGTGTTTATATAAAGTGAGAGATGTGTTGATGAAAAAATATATATTTTAATTAAAAAATCCAAACACGGTACTAATTTGACTTTCAACACTTTAGTTCAATGATGCATATTAAAAAAAAAGCAAGAAAAACCGTACGCGCACATGAACATTGTATTTGTATTTGTATAGTTGTTTATTATTTTGTTATTCTCTTGGGTAAAAAGGATTGTTTTTTGCCACATAAACGCACACATTTAGAGATACATACACGGTTATGTTTACAAAAACAGTATTTTTTATGAATTATAGCGATTACAACTTGCAGTGGTCATTCAACTAACCGAGCAATCGAAGAACACAACTTCCAGATAACTAAAGGAATTAATAGTTAGTTTATATACCCTGAAATCAACTGACCTGCAACAAGAAATTTTATGCTCCGAAATTTCAAGACTGCTCTCGACGTTGCCGATTATGGGGCTATGATAACAAAAATATTAAAAATTCGAAATAAAAGCTTCTTATCGGTACTTATCTCTTAAATATCTGGTCGTCTATCCGCTTGAAAGCGTTTTTTGTGAAAGAATTAAAAAAATATATTTTAAATCTTAAATTTTTATAGTTAAAACAACTTATTTTCTAGTTATTAAATTTGAAAATTTTTAAAAACGTCAAAGATTTTAAGGGTCTGTTAAACAGAAGATTCCACAAGAAACATTTCATTTATTTTGCCTTTATTTGAAGTCACCTTGTAGCATGTGTGTTTACTTAAAACACATTCACCATTCAGTGTTGCATTTATTTACCTTTTTCTTACAATTTAACGTTATTTATGTGAGTATTTTACTCTTCTTTTTTAATTATTTCCTTTTTTATTAATAAAATTTTTTTGAGTGTTTATAATTGTGGTTTGCTTTTAGTTGAAAGCATCATTTAGTTTTTCTTTTTTTTTTTATTAAGTTAAAAAGAGAGTTTTTTTTTTACGAATTTTAATTGCCAAAATTGTGTTTAAATTTTATATAAATTTTGGGCAAGTAAATATTTATTCGTATATTTTTATAATTAATAAAAATTAAACTAAACTGTAAATGGCAACAACAACACTTTAAAGTAATAATTTTTGCCTCTATTAAAAAAAAATAAAAATTGACATTATTTATACATCTGCCATTAAAAAAATTCTTTTTTCCTTCTTTTAGTTTATTTTATTTTCTATAGCAATATTTACTTTTAAAGTACATACATATGAATTTGTTTTAAATAAAAATAATTGCCTTCATCATACGAATTATTAGTAGAAGAAAAAATATATTTTTAAAACATTTGAAATAAATGTAAATGAAAAGTAAATAATTGTTTAAAAATAAAATTTAATAGAATATTTATTGCTGCTATATATTAAAGCGCTAGAGAAATTTTTTATGAAATAAACTATTGCTTTTTTTAGTGCTATTTAAGTCTGATTACGTTATGTCATGATAGATTTAATCTAATTATTATTTAATTCTTTGAGACCTGACGGCTTAAATTTTTAGAACCATACGATTAGGAGAGTTTTACTACGTTTCCAATTTCGTTGTCAATAACTTATAATTATCAGATTTTTTTAGCAAATTTGTACTGATTTTTTATCACCTTCTATCTGTTTATTGTTTATAAAAAGCACGAAATGTGTTTGTTTGTTTGTTTGTTTAAAAGCTGTGGCTGCATAAGCCGGAAATATAAAATATCTTATCAACCACATATCTCAATAAGACGGTAAAATTTCAAGGAAGATCTGTTGACATTCCTTGAAATTTTACCGTCTTATTCAGATATGTGGTTGATAAGATATTTTATATTTCCGGTGGGAGATTTCTTATCATGTTACTTGGTGACTGTAATATGCATCACCTTAAAATTTTGTTCAAATAACTTACTAATTACTAAATATGACGTAGCGTAAAACTAGCTGCATTGGAAAAGTGGCCGTGATACCCTCAATACAAAGTGAAAAATTATAATCGTTAAGCTAGAGAACTACAATAGAGAGAGTCTTGAAATTTTGCACAAGTAATCTCCTTCACAATATACATAGCGGATTATAAACTGACTTGGAATACTGGTCGTCGCACTCTCCATATAAAGTGAATATTAAATATCGTTTACCTAGAGAATTACAAAAGCACAACTTACTTCGTTATTAATGTGCATAAGTGGAGAAAAACTTATCTGAATCTAAAAAGGAGAAGTGAAAAATTATTTTAATGTTTTTATAAAATGATAAAATGTAGAGTCCTTATTTTTATACTAGAAATTTCCACATTAACATGCACATCTAGGACAGCGGACATGGTACCTTCCATGCAAAAGGCAAAGTTGCCGATTACTTAGGGAACTTTAAGAGGAAGGCTCCTACAATTTAGTACAAGTAACTTTCATATTTGGGTGCATAATCAAACAATAAACCGGCTGTATTGGATAACGATTTTTACTAGCTGTCAGCTAGTTTTTTATACCAAATAGTAAAAAAAAACATTATTTTATGCTATTTGCTTTTTCTAAATACTTCTATTTTTAAAGCAATAATTTCATGAATTAAACGTTATTGTCGACTTCATTCATCCTATTGTATGGTGATTGCAACACCAAAACACTACATGTTCATTATAGCCAGGATAAAAAAATAATTAAAATATAGAAATGTTATTGAAGTTTCATAATGTAACAATCATATTTCGTATAAAAGAAAAATAAACGCTTTAAACTTTTGGATGTTGTAAAAATATTACGAAAATTCCACCATAATAATTGCAAAAAATTTTCTCTAAGTTCTTTATTTCATTTGTAATTTCTTCAATATCCACAAATTAAAAAATAAGAAACCAACATCTGGTGAAAAAAATTTGCAAGCGGTCACATTTTTCCAAATTGTGGAGATATCAATGTGGGTAAATATGCTTAATTTATTAAATGCAGATGTTATTTTGCATGTAAAATTGTATAATACTTTTTTGTTTATTATTTTTTTTTTTTTTTTCTTATTTTTGAATTATCTCTTACCCTAATATTTGTCTTTTCGATTGGAGTTACTTCCCTAAACTAAATTTACTTGGTGTGCAAAATTTTTAGTTCTTAAAACTAAATGTAGGGTTGGAAAAAACTAGCCGCCTGTATGAATAAATCCAAGCAAAATAAAGTCACTATTGTTGGTACTTTGTTTAAGCTTTAATACTTTTGCTTACTGATCTCTTTGTTCACTTCTCAGTTTAGTCTTAAATATTAAAAACATAACTGGCAGCTTTAGTTCATCTAAAATGTGGTTACAGTTTCCCTGTTAAGTTAAGTTTAGAAATCAACCAAATTGCAATAACAACTAGCTTTACTGGCAACTATCAATTTTAGTGATTTTACTTAAACATGAGATACGAATTATTAGCACGCTGAAATATTTATGTGGGCTTATTTAGGGTTTTGTTTTTTTTTTTTTATTTTATTAAAAACTCTTATAAACTTTGAAGCCAGATAATGATTACCCGAATGAAACGTTTTTAAAAATATAATCGAAAAAAAGTTGTATCAACTGCCTTCAAACAATTCCTTGATTATAATAACCAACATACTGAAGAAGTAGAAACATCAGTAAAAAGTTTCTTAAACTGCTCAACAGTTTGGCCATATACGTTATATTACATCAAGTGTTGTAAAACTCTTTAATTTTTAAATCTAAATATTTATACTCCTTATTATAGTGGGCATTCCATGTAATTTCAAAAAGTTTGTTTGTAACTCAAAAGATACGGCCATATAGGAGAAATTACATCAATTCTAAGAACACCCTATAATTTCTAAATTCAAGTTATATACTTATTGTTTACGAACTTAGCAATACAGGTCCCTTGTAAGTTTTAGCTGTCTGTCTATAACGGTTCACATACATCAAAGAACATTAATATTGGTACACCCTTTAATTATCAAATCCAAAGTTCTTACTCTTTGTTATAACGGAGTTAAGAATACAGGTTCTTTGTAAATTCTTACCGCCTACTACAACTACTACGACTACAACTGTTTATACATATGGCTACATACATCAAATTAAATTAATTGTTGGGGTACCCTTAATATATAATTTTTTATATTTAAATTTGTTATTATAAAGATCATAGTAATCGCTATTCTGTCTAATTTTAAAGCGTTTGTCTATAAAGGTTCAATAGATAGGCCCTATGGGGCACCCTTTAATTTTTAGATTTATTTTTGTATTACGTCTTGCTATTGAGAGCATAAAGATAGGCAGTTTTTTAAGTGGTGCCCTTTTCGTATGGGGGACACCCTTAAAATTTTAAGATTATTAACTGTTTTCGAAAAAAAAAACTTAAGCAATCAAGAGGCATCACTTTTCAAACAAAGAACATTAAAAAGCAAAATTAAGACGAATTCATTACTTCTTTCTTCTTTTTTAAAACCAGTTAAAAATCACGATTGTTAGAAAAAAATATGCAATGCACTCAAAGCTTTAAGGTTAAGGAAATTAATTTTTAAAGTTTTAAGATAAATAAAATTTTAAAATTTTATGATTTCTTATCGAAAACTCACAGCTTAAAACTCATTGAACTAATAAATACACACTAATTTATGAATTTGAAAGAAAGTAATCAATTAATACGTTTTAAGAAACTAAATGAATGGAAATTCCAAATGACTTAACATGTATTAATATTAGCTGAAACGGCTTAATTTCATTAACAACATACAAGTTGTCAAAGGGATCACTATATTCTGTGTATAAAAAGATTAATAGATAAATTTTTTTAAGAAATAAAAAGAATATTTTTTTCACTGAAAATTGAATTCTTATTTATATTCACATGTCAAAGAACTATCAGACAGTAAAATTTTTCGGCAAACGTTTTAATTAAACAGCGTATTTAAAAACATTTTTTATTAAAATAAAATTTGCTTGTGTAGATGAATATATAAACTGCAATGTATGTGATTTCCTCTTGGTTATACAGAAATATTCATTCATTTATTGGAAAATGTATTTAAGAAAAAATACAACCAGATAAATCAGTTTTTCACTTATTAAATAAAGCAGAGTTTTCATATAACAAGAATATATAACAAGTAAAAAAATACTTTGGTTGAGTACAGTAACGTGAATACCCTACGTTTAGTTTGTATATATTTAAAATATTACTATAAGAATTCCAAGACTTTTATATAAAATTGTTAACATTAAAAATATGTTCTGCTGCTTGGTGGCATGTCAAAACGGCCACAGGCAAAATGTTAAGGGGCATTATAACGCATCGCAGTGCGACGTATCAACGTAAAGTCCTGCCGTCAACAGATATTGCAGGTATATTTTATGGTATTCTATTTATGTAAGAAGGTGCAACGTCTTTATAAGCTAGCTTGCAGAGGAGAAAATTATTGGGCCCAGCTGAAACGAAACCAGTGCATGTAATACCATATAAAAGAAAATATTTGCGCCTAACCGAAAGCCGGCTATGCAGAAAATCCATAAATGAGAAATTCTGGCTTCAAGTCGAAGACGGCGTAAGGAGAAAATCTTTGGTAAACCAAGCCGTTGTTGTTTTAAATGCGAACATTATGTCACATGACCATTATGACATTTTTTCAAAGCGACATAATGTCCATAAACATCATGTCACTTTTGAGTGCGACATAAAATCCATGGATATTATGTCCTTGGACACTATGACATGCCATATTGCTGCTTATGTAACTATTTGTTATGCCATTACACCTGAATATATAAAATAAAAAAAATATTTAAAGGTTAGCTGCAAAAATCTTTACCCCATAACTTTTCCTTTTTTAAATACTTTAATTAATCATTAATATCTTGATCTTACTTGCCATACGGCTTTAGTTAAGCACAATTTTGTGGAGACTTGAAAATGTTAATATTATTACACCTAAAGTAGAAAATAAGTGAAAAATATAGTTATGTTATCAAACACATTTTGTTTGCAATAAATAATGATAACTGAAAATGTAAGTTTCTATATTGAAGGAAGCATTATTTAAAATTCTGGAAAATCGCATCCAGTTTTCAGCTCTTTCAACAAATGTTAATGGAGAAGCAAGAATATATCGAAAGATATGTATAAAGTCAAGGGAACATAAGTTATACATATGATATATTTTTTGAATATTTTTATGTTGGTGTAGAGAGTAATCGATATTGAGTACAAAACATTAATTTTTGTCTATCTGTCTGTATTCACATCACGTAAAAACTGTTGTTTGAAATTTTATGAGAAAGTCTCTTACGACCGTGACTCAAACAAATAATACCATTTTTTGTTAAAATATGTCATTTCATCGAGAAAATAGAAATACAAATATTAAGGCATCCAATTTTATCTGAGTAATGGAACTAAAACAGTTGTCAACACATTTTGTTTTTGAAGATGGAATATTTTTAAAACTGTTTACAGAACTCTAGAATTAATATTTAAAAACAGATTTTTCTAAATTTGAATTAAGTAGTAGGTACTTCTAGTAAAATAAAAGAGATGCAATTTCAAGGAGTTATCGTCAAAACAGACAAGAAGTAAATCTTAACAAAAATGATATGGATCATACAGATTTTTAAACTCTAATTGCCAGAATTGTATTAAACCTGATATTGCGTTTCGATTCGAATCGTTAATTCCGTTTAGAAAATTTGGCATTTTGTGTTCCATTTCGTTTCGTTCCGATTTGTTTCTGCGATTGCATGTATTCTGCGTTACGACCGTAGTATCATCAGAGATCATGCAGATTTTTAAACTCTAATTGCCAGAATTGTATTAAACCTTATTTTGCGTTTCGATTCGAATCGTTAATTCCGTTTAGAAAATTTGGCATTCTGTGTTCCATTTCATTTCGTTCCGATTTGTTTCTGCGATTGCATGAATTCCGCGTTACGACCGTAGCTACGGTTTTCTAGGCTGTATATGTAATAACGGAAATTTTTTCGATTTCTAATTAAAGTTAAAATACAATATAATAAGTTCTTTTCCATGCAGGTTACAAGCAATTGAAATTTTAAACTTTTTTCAATTTATTACAAGTCAAAAGCAACAGCACTCCAGCAGTACGAGAAGCTGGTAAGGTAATTGGAATGGCAGGGTGATATTGCTTGTGGTTACTACAAGCGTCTTAAGGAATAAATCAAGACATTCTGCGGGTAGAAGTAGCATAACGCACTAGGACTATCAACAGGAATTGCCACCGCTTGAAAGAAAGTATGGCCTGCATTATGTTAAGGATAAATGATACGGACTTTGGCACTCCATGTTGTCATTAGCACCCATTACGTGTTGAAAGCTTTTTTCAACAAAAACTCGGTTGATATGTGATAAAGATTCTAACATGGTTAACTATGCTTTTTCAAGAAAAATGTCTGAAACATACCTAAACGCATCTTTATTAAGGCGAAAGTTCTTTTGTAATCTCCAAAACTGAAGTATTAATATCCTAAATGCATGTGCATATAGCAAACGTTTCACAATTTATCAGTAACCTCAAATGGATCACAAGTGCCTCTTACTCACGTGCATATGTATGTTCCAGCATTTTTTTGTTTATAGCTGATACTTTATTTAATTATAGTTTTCAAAATACTAAGTTTTTGTTTATTCATTTTATATTTATTTTATTTATTTATTTTGTGTGCTCTAGATATGACATTGTGATAAACTGTTTATAAAATTGTTTACTTATATTGTTTCTATTTCACAAGTTTCTTCCTTTTCTTTTGATTCCTTTTTAATTTTTTTTTTTATTTTTTTTTTTTTTTTGTTTTTGTCAGAATACCTTTTCTCGATCTGATCGTAACCAGTCAAAATTATTGCTATAAAGTTTTATATGTGTAACTTTTTGTTAATAAATCACATGTAAACAGCTAAAAAAAAGATGTTCAAAATCTAAATTTAATTTTTTTTTTTATCTTAAATGAAAATATCCAAACAATCGGCTTAAGAAACAACGCAAAAAATATTTATATGAATCCTTAACTTTAATGCTCTTTTACATTCAATTCCTTTTGAGATAACTAGAAGGCCATGACTAGCAAAGCCGTGTTATAAGCTAAATTTATCAGAGTATAGAATATGTAGTACCAAACACAGATATATCCACTATAACCACAAGTACCAAAATTATACAAAAAAAAAAAAAAACAGACATTCAAAAACTCATGGACTTTGTGTATATATACTTGAGTTGAGTGTATAACTACTTATACGCATACATACGAATAATTTATTTGGAAAAATCTATCAGCCACGTCTATTTTAGATTTATCACTATCGCATGTAAGCATGTGAATTGGTTTTATTCAATTACTAACAACATACATAAAAATATACGTTCATTTCTACAAACGCTTATTTTTTACAAATATATATTACATTCAGATATGAATATGCACACAAAAGCTTGAAAATATAACACTGTTTAATACAAACCATATGGAAATTGATCAAATAACAAACTTTGTAATACGAATATGATAAGTGCTCTTATTTAACAAAGAAGGATCAATAGGAGAACGAGATAATTAAACATGTTTTACAGCACATGTTTTTTTTTACTTATCTCATACTTATGTTCCAACTTAATTAAAGATTAAAAAAAAAAGCCTACTGAAAATTTGTATCAGATAATGAAAATAACAAAGGCCAGCAAAAAGCGAAGCAATGAAAAACATTGTTTAAAAATATTTCATAAATATGTTAAATTTAGAAACGGAAATTATTCACTTTATATGGATGGTGCCACGCAAGCTATTTCAATTCAGTCTGTGAAACTAAACTATGTATAATGATGTGGAGGTAATTGGTGCAAATATTCAAAATTCTACATTTTATAGTTCTTTTGCTACACGGTGGAAAAATTGTAGAACTAAGTTTGTCATTCCATTTGTAGTTTTTACAAAATCCATTTATATATAAATATTTTCTGACTTCTTATGCATATCAAGGTCGATTGAGCGATGTCCGTCTCTCCAGCTATCCATCCGTATTAGTGCTGAAATCTAGTTTGCCGAGGCACTAGATTAGCTACAGAAAAAATATAAACACCCCAATGGATCAGACATAGTGTCGCAAAAGGTGCTAGTGAAAATCAACATGATCGGTCCATGTCCTTTGAGGCAGCGGGTCTTCCAGAAAGGCATGCTACCTCTAATTTTTTCACATCGTTTGGAACAATGAAATAATTTCAATCAAAAAGAAAAGAAATTAAGAAAAAATATAAAGGAAAAAATTGGCGCGCGCCCATATTTTCCGAGTAACGGGCCCCTAAAATTTTTAAATTTATTTTAAAGCTTTTGAAAAGACCTTCAAGAAAATACTAAATTTTTTTTAAAAGCTTAACCCATTAAGAGCTGATGACTTTTTTATTTTAGTTTTTTTAATTTTCCATCACCCCAATATTTGTGTCCTTGACTGGAGTTACAGACTAAACTTGATTACATTGATAATTAGGAGTATGTAAGATTTAGCATAGTCGAATGCAGCACTCTTACTTGTTTATTTTTGTGGGAGTTACCACAAACCCAATTTTTCAATCAAACCACTTTTTCGCTATGTAATGAATGTTAATAAGAGTCATTTAAACGAAGATTGAAGGTGTTGCATATTACAGTTACCCAGTAACACGATGACTAATATTTATTTTCTTGGGAAAGTTCAAAGCCCGTGTGTAATATAAAAAATTTGTAATCCCATTTTACTTACTTCATTTCTGATACTAAAATATTAAAATTCATAAAAGATCAGCTGGTGCAGGAAGCTTTAACTTTCTGCCAAACATACAATCAAATACATTTTTTACTTTTTTATATAGTTGTTACTATATAATACTATAAACTATATAACTATATAACAACATTTGGAAACATATTTGTACGTTTCCTTATTTTATTACGTATGCAGTATTCTAATGAAAAAACCTCTTCTAGAATTTTATTTTTATTTTTTTACAAATAATTTTTAAAAACTCAGGATTTGAACTGTAGATATTATAAATGAATTGAAAGTGATTTCTTTTTTTGTGGTTAAGGTTAATTTTTTTATCTTAATTTCTAAAATTTTAAAGAAAGAAAAATTATTTACAAGTTTATGCTGATATTTTCCGAAGAAAACGAAAGAAATTATTATTTTTTTACGATACCTGATGTAGTCTATTTGTTACTTTATTTTTCTTACTCTGTGGATCTGAATAATTTTTTTGTGAAGCATGCTTATTAGTGTTTGTGCGTATAGAATTTTACATATTTGTTAATAACCGAACGGGTTCTGGTGATATTTGAATCACACAGCATTTACTTTAGCATTGAAATAACGTTTTTCATTATTTTGAATAGAAAGGGGACAAGCATCTACAAAACCCCCTTCCTAGTATTATTTGAGGCATTAAGCTTTAAATAAAAGTCAATATCATACCCTTCTATAATTTCACTATAAAAATTTAAGCATATAAAAGGTCCTTTCCTACTTTTTATAACAGTTAATATTTAATAAAAAAAAACACGATTTTAAATAAATATCCATAGTAAGTTTGTTTATTTCACTTAAAATAAAATAAAAGCAATATGAAGGTATGTTTTCTGTAGGCTTCGTAACAGTTCCTGCACTTATTTTCCATTTTTTTTTTTTCTTAACAATTGCTAAATTCATTTAATAAAATATAACTACTTGACACAGCATTTAAAACACAAAATGCGAACAGTAAGCTCTTAAAATATATTTTAAAGTACTTGCATTTTGTTATACAAATACACAGCTAAACAATTTGATTTGACAATTTTTATACTGCTATAAATTAGATTTAAGAAACAATATACATTTAACGAATTTTGTCAATTCAAACAATTTAAGAACTAAAAGTTGTTTTTGTTTCTTATAAACTATACCTTTCTCTACTTCTTTAGGGAAAACTGTATAATTTTAGCGGCTCGTGAAAACCAGATTTATTCAAAAGTAAAAACATTAAATGATTTGACCATGAAATTAAATTAAATGAAAATAAGCACGCTCTCGATACAATGAAATTGAGAAATGAAAGAATAAACATGTTGAGAGGCTCACAAGTATAAATACAAAAATTTATACATTTATTCATTTATTTTATATTTGATTAAAACTTTCTCTTTGCTTACTTTTTATAAATGAAAAATATATTACAATGCAAAACAGCATTAATAGCACAATTATTTAATGTATTTGAAATTAATGTTTGACATATGGTGCGTATGATTAACGTTTAATTCAAATTTGTTCTACTTTTTTCCATTTCCATATAAATAAAGTAATTTTATGGTTCCTTTTTCCTTTTCTATTTCTTTTGCTTTCATTTCAATTCAATTCCCTTTGCTTGGTATAAATTATGCTAATGTGTACATTATTAAATGTAATGTTTATTAAATATTTAAGGATTTCGTATTTTGTGTGTGTTACGGTTTTAAGCGCACTATAATTGAAAAATTTGTATTGTAGAAGTTTGTTGTTCTGTTCCGTTTTCTTCTACTCAAAAGTAAAGTCATAAAAATTTATGACATTTTAAATAATGTGAAATCAAGAAATGAAACAAAGAAATGGAGTTCTGCCAGTAAAGCATTAAAACTGGCAAGTTTTAGTTCAGGAAGTAAGATTGTACTGAACATTGTATTAAATCTTAAATCTTATTTCAATAATGTTCTGTTTACAATTGACTTTTTTAAATTTTTTGCATAAATATTAAAGCGATAATGAACTCAAACTGGGATATCAAATCTGTGACACAACGATAACTATAGATTGGAGGCATCACAAAACTTTCCTCAATATTTTATATGGGTTGATTTATAAACCCGTTAAAAACGAAAAGATTAAAAAAAATAATGGATGTCATTCCTAGAGAACGGCATCTTGTTTATATCCAAAAAAGCTGGTAAGCTATTTTTTAAATGTTTTTTGAAATAACAAATTGATCTAATTCTTAGATTAACATTTTTCCAGTTTTTTCAGTATTTAGAAAGCGGACAAAAAGTAGTGTAATACTGTTAACAACGAACGACATGCGTTTAATGACATGCCTATGTAAAATTTATAGATTTTTCACCCGAATTTGCACCACTTCTTAGAGTAGAAGCGATGTTTCATTACATTTTTTCCTCACTTTTTTTACTGGGTATGAACAGAAATGTCTTTGTGAAAGATCAAGATATTCTACACATCATAACAAATAGGTTGACTCTAAAATACAGATACGAAATTATAAAAATATTTTGTTGAAAATCAACCATCAATTTGAACAAGCCAAATAATAGATAGATTTCTAAATGATGACATAATAAAAAGAAGATATTTATGCAACATTTAGAAAATATACACGTCAAAACCCTAATGGAAAAACATAAAATAACTCATTATTACAGATACGTAGACGACATAATATGCATCCTAGAAAGGGACAACGCAGAAGAAATTCTAACGGATTTAAACACAATACATAATAAAATCACATACACAATAGAAAAAGAGAAAGACGGAACTTTACATTATCTTGACATAACAAAAACACGAGGAATTGACTCATTAAACTTTGACATATACAGAAAACCAACCACAACAGACATAACTATCCACAGTTCCTCAAACCATCCCACCCAACATAAACTCGCAGCATTTAGACATATGATTAACAGACTTAAGACAGTCCCACTTTCTCCAGACAAATATAACAAAGAACTCGACACAATTTACACTATAGCTAAAAATAACGGTTACAACTGCACTATTATCGACAAAACTACTTAGACAATACAACACTAAAAACAAGAAGAAAGAAAACAAGGAGACAATCGATACAACACGACGACACATTTTTACTTACACAGGACCAGAAATATATAGATTAACTAACCTTTTTCAGAAAGAAGGTTTACAGACAGCACTAAAGACGCACAACACTCTACGAAACAATCTCAAGACGTCAACAGAAATAACCGATAAATTTAACACCAGCGGAGTATACAGACTTACTTGCACCTGCAACCATACATACATAGGACAAACTGGACGAACATTAAAAACAAGGTTCACAGAACACATACGATCATATAAACGGAAAAGAGAAGACTCTAACTTCGCAATACACCTTAACACACATGAACACGAGCCAAGATAAATAGATGAATGTATGACGTTAATACATCCTAGTAAAAAAGGACGAAGACTGGACATTCTTGAAAACATGGAAATATACAAAACACGAACGTTTAACGGAGATATTATTAACGAACAGGTAAATACAACCTCGGACACAATTTTTACACCACTTAAACTATTAAAACAAACTTACAAACGCAAAACACCCACAGATGGTCACACTTACCTACCTAATAATAAAAGACACAAATATTAAAATTATATACCTTCAATAAAGATGACAGATATCAGGCAATCTACCTGCATAATACCATTTTAAAATAGACACCATCCTGTAACTACCTGTACCCACCACTATCTATGCAACAAACACGTTACACTATCTAACCAGTACTAATCAAAACGCGGCTTGAAAATGATGTCTTTACATCGAAAGCGCTCGCCAATCGTACTAAATAAACAGCCAGTGACGACGGTCTTCACCGAAAGGTATGACAACAGTAATAAAAAGAAGTTGAAAGGAATGCGCATACAGGAGAGAATGTCGAGATTGAGTTTCCATCAATTCAATATGTAAAAAATTATGTGGAAAGAAATGGTGAAATAATTAAAGCAATGAAACCATTATATATCTCTTTCGTCTCGTGTCCTGTGAGCAGTTAAAAACTAATCCTATAATTATTGTAAAATTGCATTTAACGATGATGCTAAAAATGAAGCAATTTTGATTCCCAACAGATCCTACAATCTCTAACCGCTTAGTGCGGATATACGATGTTGGTATAATTAAAATTTATATACTTCAAAATAACGACAGAAGCAACATTGCAGTTGGTAAAGATCATTGCCGCGCCGTGCTCAATAGTTTTTTGTGCAAATATATTGCAAATAATGATCCGGGCGAGTTGAGATTTTAACAGAATAGCTCCACGTGCTAGACGTTAACCTCAACTATTGAGATCTCGAAATTAAAATTTGGAAATAAGCTGATACGAGAAATGGAACTACAAGGTCATGCCATTTGACTGCTCTCGATAATTTCCTGTGGGTACATGTCCACTCACTGATTTATGCTAATAAGCTAGCGAGCTTACCATTTAAATCTTTAATTGTAAATTTTTTAAGAAAAGTTTTGTGAAAATGTAACAAAATTCTCTTTGTCACAATTCTGGTAAAATTTGATTGTCTTATAATGTATTTTTATATAAGTCTTCATAAAAATACATTATAATTTATAATATCAGCTTTTATATTATAAGGCCTTAGAAGCTAGATTTAAAATTTGCTAAGCTGCTTGCTAAGAACAGAATCACTAATAAATAATTTTATAATAAAATACATATCAGCTTAAAATTTAAACTAACCAAAGCAATTATTTCATATCTACTTATAAGATCTGTAAGACTAACCAACAGAGCAGTAGTTAATACAAAATTAAATAAACCTATTGTTTCTTATTCCAAATCTCATATTATTGAGAAGTTATAAGTTTACAGTTAATTGTCGTTTATCTTTAACTCTTATCAACAGCTTCCTTTTAATACATGTCCCCAAGTAATTAATTCAATTTAACCCAGTAGAGTGTAAAAAATTAATACGATTTTAGAACAATTAATTTACAAAAAATTTTTATTTGCCCAGATCTGCATTTTTTGCGATTTTCTATAAACATTTATGGCAACATGAAAAACAAAAACACATGCGTTTAATGAACCAAAAAATCAAGGCAGTTATCATTAATTCTGCCTAAATAAATGCTACATAATCCAATCACTGCTAGAAGGTATTAAAACTGCAAACTAAAAAAAAGTACAAAGCCTCTTGCAAAAGAAAAAGTTATACTAAACACTTACAAGCGAACATTATATATAAATATATAAATATGTTTAAATGTATACAAACTAATATAAGTACAATAGTCAGCATCTTAAAAACATTTGGCAAACAAAAAACAAAAATCGGATTAATTTAAGTACTTGGTATTACTAAAGCGACAAACACGTTAATAAATACACGCACCCAGTGAAAACACATAAGAGTAAAGGACAAAAAAAAATACCCATACAAATGAAACAGCAAGCCGCCTTATAATAAAGAAACAAAAAATAATACGTTTATTTAATTGAAATTCTTTGAAAACCATTTTTTTATAACATCTTGTTTTTGCTGTTGTAAGTGTTTCTGCTTGAAATCTCGGTATAAAAGTGTAGAGGTTGTATTAATTCAACTTTCGTTTTTATTTGGTTGTTAGAAATATTCAAAGCGTAAACATGTATGTTAACGTTTGTATATAAGTATTTTTGTATACATTTTTTTTTCTTTCTTTATTAGAAACAGTTCTCTTAATATCGTCTACCTCAGGCTATAATTAAATATAGCGAACAAAGTGAAATAAATTTATTTTATTAATGGATATTTAAACCTTCTAAAGAAATGCTAACCCAGCATGTACTCATTATTTAATATAATTAATAAGAACTGTTACAAAAATTGTTTTAATTTGCGGCCCTTTAGGAAAAAATTACTTTTTACTGTGAAAAATACATACTTAGAATTTTGCTGATACTTACAAAATAATGGTAAAAGATCGTTTATTGATTAAGTTTAAGCCAAAATATTTTAACTGAAGAAATTTTTAGCAAATGATCTTTTTCATAAAATTTAAACAAAATAACATTTATCAAAATCTTAAAAAAAATTTAAAATTACATGCGCAACTGTTTCGACTTTTTTCATAAATATAACTACTAGTAATTACTGAATTACTGAGGAAATAAATATTCATGGAACCAAAGGCATTTTTGTCATATTCTATGTGGTGCCAGTTAAGGCATTTCGAGACTTCATTTACCCTGTCTACTTCAATTTTGTTGACTTATGATTGAAATTGCATTAAATAAAATTTTATAATAGGTAATTAGAACAAACTTAATACATTTAAACTGTTATACTGATAAAATTAATTAATTCTTAAGGAGAAATCCTAGAAAAAGAATATGAAGAATTATATTCCATCAGAAGAACCACGTAACTAAATAATATATACCAAATGACTGCTAAACTTTTTAAAATTATTTTTTTCCCAGCCAGGGTTTGAACCAGTGATCTTTAAAAATCAATTAAAAATTATTTTTTCGGCTTTGGTTCATTTTTTAATTAAACTTTTATTGAAAAATATTATTTTTCAAATGTACGCGGACGTTTTATAAAAAAACAAGTAAAATAAGATGCTGGCAGATTGTAATGCCGCATTTGCAGGACCGCTAAATCTATCATCAGCATTCTTTGCATCCATCATCTTGACTTGCGTATGTTGTATATCATCCATTTAACCAACTAATCAATATTAATTTGGGTGGACGAAATTCACACACAACTCAAAGCATTTCTTTGTTGTCTTCTCTACAACACGTCTTGTACATTTGTTGCAATTTTGTACTACACCTTCGGTATAGTAACGAAATGCAAATTTTTATTTTTAATCATTCATACTTGTTTCTTCACAACATTATAGATGCTGTTCCATTATCATATCAACGGGTGATGAGTTAGGTATGAATGTATATGCGCTGTGCCTTGCGAGTTTTTTAAAATTATTTTTAATTTTTTATTCCAGCCAAATAAATAAATTAAAATTTAATTTTTTACTTTGGTTCATTTTTTAATTTAACTTTTAGTAAGAAAAATTATTTTTCAAAAAAAAACAAAAACAATTTTTAGAAAAATTTAATCTGCTTTCAAAATAAAGCTATGAAAAAATGTGTAAGGATGCTGTTAAAAATAGGTGAAAGCAAATTCTTGTAAGATGTTACCAAAGAAGTGATTGACAATTAGATCGGATATGTATTATTATATAAATATTTTTTAAATATTTGAATAAGTGAACGAAATAAGATATGAACGCACGTATGAGAAGTATCCTTAAGCTGTCCTTATAATACTAGTTATTAAAAAATGCAAGTAAAACATTAATATCGTGTCACGATCAAGTAAATTAAGTGCGGTGCGCTTTGAACAAAAAGAGTCACTTTACACTTTTTGAATTGAATCTTCCTTAAAAATTTCAAATTCTATTTTTATATTATATCTAGTTTTTCAAATCTCATATGCCCTGCATCTTCAGTGATGATTGATTTTGCAAAGGCAAATCAATTACGAGATGCAGTAATGATGAATTCATTTATTTTCGATGGTAACCTAGCTGCCAAACTGCATATAAAAAGATTTTATCAGATTTTTTTATGTATTCGCCATCGCTGGCACCTAATTTAGTTCGCTTTAGGTTTGACGTCAGTGAGTTTGCTTTAGAAAAGTTACTTAATAATATATATATATTTTTTTTTATGTTTATAGGTATAAGTTGGACCAACAAAAAATATAATTTATATAACAAATGGTATAAAAATGACTGAGTGACCAGAAATTTGTACAAAAAATACATCTATGTACAGAGATGTAATTTTCTGCTAAACAATGGTTGTGTGAAAACTTGTTTTACTTTGTGTAATTTCATTTTTTTTAATTAAAATTTTTGAAATAGAAATATTTTAGTAAGAATTTTGCAAAATGTGACTACGGTAAATTTTTTTATTTTCAAGTTAAATTCTGATTTGACGCCCGCATTTTTGTGACCACATTTCTGCCGTAAACGAACCAATTTTATTCATTTTTAATAGCGAAGTTCTCAAAACTATAAATGACCAGAAGATTTTCTAATTAAATTTTTGAGTTTCAGTTTATGAGAATAATAGAAAAACTATGATTAGAACTTTTTGCTTTAAACGTACTGATTATAACACTCTAAACCAGTATTTATACAATACGAACTGGTTGGATTTACTATCTGTACCTAATAGCTCTCCCGATTCTATTAATGCAATGGTGGGCTTATTTATTAAAACCATCTTTGGATATTTTAAGGACTGCGTTCCTATAGTCTTGGTCAAAAAATATTCTGGACTCCCATGGAGTTCTAAACTGTTGGCACGAATCAAAAATAAGAAAAATAAACTATACACAATTTTCAAAACAACCGGTTTAGTAACAGATTATGGAAAATATTCTAGAGCTCGTGCTGAATACAACTTATTAATTACTGAATTATATAAGATATACTTAAACAATATGAAACTCAATTTTCAGGGACAACCAAAATATTTTTATAAGTTCGTTAACTCAAAACGATTAATAAGTGAATACCCAATTGTTATGAAATACTTAAATAATGATTCTGCCGACGATTTTTTCATAAGTAATATATTTGCTGATTTCTTTAGCACCACTAACTCTGACGTTCAATACGATAACTCAAGTGATTATCCTTTTCCCATAACTCAAATTCAGCCAATATCATTTTTACCTATACATACAGCTGATATCATGAACAATTTAAATAATTTCAAGTCTTCATTCAACTCTGGTCCTGATGGTATTCCGAGCAGCCTATTAATTAACTGTGTACATGCTTTGGCGCCGCCGCTAACTATAATGTTTAACATTTCACTTAAATACGGCTTTTTGCCCGATTTATGGAAAGAGTCATAAATTATTCCGTTATTTAAATCAGGAAATAAGCCAAGTATTGTGAACTACAGAGGAATTGTAAAACTAAGTGCGATCCCCAAGTTATTCGAAAAATGTCTTACTCATGCCTTGTGTCATCAAGTTTCAACACTAATGACACTTTGTCAACATGGCTTTCGTAAAGGATGCTGAACAACAACAAATCTGCTACAACTTTCAAGCGAAGTTATCCGAGGATTCACTATTGGTCAACACATGGATGTCATTTACACTGATTTTAGTAAAGCGTTCGACAAAGTTAACCATGTTTTATTATTAGAAAAACTTAATTTAATGGGTTTCACCAAAAACTGTTTAAACTGGATAAGCTCATATCTAATTGGCAGATACCAACGGGTGTGCTTCAAAACATCCATATCTAAATATATTATTGTAAAATCTGGTGTTCCTCAAGGTAGCCATCTCGGTACATTATTATTTACACTTTTCATCAATGATTTACCTACTGCTATCAAATTTTCAAATGTTCTAATATACGCTGATTACGTAAAAATTTTTCATAATTACAACAACTTTGACAACCACAATTCTCTCCAACAGGATCTAGACAGCTTTTTTGTTTGGTGCACGATGAACTTGATGGAGTTAAATTTAAACAAGTGCAAACATATGCACTTTTCCAGAAGAGTTGATACACACAATCCGTTCTTTTTTGATGGTTATCAGTTGGAAATTGTTGATTCGATCCTTGATTTGGGTATTTTATTAGATGCTAAATTAAATTTTAGTCAACATATTGCTATGATATCAAATAAACCCCGTGGGGTACTTGCTTTCATCAAACGTTGGGCCAAGGAATTCACTGATATTCACATCACCAAGCAGCTTTATAAATCTTTAGTAAGGCCAATTTTAGAATATGGATCCGTTGTTTGGGACCCACAGTATATCGTGCATAGTAATAAAATTGAGTCTGTTCAAAAACAATTTCTGTTATTTTGCTTACGAAATATGTACCGAAATAATTTTTCCAATTAACCGTCATATAAAACAAGACTTGCTGAAATTGGGCTACCGTCTCTACAAAGCCGAAGAACTATGCTTAATGATACGTTTTTGTTTAATTTGATTACTGGAGATGTTTGTTCGGAGTTCCTTATGGGAAACTTATACTTCAACATTCCTGTACGTCCAACCAGAAATTTCAAACCAATTTACATTCAATTTGTTCGCCATAATTATGCCAATGATGAGCTCTTTAGAAGAATTTGTTGCGATTTTAACAATCTTTATAGTTTTATTGATTTTTCTTTAAATGTAAACACTATTAAACACAACATAATATTGTTTTTAAATACTTAATTTAAATGTAATTTTTGGTAATGTTTTAATTTGTAAAAAACTATATGTATGTATACCAGTCTGTAAGGATTTTTTCCATAGACTCAGATAAAAAAAAAAAAAAAAAAAAAATTGTGAAAGAAATATTCCTATACAATTTTGAGCTTAAGAAGAGAAACATTAGTCACTGTTATGCTTTCAGATTTATTCTTCTCTTATTTTTTAAATACTTAAAGCATAATTATTATTATTCTTTTCTTGTGGTGTTTAAAGACAAATAAAATAACAAAATCTTATCATTACACACACTCAAAGTGATTCTCTTCTAATTCCGTGGCGAATATACTCGAGCAAAGCTGTATAGGTTTGCTTGTTAAAAATTCCAAGAGGCTTTTTTTAAATAAATTATTAAGTAAATTGTAGGCACAACACCAAGAAAAAAATAACAATCAATCAAAAGGTATTAAGAGCGACTGCGTCATGATCGCCTTTCTTATTTTGGTAAAATGGTGAGTAGTTAAAATTTATGTGTACGAAAACAGTCTTTATATTTCTAAGAGTTATCTTTTTAAATTACAGTAAATTTTTATGGTTTTCATTTAATCTCGAAATTCAGCTTTTTTTAGTTTTTCATTTATTTGATATAAAAAACAGTGTTTTAGTAAATGTACAAAGATATAAATAGCAAAGCCACTTTCTTTCAAAAGAAATAGAAACTAATAGCACACAGTACTTGTTTTAAAGATCAGTATAAACTGGAATTATTTACTTAACCTAATATAATTTGACTAAGAAAAACATAATTTGTGATAAGTAAATATTTTTTAATAAAATTTTTTGTTAAAGTGTGGCAAAGTTTTTTTCTATTTCGATTTCTTAAAGAAACCAGGAAAAATAAAACACAAGCGAAATTTAAATGGATCGCTACATCTTTTATAAGCATTCTTCACATTTATCTACTTTTGGCTATGTACTTTGTAATCATCATCTATTTAAATAGTTCGACTTAAAATTTTAAAATCTTTATATTTATTTTTACGCAAGGTGCCGTGCATGAATACTTGCTTTGTGACAATCAGTATGATACTACACAAGAATCTACTGTTATTTAAAGTAAGAAGTATGAAAGAATAACATCATAATTGTTTCTGTGTCAATTAATAAAGCGAACAAGGAAAAGGTACTTTGAGTTGTGTGTAAACTTTATCTATTTAATATAATACTGAATGCTGATGACGGATGTAGCGATAAAAAAAAATCCTGCATTACATTCTGCTAATATTAAACTTCTCCCAATTAAAAGTTAAGGCAAAAAAATTTTAATTACTTATTCTTAAATATTTAATTTAGAAATTAAAATTTACCTGAACTCAAGCTAGATTAAGATTATTCATTTGTTTAAAAAAAAGTTTACAATGACATATTAAGGGTTTTTGTATTTTTTAACCAGATTATGATAGCAATATTTAAAATAACAGGGGAATGTAAAAAGAAAAATTTAAATACAACAAAAATCAGGGCTGGTAATTCGTAATCTTTAAGTGATAATTAGAGGAGCTGACAAGGAAAGATTACTAAAAATATATCGCTTAAAAAATAATGCTTTCTTTTTCAATAAACAAGCCATATTTGGGCTTCATAAAACGCAGTTGTTATTTGCCAAGTTTGCTACAAATTTTAGACTAAAGACATTAATCAAAAAGATGATAACCGATGCTACACAGCCCATTTCCTTGTGTTTCCTTTCCTTGTTTTATTTGAAAATTTACCAAAAATATTTGAAAAAAAAATTATTTTTTAAGCGGGATATGATCTGTGGGCAACGTTATATTTGATCATTAAATGTTTTTATAAAAATAATGAATCTTACATACCCTTCAGCATATATATCACATGTATCATACTGAAAATTTCCAATTGAATCTACAAATAGAATAAACAGCAAAAAGGTCATTTTTGTACATGAAATATTTTTTGAAAATTTCGATAACGGTGTAGATAGTAATTTTTTCTCTATCTGTATTCGCATCATGCAAAAACTGCTTGATGAATTTGAATAAAATTTTGTGAGGAGATCCATTAGAACCTTAGTTCAAATGTAGAATACTTTTTTTTTTATAAAAATATTACAAATGTACCAGCATCTAATTTTACCAATTTAATGGTACCAAACCGCACATTTTATTTTTACAGATGAAAAATGTTTAACACTATTTACTGATCTCTACAACAACTGTTTAAGAACACATTTTTCTAAATTTTAATTTTAAGAAAATTATAAATGATACGCGGACGAAGTAGTAGGAACTGCTAATACTTTAAATAAAAATCGGCAAAACAAATTATTTTTCATCGAGGAATTTTGTTGAAAATTTTTTTTTTTTTAATTTTAAATTTTTTTATGATATTTTACCTTTAAGCAAGGCTAAAAAAGCCTGTATCGTCATTATCATAAAAAATAAAATTGCTAAAATAAACAACTTAACATTAAAATATAAATGTTGCGTTATAGAATATCAACTATAAAAAATCCTTTTCATGATTAAACTATTTTTGGTTTAAGTATGTACGTAAAATAATTTTGCAGTAAGATGAATTTAGGATTTGTATATCAAACAAACATAAAAGCAGTTAAACTCTTACACCTGCACAAAAATTAAAGCATACGAACTAAAAGCGCTTCTGTTTCTATTTAGAATTAATCATGTAGCGTAAAAAAAAGAATTTTTATTTGATTTTTTGCTTTGTCTTCAAAAATCATACAAATTCTTTTAAAACGTCAATAGTATTATTGGATATTTTTACAATTGTATAATATCTTATAGGATTGTTTCAGGTAGCATTTAACATTAAAGAATTGTCAAACTTTTCAAACATAAAAATAAAATAAAATTCTTGAATTGTAAAATAAATTCTGTAAGTTTTTTATTACT
The DNA here is from genome assembly GCA_937654795.1 of Cistogaster globosa. Lineage (NCBI taxonomy): Eukaryota > Metazoa > Arthropoda > Insecta > Diptera > Tachinidae > Cistogaster > Cistogaster globosa. Next base: position 114,999,509 of record OW569404.1, on the reverse strand, counting down.
ACTCACACAATATGTTTGCGAAAATGTTTGAAAATTTCAATTTTTCCTAAGGATGTGTTTATGTCCGTCTGTATATTGTTGATTGCTTTTTTGTTATATTTTTTGCCCTCAAAACTACCAATTCATTCATAACAATTCAGGTTAAATTTTGAGAAATAAATTCAATTTGACATTATCTTGATGACAATTTGACATTTGATATCGTAAAACAATTTCAATGTAAACACATATGCAGACATACGTAAAAATTATTTTAGTTATAAAAATAGAAAATAAAAATCTCAAAAAAACTCTAATTCTGATACGAGGTGTGTATAAAAAGTAAAGAAATTTTGATTTTTTTCTTTGAGCATACCGATTTAAGAAGTAAATAATTTAAAATAATTAAAACAGTGCTGTTACTTATCACTTATTATATATATAATTTCTACAAAAGAACAATTTTTTATTTTTAAATAAAATACACAATTAATAAGCAAATTTTTTATTTATCTTGAAAACGAATATATACTTGAAAGAATTACAATCTTTAATTAAATTTCAGTCTAAAAACAAATTAATAGTACCATTAATAGTTGAAAAAAAAAATTTTTTTCTATGTTTTAATTGGAAACCGGACAATAGGTGACTTATGGTTAGAAAAATAAAAAAATTTCAACTATCCGGAATATAAAAATGTTTGCTAATGTAAAGTAAACCATGAAATCAGGACCAAGTTTAAAATACAACGAACTAAAAAGTTTTAAAAAGAAATATAAATAAAAATTGTTATTCAAAATAAGTGAATTCAACAAAAAGTACATTAAAAACTCGAACATTTGTTAATGTATATTGTTTATCTCAAACAAATGTAAGTAATTGGTCTGATGACCATTTTGCTGTTAAATCTTAATAACAAAGTTTTCGTATGGTAAAAATAGTTTTAATTCGCTTGGCAAAGCTACATTGTTGAACAAGTGTCCATAATGTAATCTTGCTTTTAAGTAGAAAAATAATAATTCCTATAATTATATAACACACCTCGTACTTCAGTAAAACTACAATTAATCCATCTTTTAAATTTGTTAAAAACATTTAAATCAAATATTAAAACTAAATTTATTTTGAGCTTTTACTCTTTACAAAATTGTTTTCAAAAGATTCTCTTTTGAAGCATAAAATTTTGATTTGCCTTAAAAAACTAATTCTGCATCCATGTTGTACAAACATGACAAAATCCTTTACTGTCAGGAGATGTACAATATTTTTAAATGAAATTCGTTTATTTAAGCATTCAATATGTCATATTTTGTCATATTTTTATTTTCGGAAAATAGTTATTTTAACAAGTTTTGATATTGAAGACATCAATATTTAGGTTTCTTATCAGAGAACTTTGAAATTTAATTATATTTATAATTTTTTATATTTTTATTAATAGTTTAACATGGACAAAAGTTGTTGTTATCATTTAATAAATTTTTGAAATATTTTTTGGAACTATAAAATATAAACTACTGTTTTATGAAAAAATTAAATACTTAAAACTATTATTCCTATCATGCACAAATATACACTGAAGCCAAATAGTTTAAAGAAGGAAGTTTCTTAAGATATTTACTTAATCACTAAGAGAAACAAATAATATTAAACTAACAATTAAAATACCTTATTGTTTTGCATGGGTACCTGTTGTCTCAATATTCCATATTTAAAAAAAAACTAAAAATAAAATCCAATATTAAGGAAGTTTCTGCAGCAGCAAATTTTGTTTTTAGTTTTAAGTATCTATGTAGCAATCAAGCACAATCAACGTAGATTAACTTGAATATATATTTGATTTATAAAAACTTTTTTATACCAAAAATTTTTAAATATTAGATGCACTTGTTTAAAGATTATTTAATTATTAATATTTTTCGAAAATATTTAATAGTTCAATTATTCCATCATTTAATTTATCATACTTTAAAACAACTAAGAAATCACAAAATTTAATTTAAAAATATTTTAATGAACCCTTGTGAGAATTTCTATGAACTTGATCACATCTATATAATTTTGAATGCCATTTTTTTCCTTTAACACCTCTTTGGTTTAATGGTCAATAAAAAATATATTTGTGATATTTAAAAAAAATAAGGTTGATATTTTAAAAAATATATAATATTACTTCACTGTAGTAGATTAAGTTATAAAAAACAGCGGTAGAAAAAAATTTAGTAGTATTTTGCCGGAGCATTCGTTTTTCCAAGTTTCCAGAGTTTACTACTCTCATATGAGAACATGATTTCCTTTATATTGTTGGCAAAATAAATCCCTCCTTTTTTAACTTAAATAACAATTCTAGTTTATTGTTAAGGCAATTCATTTTTTTTTTTTTCTTATCTTTACTAAAAATTAAATATTGTAAAAGAACACTTAATTTAAAAACAATTTAAATTGATCTTCTATTTCATCAGATTTTATAGCTTTGATCTGTAGAATAAAAAAACATCAGTTATTATCCAACTTTAAAATTTCAACTTTATCACGCACCAAGCTGGCTGAAAATCAAAGCTTGTTCTCAAGTTGTGTAAAAACTAACAAGTTTATACAACGAAAGTTGAAAAAATAAAAAGACTAAACATTTTTTTCACTCAAAAATTCCTTTTACAAAAACAACCAAATATAAAATCTAAGAGAAGAAGAAACACGCATAAAATGGCAATATGTTAACAAATGACTACAAGCAACGTTTGTATCAAAATCATCATTATGATGCTGTCTTGCTAATCATGTGGATGGTGATAACGATGCAAGTCAATTAACTTTTTTTTCATGGTTTATTGATACGGCTAAAAAAATTGAGACAAAGGAGAAAATACTTTTATAGCCAACAGTCAAATGTACTGTTTTCGTTTAGGTAAATTGAGAATGAGGTTGTAAATAAGTGGCAGTGATTTAAATAATAGTGGTTAGAATATCGTAATAATAAGAAATATATTTTAATGCTCTAAAACGTATCCAGATGATACATTATAGTTTTGGTTTGTAAAGAAATATATCAGTTCATATTTTAATAGTTTTAATAATTACTTAATATCTGTTCTGGTTTATTAAGTTTAAATATAAGTAATCTAAGGGTCAACTATTTTAGGAAAATAATACTTTTTAAGTACCGTAAGCATCATAAAGCTAAACCACTATTAAGCCTTACAAATTGAAAACTCAGAAAACTTATGTCCAAAACCCCTAATTGATTTTATATTTTTGTAGATCCAGTAACTTTTTGATTTTTAATGTAGGGAGAAAACTATAAAATCTTCTTACCAAATTTCACCTACTAAAAAGTCTTGAGCAAAAAGCTCTAGTCTTATACTTTTTACTGTCAACTTTTTTATCACAGAGTTCCTGGTAAGAGCAAACATTTGCTTTATATAAAATGCTGTTATCCTTCATCATTATTCTAATGCTGGCCAATGTTAAGCATTAATAACTTATGCGCTGGGCTGTCTCAGCTGGCATAGCCTCTTTATCATCTTATTGACATTATATTTGCAGCTATCAAGTCCTGTCACCCATGCAGTTTTTTAGTTTAAGTTACTTCGACTGTATTTAAGCACTGACCTCGCCGTTCTTTTCAAAAGGTATTTCTTTTATTAGCCTTGCCTTCATTATCTGCTAGTTGTCACTATAGTAACTGCCGTTATCCAGCAAAGCTGGGTGTCTCTACAGACGTACTAAATACATCTCACCTTCGTTGGTTGGATTGTTCGTCGAAACACAAACGGATTTGTACCTTTTAATTTTATCGATACGAAGGTTACTTCTAAATTAATTTCACCTCTTCTTGATCTATCAACTCAATAAACACCTCTTAATTAGGTTTTAGAAATCCCTTTTTTGTCCCCTTTTCTCTTGCTTGCATGCGTTCGGCCTCAATTTTTAGTCCATTTTATGTGAGTTGTCAAGATTTGGCTCCTGTTATGCATCCTTTGAAACTTGTTCTTTTAGTTGGATAATAATCTGCATCCACGTGTACCTGCTTAGAGCTTTAATACACAGATATTTTATAATAAAGCTTAACTTCCACAAGTACTTAAAGCCCTCGTACTAGAAATCAATCTGGTTACGCATGTCTGGCACATACTTTTCCATCAATACTTTTAATTACGTTATTAAGTTAAAAGCTTTCTTCCTTTTGCTGAAATTTTTTATGCGGCACCACTAGCAAAATCTGCTAAAAAAATAAAAGGTGATGGCGTTAATTTTTCTATTTTTTTCTATTCGATATTTAAGTCACTTTTAAATAAACTATCGTAATTTTAATCCACAGAATTGGGGCAAGTATCGAATGTAAAACAAAAATAAAATTCATGTGGCAGTGAACACATACAAATAAATGTATGTATTGGTATGTTATGGCAACAACTATAATTGTGTTATGATCAAAAATAACCGTCATCTGTGTTTCGCTTGACTCAAAAATGTATGAATATTTGTCGATATTAAACTGTATATGAAGTGTGATTTCTTGTCTGTTGCATGTTCATGTTCTGTTGATATTTTCCCTTTTTTTCTTTATAATTTCTATCCTTAAGCATCTGTAGAAAATTTGTTTGTAAGTTCGCCAAATATATGCATATAAATTTGTTTTTATCATACGCACAACTATGGGAGTGAGTGTGTGTGTGTGTGTGTCTTCATGTTTTCCACATGGTTGCATTTATTGCCCATGTTGTTATTCATTTGACGTTATATGGTCGAACCAAAAAAAATCATTGTACAACAAGAAAACATTTATGCACTACCAACAACATCATCGACATCAAGTAAAAATATATTTTAAACGAGAAAAAATGGCTTTAGGCTTCAGCTTGCACAAAATGTTCTTAATTGGAAAAATAAACGAAAAATATCTTGAATTTGTTTATTTTCACACTTGCATGATTATTGTTCCACCATAAGCAATCTATGTTAGTCAGTGCTATTTTAGCACACAAGTACGGATGTGTAAATGCTTGTTTTTTCGGTACTTTAGCACATCTAGTAATTTCATGATTTTTTGGCGTAATTGTTAAGAGTTGGATTTTAGTCCATCGAAAATAGCAGTTTTAACAAACTGTTGTCTGTATATTAAAAAAAAAGCTCTAGATTCAAGGAAGTTATATCTACAGCTTGCAAAAGCATAGTTAAAAATGACTAACAATACTTAACGTACAACAATATGCCATGCAAAATATTCGGTAAAGCGACGACATCAACGTTGCGTTTATGATTTTGTTGCCTTAGTAATTACCAGTGTCTAAATGCCTATTTTTAGGCATAAACAATTAATGTTGCTGTACTCTACAGTTTAACGTAAGTAACCTTAAGTTTTTTTAGTTTTTATTAAATCTTGAAATTTGCAAATAAATTTTAATAGTTTACTACTAAAGCAAACATCAATTGGCTTTTGTATAATTTATAATTTATTGTGATTTAGTAAGTTTTGATTTTTAAAATTATTTTTTAAGAAAAATTTTACACAAGGGATTAAAAACTAACTAAACGTTTAATATGCGGCATATAATTTTAATATTTAGAAATTATAAAGTACAAAGATCAGCCAAACGCTTCAAATTATAATAGTCTTACAGGCGGAGACTATTTGTGCAATAACAAACACACACCTTAACCGGAAATAGCCTGTTGTGCACTCTTCATGAATGGAAAATGAAAGCACAAAAGCTATAGGAATTAATAACCTTTATATAAAGTTTCCCAGCAGTTGCTAGTCAATCCTTGTCAGTGTCCTACCCACTTGCTTGACATTTTATATTCCCTACCAGAATACTCATTATTTCAGCCCTTTCTTTTATCCACATTGCAGTCATGCACTCCATCGACTCATTGATCCAGTTTTACTGCCAAGCTTAAGTCGATGTTTTTGAGAAAAGTATGCATTTATCTTGTGATTATTTTTCTATCCTTTGTGAATTAGAATCAGCTGCTCAAAACGGTAAGTCTTTCTGAAAGTGCGTTTTAGTTGCAACGTTATTAATCTTTTCACTTGTTAAAAAAATAAAAATAAATAAAAATGTTTTGGTTTCTTGCACGCTATAACAAGGAATCTTATGAATTTTGAAACAATTTGCACTTTTTTTGATAGTATATCCAATAACTCTAAGAGTATACTGGAGTCTTGCATAAGTTGAACCCAACAATATTTATATTTTTAAGTATTTTCTTCTTATGCTACACACAAGATTTTTGTTTGTTTTTTTTTTTTTTTTTTTTTTTTTTTTTGTTTAAATAATGTAAAGTAGAACCTACTTAAAGAAAAATCAGTTTACTTAATTAAATTATATCGTTGTTACCAAAAAATATTATTGCTAAACGTAATAATGACATTGTATTTGAGAATAATAAAAATATATTTTTGTTTCAAATATTTATTAGCTATAAATTTTATTTGCTTTTTTATTTCAATCAATTAATTTTTTTACAAAAAATAATGTTTATAAACTTAAAGTTATTAACCGACCCGATAGCTCATAAGCAAATGAGTGAACTTATTTAAGGTAAAAAAAATATTTTTAATATTAAGCATTATATGTTTTATCAGTTATGCATTGATCTGATGATAAGAAATTCAACGTACAATTTTATATTTTCAGATATTTATCAAACTTGGTTGTGGTTATAATATAAGCCAAAATTTATAATTCCAAAACAACTACATTGTAGTTTTTGTGCATGGTAACTAATAAATGGTCAACAAAAACATGTTTATCGTGTTGCTTAAAACAGCGTTAACTTGCTAACAGCAATCATATATTATGTTTTATGTAACCATATGAAAATCATAGCTTTTCTCTGCTTGTAGGTATTATAATATTATTTACAATACCTACCTTTATAATCCAGCCAGTACTAGACAAAAAATTAATATTGCATGGTTTCTGACATCATCTTATTATATTACAAAAAAAAAACAATAAACCCATTAATTGGTCACAGGTCACCTCGACATATAAGAGGCTTCTTGACATTTTTTGATTTTTGTTTCTTTGGTCTTTCGTAACGTTTTGTTTGGCCACCTTTTATTATATTCTAAATTTGAAACCGAAGCAATTTGCAATGTTCAATCTTAGCTTTCTGCCAGTAAGCCAGATAATGTGTTCTGTTTGTCAACTTTCTATGAGTACTTTTCAATCTGAGCGCCCTTGAAGACGCAATAGTTGAATTGGATTTCTGTAAGTATTAATTGGTTATAAATTGCTTATTATTTTTTATAAGTAGTCTATAAATATATTCCCCTTCTTTAAATCACATTTAGTAATTTTTTTGCCTACTCTACAGAGATCTTATACTGAATTTAAATTCATGTCGCACAATATATCCTTACTTTGACAAGTTTTGATAAAAGCTTTTAGTTCTATAGGTCTCTATCTTCGTTTGATTTTTTCTTCTTTTGGTATCGTGGTAGGCAAATTAACTTTTCGTACTGGAGAATAATATTCAAAGGCCAAGATTAAATAACACACCCATAAAAATAATAATTTGGCTGCTACATAAGGTATGCGATCTTAATAACACCAAAACTGTATTTAAGCAGAATCAGCATTAATTTTCCTTTATTTTGTATGCAAAATATCTAACATCGAAAAGTGATATTTCCTGTTTATCACTAGGTATATTCCAAACAAAAGCCTCTTTCTAAAAGTAAAAAATTAAGTGCTCTTTTTATACACTTCACCAAAAAAGTGAAACAAAAGAATTATTTAAGATGTCATTCCGTTTGTAATTTCTAAAATATCCATTTTGAGTCCTTATGCATAAAAAAGTCCATTGAATAAAGTCGTCCGTTCGAGTTGAAATCAATTTAGCCAAGGCTAAAAAAATTAATTACACCAATCGATCACACGTAGTTTCGAAAATTTTTCTTTAGCAAATCGGCAAGATCGATCTATATCCTCTGAGGACAAAACACAAACCCTGCCTATAACTTTTCTATATAAAAAATAAACAAAAAACATATATATTGGGAGACAGACAATAAAAAAATAATAAAAAAAAGACATCAAGTACAAAACGGGCCCTCCCCTATATTTTTTGAGTTATGGGCCTCTGAAATTTTTGTAGAAAGGTACGATTGTGCACCACATTTTTTAAGATATCATGATGGGTATCTTCTTAAAGCTTTTGAAGAGATCTTTCCAGAAATACTAACATTTTGTTGCTTAAGTGCCAATGAAATTTTTATGCAAAATTTTATATGGATCCAATTTTTGTTCTTTTTTTTTCATTCCCTGTCAAGCCAATATTGGTTGTTTTGATTGGAGTTACTCACTTTACTAGATTTACATACATTGCGAAGGGTATATCAATTCAGTTTCACCGTATACAGCATTCTAACTAATTATTATTTCCCATGAAAACAGGTACGAAAAAGAGAAAATTTTGGCACCAAAAAGAGTTCTATAGGAATGCAATATTTTATTTCTTAGGTAATGAGTAATTGTACATAAAATTAAATATTTTTCAGAGGATTGAACCGACATATATAAGAATCTTATACAAATTCCTTACAGATTTAAATACCAATGTAAAAAGTCCTATAAGCTGTAAAATTATTTTAACTTTTATTAATTATTAACTATTTCTAAGCAGAATGGCTTTTATGGAATTTTAAATCTTGGAAATTTTTATCTTAAATTATACATATTTTGACAACCTCTAAATACAAATAACATTTTCAATACCTTAAAAAATACAGTAAACTTGCAATTTATAGCTTAAACCAAATACTGTCTAAACCAGTAATTCCATGAAATTAGCTTTTTGTTGTTGTATGTTTCTAGTTAAAAACCGCCCCACACCAACAAAGTCACATAACCTAAACGCATTAAAGTCTGTTAGCTATAAACTGCTGTCTTCCTGTATTCTGTCAAACGATTGGCGCATTTAAAACATGTTTGCAATAGTTCGCTTTTTTTAAACGATGTAGTGTATGTAATTCCTTCTATAGATTTGTGCCTGCATAAATTGGCTTGTTTGCATTTACTAGTCCAAGTCCTTGTTTATGCATAGAATTTTCTGCGTTGAGCAGGAAAAACCATAAGCCATCTCAATTGATTAGTTGTGCTGCCTTCAACAACATAAATCTTTCAAAGGCGCTCAATATATCATGTTGCAATCACTTTTAACCAATATCATCAATTACCACTTTGGCATATGCGAAACATTTACTCGTAGTGTGGAAATGGAAACTCAAATTCAAACAATATTTGACAAGAATTTTGTACTGACATTGTTTTTGTATACTAAACTAATTTTATTGATTAGGGTTTTGTTGTGACGACAATGTGACTTAGTCTTGGATTTTTTTTTGTCTCACTTATTTGATTTTTTTTTAAACGAAAAATATATAAAATCTAAAGAGTTTTCAAAATATCGCGTTAAATTTATTATAAACAAATATTATTAACTACGCAATAACATAAAGAAAATTAATTAATTAACACTCATAATGGAAGTTTATTATCTTAAGTTTAGCAAATAAATTAACGGCTTGATAATCCACTAATTTACGATATAAAAATTTTGCTAATTCTGATTTATAAAAATTTAAGTTCTGTAAATATAAATGTAATTAATTATAGAAATCAGTGCAAAAAATAACTATATTTACAAAATTTTTAATAAACTAGTTTTAAAAGATTTAATTTAATCATATATATTATTTCTAAAGCACTTTTTTTGTTGGCTGCAAATATCTCCCATACCACCGCATCAAATTTAATATATGATATCTCATTTTAAAGCTTATTTCTAACACTAATGACGAAAAATAATTAGAAATTGAAAAATTAATATTTTCATTGATAAAAATTATATTTTATATAGAATTGAATGATAATACCGTCATTATATGCTTTTGCTAAAGTGTGGTAATACAGGGTCGCTTCTGCATGATAATACTGTTGTCATTATGAGAATATATGTTTTTGTTCAAGTGTGGTAACGAAGTTCTACATACACAGTATGTATTAAAATCCATTCTGGCAATACCGCTATTTACTGAGTCAGTTATATATAATATGCATATTACGTGCAAATTAAGAATATAAATAACGTGCATTTAGATTAAAAAAAGTAATATCAGAAAATTATTCATACCGATAAAACTGTACTCATACCCCGAATCAACCTGACACCTTCTGATCCAACTGTGCCTTTCCGAATGACACGAAAACAATTCCCTCTGAAAGTTGCTTTTACTATGACAATAAACAAAGCACAAGCTCAAACCCTTCAAAAGGTAGGATTGTATATACCAGACCCCGGTCTTTTCAAATGGGCAGTTATACGTGGCTTTTTCTCGAGTGCATACGTTTAAAGATAATATTGTTTGTATTAGGGATTCGTACGGGAAAAAGTTAACGATGATCATGTCATAACCTCTAGCAATGTATTTAAAGAAGTATTATAAAAGCATTTAAACATATGTGTGTATATATGTAAATATGTATGATATATTAGTATTTCTAATATTTTTATACATTTAATAAAATGCATTGAAGTTAATAAAATTTCTATTAATTATTTTCATTTTATCTTACAAAAATAACAACTAACGCTGCGAAATATTCGCACGGGTCATCTAGTTCAATTTTAATTTATTTCTAGCAAAATTTAAGTTGTCATTTTCATCAAGGTTTATTAATGAGGATCAGTTAGTTATTTATAAATTTGTCTAAGAGTGATCTCTTCTTTATTCTAATCATTTTTGACTGAATTTGTTGGAGTCAATCAATTAAGTAATAGCAGAATTATAAGAAGACAACAAATTAATACTTGTCAAAAATTCCTTTAGTATAAATTCTTCTCATAAAAGGCACTTAACTCTTTTATAATAAATAAAAACTGTTTTTAAATCATAAAATGTATAAAAGTGGGTTAATGCAACAGAAAAAAAGCTTTATAAATCAAGTTTGCCCTCAAAGGAATTAACTTATATATTGAAAACTTAAGAGGGTTTATATAACAAAAAAGAAAAAAAAGAAAAAAATTAATTTCTATCCTAAAAAATAATCTTAAATTATTATTTTTAATTCGTACAGAAGTAGTGAAAAAGCAAAACATTAAATTTACATACAGCATATACTGAATAATATTATACTTTAGTCATTTTAAAAACAACTTTGTCTCAATAGCTTTAATTGTTAAAATAGTGAAAAAATCTTTTCAATATTTCTCATTTCACTTCGTCTACACAACTTGCCAATTCATTAAAAAAATTAAACTGAGATTGTTTATTTACACTGCCAGGTACAATAAAAATAAATTAACTGTCCTATTTGGCAACAATTAAATCAGCCTTTTTGGTAGATATTAAAATAGGTATTCGTTTTATAATGCCTGGCGTCTATGAATTATTTTTAAAATTACTGTTTTTGCTTAATTTTTCCCTTTTTCAAAAATACATTCCGTATTGCAAATGCAGAAAATAATTCTGTACTCATGCCAAACATACTAACAAACTTAAAGTTCTTAAGCAATTTGTCACATAAGCTGTCTAAACAGCTTTTTACAGTTTTCAAGTGAAATTTAAATGTTTAAAATGATGCAAAGGTGCAAAACAACCACAAAAAATACAATTGTTTTTATGTTAAAACAAATATTTTACACAATATTTGGTAAAGTAAACAAATAACACATTAAAGTTACGACTATTTAAACCCATTCACTTATTCCTTTTAGAAAATGTATGTTTTCGAAACTTAACTTATGGGTTTTCAAACAAATTTTTTGAAAAACTAACATTTGGAAGTATAACAAACACATAGCAAAATGCATGAATTGGTGATAACACTGAGAGTCTTCAGGGTCCTGAAGAGAGATTACAATTTACCACTAAATTTGCCAAAGAATATAGTAATGGATTAATGCTTCATTCTGAATTAATTTACAATAGTAACTTGAATCGAAATATACATTAAAACCCTACCCAATCTTGATTTTAATAACAACTTCATGATAAGTTTTTGTTTTTTTTTTTTTACTTCTGTAAGCATTTATTTTTTAAAACAGTTTACATCCAAACGACTGATAGCCCATAAATACATTTCATAGACTATCACAAAACCAAGTTTTATTTGAGCTTTGCCAACCAACTCTGCTTTCTTCTGGTGTATTGCTTAAAGAATATGGTTTAAAAATGTTCTTTAATTTTAAAAATTATACAAAGAATTTTTAATATAAAAGCAGGATTGGAGTCTTAAGTTACAACAAAAAGTCTGTTAAACACACATTCGTAACTCAAAAACTGGTGGTATAACAAATCTTTTATGTGTGAGTTGCTTTTATATACGAAGAGTTTCATATCGTGTGTAGACTACCCCTTATATTTAATTTATAAATTTATGTTGTTGTACAAAATCAAGAAATTATACCTCAAAATGACGTCTTCTATGAAGAAACCTTTTAAACTTTATTTAAAGTTTTAACACTTGCTGCAATAGAAAATATAAAAATTCAAAGTCCATGTCAATTTAAGCTGTTTATTTAGAAAGGTTTAGCTGATAGACTTGTACTTTTCGTTTAAGCTCACATACCTCTTGTGTTTTTAAAATTTAAAGTCACCTATCTGAAAATCGCAGCTCTACGGAGACACGCTACAATTTTTAATTTCATTTTATTATGACTTATTTTAGAGGCCAAAATTGTTATCTTCTGAAAATATTCAAGTTTCTAATGCTATTAATTTTGCATGTTATAAAGTAAATATTATAGTTGTAAAGTACTAATTAAATAAATCCTACTTACTTTCAGCAAGAGGTAACTCGTCCTGTTTTGCAACATCGCTTAAGTATTTGACCGAATTATGACTAACAAAAACATTTGCACAATTTTTAAAAATCTTTATTTCTTTTTTACTCTAGATAAACATTGAAAAATCTCTTGGAATTTACCATATCCACTGTTCTAGTTCTGTCGGTTTTTATTGTATTAAGCACAACTTAACTAAGTATGTTGTTAGGCTATACAAATTAAGAAACCAGTTTATTACACTTAAATTTAAGATTTTTCTGCACCCGTTATCTTGTTATACATTAATAAATGGTAACCCTGTGTGAAAAGGAACACTCTCGTTTGCAGTTAAGAATTATATTATGTCTAAAACCTAAACATATTTTTAAACAGTTTAGTAACGCATTTTACAACGAAAAACGCAAACAAAAATTATTTTTCATACGTTAGATCTTTTGAAGTTTTGAATTAAGGTTTTCCTTACTTTATCCATGTGAAAAATGTACAACGAACCTAAACTCAACTGCAAATATGTACACACTATTAATTTAGTATAATTGTAATAAAGAATAGGTAAGTACAAAAGTGTAATGTAATTAATGAAGTAGTTAAAATATAAATTTTCTTTTAACACACGGACATAACCCAAAAACATAAAAATATTCGTGCAATTAAATAAATAATTTTTATATTATTTGTTTAAAAATTTTATTAAATTGTATAAAGCTTTTAAAATTTGCTTTTTTGTGCGTGTGTGTATTTATCAGGCATGTCACAAACTCCGTTCAAAATTGGAATTATTCCGAATATACTATGCCGATCGAAATGGTTTTAGCTTTTATAGATTCCGTTCGGTTTTAGTAAACCGAAGAAAGTTCAAAATCACTTATGTTTGTTCAAAATATGGAAACATAATATCAAATGTAGCAAAAAAAAAAAAACAGCGGAATTAAAAAAACAATAAAAGTTCAAGAAATATGTGTGTTTCAGTCCGAATTGATAAAAAATTTGAAATAGAAAATATCAAACATGCCCGGAATATCTATAATCGCAACGGCAGAAAAAAATAGAAGCAATATTGTTTGTGTGCTGTTACTACAGAATTTTTCGAAAAAGAATAAAAGTACGGCAATTTCTCTTAACCAAATTCCGTTTATGTTTTTTTTTTTTTTTTTTTCTAAAGAATAAAGAAAAAGTTAATTTTCTTATTAACATCTTATTAAAAAAAATTATATTTTGGATCAATAAGCAAGATGAAGAATAGTCTTGCCTATAAAAAAATGTTTTGAATAGTTTTTATGTTAAAAAGAAAAAAAAAACTCAAAATAGTAATTCCACATAGCAAACTGAATGTGGTTTCATTCTGAAAAATTTTTTCGTTTTAAGTTTTCTATAAAAGCAAAATACGGAATCAATTCCACTTCCGAATGAAATTTTGTTCTGTGATATGGCTGTACATTTTAATTAAAATTTGATATATTTAGTCAAAACGTAATCGCTGGGCACTGGTGCGTATGATTAATATTTAACTTGTGTTTATATCAGCCATACGTTTGACTAATATACAAAGAAACAAATTCTTTTAATCATAGTTTTAAACAAAAAGTATATACATATAATAAAACAACATGAAATATGTACATACAGTAATCGGTATGAAATACAAAACATATCTTTTTGAAATTTTTATATGCCTGTGTCACGTAGAAACTACTTATCGGATTTGAATAAAATTTTGTGAGGAGGACCCTTAGAACCTTGGTTCAAATACATGATACCTTTTTTCGTAAAAATTAGTCATTTCGTGAAGAAATTAGAGATTCAAACGTGAAAGCTCCTAATTTTTTCGGTATAGTGGTACTAAAACATTTAGTTTTTGTAAATGGAAAATGTTTAACACCAGTAACAGTTCTGTGCGATAAATATTTAAAAACACATATTTCTAAATTTAAACTATAAGAAAATTAAAAATGATACGCAGGCAAAGTCGTGAGCGCTTTTAGTACAATATAAATTATAATTTCTTTTTAATAAGAGCTAAAAATACAAAGATTTCGATAATGAATTTAAAAAAGAAATATATGTAATTTTAATTTCATACCAGACTTTAAAGTCTGATAAAATCATAACAAGGAAAAAAGCCATAAATTTATATACTATTTTACATCTCTACATATATATTTTCTCAATGAGTCTATATTCGATAATTATGTTAAAAAAAATTATCGAGTTGTTCATATACACAATTTTTTTTTTTTTTTTCAAATAATTTAAATATAACTTAATTATACACACAGTATTAATTTGCCGTTTAAAGAATATATTTTTTTATATTTTCGTCAGCATAATCAATTAAATTTGATCACAATCGGAACAGATTTGAAGGAAATGTGAAAACACCCGTTCATGCTCGCTCAGTTTGTTTTGCAAAAAAAAAAAATGTTGTTGTTCGCCATAGCAAGACAGACGAGCCGTCAACTTAGACTTGTCGTCTTGCAATTTAACATCCTACAAACATCACTGGTACAATTTTTGAACTTACGTGCTTTCAAGGATTAGTGGACTGAAGCGCTAAAGCCCACTGACCATATCAGGCATCGTTAATACGCCGAATGGTTCGTTCAACAGACACAAATGAATAGTGACTCCACGAAGAAATTTCTCTTTAGCGACGAGGCATAGATTCACTCCAGCGGATTCGTTAAAAACAAGCAGAATTTCCGTACTTGGGCAAATATGAGACAACATGTAATTCTTGATAACCTAATGTATTACAAAAAGTGAATGCTTAGTTCTTTTTATAGGCTGGCTGCATCATCAACTCGTACTCCCTCAAAAATTAGATTGGCCAAGCAGTTACCATAGCGATATGGTAACAAATTTCTTTTGGTCAGAAATTGAGGATATGGAGCTGGACGATATATGGTTCCAGAAAGATGCTGCCACTTTCCACACAGCCAACGAAACAATTGATTTTCTAACCTAAAAATGTAACTGCCATGTTATCTCACATTGTGGCGATGTTAATTGAAAGCCACGATCAAATGTCTTTACTCAGTTGGAATTCTTTCTGTTGAAACATCTTAAGGAAAAAGTTCACGAGTACAAGCCAAGAGCTAAAGAATGAGATAATTTGGCACATTAATGATATTAAACCTTAATTATGTCTCCGAGAGAGGTTTGCCACGGAAGGCGTGGCGACCATTTGACCCATAATAATAAAAGAACTATTTCAGAAGATGTGCCGCATTAAGCCCCTACTAGCAAAACTGCTATTTGTATGTCGCATTATTGGTTTTAAGAAAAGAGCTCCTTTTTTAAATTTTAACTGCACCGCTGTCAGCATTCCTTTCGTATTATTTTTTAAAAAATTTTAAATTGTTTACATTTGTTTGTTACACCACAAATATTTTAATAGTCAGTACAGGCCTGACTCAACAGCTGAAACTTATTTGTTCATAATGTATTACTTGTACTATTTTTTTTTTGTCCATTTCCATCTTCTTTGTTTGAAAAATCGATTATCCAAGTCAATGCTCGAAACTTTGCAAAAATCAGTTGTAAACTGTTGAAATTGGCTGCAAAAATTTATTGTTTGTTTTCTTTATTATTTTTTAAGTTGCTAAATTATAAACTGAACAGCGTATTTACCTACTAAGTAACCAGAAAAATGTGAGTTAAAAAATTCAATTAAATTGATTAAGCAAAAGCAAAATTATATAAATAAATCTTTCAAATTGTTGTGGACACACAACAATGTAAACAGGCAAACCATTTTGGAAGAAACTAAAAGTTCAAGGTCATCGAAAATTTCTTTCAACATATTTGAGCGAATAACAAATAAACTAGAGAAAAGACCAACAATAGAAAAAATGAACAATAGAAATCCTAAAGTCATCAATAATGCAACTAAAAAATATAAATCAAGCAAAATGGCCAAATTGAAATGTTTACAAAAACAGAATGAATACTGAGAAAGTCATTTAAACAAAAAAATTTTTGTGGGTATTTTTTTCTTTAAAAAATATATATTTCTTTAAAGCAATTAGAATTTAGTTTTTATATATAAAACAAAGAAATAAAATAAACTTTTTTTGCCACATTTTATTTGTAAATATTTTGTTCAAATTCACTCATGTTTAAAATCAAAATTTTATTTTTATTTAACTTAAATGTCGCATTATTTTAGAAAGAAACGATATTTAATGTTGGCAATAATTTATCTTCGTTGCGAACAAAAACAAATTAAATAATGTCTAGACAAAAATACTTTTTTCTTTCCAAAATACTTGAATCTGCTATTTTTTAAACAGACCTTACAAAAAATACTTTTTGTTCTTATTTTAGCACTGTTATTGATTAAGATGCCTATTTAATATTCTGCACAAGTAGGAAAATTTTCATTATTGCATTCTATCAGGTAATTGAAGGGTTTTTAAGACATTTGCAATTAAGAGGTATAATTTGGAAATAGATTTCAAACCAAAAATAAGGATATAATAATTGTGACACATTTCTAGAAAAGTGAACGATCACATGAAAAATAAAACCTTTTAAAATTTGTCACAAGACACAGTCATTAAGTTTGAAAAATGAACAATGAAAAAAATCGAAAATAATTTTAAAAGCAGCGTAAAACTTAATGTTTAAATTTGCTTCTTTTAAGAGATTAAATAATTGAAGCTTGTAAGCAATTAAAAATAACATCCTTCAACTTGCACGCAATTTGCTTCATAAACAAATCCCTGTGTACAAAGTATAGATTCAACAATCTGCTATTTTTCTTAAAAGAAGTTGTTTGAATAAATAGCCGACTGTCAAATAAAAAAACGACAAAAACGACCGTGTAGATTTTACATTAAAATTTTTTACGTAATAAGAATTAAAGTAAAAAAAAATTGCCACAAGGTAATTAGAAAAAAATAGTCGATCTATAATCCTTTAGCCTAAAACAATTTTTACCAGGAAATTTTCCTGAAAGCTCTATTACTGTTTGAAATGAAAACAAATTATTGTAATTTTTTAAAGGAAAATCTTATAATAATTTTTCAGAAAGGCACTTAAAAGCGTTTAAAAAAAATTAACGTCCGCCCTATAGCTGGGATTCGTTGTTAACCTAGATCTGCCTTAGAAATATAATTTAATTTTTTTAATTAACGCATCGAACTATTTTAGTATTATAACAAAGGAATAATTTTTAATTGTTTATTTTATTGGGAAAGAAAAATTAGTTACAATATTTTGTTTAATGCTAGGAACACAATTGGGACGAATGACTAATTTTTTTTCGCGAATATTTGTCATCAAAAATTAAACACAATCATAACGTCGAACGAAATTTGTTATATGCAGCGAACTTTGCAATAGGCTTATTTATGTTTCTTACGCCGGCGAATGATAAACCATCTTTACACACATTTTACTGACCATGTTCTGTTTTAGTTTCGAAGTATTTTAATAAATACAGTTATTTTACCTCAATAATTATATTTTATAGCATTAGGTATTAGTGCACAAATTAGTAGTCAAATATAAAAATAGTTTTTACTTGTGTTTTTTAAGGTTAATTTTTTAAGTGCTATTTTTTTATATGGTCACCCTAAAACCTTACAAAAAGTAACCGAAAGTAAAAAAGTAAGAAAATTTTGTCGTAATTGTTATCCTTCATACGACGAACTTACACAATGAAGTTTTAATGATGAATTCGTCGTGTTGGAAAAAAATCATCGTTCGTCCCAGTATGTTTCTAGCTTAACATATATATAGAATTTTAAATAAAAACACAGTTTGGCTTAAAATATTCTTTGATGACTTTTATTACTTCACTATTATTTCATTCTTATAAACTAGCGATTTAAAAATAAAATTGTAGTTTCTTGTAAAAAAAATAATAATAATAAATAAAAAAATATTAAATCCAAATATATATATATATATATATATATATATATATATATATATATATATATATATATATATATATATATATATATAAATTTTAAAAAAATTATATTATACTATTTATAATATATTTATTTTTAAAACATAATTATGGTTGTATATAATAATGTTATTACCGTATTGGAAAACATTGTGGTACCTGTAAAAAACATTTTTTTTTTCAAATACATTTACATAAATAAGAGAACTATTAATGTAAATATAAAATAATTTATGAGTGTTTGAACACATTTTGTGCTTAATTTATTTTAATTTTATCATAGTTTATTTTTTAAAAAAGTCTAAAAGTCATACGCAAATCATTAATATACGGTTTTCCTTGACAAAATGTTTGTTTTAAATTATTCTTGCAAAAAACAGACTTCAAAACAGATTTCAGGTTTTTGTTTATAACGATTCACAAGTCTGGCCACGCATATCAAATTACATTAGCTATTAGTAAACCCTTTTCAACTCAAAATTTTATAATTGCTGTTATAGTAGTCTTAGCAATATGAAAGTTTGGCTTCA
Organism: Cistogaster globosa; assembly: GCA_937654795.1. Taxonomy (NCBI): domain Eukaryota; kingdom Metazoa; phylum Arthropoda; class Insecta; order Diptera; family Tachinidae; genus Cistogaster; species Cistogaster globosa. The sequence continues at coordinate 114,980,279 of OW569404.1, read as the reverse complement.
TATATCAAATTACATTTGTTATTGGGACACCCTTTTACTTGCCTTTATGGCGGACTATGCAATACAGGTCTGTCTGTAATGCTTCAACAGATTGGTCATAATGGATATTCTGTTTAATTTCAAGTGTTTGTAAATAACGGTTCGAAAAAAAAGAGCCATATAGCTTAAATTTGATCAATTAAGAGAAACATTCTTTAATTATTCAATTCAAATTGTGTACCTGTTGCTATAGCAGAAATAGCAGTAAAGTTTTCTTTAAAATTTCAGCTGTCTGCCTACAACGGTTTAGAAAATTGCCCACATTCATTAAATTGATTGAACTGTTAGGACACCCCTTAATTTCCAAATCCAAATTTTATACTTGTTTTCATACCGATCTAACCAATACAGGTTATTTGTAAATTTCAACCATCTATAGCGAATTGATCATTCTTTTTATGAAGTTGGTTAAAATTTAAACACAGCAGAATTTAATTCAGCATTGCCTGAATCGCTATGTTTTATTAAGATTTTAATGTTTAATACATCTTTACTACAAATTATATTTTATTAATGCGGCAAATAAAATGTACACAAAAACATTCTTATTTAAAAATATGTTTATCTAAACGTACGTGCCTATCGTTTGCGAATATACACATAAATTTTAGCTAGGAACCACAAAAACTCAATTACATTTCTGAAAACAATAACTTTAATTGATTTTCAATAGTTTCAAAGATAAATTTTTATTTATGATTTAGTTTAACTTTTTTTGTATTTTCTTAATTGTTTCAGGTGACTAAAGCAAGTAAATTTAACCTCCTAAAAATTTCTGAAAAGCATAATTCAATACTTAGCTTACAAATGATTTAAATGTTCTAATAAAATGTCTTGTAATGGAAAAGTGTATTAAGCAATATGCGTGTCTTTAATATCAGTAATAAAAAGCAACATTATTAAGTGCTGCAGCTTATTTTCTAGCCTGCAGGTTGATAAATACTTTTAATGGTCAATTATAATCTTAAATAAAATATTAAAACTAATCCCGAATAACAATGAATGATATATAACTACAATAAAAATATTAGAGGTATTTAAAACATACAAAAGTTAAAGATGCCATTATGTCATAAATTTTATATTTATCGCTGACATTTATTGCTGTAGAGTTTCGAGAAAGGACATTAGTTGGCTGCTTGGTTATGGGTATTAACTTGGTTGGCAAGATTAAAAATAAATAAAAGAATTTTTTAGTTTATAAACGACAAAATTTAAATTTAATTGTTATTTTTCTAAATTTACACATACATTTTAAATAAAAACCATATTAAAAAAAGGTTTAACCTTCTAAAATATTTATTAGCTATTAGAATATTATTATGTGTTTTTGAATACAAATTTTAAAAATCGGTTTATTAAATAATAATTTTCTTATGGATATTTCTGCAAAGCTTAAAATAAAATAAAAAACAATAAAAAAAAGAAAATAACAAAGCTAAGCGTATTGGCCGGGTAACAGAGACAGATGACAATGTAATAAAAAATATGGTTAAAGTACTTAAAGGAGTTAATCAAGATTATCGATAATCAGTATAGTTGTGATCATCAAGATAAAGATAATACACTACTGTGGCTTTGATGTACGACTTAAAAACATAATACATCACTCATATATGCTTCCCTTAGTGATATGAATTTTGCATTTTGCTGGCTTAAAATGTCGATAAAATGCCTATTAAAAAGAGTGCAAGCAAAAACCATCTAAAAGATTCACAACCTAATTTCTTTGGCTTTTGGTGATCTCTGAGAGTGTAGCATTTTCAACACCTTATTTGTCACTCTACTACTGCCACACTCAGCCGTCCTACTCATCTGCAGATAAACTTAAAAAGTAACCTGAGACACAGTGTTTCATTAAAATGGTACTAAAAAATTTTATTCAGATCTTTAGAACGCTTTACTGCTTTACTCAGTCCGTTCTACAGATCCGCAGATAAGCTTGAAAAAAACATTTAAGACAAAATTTTTCATCAAAATGGCACTAAAAGAAATTTATCCAGAAAAAGAAAATTCTAGAAATAATAAATTTAAGCTTCGCGTAAAGATTAAAACTTATGTAATCATTCTTATATTTCACATATTACTTTTTATATTTTTAAGCTATTTTCATACTTCAATTCTACTCAATCCTTTTCAGAAACTGAGGCAATATAAAAACATTCCTGCTATAACAACAAAAGCAGAAATACAATAATAAAATAGCAGAAAATATTACTAAAAAAGTACTTTTCTTTCAATAACATTTTAACACACAATAACTTTATTACGATAAAAGGACTTCCAGGTTATTGAAAATAAAGATGCCATATAAATATAAAGAAGCTACCTAAAAAATGTTTTCAACAAAATTTTATATACTTTTTAAATTTTTTAATGGCGAAATTTCATAGAAACACATACTTTTCAAATAAAATTAAATAAAATAAACAATTCATACAAAACGTTGCAAAGATTTATTGAAGGTTGTTAAAAAGTAATGGATTTAGACCAGTTTAATATTGCAATAATTCTAAATACAAAAATGGCAGCATTCCTTTGGCTAATAAAGGTAAAAAAATAAATTTTATTTTTCTCATTATATTTTCTTTTTACATTAAATATTTTATTTTCTTTTGCAATAAGCTTGTTTCTGTAACTTTAAATTTGGATGGAATAATTGTAGAAAGGTAACTATAAATTTAACTGCTTTAACAAGCTGTGTATTTTTTTATTTCACTTTTAGTAATGTAAAAGTTTTTCTTCTTGTTGTAATACCGTTCACTACGAGTAAAATTAAATTATAATAAATTTAATATTTTGCTTGTGATTTTTTAGGGAATTTTGATTCAACCTGCTATACACAGATTTGGACACATGTAGTTTAACATTACTTTTGAATGTTTTTCGATATAAATTTTCTGAAATGTCTAGATATTTTATGGGTATAAATAACGTTAGAATATATAAGCGTTCGATAGCCAAATCATTTGATAGCATTTGTTCAAAACAAATTTAATGACAATTGAAACTTTCATATTACGTTGTTGAGCACATAGCGGGTTTTCAACAAGTATTTTGTTTTCTAAAACAAAACAAAATAAAAAATTTTAATTAAGATGTTTCAAAATTTTTTGCACTACGACGAGAAATGTTTGCCAATTATGAATCAAAAATGGTTTTTTCAAATGTCTACCATGGCCACGCTGGCAGATGTCGATTTTTTTTTATCAAAGTCTTTAATCACTTTTTGCAACCTCGAAGGCCTCATAGCGCATCATACACTGATACTTTAAGTATGCAAAAGCTTCTCAATAATCGCTCTAGAATTTTCATGCGGTAATTTTGCTTGTTGACATGAAAAAATTATTTTTTTCAGAAAAACTAACGGGTTGTTTCTAAATAAATTTTAATAATAGATTTTTATTATTTAAATTCAATTTTCCAGCGAAACCGATTTAATTGTAACAATTGGCAATGCATCTACTACAAATGCATCAAAAAACTAAATATCAAAAGTAATATATTATTGGTGTTACCACTATTAAAACACAAATTTCTTGTTGAAAAACCCTTCATGAAAAGTAAGGACCAGCGATAAATAAGCATTTTCTTTTTACAAAACATATAATGCCTTATTTACTGACAAGAACAGAATTTTTTCTGAAGAATTAAAATATTATAAATAAACTAAAATTTACTTTTTTGGCTTAGATTCATTTATTTTTAATTTAATTTCTAAAAAAAATTGCAGAAATAAAAATTATTTACAAAGTTATGTTGAAAAACAAGAAAAGTTAAACACAAGCAGAATTTAATGCTGCTTTTTTATATTTTACATTCTTTACATTCTTCGCATCTATCTACCTTTAGTTATGTACATTGTAAACATAATCAATTTAACGACCTAATCAATATTAATTTGGTTGAACGAAGTCCACACACAACTCAAAGCATTTTTTTTTTTTGTTCTCTCTACAATTTCCTCTTGTACATTTGTTTTTGCTAAGTAACCTTAGCCAAAAAAGTAAATTTTAATTCAATTATAAAACTCAACGTTTCAAATCCTGATTAGGAAAAAAATTTAAAATTTAACAAAAGTAAAATATTATTTTAAAATATATCGTTATCTTTAAAATCATGAAAAAGCCATGAATTTAAGTTAGCTTTTGACCTGAATTATATACATTTAAGAAAGCCGTACTACCCCTTCAATAAGGAAATCAATTTTAGCTTATGGTTTTCCATTTCGGTTGCCGATATGCTCAGTTCACAAGCCCCCTTCCTATCGTTTATCGTTTTCATCATATGAATGCTAAGAATCTAGTTAAAAAATTAGAACAGTCAATGGAAATACATACATATTTACTAATAACTATGAAAAAATAATCTCTACACAATATAAGATTTTACTTATAATTATGTAAATTCTAAATAAATAAATAATCCGATGACGCTAGCTGCCTTTTACATACTCAGCTGGTTTCATACTTCAAGCGCTTAAGTTGATCATATAAATATTAAAATCACAGCTATGGCCTCGATACAATATTTTTCAAATAATCTACGTGAATTTTGCTTGATATCTTTATGTAGATATTAAATTTTTTTTAATTTTTTTATTAGCAATATAGGAAAGTGGCCATAGATACAATGCCCTGCAGACACTGATTTTATTTTTAAAACTAAAATAAAACTAACGAAAAGTGAAAAAGTAAATAAAAATGATTAGAGAGTAATTGTTAAAAGGAAGGGAACTACACAAGAGTATATGACATCACTACCTCTTCTTCCTATGCAATAGCAACTCTGTCAATAACTCATATTCAAGGTGGTCGTTCATTTTCGCCGTTGCAGGGCACCACATTAATGTCAAAAATAGCTGACTAAGCAAAAGGAAGCCGAATTTAATTTATTCTTCTACCACCAGTTTATACCTGTATATGCAGCAATAACTCACGTTTCATTTTTTGTCTTTGAAACTTAATTTTATCTGGGCTATTAAGACCATTTGTAATTTAATTCGTCTTGATTATATTCTACTATTTGAAATTTGCCCTGTAGAAAAAAATAAAAAATAAAAAGAAAATTTAAGAATAAGAATCAAATTGTTAAGAATAATTATTAGCTAGAATCCTAAAACTCAAGGTCTTGTTGTTAAAACAAGAAATAAGAACCACAAAACCAACTAAAGTGATGGCTAGATAAAAGAATAATCAAGAAACCTTGATTTTTTGACGATATTCTGCAAAAAAAAAAAAAAAAAAAAAAAAAATTATTTAAAATCTTGTTGAATGGCAGGGTGTATAAAATTCGAAACCGCCAAATATTTCTTTAACTTTGTTACTTATTTTTATATTTCTACTTCTTTCCTTTTATTCACTTTATTCTTTGATTTTATTACAAACCCTTTTTTCGGTTTTAATTAAAAATTAAAACCAGCATAAAGAAATGATTTCATTTATTTATGCTCAACTTGGCTATAACATGCAAATTGTGTTAGTTTGTGTAAATGTTAAAAGAAATAAACGGATGGACACACAAAAACTGGACAGACAAATGGACGGACGGACAAGCAGATGATGTTGAATGAAAAATGTATAATTTTTTATGTCTTAAAATCAGTAGACAGTGCGATTACAATGTTCCAACAAGAATAATAAATTTTTACGAGGAGAAATATTTAAAGGTAGACAATTTTAATCGAGTTTTCATATTTTTTCTTCAAACGAACCAATTTGCAATGTTTTCGTTATTATTTTTCTTTTTCACTATTAGTCAAACCACAACATTGTTAAAATAACATTTTGTATAACTTTAGGTAAAAAAAAATCTCCAAAAATTTTTAAACTTCATAGTTTTTTTCTGATTTTTTTTTAAATAAAATTTTTTTTAACCAGTTTGAGGGAATAGTAAATAGAAGTAAAATTTCTTTACAAATTTTTGTAACGTCAATATGCATTTGATGATTATGTTTTGGATGAAAAAAATTAAAGCTTATTAAAAAAATAATAATAAATCATCTTTTATGTTGAGGTTAATTTAACACAAGTGGCTTCTAAAAATTTACCAAGAATGAAAATTAAAAAAAAATAAAATGTTAAAAAACATGTTGTTATTTTCTTTTACATCAGCAATAATTTGTTGCATCTTTGTATCTTTACTATTCTCATAATGATCTTACTTTTTTTGCTTGTTTATACAAAATTAGTAAAAAAAATAAAACTCAGATATTTTTCAAATAATTCATTTAAAAATAGCAATTTTTTAAAGCAATATGCAGCAATAGCTTCGATATCTAACTTGATCATACATTAAGGTAAAAAACCAATTAAATTATTAACAAAAATATAGCAACCAAAGAAAAATTTTTTTTTTTTTTTTGTTTGTAAAAAATAATAATATATTTTATAAAGCCGGTATGATCTCAAATAATAAAAAATTGACTTTTACAATTCTTGAAATGTATTTTCTGGTGCAACTTTAAAAAAGAAATTATTGTCCACGCCCCTAAAGAAATATATATCGTGATTCAAAAAAACTGAAAGCAGAAAAAATTCCTGTAACACTTAATGGCTTTAAATATCTAAATGTAAAAAAAAAAACTTTAAGAACAGTATTTTTATTTTCTCTCTTAATATTTGCACTTTTAAATAATAAATCGATTGTGCGGCAATACGATATACCACCCCAGACTGTTACTTCTTCCTCTCTAGTGGGATGGCGATTTAATAATAGTTCGTCTTTTCTGGTATCGTGAAAATAGCTATCTGTCTCATCCATATTCAATTTATTTTTATTCCTAACAACCACAGTATTTAAATTATAAACATGCTTTCACGTCCCATGTAATATGATCTTTAGCACTCTGTAATCGATTTTCTTTGTGTACATTATTTAGCGGTCGTTTTTTCTTCAATTTTTTAATTATTGGTACTCGTAGGATGCAGTGGCTCTTTTTGCTATTGGGATACTTGCTTTGGTACCAGTTTGAGACTTGATTTTTGGTGCTTCAAGAAAAGAGAAAAATTTTATTCTCTTGCCATTTTTTACTATTTTTTATTAGAAAATAAAGTTTTGTCTACTAATAATATACAAATCATATAAAAATAAATCATACAAAATCTTTTAAAAAATATAAAAATACAGGAGGGTCTTCCGTTCAATAAAATATCTTAAATTCACTCCCTTTGTTTCTATTTATTATCAGCTGTCACGATTTTCCTCTACAGTCTTGTAATAAACAACAAAATTATTGCATGTTTAACAATATTTATCACAGCTATAACATTTTAATAATAAGAAATAACTCTAATTTACTCCTTTGTTTGTAAATATGTATGTGTTTAAGTAAGAATTTTATATGTTCAATACAAACTGCATGTTAAGGATTTCATTAAAAACACACCTTTTCTGTCTGCTCGAAAATTACTTAAACTAAATGTAAAATGTTAAAAAGAAATTGTTTTAATATAATAAAAACGTAGACATTTTGCTATAATGGTTTTATTATAAAAAAGCACAAGAAAAACTAAGACCCATTAAGAAAATTATATATTTGAAATGAAATGTAAATCTGTTTATATCATTAAAAATTAATATTTTAGACAAAGAGCGCTTAAATTTTATACAGACGAAAGCGACCATTTGTTACTGTTCGCTGGAACAAAGTATAAAGTATATTGTGGCAAAAAGTGTAGATTTAAATCCTCTTGATTAGAATTTGTATTGAAGAACTTAATTTTTTTTTAATATCTTTGGTCATGGTAACTTGTAAAAAGTATTTAAGAATCTAGGCCGGGGTGCGTAGAATCCGCCATGCGGTAAACTTTGACGTATTCAGATGACAAGGCAGTTAAAATTCATGTTTTCTTGTGAGCGCTGTCACAATCAATACATGTCTGTCAAAACAAAGTATGAAAGTTGGTCAACTGTTAATTTTTGACGTACGTTGTACACTTTGATAGCTATCAATTGCTTCTTCTTCTTTCTTTCTTTTAACTTTTGCTATGTTTAAATTTTATTCTGGAAAGAAAAGTATTTAATGTACCAAGCACACCCGTCGTTGCTTTGAATTTAGTTAAAAACGTCATAGTACAACGTATGACAGATTCTATGTGCCCCGGCCTTCAACCACAGAATATGAGCAAATTTTTTTATGAGATCCGGGGCTACCAGATTTTTTTTACTGAGATCTTTTAAATCAATTTAAAAAATTGCCAAAATTAATTATAAAATGTTTTAATAAACCACAAAAAAATAATTTAAACATACACTAAAATATAATTTGTTTGGTTTTATTTAAAAAAAATAATACATGAATAGTGAACACAAAATAAAGTAATAACAAATGTAGCTATGTGCTTAATATTATAAACAGAAATATAAATGTAAATTTTTAATACGTTTCAAAACCCATTTGCAAGTTATTTGTCAGCGCTTTTTTCTTTGGAATACATTTTCGTCATTGTTAAATGAACTGCTGAAAATTGAAAAAATATAATAAAATTAAACCATATTCTGATTTAATATTTTAGAAATATTAAAAGCAAAATATTTGCGAAGTAGAACTTGAAAATTATTTGATTGTAGCAATTAATAATTAATGAATAAAATAGTATTTACCTTGCCATCTCGAATACTTGTTAATCATTCACTTCAGCGTCATAACATAGTAAATGTCATGGCCCATATAAAAATCGTATTGTGTTTAAATTTACCTTAAGCTTTGTAAGCTTAAAAATAACATGTTACTGCAAGTAATTTTTTTAAATCTTTTTTCCAGACATTAAAGAATTTTTAAGCCGTTTAACGTTTAATGTCAATTTTGTGTAAACTTTTCGAACATGTCTTTACAAACTGGACGAGAAGCTCACAATACTCGATATAGCTTAAATATACTCAAATTTCTTAAAAAACCTTTAATTTCCTTAGTAACTTCCCACCTATAATTTGTATTAAGTCTACTATAAACATAAAAAAACTTTATTGGCTGCGTAAAGGAGTGTTATAATTTGATTACTTTCTTATGGTTATAAATCTTTATTAGTTTTGTGCATGACAAATTTCATTAGTTTAATAATATAAAAGTTAATATTTTAAGACAAAGGTATGGCAACTAGTTTAAAAAAAATCCTACAAAAATGATAAAAATATTTTTATAAATTTAATAAAGCTATTAATTATTTAAAAAATATATATATAACTTTGTTTTAACATAAGAAGTACAAACACAAAAGGAATTGTCAACTTTTTATTAACTTGTCTCATGTCTGACTTTCTATTAAAAAATACTAATCAAAGTGCCACCTTATTAATCTAATTTATAAAAATTATAACAAATGGATTTCATTACTTTTATTATATCCAATTTATAAATTTACGAATGGTTTAAATATCATGTGTATGTTGAAATGAATAACAGTGTAAACAGGTTGTTTGCGAGCTTTGTGCGAATAGAATGTTAATGATAATGAAGCGAGTTAAGGTTTTGTTAAAATTGAATTATATTCAATACAATATTATTATTTTAATTAATAATTAATAGTCAAATAAAAGACATCATAGATGTTCTCTTATCACACGTATACAGCAAATAGATTCTATTTACTATTTTAAAATGGGTAAAACTTTAAATTGTTTTAAAATTTATTTTTAAGTATTTTATTTCTTATCAGACTAAATACAGCGTTGTATGATTAAAAAAGCTTAATTAAGAAATCCTGCAAGGAGTATAGTGCAAATATTTGTACACCTATCGACCACAAATGGTGTTTAGTTTTGTTTTAACAAGCATTTTTATGCAAGAAACATACTCTATTTTAGACAGAATTCTTGCAAGAAATTAAATTTATATAATACGGTGATCGATAAAAAAATTCCAAATACCCGCTTTAGTTCTAATTTTTGTTGGATATATGTTAATTCAGTAGCAATTAAGCCTGAAAAAGTAAAGCATCTTAGACAATATTTGAAATTTCTTTTGAGATAAGAAAAAAGTTTGAGTACGTCGAACATCATACTGAAAACTGCAATCCAAAATATCGGCTAATTAATATTTCTATAATACAACTATAAATTTAAAATCATCAGTTTTTAAAATACAATATTGAGATTTATAAAATCTAAGATCAATATTAGTTATCCATCCTACTAAGATATTGTCAGAAGATCTTATTTAATACAGTCATAAATATTCTGCATCATCAACCCAGTATCTGGTACGCTTGGGCTACAGGTAAATAAATACATCTTCAAAAGTTTGTACATATAAAGTTGTAAATCTGAAAAAAATCATTAAGACAAGTTATTTGCTATTCAATAAAAAAAAAAATTTATTTTGCATTTCTAATAAAATTTCACTACATCTTAAGAGTCTGCTGAACGAAGCGTGCTGCTTTATCTATGTAGTCATAAACATTGCGCAATTAAAAGCAAAACGATTCTTAAGTTTGAAATGAAAAATTTAGTGAACGGTATAAGATTGTATCCGTTTTAAATGTATTACTGGAAAATCCACACAATGTATGTTATGCAATTTTAACGTTGCTTTAGTAAGATGTGCTCAGAAATCAGAGAACTCATTCTCAAATCATTCTCAAATTATTTTTATTTTTACATATTTTTTGTCCAATTCTTTCTTCTCTAAAGTCGTAGTTAAGCTTGTACAAACAACTTCTTACAAATGTATTCTTTTGCTACCCCATGTGATTGAAAAAAAATCCTCCCAATACCTGTTATTGTTTGTTATGTGTTTTAGAACGAAAAAAAAAAAAAGTTAATAGTGGACTGTAATTTTACTAAATTTAACCTTGCTGGATTCGAAAACATAAATAAGACAGGCCAAAAATTATTTCTTAAAGTCAATTCATGCAGCCAGGTCTGTAAAGTTTTGTTAGCAAATTTGTTACAAAAATATAAAATTAACTACCATGCGCTTAGCTAATACTGTCGTTTTGCTTCCAACTGTGGTTTATATTCATAGGCGGGTTAATATCTTCGGATTATCGATACTCAGTCATTACTGAATTGATTTTAAATGATTTTTTAATTGCAAGTCATGCTTGTCTCATTTACATGAGAACACACATGATTTTTCTATACCTATACAATATCTAAATAAAGTTTCTATCACTATAGGTTCCAGTAATTGAAATTTACAACAAAAAAATAATCTTAAATAATAAAAAAGGCCGTATGTTTGAAGCAGTTCTAGTCAAACACTTGAAATTGCACAGAATGTAACTTCTACGTCTATTATACCAACAAGTATAATTATTTAAAAAAAAAACTAATTAAAGAGTGTCCCTAAAAGTGAGGAAGGTTTATTTATATGGCATTATATCTTGCACCGCTCTAAAAATACATATAAAAATTTGATAAGTAAAGAGTGTCTTTATATGTGATGCTATTTTATTTTTGAGAGGTAGAGGGAAAAACGGGTATTTACGGCTACACCGATTTAAATAAAATTTAAAGCAAAGATAGATATTTATTTAGAAGTTTTAAGAAGGACTGAAGGATAAGATATTTTTAAGATATTGGAAATATAGATGTCCTGAACAATGAGGTCCAATAGGCAAAATCAAATCTTTTATTACTTCCATATTTATGCGCATAAAAAACTGATTGGAAGAGTGGTTGTGGTACAATTATTCTTATTTGGGTAGTAAAAGCGCATCAAATATTGGTAATATAAAATATAATTTATCTGTCGAAAATTTTGTGAAACCATTTCTTATATTTTTATCCGGCTCATTTTTAACGACTTTTGAGATCTTCATCGAATACATTCTCACAACTAAATAAATACTAAGTCCCACATTATACCTTTTCAATTATAAATTACGCATGTACTTGTATAAACATATGTATATATGTTTCTGTATACAATTCCATAATAGAAGTAGTATCACGTTAAGAGATTTTGAATTTAAAATTTCTATGGCTGCGTGAGTGTGCGTCACTCTGGGAAATATATTTTAACCTTAAAATCTCGATTATGCGTATGTATATTTAGGCTCTTATTTGCATTGAAGATTATTATTTGGTAAACATGTCACGTTATGGCAAAATGTCAAACTGATTAGAATATAACAAATTGTAATAATTTTGAAATTTTATACATTTATCACAAGCAATATACAACTGATTACATTTATATATTACATATACTATATGCACACACATAAAATTATAGACTTTGAATTGACAGAAAAAAAAACGCTTTTCTATATCTTGTCATTGTCATCATTATCGTCAGGAGCGGTAGATTTGAGTGTCTATTATTTTGTGACAATCATTTGGCAGACATACACATAAACACAGAAGTATTTATAATTTTTCTATTACGTCAGTAAAACAATTTTATTTTAGGCATATTTGACAGGTTTTGGGGTTGCAAGGGGCTACATATTTATCTCATGTCATGTCAGTAGCAGTCTTCACCTATAACATTTATATAAGCATATGCATAACAAGCAAATATTCCCATAATATTTTAAGGATTTTAACCAATTAAAATGTGCCTGAGCTAATTGAATAATATTAGTTAATTGGCTCTTAAAAGATGACGATTATCAAGAGTTGATGATATCAGTTTGTAAAAATTTTAAAAATATTAAAATTTTCTTTCATTCTTTACAATAGCTGTCACCAGTCCTTAATTAAAATATAGAATTGCTTGTTAATATACGAAATGAAAACGTCGACATTAACATTATGTGCCTATTTGCCGTATTTGAAATTTTAATTTCGTCATACCCAGCAAAATAAACGCAGTTTTAAAAAGCTGAAAAAATAATTGAACGTTAATCAAATGTCTGACATGGAATCACATGGATTTTTTTGCGTTCTTTTTTTTTTCTTCTGTGTTAAATAGATATTTGTTAAAAGATTCACGTGAAAGTTGTGTGAAAATCATGTAAATTTTAGATACGTGTTGTTTTGCTGGAAAACTAGTACAATTACAAAATTAAAATTTCAGTATTTGAAACAATTACGATGTTTCAATGTAAACAATTGAAAATTGTGTTTTCTGAGCAAATGTGTATTTTTAATTACAAATTTAATAACAATAATAGAGTTTGATATCCAATTACCTTTTTATGTTTTGTATTTAATGTTTTTAAATTTTAAGTGATAATTTTTTTTTTTTATTTTTTTTTTTGTGGAATTTGGCACTCAAGACGACGAAAAAACTTTGCCGTTTCTATCATGGAATGAAGGAAAAATAAAATTAATTTTCCAAACATATTACGTTTTTACCTTATCTGTTATGTTATGTTATCTTTAATGATCCTTGGGGGAGCTGGTCTTCTTTACGAGAGTGCAGACCCTCTATTTTATCATAGAAGTCTAAATACTTTAAATATTGTTAAATAGTGAATAACACAGCAACTTTTTTTTTAATTTTTTTATTTTATTTGTGTAAGTAGATTTAAGTTTATTATCTTTTTTTAATTTTAATCGACTCCCCTTTCTTCCTTTTTTGGGGAATTTCTTCAAATATTTTTTTAAATTGTATAAAAACTGTAAAACATTTTTTACTTATTTAGTGGTTACAGTGCTTGAAAAATACTTTAATATGTGAGGAAATTTTGAATCTATTGTAGGCTTAAGTTTCTTCCTTTTTATAATGAATTTTTTGGAAAAATATATAAATCACATCAAATCACATTTTTCATCAATTTTGCTTCTTCAGTTTCGAAAACTGGTTACTTATTTATGCTTTTACCGCAGTAATTACATTGGTTGTTCAAATTTTGAATTTGATGAAGGAAATTTTGTAAGACAAAGTGTAATGAAGCATTGTTACTTCAAATAATGTTGAATAATGATTCTGAATACAAAATTGTATATGAAGTTTTATATAACTTAAAGGCCTCATTAGTCTTTACTTTCTGTTGCTGTTCTGTGCCATGCCGTTCTGCTTTTTAAATTATTGTAATTAGTTTTTCTGTAACAACAAATCAGCCGTTTATATTAAACAAAGGAAACACAATACACTACACAACAAAACCAACTACAATTACAATAACATAAATGATTTGTTTACAATTTTGCACCCACACTACCAAACAACTTTCAAGTAACTTAACGTTGAATTCTATTTTCTACTGATTCGAACGGAACAGAACAGAACGTCAAAGTAATAACAAACCACAAATACATATTTTCCATTTAACAGAAATTGATCAGCTGATTCGTCACGGAACGGAAAGTAAAGTCTAATTCTGCCTTAAGCGAGCAATATTAAATTTTTTAATTTTTGACATTATCCAATGAGATCTTTGTCATATTTTATTTATTTACAGAAACTAACATTTTCTTGTAGCTTTAACAAAGGGTCATAACTTTATATACATTGCAAAACATTCAAGATATCTTTTATATATAATACATCAGCCCTTACCAGTGCTCTACAGCAACTTTTACTTTATATGGCTCCAGGTATTTATATTTATATTAACATAAGAGTTCCCAGTACAAGAACTCAGGGCTCTACGTGCTAAAATTATTTAGGTATGGGAGGTAAGAAGCTTATTATTCCAATCCAACTAGTTTTTTGCTTCATTATGCATATTAATAGGGAAGTTATTATAAAATTTTAAATTACAGTTACCCAGCAACATGATAATAAATATATTATTTATATGGGAAATTCCAAATCCACCCTTTTTTATCTATCGCATATCTGTTAACAAAATGTGAAAATTCCAGAAAAATCGGTAAGTAGCTTTTCTAGAAGCAAATAAACAAATAAATTCGTTTTATTATTTATATATAGACGTATAGAAAAATATGTTATTTTTGTTATCATACCTTGCGGCAATCTGTAAAAACTTTATAAAAACGAAGCAACAAAAGCAGCTAAAAATGCTGAAATATGCACGTACACATATTTACATTATGTACATTGAAAGAGCTGCACATAGCTCTTGTCAAAGTATTTGTAAGAACAAACTAAGAGCAACGTATTGGCTAAGGTAAAACTTAAGAAAAATAGAAAAACGTAAAACAAATAAAAGCAAAAGAATGCCAAAAGAAAAAAAAAGCAATAATCATAATGATAAAAACAAATATTTGATTTATGTAACTTAACATGTTCATAAAAACGTACATACATACATACATTAACATTAGGTATTAACCGACCTTTAAATTGAGTACAACAGTTATAAAAACAGTAATGTGTATAACTAATCAAAGTTTGCAAATGACATATTTTAAACTTAAGCAGCCAAACAAAGTTTGAAATTTGATTCAGACACATCCTGTCGACTCAAATAGAAAACTGAAAAATCTATGTCTCGCTGATCTTGGAAATAGGGATAAAATAACATGATCATAAAAAAGGCTTTTTTTAAGTTTAGAGAAGTTATTTTGGATATCGGAAATTTTTCTTTTTTTTAAGTTTATTTTTTTTAATGTTGATTATTAGAGATAAATGCACAGATTTTCCATTTTAAGAAAATGTAGTAAATTTATTAAATTTTTGGTTTTTCTGAAATACTCTATACTTTATTTAAAAAATAAAGTTAAAAATATTTAGCATTCCCAACTGATGAAATTTTCACCAATCTGGTATTATAAAAAAGAATATATAGGAACATCACTGAATACTGAGATGCAGTTTTTATAACAAACAATATGTTTTTGTTTAATTCTTTTTTAATAATTTACTTTTGTTTAAGAAATTGGTACTGTTTATTTAAAATTATTGAATTGAAAAAAATAATCTTGTAGCAGGGGAAAAGTTAAATGTAGAAATAAAAATTGATTTTTTTTTTAAACCTTGGGATTTCTTAAAAATATTCTGACATCACTGGTTTATAGTCCCTTTTTTTATAAAAAAAAATGTTATTTTTTATTTCTGAGTTTAAGACAGAGGCATTGCTCTATAATTAAATAGATAATAATAATGTACAAATTTGCAATATAAATTTAGGCTAAAGTTTCTAACATGAAGCCAGTTTATTTCTACTGCTTTTAATTTTTTTCTCTTTTAATTCATGCTCTATATGACATTTTAAGGGAGAGTAATGCTCAACGAGTGTAGAGACTTGTTTTTATATTTAGTAATATATTGGAAATGAACAAAATTGTTCTCTGTATAATATAAATGCAGTATAAGTATATTTATCTGTATTAGCCGCTACTCCGAATCTTTTAACTGCTATGCATATGGTATGCATGTGGTAATCCTTAAACATGTTCCTTTAAAATAATGTATCGCTGCAAAATGTATATCGATATATTTTTGATACTGCCTTTAGCATTCTCTACTTAAATAAGTAGATGCTGGCTTGACAAATCTCTCTCTATATCTCTTTCTGCTTTAGTGCAATTATATGGCTCTCTACCAGTTTATGGAGGTGTACGATCCAACCCATAAAGCACTAAGCTAAATTTTAAATTATACCTTTTCCGAAAATTTGTGAAAAATAAAACTTTTTACCAAAAAATTATGAAACCTGTAATAAATCAAATGATTTTCTGCGGTATTATATAATACATAACCATAAAGTTAGAGCCCATGGTTATCATAATTTTATAATTCTTTTCAGCTTTTTTAAAACCGAGAACTACGCAGTGAATCTAGTTGTATATGTAAAACATTTACTATAGATGATCTTAAAAAGTGAACAATGTGAAAATTTGTGTAGGCTCTAACATTGATTCAAATGTTATATAAAAATTTCATACAGCTATGTCTCTCTACGCTAAATAATTTTTTTTTTTTTTTCAATTTTTTAATTTCATTTTTCCTGTAATTTTAAATGAGTTTCATATAGTAAATGGTTTAAAGACCATTTTTGATATTTTGTATCAAGATATTTAAAAAAAAATATTTTTTTTTTCTTATCTTACAATATATTTATATAGATTAATGTTCTTATTTATTTCGATAAGCATACTAAGTTAGAGACAGTCAAGGAACAAAAAGTTCTATTTATAACTAACATTACTACGAACCCAGAGTGAATGCCACAATTTTATATAACCAAACAAAATAACTTAAGCAAGGTAAAGACGAAAAGAACAACAGTAACAGACAGCAACAAAACATTTACCGAATCAAAAAACTACAGGAAAAAAATATTTGTTGGTTGCTTATTGTATCTTGTCTGTACTAAAAGCAGTCCCAAAATGTACGTAAGAGTTGAATTTATCATTAGTGGAAACAATATTGTTGAAGCTAATCTAAGTGAGCAAATGCATTCAAAGAGTATTACTGTCAAGTGGTGGCAACATTGTAACATGGGCCCTGTCCACAAGTAATATTACATGCAGTACAGTCTATAAAACCTTATGGTGAAAAGAAAAAAAAATATTTATTATAACCAAATAAAGAGTTTTACTTCGTCTTTAGTTCACATGTATTTTTATTTTTAAATTAAAAAAAGAAAGATCTACAAACACTTAAGCTTATTTCTTAGCAAGCCTTATCCAAATTTTGAAACAGTCTTTATTATCATCTTTTTTATTAAGCTGTTGATTATATTGATTATGGATAAAACTATGATATGAAGGCAGTTTTTAAATTACCCTAAAGACTGCGGGTAAAAACGCATTGTAAATATTAATGGAACTTCGAATCTTTAATTATATTTTATGATTTTAGAAAATTATTTGAAAATAAAAATAAATTCGGGTTTTAAAATTAACTTATTTTCTTTTCTAACATAAAATGCTAAAGAGCGAGTAAATTATTTAACTTTGCATTGAAAAACGAGACCAATTGGGAGTATTTTAAAATACAAACGATATAAGTCTGTAACTAAAAATCCATATTTGAAATATAAAGCCATACAACATCTAATTGTTTTAAAGCTGAGTTGGTTAAGAGAAAAATTTCACTTATTATTTATTTATTTCTTTTTAGTTTAACTGTTGTTATATGAATTAGGGAACATAAATTTAAAAAAAAACCAAGAAAATAATTACCGGTTAGCTAAAGCGTAAAGGTAGTTTTATTATGTATCTGTTATTGCATTTATCAAAATGTTATAAGCCGTTCTCGAGTTATAGTTAAGTATTATAAAGTTACCGATAGATAGAAAAAAGTTTAATTAAGCAAATTAAATTGTCGATATTAATTTCCCTTTTGATCAAAGAGGAATTTTTCTTCGAAACAGGATAATTTAAACATCATCCCATATTTATACCCGTTAAGTAAAAGTAACGAAAAATAACATAAAAAACAGCTCCTTTAAACAGCCTCTTTTAACTTTACCTCATCTAGTTAAGAGATGAAAGACACAAACAAATAGAGTTTTTTTGACAACATGTAAATACAAGGGAGAATAGAAAATTATAAATAAAACAAAAAGTTATAGATTAAACAAAAAAAAACTTTGAAATTATTAACGAAGTTGTAGATTGTAAATATTGTAAAATAGTATTACATGCTTTGAGTTTTATAATTTTTGATAAACATTCGCAAAAAAAAAAACAAAGACATTCTCTATATTATCCCTACAAGAAGAAACTGAATGTTTGTGGTATGAATAGCTTAAGGCAAGTTTGTAGTTAGCAATTTATATATGTCTTAATGTAAGCAAGTGTGTTATATAATGTAATAAATAAATAAAATACGGTTTTTATATAAATGAAAGAATTAAGGGATTAACAAAAAACAAAGGACAAATTTACCCGTCATTTTTTGTAGTAAACGAACTTTTTATAAAATTATTCTACAACTTTTTCATGAAAAGCAGACGTTCTTATATTTATTTATAAAAGACTTCTGATTGAAAGGGTCTTACTTACCTGTGAGAAGTAATACCATTTTATAAACTAAATTGTCCTTATTGTTAATTTTTCAATTTATTAGTCAAACTATTAAATAAATAAATAAAATAAATTAGAAATATAAAATAAATTTAGAAATTAAAATATACGTGAACTTTAGCCAAATTATAAATATTCAGTTATTGCTATAAGTAAATTCTTTAGAAAAAAATAATTCGTTTATAAAGTTTTTAAAAAGATATTTCTAATAGCAGTCAAAAAATAAACAAAATGATATGAATAATATCTTTAATGCAAATGTACGTGTACCGTTTTTCCAAACTAGCAGTGCCTACGACTTCGTCAGGGTAACATTTATAATTTTCTTAAAATTTACATTTAGAAAATAATAATTGAATAGATCTGTTAAAAATGCTCCATCTATTAAAAAAAACAAAATGTGCTGATAACTGTTTTAGTACCATTATATCAACAAAATTAAATGAATTCACATTTTTATCTCTATTTTTTCTACGAAATAAGTTTTTTTACGATACAAAAATTATTATATATTTAAACCAAGGTTTTTGTGTGTAGGTCCCACAAAAGTTTATTTTTATTATTTCCATCCAGCAGAAATTAAATTATTAAATGAACCTAAGCCAGTGCTTGTAGTTCTGCAGCAACTTGTAATAATTTATTATTTCAATAAATAAATAAAATAAATACTAATTCACGTAAAAATTTTACTTAAAAATATATCTGCGCGGCTATATTTTTTTTTTTAATTTTTGTATATCCTAAAGATCTTTTCAAAAACTTTTAAATGATACCCCTATTGATATTTTAAAAATTTCGAAAATTTTGGAGGCCCGTATTTCGGAAATATGACCGAACGCCAATTTTTTCGCTTAATGTTTGTTTTTTGTTTTTCAATTCTCTGTCGCACCATATACATAGTTGTTTTTTTGATTGGAGTAACTTCATTATTCCAAAGGATATAGAAATATAAAGGTAGTCGTGAGGTTTTGCCGCTGCGCAAAGGGCATTGACTGATCTTGGTGATTTCAACCAAGATCCCAGCGGCTCTGCAAAAAATACAACATTAAAATGTCAAAAATTGAAAGAGAAATAAGAGAAAATAAAAGATAATTGTTCAAAAAGCAAACGCTTGCTTTGTTTTGCATATGGTTGTTGTTGGTCTTTTTTTGAAATTCGTGAACAAACGTAGTAAAAATAAACAACTTTTGACGTAAGCAACTACAAACCAGCTGGGACGAAACTACCTAGTAAAATAAATGCACATTGATTTCAACGCTAACACGGACGGACAGACGGACATCGCTCAATCGACTTCGCTATGCATAAGAAGTTAGAATATATATGATTTATGTGCTCGAAAATGGATATTGTAGAAATTACAAAGGGAATGACAAAATTAGTTATACCCTATTTCTACTTTTGTGGTGAAGGGTATAAAAACGAAGCGAAAGATTTTAAACTTTAGCCAATACATTCACCTGTGATCGATTCGGCTTAATTGTTTCGTTATATCAGTTTGCCGATGGTTAAACCCGTCCCTGCTGTTTTTTTATTTATTGTAATATGCTCCCTGCCGTAATTATAAAAGATAATATTGAATTGAAAAGATGAAAGCTTCAAAATTTATTTAAATTTTACAAAAATAAATAAATAGGTAAAATAGATTTGAAATGTATTTTAGGACGAATTTGTATGGAAAACACCTATTTTTTAATTTTTGTCTGTCTGTATTCGCATCACGGAAAAACTGCTGGATGCATTTCAGAAATATTTTGTGTGAAGGACGCTTAGAACGTTGTTTCAGGTATAGACTACATTGTTTGTCATTCTGTAGCGTAAACAGGGATACCAATGTAAAAGCAGCCAATTTTATCGGCATAATGGTACAGTTTTAAATGATGCAAACACAGACAGACAGACGGACAGACAAAAATTCTAAAAATAACTGTCTTGTATTCCAATTTAATTTCTTTCTACACCAACACCAACCCCATTTCTGTTTTACTATTTGTACAGAGGTCATCAGAAGACCCTTTTTAGGAAGATTAACCAAATTTTTTATTTTTTTCAAAAAAGTATCTTTTTGGGTACTTTAAATTTCAGCTGAAAATAGCTCTTAAAATACGGTCAGATAAGTAAAATATTTGATCAAAAAGACGTAACCACGAAATGTTTGAAAAGTGTTGCCCTTCTTATTAAGAAATATTAGATCCTTCTCATTATAAAACGTTAGATATCACATTTTAAGGTTACAAATTAACATTCGTAATAATACGTGTCAAGAAAGATTGAACTAAATAGTGGTTATGATTTCTTGGTCAAATATTTGCCTTATCTGACCGCACCTTTAGTGAAATTTCGCAGTAACGAATAAAGTGTAAAGACTACCATTTTTAAGAAAATTGTTCGATCTTATTTTATTTCAAGTGTTTTTAAGTTTTTATCCAGCTATTTTAAAGAATTGTAAAATAAGTGATGTTTTTTCTTATATTTTTTGTTTTCTAAAAGAGACAAATATTAACTGTCACAAAAAAATAAGATATACTCAATATTAACGCCTACAACCTTCTTTGGTATTTTTAGTCAATTATTAGCTTTTGTTAATTTTTTTTTTTTTGCATTTCTTTTTCCATTTTTGAATTTATGCTTTTCAGTATTTCATTCTTGCTATTTAGTCTAAACAAATTAATATTATCATTACATATTATCTCTATTTTAATTTTTCTATTTTCCTAACAATAAATCCCTTTATGAAACAAGCTGCAACCTGGCTAAATAGATCAATAGATATTTTTAATTTATTGACTATAAGACATTGGTTGAAAAAAAATTTTATAAGCTTGAAATGCTTATAAAAATTTGTGTGTGTTTTTATTTATTGTGTAAAATAACGGAGTATTCATTTTTTATTTATTAATTAATTTCTTAATTGTATCACAAATCACCAAATTATTATCAAAAAATTAAATTTTTAATTTTTAGTAAATATTCAGGAATGTGATAGAAATTGATTTAGAAATCGAAGCGATCTTAAATTGAGAAAGATGCAGATACGATTAATTTTTTCGTGTTTTAAATATGTGCAATACAGTTTCCTATACCTTTCCATTCAATTTTAATAATAATTTTGGGCTAACATCTTTGCTATTGTTTAAAATAAATCTCAATGAAAATGGTTTTAAAATCGATAAACTTCCATCACACAAATGATTGAGTAGTTTGTGAAATTTTCAATAAAAAAAAAACTTATTGAAAAAAATTGTTAATGAAATTTTTATTATTTTTTCTTTTTCAAATTACAGTTGTATCATGTAAATTTTTTGTGATTGGATCAACCAATGATATGATCAATTTTTATTTATAGTTGTTTAATATTTTTTTTTTTTTTTTTGTTTTTTTGTTTTTTTAATTTTGATTATCTTCTTATTAAATTTTTACTCTGCTTTTTTGTGATTTCCGTTTTACGTAAATAACATATTATTTAAAATTGTTTTATTTATTTTGAATAATTGGTTTTTGGAAATTTTTGTTAATTTTTTACTTTCTCGTTATATCTTTTGAAAAAAAATTATTTTGGTCTCTAAGTAGAAATTTAATATACAACTGAAATTTATATTTATTGATGAAATATTTAATATTTTCCACAATGTTAATAGTCGAACATTTTCTGTTCTAAAATCTAAGGCGATAAAGTGCAGCAGACATTGCCTTATTACCACTCTTGAATAATATGCAGACTTTAATTACACAATATCAGAAAAAATAAGAGTATAAACGATTTTATGATTATAAAAACCAACATATTTTTAGCTGTTTTATGCTTTTCTGTAGAAAATTAGAAAAAAAAATTGCACGCCGTTTCTTGTCAAATTAAAATGTTTTCTTTTTGATTATTGAAAATAATTAGTAAAGTGTTAATAGAAACGCAACAAAATTTATCAAAACAAAACAATACAGCAATAATAAAGAATTGTTTGTATTAGTCTCAGCTACCGCTAGCTTTATTATTGTATAAAAACCAACAAAGAGCGGTTTTTCAAATCTATATAAATTAAAAGTAAATATCCATGTAATTAATATATTTTTTTTTCAATCGGTACATTTTCCCTTTCAGCTATTTTAATTATAAAACCATTCTTCTGGTTATTATGTTGATGCATTAAAAGGCTCCATTTTTGTACTCGCATTACATATATATTTATTTTTATCTTTAGGCTGAAAGGCCGTGATGAAAATATTATGTTGTTATAAAACAAATTACATATTAAAATATTTTACGACATTATTTATTTTATTTTTTAATAAGTATTGAAGATGTAAAAAATATTGATTGTAATAATACTGATTTATATTTGAACCCGTATTAAACAAATACAAATTTTTAATGATTATTTTATGATGATTGTTGTTTGAGTTACATTAATGGAAATGACCAAAGGCTGCAGTGGATAAATATTAAAATAGATTATACTTTGTTTTTGTTCAAACATTAATAAATGCATATTTTTTGTTGATGCTACGCAACGATGTAATTGTACATAATTGGCACAAGCACTGTTACTCGTTAAATATGTTGCAGTCATTCATAAAAATTCTTGTTAGAGTAAAATTCCTAAAGATTCTTGTTAGAATAAAATAAATTATTAAAGTAAATCAAATAATTTTATTTCAACACACAGTGGTTCCGATTGAAAAATTAATAAAGATAAGTACTCAAATCATTCTTGCATTCCTGCATTTTATTAGAGCTGGCTTGTATCTACTGAACATTCATCGCAATCTTAACATAATTAGTAATGCCGAGTTATATGCTAGATCCGATTGAACAGAATTTATCCTCAAAATTCATAGAAAAAGACTTGGCTGGACTGGGAACACCCAACACTCAACCCTTTTAAATTTCCACAAAAAGCTCTTGTTTGCAAGCCAAAGGATATGACGCTATACGCTGAAAGAATGAACCAACAACCTGACATTAAAAACTGTACCAGTTTATTAGACCTGCAGGCTTGACATATCAGATGGAGAAATCTTATTGATTGACTATGTACTTAAAATATGCAACGCGAACCTTCCTCTGCAAGCGAGGCAATAAATATGTATGTCTGAGTAATTAATTATAAAAATATAATGTGCCATTTTTTTCACGTATAACTTTGTAAGCTAAAAATTAAAGGGTCGGATACAAGATAACTAAATCTAATAAGAAATTTCAAAATTTATTTATATATTTTTTCTTTTTCTTCAAGACTTTAAACAAAGTAAAAAGGAAGAGAAAGTAGCTTAAAATAACAATAAAAATAATATTTATATATATTTATTTTATTACTCTGTATCAGAACATCTGAATTTGTAATAAGAAAATTACTTGATATTTTCGTAAAAAA
This sequence comes from Cistogaster globosa, assembly GCA_937654795.1. Classification (NCBI taxonomy): domain Eukaryota; kingdom Metazoa; phylum Arthropoda; class Insecta; order Diptera; family Tachinidae; genus Cistogaster; species Cistogaster globosa. Next base: position 114,956,097 of record OW569404.1, on the reverse strand, counting down.
TCAAGTCATAAAATTATATTAAATCATAATAAAAACTCTCATATTTTATATTTAGCCTTCAAACACAGACGAAAAAATCTCATTTTCAATTAAATTATTTAACTTAAAGCAAAATAACAAAGGATAGAAATTACATAAATTTTATGGTTTTATTAAAAAATAAAGAATTTTACAAAAAGAGGGTTTTAAAAGAAAATATAAAACAAACACTCGCCCTTCTTGTGATTGATTGTGACATTCGCAGTAGTTGTCAATGCAAAATAAAATGTTTTGTTATTTATAAAATGAACGGCAATAATTTTTTTGAATTAAATTTTTTATTAAGTGAAAAGTTTAAGTTAATTTATTTAATCCTGCTTATTCCTTCAAATATAAATATTTCATGATATTCCCAGCAATACTTATTATTTAAAAATACAAACTGGATGTATTGCTGCGGGGAAAGTATATTAGTGGATTCTACCCAAATTTTGTAAAGAAAACTACTGATGAGCTATATAAGCAGTAGCGAAATGGTGATATGAATATGAAGGAATCAAACAAAATTGAAGTAAATTCACATAAAAAAGATTCCGATTAATAATTTTTTTTTTTATTGATGAAAATTTTTAGGCTGTAAACTTCTCTAATACCGCTTCACCTTCGCTTTTAACTAAATACTCTGAAGTTGCAATTTAAGCTGACAATGGTATTCATAAATAGATTATCAAATATCGGACGATGACGCCTTTGAAATGAAAATATTTCATTTAATAAATTGTTTTAAAACATCATAATATTTAATAATATTTATTTTTATTTAGATATTATTTTAAGGCAATTTTATTATAAAGCAATTGTATTTTCGAAACCTTAAAACCAATTTTTCGCAGTATTTACAGTTATGACTCTGAACATTTCATAGTAAACTACGAATCTTAGCCATAATTCTTAAGATCTTAATTAAGAAAAGACTAAAATTTTTTTAAAAATTACTTTTATTTAATTTTTTTTTCTTCTGTCACCACAAAAATTTTTTTTGTTTGTTTAATTGTTTGACTGGAATTAGTTCACTAAATTAGATTTGCATGTATAGTTAAGGGTATATAAAATTCGGCATAGCCAAATATAGCACTCTTAAACGTTTTTACTAAAATATTGTTTACACTTTAATTTAATTTAATTATCTCGTAAACCGTAAGTCACACATAACAAACCTATAACGGAATCATTTCTGTACATGAATTATTTTGTGAAAATTTTGTTGCTGGTAAGGATAATATTCAATAAAGAATACAATAAAATATTTTTGAAATTTTTGTATGTCTATATGTCTGTCTGTGTTCGCATCACATAAAAACTACTGGATAGATTTGAATAAAATTTTGTGTGGCGGTTTCTAAGGATAAGCTTTTTCTATTAATTAAAAATAACGATAAAAGATTTTGATTATAAATTTTATAAATTTTATTATTTTATTAAAGTGTGTTCGCCTATTATTTCCATACAAAATTTTACATTCCTTCAATAAATAATTTTTTGTGATTCTTATATTATGTATTTTTACTCTTAAAATTTCATTTAAATGAAAAAAACAGAAAACTGAGATTTTACAATTTGATATGGCAGCAAAAATGTTCATAATTCCCAAAACGTCAAAGCGTTAATATGGCGACGAAAAGAGAAAGTGAAATTATCTTCTGTTGTTATACTCGTATCGTGTTATTAACTGGCTCTTTTTATGTTAAAAATGAATTTTTTTGTTAGTTTGTTTTCCTTTTTGTTTTATTTACTAAGTTACCGAAATTAGTTTTTATGTTTGAATACAAAAAGAGACAGTAAGCTTTTCTTTAAGTTTTATTTTTATAAAATAAATTTTTGTATTTTTACGTATATATTTGGCATTTTAATGCAACTAGTTTGAAAATGTACAATTTCAAAACTTATTGTCCCTGCAATCTGCACTAGGAGCATTTAAATTAGCAGGCTAGAAATAAGTTATCGTACAAGATTAGTTTAAGTTCAAAATCAGCCTCTCTTCAGCAGTTGATGTAGAATAGCAACCTATGTATAAAATTTAAAGTACATAATGTAGAAAACAGAAAAAACTAAGAATGAATCAATTGCAGTAAAATAATTGAAATTGGAAGCTCATATTGGTGAAGAGTGAACAGAGCACATTTTTGTGCAGTTAATTGCTAAATAAATACATTTTTTAAAAAAGCATTCCCCCAATAAGTACAAAATAGTCACAATCAAACGCAAATAATTAGTTCACTTATGTCACTTTTTGTTACCATTTTTTTCTTAAAGTTTTATCGAACTTCATTGTGCGCTGTAGCGTTAAATTTTTTATGACATCAGAATTTGTATATTACCCTTTTAATTTGATATTTCGATTGTAGTTGTTTGTGTTGTTTCAAATAACACACTAAAAACAAAATGTATAAAACAAACATAACATAAAACATACAGAAAGCAAATGATAAAATATCCCCTTGAATTGCCTAAACGCAAAAATTTCATTCAACTAGTTTCAAGAAAAATTGCATTGTGTAAGTTGGCTCTTAGCGATGAGTAGATGAGGATCAATACAACCATCACGGTTTTTATTAGCAATATATTCTAGACAAAGTCAATAAAAAATTATAAAAAATCTGTAATTTAATTAAGCTGTCTCTCATGCACTTTGTCGAAAATTTCGCCTGGTAAAAAATATTTTCCAAGCACTTTTTTATGACAATTTTTCACGCCATTTCTTGCAGCTCCTTCCAAAAATTTCTGCGAATTTAACCGTGCATTTTTGGTGCAAACGTCTTAAATGTGTTTTTATCATTTTATTTTAGTTTGATGGTTGCCACGGTAATTGTTTGTGTGTTACTTTAAATTTCAAAATGAAGTTCGGTGGAAAATTTTGAACAATGAATTAAGTACTTTGTATACTTTTACAAAGTTCTTAATTCAAGTCATGCCATTCTGATTACGCCGTATGCTTCTCTGTACTTCTTGTTAACAAAAGAAAATTTCATGCAATAAGTTTCATGAAAAATTTCATCGTAAAATTGGATCATGAAATAAGTTTTTCATGAAATACTTGTTTGTTGGCATGATGTTTAAAAAAGTAAAGGCAAACAAAAAAGTTCAGTATATAATTTATACTTGTCTACCTTGATTTAATGGATTTTTTCCAACTCCAATATATTTTAATTTAATAGTTTTATGACTTTACATTGTCACATTAAATATGTTTACCGCTATTTATTAAATTTTTATACTTCAAGCAACTCTTTAAAGTAATTTTTTTTTTGCTTTTTATTTGAACAAGCCAATTATCACGAAAAAAAAAAAAACATTAAAAAAATTTTAAAAATCTGAATATAAACATTACACATTTTCTTTTGTTAAGACTCCAGAAAAAATAAACAAAAATAAGAAAATTAAATTATATTATATTTTATCAGCTTTTTGCTACAGCTTTTAGAAAAATTTAAAACATATTTTTTTCAACTTTCTTTTGCACAACTTGTGAAACGCACAAACAAAAAAGGTTGAAATAAAAAGGTTTAAAATATCACTGCTTTTTATTTTGGGTGAGTATTTCAGTTTCTATTTTATGCGGGTAAAATGTTCTGGCTTAAAGTATCTCCTTTTTTTATTTTATACATAATGTAAATTTTTTAGTTTTACGTGTTCACACAAATATTTGTGGGTAAAAAGATTGTCGTTTTGTATTTTCTTAATTTTTTCCATTAATTTTTTTATTTTCTTTTTGTTATTTGCTCATATAATTTTGAGACAGTATAATCTTAGTTGCCTAAAGCTCATTAATGGTAAAAAAAACAACAAACACACACTTTAAGAAAATTTGTACAAAAATAACTTTCTTACAATTTATAGATAAGTGCATAAAATTTATTATATTTGACAGGAATGGTCTGATACAAATTTTGTTTTACAATTGTTTTCATGATCATGAGAGTAAAAAGGATGAAAAGGAAGCTACAAGTTTTTTTCTCACTATCTTTACCAACAAAATTTCAAAAACCCCAAAAGAATATTTGAAAATAATCCGCGTTAGAACAGCATAATAAGGAAGCCGGAATCTGGCCAGCCGTCCAGTTTAAATATAAGCAATATGTCGTTAGTGAAGTAGCAAGAAAAGTTTGTGTGGGCGACAATCTTAGAATTCGCACATCCTAAGAAAGATGCTCGAGCAATGCGCGCATCTATCAATCGTGACTGAAAAATTCTGTGCAGCAGAAGAAAATCCCTCTTGTTTTTTAGACATGACTTTAAGGTCGAAGTTGAGCAGGAGTAAGCGCGAAGTACAGTAACAACAGAAGCAGATAATTATCGGGGAGGTACAAATGAAATTTTGAAGTAGAACTAAATTTCTACGGATGAAAAAAAAAATAATGAAACATGTAACAAAATATTTGTGAACTTGAAAAACTATCATGAGGGTGAGTATTGAAGCTAAGAAGCTCCTCAGCTGGCCCGTTCACAAAATTTGAAGCTAAAAATAGATATAAAAACAATTATGGATCTCCTGAGAACCCGTGCCCTTCACATATGCCAAGATTTTGTTATACATACGACTTCTGCTTTTTTTATAGCTTAAATAAATTTAGAATTATTAACAGACAGTTTGGAACCAAATCTTAAAATAATTTAATGATTAAGAAAATTCGATACAAAAAATAGCAGATTAATAATTCACAAAAAAAGGTAGTGAATATCTAATCTTAGTTGATTTGATCCAAAAAACTTTGGGTCCAAAACAATAAGGTTACAGCAGGTTTTGTTCGCAATAATTTTCGACTTGAAATTCAATGAAAATCATTAGAACTTTTCTATGTTTTTATGCAACATTAGCTAAAAGTTTAAAGTAGAGGCAGTGTTCCATACTTGAGTTCCATAATGCCATTTGGTTTTGAAAATAACAAAAGTTTACAGATTAACCGTAAGGATGAGTTTCTGCCAATAAGCCGGCCTACAGCCAAACCAAAATTAACGCGTTAAACGTAACGCAATCAAGCCTATGGCTTTTGCGCTGAAATGTCCTGCCTAACTGAGAGTGTCAACATTGTGTCTTGAACAGTAATATAACCCATTTTATTTTATAAAACCTACTGTATAGAAAAAAGAGTAAACCTCCAGATTGCATTGGTGTTAACTTTGTTTCTGTATGCCTCTTTAGAGGAAAGCACCGATCAAGATGTATACCATAGTATTGAAGATATTTTGTTCCTTTTGTTTTAAATCTTAAAATATCTTTCAGTGTTACAGAATAATTTTTATCTATAATTAAACAAGAAACAAAATAAAATATAAAAAAATGGTATAAAACAACTTTAAACAACTTACATAAAAAGGAATAATAAAAGACAATCACTGGTCAAACTAATTTGTACAAAATATGTATTATGTTTCTTTAACAAAAGACCCATCCTTCCGGTATCCTTAAATAAAGTTTTATGACAGTTTTATTGTAAGATTTTATTTTTTTTTCCATCGCTTGAAGTCTATACTTTCAATGGTATTTTAAATTTAGGTCTGATTTTTTTACTGCTTAAAATAATAAAATATATAAATACACACATACACCTACTCATTTTATCATTTAATATGCCTGTATTTGTGTGATTTTTTTTTCATTCTTCTTACAATTTATATTTAGTTTTTGTTTTATCGTAATTATCATCTTTACAAGCGACTTTACAGTTTAAGTAAAAACAAAGAAGGTTTCTCTGGTTTGCAGTATTTCTTTTCATTCATTATGATTTTTTTCTTCTCTAAATATAACAAACAAATATTTAGCAAGAACAAGATAAGCAGAAAAATCAAGAAGTTGATAAATGCAAAATATAAATTATAAAAAAAAAATAAATAAAAATTAACTTGTACAACTTTGTATAACAATACAAAAAGAGAATTAATGTTGAGTAAAAATTAAAATAATTGTCATTACAAAACTTTTATTTAGAGCTGCAGTAATTATTTTAATTAATGTTAATATTTATTTTACTAAAAGCTATATTTATATTTTATTATATTTTTAATCATCAGTTTTAGCTTTAGGTATCAACTGTAATTTTCAATATTTTAATAAAAACTTTGTATTCTTTTTATGCTACAATAAATCAATTTATTTAGCAATTAATTTAAAAAACAAAGTATTCGAAAACAGCAAACGTGTGAAAGGATTATTAGTTAATATTCTGATGCGGCTTTAATTTATTAGGATTAAAACTTTCTTTTTCAATAGCTCTATAGTTTAGAAGATTGTAAATAAAATTAAATAAAATTAATTGTTATACGAATGAATACAAAAACTTTTGCTTATGTAAAAACTAGGTCAACATCTTTTATAAGCAGCTCTTAACATACCCTCGATCAAATGATTAAAACCACCTAAATATCTGCTTTTAGTAGGCCATAACTTTTTAGTAATTTTTTCAAGAACTAAAAGTTTTCATCTATCGGAAAGAACACTTTCTTAAAGTTAAAAAATTTCAGTAAAAAAAAAAAAATTTCGTTTCATGAAAACGAAACAGTAATTTTTTTCTTCTTATAATTAGCGCAAAAAAATTGTAATTAAAATACATAATTCTGTGATAACAAATAATAGATAACAAAAAGTTTATAAATAATAATAATAAGACATTTTAGTTGTGGGGTTTTTATTGAAACATCAAATGAACCAAAGAAATCGTATTCTAGGAGTCTTAATGGCTTGAATTAGGGAAATAAGCCCCAAACATGTTATGTTTAGGTTGGAGGAATATGATAGCGATTATCTTCTTCAGAATCCATGGAATCAATCTAAAAATTTCATTTAATTTAGGGAATGCTAATCGTAACAGTTTCGTAAAGTTCCGCTCATTTTTGCACTTTAAAATTTTAAATCTTTTCTAAAGTGAGGTTGGTTTAAAATTAGTTCATCTTTTTCTTCTCACGAAAATTATATTTTAAGCAAGCAGAGATTTAAAAGATTATAGTCAAATGGTCGAGCGTATATTGGTGATTCATAGGATGTCAGACTCCCCTATTTTAGTTCATATACAATACAAATAAATCTACAAAAAAACAAGAAGAAAATATTTTGTGTGTTAATTTGGCCATTTACTTTGTTTTTGTTTTTAGTTTTTTAACTACTTGCTGCTTAGACCTGATTGTTTTATTATTTAAATAGACGATCCCTTGAAAAAGTAGACAGAAGATCTACGACACGTCGGGAAAAAAACTTCAGGTCTAAACAGCAAGTAGTTAAAAAACTAAAAAAAAAACCAACAAGAAAAAAATATATTGTTTATATATTTTTTATAAAATTAAAGAGGTGTATCCAAATTGAACCTTTACACTAACGATGATATGAAAAATAAAACGATAGCACAATTGCGATGAAATTTTTTATGCCATATATTTTATATGGTCATGTTAATCACGTATGTCATCATCACGTACGAAATTTCTATACCCTGAATTCGGCAGTTACATGACTAGATTTCTCAGCTCAGTTTTCCATATTTTTCTAATATCTCTTTATTCACAGATCCTACCGGATTAATGGAAATGTCTATTGATATGTGTGTGTTAAAATTTGTCTGTTTTTTAGCCAAAGTAAGAATATATTAACAATTGTGTTATTGAAATAATTTAATATTTTTACATGTAATTAATAAAAAAAAAAGTAAATCTTTTTTCTATTACAAATATATTTTCCTCATTATAGAGAAGATAACATACTTTTAAAAAAAGAGACAAATTATTGTTATTAATACAGTTATTTTCAATTAAAGTACAAATGTTTTTATAATTTGTAATGTTTTTTCAAGTTAAGAGCCTTTAAATTGCAATTAAAAATAAAGTTTATTACAAAAGAGGAAAAACTTTGAGATTAATATTTGCATTTCTGGTAAAAATGATTAAGATTGTTGAAGTTTTTAATTTGCACACATAACGTTTCCATTTTGATTCGAGTTTTGGAAATAACTTCAGCATGGGTATAAATATATATATATATATATATATATGTATATGTGTATATATATATATATATATATGTGTATGATTTTTTTTTTAAATAATTTTAATTTTTAACAATCAATCATAAAAAGTCATAAAAACAAAAAATTGCGAAAATAAAATATCAAATTATATAAAAAAAAACAAACTTACTTTCATTATAAATAAAATACACACATAAACACAATAAATATTCTGTCGCAGAAGTTATAAGCAAATAAAGCCTTATAAGACGAAAGAAACTAAATACTTGTTTGTTTTCAAATATTTCAATACGTATGCAATTTAACAAACTTTAGGTTTTTTTTTTTTTTTTGGATAAAAACATGTGTTTTTATTAAGGAGGTCTCTATTTATTTAAAAAGAAATGTCATAGATATTGTGACGTTTTTTTTTTTAAATATATTACAAGCCTGTCTTTAGGAAAATAGTTCAAAGAGTAAAAGAAGAGTTTTTAATCATGAAGGTCAGCAGGCCGTTGCTGATTGCAGTAAAGCTATATTCAAAATAAAAAAGTAATTTCTTAGTGATATTGCTGCACAGATAGTTAGAGTAATCACCAGAAAGTTCGTATTATATTGCCTCCAAATGCAAAAGCGCTGGCCTTATTAAATAACAATTTAATCCATCACATAGAAGTATATTCCAGAAATCCATAACCAGAAAGAACTTTGGTTTCTAGTATTCACAATATGAGTACCTGTCCACCTATAGTAAAAATGTAGGCGTTCTATAAAATAAGTTCTCTGAATAGGTGCAGTTATTTGCTCAATTACTTGTGTGAAAATACCATTTAAGTTACGGAGAAGACTACTGGTGTATACTAAAGAAAACGGAGACTGACACAGTGTAGAAAGTAATTTGTCGAGGTCACACCTATCTAGAACGATTTAACATATACAAAAAGATTGTTAAAGACAACTACATAACTGCAGGCTTGAAAAATGCTCAAGGGTCTCTAAGGCGGTGCCTGGAAAAGACCAAGATAGAATCGCATATCGTTAGCAAATGTTGCATTATAGGCTAAAAACTTATTGGATGTTAATGCCGTTATAGGCCTCACTATGTTGCATAACGATTGAGTTGCGCGGGTCATGGTCATGGTCATGAGGAGGAAAACTCATATTGAACTTAATTAAAGGACTTTGCTTCCCAGTAATTGTCTTTAATGAAACATACCTAATATTTATTATTTATTGATATATGGTTCGAGTTTTCTAAAAATAGCTGTTCCGTTTAAAGTTTGTGTGATTGATGTTTTGCGTTCAGCTTAAAATGGTTCAGAAATAACTGGATTTCTTGCGAGGATATAGAAATTAACACATATTAATTTTTTTTGTTCCTCATGATATCTTTATGAGTTTTAAGATTAAAATTTAATTAAGGTGATAAAAACAAAATATAATAATTTCATTTTCAAATCAAATGAAAAATTTAGTAATTAAAAAAACATTTTTCACTGTGTTCAAATTATTATACGTTTTTAGTTTTTTGACTTTCTTTTTTCCTTTTTGTGGAATTTATTTAAAATAAATATCAAAACATAAGCAGAATAAAAATTTACTAACATTTTCAAACAATTATATGATGTTTTGCGACTGTAAAATCTTATTAAGATACCTTAAGTAGTTCATGAGATACCGAATTAAGTCCAGAACAAATGGTTTTTAAGCCACTGTAAGCCATAAAAAAAGTAGCGATGTATATGACAACGTAAGGTTTAGTATTCGGTAACGTCTTCAACTTTAATGAAAAGTGCTAGATGCATTGGAGATACGAATTTTGTGCGAAAAGAATAGAGATTGGTAACACTGTGGGAAATCTGGAAACATTGCGTCTACCGGCCGATGCTAAATCTGATTGTTGATCCCTTCCACTTCCTAAGTCCGAGTTACAACTCCGTACAATTAACACATTAGTTTTGATAGCGCTATTAGTTAAGTTGTGTTTTCAATGTGCTTCACAGGAATGGAGCATCGGAATATAGAGCAACGTTGTGCAATAAAGTTTTGTGTTAAACTTGGTGAATCCGCGAGTGTGACTTTTGAAAAGTTGAAACAGGCCTATGGGGGGGGAACAGTGCTTATCGAGAGCCCAAGTTTTCCGCTGTCACAAATCATTTTTGGAAGGCCGAGAACACGTTGAAAATGAACCTCTTCACACGGTCATTTCCATCCATGAATTTTGGAACTCAAACGCATAACTGTTGTTCCTCAACCCCCCTATTCACCTGATTTAAGTCCTTGTGACTTTTTTCTCTTCCCGAAATTGAAAAATCTCCTAAAAGGACGCCATTTTGGATCTTTGGAGAAAATTTAAAAGATCAGTTAAAAGCCATACCAATTGAAGACTTCCAGCGCTGCTACCAAGAGTGGTAATGACGATTCCGCCGACGTATAGCTATCCAAGGGAACTACTTTGAAGGGAATAACAGTGTTCTTTGAAAAAAAAATAAAAATTTTGGTTTGTATGATATCAGTCTCATTATTTTTCTCACACACCTCGTATGTTTAACTTATGTTTGCTAGAAGATTTGGTCACCCTTTTCAATTTTCTCCGCCTATTGAAAATTGAACCTTTCGAATCATTGCCAATATATGAAGCTAGAGCTCATATTTGAGAATTCGAAATCTTAAATACTATTTTCTTAATGCTTGATTTTCTAAAATCAGTTAGGACTAGCAAGAACAATTTTTTATATTATATCTCATGGATGTCTTCTTCTTAATGATTCACGTTTAAAGCACATATTTTTATTTTCATATATTTTTGTCTTTGTGCTTAAATAATATATCCACTCAATCAATAATCTTTTAAATAATTATCATATGGTTTTAAAAGGAAAATAAGAATTTAAAAAATTATTAAATTAAATATTTTCAATCTATAAAACACTTAAATAAAATATACTTCGAATGACATTAAAGACACAATGTTTTACTCCCAATGTCGTTCTTTTGCTATTCATATCTTTTCAGAAATTACCAATTCGTTCAATTATACATATATTTATGTGCACATGACTGTGTAATAATTTTATACCATTTATTTGTGTAAAATCAGCCTTTAATAGTTTTTAAATCTTTATATTCATTTAATTCATTGAAAATTATTGCACACTTAATATTCGAAATTCCACTGAATATTGTACAACTTTCATCAACGTTTAAATATCGTCAACAAAAACATGTCAGCGTATTTTGTATAAATAAATACAAATACGGTAATTTTTTAAGCGTTTCGTGATTTTTAATAAATACGAACATATAAAATTTTCATTGAAATCAACAAATCTCAGTCCAAGATTTTTAATGGAATTGATGTTAATGTTTTACATTTGGGACACCCTAAGTCGATATACATAGCCTATGAGCCCTAAATGGCCCATTTTTAACGGCAGCAGCTTTTAAATATTCTTCCAGTTTGCATGATATAGATCTGGCAGCCCTACATATATATAAATACGCCACGTAAAGACGACTAGTAACGCATTAAAAATAATGCGATCAAATTTCAATCTAGCTAGCTCAACTGCCTACTTAATAATATACGTTAATTTGCAAATGCAAAATAGATAATTATTCAGCATAAATGTTGGGTTAATATTTTGTTAGCACATAAATAACTTACAAAAACAATTCTCGATTAGGAAAACCTCACCTAACCTTCTTACACATTTTAAGTGTTTTTGACCATCATATATTCTTACTATACACATATATTTGAAAATCTATACATATAACAGGGCCTGTTCCTAAATACACCACTGCACTGCATAATATGATTATTCTGCACTGCCACTGCTAACCATATGTTGCGTATGCTTTGTTCTGCTTTTTTTAGTACGCATCTACGAACAAAAAAATACTTTGAAAATGGAAAAATTAATAATTAAGTCAATAAGTGTATAAAAATAATAAAAATAAAAAGAATATTAAACAAGAAAAAAATAAATAAAAAAAACTAAAGAAAATTTATACTCAAACGTTCATTGCATCAGCCATTTTGTTGATTAGTTTTTTGCTTTTATTTGCACATAATATACTTAAATGATGCATTTACGCACAGATGATATTTGCAGTGCTGCCACTTTTTGCATTTAAGAACGTACTGCGCATTATATGTAGTGCAGTGATGCATTTACGAACAGGCCCATAAAAACCGTAACGAGGTCATTTCTGTACATGAAATATATTTTGAAAATTGTCCTTTTTCTTTAATTTTTATCTGTTTATTTGTCTGTCTGCCTATCACGTAAATTCTGCTGGATGGATTTGAATAAAATTTTGTGAGGAGTTCCCTTAGAACCTCGGTTCAAATATAGCATTTTCGAACAATATTTAAAAAAAATAGTTGTCAGCACATTTAATTTTTGTAAATGTTTACAAAACTGCAATAAGTATTTAAAAACAAAATTTTTTTTAATTGTAATTTTAAGAAATATAAAAATGATACGTGGACAAAGTAGTGGGCCCAGCTAGTCTTTTATGTAGCAGTGTTGCCAATTTATTATAATTTTGCTATACGCTAATACCAAAATTGAAATCAATGGTTTTTCGTAAAAAACAGTGACATAAATAATTGCAAACTGTATGTATTTGTAAGTAATGTGCATATAAACGAAGTAATAGTTGTTAATATTATAAAAATTAGGATTTAAATCCTACAAAGTCTTGAGAGCTCCTTTTTAGGGTTTTTCTAACAGAGACTTAAAACTTCTGTCCGTCTGTCACAGCCCTCTATATGTGGAACCGCAATAGCTGCACTCTTCGAATTTTTACAGAAGATGTATTACGATAGTTGCTATTACAAAAAAAGGGTGCTCCTAAAGTGAAGAGATACTCATAGAAGTACCCAGCAAAAAATAAGACATTACCATAAAAAGTGCTTCCCTTTTGATGACTTACCTTTGTGGTTGCCAAATTTTGTAACTCCCTTACAGAACACATTACATTATTTCGCAAATGAGAATGTGCTAGACAACTAATCTCACATCGAAAGCGCTCGCCAAACGTACCAAATAAACAGCCAGTGACTACAGTCTTTACGGAAAGGTATGACAAGAGTTAAAGGGAATACCTTAAAATACGTTCTTATGATCAATCTTATTTCCTGCAATAATCAATGTAATCAATTCTCAGTAACTAAAATTATCAGGTTGGTAATATAGTTTGGAATTCCTTCTGCCAAAAATGCTTAATTCCACATTCGGATATAGCAACAAGTTAAAAAAAAAAATAAAACATTAAATTAAAGGCTGTCCCAATAGTGACTTGACTTTCACCAAGGTGAACTTGTTTTTTAAAGCACAACAGACACACACTTTAGGCTTAAGCGTAAACAACAAAAACAAAATATTTAAAATAAAAATAAAATATTAAAGATGTTCCTACAGTGACGTGATTTTAACGTAAATTGCTTAAGACATTTAAAATTTAGTTAATTTATGTACAAATTCCTCTATTTAAATAAGTGTTAAGCAACAACTTAAAATTGAAAGATGTGATTCTTACAGATATTGCAAATTTTTTTAAATTTTTATAGGCAGACTACGAAAATTAACATAAAGTTTGTTATATAATGTGCACTTGAAGAATATATTTAGCCTTTTCTCTTCAGCAGCTCTAAGTATAAATAATACTTATCGTTAGGTTTATTTCTAGAAAAGAGTTGATTTTAACGCATAACATTTTGAAGAACATATATTAAAAATATAAAATTTATAACTATTATTCGGCTCATATGTAGAACGGACCGCTACGTATTTGAGTCCAGTTCGCACTTGACTTGACTTGATTTATTTACATTGGCTGCCTAGTAAGGCCATAATATTCAAGGAGTTGAGCCACCACACTGTCAACAAATATTCAATATTCTTGAGTGTTGCTGTCATATACCGTTTTTGTAAAAACCAACCAATTAAACTAATGTATTATGACGTTTTTGCCTTGAGTGTTATACTATTTTTGATCCTCATCAGATTTAGTTTGTTTCTAATTATATAAATATACAGGTGGAATGTCATAGCATGATAATGAACGTTATGTCCCATCGTAGTGTGACATAATGTCAATTAACGTAGAGTCATAACGTCCTTAAACATTATAGGTATTTTTTTATTTATTTTTTTTTTCTATGTAAGAGAGATGCAACGTTTTTTTTTAAATTGGCTTGCAGAAAATCTTTCGTAAGTGAAGCCGGTGTTTGTTATTTAATTGCGAACATTATAACACTTTCATTAGTGACTATGTCCATACTAAATACAACACAATGTCCAATCTAAAACGACATACACAACGTGTCGCTTTAAAAAAACGTCATTGCGTCCATAGACATGAGTGCGACATAAAGTCCATGGGCATTATGTCCTTGGACACTTTGACATGTCTTAATATACACACAAAAAAAGAATCATATATATTATTTCTAAAGCACTTCTTTTGTTGGTTGCAAATATCTCCCATACCACCGCATCAAATTTAATGAATAATATCTCATTTTAAAGCTTATTGCTAACACTAATGACGAAAAATAATTAGAAATTGAAAAATTAATATTTTTATTGACAAAAATTATATTTTATATAAAACTGCATGATAAATACAATGATTTTATGTTTTTGTTCAAGTGTAGTAATACAGGGTTGCTTAATAGTAATGCAGTTCTCCATAATATGGTATGTATTAAAATCCATTCTGGCAATACCGCTATTTATTATAATGCCGTATATTTTTGAGTCAGTTATATATAATATACATATTAAGTAGTAAAAGCTGATTTTAAAGGGAAATGTAATTATAATGTTAATCAGAAATTTTAATGCTAAACAGGTGTTAATAAATGGTACCAGGCTAATCGTAAAAAACTTGGGACAGTACATCATATCAGCAAAAATTATTTATACCGATAAAACTATACCCATACCCCGAATCAACCTTACACCTTGCATTCAAAGAAGTATTACAAAAGCATTTAAACATATGTATGTATGAATATAAATATGTATGATATATTATGATTTCTAATATTTTTATACTTTTAATAAAATGTATTGAAGTTATTTAAATTTCTATTAATTATTTTCATTTTATCTTACAAAAATGACAACTAACGCTGCGAAATATTCGCACGGGTCATCTAGTTTGTACCTATTAAAGATTTCATTTGTTTTTTATTTGACTCAAAAATTTATTTATTTGAACATATATTTTCTTTTTTAATAAAACATATAAACAAATATAATCATAATGATTAATTCTTAATTAAAATTTAATTGCATCAATGAAAAATTTAATTAAAGCTTATTCTTAAAAGATGCAAAACCTTTAATAGACATAAAAATTTTTTCTGTGCATATATATACTTTGCAGCTGAGTAGAATTCTTCCATAAAAGATAATCTCAATTTAACAAATTCAGTTTGCACTGAAGGATGAAGATATTCGAAGCAAGTAATAAGGTGATAAATTTCTTGATGATAATAAAATAACAAAAACGAGCAACATACAGTGAACCCATATAAAGATTTTAATTATAAAAATAAATAGGTAGTTTTATATTCTATTTATATTTTATATATAAGTTAATTCAGAATAACACCAAAACTTTTATTCAGTTTATTCATGTAGCAAACTTTATAAAATTAGTGCAAAAAAAATTACCCTGTATAGCAAAAATTACACCCAGTTATATCATTTAAAGAGGAAGCTGTATGTATCTTTAGCAATATTGTGTTGTTTGTTGTTTTTATTTTAACATTTATTGTCGCAATTTTTAATATTTTTGACGTTCAACTGAAAAGTTTTTATACAATACGAAATATCAGCAGGAACGTATGATTTCGTTAGCTATTACGTAAGCTATTACATGGTTTTTATTATATTAAATTATTATGACAAGATATCATTACAACAATATACATTACTGTTGATATCCTGTACTATATGGGCTAGTAAAATTTTATATGCACTTTGAAACACATTTCTTAAAACTTTATTTAATTTTTTGTTGTTGTTTTTTTTTTGTGTTACATTTTTAAAGCAATTTATTTTTTTATTTTAATTTTTTTATATTCTGCATAATAAAAGTAAATCTGCTAAATTAATTGTAGCAGCTAAAAAATTAATTTAAATATTTAATATTCACTTTAAATATTTAACAAATTATAAAAAAATATATAAGTTAAGCGTTATTGAATTTACCAATTTAAATATTCATTTTTTTAGACAAACAAATTACATACATTGTCTGCTTTTTATTGCTATTTTGGTTTAAAATACAGTTGGTTAAGTCTACAATTTATTTTAAATTAAAAAAATGTCGCTAGACTCATAAAGATTTTTATTAATTTTATTGCAACGTAAATATTTAAAAATTTATATTTTTTTATAATAGTGAACCACTTATGGCAAAAATATTTTAAAATATTTATTAAGTTTAATTGTCATATAAGTACTTAGAAAATGATGAAAATGTATGAAAATTTTATAAAAATTTACATGAAAATAAGGCAATCCCATAAATATTACATCTGTATACGGTTTTCATATTTTAGTAAATATGAATAAGTCCATTCATTATCAAAAAATTTTTATTTCTATTAATATTTAAATAAAAATTGCGAACACAGAGAAAATTTGCACCTATTATCTATTTTATTTGTTTTAAATTGAGTTATGAACAATATTTTAATTAAAATTATTATTTTATTAATTACGATTTTTTTGTCTTTTGTAATTAAACATATAATAATAAATAAATAAAATATATATATATATAACCCACTCTAAAACAGATTCCAGCTATCTGTCTATAACGGATAAGAAGTTTGGCCACACACCTAAAATTGCATCAACTATATGGACATTATTTACTTTCCAAATTCAAATTTTATACTTGCTGCTCTAGTGGACTTAGCAATACAGGTTCTTTTTAAATTTCAACCGTCCGTCTAGAACTGATTAACAGTTTGGCCATATACATCAAATTACATCAACTATTGTAACACCTTTTAACTTTAAATATTTATACTAATTATACCAGACAAAGTAGAACTTGTTCTAATAGCGGCCTTAGCAATATAAGTTTCTTGTAAATCTCAGCAGTCTATCTATAACGGTTCAGCAAAATACATCAAACTACATCTTGTTGTTATAGCAGATTTAGCTATACAGATTCTTTGCACATTTCAAGCGTCTGTCTACAATCATTCAAATGTGGGGCTCTCTTTGATTTATAACTTTGAATATTAATACTTGTTACCATAGCAGTCATATCAATCGACATTTTGTCTAATTTGCAAGCGTTTGTCTATAACTTTTTCAAAGATAAATTCAAATAGGTCAATTTACGTCACCTATGGTGATACCTTTTAATTTTTAGATTTATTTTTGTATTACTTTTTGCCATTGGAAGCAATATTGATATGCAGTTTTTTTTTAAATTGAAAGTGGTGCCCTTTACGGTTCCTAATACAAGTAAAAAACAGGTATGTTGTACGGGGACACCTTAAGTTTTTAAGACTAATAACTGTTTAAAACGAGACCAAACTGTAAAATTCACCTTTCAATTAAAAAAAATTTTCAAAATTGATCCAGAAATTACTTAAACTACGGTCAGAATAGTCAAATATTTGACAGTAAAGTCTTAACCCCTATTTTAAATATGTTTATTCTAACTTTCAGACATGTATCATTACGAATGACAAATTATAATACTTTTACGCTAAGGAGGATCTTAAATTTTTTAATTTGCAGTTAAAAAATTTAAAAATATGTATTTTTTCACAATTCAGTGGTTACGTCTTTTTGGGCACAAAAAAAGCAACATTCAGTAAAACTAAAAACCTACTTCTTTTTTAAAATCGGTTAATAATGGATTTATAACGTTCTTACAGAATACGGCTCATAATTATACGGTTGTAAACATATATACACAATTTAGAAACTAATGTTTAATGTGTTTATGTAATTCTCATTTAGTAAAATTATTTTAATGTGTTGCTTCTGTATTATAAGCACTTAACTCGTCTGAAAAATTTATATTGAACCTCTCAAAATGCTAAGTTATTTTCATATAAAATTCTCAGGTAAGTTATTATTAATTATTAATTTTTTGAACTTCGTATTCAATATTTGTGTAAATATTCTGATAACCTATGTAAAAAAATTTTAGAATGTCAATACAGAAATGCTTTCAATTTATTATTGTGTTATACAAATTTTGTGAGACTTACAACAACCTTTTAAGAAAATTGATTAGGAATAAGGCAATAAAGTAAGAGAATGTCAAATTAGAAATATCGTTCAAGTATTCTTAACAGTGGTGAATTTTTTTGTGGTAGGGGAAAATTAACTCTCAATTGAAAGCATCCTAATTAATCTTTTTTGTGATTGAAATTACGACTTAATTTAAAGCTGACCGTTTAACTGAAAACAGCCTGAAAACAAAAATTATAAGCCTTTAGTTAGAAGTTATTTCCGTAATGTTTGAAGAACTTAGTAGCACTGAAAGGGTCAGAAAATAACAAAAATCAAAAGATTGCTTAAAGACCCTGAAAAAGAGAAAGACAATAGAAGATCTTTTATGCCAAGATTATCATTAATTAATTTTTTTCTTCATACCCTTTCTTCTTTCCTAATACTCAACAAATGCATTTTTGCACAAATAAATAATTATGAAAATCTAATTATGTCAGCTGCAAAAAATCACTAATTAAAAAATAATGATGTTAGTATACTTAACCATGCTTTGGATATTTCCAAACTGCTTTTTTATAATTATTTCTTCAATTTATACTAATTTCTATTGTTGAACAACCATGAAATGCGTACAAATTTTTTTCCTCAATATGACCCACATTTTTTGACGGCATATATTAAAACATTTTTCTCTTTTTTTTCCATTTTAATACAAAATGCATTCTATGTAGCTGAACATAACCTTCTTCAGCAACTTCTAGTATGGAAAATGCAGAAGTTTTTTATATCAATTTCGAAATATACCAAAATGATAAAAATGAAGGGAATTTATTTCACATGGCATATAAAAATGTTAACATGGTTTTTATACAAATTTTTTTCTTTTGGTAATTTTTGTTCAATTCTACAAATCTATAAAATTTATTGCTTTTTATTTGAAGAAATGAAAAAAATTCAAAATATTCAATATACATACTTCCACGCATATGTACACGAGAGTACATCACAAAAAATATGGCCAATTGGTACTTTTATATGCGAATGTAATCGTGAATGAATGTTTGCTTGTATTAAATTGATTGTGAAAATGTTCATTTTGGTAGAAAACTAAATTCATACTTATAGCTTCAGGATGTCATACAGGCAATGGAACAGCTGTTTAGCTATTGTAACAAATGTACAATTCTTGTGTAGATTTTATTTATCATAGCAGTTTTCGAAATGTCCTACAAAAAATCAGCTCGTAAGAATGTTAAACAGTTGGCAAATTAAGCGAAATTAAGAAAGATTTTACTCTTAGTAAAATTTAGTTTTATAATCAACACCTGAGTAGAATTCCACAAATTTCAAATAAAATGTTAAACATTATTTTAATCTCTATAATGTTTTATGGAATTGTTAATTAACATTCTTTATAGTCTATTTATTCGTTAAAGCCTCTTTGTTTTTTTTATACTCCTCCTTCTCTAAGGGTGTTGAACCACCAACATGAACACCCTCTATATAAAAAATCTGTTTTATATTCTTGTAAGCTTGTGTATAAGATCTTCAAAGCTTTATCATTTTATATAAATTCTATCACTAAGCTTGATGTCCTGTAATATTGTGAGCGTTATTCAATATTAATTAAGTACCCGGTAATACTTCCACTTCTTTAACCTAGATCAGTGTAAAGCGTTTATTCTCAAGGAAAATTAGTTATTCTGTTTGTGTTCTCTGTAAGTATGATTGTGGTGAACAAATTTAAGTTGTTTAAACCATACTTTATTCACGAATCAAAATTTTTTGTAAACATTTAATGGCAAAATGGTTACAACGCACAAAATTTAAAAACGATTAATAATGTTTTGTAAAGTTTTAACGACAACCAAATTTTTATAAATACTATGAATTTATTTAATATTAAATGTTTTATTAAAATAATATATGTCGATTAAAATGAAGCAGTTATGATAAAAAATCATAAAAAAAAGTTAAAAACAAATTTTTTTTAAAACATGGTGGTCATAAACTTTTTAAAAAGAAGTTTCAATATTTATCATAATATGTTTATACTTTTAACATAACTATGGTTATGCAATAATATATGTCTTTTTAGCCCGATAGAAATGAACTTAAGAAAGTAATATTTTACGCTCACTTTTTACCAATTATGATTAGTGTGCTTTGACAACTCACCATGGATTAGTTGAAGCTTTAACAATGCTAACAAATTATCCACATTTATTTTTTTTTTTTATAAATCTTTAATAATTATAAACGCAAAATTTTGTTTTGATATGAAGCTAAGTTTTGGCTTAACGCTTTTTAAAAAAATAAACTTGCCGCATATGGATTAAGAGCAAACTACAACAGACCCTACAGACTTTTCTAGATACAGAAAATGCACCGTTTAGTATTGTTTATATGCAGGTGGCATCATAGGGTATTTCTTCTATAAAAATAAAAACCAATATAAAGTCGATACCGCACTATGATCAATGATGACATTGTTCCGCGCGTAATGTGGTTTCAATGAGATGGCTTTGCGTGCCATACAGCACCCGCGACAATCGTCTTATAAAAATCAAAAATGGGCAATAAATTGTTTTCTATAAATTGACCTGCCAATTGGCCTCCTAGGTGGCGCCAACAATACCTCTCGGTTATTTTCTATAGGCACATGCCTAGGCAATGGCTTATGTTGATAAACCAGCAACAATTGATGCCAAGGAGGTGAACATTTTTCGCCTTATTTGTGACGTATGGCCACTAGCCTCGGTGGTTAAAATATCATGTATTAATTTAAAAAAAATTTTTTTAAATTATAATTTTTCTGTTGATCATAAGTATAAATATCTTAAATGATTGAAATGCAACTATAAGATTTAATACTTATAATACAATCTTTCATATATATTTCAGGATATGATTTCCCCCAACTATGTTTTTAATTGTGTAGCAAACAATGTTTATTCAAGTTCATTTGAGGTGATGATATTTTATTCTTTCCACTTTTATCTTCAACCCTTTTTCTAATTCTTTAACTGTTTAACAAAAAAACTTGGTTGAAAAATAAATAGACTGAGACTGACTATCACACTTATATGAATAATTAAACGTCATCTGCAAAGGCCACTGAATTCTAAGCTGCATAGTCGTTTAGATACCATGTTTTTCAATTGGAATCCATGAACTGTAATGCGATTCTAAGTCAAGTGTCTTGATAGTAGATATTCTAGCATTTAAAAAACTTTTACAAACACTTTTTTATGTCTTATCATAAAAACACAAAAAAAACGATTTGCTTTACACTAATTGTATTAAATTTCGGTGTAATAGAAATGAAAAGATAAAAATGTGTTAGACATGTAGTGTAGAGATAAATAGAATAGATTTAGATAATCTTAAAGATTCAATAAAAGGCATCATTTATTCTTTTCTTAACGATATATATATATATATATATATATATGTATGTATGACCAAGCAAATAAAGATTTCATAGTGCACATTTAGTGCAATCCACTGCAGATTATTGACACTGCTGGCAAAAAATGTCAATAATGGAAGCGAAAAAAACAGCCTTAAAGCAAAATGATTTAACATAATGTTCGTTTTGTAGAACGAAGAAAACAATTTATTTTTTTGTGCCACTTGTTTATTTCCTAAAGATATTATCCAACTAGAGATTTCAAACTGTGCAACGCCCGCCAACTGCCTTCTCATTGCTTCTTTCAACTATTTTGACATTAATAGTTATTTTTGTGGATTATTTTTTTTTTCGCTCCATCATTTTTTGTAGTTGGGATAGTGTTTGCTAACAGTATTTTGCTATTGCCTTGTTGCTTGCGCCAAATAAATGTTTTCAATGTAACGTTTGCAACATCTAGATGTTCGTATAATGTAAAAAATTTTCAGATTTCCTTAAGCTATTTTTGATTTGAATTCTTTTCCTATTTTTAGTTTAATGTTAAATTTTATTTTTTTTTTTCCTTAAATATATTTATTTCTTGCACAAAAATGATTGTCAAGATTTAAACAGCATTGCATTTTATTTTATTATTATTTGGATTCGAATTTGCTGCTGGCCGATTAGTTTGCTAAGTACTTATACATTTTGAAACGATTAAATAATCATGACTATTTTTTTTTTATTATTAAAAAATTATGGGCCTTGGTTAACTATTTTTTTTTTTTTTTGTTTTCAAATAAAAAGTTCATTTCCCTTTGAAACAAGGACTGCCTAAATTAAATAACTATTGTTTAAGTATAAAATATAAATTGCTATTATAAATACTCTATTCAAGGCTTTTTATTTTAATTATAAGCTAGTGTTGCAAGTGCAGCGTATCAATTTAATTAAAAAACAAAAATTTTATTATTTTTATATAAATAATTCTGGTTATGAAAATTTTATTTATTAAATTGAAAACATTTATTTTTGATCCAAATTTATTTATTCTAGAATGTTATAAAATTTAACAACAATTAGTTCGGACAGTTGTGGCTTTCTATTAAAACATATTTTATTTTTTCAATTTATTGCGTTTTAAATCCTAAACCTAGACTTAAACATAAAATACATTATGTTTTCAAAGATATATTTTTTTCGTTTATTTGTTGGTTTAAACTCTTTTTTATAAAAACTAAAACAAAATGCAAATTGTAACCACAGTTAGGTGACCTCAATACTTTGGTGGTGAATAAATATTCGTTCAAGTATTCAAACACTCGTGATTTGTATACTGCTAATACTGTTTTTGTTTTCAATGCAACATGATGTTACGGATACATGAATAGAGTTAATAAACAGACCAAAAAAAAGCGTTAACTAAATTTGATTGCAGTTAGAGTTTCTGTTAGTTTTTATATAGAAAACAGAATAAATAAAAATGTACATATTTTAGCAAATATTATTATATTTTTAAAATGGCTCTATAAAAGTTTTATTTTGCGTAAAAGCACATGATGGTTGAAAAAATTTAATAGACTAAAAAACGTATATCTTCGCTGTTATATTTGAACTTTATATGACTATAACTGAGGAGGGAGTTTAGTTTCCAAGCGAGTTTATACAGCGTTTATTGTCTTAGTGGACAATTTGGTGCTGTATTTCTTAAACATTTTCTTTTGCCGGATGTCAAAGCCAAAAATGCCAGCTATATTTGATTTCATCAATAGTAGTAACTTTATTTTTTTTTTATATAAAGAAGCAAACACAAAAGTTATCCTTTGTTAATCAACGGATTTTGTTTGTTCACATATTTGTAGATAAAGTCGAGCTTTAGTGCGCCATCTTTAAATCGGTTTAGTATCTAAGAAATAAGTGACCACTTAAATTACTACCACTACACATGCAAAAAATATACATATATTCCAAACATGAGGGTGTGTAATTAAATTAAACAAAATAACTATTCAATAATTAACTTGGAGCTATTTTACACCATGGCATTTTGCTCAGCAGTTATTAGTTTCATGAAATTTTTGTTTGTTTGCAAGAGGTGTAGAGACGCAAGCGGGGTAGACAAAATGGCCTGGCTTGAATTTTGAGGCGATTTTTTACACTTGCTTTGTGAACGCTCGCTTCATATGTTTTGTTATTTGTGTGTTAATTCAAATAACACAAACAACTACAGTAACGAATATAAAATTAAAAGCGAAATGTACAAATTCAAGTGCCATGAAAAATTTCATCGTATAGGGACGCAATGAAGCTCGCTTAAACTTTTAAGCAGAATTGAAAAAAGTGGCATGAAATAATCGCACGTATAAATCTGGATTTGGTCGAATTTTGACCACAAGGCGAATTCTAGTCTTACTAAACGCATGTAGACTTGCAGAATTTGTTTTTTTTTTTATTTTATAAAACTTAACTGATTTGTTTTAGTAAAATTAAAAATAGGTTTTCAAATAATTAAAAAAAGGTACTAGTAAAAAAAATTAAAAAAGTCTAAAGACATTTGATTAAATTTAATGTATTTACTTCAAATAAAAAATATGTTCCGTTTTTTTTTATTTAATTTAATTTTTTATTTAATTATAATTTATCTTAAAAGTTCCAGAGCAAATTTAAAATACAATTAGTGTATTCAAATGGATGTTATCTTAATTAGACAATTTTTTTATATGTTTTCATTTATCCTAAAGCCGACTTCTACTTACAATCAATTTTGCATGTCAATATGCAAAAATTAAATTCGTTGCAACAATTTAAAAACTACTGTAGCAAAGTCAACACGAAAGCAAAGTATTTTTGCAACTCAGGCAAGAAAAAAATGATAGAGAGTTTTAATAACCAGGCACGAAGCTTCGGAGTTTTAGTACAGATAATTTCTTTCTTTTGTTTTTTGCTTCGAGATGTAAGAATTGAGATGCGAAAAATTGCAGAGAATAAAAGTCAATACTTTAGGCGACATGTAAAAATGGACGAAGACTAAGAACTCCAGAAAGTATTGCTCGGCAAACCTATTCCGATTAAAATATACGAAGCTGAAAATTGGAAAGTATAACTAAAAGCACCTTACCGCCCTTAATAATTTTAGGAAAAATTAACATACGGATCATCACAGGCTTGGTATTGAGCCTGTAAGGGATTTCGTGATTTCAATAAGAAAAGTCTAGAAAATATTCATAAAGATTGTGTTGCTTGAAATTGAGAAACTTACAACACTAGAACCAACTTCAATCTTGAGATACCTGAGGAGATAAGGCGTACAGGAAGTGTTTTAGCACCTCGCAAGGGATAAAATAGATCGGATCATCGATATTATTCTATAAGATTATTTATTCGTTACCATTCAAAACTAGCTCAACTAGTAATTTCAAAGGTGGTTTTATGATTTTTATTTAACTTTTATTAAAAAACGATTTTAAATTTATAAAATTATTTACAATTTAAAATATGATATAGTTTCGCTTTTACTGCCTGCAGATATCTTTGTCTCGTCATCTAACAGAGTTTTCGGTTTAAAGTAACCTTAAACTCTTTGAATCAATTAACTATTTTTAAAAGCGCTGTACTAAAAAACTTTGAACAATAAATAGATTGTTTATTTGCATATGGGCTTGGTTTTATTTGTTGGAGTTAAACAAAAAAGCTTGTAAATGTATGTATTGTCCTTATTGTCAAAGGCAAATTTGGCAGTGAGTATCCTCAATTGACATCAAGGCTATTTATATTGAGTTTAAAAGCGAGCAAAAACCTCTATGGCCAGTGTTATTGCCATTCATTCGATGCATAAACTTAAGACAAACCTATACATACATATGTATATGTGCACTCAAACACAAAAAAAACTTTCACATGGTTGAAAAATAACGTTTTTAAAATGCAATTTTTTATGCCGTTACCCTGAACAACATACACAGAGAACATCATGACAAACATACAGACGCATAAATAAAAAAGCAAAGAAATCAGACATTTAGGCAGACATCCAACTGCATGTCGCTTGCTTTATTTTCCTCTTTCCTCTCTTTTTACAAAAGTGATTACATTTGCTAGTGTTTGTGTCATCAACATTTGCCGTGTACGGGCGTGTAAATATTTTGTTCACATAAATGAATGTGAGGGATTTTTATCAACAATCCTCTCGTTAATTTTTTTTTTTTTTGTCGTTTTATTGACATTAAAAGTTTTATTTTAAAGTTTGTGTTAACATTTTGTACCCTTCTCTTTAACTGAATAAAGGGAGTAGATGAGGGGCACGTATAAAACATTAAAAGGCAAGCTTAATGTGCAAAATATTGTTACATACAACGTTTTTATATGAAATACATAAGAATATGATTAAAAAATACGCTTCATTTAAGGTACAAATTTTTTATCTTGTGGGATGGCTCTCAATTAACAATTTAGCAGACAACCAGATGAACGCTTAGTTTTAG
Source organism: Cistogaster globosa (assembly GCA_937654795.1). Taxonomy (NCBI): domain Eukaryota; kingdom Metazoa; phylum Arthropoda; class Insecta; order Diptera; family Tachinidae; genus Cistogaster; species Cistogaster globosa. The sequence goes on along the minus strand of OW569404.1, from coordinate 114,930,020 downwards.
CTTTCTCTACCTAAAACCTATTGTTTTTGCTACAATCTCTGTCCTGCTATCTGTCTGTAGCAGCCTGCTATCTATTGAACCGTAGATACTTTAAACATTTACTATAACTGCAATAATAAAAGATAGATAATAATAATTAAAGATTCTTCCATAAGTGCCGTGTAATTCATAAAAATATTATATATTTTTAAATTTTATAGTGATCAGCAAAACTATGTCCGCTGTAGCAATAAATACAAAGAATTAAACACTTAGTTAAAGGTAGTACCAATTGTGACCTGATTTTTACATACGTTGCCTTTCCTTTGAGCCACAATAAAGCGACCCGTTATTATAACTTATCATTAGCTAAAGTAAGGATGTTATCGGACAGTATTTTGTTTCTCGTTATTACAAGTATATTTTAAGCTAAAGCTGACCACAAACCGAGAAGGAGAAGAAGAATTTAAAATTACCATATTCTTTGATCAATAAGGTTACCATATTTTATATTCCATGAAGAACAACTAAATTCACGTTTAGTTAGCTTTGTAATAGAATAAATATACAAACGCACTAAAGGGTTTTTTGAACACACACTGTTAAAAATTAGGACTTCTAAAAATTTCCTGAACAAATGGACTATGATTATACTATAGCGAAAATGAGTTTATGCAAAACTTTAAATTATCAACAAAATTAAAGCTTTTATATAAAATAGGCAGGTCATTAAAATCAAACAACCATTATCTCTTTCTTTTCTTTCTAATATATGTCATCAGACTGCTTTGGTTTAATTGCTGTAAATAAACTATTAAATTAAAAGTACGTCGTTGCCACTACTATTTGTTAAAATTAGTCGGGTTTTGTTTTAATAATACCTTAAAGCGTATACAGAGGAAAGAGTTAATTTGAATTAAAAGCTGAATTAGAATTTGAATCTGACAGACGACAGTTTTTGCATTTAGTAATCATTTACATTACGATCAAATGGGTAGAAGACAGAAAGTACGGTTAACAGCTATGCTATTGGTGAAAAAACAACATCAATTTGAAAAAAAAAGCCGTGGAAATCTTAGAATTTAAAAAAAGATCCGTTTTGATTTTAATATTTTTTATTTATTTTTATTTTACTAAGAACAATTAAAATAACTGCCTGTGAATCCATTTTAATTTTCAAAAGTTAACAATTTGACAACCGCTTGTTGATAATCGACAGTGTTGCCATATTAAAATAACTACATTCAGCATAAGTTCATTTTGATTTAGTGCATATACGATAAATCTTATTTACATTGGAATGGGGATGATTCAAATTTTAATTTGAATTAAGACTGCTAATGCAAATTAACGCTGCCATCTGTCTACGCTTTTATTAAAAAAAAAAAAAAAAATAATTATAATTTTTAATATTTCTCCTAAATGGGATTTGAACCGTGGATATTATAAATAAAATAGAATTTTACTTTTTTCGGCTTAAGGTTCATTTTTAATTTAATTTCTAAACATTTTTTGGAAACAAAAATTATTTACAAATGTATGCGGACGTTTTCCAAAGAAAACAAGAAAAATTGGACGTAGTGTGAGTGAAAAATTGTAAATAAACCTATTTTTATTATTGTAATTGTAGTTTTTTTTTTTTTTTGTGTTGTGTCTTTTTTGTTTATTATAAACAGCTGATATGTTTTTACGGAAAAACTAGATACAATAATTTAAAAAGCAGAACTTATGAAGCTTTTATTCCCACTGTATGATTTAATAAAAAACCGTATATTTTTTGAAGATGTTTAAAATGGAAAACGATCGCATACATGTGTAAATAATTTTTCTTTCTAAAATTTTGTAGATAGAATAATTAAAAATGAACCTTAAGCCTAACAAGAAAATTTTAATTCATGTATGATGTGTAAAGTGTTTTACATTTTAAAGTTTACACTATTGCTATTTATTATAACATTTAAAATTTTAGGTTAAAATAAGTTAAATGGTTCTAATTATATAAACGAAGAAATTGTTTTTCTGGAAAAAAAAATTTAAATTAATTTTGACACAAAATTTTCTTTTCATTGTTAATATCGTTTTAATCTTAAAAAAGACTTTATTCGGTGGCAGAAAAGTTTTAGCACCCAAAAAAATGTAAGTAGTTGTAATCACATAATCGAGAGTGTGTGTATACGTATAATGTTTGTGCATAAAGTAGTAGCAATGTAGATTATGTACATTTACATATTTGTATCATTAAAACGGTAATATTTTTTTAAAATTTATTTTATAGTTAAATAACAAAAAATTGCATTTCGTTACAATAATGAAGAATTTCCAAATCAAACATCTTATTATCTTAATGTTATTATTAATACTAAATGATATCTCGTTATCTTATAATTTTAATTTGTTTCCGTATGATTAAGTCAATTAAATTTTTTGTATATAATTTTCTTTGCATGCATGACAAATACAAAAATATTTAATTCTAAAAAATCTTTAACCATAAGTTATGGAATTCTAATTAAAATGAACTCTAAAGAACTTGTTGAAAAATTCATGTTCAAAATGTTATTTAAGGAAAAAAAATCTTAATTACTTGCACCACACAGAATGTAATGAAACAAAGAAAATATATTGCAACATATTTTCTAATAATGAAAAATTTCTACTTAATTCCTTCTTAAAACTTTTTTATTTTTTTATTTTTTATATATTTTTTTATTGTTGTTTTTTTATGTTACTCCTTTACTTTTTAGGTTTGTGCTTTAAAAAAGGGCATAGCAAAAGGTTTGGTATACTCTCTCGCATAATGCAATTTCCGCTTTTTGCAATTATACACCATTTTCTTTTACACTCTTGCACATTTTTCATTTTCTGTTCTTTGAATTAAAACACAATCATAGTGGACAAAACAGTGGAAACAAGTCTCATTGTTGCATATCCTAACTCATTTTATAGTTACCAAGTTAAGGGATATAACTTGTACTCAATTATTTTACTGTTTCGCGTTTCTACTATTTTATTTTATTGCATTTCCAAGAAAGAAAAATTAGTTTTTTAAACTTTTGTTCCTGTTGTTGTTTTAAATGGTTAACCTTTAGGTGTTTCATCCATAGTTGCACGCAAAACTTAGGTGTTGGCTACTTTAAATCGTCTAAAGATATGAAAATAAAGAAAGTTAAAGTTAGAAAATATAGAATTAATGTTTTTGATATTACAACAGATTTAAAAAGTATATTTTTTATATTGGGGGCCAAATGCTTTGTATTTAATGTTGCTTACGAGTATTAAAATTTTTACTTTAAAAACGTCGCATATACTGGTCTCCTCAACTCCTGCACTAACTAGATCTTATACGGGTGTAGGCCAAAATCTTTCCACAAAATTTTTTGAGTAGTGGACGGACAGAGCCCCAATTCCTGCGACCGACGACGAATCGATTAATTATGATCTTCTTTCACACTTTCGTTTACAGCTTCGATATTCTCTTTAGTACGCACATTCCTACGACGTTTTGATGTTATTTGTTGGTATTACTGCATTCTCTAGAGAGTATATGGTACGAAATCTATCCACAGTTCGACGATGCTTGCTCAGACGGACGATTATGTGCACCGTAAAAATCACGAAGTCTGAGTGTTACTCGAACTGATGACTGATTTTCAAAGTAGACTTCAATAATTTGATAGCGTTGTTCAAGCGTGAGCCTTTTCATAATGATTGCTAGAGTTTACAAAAAATAACAAGAAACAATTCTTTATCAAAATATAATTTTTAGTGTTATCTTTTATAATTTAAAGTTCAATTGGGGTTAAAAAAAACACCCGATACCCTTTACAACCAAAGTGGATACGATTCTTTGAAACTATCAACTGAGAAGAATCGAACGTAATACTATCAGACAAACATATTAATTAGTTGTTATGTTATAATATCAAAGCAAAATTTGTACAAAATTTTCAAAAAACTTTAAGAAAGTTAGTAATTCTTTTTAAACTTAAGAATTGTCATAAGATATCGCCTCAAGCAAACGGAACATCACATCGATAATTTGTGGTAAAAGTGTTTTTCTCAATAATCAAGGAAATATAGTTAGAAGAATACAAACTACGTTTATACTTATTTATACTTATGCAAATAAAAATTTATCAAATTAAGAATTTTGCCGCATAAACACTAAATTAATATATTATTTACAAATAACTAAATCACGAAAACAAGACGCGAGTAGTATATATATTTCTAACAGCCATACATAAATTAGCGCGTAAGTCGCGACGCAAAATAACGCATGGCTTTTACGCTGAAATGTCATACCCAAATAAAAGCGCAACGTTTTGTTGTGAAGAGTAATGTTAATTTATTGTTTTCAATAAAAACTTACAAAATGAAATGCAAAACAGTGATAAAAACGCTAGATAAAGCCGAAAAAAGCTAAAATGTCATTAGTGTTTTGCAACGTTTTCTAAATACTACAAAAAAATATGTAAGGAACAGTAGATTGCAGCCAACTTCACTACCTTACGCGCTGTCAAAATTGGATGGATTGAGGATGCTTTATACAATTTGTACGAACATGGGAAATTTTGACAGATATCTTGCGCTTTACGCGCTGATTTAGGGATGGCAGTAAATAAAATTATGACTTTGCTATCTCTTTATATATATGAAGTGTTTTTTCATATAATTTTTATATAAGAGTTGCCAATTTAATATAATTTTGATATCCGCTACACTAAAAATCCAAATTATTTTTGTTTGCAATTTTCCATATAAACAGTATGATAAATTGCAGATAATTTTTATTTAGTAGTAGTAATAGTTAATAAAAGAATATAATCTTCTAACCACAGAAACTTACCTTCTAACATTCACATCGTATAGGGAATTTTTACCTCGTTTACACGTAAATCTTAATTGCAATTAAAAGTGCTGCAATTATTACATTTTGGGTACAAACGGTGAGTTAATTTTTTAGTAGCATTTAATTAACTTACAAAAACAGTACATTATTAACTACTCTACTTATAATTAAAGGGTTATGATATTTCCATCTCTTGAGACATCTTTAGCCACAGATCAAGAACGAAATTATTCATAGCTTCTACTACAGCAGTATAAGACTCCAGTACAATTCACAAATTTCTATTATACTAATAGTAGTCTTGTTCTACATATCGAATTTCATTATCGCCTAATCCTAAAGCAAATGGTAGCATCAGAATCAATGATAAGAGAAGAGGATAAAAGTGATAGGTCCTTTGTCTATCCGTACATTGTCGTGTTAAACAATTTTGTCAAAGAACAAGAAAAGTTTGAGAAAATTTAAATATGTTAATCGATTAAACATAGTTTAAAAAAAATCGGTTAATTAAATCAGCCAGATCGGTCCAGGTACTTCCAGGCAGCGGCCTGTTTTGCGTAGGGTGGTTAGAAAGAATGGCAGTAAAGAATATCTTATGCTGAATTATATCTACATATGGTTATTCAAATACATATAATATTCGTCATAGCCGAATATAGCATTTTTACTATTTTAATTTATTTTATGTATATATTTTCGTTAAAATTCTTTTAATCTTCTAAAATTTTAAAACATGTAAAAAAAACCTTTAAATCAAATAATAAATCAAACTAGCTAAGACCGAGCCAAAATTCGTACATACCTGCAGTATACGAGTAGATGCACTGCTATGTGTATGAGTACACTGGTTTTAGAGTATGTGAGTACGTTTCAGTAACAAGTATAAACTGATGAAGCTATTTGTGGATTTCTTAACACGCATAGGTCAGCAGTTTTCTTAAAAGTTTTTTCACTACACTTTTTTGTATGTTTTTTTTTTCTATGATTTAACGTTTTCTTTTACATTTGGTAATGAACATTTCTTTTTTTATATTTCTTAAGCTACGTAACTTTAACACATTCACATGCAGAATGTGTTCTTTAAAAGCAAAAAGACTAATGCAATTTTAGTTAGAAACACTTTGAGGGCGTTTACATATGGTGCTGCACTTTATGAAGGGTATAAAGATAAGCTGGCATTTTTTAGTTACTCTCCTTTTATTTGTTGGTGTTGCTAATATTGCCAAAAGTTTAAAAAGATATACGCGAGTTTGCGAGTATATAGCACTTAAAACATGTTGTTGCTAAAATTTATTTTTTGTAGAAATTTTAAATGAATTTTCAACATCCTGTTGAAGGAAGCTAGACAAAATGGTAAAATAATTCTAATATTGTTGATGTACAAAGAACAAAAAGAGCATGGAAGAAACAAAAAAAACAAGATGTAACTAGGAGTTACTTTATAGGAGTGCTTTTTGTACAATGTTAAGGGAAAAAACACAAAATTGCCTGTATACTTTGCATTTAAAATTTTTGATTGACATCAGATTTAAGTTAATGTAACCAATTTTGACATGACACACCCAACTTTTCTTCAGACACAAGAGTAAAAAGCAAACATATCCTTCCTTAATATTAGGGAACTAGAAGGCTCTTTACATAATTATAACAGCCACATTGTTAGAGCAAGGATGAAATGACTATAAAACTCGAATAATGTATGTGGAATTGCCTTGACGCTCTTGTATAATTATTAACTGCTACATATAAACAAATTTTTAAATTGTAGGAAACACAATTCGTCTATACTGTTTTTAAGCATAACTTTAATAAAAAATCTGAACAATAGCAGAACGATAATTTTGTTTATTATTTTAATACCCTACACTTTGATTTTAAAGTACTACACAGTTAATTTGGTTTGCGCTTGCTACTATTATTTACATGACTGACTTCCTAACACATTCGATATATTTATGTCAAGTGAATAAGAGTAAGAGTTCAGACCGCTGATGTTTAATTTTTATTTTTATTATTGGTCCACAATGATCATGAATTCACAAAGATAAATTAAAAAGAAAAAACCTTTTTTAATTAAATAATTAAAAAGAAGTTTTTTAATCGTTTGTACTGTTTAAAAATTAATTGTGAATTTTAGCCATTTGTAATTCAACAATAAATCCAGTCTTAACTTTGCAGTTGAAAGGCGAATTTAACTAATGTTCTAATTACCAAAAAGAATTAAATTCTAGGTAGTGGCACGGCAACAATAAGAAATTCCATTTTGCCTGTGCAAAACGACTTTCAATTAAAAAAAAAAATAATAATAATTTATTTTAATAAGAGTGCAATATTCGGCTATGCCGAATTTTATATACACTCCATCATGTATATTTAGTACATTAACTTCAATCAAGAATACAAATATTGGAGTGACAGAGAATTTTATTTTCTAATTTATCAAGCACAAGATCATTTTTATAAAATAAGAATATCGTGCCACCCAACAACGTTTTGGCGAAATATTGAAAAAATTAAAAACATAAAAAATTAAAAATTATAAAACTGACCTTGTGCATCAAGCATTTAGCATCAAGATTAGAAAAAAATTAATCATAAAAGTCAATAAACATTAATATTGGTCACACATAATTAAAAATAAGAAAAAAAATTATGTATTTTACGTGAAAATATCATCGGCTCTAAATGGGCAAAGAAATTTCACAAATTTTAGTATTTTCTGCAAGATCTCTTCAAAAGCTCTTAAATGATACCCAAATTAAAATCTAAAAAATATAGGGCACAATTGTACTTTTCGATTAAAAGTTTAGAGGCCTATAATTCGGAAAAATATGAGCTAGTTCCGATTATTTTACTTGATGTTTTTTTCTCGTATTTTTATTCTCTATCGTTTTTGTTTTTTTATTTTTTTTTTTTATTTTTTTATTTTTTTTTTTTTAATGGAGTTACTTCATTGTTCCAAATGCTATTAAAAAATTATAGGCAGGCGTGGTGCTTTGCTCGCTGCCTCTAAGGACATGAACCGATCTTGCTAATTTTCAAGAGCAAAATTTCCGAAACTATATCTGATCAATTGGCGCAGTCAAATTTTCTCTAGCTAATCTAGTGTCTTGGTAAAGTTAATTTTTAACACTAAAACGGAGGTACAGACGTTTAGACAGACATTGCTCAATCGACTTCGCTAAGCATAATAACTCCGAATGTATAGACTTTATGGGGTCGGAAATGGAAATTGAAGAAATTACAAATCTAATGAATGTTGAAGAGCATAAAAAAGGTAAATTAAACCCATCTTTTGTTCTTATCATCCAAAGAGTAAATTGACAATTCTATATACCAACTTATACAAGTATTGAAGTATTTGCAAGAGAATGCTTAGTTCCTTAATATGAAAGTATGCAGCCTGGTTTTTGAAGTCTTGATTTTAAGACCTTCCAGCTCTGCAAAGATATAATTAAATTTTTTTCATTGTTATTAATTTGTTTTTTATACAAGCCTCTAAGTCTCGATCTCAGCAAAATATCTCTACATTTTCTTGAGGCTTTAATGACCTACAACTAAATAATCAAATAAAATAAATAATAATTAAATAAAATAATCAAATTTAAAACTCATGATTAGAAACATTTATTGAAGGTTACTTGTGGAAAGAGTAGATTTTTTTTATTTGCTACTAACTGTAGTCGGTTTATACCAACATGTAGGGACTTAAATTGATTAATTTTATATTTTTGCATAAATGAATTGTTGATAGAGAAGCAAAAAAAGTCTTTAAACAGAAAAACTGTCGTATTTTCTGATTAACATAGACTCTCAAACAAGAGCATGCAAAATTTTTGTGCATTTTAAATATTGTCATTTGCATCATAATAGCCTCTTTAATTTCTTAATGATAAAAACTTCTTTTAGGCATATGCACACATACAAACATAAAAGGTTTATATGCATACACAAACAAACACACATAAATCGTATATTCATACAAAATGTTGTTTTGTGTATAAGTCTACTTTAAGAGAACACAAGTTATTCACAAAAAGAAATTAGATTTAAATTGAGTCGTGTAGAAGAAAGGGGGAAACAACATCACAAGCACAGAAAGTTTTTTAACGCCTAAAAATATGCTATATTAAGTATGGCATAGAAAAGTCCTTAAAATATGCTCAACAATGATGTCGAGAGAGTATAGTTGAAGACAGCTTTCTTTTGTTTCTACTTCTACTAGCTTTGTATCAAATCATTTTTATAACTAAAGGCAAGACAACATAAGCAAAAAATAAAATCATCTTTATTTTCTTTTATGTAATTTCAGTAACAGTTTATGAATTTTTTTTTTTTTTTGCTGTTTCCTTTTTAGGACTAACAAGTCAAGTTTTATGCAATGGACTTCACAGAAAGAGAGCAGGAGTGTCTGTCAGTCTAATAGTTTGAAGTTTGAATTTTACAACATATACTTGAGCTCTTTTGTTTTATATTGCAAGTGTTAAAAAAAAAAATTTGCAAACAAAAGTTTTATAGTTTTATATACACAACAATTTCTTGTCACTACCATTTTATCTCAAACAGAAATGACAGCCCAAATTTTGTTAAAAGCCAAATGTCGCTAAAGTTTATATTCGCTATTTAAAAAGTTGTCAACAAAACTTAACAAATCTTTTGTTTTTTTAACAATATTCATTAACAGTTTTTAAAATAACTTTGTCTAAACAAAATATCTCAATCAAACAATAAAACGCTGACAGCCAAATAAGAATAATTTACTTTAAATGAATAAAAATATAAAAGTCATAGAATTTGGAAAAATAATTTCGAATTATTCATTGTACTTAATAAGTTGTGAAGAGACGAATGAAAATAAATCTGCCAAGTGCAAGTCTGACTCACAAACCTTTTAATTTTCAACTTTATTTTATTCCTGGTTCTTTTTTAAAATGTAAGATATTTGTTTCTTACGATTCAATAGAAAAGAAAATATAAGTATGTTTGTTAAAATCAGGTCTTTATAGAAACACAAGAGAAATTAGACACCAGCAGGTTCAAATCCTATTTGGGAAAAAAAGTATTCCATATTTAAGCCAAGATTTCAAGGGGCCTCCTTACAAAATTTTATTCAATCCATCCAGAAGCTTTTAAGTGAAGCGAATACAGACAGTTACAAAAAATTTTTAAAAACAGGCGTTTTGCATTCCATTTCTATCTTCACCAGCCAATACTTTAAAAAAATATTTAATATACAAAAATGACGCTGTTACTGTTTTATTATATGTATAGATGTATTTGTTTTTATAGAGTAGAAGCACCTAGTGTAAATATCAAATGTTAAAAGATAAGGCCATAAGGTCTTTCTACAGCGTGTACTCACTCTAGAGCTGCTTTTCTTACACTTAAAAAAAATAGATGGATACAAAAACTAATTCTTATAAAAATGCATTACCAAAGGTTAATTAGATATATTTGTTGTTGAACATCAAGAAATACAAGATAATTTCGCAAACAAAATGAATCTAGAGATCACAATTGACTATCTTACTTAATCGTACGAATAATCCAAAAGAAAATCGAATGCAGGTCTCTTCTTCTAAAAGTGTGCAGAGATACTATTAATTACGAATTTACTAGCAGTACCCACGGCTTCGTCCGCGTATCATTTCTAATTTTCTAATACTTAAAATTTAAAAAAAATGTGTTTTTAAACATTTGTTGTAGAGTTCTGTAAACAGTGTTAAAAACTTTCCATCGACATAAATAAAATGTTCTGACAAATGCTCTAATACTATTGTGCCGGTAAAATTAGATGACATAATTTTATGAAAAAAAAGCATTCTATATATGAACCACGGTTCTAAAAGACCTAATTACAAAATTTTATTTAAATCCATCCAGCAGTTTTCACGTTATGCGAACACAGACAGACAGAAAAAATTCCAAAAATAGATGTTTTATATTCCATATCGATTACTATCTACACTAACATCAACATTTCAATAAATATTTTATGTACAGAAATGACCCCGTTACGGTTTTATTATATGAAAAGATTTAAAAATTAGCAAATCGAACAGGCTGTCAAAAATTTGTAACGGATTTTATTTTAACACACTATCATACTTTGTGGATACGCATTCCATTCTTGATATGCAGCATACATTTTTGAAATCAGATATATGAAGCAGTGGCTGTTACTGACGTGCGATATGACTTCATAGTAACCGAGTTTGTTTAGCCAAAATAAAATTACTTTGATGCGGGTGACATACAATTTGCAAAGGGTCTTTACTTGTAAAAGAGACATTAAACAAAAGAAATTATCATAATTCCTTATGATTTTTTTATTTGTGTTTTTTTATCATTATCTTTTAGTTGTTTAAAAAAAACTTTGATTTTTGAGAGACGAACTTAAACATTTATTTACAAATTTAATTTGCTTAGACAGATTTTGGCCATACGTCTTTAAAACCCTTTGATACATTCTTGAAAAAATGTAAAATTATACAAAAAAAAGTTATTTCTACAGAATAAGGACTTGTTTTAACTTTGTGGTATTCATTTTTATATTATTTCGATTTAAAATTTTCCGCTCACAAGCCAACTTAAAATTAATGCAAGAAGCTCTTCAGCCGCTACAAAAAAAATTTTTTGGGGAAATATTACATTGTACCTCTATAAAATTGGGTGAACTGAGAAAATTCTTTGATTAGTGGTGGCGTTTGTAATTTTTACAATATCTATTTCTGATTCCAGAAGGTGTATATATTTCAATTTCTTATGCACAGCGAAGTCTATTGAGGGATGCTCCACTGACATTCCGTATTCGGGTTAAAATCAATTTTGCCAAGCCACTAGATGAGCTAGAGAATCATATATAGTTTCAAAAATTTTGCTATTGAAATATCGGCCCATGTCCTCGAGACAACGAGTAAAATACCGCGCCTGCCTCTAATTTGTCCAAATCATTTGAAATAAATCTAGTTTACTAAAGTATCTTCACTAAAAAAAAAAAATATATATATATATATATATATGGGGCAACAGAGAATCAAAAAATAAGAAAAAATATCAAGTGCAAAAATTGGCACTCTCCCATATTTTCCGAGTTATGAATCGTTTAAATTTTCATAGAAAAGTACGATTGTGCACCATATTTTTCATGATATCAATATGGGTATAATTTAAAAGCTTTTAAAGATATCTCTCAGAAAATAATAAAAAAATTTAAAAATGCTTAACCCATTAAGAGCCAAAGACGCTTTTAAAATTATAAAATACTTAATTTTTTTCTTGTTTTTCAATTCTTTGTCACCTAAATATTTGTTTTTTTTTATTTAATTTACTTCTCTAAACTAGATTTACATACATGGTGAAGGACATATAAGATTCCGCATAGCCGAATATAGCGCTCTTACTTATTTTTATATTGTTATAAAAGTAAGACTGAAAAACATTCACACATATTTATGTAAAAAAAACTAATTTTCTCCCTTATATTTGGATAGTGTTCTTGATAAGAAAAACAAAGTTTAAATTGTTATTCCAACCACTAACAAAGTGTGGTGTGTGTGAGCAGAAAAAAGGACAAGTTAACCAAGACATTTTGAGCAACAGCATAAAGGCCGGGGCACAGAGAATCCGTAATATGTTATATGCTGCTTTTTCAAACTGGCATCAATGAAAGGACGGAGGAAATTGATACAGTGAGTATATTGTTTTGTTTCGTTTTTGAAGCAATATTTCATTAATTTATAAAAACTTTTCCTTCTCGAGGTAGTTCCCGTACTCCTGCTTACTCATGTTTTTTGCATTTTTGTTAAAAATTGCCCAATGTACCTAACAATTGCGTTGACGGAGGCGTACAGAATGGAATTAAGCTCATAAGAAATATGTATTTCAAGTTATTTTTCAGTTTAAGAAGGCGACATATAACGTATAACGGAATTCATGTGCCATTATTAATTTTTTCTTAGTTGTTTTAAATAAAGTGAATCAAAATAAAACAGCAGCTCAAAGCAGCCTGTATCTTTCTAAGGAAGAGTAGAAATATTTTTATATAAACTGCATAAGAAATGTAACCAATTTACCAGTTTTGCTATCTCATGATTTCCTCAGAAAATTTTTTTTTCGAAATTTTGATTTTAGCACATATGTTTATAAACTCACTCCAAAGCTGGGATCCAACACCTTTAACCGGTTTTAAAACGCTCTGTATGCTTTAAGTTATTCTTAAAAATATAAAATGACCCTAAGCAATTTTGAATTCCTGATGTATTCTGTGTGCGTAAACTCAATTTTTCTTTTTAAAGCTTTTTAAAACAAAAATAAAAACTTTTTGTAAAACGGCTGCTAAGATCAACCATGTATTGAATTAAAACTGTATTACAGAAGGATAAACTAGAACAATATTTAAGCAAACACTTTTAATTGAAGAAGGAAATATAGGTTAAATGTTAAGTTAACATGTCCTCTTAAAGGCTAAAGAGCGACATATTTTGGTTGTTGACAACTAAAAATGATAAAATATAAATACATAAAACTTCAAAGTAATACCAACACACACACACACAGCTATTTACATAAAAAAGAAAAAAAACTTTGTAAACACCCTGTTTAGAATCCTGCTCATTTATATGTCTGTAAATAATGTGTATGGAAAGTTTCGCACAAAGACAAGATAAGCTTGAAAATATTTTTGGCTTCAAAAGAGATCTAATATTCAACGAGAGGCAACAAAAAAAATCAGGTCAAACGTCAACTATGTAAAACATGTACATTTTAGAAAAAGAAGATTTTTTTTTTACCAAAATCATGATAAAGGAAACTTTTTCCTTACTGAAATATTTTACTTTTTAGTACATCTTTGAAAATATTTGCTGGCGTTTATGCTGTCTGTTTAGCTACAAAGTAGGAAAGTGGTTGGTGCTGCATGCATTAAAACTCTTAAATTAGTTATTCGAATATTTGTTCAACATAAAAATATTATTTGAGATGACACTTTAAAATTCGTTTGTATAATTAAAACTTTTTATTTTCAGATATAATGGAACAAAGTGTTTATTCAAAGAATCGAAATTAAAAAATTCTAGTCGTCATTGTCCGTTTCCTCTAGAGCCGTTATATCCTAGGAGCATTCATGTACACAACTTTCTACGGAACACAATGTTACCGAAAACGCTCCCGTACTACAGGTTTGGGTAAAAAAGAAAGATTTTGCAAGAATAATAAAATAAAAGTATTTCTACCTCTTGCACGAAACATTCCAAGCTTTTTCTTTGGGAAGAAGTAAACAATTGCAACTACAAAACAGTTTACAAATGTCCACCAACACTTTTAGTGTTATCACAAAAAAACATTAAAAAACATGTTAAAAATATTAGTACATACAAGATCCTTTTTTTTTTTTTTTTGTTGATTTTGCTATGAACAACTGCAGGTAAATTTTATCTGACGTCCTGTTTTCGAATAAAAAGATTTTATACCAGTTTAAATGTTCCTATGCTTTTCGGCATTTTTGCCTATAATTAAGATTAATTTATGTTTAGGGGAACAAACCTACTTATATATAACCGTTACATCAAAAGGCACGAGGGTGCGTACTAAAATAAAATTTGTGACATGTTTTTGGTCAGGTCGGCCCGATTTTCTAATCTTTGAAAAAATTAAAGAAAAACAAGTAGCAGTGCTATATTCGGCTATACCAAATCTTATATACCCTCTACCATGTACGTAAATTTAGTTAAGCCAAGTAACTCAAATCAAAAAAGAAAATTACATAAAAGTGTCATGGGCTGTTATGGTTAAGCATTATTTTTAAATGTATGAATTTTCTGAAAGATCTTTTCAAAGGCTTTTAAATGATACCCATATTGATATCTTAAAAAATATGGTGCACAATCGTACTTTTCTATGAAAAGTTCAGAAGCCCATAACTCGGAAAATATTAGCGAGCGCAAATTTTTTTACTAAATATTTTTTTCTTATTTTTTAATTCTTTATCGATACATAAATTTTTTTTATTGGAGTTATTTCATTGTTTCAAATGATATGGAAAAATTAAAGGCAGGCGTAGCGTTTTACCGCTGCCTCGAAGGGCATGGACCGATTTTGCTGATTTTCAATAGCAAAATTTTCGAAAAAAAATTCTGATCTATTCGCGTATTAAAATATTCCTTAGTTCTTTTTGTGCCTTGACAAAGTTGGTTTCAACACTCACACGGAAGGACATCGCTCAATCGATTTCGCTATGCATAAGGACTCAGACTATATATATACTTTATGGGGTTGGAAATGGATATTGTAGACATTATAAGCGAAATCTTAAATATACCTTTTTCCATTTTTTGTGGTGAAGGGTAAAGTAATAATTATTTCTATACGATTAGATCTGCATTTTAAGTAGCGTGTTTCGTGTATGACATGAAACCTAAATACAATTTTTCTTGCCATATTTATTAATAGTAAATTTTTTTGTAAATGAATCGTACGATTACGAGTATATGGAATAATAAGTCGGGGTCTTGGTTAGACCCCAACCTTTTCGGTGACTTCAATGGTATTTTTCATTTATATCTGCGTAGAGCCTTTAATTACGTTACGTTGGTCAGCCTACTATTAAACTAAAGATCAGCAGCTATCTAAAGTCTGTAATCGTTGAGATCAATCTTACTCACTGACGTATTCTATTATACCCTGGCTAAAGATATAATTTTTTTAATAATTCATTTCTTTTTGCCCGTAATTTTTAGTCAGTATTCTCAGCAGTTGCATTATCTACTAAGAATATGTTGTGCTTTCACCAAATGCTAACTGAAGGCAATTATCCCTTTACAATAATGGAGTTCTTTCTGCCTTAATCGGATGATATTGTTGCAAACAACCTGTGGCCGTAATCAACTTATTTAAACTTCCTCATGTCACGATAATTCATTAGGCAAGTGGAATATCTGATGCAAATATTTCAAATCGAATCTGTTATCAAAAAAGCAAAGCTGTCGAACTGCACTCACCTGATGTATTATTGTGCCTTGAACTTTCTTTAACGTTCACTACTAAAGCTAATCCAATCTTAAATTCTAAATGTAATCTTAAATTTCAAAATATTACTTTTACTATTGAATAAGATAAGTATTCGTTTCAAATAATCAATTAAGTTACATCACTATATTTAGTCACAATTTTAATAAATGTAAGTTATAAAGAAAAACCTTAAGCTAATTTAAACAAACAAAAAAAAAATTAAAGTACGTTTTTATATTTACTTTTCTATTTAAAACTAATGCAAAACACAAACAGGAGTCTTACAACTGGACTGTAGAGGAGAAGAAAAACTTTTTCTAATAAATTTATTCACAGAATTAGTTGTACTGCTCACAAAAAACAGGTTGACACTTCTATGACTTTTTGTGTTTACTCTTTGGCCAGAAGGAGCATGCTGGCAGTTTTTAACACAACCTTTTTTTCACCTGTTAGAACGTTACTTTCTTCTACTGATTACACAAGACATTTTTTGTTGGCGGTGACAATTTTAATAAAAGGTGCTGTCCTTATTTTGTTTTTATTTTTGTTTTCATATTTTGACTGTTTGCTCAGGTTTTCTATTTTGTTAAATAGCTTTAAATTAAATAAAGTTTATAATTACGCGGAAAAAACCAAGAGCCACTTTTAAAAACTTTGTCCTTTTCAAAACAGTTCGTTGAAATGGGATAACATTTCGTTGAAAACTTAACTTCCCGTTAAAATTGTTTGTACGAGTAACGTAACAACAAAGAGCAAAATTTTTTTAACAATTCAGTAACTTCACAATTTAAAAGAAAAAAATGTTTGATAAATTTTTTTATGTGACTTGAAGTACGTTCACGCAAAGTAACAACAACAAAATGCGAAAAAAAAACCAAAAATATTAATGTTTATAAAAGTATTGTATTAATAAATGTAAAAAAGTTTGATTTTTATTACCGCAGGGGATGTAATAGATTGTATAATTTTTCATTATGTTACGGCTGTTCTAATGTTTTTTTTTTTAATGACTTTCTGTTAACATTTTAAACAGAACTTTACTTAATCTTCTGACTAAAAAAAGACAGAATGAATACATGCATAAAAATATGGTTGAAATAACCATAATCTATATAAATCTTAAGGATTATCTGCAGGTCCTTAATCAGGTATCTTTTGCCTTCTGTTAAACTAACGAATACATGCTTCTAAAGATTTTACTTTTTCTCCGTCTAACAACTGAAACCGCCTTGTCTTAGTGCTACTTACTATTTGAATTATAAACTTTTACTTATTTACAACACATTAAATTATCGGACCATCACTATATGCAGACATGCAGAATGCAGAAATTTTAACTCATTCATAGGGAGAAGTCGCAGTTGAAGGCATCAAGGCGGTACAAAGTGGGTTAAAAACGATTTATTTAGACAAAATTCAATATCTTATAAGGTATCCAAATGAAATTTCACAAAACAGAGGTGTTTTTCTGTATATCTTCCACTGGTCGGCTCCCTGGGGTAAAGTGGGGGCTGAGTAGGCCACAAAATCAAAACGCATTGATGTATTCTCACAAAAATTGCAAATTATAGGGACATAAAAGCTTTTAATCAAATGGTGAAGTTTGAAAAAATTCCAAAAAATTGTTTTTTTTTTACAAAAGAGGCTTCCCTGCCTTTATCAATCACTGAACAGCCAAATCCTGTTTGGATTATGTAGCTCAAAATTTTGGACCTAAAAGCCCGTTTACGTTTTTTCAATCGGTGCCTTTTACTCCGAAGAATTTTACAATAATTATTAAATTTTGTTTTAAAATTAATCTTGTTTAGATAGGACTAAATGGGAGCTTTTTACGCTTTTACTGTAGGTTGATTTTAAAATGGTTTAAAAATATTTTTTAGTACTGCAGTAAATTTAAGTTACATAAGCAAAAGGAAATATCACCTTTTTGAGGAAAATCCTTCAAACAACGGTATTTTTTTATTTTCTCAATTTAGACGTTGTAACTTTTTAACCAAAAGCGCTTTGACAACAAAAGAAATTTTTTTAAGAATACAGCAAATGTCTTAAAGTAAAAATACGATAATTAGTAAGTGCACAAGGCCAAAAATTCTATGTTAAAATCGGCCAAAATTAAAAAAAAAAATTGTAAACCAATTTTCTCCCAAAATAAAAGATAACTTACACATGTAAATTTCTTTTTTTTTTAGATATTTCAAGGTGTACCAAAAATTAAAAATCTTAACATTTGAGATATTTTCGAAAGACTACATGGCTGAGATTCCCAACTTTGGTGGCATACCCAGAAGAAGATACCCAATTTTGTCCAAAATAAACTATTTTCAAGCCACTGTGCGGTAGAAAGCAAAACACCGAACCGAGAAGTTGCGTGTGCAAAACATTAAAGTATCCGCTGCTATAAAGTCTCAAATAAAAAAAATTCTGTCAATTTTCCTAATTGAAAAGCAAACAAAATCAGAAAGAACTGTCTGCCAAATGTTACGAAGATTCTTAGCACTATTTATTTAAAAGTAAAAAATCTACTGCCTTCACCTCTACAATAAGTAGATTTTTTTGAAACTAACACTCCCGCGAAAAAAAATTAAAGGTTGGTTTTTGTATATTTTCTGCTAAATGCAAGAGCGTGCTAACCCAAACTAAGCCTATCTTAACACTTGGAATCACAATCAGTCTGCCAGGTTAGAACAGATCAGACCTACAAATCTAAATTACTATTATTATTTATGTTGTTTGTACGAATATCGATAGATTTAATGGGAAACATAGACTTCCTCTTTAGCAATGAAATAAGTTAATGACAAACACTTTTATTGCTTAGTTAAGTATTTTTTAATCTTTAATAATTGTTTTTAGAATAAAAAACGTTTTAAACGACTACAGCTATAACAAAAATTTCTCAAAATTTTTAATTAATTTTTTATAATTGAAACTATTAAACTTTCCCGACATTTCTTTAAAGTATAAACGAAATCTTCTTAATCAATTTAAACTGTCGGCAAATGAATGACAAATACAAAAGATAACCATTTAAATGAATATCTTACTTCTAATGTATAAATATAATTTTCTATGCGTTATCACACACAAAACGAAGTTTAATCTGAACAAAAGAAAAATAATTTTAGGTGCAGCACATAATAAGTTTGTGCAAAAAACTTTTCTTGTTAAAAACGTGTTGCACTGTGCAACTAATAAGACTAAGGGCTAATACATATTAACAAAAAAGTAAGAGTGCTATTTTCGGCAATGGCGACTCTTATATACCCTTCACGATATAATTAAATCTAGTTTAGTAAAGTAACCCCAATCAAAAAGACAAATATTGGGGGGAGAGAAAATTAAAAAGAAAGAAAAAAATATCAAGGAATTTTACATAAAAACTCATCGGCTCTTAATAGGCTAAGCAGTCTTAAAAATTTTAATATTTCCTGAAAGATCTCTTCAAAAGCTTTTAAACGGCATCCATATCCATATCTTAAATAATTTGATGCACAATCGTACTCTTCTATTAATAGTTCAGATGCTCATATCAGAAAATATGGGCAAGCGCTCATTTTTTCACTTGTCATATTTAAATTTTTTGTAGCTCCTCTAGTGCCTTGGCAAAGTTTATTTCAACTCGGAAATACGGACAGACGGACATCGCTCAATCGACTTCGCTAAGCATAAGAATTCGGAATATATACACTTTTTGGAATCGGAGATAGATATTGTAAAAATTACAAACGCAATGACAAGCTTAGACAAACAAAGGGTGACGAAGGGTATAATAAACAAGTGATGAATGGTATAATAAACAAGTTGAGCCAACAAAACAAAAAAAAATTACAAATCCTGATATTTTTCTAGATGTTTAAAACTTATTACCTTTATTGCATAAGAGCTGTAAGTAAAGAAAAGAAAGAAAAGCAAAAGGACTTTAAAAGTTTGTAAAATTTAAGAAACTGGAAAAAGAGTTCAAAAAATTCGATTAACCAAATAAGTATGCATTCATCTAAATCGAAGCAGTAAAACATTAACAGCTAAGCATATGATTTATTTTTTGGGGGCTGAGTTGCTTATCCTGCCAATGCCAATTGGCCACATCAAGTTCTCTGACACGTATTTTTAAATTCCATTTATTACATTGTCCTTGTCAGCGAAATAAAATAAGAGCAATTTTTGCTTGTGGGCAGGAAGCGCAGTAAAGCAAGCGGGCTAAGGTTAATGGCATGGCTGGAATTTTTAGACGATATTTTTACGCTTGCTTTATGTATTTTCGCTGCATACGTTTTGTTGCTTGTGTTTTATTTAATATCACATAAACAACTATAATAACGAATATCAAATTAAAAGAAATATGTACAAATTCCGATGCAATGAAAAATTTCATAAAATAGAGACGCGATGAAACTGGCTGAAACTTTTTAGGAAAATTGAAAACAAGTTATGATGCTATATTCGGCTATGCCAATTCTGATATCCTTCACCATATATGTAAATCTAGTTTAGTGGAGTAGCTCCTATCAAAAAAAAAAAACAAAAAAACTAATACTAGGGTGATAGAAATTTAAAAAATTTAGAAGATATAAAATTTCACTTAAAATGTTACCGACTCTTAATGGGTTAACCATTAAAAAAAAAATAGCATTTACTGAAAGATCTCTTCAAAGGCTTTTAAGTGATATTCAAATTGATATGTTTAAAAGCGTGGTGCAAAATCGTACTTTTCTAAAAAAAGTTCAAAAGCCCATAACTTGAAAAATATAGGCGAGCGCCAATTTTTTTTCTCAATTTTTTTTAATTCGCTATCGCAACATATATTATTATTATTTTTTTTTTTATATTTTTATTTTTTTTTTATTAGAGTTTTGTTTGCTGTCCCGAAGTAAGTGGACCGATCTTGCTGTTTAGAGATCAATTGGCGTATTTAAATTATCTCTAGGTCATCAAGTCTCAGCAATAAAATGTACAGATAGACATCGTTCAATCGACTTCGCTATGTGTAAGAACTCAGAATACAATTACTTTATAAGGTCGGATATTGGATATTGTAGAAACTGCAAGCGAAATGATAAACTTAAATATATACTTTTCCAACTCTGGTTAAGGTTGTGATGGATGTAAAAAAATTATAATACTTTTACTTAACATCAGACTGTTCTTAAATAAAATCGATGCCTTTATTCGATTTCCACAAATTTACTAGTAAATTCTTTTAAACAAGATCTACGAAAAAACTACTTTAGAAAATGTTCAACTTTTATTAGAATTAGAATTATTTATTAGAATCAGAGTTTTCCTTTCTCTATATAACTTTAGTTAGTTTAGTTTGCAAACAGTGAAAACAAATCTTGAACAATTTAGTAAAGGTTTGTTTGTAAAGTTATCGAAAAAATTATATAATTATTAGCAAAAGGTTTTGTTAAGAAATATTCTGTTAGTCAAAAGCTTTAATTCATCAAAAACAGTATTCCAAAGAAAAATCTATTTTTTCATATTTAAATGAAAAATAGCTTCATAATCTTTTAAAATTATGCAAGAAAATTTTTGAAATATGGACATTCCCCCTAATTGCTACATAATAACATAAAAATCCAGGATCGTTCGAGTTGAGGCCTTCTTTTAATATCAATTAAAAGCTTAATTTTATAACATCGCATAGCTGCTATTGGAAACTTTTGAACAATTTGAAATTGCCATTATAGGTCTGTTAAGAGAATTCGTTACTAGTATGTAAGATCAATGCTAAGAAACGTCAAAAAATGTTTAGAAATTGTAAAGATTACATATTTTGCTTACTCTTACATTTCTGTGTTTTTATAAATTTTTAAAAATAAAATTTTTAAAAAATAATTTTTTAATAATGCAACAAACAAAATTTTTTGTTTAAGAAAAGTACTTTGATGTTTTCCTCCCAACTTTTCTGATGAAATTAAAAATATTAAATGTTAAGTAAAAAGTTTTCTATATTTTGGTATAATATATGTCTCCTTAATCTTCTGTGCAAATGAAATTGTCCGAATAATTTTTAATTAATAATATTAACAATT
Source organism: Cistogaster globosa (assembly GCA_937654795.1). Lineage (NCBI taxonomy): Eukaryota > Metazoa > Arthropoda > Insecta > Diptera > Tachinidae > Cistogaster > Cistogaster globosa. Next base: position 114,908,150 of record OW569404.1, on the reverse strand, counting down.
ATAAATACATTCTATATGGAGTAAATAATTTGTCTACTTTAGAGAATGTCGAAATATATACACAAATTTCTCATAAATAGAAAACAAAATAATTTTCTTAAGCTTTTTATCGAATCTAATGTAACCAGATATATAGTAATAGTTCTCCGGAATTTTGCCGGTGTATAAACACTCTTTTGTCGAACATTTCCATGCATCTTTTACAAGTACAGTAGACGCTCGTAAATTAGAACCACTTTGTTCCTAGGGTGGTTCTAATTTTCGAGAAGTTCTAATTCCCAAAGGTTTTTTTTAATATGTATAAAGCAACATAAAAGTGTATCTTCGTTTAAAAAATATAATAAAAAAACTCTTCTGCGTAGATATTTTAATTTTATTTATATAAAGCGAGCATAAAACATAGTATTTCATTGAAATATATTACAGCTAATTTAAGAAAAAGAGTTGTTAGATTATTTAAATTTCTTAGTGCTTAGTAAGTCAAATTTCAAAATTACTAATCTCTTATCATATAATCATAAATTTTTGTTTGCTTTTTTGGCTTTATTACACTTGTCATAACAATATCATTGCGCAGAGCTAAAAGATTGCTCATGTACTTTGTAGAAAACAATTCACTAGTGGCTAAAGCATTAGAAGTAACTCTTGTGACTTTATCGCCGCTATCAAAATTTTCATTATCGCTACTTTGTTCATGTTCCGATAAGTTGTACTCAAACATTTATTTTTTTTTTAAATTTCACACGCTAATAAACAAAGTGCAAAGAAAATAAAAATTACATAAATATTAGGGTATTCCCCCTTTTTTACTATGTTAAGGCCAAATAAAAACTATAGAAATAATTTTTAAGTGCTAAAAGCTAACAAAAAACGCTCAATAATTAAAACCGACAGTTCTAATTTGATAGCATGTTGTTAACGTCAAACCTATTTTACTAAAATTTATTTTCCCTTTACTCTTTTTAACTTTTTTAAATTCCGAAAATTATTTGCTTAAATCGCCTTTTTCTTAACAACATATACGAATACTTCTTATTTTGAAGGCCTTAAAATTTGGCTCTCTTCTCTTGATAAATAAGTTCCAAACCTTCGTCAAAAGTAACAAAGATGTCGTAGATACCTATTTCCGTAATTGAACACATTTATTGATCTCTTTCGATTTCAACCTTTTAAGCGGTAAGACGATCCTTTCCTCCGCTTAATAATAAATAAAATTCCAATTTCTTACAAAAAACTCTCGATAATTTCTTTTACTTTAATTTGGCTTGGAATATTGCTATTGTTATTGAGGACAAAATCTTTCTTGGTTAAACTTTGGCTCGGAGAAATTTCACTTCCATCGCATCCAGATTCCATCATCTTTGCGACCATCAAAGACGTGATATTAACATTGTTCCTTCGAGCCGGATCATTATTTGGAAGTTTCTTTTGGCTCTCTGAGAATTCACCTTAACATTGAACAACATTCATACGTACATTTTAAGAGGAACATTATAAAAAAAAAAATACAGGTTCGTTTCTATTTTGCTACAAAACAATTTTTAGTTCATTTAGTAGTGCAATTGAGTAATGGTCTATAAAAACTGTGTATGCTTCATTCAGCAAATTATTTCAGTGAAAATTATTGAAAATTAAAAAAAAAAGGAGATTCATAATAACATAAATAAAATATATTAATACTTCAGATTAAAAAGCATGGATGAAGTGCGACATAAGGGTTTATAAGAAATCTACCTACGTGGAAAATACTTAAAGAGAGGGTTTGATGGAGAAAAAGGTATTTACCGAATAACAAATAAATTAATATTTGTAACAAAATTTCATTCATACAAAAGTTATATATAAAGATCCGTTGCCTTTGACAGGGTATTTTGTTGTTCATTTACAATGGTTCATGCCTAAAAACCACGTTTTACGAATTTTTCATATCTTAAATAAAAATATATACATATATATACATATAAATATATATTCATATATACAGAAATCTGTTTGTATGTATAAATACAATTTCAATGCCATTTCATTTCAACAATCTCTAGTGCATTCTATTTTTAACATAAACAGCTACATTTTTTTGATTTCAAATTTTTTTCTCTTTCCTTACCCTTTTTGTTCTACACTCTTTTATTTTACTTTGGATAATGTTGCCGGATAAAATAAAATATTATATTTTTTAGTTTGCCCTTTAACCAAATAGGCAATAAAGATCGTATCAAACAATATTAGCATTTACTTAAGAATAAAAAGTTATAACAAAGAACCAAACAAATCCCATTAATTTATCTAAATATTATCCTAATCATTGGCAACCGTGCTTTAGCGAATATAAGGCAGAACAAATTTTTAAACACCACTTTTTGCAATTTTTACTTCATTCCAATGCCACTCACATAAGATTTCCATTATTATCTCCTAAACAATTAATATTGCTCTTTGTTTTTAATATTTGAATGCTATTTCTTTTTGATTTAATAACCAATTAAATTTCAACTGCTCACATTACGAATGAGAAATTATGTCTCTTTGTCCCTATGACAAATTACATTGATACAAATACAAAATCTATACATACATATTTATATATCTTCGACTACTTGGAAATCTTTGTTTGGTGCTAAACGGGTTAAAAACGGCGAAGAGAATAAAACTGGAAAGAGCACAACCCAGAATTTATTAGGATACTTTCTCTACGTTGGTAACAATTACCTTTTAAACTGAGAGTAATTAATATTGACCTTGAACTTAAAATTTTACAATAAACGAGCAGCTGTCTATGCCTGCAGAGTGTTAAAGGTGTTTGCTCTTCCAATCAAGATCAATTGTTGTTTATTTATGTTGTGGGTGTTTTTAATATCAATAGACGGAGTAATTAACAACGTTTTTACTGATACCTTTAATATTACCAAGGGATCAATCCCATCCACTTTTACTTAGGAAAAACGTATCTTCCTTTGTCATTCGATTGAATTGATTTTTTTTTATGTCAAAGCATTGTCAATATGTCATTGGACCAGTTCATTCGCCTTGCCGACAGTATTGTTGAATTTGACTGCGATTTTAGTGACAATCGTTATCCGATTAATTCAGTTCATGCAGTCGACGTCCATAAATGTGAGCTTAAATCTACCTGGTCTAAAATAAAAACTGCATATGAAAAGTTTCTATTTGAAAAAGATAATGAGGAGGACCACGGTGACAGTGAAACCGCAACTATGGAAACATTAAGTGTGAAGTACAAAAGCACTTATATAACATATTGTAATTGTTTGGTAAAATTATCCGAGATCTCTGACAATCTTCGTTTGAAATTTGCAAACACTAAATCTGACTCTCCAAACCCTTCCTCCAGTTCTCGAAATGTTGCAGCTCCTACCGACTGTTCCAATTTTACTCATAATCTTCATTTACCTCCTTGCGAGATTGATGTCTTCTGCGGTGACTATGTGTCTTGGCCTTCATTCCGCGATTTGTTTACTGCTATGTATATGAACAATTTAAAACTAAGCCCTGTCGAAAAATTGTTTTATTTAACCCAAAAAACCAAGGGAGAAGCTCGGGAAATAGTTAAAAAGAGTCCGCTTACTAACGAAGGGTTTGCTTTAGCATGGTCCAGTCTTTGTAACCGTTACGAAAATAGAAGAATACTTGTAAATGGACAACTACGAAACCTTTTTAATCTAGATACCGTTACATCAGAATCGAGTAAGGCAATTAAAAACCTCCAACGTGACATTAACTCATGCATTTCAATTCTCCGCCTCTACGAAATTGACGTTAGGAGTTGGGATCCGATATTTGTATTTATATGCTCGAATCGTTTGCCTAATTTAACATTGACACTCTGGGAGCAGAGCTTGGTAAATAAAACTTTGATTCCAGAATGGTCTGAGTTGGATACATTCTTAACAAATCGTTTTCAAACTTTAGACTCAGTTTCCGACATTAGAAATTCAACAGTCTTAAGACACACCGATTCTAAGTCAAAGCTTTATGTCAAACCGTATAAAAAAGTGAACGCATTCCAAAATAAAGTTTCCGGTCCCAAGTGCCAACTGTGCCCGAACGAGTCACATCCAATTCGTAAGTGCCCTCGTTTTTTAAGTTTTGATTATTCCAAGCGATTTGCGCAGATTAAAAAACAAGGCCTCTGCCTGAACTGCTTTTCGATGACCCACTCTGTAAAAAATTGTGTTAGTAAAGTCAATTGCTATCGATGCAATAAACGACACAACACCTTATTGCATAGAAACCAGGAAGATTCTGAAAAAATTATAGTTCCTCAACCAAGCACTACCGTAGCATTGAATCCACATTCTGTCCCTTTTTCAGCTAAATCTAATTTAATACAGTCCACTTTTGGATCAGAAACTGAAGTGATTCAAACTTGTCTTGCCACCAATTCCAAAGGTGTCCTTCTTGGCACCGCAATCGTTGATGTTTGCCTTCCTAATATGAGGTATAAAGCTAGGGCACTAATTGATTCAGGATCGGAAGGATCATTTATTTCAGAGAGATTACTTAATCTTTTAAGACTGCCATATAAAAGCATAAAAGCTCGTGTAACTGGTTTAAATATGTCAATTTCTGCCATGGTACGCAAAGAATCATCGTTCGTCTTAGGATCACAGTATGATAACAATATTGAGCTCTTGGTTAGAGCTTTAGTTGTCCCCCATTTATCAGGAAAGCTCCCATCTAGCAATTTCCATCCATCTTCATTTTTAAATCTTAATAACATACCTCTCGCTGACCCTCAGTTTTTTTATAGTTCAAATATCGATATTTTAATTGGTGGTGATCTATTTCCCTCAATAATGCTTTCTGGTGTTAAGCATGAAGTTTGTGATTCCTTAATAGCACAGGAAACTGTCTTTGGATGGATCCTTACTGGACCTCTTTTGCATAAAAATCCTACTCCAAGTCCTACAATCACATCCTTATTTTGTGATATCACGTTAGAGAAAGAGATATCTCGATTCTGGGAGGTGGAAAATCTACCGCGGAAAAACATTTTGTCAGCATCAGATAAATTCTGTGAAACCGTATATAAAACAACAACAGCAAGAAACGACGAAGGAAATATGTTGTATGTCTGCCTTTTAAAGATAGTTACCCAGACACCCTAACCTTGGGTCAATCTAGAACAAACGCAATGGCACAGTTTTTGCGAAATGAAGCCCGACTTCTTAGAACTCCTACTTTTAAAGACGAATATGATCATGCTGTTCAGGAATACCTGGAACTTGATCATATGGTAAAGGTCTGTTTTCCATGTAATTTTAAAGCTCCAAAGCACTACTACCTACCACATCATGCCGTTCTAAAACCTGACAGTACGACTACAAAAGTGCGTGTCGTATTCAACGCTTCATCGCCATCATCGAATAATCTGAGTCTAAATGACATACTGCACACTGGTCCAGTTCTCCAAAATGATTTAACAATTCTTGTCATGAGGTGGAGACTTTTTCAATTCGTATTTAATGCTGACATCCAAAAGATGTATCGGCAAATTTTAGTTCACCCGAATCATACACCATTCCAAAGAATTTTGTTCCGAAAAGACCCTTCAGAAACTGTTCAAGATTATGAACTTAAAACAGTTACATTCGGAGTAAATTGTGCTCCTTATTTAGCTATCCGCACCATTCACCAATTGGCAGACGATGTTCAACAAATGTACCCAAAAGGAAGCGAAATACTATGAAATTTTATGTACGTTGACGATGTATTGGCTGGCGGCCATACGATTTTACAGACACTAGAATCCAGAAACGAGTTGATCCTAGCTCTTAAGTCGGCAGGTTTTCACTTAAGGAAATGGACTTCAAACTCAAAAGAAATACTCAAAGAAATTCCTTCTGAACACCTTTTATTTGAGGATTTTTTAGAATTTGACGGTAGAAGCTCCGCTAAAACGCTGGGTATCCGGTGGAATGCCCTCACGGATTCTTTTTATTTTACTGCCAAGACATTCTTGGAAAGCGAGAAGTGGACAAAACGCGAGGTCCTGTCAGAAATTGCAAAATTATTTGATCCTGTCGGATGGCTATCACCCTGCGTAGTTCTAGCAAAAATTTTAATGCAAAAAATTTGGATTGATGGTACAGAATGGGATGAGGTCCTCACTTCCGAGTCGTTAGCTCAGTGGAAGACATTTCAGGTGAATTATATTCATATTAACAACATTAAAATTCCACGTTGGATAGATTATCGCCCTAGCTCTGTGGTCCAATTTCATGCGTTCTGTGACGCTTCAGAAAAAGCATACGCAGCTGCCCTCTATATACGTATATCTCAGAACAATAAAATTTTTTGTCATTTAATATCCTCTAAAACAAAAGTGGCACCAGTAAAAACCTTATCTATTCCAAGGTTAGAGCTCTGTGGTGCAGTTCTACTTGCCGAGATGGTAGAAAGTATGCTTTCCAAGTTTGAAATAAAAAATTATTCTATATTTTGTTGGACAGATTCCACAATTGTCCTCTCATGGTTAGCAAAACCAGCTTGTTCATGGCAAACATTTGTAGCCAATAGAGTTTCCAAAATTTTACAGATAACTAGTCCTGCAATGTGGGACCATGTTACCTCCGATACCAGCCCCGCAGACTTAGCAAGTCGAGGGGTATTTCCAAAAGATATAGTTAATAATGATCTTTGGTGGTATGGACCACAATGGCTGCGTCATTCCAATGATTATTGGACCAAAAGGGGCACAAGAGTTTTTCCTGAAACTGATATAGAAAAGAAATCTGTCAAAATCTTTTTTTCATGTTTTCAAAATTACGAAGATATCCTAGAGCGTTTCTCTTCGTTTCCGAAAGCTATGCGTATAATTGCATATGCATATCGCTTTTATTTTCGTACGCATTCTAAATTTCGTCACAATTTTTATAAAAACTCTAAAGCAATATCCAGTGATGAAATAACATTTGTTCGTAAGCGTCTAATAGTATTGTGCCAGCAAGTTCACTAGTCAGCTGATTATAAGTCGTTAGTATCTAAAAAAGAAATATCTACTTCGAGTGCTATTATGAGTTTGAATCCCTTTCTTGATTTAGAAGGAATAATACGGTCTTGTGGAAGACTTTCCTCCTGTCCAGGCTTATCATATGGAGAAAAACATCCGATAATTATTCCCTATAACTGCCAATATGCACGTCTTTTGGTTAGATTTATCCATTTAATAAGCCTTCATGGCGGAAATCAACTTGTTTTGAGACTCATTCGGACAGAGTACTGGATTCCCAAAGTAAAGAACTTGATAAAGGCTACAATAAACAATTGTAAACAATGTATAATTTACAAACGAAAGTGTCAGAAGCAAATCATGGCAGCGCTGTCTCCAGAGCGCACTGAAATATCGCGACCATTTACGCACACAGGAATGGACTTTGCGGGTCCCTTTGAAATAAAAACCTACAATGGTCGAAGTTGTCGTATTACCAAGGGATATGTTTGCATTTTTGTTTGTTTTTGGACCAAAGCGATCCACTTAGAAGCAACGAAAGACTTATCAACATCAGCCTTTCTGGCAGCTTTTAGTCGTTTTGTATCCCGTCGTGGTTGTCCCCTCCACCTCCATTCAGATAATGGTACAACATTCGTTGGAGCCTCTAAAACCCTGGCTAAAGAATTCATTCAAACTTCCAAACAAGCACTTATCGAGAAATATTTAGGTCAAAATATCACCTGGCACTTCATTCCTCCAGGTGCTCCGCATATGGGAGGGTTGTGGGAAGCAGGTGTCAAAAGTTTTAAACTACACTTCCGAAAAGTAGCCGGATGTTTTAAGTATACATATGAGGAGTTTTCAACCTTACTCAGTCGTATAGAAGCTTGCCTTAATTCTAGGCCTATTTCTCCTATTTCCCAAGATCCATCTGACTTTGTGGCTTTAACTCCAGGCCACTTCCTTGTCGGTGGCCCACTCCTTACTCCTGTAGATCCACAAATTTCCGAAACTTCTATGTCCGTTCTAAACCGATGGCAGAGAATGAAACTTGTTTACCAGCACTTTTGTTGTCGTTGGAAAAATGAGTACCTTAAGGAGCTGCAGAAAAGATTAAAATGGCAAAAGCCAGAAGGCAACTTGACGGAAAACTCAATGGTTGTAATTAAAGATGAAAATCTACCTCCCAACTCCTGGCGTCTAGGTAGAATTCAAAGAGTATATATTGGTTCCGATCATCGTGTTAGAGTAGCAGATATTCTTACTCAAAGGGGATTAGTTACAAGACCAATTACAAAACTCGTACTATTGCCCTTTCAATCTTAAAATAAACAAAAACATTCTTCACGTTCTTAATTTTCTCCATTTAGCCTCTTCTTTAATATTTATTACAGATAAAGATGCCCAAAGATACTACCAAAAAAAAACAAAACTAACAATCGACGCTGTCTTAAAAAACGATATAGGGGATATATGTGTCGCATCTGCAAACAGACTCACCCTCTAAGAACATGCCGTAAATTTTTGGCCATGAATATGACCGAACGCATACGTATGGTCCGAATTCATAAGTACTGCCGAAACTGTTTAGCCCATAATCACTCTCAAGGAACTTGTTTCTCAAAGCATGGCTGCAAACATTGCAGAAAATTTCACCACACGCTGCTGCACGTTCACTCTCATCTTTTTAAAGAATTGTGTCCATCTCCGTCAGTTTCTCCATCTCCATCAGTTTCACCGTCTCCCCAACCATCCACTTCAATACCAAAAACTTACAACGCAACAACACCTGCTCACCAATCAAAAAAATCACCTACGCTATATGCTATACTCCGACAGAATCGCATTATACTCCTCCCAACCGTATTGGTCAAAATTGCGCCAACCACTTCTTATGCTCGTTGCCTTCTTGACTCCGGATCTTCTGTAAGCCGTGTATCAAAGGCGTTGGTTGAAAAGTTACATATTACGACTCTTACCATGCAAGATGAGACTTTATGCCATATTGTGCTCAAATCAAGATTTGATTCAGAGTCAAAAATTGAAGGAATATTTCGGGTTGATAATCGCATTTCTCTAAAAACTCCAACTCTGTCTCTTCCGGGAAATTTTAAGAAAAACTTTAGAGACTTGTTTTTAGCAGACCCAAAGTTTTTCGAATCGGCTGGTATAGACATGATTCTGGGGGTGGATATATATCCAAAGGTCATATGCGATGGTGTTTTCACTAAGGTTGGACTACCAACTGCACAGAGTACAATCTTTGGCTGGACTATATATGGAAGCTATTTTTTCTTTGTTTCTCATAAATAATGCACTATTGAACTAAAGCAAAATAGATACGTAACTAAATTTGTCTATATATTTTTATTTAATAGAATAAGTTTCTTTTTCTAATCTAAATTGTAATTTGAATTCCAAAAAAAAAAAAAAACATATCTTTAGATATTTGAATTAACATTAGAATATAGTTTTATATAATACTTATAAATATATTACCCCTTTGATTTCATTTCATTTATCAAATAGGTATCTATGACAAATAACGTAACGTAACTTTCTTATTTGCATAAATAATGCAAGGCGGGCGGAATGTTAACGTCAAACCTATTTTACTAAGTTTTATTTTCCCTTTACTTTTTTTAACTTTTTTAAATTCCGAAAATTATTTGCTTAAATCGCCTTTTTCTTAACAACATATACGAATACTTCTTATTTTGAAGGCCTTAAAATTTGGCTCTCTTCTCTTGATAAATAAGTTCCAAACCTTCGTCAAAAGTAACAAAGATGTCGTAGATACCTATTTCCGTAATTGAACACATTTATTGATCTCTTTCGATTTCAACCTTTTAAGCGGTAAGACGATCCTTTCCTCCGCTTAATAATAAATAAAATTCCAATTTCTTACAAAAAACTCTCGATAATTTCTTTTACTTTAATTTGGCTTGGAATATTGCTATTGTTATTGAGGACAAAATCTTTCTTGGTTAAACTTTGGCTCGGAGAAATTTCACTTCCATCGCATCCAGATTCCATCATCTTTGCGACCATCAAAGACGTGATATTAACACATGTAATGTATTAAAAACGTTGATTCTAATTTCCGAAGGATTCGAATTTCAGCGAGTTCTAATTGACTAGACTAGACTATTTTGCTTTTTTCTTGATTTTTTTTTTTTTTTTGATGTTATTACAATGTGTATGTCGAGCTTTCGTGAACTTTTTGGTATAAACTCTGAGAATTCAAATTAACCAATAAAAAGTAATATAATTATATTAAATCGCAAAATATATATAAATTGTTTAGCGGGCATAGTTTCCACGTCACTACAGTAATGGTCTCCTTAGTCTTTACTTTCTTTTCTGTTCTGTAGCTGTTCTCTTCTATACCGCTCTGCTTTTTTATAATTTTGATTAGTTCTCTTGTAACACATATCAGCTTTTTATAATAAAGAAAGAAAACCTAAAAAACACGCCAAAAATAAAAATAAAACCAATAATTAAAAAATTTAAAAATGAAAGTCAATATTAATAGTGCATTAGATTTTGAGTTTAATTCAGATATTATTGATATACTAATTGATGGATATTTTTAAATTTATGTAAATTACACCAATAAATAAAAACATCATCTATTTTTTTGACTTTTTTTTTTTTTTTTTTGCTTAAAAAAATTAATTTGTTTTTAATTTAGCACTCACACTTACGAACAACTTTAAGTAATTTTACGTAAAATATTATTTTCTATTGTTTCGAAAGAAACAGAGCAAAACTTCAAAGTAAAAACAAACCACAAATATATATTTTCCATTTAATAGAAACTGATCAGCTGATTCATCACGGCACGAAAAGTTTATACTAATTATGCCTTAAAATTTGGGGAAAAATTACTAGTTTATTATATCAATTATCGACTAGCCATATTTTCACGGGTACTTACTTTAATGTAATAGATGCAGTCACTTATGGTTAAATTCCTACTTTAATAATCTTGGCGATCAAAAATCAACATCTTTTAGATTGGTTTAACTTGAAAATCCCAATATATAATTGTTTTTTTTTTTTTAACGCTTACCCTAAGCTGTTCATAGTGGTATCATTTCAAGGATTGCTAATGCTTAATTACAAGATGGCATTCGATTTAAAATCTACGTTAATTTAGAAAAGCCTTTATTATTATTTTTTACACCTTATTTCTTTAATTTCTATTTCCATTTTTAATTGCAAATATCTTTTAAAATGATCAACAATTTGGGATAATAATTTTCTTTTTTTTTTTAATTCTTAAAACCTGTACTTCATTGCTCAAATTACAATTGTAAACTTTAATCCATTTCTTCTGACTTGTTTCCTTTAGAGTCAAAATTATGGTATTTTCCTTTTTATTATGGTGTAAACTACACCCCACACATTACATTTCAAAAAAGCTCTCATAATCATCATCCTTTTCAATTGTCATCATCTCTGTGTGATATTGTTTTTAAAATGCACACGAAAAACACCACAGGCTGTTGGAAGACAAGCAGCTTAACTCATTTGACTTTAAAAGAGTTTAACTGAAATAAATACTTTTTTTATATACTCGTATTGTATGTTTATTTCTTGTTTAGTTTTTGTTTTACTTTTTGAGAAATAGATATTAGTTTTAAAATGTAAAGTAACTAATTTATACCATACTTGGGATTTTTCATTACTATCGAACTTTTATTGCCATTATTTGAAATAATTAATTGCAATAGCAAAAACTTTAGGAATCATCTTATGTTGATGTTATTTTTTAAGTAATAACAAAATTTGTATTAATCCTTGATTAAAACAGGAAAAATTAAACAATAGCTACTCGCTACATCATTATTTTGTACATTGTAAACTTTTTAGCCAACTAATTTTGTAAATAAGTATACGAGGAATATCTATGTACATATATATTCATTATTTCTGTGCATGTAAATCGATATAGAATGCAAAACACCAATTTTTGTCATTTTTGTTTGTTTGTCTGTGTTCGCATCACGTAAAAACTGATGGATGGATTTGAATAAAAATTTGTGAGGAGGTTCCTTAGAACCTTGCTTCAGATATAGAATACTTTTTTTCATAGAAATATATCATTGCGTAGAGAAACTAGAGTTAAAAATTTAAAAGCATCTAATTTTAGCGGTATAATGGTACAAGAACAGTTTTCGAAACATTTTATTTTATTAGACGAAAAGTTCTTAACACTGTTTACTAAACTTTACAACAAATGTTTAAAAGTATATTTTCTTTGGAAATTCGAAATTATACGCGGACGAAGTCGTGGGCACTGCTAATACATAATAAATCAATATTTATTTGGTAGACAAAGTCCAAGCACAATCAAAAGATTTTTTTTTCGTTTTTCTCTTAATATATCATCGTTCTTGTTCTGTTTACCGTTTATTTAGCGACAAATGCGATTTAATTTTTATACCTTTCACCACAAAAAGTGGAAAAAGGGTATTTCTAAGTTTGTTATTTCGTTTATAATTTCTTCAATATCCATTTCCGAACTCTTAAAGTATATATATTCTGAGTCGTTAGGAATAGCGAACTCGATTGAGCGATGTACGTCTGTCCGTTCGTTGTCAACTTTGCTAGGGAAAATTTAAATATTCCAATCGATTAGACATAGCTTCGAAAATTTTGCTGTTGAAAATCAGAATGTCCCTCAAGGCAATTGAAAAACACCACGCCTGCCTCTAGCTTTTCCATATAATTTGTAACAATGAAGTAACTCCAAGCAAAAAAAAAAAAACAAATGTATAGAGCGACAGAGAATTAAAAAACAAATAAGAAATACTTAGTAAAAAAAATTAGCGCTCGCCTATAATTCCGAGTTATGGGCTTCTGAAATTATCATATTTTTACGGGGTCCGTTAGTCGGCATTAAAATGAAATTCCGCCTAGCTCACTGCGGCTTCTTCTTAGGTGTGCTTCCTCCCTTATTTTATTCCACGAACCGCAAACAATAAAAATATGAACATACAAGAAAAATCATTTAAAACAAACACAACATGCTCTGAAACGGTAGATAGATGGAAATCTCCAATGCCTAAACCAACCTTGGTCACCTGGATATCCTTTAACGTTAGTTAGTGTCAATATGGGCTTCGTTTAAAAGCTTTTAAAAAGAGATCTTTCACAAAATACCAAAATTTTGTTTTAATATGCTTAACACATTAAGAGTCGATGACATTTTTATGAAAAAGAATATATCGAACTTAATTTTTTTTTATTTTCTGTTACCGCAATATTTTTTTTATACTAGATTTATATACATGGTGAAGGGTAGATAATATTCGGCATAGCCGAATACAGCAATCTTATTTCTTTTTATACTTTTTTTCTATACAACACAGTAGATACCGTTGCAATATCACACTGATTGTTGTTGCAGATCATATGAATAAATATAAATAATAATAGTTAAAGCAGTCTATTTGATTAGTAGCTTTGTTTCGATGCTGGGAATATTGAAAAATATGTATTTTCTCCATGTTTTTGTAAAATATTCATCGTTTCCCTTTTATTATTACTATTTATTTTGAGTTATTTCTACACAGAAAAAATTTTACTCCTATTAAGGGCTTTTTGAGTTTTCAGATTAAAATTTTATTAAATTATAAATTTATTCAATTAATTATTGATTAAAAATTTTGTCTTTTCTTTGCAATTAATTATATAATTGAATCAATTAAATATTTAATTATAGGTGCAAAAATTTAGATCTTTATTTTTATTATCTTTTTTAGCAGGGTATATATAGCATCTTCAAGTAAATACACCTTACTTTAAAAGTTGATAGCATAATTATCTTATTAATAGTTTATCGAATACTTTAAGCTTAACATGTGCTCGAATTAACTAAAAAGTGCTTATGTTTTCAATAAAATTCTACCTTTAGCAATTGGTAAGTTATCCTTTTAGATTATATGGCTGGCATTAAACTAAATAGAAGACATAACTGTAATTTTATAAGTCTTTTACATAACTCATCCTTTAAGTTTTCCCTAAATCGTTATCATTAAACTCTACAACACTATCTAAGAAATCTTCTTCGTTACTAAAAAGCGATAATAGCTTCGTTCCTGTACTTTTTGGGTAAAGTTCGGTAAATTGTTCTCATTTGAAGATGAAAATAGCTCCGTTCCTGTACTCTTGGGTAAAGTTTGGTAAGATGAGAGTAAACAGAAATTATTCTCAATTGAAGAGAAAAATGCCTAAAAGTACGGGAACACAAAAAACCAAACTTCTATCCCAAAACAAGATGTCAACCAAAACAAACATGAAGTTGTTTATAATAAACATAAAAACACAAATATTTTACATATTTTTAAATTTATTTTAATATTTTTTAGAATAAAACTTGTAATTAACACTTTTGGAAAACTATATCGTGCATGAAACATAGAATTTTTGTATTTGCTACTATTCACATTTCAATCAGCTGATTGTTTTTCAGTTTACACAATCTACCTCAAGGCGCATTGAACAGGTGACTGCATCAGATCATGTGTTCATCATATGTTTTAGCTTTTACGTGTGCTTTGTTTTTGTAAAATCTTATTGAGCTGTCAAAAACGTCTGGCAATATGTGTGTATGTAGTTGTGAAAAATAAGAAAGCCACTAAAAATATATTGAAATACATACACACATATTGCCAGACGTTTTTGACAGCTCAAAAGTTTTTACAAAAACAAAATACAAGTAAAAGCTATTGCATTCACCTGGTATTATTGCGCCATGCCGAAAACTGTTCCCGTGCTACAAGTTTGGGTAGAAGAGAGAGCTTTTGAGAGAATATAATTCTTCTCCTTCCTGCACGAAACAAAATGTTTTGTATTTCCTTAAAGATCTCTTCAAAAGCTTTTAAATGATACCCATATTAATATTTTAAAAAATTTGAAAAGTTCAGAGGCCCGTTACTCGAAATTTTGGGCGAGCGGCAATTTTTTCACGTGATGTATTTTTCCTATTTTTTAACTGTCTATCGCCCCATATATTTGTTTTTTTTTTTAACTGGAGTTACTTTATTGCTCAAAATGACATAGAAAAATAAGAGAAAAACATGGTGTTTCGCCTGCTGCGTCGAAGGATATGGACCGATCTTGCTTGATTGATTTCCAATAGCACCTCTTTCGATATTATTTCTGATCGATTGGCGTTTTTTTAAAAGGCACTAAGAAGCCTTGAGAAACTTGATTTCAACACTAACACGGACGGCCAGACGGACATCGCTCAATCGACTTACCTTTGCATAAGAAGTCATAATATATATACTTTATGAGGTCGGAAATGTATATTGTAGAAATTACAAACAGAGTGACAAACTTAGTTAAGCCCTTTTTTCACTTTTTTTGGTGAAGGGTATAAAAACGAATCTTTACACTGTTCGAAATCCTGAAATATATTTAAAAAAATCTAGATTTTTTTTTAATCACATAATATAGAAGTTACACACAAAAATTTAATATGCTTATATTACATAAAACATTTCTTTGAGTGTATTAATAGAACCGTTACTTAAGAATTATAGACAGAGTAAATTACTAAAATTGAAAATTATAATAATTGTGTCCGTTTGTTAAAAGAGAAGATATTTAAACTTTATTTTTTATTTTAATTTTATTAATATTTATTTCAAATGGAGTTACATAACACTACTTTTCGTAAGGACGAGTATAAGGAACTAAAAATGACATTAAATGGTAAGTGATAAAGGATTTACTAATTCAACAAAACAAAATCTAATTTAATTTCTTTAAAAAGGTATGGGCTTCTATGAAGAAGGCATGGAATTGCAAGAAATGCGCCAAGTACTGGATGCTTTGCAATTATCTGCAACTGAAACTGAAACAAATTTTTTTGATTTCGATATGCAACAGGCTCTTAGAGTAAGTTTAAAAATTAAAATTTTGTTTTAAAACAGCTGTAGTTTTATTTCCTTTGTTTTTATCGATAAGGAGAGTGAATTGGATTTTATGTCGGCTCATGATGGTCATGTTCTTAATTCCACAATGATGTATGTGTTTTTGTTTAATTGTTGATCAAATTTAAATTTAATAAACTTTTATTTAAGCATTCAACCATCTTCTTCGCCTTGTAGTAGTCCAGATATTCCGCCAGAAAAAATGGTTGTACAAGCTGACGTGCATCATGTAATGGACTGGAGTCCTCCAAATGAAAGTTTGACTCGCAAACGCTTTGCTTCCACAAATATGTCAATTGACAATGAAATTTTTCCTGCAGAACTTGAGCCTGTTATTGAGTCATTAGAACCAGAAACTAAACGTTTTTATGATATATGCATCCCTCCACTACCAATTAATAATCATGATACAGAAATAAAAATTCTCGAAGAAAGTGTTCATAATTCTGCAGCTAACGTTAGTATCCTTAATAGCAGTTTTGAAATATCTTCTAATAGCTTTCGTGAGATACGTGGTTCTTTTTCTGCGCATAGAATTCATGACTCTGGTTTTATGAGGAGCTTTGATACGCCTAATTCATCATTTAATATCAATTCCAGCAGTGTTAAATATTCTTCTGTTGTTAGTTTAAACAATTTAGAAAAATCCTTTTCAGAGTTATCTAACAGCATCCACGAAGTAGTTGGGCCATACTCGATGCGTAGAGTTAACGATTCTGGTGTTAGTACTAGCAATGTTTTGCACGAATATCAAAACTCGACTTATACTATGGAAAATTCGTTACACATCTCAACCAGCAGTGCTGATAATCAAAACGATGTCTATGATGATTTCGAGCCTTCAATTTAAACGTTATTGCTGCATGCCTTTTAAAAATTTTTTTCTTGCATTTGAGTCCATATTTAAAACTATTTTTTGAATAATTATTAACATACTAATTTTAAATTGTATTATCGAATAAATTTGTTCAGAAAATATTTATGTAAAAAAACCCTACTATGAAGTTTTCAGAATCAATCCAAAAATTAATTTATAAACCCATTAAAATAGCACCTTGTTGTAAAGCAATCCAAAGCTGGCAATAGTTCACCTTTCAAAATTTTAATTGTTCCTATCTAACTAAATATATACACAGCACCCAATTTAACCAGTGTAATGGTACTAAAACAGTTGCCAGTACATTTTATTTTTGTATATCGAAAATTTTAAACACTGTTTGCAGAACTTTACAAAAAATATTAAAAAACACATTTTTCTTAATTTTAATTTTTTAAAATTTAGAAATGATATGCGTACGAAGTCGTGGACACTGCTAGTATTGAAATAAATAACGCTTCTCTGAAGGAAAAATTAAAGTCAGAACAGCAACTGTTAAAATAGCGATGAGAGGTTCATTTTTATTTTCAAAACTTTTTTTTTTTTGTTTTTTTTTTGTTTTATGAAAAACATTTACATAATTCTTTGTTGAATTTAAAACAGAATAAAGGCTTAACCATCGCCGTTCAGTAAATTTCTTGTAAAAAACTAAAAAAGTATTCGCCAGGGACCGAAAATAACAGTTATTTTTAAAATTTAAAATCAAAAAGTCAGGTGGATATAATTTGCCTATCAGATATTTGAATACAGCATATTGATGCTGTAATGCTAAGAAATAATAAACTTAAAAGACTTTAATTTTTCTGACTTTTATCAAAAAGTCACTTTATAATAATTATTTTTTGACCGATATTTTTTCGGTCAAAAATAAAAGTTAAAACTTGACTTTTATTTTTTAAGTCAAAAATAAAAGTTAAAATTTGACTTTTATTTTTTAAGTCAAAAATAAAAGTTAAAATTTGACTTTTATTTTTTAAGTCAAAAATAAAAGTTAAAATTTGACTTTTATTTTTTAAGTCAAAAATTAAAGTTAAAATTTGACTTTTGTTCCTATTGAAAGCAGATGTTAAAAAAGTTAAATAAAATTTTAATTAGATATTAACAGTTTTTTTTAGAATTATAAGTACATGTTGTATTTTTATTAAAACAAAAAGAAAAATAAAATTATAATAGAGTATGTATACGAAAACGTTTATTGGCTAGAAAGTTAAGGAGTTGGTGTTTTGCATATTTTGCTCTGAAAATACTAATTACATTTAATTTCCTTCATTTTAATATTAAATTGTTCACTCTTTCATTGCAATGACTTAGAATTCAATTTTACCATGAATATAGCTGCAAGTTCCGTTCAGACAAATTGTAGCGCAAGTCGCTGAGAACAATCTTAAGTGCTGAAAACGCGCGTTCTACACTAACTTATGTCGCAGGTACTTGATGAATAATACATGCCAAGTCCTTTAGACAGGGATATAAAAATTTTTTGTTTTCGCAGTATTCCATAAGGTCGACATCAACGTCAATACGCTTCTACTTGTATGAGTCAATTTCCATGAATACTTTGCGAACGAATTCTTTGGAACATCCATCGTCTTCATCGGTTCCATTTTTAAACCATTAAAATTGGATTTGTTAAAGTCAAAAAACTTCAGAGGCCGTGCTTCGGTGGTGAACATATCAATGTAAGCATCTACGACCTCCTTAACTCTTAAAACCAAATTTTTTGGTCCAGCAGACATGACAGGAGGAAGTACTGCAAAAAGGGTATCATTTCGTGCCTAATCAATGAACAATGCTTTTACTTCTTTATTCATCTATTAAAAATGTTGTTGAAAAGCTTTTAGCTCTATTATTAGAATTCCAATGAAAGTAATATCTTTTATTTCATGTAACCAATTTTGGTTAGAAATAACCCAAACGACAACACTGATTATCATCGATCTTAGTCAATTTTTTTGCTGACTTAAAAAATAAAAGTCAAATTTTAACTTTTATTTTTGACTTAAAAAACAAAATTTTAACTTTTATTTTTGACCGAAAAAATAAAAGTCAGATTTTAACTTTTATTTTTGACTTAAAAAATAAAAGTCAAATTTTAACTTTTATTTTTGACTTAAAAAATAAAAGTCAAATTTTAACTTTTATTTTTGACCGAAAAAATAAAAGTCAAATTTTAACTTTTATTTCTGACCGAAAAAATAAAAGTCAAAAAATAACTATTATATTTTGACTTTTTTGAAAAAAGTCGTAACTGTTACGGTCCCTGGTATTCGCTTTTGTGCAGATGGTTTTTTAGAAGAGAAAACTAGAAATTATACTTTTTGTTAGGTTCAAAACTTTATAATAGAAAATTAACAGAGAAGTGAGAGGAGATAAATATTATTTATAAACCAAAGAAAGATAACGGTCATGAATATCAAAATTTAAATAGCATTGAAACGTATTTCAAGAAAAAGTTCTTAATATTTCCTTTAGTAAAATGCCTTTCATTATTTAAAAAAAAATAATAATAATAAATAAATAATGAACAAATCAAACAATTTACAAGTTATTGATCAACTAAACGCATGAATATTTTTCCTAGCGCTTTGTAGTATTGCAACTTGTTTCCAAACTCAACCGTTAAAATTTTGAAAATATATTCTGTTGTCTAGTGTATCGACATTTTTGTGGATGCGAAAAGCAAACTACACGCATAAATACGTGTCCGAAATTACGAAAATGTTAAGAAAGTAACTGCATAATGTATAATATTGAAATATATAATATTATATATATATATATATATATATATATATATATATATATATATATAAAATTATAGGCTTTCCAGCCTTATGTGTTATATTGTAATAGAAAAAAAGATACGAGAAACTAATGCCAATTCCAATTAAAAAATTTTGCAAAAACGTTTTGCCCGCATATATAGTTAAATTCACTATGCCATCGACGTACGGTTGTTTTCGATGCTACTTAATCGCAATACAAAAAACTGTATTCAGCGACACGTTCTGTAAAAAAGCTGTAAAATTAATTTAACCAAAAACGCTTGATATTTCCATTTTGTTTTCAAAATCGTTTTCTGTACTCACTGTAAGCTAAGCAAATAACATTTGTACTTCAAAACCATGGCGAAATTATAAACCAGGAGTGGCAGTGGCGAATTCATGCATTTTCGCCGTTGCAGAAAATGAATTAAATTCGCCATGTTCAACACGTTCCGATTACGGTACGTTATAAAGTGTTAAACTTTATTATGGTGTTGCCAGATTTAAGCTATTGACATTCGTGTTGCCAAGTCCCGAAATATAAGCAGGAGCCATCGTAATAACGTCCTTTAAAAGTGGTTGCCGATGATAAAATCAGAGGCAATGTTAATCATTCAACTTTAGAGCCAATTTATGTGACATTGTTTAATCGCATTAATCAATTTAAAAGAGGCTTATATTTTTCATAAAGCGAATACACACTTAGATGAAAGAATGAAGTTTTGTTGATTAAAAATGTTCTTTATTAAAACAATTTTTCTTTGGAACTTAATATCGTCTTTAATTAAATAATACCAATCGTTGATAAAGACGCATAGCATAAGGTATAGTGGAACGATATTCGCCACAATTATTTTTTTTTTTTTTATGAAAATGCATTCCGCATCAGTTCATATCGAACTGAGACCATTCGTTAATCTTACTTAGATTTAACTTCAAAAACTCATCAATAATTCCAAGATGATAATCATTTTCATAATATAGGACGTACACAAAATAATAAATAATACTCTTTAACACAGTAGAACTTTTTTTATCACATGTTATATCCATTAAAATTACATTTTCCTTGGAACTTAATATCTAGTCTTTTATTAAATAATACCAATCCTTGAAAAAGACGCATAGCATAAGGTATAGTGCAACGATATTTAAAAGTTACAAATCCATATGAACGGCTCTTGCCGGAATTATCTTTGGGTATATGAATTTTTTGAATAGGTCCAGCTTGTACAAATACTTCATACAATATTTCATCAGATACATTTTCGTGAAAATTTGCGCAAAATAATGTTCTTTCGTCAACGTCATCTTCTTCATCACTCTCACTTTCCATCACGGTGGTCTCATTTCTATGCAGGGATTTGGGATGCACACTTTGCATTGGCAAAAGCGCCGGCATCAAAGGTATTGAGTAATGTATAGGTACATTATACATGCCCAAGGCCATTAACTCTTGTAGTTTTTGTAAATATTGCTGATAAGACATTCTTTAATACAATTTTATTTTTATTATATTTTTGTTTTATCTTTTGTTTTACAAGCAATTGATTTCCGTGTCAAAAGTTGAAAATATCCAAATAAACAACAACAAAAAACAGATTTTTGACATATTATAAAGGTAACAGTATGTGAAAGCTTTGAACACCTTCTATTTTAGACACAAACCAAAATGTTCGCAATACACTGTTAGAAAATAAAAAAATCTTATTTTAATTTTGTGCCATAATATATGAAACACAATGTTTGATTAAAATTTAAAATAAACCTTGATAGTATGTTAAGGTAAATCGTTCATTATAACTGCAGGAAAGTATTTTAATTGTCAAAATGAAATAAATAAAGGTAAAACGATAAATGTGAATTTCTGGAAAGTTCATAATTTTAACAAAATGAACCCTAAAACATATTGCATCCCTTGTAGTATTTTCTACATTTGGAAGAAGATAAGTGTGAATATAAGGAATAACAATTAATTCTCAAATGTTCAGCTGAAATTTGTTTTTGCGTTTAAACTTTAGCTATTTATGTTTTTAGGAGAGGAATACTTATTTACTTTTGTGTGGATTTCATCTAGACAAATTAATATTGATTAACTACGAATATACACCGTCTTTTCATTTACAAATTTAGTTGGATAAATAAATTATGTAATTGCTGAGGGTATCTCATTTTTCGTTTTCAAAAGCTTAAGAAATTAAAATAAATAAACCTGATTTATTTGACTCATTTCTTTTAATATTAAACGGTTCAACTAATAAGTTCAATAAATTAAAAATTAAATTTATCATTAACATTGTCTAATACTTTCGTGAACAATGTTAAGATTATAATTTAAAAAAATCATATTCTAAGTGTTTACGGTATGCACGTGAAACAACCCAAATTAACTTTATAGCCAAATTCAAATTAGTGTCTAAAGCTGTCAGTCAAAAGTTCTCATATAAATGTATGAAGCAAGCTATAATAGCGCTTACACAGCTTAACAATTGGGAATTCCGATTCTGATAGGGCGTTAAGAAGTAAAGTTGGCTAATTATTTGTTTGTTTTTTTTTATGTTGAAAAGAAATGAAAATATGGATATTTTCTGGGTAGGCTAACAGTTATTTTTCTATTTCTATACAGTGGGTTTTATAAGATAAAATAAATAAGCATCATTGCTCAAGACCCAAAGTTGATGCTCTTATTTAGGTTCGAGTTTAACTGCAAAAGCTATGCGAAAGATTACGTTGCACTTTACGCTCTAGTTTAAATTTGCCTAGTACTTTTTCCCTTACTTTGCCAGCATAATTATCAGAGCACAATATTCATCTTAGTTATATATTTTGTTTATAAATTCAAATTGTTCGAGTTGTTGTTTTATTGCTATGTTTATTGTTCCAGCGTCTTTACGTGGTAAAATTATTTCGTCTTTACTTGACAATTGCATTCGCAATTAAAAGATTGAAATCTGATGTCTTATACGTTTGTAGAAAACAATTTTATGTTTACTACACTACGTTAATACTAGCAATGGACATTTTTCTGTCATCAGGATATTTCAGATGACTTAAGTAACGCCAAGGCGCCTGAGTAAAGCAAAGGTTATTTGCAAAGTTTAGCAAGAGATGCAGCACTTTGGAAATGAAAGTCACAAACAAAAATGAACACGGTATACATATCAAAAATATTTCTGGGTGGGATATATACGATTGTTGAGATAAATATCTTAGATCCCATATCAATTATCACCTATTGTGACTTATGTATATATTATATAATTCCACACACTTTAATTTTTGGTCTGGCATCCCTATAATAAACAAAAATTATTTTATCATTTGTCAGCTTTAATATATGTCGCATTGTTGTTAAAAATTTATTTACTTGACGTTTTAAGTGCTAGTAAAATTTTGTGTTTTTTCTTCATAAATTGTTTAAAATTAATGCCAATGCCCAGAGAAAATCTTAATGAGACCTATGATGAAAGTGATACGGAGGATGATGAGGAGAAAAGGACTCTGTTTTGTGCAAATCTTGACGAGAGAGTGACGGAAGAACTATTATATGAAGTGTTTTTGCAAGCGGGCCCTATCGAGAGTGCAAGAATCCCAAAGGACCATAATGGTCGGCAGAGAACGTTCGGTTTCATCACCTATGTTCATAAATGCACAGTGCCCTATGCTAAGTTATTATATCAAGGTCTATCATTGTACCGGAAAACGCTGAATATAAAGTCCCATGAAAGTACGCAACCCTCGCCAATGAGGAATAATTATTCTCCAGGCTGTAGTAATAAACGGACTACGTACGACAATTCAACTCTAAGGGATGGAAACTACGTCGCCTATAAAGAAATCCCACCTCAAAATCCTTTCCGCAATAGCTACTCTCCTGATTCTAAAAATTTGGTTAACTACCAAGTCCATATTTCAAAGCATGCATCATCTCAAAGAAAATCGTACAATAATAATAACCCCTACCAAAAAGCGAATAGTGGTAGTGGTGATCGAAATCGCGACAGGGAAAAGGATCGCAATAAAAGACGTCATTACAATAACGGTAACAACCGCCATTCTGATCAGCGTGCTGGTGGCAAAAATTGTAGGTAGCAAATCGTTATTTGGACAATGTGGAGACAAATGCTTTTAATAATTAGCACTAAATTTATAAAAATACAAATAATATTGATAAAGAACTCAGACATTACCAACATTTGTTTGTATTTACAATACATCTCAGGAATTTTAATATTCTATCAACATATTAAATATGATAAAGTTTATTATTTACATTGATATGACTTTTTACACGAATTTTTATCCATTAAATTAATCAGTATTTGTTTTCAATAAGATATCATAAATTTCATTACTTTTTTAAACTAAATGCTTATATTAATTTTTTATTTTATGTTCTCTATTTATAAACATAATTTCAAAACCTAGCGCATTGAACAATATGATTCACATACTAGTCAAAAATTCTAAATAAACCTTACAAATTTTTTCCTACAAAGTTTATTAAAAATAATAAAAGAAATTAAGATATTGCCCTAGGGGTAGTTATAGTTATTAGAGACTAGCTTTCCTTAATCGGCAATTCCTTGGTCCACTCTTGTATTACTTCTAAGCACTGGTAAAGTAGGCAACCCTTTATAGTATTTGTTTATTCTGTAGAACCCACAACAAAGAAATAAAAAATGCATTTAAAAATATTGCTAGTCTGCTAAATAATTTAGCGAAATTCTAACATCAACGCCTCTTATCTATCTGTGACTGCCCAGGGACTCTAAAATTTACCTGGGTAAAACGAGATTTTTATATATTAAATGAAATTTTAAAAGTAAACCTTTTATTTTTGATGTGTGGCAAAAATAGTTGCTCTCTTTTACATTTATTTATTTAAACCGAAAACCAATTAAAGTGAATTGAAAGCTATTTTTGTTTCATAATAAAATGTAGTTCTTACCTTCCTATCTATAAGGCATGTGCTTAATTTTGATTGAAAGTGGGTCCAATTTCGCAAAATGGTTGTTTAGAAAACGAAAAACTTAATTTTTTTTTGAAATGAAACCATGATGACATGAAACCAATGATTTTCTTTCAATTTTTCGATTTTTAAGTTTACTTTTATTTTGTATCCTTACTGGACTGGAGCTATTAAGAAGCAGCTATTGAAGTAACTCTGGCATTTAAAACTAATGTAGAAGCTCTCGAAAGGCAACATGGAAGCTACAAAGAAAATTATGAAGTTATGCTTTGTGGGATTGCAGAAGGGCAACTTAAATAGGAGCGAAATTACTGCATTCATGATCGAGCAAAATTTTTCGTCATTTGCGTTTGTTATCGAACAAGTAACTATTGTAATTTGGGATTATAGCCTACTTACATGTGCACACTGCATGCACATCGAATTTATTGCAATAAGTTCAAAAATAATAATATGCTGACTAGTCAAATAATTTAATGACATATATTTTTTTATTAAACTCAATTGAAAAGTATCATACCATGTGTTGTTAGTAAGCGTATGGTCAGATTAGTCAAACATTTGACCAAAAAACGCGTAACCACTGTTTTTTTTTTAATTTTTATATATTCTTTCCTTACATGTATCATTACGAATAACGATTTATAATACGTTATATCTTACCATTTTTTAATAAGTAAAATCTTATATATCTCAAAAAGTATTTGAGGACAAATTTTTTCCATAATTTATTGATTACATCTTTTTGGTAAAATATTTGACTAGTCTGACCGCACCGTCAACTAAAAGCTAGCGTAAGTTAAAATCCCAAGTTAACTTTATGAAATTAGTATAAAAGCCGAGTAATGTTAATTATAGATTAGAATTAATACAAACTAATCTGCAACATCTGTCTCAAGATTATTTTGGCAGTTCTTTTAACCCCCTAATCTAGAGCTAAACTCTTTAGCTGCGTAAAATTAGGTGTGCGCAGTATTTACATATAAGAGTGGAGATTCAACATTTTTAAAAAATAAACAAAATCGAACGGACTCTGGGGGCCTACTGCGTATTTCGATCCGAAAGAAAAAATGTACGATTTCGAACTGATTGTACTGTGTATTGCGATTTTCGTAATATTTTTTACGAAGACGAGAAAGTGTTTTGCACTCTAACGAAAAAACACAATCGATAGGAATACGAAATTAACTATCGATTGAAAACAGCAAATTAAAGTTGAAACCAATGAAATATACCTATTAGTTTTTTAAAATAATTAAGAAATTCAACTGAAGACAATGAACATAGAGAAATTAATTAAGTCATTTTTCAGGAGTTGTATTTGTAGCAATTTTAATTACAAGAATTATTTAAATAAACCCTAAAATTTTTGATTTTCTTCTAAATGCTTTGCAATAAGTATATGTATAATATTTTCGCCTAAACATATACTCTAATTCTATTCTAATTTGTTTAAATTTCGTTGCTATCGAATGTAGTAAATAATCCAACCATTCGATAAGTGACGAAATTTTACTCTGTACAAAAACCAAATTGATCACGAAATCTGTAATTCGGTTCTGTAAAATAATTCAGAAATGTTTCACATAAAAGTATTAAAGTTATCTTGTTTAACACAGGGTGAGCTAGAATAAGCTGTAAGCTTCTTCATTTGTTTATAACGGGTTTATCAACAAGAACTTTTTTGGAACAAAAAATTTAGATAAATATGAATTAAAAATTTTATTGTATTACGGAGAGAAAACTTCGTTAATAATGAATGAAAAATGATATCTGGCAAATGTCAACAAAGTTCTTAATCACTTCTTAGCAACTTTGAAAAAACGGTCAAATCACGCCTCCAGACCACACAGAGCACCATATAGTAACACGTCGAACATGCAAGGGCGCTTGCTCTAGGATTTTCAAAAGCCTAATGGGGCAATTTTGCTTGCTGTAAAAATGTGCTTCATCTGGAAAAAATATTTTTTCGTAAAATTTTGAATTTTTATAATGGATTTATAATTATTTTACCACTACGGCAGAATAAGTAACAAATATTTGTTCATGTTTTACTGTGTGGAGAAAACGTGGCAGTGTTCATGTATTGTTTGTTCACAGTTTTGAATATATTTTGTATTATTTTTTTGATAATTCACATATAATTTAGGGGCTTTTTGCTTTGCTTAAATATTACCTTAAGTCAATCTTTTGTACAATTTTTAAAATAAAACTGAAGTGTAATGGCAGACATCGTTGTATGGAAAACTGTTCTGACAAAAAAATGTTAAACAAGAAGATGACATCGGCAACTATAGTTTACGCAAATCATATTAAATTGGGCACATGAAATTATTAATCTGAGGCTGCTGTAGTCAAAGTTGACTACAAACCTGGTTGTTCAGGGTTCGAATCCTGCGGCAATCAAAATACAAAAAATGTTTTTTTCTGTTTAATGGTATAAATACATATTCAGAATGAACAAAAAAACGTGCAGTCTCCTTCGTCGGTACTTTCTCATAGCAGATTCGCCGGCGAAGTAAAATAACTATCTATCTTTCTCCTTTCACCACCTGTCTTATCTCTTATCTATCCCTTTCCTAAAGAATGTAGCACGGTTACGAAAATAACTAAATAGGTTTTAATGCCTGAAGTGCTGTGAAATTATATAGTCCCCGTCAAGACATGCAATTTTTCTTTCTAAAATTTTTTTAAATTCTCTTATAAAATTTCATTCGTGTTCACACATTCAAATTTTGTTTCTGCAATTTTGATAGCTTAGACGAATGAGAAAACAAAAGAGAATTGAAAATACATGAAATAGTTTACCTGTTTCTACTCTTCTTTTCTCTCTTATTAACAAACTCAAGAGTTGCGCAGCAAAAGTTGCAAAGTGTGGACGAGAACTGAATAGTTGAACAAAACAAATGAATTCATTGGAACAATTACCAATGCATCTACTACAAATACGCCAAAAAACTAAATATAAAAAGTATCAAGTGTTGCCACAATTGAAAAACAAAGTACTTGCTTAAAAACCTTTCATTAGCTCCGTTCCCATACTTTTTGGGTAAAGTTCGGTAAAATGAGAGTAAACATAAATAATTCTCATTTAAAGACGAAAATGCCCAAAAGTACGGGAACGCAAAAAACCAAACTTCTATCCCAAAACAAGATGTCAACCTAAACAAACATGAAGTTGTTTATAATAAACATAAAAACACAAATATTTTACATGTTTTTAAATTTATTTTATTATTTTTTGGGATAAAACTTGTACAAAACACTTTTGGCAAACTATTGCGTGTATGAAACATAGAATTTCTTGTATTTGGTTGTGTTTACTTTTCAACCAGCTGATTGTTTTTCAGTTTACACAATCTACCCAAAGAAAAAGTCTGGGCAGTTTCGTGCAGAAAGAAGAAGAATTTTATTCTTTCAAAAGCTCTCTCTTCTACCCAAACTTGTAGTACGGGAACAGTTTTCGGTAACATTGGGACCCCGCGGGATCCCAAAATTGAGTACGGGAACGCACCTATTATGAAAACCAACCGTTCAGAAAATAACATTTAGACAGAACTAAGTATTTGGACATATTACCTTCGTAATGCACAATAAAGAATTATTCATCATAATATTAAATCATCAACGTCTACCCCTTTGAACTTATATTAATATAAATTTGACAATTGTTCTGCCGGCATTTTATTAGGCACTGTGATAAAAATTCGTCTCGCATATATAATCAGGAACTTACCCACTTGTTGCCCTAAACAAACAGCTGTACATGCCTAAACAAACAAAATAAATATTTATTTAATTCGTTTACAAAGTTGGTTACTTTTTAATTTAATTTATTTAGATACAAACTAAAATGAGAATTTTAGTTATTTGATGAAGACCATGAAGATATGTTTAAAACATCAGTGCTACATAAATGATTTTTGCTTAAATTATATGGACGTGAAATAATGCGTTCTATGAACTTATTCCTTTTTGAGATAGAATTACATTAGTTTTTATTTACAATATCAAAACATTTAAAAGTAAATATATGAATATTTATGCAACTAAATCTCAATGATATAATAATTTAAAAATAAGAATATTGTATAATTTAACGTGTTAAATTTTTAAGTGTTTTCTCAATATTACGATATACACGTGGGGGTATGACCTCAAGCAATAGACGAGGATAACTTGGATGACCAGATAGTAATTTAAATAATGACTTGGCATAGCTGCGAGTGTCTAAGCTGCCTTCGAGTAGAAGATTAGCACCAGTCACAAAGAATTTATCACGCTGGTCTCGGGGCATGGTATAGATCTTTTCACAACTTAAGCGTTCTACCAAACGATTTAATAATTTTGCAGTGGTTGTGCGTACTAAAGCATTAGAATGTAGAGCTCCCTTATTTGTTAGGATATTCAAAATTTTTGGAGGCCCTAGATTATCACACATCGATTCTAATGCTCGAGTGGCATCGGCACGTATAAAACGATTTGTATCTGCAGTGCGAAGTAAAAGAGCACATACCAAATCATCACATTCTTGTTCTAAGTAGCGTGACTTTAAAGTAAACAATTCCGTAGCTGCTGTACAAGCAGCTCTTGCTACTTGTGATCTTAGATTTCGAACAGATTTAGTCAGTTGTATACATATCATATGCATTTGAGGATCCAAGTTTTCCGAATGATATCTCATAAGTCGTACCATACTCGTTAGTCCTAGCATTACTACCTCCCAGTTTGAAGAGTCCAGCTGTTCATATGTCTTCATTAAGGCCTCACGAGGCTTTTCAAATCGTTGCAAAGTAGCTGGATACAGTTCAGCTTGCACTACTTTTATTGCTTGTTTAACTGGAGAGATTCGACGATTGCTTTTAAGGAAATGTGTAGTTTTTGACTTTTGTTTCAATGGTGTGTGTATCTGTTTTACGGGTAATAAAGAAGAGGCTGCACTACTATTTAATTGGGCACTTGACTGAGAACTGGTTTCGGTGGTGTTATCTGTACAATCCAGTTTTGAGGCCGGTCTGTCGTACAAAGATTCCATTGATTTCACTAAAGAATTTGTTCGTGACAAAGCTTTAAGTTCTGCTATAGTAGGACTTTGAGACCTAGAAGAAGCTGTTTGAGTTTTGGCTGAATTTGGTGTAGAACCAACTTGCGGTTGATAACCCTGAGCAGTTGTGTCCTCAGTTTCTTCAATATCTTCCACTACCACAAAACTTGTATTATCCTCTATATCCTCTTCTATAACAAGAGACTTGTTTGATTGGGGTCTTGATAGTACTGGCGGTGTATCCTCCAGCTGAGTTTTAATACTCTCGGTCTTACTCTGCATACTTGATAAACTACCTTTACGTTCAAGTTTCTCTTCTTTTTCATCGATTTCTTCAACTAACACCTGATCATCTGCCGCATCTGGCATTTGTACAACATCTTCTCCTGTTCTCCATTTAGAAGGTGATTCACTTGCTATTTCTGTCATTTCCGCTGCTTCAGTTAAAGTTCCTTCAATTGTTTTTAGTGGTGATGTGACCTTATTTGTCTCTTTAATTGATTTTGTGTAATCATCCTCAACTATTGTTTTATCTGGTTTTGTGTCATTAATTGCTTTTGTATCAAGATCTTGATTTTGTGTTCTCTCTGGAGAATCTACCTTAAGACTTCTGCTCTTATTACTAGATTGGGCAGATGCTGTAGATTTCAGAGAATATGATAAGGATTTCACGGATGGTGTTGGCGTTATAACTGATTGCCTTTCTAAGCCATCCAATGTTGCTTCAATTTCTGTTGGCTCAGGAACCGTAACATTTCCATTAAACGTCTGGGAAGATTTGTTACTAGAAGAAAATTGTTTAAATTAAAGACATTACTTATTTTATTTAATAATTTTATTTAATAAAAAACAGGAAAGAGACCAGATTATTTGACGTATTTATAATCTTAAAAAAAGCACTTCAAGCAAGGATAACATGGAATTTTTGATTGAATTGCCTTTGTTCGACATAAGATTGTAAGTAAGAATTTTTCTTATTAAAAAAAATAAGTAATTCAAGACATTTTTGCTACATTTACCTTTCCTTTTTCTAATAAAAACAGAACTAATTTGTCGGCCGACAGGCAGGTTATTAATTCACTGGTCACTTAAGAAAACCGTTTTCTAAATTTTAAAAAAGCTGAAAATACTTTTCAAGAAAATGGAAACTGAAGGAAAATAGTAGCATACATTATCAACCGAAATTTACATTTATGTACACTCCATTTAAATTTCAGTCGATATCGAAAGCCATAATTTGCTTCCTGCTTTTAAGTACTTCGTAAACTAATATATTTTTCAGTATAAACGTCGTATTTTTAATACTCTTGCAAATATCCAGAGATATCTATAATTAGCTTGCATAAATTGGCGCGCATACAAAAATGTTTGTCCAGATTTCTTGCTACACTCATCTTAAAAGCTCCGTTCCCGTACTTTTATTCTCAATTGAAGAGAAAATGCCCAAAAGTACGGGAACACAAAAAACCAAACTTCTATCCTAAAACAAGATGTCAACCAAAACAAACATGAATTTGTTTATAATAAACATAAAAACACAAATATTTTACATGTTTAATATTTTTTAGGATAAAACTTGTAAATAACACTTTTGGAAAACTATTGCGTGCATGAAACATAGAATTTTTTGTATTTGCTACTGTTTACTTTTTAACCAGCTGATTGCTTTTCAGCTTACACAATCTACCCAAAGAAAAAGTCTGGGCTGTTTCGTGCAGAAAGAAGAAGAATTTTATTCTCCCAAAAGATCTCTCTTCTACCCAAACTTGCAACGGGAACTGTTTTCGGTAACATTGGGATACCGCGGGATCCCAAAATTGAGTACGGAAACGCACCTAAAGAGAGTATTTATTAAGCTCTTTAATACTACAAGTCAGTACTGGATTTTATAAGAAAGAAATGACAATTGTTGTGATTAAAAAAAAAATCTAACGTAACATTAGATTTTGTTTCTACACTGTCACATTTTAAGTAGAATGAAAATTATAAGTAGCAAAACAACCCTGAAAAATCAGCGTGTTTAGAAAAATTTCTAAAAATGAATTTGTATTATGGGATGTCACATTCATTCTGTATTATTTGAAGTACAGGAATACCTCGCATAATACGTTAAATCTATTTCACTTTTTTGCCGTACTATTTGAATCCGGAATTATCGATGCACGTAGGCTCTATGCCCTATACCCCTAAAGTAGGTTAAAGGACATGAATGTGACATTAGTTTTTGAGTCATAATTTGTTATATATTTATATAATTTATAATTTTTTACATATGTGTAATAGATTAAAAACCAATTTTTAAAAAATTAAATTTTACTTTTTTTTAGAAAAAACTTGTTTAAGAACAAATATTTTCTTGTTGTAAATTTCCGAGCTGTGCTATAAAGAAACCTATGCGAGAGTTTTCTGTATGCATAATATGTACTATCACACTATTTCATAATACTTAGGTATTTGAAAAATCTTAATACTCAGTATTACAGTGTGAAACGGGCTTAAACGATATTTTATTACCCTTCACCACAATACACAACCTAAAGTAGATAGATACCAAGTATGCTAGGAGAGACTAGTTTTTGTGTGTTTTATAATTCCCATTGCAAATTTAACGTTTAGAATTTTTCCTTTTTAATAAAAGAAGGTAGAAGCTTTTGAAATTTTTAAGCTATAACGTTTCTTCAAATCAATCTGTTTTTTTTTTTTTTTTTTAAACCAAACAATTTTTATATTCTGCAGAAAACTATTTGTCTTTTAAGTTCTTCCATGTTACTTATGACCTGTGTATTATCATTTTGTTTAGTGAGCTCCGGTCATGTCGTATAGCAAAAGAAGCACATGTTAAATAACATATTTATTTATTTATGGGACGTTATAAGCAGAGCGATAAAATCTACTAACATTGATTTTTTAAATAAATTTTTTGTTTTACTATGTAAAATATTGGTAGGTATGAATTTCTAAATATAAAATAAAGCGTGCTTACGTGTATTTTAGTTATACGTTTTATATTGCCCTATTTAAAATTATTTTTATGTTTAAAATGTAAGTTATTAATGTTATAAAAATAGATTTACACACCTACGTAAATATTTTCATAAAAAATTTGTTTAGTTGTGCACTGTATTTGCAATTCAAATTATTATCAGAGTTCATACAACTTAAGGTACTATCTGCCATCGTAATAATAATTTATAAATGTGTCATCATGGACGTCAATTTGACCAGACCAAAATGGTTATTTTATTTATGTCTACATGCCAATTTAAGTCACAAGCTTTCCTTCAATTAGCCTTAATAATGCAAATAATATTCTCAACTTAAAAACTTATTTAAGATTGAACTCTTTTTATTTTAAGATAGTTGAGGGCAAATTAATTGTTAGAGTGTCTTTTATATATTAAAACAACTGAAATTGTAATGATTACTCTAAAATTTTTGTAATGGAAATTTATCAA
Organism: Cistogaster globosa; assembly: GCA_937654795.1. Classification (NCBI taxonomy): domain Eukaryota; kingdom Metazoa; phylum Arthropoda; class Insecta; order Diptera; family Tachinidae; genus Cistogaster; species Cistogaster globosa. The sequence goes on along the minus strand of OW569404.1, from coordinate 114,875,131 downwards.
TTAAACAACAAAAGTTTTTATTGAATTTAGTTTTGTTTCTAAAAATAAATTTTCATCGAAATCGATCGATTTTGTCATCACATACTCGTACATTGTTACCGTTATCCGACTAAACTTGTAATTTGGTTTTTTTTTGGAGGTCTTTGAGTTTTTTTTACGATTATTTTGTTCTGACTTTTCCCTCTTTATGTGAATTTATCAAAAACAAATTGTGTTATTAAAACGATTCAAATTTCCGTACTCTTAGAAAAAATCGCCAAACATCGATCAAGTAGGATTTCTGCCAAAAAACCGACTTTAAAACAGATTTTAGCTGTCTGTTTATAATTGCTTTTGCCATATACATCAAATAACATCAACTATTGGGACACCCTTAGCAAGCCGACTTAGCAATACATGTTTTTGTAAATTTCAACTGTCTGTCTAAGACTTGGCCATATACATACGTACATCAAATAACATCAATTGTTGTAACATCTTTTAATTTCTACTTTTTATATTAATACTTCTTGCTATAACATACAAGACAATTTTTCTAAAATTCAGGTGTTTGTATACAACGATTAAACAATTTGGCCACATACAATAAAATGCATCAACTATTGGGACACCCTTCAATTTCCAAAACACAAATTTTGCATCTGCTGTAGCAACATTTAGTGAATTGATAACCTCCTTTTGTTAAGTCGGTTAAAAAGAAATCAAGATTATGTTTTCATTTGGCAGCTTTTTTAAATATTTTTTGCAACATTTATATAGAGAAATACTAGAAATCTTGTAACAATATTCAGAAAAAAATGAAAACTATTCACAAAATAGAAACATCGATATGTAGTAACAGTTTTGCGGTAGCATTTCAAAACGCACAAACTCATTTGATTGATTAAAAATGTTTACGGCAACAAAGTATGTAAAAAATATGCAGAAATATTTCAATTTAATTTTAATCGAAAGTAGTTAAATTATTCGCCTTTTTAATAAAGTTAAGGTTAATCACACAACCTGATAACGGCTAGTCGATTGAGTACTATGCTTTGTAATATCGTAGGTCACAAACTGACAACTTTTAACTCTTACAAAAATTGAATCGGGTTATTATTTATTTTAATTTTTTATGAAAAATAATTTGAATGTATTCTTTACATAATTCCACAATAAATATCTCCACCTGATTTTGATGATTTTTATTTACTTCTAACACGGTTTAGCAACGTAGTAATAACGTTTTTTATTTTGTCTTCCGAAAAGTACAAAAAACATGTTAAGAGTTTTCAACCTGTGACTAACGATATGTCAAGTGAGGTTCAAATAAAATAGAAAACAAATTCTGATGAGCAACAATGTTTCTAGACAGTGGTTAAATAGATAACTTTTATATCTTTTTTCCACCCTGTGAAATTGAAAGAGCAATTTTAAAGATAAAACATCTTAGAAACCATCCCACTGAAATCGGTTGGGCAGCTTCCAAGTTAAACACATACGATTATAATACCAATTACTATGAAGTACATATCTTGTCCGGACGTTTTAAATGTAAGTCAATCAAGCACCCTGTTTTATTTAAGTACAAAAATTGATCACTTTCCCTCTTTTCTCCCATTTGGTAAAACTTTTCTTACGAATTTTTAACTCCACGATCAGCTGGTAAGAAACTGTTCTCTAACAATTCCGAAGTTAAGATATCTATCGATGGTAGTGGAAAATTAAAAGCACCATCTCTAAATAGAAAATTGTTGCGGTTTTGGCAGTTGATTGAATTCAGTGTGTTGATGAATAATTGCTCTTTATACCCCTCACCACAGGTCCGTTTTTAATCTCTGCAGTATACTTTTCCGACCACATAAAGTATAAATATTTTTAGTTGTGTTGGGGTCAAAATCAACTTTGCCAAGGCACTAGATGAATTAGAAAGAAATTATATAAACCAATTGACCATAGTTTCGAAAATTTCGCTATAGAAAATTAGCAAGATCGGTCAATGTCATTTACACCACGCTTGCCTCTAATTTTTTCATATCAATTGAAACAAATCTAGATTAGTGAAGTTACTCCAATAAAAAAATATATATATATGGAACGATGAAGAAAGAAAAAAATATCAGGTAAAAAAACTGGCACTCAACCATATTTTCCGAGTTATGGGCCTCTGAATTTTTCATAGAAAAGTACGATTGTGTACCATATTTTTTAAAATATCAATATGGGTATCATTTAAAAGCTTTTGAAGAGATCTTTCAGGAAATGCTAATATAATGCATAATGTGGATTTCATGAACACCAATTATCGTCAGTCACGAAAAAGAGATAAATTATTAATTTAATACTCTATGATCTTTTTCTATATTTTCGATAAGTGTCTCTGTTATGTTTTTCACCTCTCTTGACCCTATTGGACGTGCTGTTATGTATTTAGTAAGTCACATTGTATAGCGAGTGTGTATCTACAATTTTCTAATGGTCTGAGTGAACCTACTGTGTCCTTTGCATTTTGAAACTTTGATTGGGTGTGTCTGTTAAGCACGAGGTTTTTTATGCTCGATCTATTAATTTCAATAACAAAAATCGCATAATTTAATGAATTTCTTAATCATTTTTTTGAAATTTGTTTTCCTTACGTATTTTTGTTTAAGTCTCTGTCATCCCAATATTTGTTTTTTTTATTGGAGTTGTGAAGTAACAAAGCTAGATTTACATATATAATGGCCGTATATAGCACTCTTTTTGTTTAGGTTACTTTTTAAAATAAGCCAGCAAATAGGCCAGACTGGTATTTTAAAATCATTTTTTCGAAAACTGTGTATTTTATCGTTTTAACCTCCGTCACAACACTTTCATGTTTCTTAGCGAATATGGTCAAATAAATTGTTTTCAACAACATTAATATTTTTATGAAAAAGCAAATGTTAAAAATAAACAAATCCTTTCGTTTGTGTATATAAATCTAAAAATAATATATGAGCTCGTTAACGACTTCAGTAGATACCACGAAAATTAAGTGTTAAAAAACTGTTAATGACATAGCAAAGTTAAACAAAGCAAATTAAACAAGCTTGAACTAAGACTAACTAACAGTAATCAAACAAAGGGTCACTGTAACGAACACTTATGCAAGTTAAGGAAAGCATATACTTTTACATATACTTTAAAGGGGAATGAGAAAAGCAGTTTGAAGAAAGAAAAAATTCGTTAAAAGACATGTTAAAAATTGGGAGTTAGAAAGTTAACGGATTTCATCATATAAAAAGAATGTCAGAAATTTTGTTGAAAATAGTTTTAATTATGTACATACACATTTTTAAGTTGATTTATATAAAAAAATATATTTGTACACGTTACTGAGTCTCTTTGTTCGTTATTGGTTATACTTGATTATACTTTTACAAAAATATAATTCAAAAGTATTTTTTAATTTTTAGACTCAAATCGAACAGAGAAAAAAAACTGAAAGTTGATCTAGAACAACAGGGAATATCACTGCTTTAATCCGAAGCTGACAAGGACATAGGCGTAATTAGCGTTTTTCTGGCTAGGCCTATATTACATAAACTGAAATGTATTACTGCGGGGAAAGCATATTCATAAGGTCATTTCGCTACAGCTCATATAGCTCATCAGTGGATTTTACCCAAATTTTGTATAGAAAACCAAAGAGTCTCAAATCAAAAGCCAAATTGATTAAATGAGAACTACATTGAATCAACAAAGAAAAAGACAATAAAAACTCAAAAATGTTTTATACAAAAATATTTGAAGGAATCAAGCACGATTATAGTAGTAAATTGACTAAAAAAAGATTCCGAATAAATAATTTTTATATTAAGGGATATATTACTTTAACAAAGAGAAAAATATATAATAACAATTTTTTAGGAGTTGCTTAGCAATCCCTAGACAGGCCTATCTACGCCACCACAGACTTCATTTTATGAGCAGATTAACCGATTACGTGAAGAACAGAAGGGGACACGACGGATCTTCGATTGCCAGTGTTCTAAATCTCTTAAAAACCATTCTACGGATTAATAGATCAAGAATATGCATTATAAAAGTTTTATTTTGTGTTGACGTGAAAAATTGCTGGCTACCATCTGCAAGTATAATGAAAGAGAGATATATTCAGGTGCAACAGTAAATAAAATACAACCTAATTTTTTTATTACATATAATATTCGTATGATTTTACAAGGAAGCTGAGGAAAAAATTTTACGATTTTAAAGTTTAAGCTAAACAAGCAACTTTTTTTAATTTTATGTCGTTATATAGAGGAATGCACGATGACCTCTGATTTACAGCTGCCTATATAACAAATGTGGCCGCAGTCAACAATACAGCAGATAATGTCGACAAAAGTATTAGAAGAGGTTATGTATAACAACAGCATCTGAATGCCCGAAATATTTTTCCAGATGTATAACTTTAATAAACAACACTAGAATCAATTTTATTTCAATAGAAAAATTACAAAAAGTTTGAAATAAATATTGAAAAACAAATCTACACTTACATTTCATCAATAGTTTTTAAGGATATTACAGGCGTATTTACAGTCTCTTTAATTTCAAAATTTTCCTTGCCTAGGTAGTTATCATTAGAATGATTTTTTATGGTGTTTTTATCGACATTAGCAATCGATTTTTTACGTTTTAAGTAACGACAACACAAACAGCAGTAGAATTTTAAAAATTCTTTAACATTTTGTATAAAAGCCGGTCGCCTATTTTTAAAATTTTCCCACAAATATTCTTTGCAAGCATATAACACATTTCCAGTTCTTTGTAAGAAACGGCGACAATCCAATGACATATTTAAACAAAAGTTTAGTGGCTATTAAAAATCACGAATTCTAAAAAGTTTATTTTTGATGACGGTTACAATTAGTTCGAAAACTTTTTATTCATTAAATATTAAGTGTTTTATTAACACTTTAACAATAGACTAACAAGTCAACTTGTTGTGTTGCTTAAAAGCTTTGCATTTATTTTTATTGGCTATTGTCCTGATTAAAGGCCAAAGACATTTTGAATACACTATGCAGTATAAAATACACATAACTACTTGAGGATTTGTTTTAATATTGTTCCTGTTTTTTTGTTTTTTTATGGAATAGAAAAAAATCCTTTCACATATTTTTAAAAATTCTTCCACTGGGTTATTTTCGTATTTTCTTATGTTATGACCACGTTTGTACAATTTTATTTAACAACTGAACTTTGTTTTGTCCACAACTTGGTCTAAAGTCCTTTTCAAATACAGCGCATTAAAAATACACCAATACACTAACAGGCATGTACACGTATGTACACAGTTATATATAAAATGTCTAAGAATAGGAAAGAAAAAAATTAATTTGCATTTGTTGGATTTAGAATTATTGTGGCCGAGCAATAGTTATTTTTATGGCAAATTTTCGATTGTATTATTTATAGCAAGCAGTCTATAAACTTTTATTACTCTTAATTGTTGAATTTGTAAGACATTTATTTTTTTAATATTTTTAGTAGTTGATAAAAGGATTTATTCTTTATTGAAACTTTAATGAATAATGATGTTATTTGTCGTGGATTCCTAATGACAAGAAAGATTTTACTGTTTCCTTGTAGGAGAACCTTGTTTTAAACATAGGACATTTATTGTTAGTAAAAAAAGCTACATAGTTCTTTTGGCTATTTCGATGATTGTTTAACTCAACTTCTCCGGAAAACACAAGCTACATTTTACCTAATCATGTTTGAAAATTTTACTGACCAAATGAGAAATATGGGCAAAAAATTAATAAATACAAATAACAAACTTGACTTTAATTTGCTGGCAACATGTAAGTAAAAAAAATTATAAAATTTTTGTGCCGATAAAATTTGAACAAATTTTTATGTACGTAATTCCGCTTATTAGATAATACAACCTCAGAAAGCGTTGCCAGAAGTATGTTTTTTAACGTATTACACATATTTAAAAGTATTTTCCTAGAAAATTCCTAACACATTTTAATCAAAGGCACATTGAACCAGGATGTTCAGGTTTTTTTTTAACAAGTTAGCAAAATCAATTTCGAAAATGTTTTTTCTTGTCGCTTGTCAAAAATAAGTATTTATATTCTCTTAAATTTAAAATGAAAAAGTTATAGAAATCAACCTGACATTCTGCGTTGAACAGGTAATAGCGTCGCTATCCAGACTAATCTTTTTTTAATTCAGCCATTGGCTGACCACCTGCTTACATTAAAATTAGGAAAACAAAAGAAGTTAAAAAACAAATAATAAACAAAATATGTTTTCGTGGCGGATAAGGTTTAAGAGTTTTACGCAAAAAACTTGAAGTACTGTAAATAATCAATAATTTCTAAAAATGCACATTTATTAAAATTGTTTTTAAATAAACCTAACATCAATTCGTATGCCCATAAAGAGGTTTATTGTTTAGTGGTTAGTGGTAAATTCCTTTGAACACAACATAAAAAGCTTAAGTGGTTGTAGTAATGTAGGAGGTGGTAAAACAACCATCTTTTTTATTTTTGTTTTGTAGTGTTATCCCCTATGTAACCAACTCATTTCCAAATAATTTTCTCTAACTTCTTCTATTATTTGTAAGAGTATTCGATGCTAATTATGCTTTTCTCTGTTTAAGTTTTTTTAGTTTTTGACTTTGAACAATTTAATCTCTCATATAGCGGTGGCCTAAGGAAGGCAATTATTACTTAACTGCTTAAAATACTCTTATTCAGTGTCAGTAAATATGAACTAGATATAAATATTGTCCCAACTCAAGAAAAAGCCTTGTGAAGGTACAGTCAGATTAGTAAAATATTTGACCAAAAAGATGCAACCACTAAATTATGGAAAAAAATATTGTCCTTCTCTAAAAATAATTAAGAAATATAAGATCTTACTCAATATTAAAGCTGAGATATCACATTAATTATATTATAAATCATCATTCGTACTGATACATGTCAGAAAAGATTAAACAAAAATTTGTAAAAATAGTGGTTCCGTTTTTTTATTCAAATATTTGGGTCAACTGACGATGCGGTAAATGTCTTAGTTCTACTCACGATTCTAAGTAACACTTCTAATTTAATAGCTCATGGTATCAGTTTTACGCAAATGTTTTATTTTTCGAAAAAGTCGTAGCTTTAATATCATAAGTATCGAAAATGAAAAAGAATTGGATAAGTTTTTACCTGCTGGTTTCAACAGAATCTGAAACTGTATGGTATAAAGCGTAATATTTTAAGACAGAAAAACACTAATATAAAATTTGGTATGGAAAATAAATAAAACCGACAAACTGACAATCCGACAATAAAGATTTGTAGAACAGCTTTCTTGAAAAATAAATTTAATAAAAATACACAATCTGTCAGTTACGACATTAAACTTATTATGATTGCTTTTATGAGAGTCGGCAAAGAATAATATTTCTAAAGAAGATATTAATGCGTTGTTTCTGAATTACAACCGAGCGTCTTCTCAAGAAAAGTTGTATGTAAAGCGCTCCATTTTAAAGCTAAAATTTAAACTGTGATTTCGATGAAAATACGGCTCAATAAATAATGTTTCGAGCACAAAAATTAAAGCCGGCTCCAACATTTCCTGTAGAGAACAATAGCGTAAAAATATTGCGTAATATTTTTATTTCATTCGAGATTTTATTTCATTTGGTCTTTCAAGTTTTGTGCCTTTTTCTTTTTTTCACTTCAAATCATTTTGCATAATGAATTGTGGCATCAACAAATAATTTTAACATTATTTTTGAGACCTTTTAATATTCTATCAAATACGCAATTTTTTAAAAGCTGGCAGATTGGTGCAATATATTGTTTTTAAATTTGCCACAAAATGGGGCTTTTTCAACATTCCGCATTGGGGCCATTTTTTGTGTTGACCTAAACCCCACCGCGTTACTAGATAAAGTGTAGGAGTATAGATTTCTAAAAATTAGATCTAGAACTAAAAAAAAAGTATTAAAAAAAAAGTATTAAGTATAAGAACCGTTTTCCTTAACGTACTCACTAAAAACAAAAAGTACTTTTCCTAAAATTAAATTCACTTTCACTTCAATACGTCAATAGCACTTGTGGTAAAGCCACAATTAATGGCCTTCCACTTAAAAAACCTATCTGACTCCATCTATAAAAACAAGAAAGGTAATAAAAATGTCCTACAGACATATAAAGTTGGTTAAAATGTTATTTGTACAAGAACAGCCCCAACCACGTGGTCTCTGACCTCTCCAAGAAAAACTAAAAACATCAACTTACACACGCAATGCTTGTATTATAGTTTGAGAAAGCAACTTTAACAACTTTAAGATTTTCATTAGAAAAAATAAGTAAAAATGTTACTGCTTAATTTTTCAATATTTTATGACATGCGTTTATTTCCAGTGGATGATTTGTTGTTTTTGTTTTTCGTTTGTTTATAATTCCAACTTCATTAGTTATAACTTTTAAGTAGCTTTTCTTTGACACTAAATTGGGGTCAAATTTACCATTTTTCGACATTCTAAATAATGAAGCATTTCTTGGATTTTTTGTTTTGGAAAATTTCTTATGAACTGACATTTTAACTTTTAAAAGTCATTTTTTCTCTGCGGTTTTATGTATTTAATTTCCTCTTATGTATAAAAAATAAGTTTATATCAACCCTCTTATTTGACCATTATGTTCGAAGTTAATCTTCATTATAAATAAGGTCAATTGGTGCTGTTGAATGAGTGCAATAATTACGTTGCCATTACTTTCAGTAATTTGCGGTTTTAGCTTTAAATCAATTAAAATGTTGCATATGTTAGGGAGGTTTTAAAATGATTTTTTATTCTTGAAAGTTTAATTATTAATAATTTCCCTTTCCTTAAATTGAAATCGATGTCAATTGAGTTAAAGTTGTGACCTAAATATTTTTCTACTTTTAATAAATAAAATTACTAAAAGTTAAATTTTGTTGCTAAAAATATTTTATAAATGGTAAAAGTGTGGATGGTGATTTCGTGAATAACAAGCAAAAATTCAGTTTTTACTTTTGCTTTTAAGGATTAAAAAGTCATTGCAATTCACCGCATATAACGTTCCTATAATCTAAAAGTAGTTGTCTGAAAAAAATGCATCCACAACCTGTCACACTTTGCAATGAATTACATAGCACTATATATGTTTGAAAAAGTTACTTGATAATAACGGTAGTAAACACGTTGACTGCAAATCAGGATGGCCAGGGTTCAACCCCTGCGGCAACCAAAAAATTTAAATATGTGTTTTTCTGTTTAATGATATAAATACATACTTAGTTTAACAATACAGCACGCAGCCCCCTTCGTCGGTACTTCTACATAGCACATTCGCTAGCGAAGTAAAATAACTAACAAAATGACCATATTTTCACGACCTGTTCTTTTCTCTTAAATAATGTAGCACGGTTATACTTATAAATGCTACTTTTCTTAAAAATAAAAAAGAATATAACAAAGTTCTTTCTGCATTAAGTATTTAAAATTTGGGTTTAAAAACAGGCGCATCATGCAATAAAAAGCTGGACGGCTTAGAAAATTCTAGGAAAGGCTTAGGATTCACTATCATAGGCAGTTATACGACTTAACTACACAAAACTCTGATAGAATTGTGTCCTACTTTTAATCGCTGAAACTTTTAAAGAGAATTCCAAAAATGATACTGGGAAATTTAAGTTTTGAGTTCGAACCTTTCTGGAGCAGTGCAGTGTTAGTTTTTTACAGTTTTAAAGCCGTTGACAAGGCCTATAATTAATAAGTTACTTGAAAATTGAAAACTCTCAATTTTTTTAGAACCTTAGTTTAGTTTTAGTTTTAATAGTGGTCGGATATTAAAAAAAATTCATATAACAAGTAAAAGTGCTATATTCGGCTTCACAGTACATCTAAATCTAGTTTAGTTAAGTAACTGCAATCAAAAAAACAAATATTGGACTGACATAGAACTGAAAAATATGTAAAAAATAAGTACTATATATAATTTTACATAAAAATGTCATCATACAATATATAAGTATTATATATTGTATGTACTTTTCTGTGAAAATTTTAAGCGCCCATTGCTTGGATAATATGGGTTGACGCCATTTTTTTCGCGTAATATTTTTTCTTATTTTTTTATTTGCTTTTTGATTGGGCTTACTTTACTAAACTAGATTTCTTCCAAATGATATGGAAAAATTAGAGGCAAGTTTGGTGTTTTGCCCGCTGTATTGAAGGCCATGGATCTATATTGTTGATTTTCAATAATAAAATTTTCGAAACTATGTCAGATTGAGTGGCCTATTTTATTTTTTTTAGCTCATCTAGTGCCATGGCAAAGTAGATTTCAACCCAAATACCGACGGACAGAAAGGCATTGCTTGATCGACTTCGCTATTCATGAGAACTTAAAATATTAGCAATTCCAAACGAAATGACAAACTAAGATGTACCCTTTTTCCATTTGTAGTAAATAAACAAAATCTCGAATTCTAAAACAAAACCATTCTTAAATCTCTTTCTGTCAAAGAGCATCAAATGGAGATACATATATAACTGTTGCATAAACATTTAGAAAATTTGCATAATCTGTTACTGCACTCCCGTGATTTTTGTTCATTGTGTGTAAATATCCCAAGGCAGTGTTCAAAAAGCTGAAACTCGCTTGGAATCAATTAATTTAAGAGTTTCTACACTTTTGAGAAATATTTCCAGTTTTCTAAAAATCTACATAATTAATGGGCAATGCAATTTTTTTCTACTATTCACGTTCGTATTATGGAATCGTTTTAATGAGAAATTTATCTTTTTAATATTAAATATTTTTTTTTTGCTTTTAGCATTAATTTTCTTATCTTATTTAGATCTTGGGCTCAGCCTTTATTTAATAAAAATAATGGCCCCAGTGGTCACGACTTCGTCCGCGTATCATTTTTAATTTTCTTAAAATTTAAATGTATAAAAACATGTTAAACATTTGTTGTAGAGTTCTGTAAACAGCGTTAAAAACTTTCCATATACAAAACGAAAATATGCTGATAACTGTTTAGTGTCATTATACCAGTAAAATTAGGTGACTTCACATTTGTATCTCTATTTTCTTTACAAAATAACTTATTTTTACGAAACAAAAAGTATTATATATTTGAGTCAAAATTTTATTCAAATCCATTCAAAAGTTTTTACGCGATACGAATACAGACAGACAGACAAAAATACAAAAGTAACACCTACCTTTGTGCTCCATTTAATTACTATCTATACCAACACCAAAATTTTGAAAAAAATATTTCATGAAAAGAATTGACCCCGTTACTGCTTTTTTAATATCTATAGATGTCATAGTTTTGTTTTTAAAAAATCGACGCAAGCCAGTTAAAAACGACTTTACATGGTCTTAAATTTAAAATTGGCTTTTACCTTCAAATAATAGTTTTACGTGTCTATAGCTATAAAATATTTTTTTTGACTGATTATAATTATTCAATAAATCGCTACACCATTGGGTGGCATCATCACAAAACAGGAAATAAGAATATTTACTCGTATATTAAGTTTTCAGTAGAAAGAAATTGTGTTCTTTTTTTACATTTACTTGGATTGTTGACTTCAAAATCAAAGAACATAAAAAGTAAAAGCCCAATAATACAAGAGATGTTTTTGGTGTGGGAAATCGTAATTGTGTGCATCTTTTTTTTAGTTTTTTGAAAAATAAATTAAAAATCTAAAAGCTAATATAAAAACAGTTTTTTTTCGTATTAAGAGTAAATGTGTAAGTAAAAGTAGTAAAAATGTTGGCAAATATTGGGTAACTATTCCTTTGAAACCTATTAAAAACCGGAAGCGCACTTTCACTAAATAATTAAATTTTTGTTTTCAACATTTTCGAAGTTGCGAAAAAAATTTTATCGTTAAACTAATAAAATAAAAAAAAAAAAATAAAAATTTAATTATCAGTTTTTATTATTATTATTATTATTATTATTATTAATATTATTATTCTTAACGCTTTTAAAAATAATTTTTTATACCAAAATAACTACAAGTAAACAACCAAAAAAAAAGTCCAACAAAAAAAATTTATGTTTTATGCTAGGAACACAACTGGGACGAACGACGAATTTCGTCCACTACGACGAATTCGTCATTAAAACTTCATTGTGTAAGTTCGTTATATGAAGCGCAACAACGGCGACAAAATTTTCTTACTTTTTTACTTTTGTTTACTTTTTGTGAGTTGATAAAAATAAAATATTAAAAAAAGAACACAACTTAAAGCTAATTTTATATTTAACTACCAATTTGTCCTATAAGATACAAATAAATCAATTTTTCAAGTAAACTAACTTTACTTACTGAATTACTTCGAAACTAAAACCAAACATGGTCACATTTTACTGATTTGTTCGTGGTACGCCGACGTAAATAATAGAAATAAACCTATTACAAACTTCGCCGCGTATGACGAATTGCGTACGACGTCATGATTGTGTGCATTTTCATATAAACAAATGTGTTTTATTTTTGACGACGAATATTCGCGACCAAAAATTCGTCGTTCGTCGCAGTTGTGTTCCTAGTATTAAATTTAATTAAATTTTAAGTCGATAATTTCAAGACATACCATGAAAATTGTAAGAAAGTTTTTTCTATATCTATAGATGAAGACTGAAGCAAATTACTAAAATCGGTTCTCATTTGAAAAAGTTATAAACTCTTAAACATTTTTCACCATTGAAGCTGCCATTTTTAATCCCCTGTGAAGCTACCCTGTAATGAGGCAAAGTGAGACCAAATGTAATGTACGAAAATCTTAAATTCTTTTCGCTGAATCGCAATTAATTTCATTCTAATTGTGTGACTAGTTTAGAAGTTGCAGGCTGTTTTTCAATTTTTTACTTTTCACATAGACGAAGTAAATAAGTAAAGAAATAAAAAAATCTTCAATTTCTTCTACGCTCAGGAAACGAATAAAAACAAATGAAAAATATATACTTATCTATTTTATTTTTTTAAAGTAAATTAAATATTAAATGAAACTCATGTTTTGTTAAAATTATAGGAGAATTTTTTCCTAGATTTTTAAATGCATATTTTGTTAAACCTTTGATTTTTTTATTTCGGTTTCGACATTTCGACTTTTGTTGTGATATTTTAATATTTCTTTTAAAATATGAATGTTTTGTTGAATCATAACTTTGGCAAATGTGTAAGATTAATATGGATTGTATTGATTCGCGTTGATTAAATCCATTACACGGTGGCAGGGTGGGCGAATTCGGTTATTTTCGCCGTAAACATTTACGTTAAACTCCACAAAAACCACATTTGTTTATATATTTTGACAGTGATGGTTACAAGCATGGCGAAATAATTTACTAGGTGGCAGCATAGGCGAATTCAGTATTTATTGCTGGCGTACACCACTGTCAAACTCCATATATAAAAAATTTGTATACATTTTTTATATATGGAGTTTGACAGTCGTGTATACCAGCAAAAAATACTGAATTCGCCTACGCTGCCACCTGGTAAATTATTTCGCCATGGTTACAAGCAAAAAAATTGATTCGCCTACGCTGACACCTGTTAATTGATTTGCCATCTGTATACTTATTTAAAATGCCGCAAAATAAAAATAAATATTTTAATGAAATAAATTTATTTACAAAAATACTTTAAAACTAAAATCAAACATGTTCACATTATACCGATTACTTTGCTGGCGTAAGAAAGATGAACAAATTCATTTTTTAGTTCGGCGCATATAATGAATTTCTTCGCTATTATGTAAACACTTGTAGCTGAATTTTCGCCGTTCTACCCATTTGTGTTTCTAATTTAAGGCTACGACCAAGGCGAAACAATTATAAGGTGGTAGCAATAACGAATTGATTTTCGTCAGTAGCGTATCTCAAACTCCACATATAAAAAATCGGTATACTTTTTTTTAATTTCAAGTGCCAATCGTACTTTTCATTTACAACAAAAATCGTATAAAAAAATTTGTCAAGTAGCCAGTAAGGCGAATTTATAGCAGACGACATCAAATCAGTTTACTTTTGTATAATCAAATTTTATTTGCAGGTCGCAAAGGATAATGCACGTGGCTGTATCACACTGTCACACAAAAAAGATGCAAATCAAAATTCCCCTGATCGTAAAAAAGTATTACCTTATGCATTTTTCGAAGCAATTAGCAAATCAGACTGTCCAAAAAATTGTCACACATTTCATTTCAATGAGCACCAGGGGCAAATCAATTACCAGGTGGCAGCGTAGATGAATTCATGCATTTTCGCAGTAAACATTACTGTCCAACTTCTTATATAAAATACAAGGCGAATCAATTTACCAGGTGGCAGTGTCAAACTCCATATATAAAAAATATGTGAACATTCTTTATATATGAAGTTTGACAGTCGTGTATACCAGCAAAAAATACTAAATTCGCCTACGCTGCCACCTGGTAAATTAATTCGCCTTGTAAAAATATATTTTCAGATTATTTATAGATGGAGTTTGACAGATTTTTTATATGTCGAGTTTGACAGTAATGGTTACCAGAAAAATATAATAAATTCACCTACGCTGACACCTAGTAACTGATTTGCCTTCCACACTTCCCATTTTTGACAGATCTAACATTTAATTCTCAAAGCATGTTGACGGCCTTAAAGGTCTTTAAAAGAATGCCTATTCATAACCCATTAGAAATACTATCTTGAGGTATTTTGTGAAAAAAAAAAAACTTATATAAAACAAAATTTTGGTTTACATTATATCTTTTTAATAAAAAACAATGCAACAATTTAAATCATTAAAGAAACTTTAACAAACTTAATTCGTACAATTAAAGTTATTATAAAATCAACAAGTCTTAGTTTAACAAACTCCGCCCAGCTCTTCTACTATGAAAAAATTTTAAAGTTTCAAACATTCCAAACAAAAACTATGTTATTTTCCCTGAACTTTAAACAATTGCAAGAAAAAGTTTCTAATTATCCTGCATAAAATCAACAAGGCTGACTTGTAAGCATGCAGACAGACAAATTTAACTTTTACCATAATAAAGAGCATATTCACTTATACATACACACAGATACATACCCTTGCATTAGAAACTTATCAACATTTACAAAACGACGACCATTTATTTCAGTTGCTTCAACAGACTTTTGTTGACTGGGAACTTTTGTTGTGCCATCGGTGGAAATTGTGTAAGTACCATCTAGATTATCATCACAATTGTTTAAATCTTGACGTTGAAGATTTGTTAACATTTTCAAATTCTCTGTTATTTCAAAAGAAAAAATATAGATTAAACTGAGTACAAAATATTATTAATAAATTTTATTTTTGACAAAAACCTTGATTTCTACAATTGCTTTTTTGCGTAGTATTTCCTATAGTACTGGCATTATGTTGATTAAAATGTTGTACCCGGTTTGTGTTGTTGTTGATGTAATAATAAGGTGGGGATTGTTGTTGCTGTTGCTGCTGTTGATAGTGATTTTGTGATTTTCTTCTACTACCCAAAAACGAATGGTGTGATGTAAGATTATAATTAACTTTTGGATAAGTGGAGTTCATATTGTACTGCTGCTGTTGTAAATGGGCATAGGGTCCCATTCCAGGATAATACGTTGGTGGCTTATGTACACGATACGTTGTATTCATATTCATGCTAGGAAACCTAAAATTATAATATTTAGAAAAAGTAGTACGTACACATACATATCATAGCTGGGCTCTTTGCAGTTGCAGTAAATTTGCAGTAAAACTATATTTTTACTGATACTGCCATTAAGTTTTATTTACTAGTAAATTTTTACTAATTACTAAAAAAAAATCAATAGTCAGTAAATTTTACTGAAGTTTTATTTGCATTAGTAATTAAACTAAGTTTCATTAGCAGTAAAAATTTACTGGTTACTGTTATTCTAAATGTAGTTAAAACTTAACGCGGTGTTTCTACATTTCTATAAAAGTTTAGTTGAAAGGTGTTATTGAATATTTACAATTATTTAAGTATTATCACACTCCTTTTTTTAAATGAAACATTTCTCACCTTGAACTAACTGCTTGACGAGTAAACCGACCACTTATGCCATCTACACAACCGTCGCCACCTCCTTCTTTTTCTGGAACATCATTGCTAACTCCGCTACCACCACTGCTTGTGTAATTGCTATCAGAACTTCTTCCGTCAACGGAGGAGTCCGAGCATGAGTTTGCTACCAATCGCCGTGTTGTGCAATAAGGGTGTTCAGCTGACAAAAAGAAAAACATAAAATCGTTATTTTATAATAAATGAAAATTATATATATTACAGAATTGGAATAAGTGAACGATTAGGGTTAAATGAGAAAGATCTAAAAGTATTACATTTAGTAAATTTTATTGAAAAAAGTTGCAAAATAGGCTTAACAAACGAAATTTTATCAGTAAAAATAATAGCACTATTCACATTTAACTATACAAAAATTAACAATGTAAAAAATATACACTTAAGAAAATTATGTAACTGAATTAATATTTTTTGAATGTCTTTTTTTAGCAATAAAACAAAGGAGAAACGTGTTTTTTTGGGAATTCTATTTTATGTCCTTAGGCTTAGGTCAGGTGACTGCGCAGATCATTCCACGATGAATGAAGTCTATTAAACACCGACGAGAAATTTTTCTGTTCGTATGTTTTTTGTTGTCTTGTTGAAAAAAATATTAAAACATAAATATTTTTTGTTTTATATAAAGTGTCACTACTTTTTTTAATATGCAAACGTAAAATAAATTAATTCCACTGCGAAATATAAAAAGCATAACCACAACATTAAACCTGAATTTATACTTTATGGTCTTAAACGTAATTTTTTGATCATATTCTGCTTTTGATCATACTCTAACACATAAAGAAAATTAATCTTATCCTATGCTATTATTTTTGCCGGTATGTATATTAGCTTAGCAGCAAGGCGAATAAATTACCAGGTGGCAGCATAGGCGAATTCAATATTTTTTACTGGCGTACACCACTGTCAAACTCCATATATAAAAAATTTGTGTACATTTTTTATATATGGAGTTTGACAGTCGTGTATACCAGCAAAAAATACTGAATTCGCCTACGCTGCCACCTGGTAATTTATTCGCCTTGCTTAGCAGTTTAAAGGCATATAAAGTCTAAGTGTTTGCGATGGCGAATTCAGTTATTTTCGCCGAAACCCTTAATGTCAAACATGGCGCAATAATTAAATTCGCTTTGAACAGCTTACTCTTTTCTTGAAAATGTCTCTGAACGTCAAAAGTCTTATTCAACATTTTGTAAAAATTTTAAAGTAATAAAAAAGGAATTGGTAAAAAATGTTTTAAATTTATTTAAAAATTTGTTTTGACAAATTTCATTCGAATTTTTTTGCTTTACTTTTCGCTTTATATTATAGTCAGCTATATTTTGTTCACACCATGGCGAAATCATGTACCAGGTGGTGGCAGTGGCGAATTCATACATTTTCGCCGTTGCAGAAAATGTCAAACTACATATAAAAAAATTTTCGCTGATTTTTTATGTATGGAGTTTGACATTTTCTGCAACGGCGACAACTAATGAATTCGCCACTGCCACCACCTGGTACGTGATTTCGCCATGGTTCACACCCAGTCTGGCAAGAAATTATGAATTCGCTTTGCATGCACCTTAGTAGACAAGGCGAATCAAATACCAGGTGGCAGCCTAGTCCAATTCATTATTTTTTGCTGGTAATCATTACTATCAAACATTGCATATTAAAAAAAATTTGAGTCCAGATTTACACTAAGCAAATTATTGAGGCAATTTTTTTCAATTCTCTATTTAAGCTGTAGCGGTATGCGTTTTTTAAAAATAAAAGTAAGCAGCAGTAACATTCCCTCAAAATTTAAGAAATACCATATTGCATGAAAAATTGCATAGTGTTAATGCCGCAAAATTTGTTTTTTTTTATTTGAACCCTATTTTACCGAAATCTCGTAAATAATTTATAAAAAAATGGCTGGTTTCTTGCGATTGCGAATTAGTAAGTTCTTCTGTATTATCATACCTAATTTGTTATCAAGTTTCAAAAGAGTTGTTTTAGTTGTAGTAATTGATATATATTTTTTTATTTCTTACAATTTTCTTTAAAATGGAAATTTGCCACTTTGTGCTCAACTGCTGCTAAAACTCAAAACTTTTAAATTTGCTATCAATTTTTTAAGTTTGATTGAGCACAAAAAACATAACTGGTATTCTTTTTTAAGTATTTTGTTCAGCATTATTTTTTCCAATAGAGGCAAAATTGTTTCTAGAAACTATAAAGTTCTCTAATACCAAAAATAAAAAAACAAAATTTACCCAAGTCATGGCGAAATAATACAGGTGAACGCACGGGCGAAAAAGCTCATCAGCTGTATACGTTGTAGTTGTCAAGGCAAATTGTTTTGTTTATGAATATTGTCAAAAATAAATTATTTGTTAAACAAAATTTTAATGTGTTGTAATTTTTATAAAAAATGAAAAATTTAAATTCCTTAAAAAATTTATGCGAAACAGAATTACATTTTTAAAATTTTAATTTTAAGAAAATTAGAAATGGAACGCGGAGGAAGTCAAGAGAACTGCAAGTCATAAATAATTTTGTAGTTGCACAATTTGAGATTTCTTTGATGTCCCCCTACACAAAAGGCATTCATCGCTTTCGTCAAACCAATCCAAAATACAGTTTAACGAAACAAGTGGCCACAAGGCGTTAAACTAGAATTATTACGTGTTTCCTAGCACAATATACACTGGGGAACATTTCGTTCATTTTCTATTTTTCTCGTAAATGTCTGCTTATGGAAAAATTATTCAGGAAATCTTTCAAGTTCAAAACGTTTTCCTTTGTGTTCCTTCCAAGTTTCATATGCTGCTATAGAAAGAGAAAAACTCACTTGTAAAAAAATTACAATACACAAGATCTTATAGCCATACAAGAAGAGTTCTGGCTGTAACCAATGTCGAATAAGAACATAATTGATGCAAGTAGCTCGTTTGGAAATTTGATATTTATCCGCACGTAATTAAAATAAAGGCTTTTAAGTACGTGGGTGAGCATCGCATAAAGTTAAAATCGTTTTTAGTTTCTTTTTTGTTTCCCGGTACTATATCATCTTGCTCTTCAATATATTTTCTCCAGTTTTTTAAGACCTTTAGGTATAATACAAGCCATACACATTGCGACATGTACAACTTTGCTAGTAATAAGTTAGGTGTTTTGTCTATAAATTATGCAACCTGCATATAATCGCCAGGCACAACTTTATTTTATATAGAAGCCATCCGATATTGTTGCATATGTTGTAATCGATCAAGTGTTTGACCAAGAAGAAAAAGAATGCAAACAAAAGTTAAGAAGGAAGCAAAAGTAGTCAAAGAATTGGGTAATAAAAAATATCCTAACAGCAAACTTTTAAAAACCTTGCACGCATTTCATCTGAATCCTCCATATGTATTCTTATATTAATTTTCTTTAAATGTACAGAATAATTTTGCGCTGTGTTTTGCTATGTTGTCACTACGGAAATGAAAAGTAAAATAGAATAATGTTAAGCGACATGTCCACTAACGTTGTCAAAAAATCAAAACTTCTTGACCTTTAGTACAACCAACGCGCAACTTCATACAACTACACAACAAATATTGCAATCTGTTGTACATCCTTCTCAAGTTGTACAACAGGTCGCAACGTGCATTTCTTCCATAATGCATCACCGCCGAATTCTAGTAAAAAAAAAAAATTAAAAAATTCTTGTCTAATTTTTTCCAATTTCTTATGTTTTTTTTTATTTTTTTTGACAACATACATAAATTTTGTAGCAACAAATTCCCTGTTGTTTTTTGTGTTGTTGCATTGTTGTAGCCATGCAATCACCTGTATTAATTCGCCTTGCCCAAGTTTTAAACATTTCTAATAAAATTTTTTGAATATGCAGGTTGCGTAAATAAAATAAATTTTTTTATTTTTTCTGTCTACTTAAATATTTTAAGAAATAGAAAAATGTTTTCTCTTTAAGTTCAAGGAATCGGCCGGTTGTTAGGTCAACAAAATAAATAAACAAAACGAGCCACGAACACAATCCTAATAATTATTTCAATGAAAAGTAAATATACTTCTTAATACTACAGACTAAATTAAATATTTACCATTTGATTTTTTTGTTAATAAACCATAGTTATAGGGATTTGAGGCAAACACATGATGAAAATTATTGTTATAATGATTGTCCTCCTGCAACAACAATAAAGAAAAAAAAAACAATTGTTTAATTTCACAACTATAAAAAAGTTATTCAAAATAATTTATTTCATTACCCATTTAAAAAAATTAGCTGGCACTAAATTATACAAAGGATAATTATTATAAATTTCTAACATTTTACGTCTATTAGTAAAATTATTATCACTCACAAATGGTAAAATCATTTGTTTTGCTTTTTTTTAAATAGATTAAAAACTACATAAAATTTAATATTTAATTGGTTTTATCGAATTTTTGTTTGCAGGTTAAAGTTACTGCTAATCTTACACTGACGAACGTTAACAATAAACTAACTTACATTATGGCGTGAATATGCACGTTCAACCTTTAAACTGATAGTTATTTGCATGTGTTGGTTACCTTAAAAAAATGCATGTTGTATACGTTCCCAGGAGCACTCCTTTTATTTTAAATTTAACTTTTTTTGAGAATGTTTGAGTTAAGGGATGAAAAATTCAATACTATATTTAATGTCCAATGCAAAGGGGATAATAGCACAGTACTTGGCCAAACAAGTACTTTTAAACTTTTGGTACCAAATCTATTAGCCTCTATATATTAAATTCCTCTCATCTACATATGAATATTACATTCTTTCAATAAATTTTAAAGGTTAGCCATATTTTTTAAAATCTAGTTGTTAATTTTCTATTATATATTTTTTAAATCTTTCAAGCCTTTATAACAATAGATACTCTATAAAATTCAAATAATTAAATGTATTACTGCGAAAATCATATCCATTTTGCTACTGCGCATATAGCTCATTGGTCAGTTCTACCCAAATCTTAAAATTTTGTATAGAAGAATAAAATTTCAAAAAAAAAAAAAAAAAAAAAGAACTCAGAAACCTTTAATACAAAAATACAGTAACAATTGTGTAGTTATTTTTCTTTTTTCTATTTTAGCTTATTGATTAGTAGTGAAATTTTCATATGCCGGTCTACTTTCACAATTTTTTTTTAACACGTTTAACAATCAAAATTTATATTCTCTTATTACATCCAAATTTTTTTCTATTCTTAGCAAGTCAGGTGTCAATCCGGCCAACAAAAATACGTATGTCTTAATTTTGGGATATCTATTAAACACACATTAAATTGAAACAGTACTTTTAAAGATGATAAGTACTTTTCTCTTTCGACAAATGCACCAGTTAAAAATTTTAATGGTCTCTGTCTAACTTTTATAGACATAATAAAGGAGCGAAATTATTTGATTGAAATATTCTCTGCTCTTCTCAGAAACTTTGCTAAGAACTATTTAAAATGTAAATTTTAAATTATTCTTACCTAAACAAAAGCAAGTACAATAAGTTGCTAATTTTTTCTTACGTTCAAAAAGGTAAAATGATAGTTAAATTATTAAAAATAATTTTTTTCTTCTTTTAAACTTTCGTGGAGCAGGTAGAGGCCGATTTTCTTACATAATGTCTACAACTGGGATCAACTTTTTTATAATATTTCAGAGAAAGTTGGCATAATAATATTCAGAGAAAGAGCTGCTTTGTTGAAACTAATCCCAATATCGGTTACCTGCCAGACGTGCAAGAAATTTTCTGAAGATATTTTATTTCTTTAATGATAAAAAGTTCAATATTTTTTAACATATTTAGTTAGCTTGTTATAGCTTTGAAAAGCTAAATAAAATATTTAATGGTGTTTGTTTACAATTTCATTAAACAATTTTAATGAAATCTGTCATTTAAAGGCTCACAACAAAAAAATTATGGTACTGAAATACCACAAGTTTAGGGTCTACACATCGAGAAATTAACTCTGAGAAAAATATCCCAGATCTTATCCCACGTGCCGACCATATGTTAAGTAGCATATTAGCAGTGACATAGGAATTTCTCTGACGATTTTTTTTTTGACAATTTCATTCTGTTTATGCAAAAATTACTTATATATCTATTGTCATCAATGGTTGGTCCTTTTTATGAACATTTATATAGCGGAATATGATATCACAAGTATTTTAATACGAAGATAAATCTCTCTTTAGATTTATGCATCTTTCTTTAAATATATTCCTCCAATTTATTTAATCCTAGTTTTCCCCTTTAAATTTATAAAAATTAAAGTGATTTTAAAATAGAAACTGCATATGGACGAAGTGTAAAATGTGTGGGAAGCCTAAGAATATTAAGTCAAACGAAAACTGAATTTTTTACTTTTTCACAGAAGACTTGCTTATAATTACAAATGAACCATAAAAAGTTTTAGCTGCAAAGGAAAAAGTTTTTTCTATGTTCTCCTAATTTAAATTATTTAAATTGTCTAAGAAAATAACGTACCCATATCTGTCAAAACGGCCGGTTGAGCCATTATTAAAACTATAAATTATAAGTATTAAGAAACATAAAATAACAACAATAAATATGGCGATATAAAATTATTTAAACTAATTTGTCCCCATCTACACTTTGAAACTTTTGTTGAGTTGAGAATCAAGGTCGAAATCGAAGAAGAAAAACTTGAATGTGTGGACACGAATGCAATTTCAAAAGTGAATTTAATAAAATTTTAGAAACTAAAATTAAATGTCTGGACGAGTACTTTCAGGAAATTACTACAAGAAAAGTCATCTGAACAGCTCATTAATTTTATTTTTGTAAAATAAAGATTTGCCCTGTATGTAGTGTAAGAGAGAAAGGTATATCGTAGGTGTAGCATTAAGTTTTCTGTTAAAACAATGATAAGGGTTTGTATGTCCTTTGATTACTTAACGCACTAGAAGAGCATAATGCCATCAGTACTAGAGATGGGCTTAGACCTGGGTATTTACCTAACGCTGGGTATTTACCCATTTATACCCATATTCATACCCGGCTATTTATCTAATTTCGGGTAAATACTAGTTTGAATAACAAATACTCGTTGTTACGTAGAGTAATAGAAATGTGAACATTTTCGAATTTATTTTGAACACAAGAACAATTCTTAATAAGAACCGCTAATTAGCGTGCTTATGTCAATTCAATGTAATGAGTGGGGGCGATGGCAACAACAACCTGAGTCAGGTTCATAAAAAAATTTGGTTCATTCATTCTTAAATATTTGTTCCCAGCGATTGGTAAATGCAATAAAGTGAGCGTGTTGATAATTATATTTCAAATGAAGACCGAAAAGAGAAACTTTTTGGAAAAATGTTCATAGAAGCGAATGTAGCAATGAAGTTTCATGCTCACATTGCGAATAGCGGTACAAATTTGCAAGTGTAAATAAAATGGCAAAACATTTAATAGCGTGCATCAAGTGTCCATTTTTAATAAAGCAACGAGTTCAAGACATGCTTGCAACCAATGTGACAAAAAGCAAGATACAGACAGCAAATGATTCTCCGCCTTCATCTGATTTACATATGCTTATTCCTTAAAATTTAGCATAATACAACTTAGCTAAGGCTCTATTTGTAACCGGCGCTCCTTTGGCTATGGTGGAGTATCCATTGTGGAAGGACTTTTTAAGGACCTTAATCCACATTTCAAGACTCCAACTAGAAAAGCGATTTCCAGCACATATTTGGATAAAATTTGTAGCGAGATGAGTATGGACATTACTCTGCAACTAAAAGCAGCAAATTTTTTTTTGTGATGGATGGAGTAACATTCGTAATGAAGGTTACAACACCATTTAACAACACAAAGAGCAGGAAAAATATCATATGTATATTTCGTGTAACTGGAATATGCTTTTTAAAAATAGTTTACCACCATTAGCAGAAAGCACGCACTCCACTCAATTTAAAAATGCCATGAATTCTTCACTAGAAGGTACTCAAGACGATATATCTTCAACATCAACAGGAATCACCCACTCTACTCGATATGAGTTTTTATCGGATACGGACAGCGACAGCGATTACAATTAAATTTAAAAATTATTTCATTTGTTATTAAAAAATCTAATTCATAATAAAAAATTAAATTCTTTTAATTTATTTAAATTTTTCTTTATTCTGATTTATACCCACATTTTGGGTAAATACCCAAGTGCTTGGGTAAAGACCTGGGTATTTACCCTTGTCCCATCACTAATCAGTACTAACAATCATAATAAATAAACGATCAAAATAGTTACATCTTTTAAAAGCTTTTTGTAGTTTCAAATTAAATTTTTAATTATTTTTTAAATTAAAAATGAAAGTAACAGTATTTTAAATAAAAAAGTAATTAATCAACTATATATTTAATAAAAAAAGAAAACACAATTTATAATAAAATAAATAATTAAATCAATTTAGTTTTTAATTAAATTTTAATATGAAACCAGATAGAATCTTAAATAAGTGCATTATGTAATCCAGCTCTTATGGGATTGAATCACAAAAAATTGGTTTGATTTTCAAAACTGTAGACATATTTTACTCTATTTTACTTTTTTATATATTAGTAAAAAAGAAGACAATTTATACTTTCTTTTGATAGTTACAACAACTTACACTTTCGTTAGTTTTATTGTGCTGCGAGAAATCAGCAGGATTGCGAAAAGATGTTTTATAAGCAGGATCATTTAATGTTAAACTATTTGTGCTGATGAAAAGAAACAAAGAAAAAAAATTATTTAAAAATGTTGTTTACTAAATTACCAAATCATTTGGTCTTACCTTCTTTGGGTATTAAGACAAGTAAAACTTTGCTTATTTGACACACGATATTTATGAGCTCTACGCTTTAACGAAGTAGGTGAAACTGAGCCAATTCCGGCTGTAATCCAATCTATATCCGGACCTTGTTGGCCATTTTCTTGTGTTATTTTTTTAAAATCCTCATTGATATTATTGCTGTTGTTAATATTATTATTGTTTATGCCCTCATTTTCAAGTCTCACCGCGTTGTCGTGTGTATTTCTAGTTAATTGTGAGAGTGGCACATGCAAAGAATATTGGACAGCACCCTCGCTGCTAACAAGTGGAAGTTGTTTGCGTGACAAGCGTGTTTTAACTGCTGCCACCAATGCAGCACCATCATCACCTAAATTTGCAATTTGTTGCACAACATTCAATACTTCTGTGGCACTGGTTATTTGACCCAATACTGCGAGAACATCTAAGGCAGCTTGACGTACTCGTCGTTTACGATTTAATGCGGTAAATGTAGCGTTTCTCACACATGTCTCTATATCAAAACATGTACTGGGAAAGGTCATGAGTGCAAATATTACCATTTGTAAGGCATGCTCACGAAACTGTTAATATAAAATACATAAATATATTAAATTAAAATATTTCTTTTCGTAGAATTTTTTTACTCATCAAAATAAAAAAAAAAATTGAAAAAGGCATGAAATAATATTTCAAAGAAAAAGTATTTTATTTGTGATTAGATTATTTTATAAAGCCGGTTTTAATAAATAATAATTAATATTGTGTAGATCTATTTTAATTTAATTGCAGGTTTTTTTCAATATTATTATAATAAGTAATAATCTTTAAAACTACGGAACTTCCTTTTCATTATGCATATTCAATTTCTTTAATTTTAGAGAATATTCGTTATGGAGTTCTGCTCAAATATATTTGCATACGTAAGGTATAGATGCGTAGTAGTATAACAATTTGTTCGAATTATCACAACAACAACAATAAAGTACACATTTGATAGAAAAGCAAAGCTGTTGATAAACTACTTGTTGTTACTTTTCCTTGCTTGTATAACCAAAAATTTTATTCAATTTCATGGAAATAACAATGGGATAAAAAGAGTAAATTTTCGCATTAATAACCTAAAATTTTAACTAAAAAAATATTTTTCTGAAAAAATTATTAATACAGTTTTACTGAAAATATTTTTACTGTATGAAATTTAAAACAATTACATTCCAAAATATAAGCTTTTATAAGATCATATTTTCCATCACATTCTTAATGGCAAAATGAAAAAGACGACTGATACTTTTGTATACATGTGCTGTAAATAGCAAACAGCATTGCCAATGACTTAAAACAAAATTTAGTAAGAATATAGCCTGATCTTTAAAACAGATTTGAGATCAAAACTATTTATAAGGTCCATTTTAAACTAAAGAAGGATCTACAAACACAAAACTCAAAATTAAGTTTAATCTGTTAAGAAAAAGCCATTCTAAATTAATGAGCGTTACAGCAGCAACGCCGTTTAACATAAAACCTTTGCAATGCGAAAATTTTGTATGTATTAGATGAGTTTTTTGTTTGTTTCTAGTTGCAATTTGTTTTAAGAAACTTTAATATTCTATTTGTAACAATCTATAAATTTAATATTTCATGATATCGCTACGACATCAAAATTCAAAGCGAAAGTAAGAATATGAGAGTTCTATTTCTGTTTAAGAGGTTTTAAATGTTAAAAATTACACGTTTTGGCTGGCAATTTTGTTGTCATAAGAACTAACAAAACTAACAAGATCTTATCAAGTCATGATATTCTCTTTTCTGGATTGTCGATAACAAAGACAAGATATCAATATCGACGTTCCAAACGAGATAATTGTATGTCTCGATTAAATTTTGTTAGTTCTTATGACAAAAAAATTGGTAGTTAAGACGAGTTGTTAAAATTGATAACATATTGTTGATGACCACAAGGAGTATTGGGAACCAGGGGGTGCATTTCATTCTACTGGTATCTAATTTTAACTATTCTCTTTGCTATTAATCGCAATTAAAAGCGAACTTTAGACTTATTTAACGGTATATATATTTTTTCTTCACAAAAGATAAATATAAAAAAAAAACAAAGAAGGAATTAAAAACGATCTACTGATCAGCAACAAAATCACTTGGTACAATTAAAAAAATAAGAATATAAATTAAATAAATTTTGAGCAGAAATGATTTTAATAGAAAGATATTAATATTAAAATAATCAATAAAGATTAGTTTCTTTTAATGAAATTAATTAGAGTTGAACTTTGTTTTTTAATTGTGGTAACAACAATGACGTGATAGTTTTGACACTTAATTTTTTGACGCATTCGTTGTAGATGATTTGGCAATTGTTGTAATATATTCAATTTCTCTCGAAAATAATTAGGATCAACTATAAGAATTCATTCAAGGATAACCCCTAGTTTTTCTGAAAAAATCATTTTTTCAAACGAAGTCCCTTTTCATTTTTCAGAGTAAAACAACAAACAACATTGCCATTTGTGGACTTCTAAAAACATTAGAGTGATTATTAAGAAGCCTTTGCAGACGCACTGTATGGCGCGTTGTGTGTTCTGGAGGAGTTTTTTTTTCGAAGATGTGGCTGAAATGCGGTAACGCTATCGCGGAAGTTAACAGCTCAATTTTGGCCTTTTATTGATGGTTTCAACAGGACAGTGCCATATGTCACGCAGCCAATGAAACGAATAAAAAAAAGCGACCAGCCAGATCCATTGAATTATTTGTTGTGGGATTATATAAAGCCTAAACTCTATATGGAGCCAATCGAATCGATTGCAGCCTTAAAACTCAAAATCCGTTTGATGAAAGAATTGACACCTGTTAGCGTAGCCGTGGTGAACATATGCCAGAAATCATTTTTCAATCACGAATGAGACTTTTATCTTCATTATGCAATAAAAGTTTTGATCATCTTCATTTAAATTATTGTTTAATTTTGTTTAAGAAAACATGGTTCTTGTGGAAAATTCCTGAGTCTTAACAATTAATAATTATAATTAAAATTTTATGCTTGGGAATAATACTAATTTATTCAAATCATTTTTGATGTATTACATATTTAATTCTTTACACTTTACTTTCTTTTACCCGAACCAGCTGTCTCTCAACACCGAATAACTACAACCCCATTAAATGACTCCTCGTTTTGTCTCAATTATTAATATTCAATTGAATTTAAGTGTAGTGACGACGACGGAAGTTTACAGACATGCAAATGAAATGAATGCATTGAGCACAAGGTGCAGTTCATTTAAAACAATCATGCAAATCAAAATTTTTTTTCTATCAAATAAAAGAAAATAAAGTGTAAAAAAAAAGAAAGCAGGAAATTAATGTTGCTACTAAATGAAATGAAACCATTAAATATCAAAATAAAAAATACCTTTGATATCATGAACTTTGAAAAATGCTCTGCAATTATGTACTTAAATACCTATGAATATATGAAAGTATTTGTGAGTGTGTGAGTAAAAAATATGTAGAAAGACTGGTTGTAGGTTATTGCTGCTTAAATTTACTTAGAAAAGCCGTGTATTTTTGTTA
Source organism: Cistogaster globosa (assembly GCA_937654795.1). Taxonomy (NCBI): domain Eukaryota; kingdom Metazoa; phylum Arthropoda; class Insecta; order Diptera; family Tachinidae; genus Cistogaster; species Cistogaster globosa. The sequence goes on along the minus strand of OW569404.1, from coordinate 114,846,632 downwards.
TTGTTTGTCTGGCTAAATGACAAAATTACTAAATGTTTGCATGTATTTGTGCAGCTAAAGTATAACAAAAACAAAACAAAAAGACAAATTGCTTACCCTTGAGCTTTTGGCATGTAAAAACTCTTGTGATATTAATTTTAAAATAATAGAAGCCGGTGGCAATCTTTGCATTAAGGCTTTACACACTCGATTAACACCTGCACCACCTTGGCGACAAAGTCCACTCATAATTTGCATAGTGCGATCTTCTAAATTATCTAAAGGTAAGCGCACTATTAAATTAGTCAAAAGTTTTTGTTTTTCCTCAGCCACTTCCGTTTTACATTCTGATGATAGCAACGTGCGCAAAAGTGAATCTAAGCAAGGTTGTACTCTGGCTAGATTTTCTGATGATTTTAAAGCCTGCTCCAGTTGTAAAACACCTTGTAAGCGATGGCGCCAATTCTGCAAGAAAAGAAAACGTTATTTCAAGCATATAAATTAAACAAAAGTAATAGGAAATTATTAGAATTCAATTAGAAGTTATTGTCTTTTAATGCCTTCATATTATAAACTTATAAATTAAATTATCTGTTACCATTTTCTTTAGCACTTTGCAAACACGCAAATATATCATAAAACTTACCAAAAAAACCTTGAAACCATTTAACTTAAAACGTTTTATTTTTTCTTAGAGAATTTTATTTTATTATATTTTTTTGGTTAAATAATTTTTTAATGACCTTTAATATTTCAATGAGTTTGTTTTTTAGTTTTTTTTATCAAAAAAACTTTAATGTTAATTGATTTGAATATCAGCCTTTTAAAAAGGTGTGTTAGACAATTAACCTTCAGTAAGTATAGTAAATTTGCTGTCAAATGTGGCCTATATTTTAAATTAAATGAGATAAGACGTCCTCTCCATTACTTTAAAGATTTAGTACATGAATATTTTAACTCATTCAGGTTAGATATGACATAACTTTTATTATTAAAAGGCTTAAGTTTAGCATATTTTCCAATATCAATTTTTTTTGGACTAGATGCAGTGATTCTGAAACTTGTTTAAGACCACTGAAAAAAAAGGTTTTTGAAGGTCCTTAAAATATATTTTGATGCTTCTTTGATTTCGTAAAAGGGTGTGCCCATTGAGACATAATTTTACTCACGAAATACAATTCTTTAAGTCATAAAAGGCAGACATTTATAATTAATATACTCCTGTAATTTGTATACTCCTGAGCGTTGTCTATTTGTCCGTCCGTGTTAGTGTTAAAATAAACTTTACAAGACACTTGAAGCGCTAAAGAAAATTTAAATACGCCACACATACATTCGAAAACTTTGCTGTTAAAAATCAGCAAGATTGGTCCATGTCCTTTAAGGCAGTGGTCAAAACATCACGCCTGCCTCTAATTTTTCAATGTCACTTGTAACAATTAAGTTATTCCAATCAAAAAAAAAAAAAAAAAAAAAAAATACACGGGGTGATAGGGAATTAAAAAATAAGAAAAAAACATTAACTAAAAAAAACTGGCGCTTGCCATTTTTATTTTCAGAGTTACAGGCCTCTGAACTTTTCGTAAAAAAGAACGATTGTGCCCCATATTTTTTAAAATATTAATATGGGTATCATTCAAAAGTCTTTGAATAGATCTTTCAGGAAATACTTGAATTTTAAAATTTTTAACCTCTCAAGAGCCAATGGCATTTTTATGTAAAATTATATATAGAACCTCAATATTTGTTTTTTTTTGCACTAGATTTACATATATGGTGAAGGGTATATAAGATTCGGTATAGCCGAATTTAGCACTCTTACTTGTTCTAACGCAAACTTCATTTGTTACATTGGAATAGTTAACTTATTTATTTCTTTAATTTTACTTTCGCATTTGTTTCTTAGCGCTAACATACTTAAGTTTATTAAAAATCTCTCTTTATAGTTTATGCACAATTACACTGGTCAGTATTAATCGATATTTTATATACTATTTTTTGTTTCTTAATATAGTTTTTTCTTTTCGCAAAGGCCAAATAAGTAGATAATAATTATAGTATTTTTACTTAGTAAAATGCTTAAGTACAACTGTTTATGTAAACAAATTCATATTAAAACTATAATTAAATTTTACGTTTGATTAATGTTGTAGTACGTATACGTATTCAATTTGGGTAGATGATGGCAAATTAAAAATAAAAAAACATTAGACTTGAAATAATATTTAGTAAAACTCTTAGGCATTTTTAAGTGCAAAATAATATTTGTTATATTTTTCTTTTACTTTTTTAAAGATTGCTTGCTTGAATATTTTTATATTTATATATTTTATTATTTATTTTTGTATATTTTTTTATGTATAAAAAGCCACATATTGTATTGTATGTATCACCACAATTAAGTGTTAATCATTTTAAGAGAAATTTGCATAAACAAGAAAATATTTGTAAGATTTTAAGAAAAGCAAAAATAATTTTTTTTTTGCAAAACTAATGCATATTAAAACATAAAATAAAAAAATAAATAAGTAATAAAAAAAAACTTAACCTACTTCTATACTGGACATAATAAAGTCAAAAAATGAGTACATCAAATTACATGTCAAGTATAAATAAAACATTATTTAAAAAAAAAATCCAACTAAAAGAGACTCCATAAAAATAATTACAATAAGGAACAAAGAATAATAAAAATGTATTGTTATAATGTCCCTGTAGCAATTTTCGAGTTTTTTTTTAGTTTTTCTACGTTTTCGACATTTTATTTTATTTATTTATTTTTCTCTTTATCCTTAAACTCTCCTTTGAAAGTTATTTCCGGTTGAAATAAATGCGGCACGTCATACTTTCTTACACACTCACACAGAGTGTTGAAGTGTGTTATATTGATCTAAATGGTGGTAATTTAAAATGTTCTGACAATTAGTCCCAAATAAAAGCAACAAATGCTTGCAGTCGTTACTTTTTCTACATGACCCAGTTTTTGAATTCTTTAAATGAACAACTGGCTGCTGTTATGAGTATGTTGGCATTTTACTTTTCATAAATACTTACTTAAAATTTATTTCTCAAAAAAGAAAACAATAAGAAAATAAGAAAAACAAATAAACCAAACCGGCAAACTTATCGCGTGTGTAATAAAAATGACCGCTTAGGAAAATTATGTTATTTGGTTGTTTAAGAGGGTTAATAGAATGTAAAAGGCCCTGTAATAGAAGGTTTTTTCTAACTTTTTTCGTCCCCAAATAATGCAAGTGTTTGTTTTTTTAATATTCATAAACAGTGATTTTAAGATAATATATTGTAATTCAAGCATTGAAAAAGGGGAATATTTAAAATTTATATATGCAGAAAATTAAATGATTAATGACAACTAATGTTTTCAAACAAGCAGGAAATTAAATTTAACAGCCAAATAAATTCACAACTACATTTAAATAAATGGTTTTTTACATAAGGGTGAATGTGACGTAGAACTTTATTGTGATATTTAGTATAGATTGGACTGTGGCAATTGGATAGTAGGTTTTTGAGCAACCTAAAATTCCTACTGATATTCACTATAAGTTTTCAGTCAATTAAAATTCCATGTGTGTTTAAAAAGTAATAATTATAAGCATATTAGTGTGAGAGATTTTTAATTTTTGTTAAACTTCTAAAGGCTTTTATAAAATAATATTAAATTTTTGCAACCAGAGTAATATTTTAAGTTATTTCTTTTAGTGTGATAGTGTTTACTTTCATACACATCTTTAAATAGAACAGTATACTATGTAAGATAGTGCAACATGCCCACAGGTCACATAATGAACAATCCAGTTAAAATATTTATGCTTCTGAAATTAAAGTTCTTTATATTTGAAGGAACTTGTAACCTTGCCTTTACAGAAAATCGCATTAACTTTTACAAATATTATAATATGAAATAAGAGATGCGTTTGTATGTCCATTACTCTGATACTACAACTACACGGATTACTTGACCCTAACAGAGTTTCAATTTTTTTCAATAATGCTAGAGAGATCCGGTAGGTACCCACGCTAGATTTACAAATCTCTGTGCTTTTAGATAATTTCTGTTTAAAGCCTATTTTTTATGAACCAGCCAGTACTACAACAAATTGATCCAACAAGCGGGTCACAGATCTATGTCTCTGTATCATGGATAGGTATGGAGGATAATGAAGGAGAATAATATAATTAAAAAATGCATTACATTCTTCTCTTATCAAACTTTTAATCTCAGAGAGAAAATCAATGTCACAATATGTTCAAAAGAATTATATTTTGATATTTTTGAGTTCCGGTGAGACTATGAAGTAACTCTTTAGATTACAGTTTTTGTAATTTTAATTTAACATAGCTATAATTTGTTTACCTTAACCATATATTTCCACAGGAAATATTATATGGTACTTGTGATCATATTATATCCATTTATAGTAAAAATAAACTAGTTTTTATAAATATTTAATTATTTAGTTTTTAAAAAATTTTTTAAACAGAAAATTTTTACTGAAATTCTAATCATAACTAAAGTTTTGTAACTATCCAAAAATAAATTAAAATTAATAGTATGATTTTGAATGAAATTTGAATTCCTTACTGCTAAAGAAAACTTGCAAAAATAAATAAAGTTTCATATAAATTAGTAGAAAAAACTTAAATTCCTAATTTTTATACACATATGAAACATAACACCTTTAAGTTTATACATCGCAGTTACTCTTAACGTTTCCCTAAATAAAAAGCTATCCAACGCTATTATTATATATACATTTTATATTAAATTGTATATTAAAGCTACTGACCTGAATTACTGCTTTACATTCAGCATGCAATCTTACACGCATTTTATGAACTCACACTTTAATATTAAAGGGAGCAAAAAAAAAAAAAAATATGAATAAATGAAATAAAAAATAAAAAATTAAATCGACAAGGGATAGCCTTGTATTACTTGCATCGGCAAAAAAATAATAATTTCAACGTTTAGATTTCATTTTTACTTAAAGAAATGTACATTCCAAAAATTACGATGTGAGTTGTTTCGCACCCATAACTATATTTTGTTTCGCAAGGAAGTGGGTTAATTATTTTGCTCATGTAAATTATTCAAAATATTACTTTAATTGCATTTATAGAGATGTTAATAGCTTAAGTTGGTTATTAATTTGAGCCAAGATTTGTGTAAAGATAAAATAGTGTTTACAAAGGATGAAATTAACAAAATATTTTTATCGCAATTTAGGTAATAAATTAGAAAACTAACTAAATTTATTAAGTTCAATACAGCTTAATATTTTTGGAGTACTTCTACATTTTCTGAATCTACGTTTTAATAACATTTATTTATTATTGGTAAAATATGTTCATATATTAAAATAGAAAATCTATGCTGTAGGCAATTTTAATTAAAATTCGTTAACAAAAGTTAAGCTGCACCTAAAATCCGTACACTAAACAAAAACTTAAAGTAAAATAGTTTATTTTACAAGTATCAATATTTTTGGTTACCTCTACAGACGTCCTTTCACAAAGAAAATAATTTTAGAAAATAAAGAAAATAATTTAGAAAATAATTAAAGAAATGTCTTTAGAATGATTGTCCTCGCTTTGTTGTTCAATATGTTGTATATATGATACAAATTTCTTTTAATTGAATCAATTAAATATTTAATTAGTCACTAATTTTTAGTTAGTTTTTATTTATTTAAAATAACATTAAAACGAAACAATTCTTTATTAAATAAAAGGCCTTGACGCATTCTGCAAAAACGTGTAAAATTGGTAAAAAATAATTCTTAAAAAAAAAAAAAAACCAAAAAAAAAACTGACTTCAAAACAGACATACCAAAAATCATATTTCTTTAAGACGGTAATTATACATTAATTATATTATATTGAAAAAAGATTGCGTTAGGATTTCTTATATGTCGTAGAACAATATATGGGTGCAGATTAAACAAGAAAATTGAGCAGTTATGTGGTGCCCCTTGTTTTTACACTTTTTTTGCCGACACAGTAAAACAAAATTTGCTTAAATTCTAATCGTTAGTCAAAAACTTTTCAAAATGTTGGCCATATACATCAAATTACAACCATTAGGGCACCCTTTTATTTCTAATTTATATTTTTATACCTGTTATTATACGTCATATAGTAATGAACATTCTGGCTAATTTTCAAGATTTTGTTTGTAACGGTATCAAAGATAGGGCTATATTGCCCATCAGTTATAAGGACACCCTTTAATTTCTAATTTCAACTTTGCTATTTGTTATAGCGGATTTAGCTATAAAGCTTTCGTGCCAATTTCAATCAACTATCTAAAACAGTTTGGTCATGTATGTACATCAAACAACAGCAACTATTGTAACAACCTATAATTTATAATTTTAAATATTTATACTTCTTAATATATATAAAAGAAGTGGACATTCTGTTTAATTTTCAACTGTTTGTATATAACGGTTCAAACGATACTTGCGTATAGGTCAATTTATTTTAAATATGTAAACACCCTCTAATTTCTAAGTTAAAATTTTATAGTTGTTATTATAGCGGGCTTAGTAATACTTGTTTTTTGAGAGTTTCAGCGATCTGTCTATAACGATTCAAAAGTTTGAACACATACATAAATTTACATTAACTATTGGGACACCCTTTAATTTCCACATACAAAAAGTATACTTGTTATTGTAGCGGACCAAGCAGTAAAGGTTCTTTGTAAATTTCAACTATCTGGCCACATACATCAAACTACATTAACTACTGAGAAACCCTTTTATTTATAACTTGTATTTTTACACTTGTTATTAAAACGCTCATAGAAATCGACATCTTGTCCAGTTCTCAAGCGTTTGTCTGTAACGGCTTAAATGGTAGGCGCATATTAGTCAATTTACGTCTATTATGGGTACACCCTTCAATTTTAAAATTTATTTTGTTATGGCTTTTTGTTACTGGGAGCTATAGTAATACGCGTTTTTTAATTTTAAAGAAGCGCGCTTTACGGTTCATAATACATTTCAAAAACTTGTATGTTTAATGGCGACACCATTTTATTTTTAATATTATGAACTGTTTTTAAAACAGGACCGATCTGTAAACATAATCTATCCAATTACAAAAAATTGTAATAAATATTTATTTATAAATATTCATTTTATTCACTGCCTTAAATAAACTGCGAATTTTAACAAAACAGTAAATCTTATGCAAACGTTTTATAATTTTTATTGAATATTCCGTTAACAAAAATATGTAATAAATAATTAATAAATAATAAAAACATAAAATCGAATAATCCACTTTTATCACCACCCCGAATTAATTGTTTTAAACAAAAACGTGGTTATTTTAATACACTATATTTTTCGTACCGATGAAATTAACAATTTTAAAAATTTAGTCCTTAAGAGTTTTGTTTTTGTGTTTTTTATAATAACCATAAAAATATGGTTACTAGTTCCTTATACTAACATTTACATCTGTACAATTCAATTAAAATGAATATGCATAAACAACTAAATTTATTCAACGTAAATAATAACTTTGACTGTAGATATCCAATTATTATGAGGAAATGTTTAAAATGTGAGGGTCGAATTAGAAGTTATTTAAACGGGAGAAAATAACAAGGTATATTTTCTAAGCCTCATGGAGTTACCAATTAAGTGAACTCTACGATTGCGCTCTTTTTTGACATTTATTGTCAGTATGCCAGTAAATCAGCGTGTGTAAGTTCGATTCGTCCTACTTATAGACGCAGATTTATTTCGCAAGATTTTGCTCAGCGATGAGGCGCATTTTTGCTTTATGAATTTTTTAATTCACAAAATTGTGTATGTGGAGTGGAATCAATCCACAACAGACACTAAAAACTCTATTACACCTAAAAGACGTCCCCAATTGATGTGGTTTACAGATGAGGTTATCATTAGACATTTTTACTTCAAAAAATTCAAACAGGAGCTCACATTGTGGTAAGAGAAAATCGTTGCAGCATTGATTTGGGCAAGAAATGATTCCGAAAGGATGACGTAATGTGCTTTACGATGACGCCAATAATCGACTTGTTGAAATCAATATTTATTAATTCATTAATTTCGAGAAATGAGAAATTACACCTCTTGACAATTTCCTGTGGTGCAACGTTAAGTCACTGATAAATAAAAACAATTGACGCTTTGGAGGCCAACATTGCCTTCGGAATACGCTTCATAAAGAATAGCTGTGATGTCAATATTTTAAAATTATATATTTTTAAATTAAGTTTTTATTAGATTTTACTTAAGCCCATATGTCGACTTTCGGCTGTAAAGTAGAGCTTTACGCAAACGCACTTTACTTTTTCGAAACTCTCGATATAAAACACCAGCAAAGTTACAAAGCAGGTTAATGTGATAAATTTCAGTTGGGTGGAATTCGATTTCAAAATAATATTTGGCACAAAAATTTAAGAACTGACCTGTTTGTCCCCTAGAAAAACAATATTTGGTAGCTCAAGGTGGTCTGGAAAATGGTATGTTTATTTTTTTTTATAATTTCTAAGTATTTTTTCGATTTAGACCTAAAAAAATATTTAGTCTTAAAACAAATAATAAACAATTGATATAAAGTATACAGTATTTAGTATGCCGTTTATTAGTTTAGAAATATGTGTACTTGCACTACTTATGACTTTAAACACATTTACTCATACTTATTATTTATTATAAAAACTGGGTCATAAGGATGTTTTGTAAACAATAAAACCGGTAATATTTAATAAAATCGACATGAATTTATGAACGTGCATGTAAAACTAAACTCTCATATATTTCATCTGATAAAAATGCATAAATTTGTTATTCTTTCTTTAACAATATGTATGCAAAAAAATATTATAAAAAAGAGAGGTGTACTTTGAAGAACAGTTCAAAGTAAATATGGACGTGCTAATATTAGTAAACAATTTTATTACGGACTAAAACTAATATTGCTGATGTAAATAATCATGGAAGTTTTTTTTTTACATATTAAGTTATTAAGAAAAATAAAAGTTTTAATGATTATATTTTCATTTAATATAAGTAGCATATTTTCCTGGTTTTTTTCAACACTATTTAAATAAGTAGCAGTGCTGTATTCGGCCTTGCCGAATCCTATATACCTTTCACCATATCTGTATCAAATTAACTATTGGGGTGATAGAGAAATAAAAAGCAAGAACAAAGAAATTACATAAAAATGTCATGGACTCTTAATGGGTTAAGCATTTAAAAAAATGTATTTCCTTAAAGATCTCTTCAATAGCTTTAAAATGATACCCAGATTGATATCATAGTTCAAAAATATGTGCAAGCGCCAATTTAATCACTTGATGTTTTTTTTTTTTTGATTGAAGCTACTTAATTGTTCCAAAGGATATGGTAAAATTCGAGGCCGGCGTGGTGTTTTGCCCGCTGCCTCAAAGGACATGGACCGATCTTGCTGATTTTCAATAGAAAAATGTTCGAAACCATGTCTGATCGATTGAATCATATAAATTTTCTCTAGCTCACCTAGCGCCTTGGCAAAGTTGATTTCAACACGAACACGGACGTACAGACGAATATCTTTTAATAAGGTCTCAGATTCTTTAGTTTTTTGTTGTTTATTTTTTCTTGTATAACATAATACTACTATGTTGGTTTTTCACAACAGTTCTGTATAACCTTTTAATGAGCTTTATAAATATTATTTACTATTTACGCTAGATGCGATGCAATTTATTTTGATACAAACTTTTCACTTGCTCCTGCAAGCTCAAAACGTAAATCTTTATGGGCATCAAAACAAGGCTCAACTAAAAACCTTATAATTTCCGGTGGGAGCGATGAAAAGTTTTTAAAGGGTTTTGGTCGATAAGAATTGATCAGAGGATCTGATGTTATCAACAACATGTTAAGCAAATTTCTGTTTGTATTGATTCTTGAAGATTTTTGTGTGTGCGTCTAACTGTAACGCCTACAATCCTTGTTGCGAGCTTCCTGAGCTTTTTCAGATAACTGACCGATGGACACAATGAAACTTTTTAAAACTTCAGTCGTAAAATTTTAAATACTTGTCTCTAGTTTCTTGGATGAATCCCTGAAACTCATGCAGACTAATTTCAAAGCCTGATGACAAGACACTTAAAATAATATAAAAAATTTTAAAGACTTCTTCGTCTAGTCCAGTTATTTCAGCACTTTTTGAATAATTTATAAAAAACCTTCTGGCAGTATTTCCATCATTTGTCGTGTATTATTCCGGTTTTACACCATGAATAATCAGGCCCATCTCCTCAGCCTATAATCTGTAGGTTGTCGAATCATGTACTTTCTAGCTGGTACGCAATATGCAGCATGTGCTCTTATGTCTTTATCCACGCATGAAGGCTGGACAGCCCATATGAATAAAATGCGGAATTAGGTTTTTTGGCAATGTTGACGTTATTCATTTCACTAGGCTAAGCACCACAAATATAACAAAACAAAACAATCCAGATTGTGCAAATTTTCTATTTGATTGCATATGACTTCAAATTTCTGGTTCGACATTTCTTCTGTTTCTTTTGAAAACAAAAATTTTTGAGGTCGGCAAAGATAGGTAGACGAAGGGATAGAGTTTTGCTATAAAACATTGGTTGGATTATCTGTTGCTCCTATCTCCATCGGTACAAAGGATAAGACAATTAAAGACGAATCAGAGCAACCTTCTGCTTTAAGCTTTTGTTTATAATTACTGTGGTTAGAGCTACCAGCACCTCCATATTTACAAATAAGAGTTAATGAGTCCAACTTCCTAGTTGTTACAACTGATTCTTGAGCTTGATCAATAAATACAAAAATAATTGTAAAAAAAGAAACTAAGTTGAGTTTTCTCTATCGATCTTTAATGAGATTCTATGGAGTAAAAGAGGAGGGAAGGTAATTTGCTTTGTCTTACACTTGACTTGAAACATTGTATTTAACTTGCAATATTACATTGAAGTCATGCGAAGTATAAATCATTCAAGATCTAAGAGAATATAATGTTTTAGCTAAGTTTCAAGTTTATGTCTTTTCATGTCACCAATGAGATGGTCCAACTTATATCAAATATTATGCTAATTTTCATCGAGAAAACCCCTAATTTGGGACAACTTTATAGGCACTTCTCTAAAGATATGATAATTGTTCTTATTTTTATTAAAACGAGCATATCGTTTAAGCAAAATGTCTTCCACCCAAAATTCTAGAACAGCGTTTGTACTAAAAATGATAATAATTTGAATAAGATGTTTTTAATGTGCAAGCAATTGAAAAAAACTGTTTTTAAAACCTTACTTTGACCTACAAGATTATGCCTATTAGAAGGTTCAAAACACCCATGGCTACTTTGTTTAACTAATTGGGCAATTCTTATTATGTCTGAATCATTAAAACACAAAAAATTGATTTTGATTTTTTACCGGCTAGGCCCTACAAATAGCTCCACTGTGTGTCCCCTATTTTACATGAACAGTTCTGCACTAAGTTGTTGCTTTAAATATTATATATAGATATTAGCACGCCATAAATACTATTAAGTAAATAATTGTTCAAAAGATACAAATAAACATGTTGAACTCTTGAAAAAAATAAATAACAAAATTACTCTACGCAATTTTCAAGCTTGTAAGATTACTGACTTTGTTTAGCAAAATATTTGTAAAAAAAGGAAGAATAACGAACAAATTGCATTTATATTGTAAAATATTGTGGATCACAAGCTAATATTACAGAAAAATTGAAATACCAAAAACGAATTAAATTTAAGGTTTCTTCACATTAAGTAAATTTATCTTTCAGAGAAAACAAAACATTGAAATTAATTTATTTTTCCTTGAAAGAGACTACATTGATTCCGTTGCTCGATAAGCAACCGCTACTTAATTGACTACAAACGAGTTAATGTTTGTTTATTTTTAGCCTAGTTAGGAAAACTACTGCTATAGAGAATTTCACACAGAGACCGACTAAGATTTTCAAACCTTAGAGGTGAAAATGGATCGGTAATTAATATATGGGCCGCTTATTTTGAACGTGACATAATTCATTTTGCTTTTAATTTCATATTATCCCAGTAAAAACTTAGACATAGTCTTAAAAGGTACTTGTCATATAATGAGTTTTGTGATTGCCAAATTTTCTTACTCGCTTACAAAACACATTACATTAGTTCGCAAATATACCAAGTAGAAATTTAACTAGTTCTTTAAGTTAAAAAAGAATGCTTTAAAATATGTAATAATGGTTATTATTATTTCCTATAATAATCAATGTAATCAATTCTTAGTAATTGATTATAAATTCTCATGCCATGTTAAAATCATTAGGTTGGTAATCCAGTTGGTAAGTACTACCGCCAAAAATGCTTAATTCCACACTCGATTACCTTTTCTAAACTTTTTTTGTGGGATGAAATTATTAATTGAGTACAAATTAAATTTATTTTCTGTGTAGTTATTACTTCAATTTTATAAAATGATTCTACTGCTTTTGTAGTGATGCTAGAGGGTGTCAAGAAAATTCCACAAGTATCAACAGAAAATGCTAAAAGTAAATAATGCAGAAACTTAAAAATATGAAGACAGAAATTCATGCCATGTTCTTATTGCAGCCCAAATCAGCAAGCGGTTTCAACTCGGAAAATTTGGTGTTCCTTTTCAGAAACATATCTGCCAACTGAATTATTATTTTTGCGTATACCAGCTCATATTTAAAACGATGCGAAACAAAGTAGGTCTGTTTATAAGAAGTACTTAAGTCCTAAGAAAATTAAAACCATTTTTCTAACTTTTGCTTTTGTATTCATAAATGTATTTATGAATGTGAGTTAATAAGATATATGGCTTAGAAAAATAATACTATTTATCTTAAAGTTTATTTCCTTCTTAAATTTCAATTATTTATTAGAATTTTCAGCAAAGCTTTTCGCTTTGCAAACATACTGAAGAAAATTTTATTTGAAAGGACTTACCCCTGAACGTAAATCACATATTGTATCATTATCTACAATACCCAAATCTTCCCATGATCGTGGGTGAGGTGCTGGTGGTGGTTGAACTGGGCTTTTTTGGCCATCCATCCACTGAGTTTGTGTTTCAGTTGGTAGTGGAGTATTTAACTCTTCTGTCTTTAAACTAGCTCTTCTAGCAGTTAATGCACGATTAGGCGAAGGATCTCGCTGCAAATTATGTAAAACTTCGATTTCCTTATGAGCCGGCCTTGGACTAATAATGTTATCTACTGGACTAATATTTAAACGTTTAAAAGGAGATTTTGGTGAATCCTTGGGAGACTTTAAAGGCGATTTCGGTGAATTGTTTCGTGAAGATATTGCTGATGACGAAGTTTTTGATATTGTTTCCGATGTTAAAATCTTCGGACGACTAAGTGGTTTAGTATTATCGTTTGGTATGTCGAGTGTTAAAATTGAAGTTTTACTAACATCAACAGTTGTGGGTGGAGACTGTAGTAAAAATGTTGTCGAGTTATTAACATTATCATTGGCTGCATCAGCATCATCTTTGTTGATGGTTTGAGTAAACAGTTGTGAAAGATTTTCAGATTGTTGCTTATGAATATTATTGGTGGTTGAATTCGCATCACTATCAGGCGTGCGCATTTTAACAACTTCGCCACCAAATGTTACTCTTTTTGGGGTGCGTGAGGGGGTTGATGGTGTCACAATGGTGGTGTAATATTCTTGATTGGATTTTTCCTCTTCCATTTCATCAGAATCACTGAGCAGTTTGACTAATTGTGATGAAGAGTCATGTAAATTTTTAGCACTCGCTAGACGACCATAAATAACATCACCTTGTAAACTATTGGCACAGTTTTGTGTTAATGATTTATGGCAAACTTCCGGCTCCACAATACAAATGTCATCATCTTTTGCTTCTAGAATACGCATAGTCAAGGTATCGTCATTAATTTTAATTTCAGTCTCCATTATAACTTTGGCTGGACAAGCGATGATAGTATCGTTAGAACACTGCTTTTCTTGGCTGACGTCATTCTCCTCAGACGGACACCAATAGTTGGTAAGCTTAGACGGCTTATTAGCGGCCATTAAGCGCCAAGCATTTGTGGTGGCTTCAGAGGATAGAAAATTTACATGAGTGGGCTGTAGTAGACCGTCTTGTTGCTCAGTCAAACCATAAACATTACACAGTAAATCAAATTCCCTGTAGGCTCCATGTGACATGTATTTCATAAACTCTGATTCACCTATAAGTTCACGCATTTTACGTAGAACTTTAAGTGTGATTTCCTGATGAGTCACTTGTCCCATTTTCTGCACCAACATATCAATAGTTGCTCTTAAAATAAAATGACTTTTAGAAGTATATAGTGTTGACTGAACTAAGGCTGGTAGTGATAGCATAACACCACAAGTCAATCTTCCTCCAAACGGTTCATTGGTAATTTTTTGATTAAGGCCAATGTCGAGTATTTGCAACATTATTGTTTCAGGCATTGCGGTTTCTGTCAAATACACTCTCAGGCAATCTAAAGCGCCCTTTCGAACTGTGGGAGCTTGATGACCCAGATTCTCTACCAGCTGACCTATTAAAGTTTCGACATAACAATCCGCTTTTGATTTCATTACCACCAAAACATCTACCAACACTCTGAGGGCATGCTGACGTACTTGCCATTCCGGATCTTTTAGACGTTCTAAAAATTCAGCGAACATTATGTGTGGGCATATGGTTTCGGGTAATTTTCGCGTTCTTAAAATATGTTCCCACAATGGAGTCAATTGTATGTTATTCATTGAACTGGATGATGTTGTGGCACGATTTAATGGCGCTAAAGTAGCAGAACTACGTTTAGTTTGTGCTGTATTGCTGTGAAAAAATTTATAATTATCTTCCCCTTTTTTATTTTGTTGACTTTGCTGCATAGTGTTCTTTTATTAGCAATTAAAATTTTTTATATATTTTATTGTTGTTACTGTTTTTTAAAAGAATGACCTCTGCCTTATTGTTTCCTTAAACTTCAACCTTTTTTCATGCTGGCCTTTCTTACTACACCAATACATATTGAAACACGTGTACACTTATTTAAAAAAAAAAAACTTAATTAAGTTTATATTTTTACATATATTTTATTTATTTTATCTTTATGGTTTTACAAGCTGTAAAATAAGGCTTTTTGATTGTTTTTTCTGTGTGATTCTCATATAATTAATTATTTTTTTTTTTAATACATCACTCTTTGTTATTATTATTAAAATAAAAATTTTATATTTTTTTCTTTATTGAAGCACCGAAATAGTTCTATTTAAAACCCTTATTTTCACTTCAAAATTCTCGTTAATACTGAGAGTTTAACTGCTAAGCAGTTGCCTTTTTGTTTGTTGTTTGAACAGGTGAGTGTGAGAATTTGAAACAAAAACTGACCACTACAACTTTAGAAAAGGAAAGAGAAAAGTATCAAAAAGTATTGCCAGTATTTTATGTTACCAATAACTAAGTAGAAGGTAATGAAAATAAGTTCCACAAGGAATTCGTTTTTTAGATTTTTAAGTATTTCTAATATAAAAATATTATCACTGTTATAACACTGTTACAACTAAGTGTCTTAATAATGATAAATTAATATTAAAGTATTATTTAAACTACTTGATTGATTGATATGCAGAGTATGTATTTTCTCCAAGATTTCTTAAAATATACATATCTGATATTTTGTCTGTACGAATATGTCCACTATAAAAATAAATGTAAACAATTCATTTGAAAATTAAAGAGTGTTTCCACAGAGGCCGTAATTTTATTGAATGTGGCGTTATCTTTTAAACTGTTATAGGTAAACGCTAGAAATTTTCATTGAGTATGTACTGCTATGTCTGAAACGATAATGAAACAAAAGTAAAGTGATTTTAAGCTGCATATGTTGTTTTAATTTTATTTTAAATAGTAAGATAAAAGCCAGACACTTTAAATTTCCAGCAAGAAGTAATAAAAATGTTAAAAGTGGCTTTTGCATCGTATGCAGCCTTTCGTGTGTGATTCCAACAGGCGCTTGGCAAATATATTTTTTTCTAGAACTTGATAATTCCAGCTTATTATTACTCAACATTAAAACTATTTTAACATGTTTGAAAAATATTTACTTTTGTCGGGGCTACAAGGCGAGCGTAAAAATGTCGAGATTATCCGGTAAGTGGCTTATTACTGAACGCCATTTCAGAGCGGTTAGTTTTTAAAATGCCATTGTCTAGAGAAATTTTCTTTTTAGCGAAAATATAGTTCATATGCATAAAAAGTTGTTTATATATAAAAGTCAAGCAAAAAGTAAAATCTCAATTGAAAAATTAAATAAAACAATTTCAGCTTGTTTATCTTTAAGGAGTGTTAATTATTTTAATAAATTTCTTTTAATTTCAATTTATTCGCCTAGAAATCTAACAAAAATTAGAACAAGTGGTGTTTTTGAGCGATGTCGCATAGCCACTAAAAAATGATACTTAGCTGCTTAAAACTACCGCTTATTGTGTGATCACTTCAATTGTTTTTATTCTGAGCTGCCCAACGTTCTGCTGCTTATTACGTGGTTTTTGTCTTAGGATCAAGGTAATCACAGCAATGTGGGGTAGAAACGAAATAATATGAAAAGAATCAACAATTTCTTAACTACTAGACCAAATAAAACAAAACTCGTACTAAAGCTCGTGCTCGTGCTCGTGTTTTCAGGTCTTTCACGAGCGACGCAAAGGACTCCGAAGTGACGCACGTCGGAAATGTATTTTATGCCAGAATTGTACAGCAACCATACATGCATACATACCTATGTATATCTAGTTATAGAGCAGCAATTTACAAAAAGAATTATTTTTTAAGTAAATTTTTTTTTACAAATTTTTGTTAAATTTAATTTCAACTCCAAATCCATTTAATTTTTTTTTCTTACCCCGACTAATGTTAAAAGTCATGCGCTTACCAGTTACGATAACATTTTTCTCATCTCTTTTCTTTTGCATATATTCTCTCCTTTTGTTTCTACCGAATCCTATCCTGTTGCATTGTATTTTTATTGCTTGGGTAAAAAGAAGCTTTCAGAATTCATGCGTAAGTTTTTGTTGACGTTTCATTTTCTTGGTGTTTACTTGTCAGAATACGAATAAAATAAAGTAAAACATGGTGGTGGAAAACAAAACAAATTATTTACACCTTTTGAGCACAAAGTTAAAAAAAATATTTGCCATTTTTAATTTTATTTAATTTCATTCGTTATGATGTCGCAATCATATAACGATTTTTAAAAAAGATGAGAAAGTTGTAAACACCTAGTTTTCTACATGTTTAATTTTTTTTTTTAATACAAAAATTTCCAAGTGTTAAGATAAATCTTACATGCATTTTACTACAAAATGAATAGAAGAAAATAGAATATTATTATTTTATGGAATGAAGAATTTAAAATTCAAATAAAAATTAACACAAAATATAACAAAAATAAAAAAAAGCTACGAAAATAAAAAAACATTGGAAAATTTAATTATATATTTTTTCTGTAATTCGTGTTTAGTTGACATTTTTAAAAACTTCTGGGAAAAAATTTTGTTGATGTTAATTTTAAATTTTTAAAATTTTTTTTATAATTTTTTCAGAAATCTACCTTTTTTTTAACAAATTTACGGCTAAATTTATTTACTCAAGACTTACTAAATTTTTTTCAATTTCAATAAAAAAAAATTTTAAACTATTATCTTTTTTAATCGTTTTTCTTTAATTTTTGTTTTTTAAATCTTGGAGGTAGATCTCAATTTGTTAAATCGTTTAATGTCAAATCCAACTCTCTTTCGGTAAGTTGGGCTGTGACACAAGCATTCTTGGACATTCTCTGCTATCAGTGTACTCAAATAATATAATATTAATAATATTAATATTCCGGATACACTTTAGCTATGTAAAGCTAGGCTGTATGCAGATGATGTCCAACCTTATGTTGATTTATGCCTGGACAATCTGAATCGTGAATTGTATCGAATATTTAAATGGTCTTCGGAAAATGGCCTTAGCATAAATCCAAGAAAATCTAAATGTCTAGTAATTAGAAAGCGTTCAACACTCACAGTTCGTGTACCTGTCATAACTCTTAATGATCAACCTACTGAAATAGTTGACTCCACAATATGCTCACGTGTTCTGACCATATTATTTACTATTTACACTCAACAACCACAGCATTTATATGAGCGATTGATATTTTCAAGATGTTAGAGGGGAAAAGATTGATACTCTTAAGACATCAGAGTTTGATATTCGAATGGCAATTCTTTTTATATTAAATAATTACTAATTTTTGGTTTGCTAAATTTAGGTGTACAACTAGTCTTAAAAATATGTAAGGAAAAGCTTCCTTGAAAAACTAAGTTATTGGTTAGAAAGCTTTTAATATCTTTTAGTAAGCGCAAGTATGTTTATCCTGCGGTTTTCTTAATAATTATTAACGAAGGATAAAAAGATAAGTACAGTTTATTTCTTTTAACCTTTTCCTATAACTCTCAAATTAAATAAAAACAACAATTGCCAATTTTATTTTTCTGAAATATTTATTTTCTAAGAAAAATTTATAATCAGTTTATAAATTCTATTACAAAACTAAAAACAAATTTGTTTACTAAAAAATTGTTTTCTTGTCTGCACAGAAACAAATTGTGTTACAAAAGAAAAACTAAAGAAATTCGAATACAACAATTTACGTACATAACTAAACACTAAAAATTTCTTTATTGGTTTTATACAAGCAATTTTGTAAGCTAAAAGGATAAGGAGACTTAAAGCTTTTTAAATTAAATTAAAATATAAACTATATATAAATATTAAATTTAAATTTTTATTTTCTATTTCTTACATAAACCTTATGGCAAGATTTGTTGAATTTATATTCATTTTTTATTTATATATTTTTTATTTCTAAATATATAAAAAAAATAATATAGCACACAATTTAAAATTTTACTGTATTTATTTTAATGTTTTTTTATTATACAAAAATTTTAAGTTAATGTTTTTATTAAATGCCAGCAAAGCTTTTACTAGTTGAATATTTGATATAAATAAAAACTTCCTGCAAACCGGAATTCCAAAATGACAATGCCAGATATAAAATAAAACATCTTTTTATTTCAAAAGATTTCCCGCGTTTCAAAAATAAAACAGCTGGCTTTAGAACCACTTTTAAAACTTTTCCTGGCATTTTATTATTATTTTGCATTCAATTTATATGGTTTTTTTAGTATTTTATTGTTTTAAATTAAAGCTTATGCACAAACCTACAATATTAATTTATTTTGTTATGTCGTTATTGTTTTGTTTGTTTGGCTTGTTGCTATGAATATTGCTACATAAGTTAGGACAAAAACCTTGATACAAGGTGATTCATATAAACGTGTTTATTGTGTTAATTATTTTTTTTTACTTCTAATAATTAAACCTATTTTATTACTTACAATTAATTATATGACTTAATTTTATATCAATTAATATTATTTAAGAAATTTTTTACTTATTTTATATCCTTCATAGCATAATTCAGTTCCTTGTATTTAAGATGCATTAAAAAATATTTGTCACTGTTAATTTATATGGAAGACGTTAAAAAAACAATTCAGTTAAAATCCTTTAATAAAAAAACGACTTTTATAAAATTAATCAATAATTTTGAATATTAAATTTTTTCGATTTCTTTGAAATACATGGCATAAGAAATAAAAGGGAAAATAAATAATAAATTTATTTACAAAAGTTTAGGTAAAATCCTATAAACAATACCTACATTAATCCTAAGTACAAAAAAAAAAAAAAAAAATAGTTAACACAGCATTTTGTTGCTACTCTATATCTTATTTTAATATCCCTATTAATTAGTTCGAGTTTAATTACACAATTTTTTATATTGTTTTTTTTTCTTCCAATTAAATTTAAAGCTTTACTCTCAAGAAGTTCTAGACTATTACTAAAAACACAGCTTTTTTCATGTCGGGTCGTCCTAGACATATTCCTCAGATTGTTTATTTTGGCCCTGATTCATTCTTAGCGATCCTGTAGCTCTTTGATCTGATCCCACATTATCTGGCAATTCTGCAATATCTTTAAATACTCCCACTATATTTTGAAAATTTGGACCCCAGTTCACCAAATATTCCCAGCCCATGGGTGCAGGAGCCGAAGGTGAAGCAGAATTATTGACTCGTCTGTATAAAGCACCCATATGTGTTGACATATCATCATCGCTGGCTACCAAAGTACTAAGGGATCCACGAAAGGAAGAATCGAAACCATCAAATGAATGAGGTGGCACTGGTGGAGCGTTATTTACTGCTGAACCTCTACCTCCATCACCACTCATGGCCCGGCCAACAGTGTTACGTTCATCTGGAATACTTTTACTGGTAGAGAACTTGGCATCCCCATTAATGCTATTATTATCATATTCTATCTCCGAACATGTAAAGCTATCGTTACCACTTTCATCAGTTGAAGTTGAACTATGAGCATCAACATCCGTGCTGTGCAAGCCACCTCCGAGAGATAAATGATGAGTACCTACAGGCCCTCTAGGTGCTTCGCTGCTTGAAGATACTGCATCGAGTGTTGAGACTAGGCTGGAAGTTCTTGGCCTTGCATTTAAGCGTTCAATTTCTTCAGCTGTCAAACCCATAGGAGCCTGAGAAGACGCTTGAGCAGACACAACAGGTTTTTGTCTACTGGCACTTGAACTTTGGCCGGATAGTTGTGACATGACTGGACTATTAAGGCTTCTCTCACTATTGCTATGCAGTGCATCTTTGCCAACACCTCCTGAACTAGAAGTAGTGGCAAGCAGAGCACTTTGTAAGGGTTTACCAGAAATATCGTGTAAAGTTAATATTCTTGGTTGTTGGGAGCTTAATTCTGAACTCGGTGACAGTCTAGCCAAAGGTGTACTTTGGTGTTGTCTGGGTGTACTAGAGGGTGGAGGTGGTTGATTAGCTTGCGGTGGTACTCCGCGAGACACAAATGGTCCTCCCACTCCATGTCTGGGTGAATGTCGATGTTGTTGTTGAGCAGCTGTCGGCTGATGTTTATGATGTGTATAAGAGACGACTGGAGCAGGAGTTGCCTTATATTTGCGTACTCCTCCAGCCTCACGATAACCCTTGTAATGATATACAATATCTATATCGGAAGGAGCAATCGAGCTGGCATTTTCTAAATCATAATGTTCTGGATACTCAGAGCCCATATCTACAGAGCTTGCATGATCGTGGGGATGATGAGATTGACTAGGTGGTGGAATAGGAGGATGGTGTTCATCACGAAGAGGGGGACTTTTACTAACCACTTCTCTTTCAATTATGTCTGGACGTTGGGACCTTTGTTGCTGATGTTCGCCAGGATTAATTTCACGTTCTTTAAACTTCTTTGAAATTAATTCAGGACCAACCATATGATGACCCGGTACACTTCTTATCAAATCACCATTGTCATTATGATAACCTACTTGAGCATCATTGCCATGCATTCCTCTGGACAAAACGTGATCGGCCTGATTTTGTGATACTCCAGCACCACCTAACATGGTAGAAGGAGGATTATGTTTCATTTTAAAGCCAGGAACACCACAACTTAAACTGCCAATTTTTTCTTGCTTACCACGAAAACGATAAATGACGTAGGAGCCCAAAATAGCGACTACTAATATGACAAAGAAAACTATTACTAGTGTAACTCCAATACTAATAGGATCAGCAACTTGAGCGGCCCCATATCCCATGACAGCTGCACACCCATGTGTAATTTTGCCACGAGTTAAAACTTCACTAAATACACTTCCAGAACCGTTGAAAGGTTGTATTTCATTATTTATCGTAAAATTGGCGAAACAGCCTTCATAGTTTATGGGCACATAATCCTGCATTAAAAATTCGCTTCTTACTCCACCTACAGACAGAACCGTTAAATAAGGATCCAAATAGTCATGAACACCAGCAAGATCTAATTCCTCCCCAACTCTAGCATCATCAATTATTATACGCAGTATGCGATTCGCTGAGTGAAGTGATATGTTATGCCATTTTCCATCATTTAATTTATAAGGACTACTTATGGTCATATTAATAATATTATCCTGATTGGAATAATACACCATTCTTCCATTTTGTAATTCCAAGGAAGTGAAATGATTGTTACTAGCGGCGTACAAAAGTAAACCATTTTCTTTATAAGTACGAAACATTAAACTTAACGTTTTTGGCTGTTCATTTGTTTGAGCTAATGCTGTTAAATTATTACCATCCCCAGTATATCTACGTTGTCTTGATATATCATATGACCAAATACTATTACCTGCATAGATATTATCTAGCAATTGCATGCGTCTATGCTTTTCAGTAACCTTGAATTCAATAAAAGCACCATCAGTTATAGTTATAGGCTCCAAGGAGCTTTGACAATCGGGTGAGAGTAGATTCCCTCCACACTGACACATTGCCGTATCCCAACGGTCTGTACAGCTGTCATAAGGACTGCAAGGACGCATGGTTAAATCAGTATTGGTTGTTTGTTTGCAAGGTCCTCCGTTTTGATTTCGACTACAGGTTGAAGAAATAGATCTTTGCTTAAGTGGTTGACTAAGATTTAGAGCACGGCCGTTAACGAATACGCTGTGAACACAGCCCACTAAGTCGTCTGTATGCAATTGGCCAGGACGCTCTAAAACAGGATCTGCAGAAATAAGTCCACCGACAAGCAATGGTTGCTTGTTAAAATTCAATGTCCTAAAATTAAAAAAATATTTAATAAATATAAAAGTACTGGTAAAAAAAATAATTGTTTTTGTACTTACCCGATGGGACCTACATCATCAGCATAGCACGTTGTATCGCCAGGTCTACACTCCTCGCACACATCTCCATTCTCTACACAGTTTGCTGCACTAAGAGACATAACACGACCGTTGCGCGTGGCTGTTACTTTATGCCAGTTACCATCAGCCAAATTTAACTGACTACCTCCTCCCACAACCACAGTTGTTATTGAAGTACGCGCACCACCAAATGAAAAGAAAGCTTTACCTCTTACCACCTCAACTGCTACAAAATCAGATCTTCCTCCAGACTGAATACCATAGTTATAAATGAGCAAACCATCTGGCTTAGTTGTTGCAAATACTATGGAAATATCATTTGTGGCAGCATCCAAAGGAGGAAAAGACATGAATGATAAGTCGCCAAAGCCAAAAGTAGTCTTTTCGCAATGTCTGCCATAATGACCATCAGAGCAATCACATTTATATCCAGGCTTAAGCGAAATGCAAACTCCGCCATGCAAACAAGGATTTGGTCGGCAAGAATCAGCCACATGTTCACATTGGTTGCCACGATATCCAGGACGACAAAGGCAAAAGAATGAAGAGCCATCTGGGCTAGAGCGACAGGAGCCTCCATTATTGCAGGGATTACCAGAGCAAACATCTCCTCTTTCCTGCTGGCAGTATCTGCCTTCGCGATTAGCAGGACAAATACATTGGAAGTCAGAACCCAAACGTCTACACTGTGCATTGCCATGACAGGGATTGGGAGCACAAGGATCTTGTCTTTTATCACACTGTTGTCCCGTAAATCCATCAGGGCATTTACACATAAAGTCGTGTGTAACCAAAGGACCACTAAATATAAGCGCCTCACTGTCAACAATATTCAATGTCTCTGAACCATGTAATCTTCTCTCAGATGTACATAGGCCACCGTTTTCACATGCCTGAGTAAATGAACAGGGATCATAGCCGATAACAACATTGCTGGCAGTAGTAAGAAGTCTCAAAATTGCTTCGCGTTTCTTACTGAGTCGATCAATTACATAATGGGGCAGGCGGTAACCTTGATTAGCCAAGCCTAAGGCAATCATGATCTCTAAGTCAGTAGAATTGTAGGAGGTGTTACGCACACTGTACAAAAGTAGATCTTCGGAAGAATCAACAGCTGATTTTATAAGCTCTACAAAGTTACGGTAGTAAGTTGCCAAAAAATGTTCGGCCGTCATATTTCGTATTAGCAGAGTTATTGAATTCGCTATAGTACTGTTGTCGAAATTTTGGAAACCTACTGTTACCGTAGACACCACATCACCGTGCTTACCATCGTTACCAGATATTGAATAAGAGTAACCACTATTTACTGAAGTTTGGTAAGTTGTATGCAAGTCGCATGCATTAGGAATAATCAACAATCCCATAGGACTTGACTGTGAATTAGGAATTATACGACATCTGTAATTGCCTGTAATATCAGCATCATTAGGATGTACATCTGCTATCTTTCCTATGGGCATATTGTCATTAAAGACATTTAGCAACACATGAACAGTGCGAGATGATGAGGGACTATCATTTTGATCTAAGACTTTTATTGTCAACTTGTGCTGAGCCCTTTGCTTGGGATGACCATTATCCTCCACCTCAATGATGGCTTCCAAATTAGGAGTTTGCTCTCGATCAAAACTACGTGTTGATTTTACTAATCCTGAATGTTTATCTATGGTTATGAATGGCTTATGTTTACCTCCCATTAGATAATACATGAAAGGGCCGCCATTTGGAGGTAGATCAGGATCAGTAGCGGAAAGTGTCATAATTGTGGTTCCTGCTGGTTCATTTTCAGTAATATAACCAACTAAACCATCAGTGGGGAATGTAGGCCCATTGTCGTTTACATCTAACAGTTCAATTTTAACCATTGTGGTGCCAGTTTGAGGAGGCAAACCAGTGTCGATGGCACCTACAACTAAACTGTACTCTGGTACTTGTTCTCTGTCTAATTTTTTAGATGTTGCGATTTCTCCTGTTTGAGGATCCACTTTGAAAGTCTGGTTGATATTGCCGTTGATTATGGAGTAACCAAATTGATTATTTTGCGATCTTACATCTTTGTCCACAGCTTTCACATTTACAACTTTACTACCAATAGCAACAGCTTCAGAAATCTTAGCTGTATACAAAGATTTAAGAAATTCTGGAGGATCATTTCCATCTTGTATGGATATAATAACTTGAGCTTCGTCAGTGTCATTACCACGTATACTGCCATAGTTCTTCGCCATTACCGTCAAAACGGCTCGACTTTGAGTTTCACGATCCAGATGACGTGACACGTAAATAAATCCGGTTGAAGGGTTTATTGAAAATCCTTTGTCATTACTGGAACCCACTAACAAATAAAAAACATTGCCATCGTCTCCTGCATCTTTGTCTGTAGCTTGTATTGAACCTACAGGTGTTCCAATCTCTGCAGACTCAGAAACGTCAAAGTGGAACACTGGTTGCACAAATTGCGGATAAAATTCATTAACTCCTCTAATGTGCACGAATATTTTGCACATGCTGTGCATTTGAGAATCTGGATTGGCGGCCATAACTTGTAAAGTATATTCATTTCTTTCCTCATAGTCAAAACTAGCTGAAGAAGTTATGACTCCCGTATTTGGATTGATGGCAAAGTAAGTTTTACCTGAACCGGAAATGATAGAGTATTTTATAACGGCATTTTTCGGTGAGTCTTTATCTTTAGCTTGGGCTTTAAATACATAACTTTGGGCGGGCTTGTTTTCAGATATAAAGGCATGATATTCAGATTGATTAAAAAGTGGTGGATTATCGTTAATATCAGTGAGTATCACTGTAAGTTGAGCCACTGTTGTTTTCGGCTTAAAACCCAAATCTTGAGCAGAGATATTCAAATGATATTCTTGTATAGAATCATAATCTAAAGGTTCTAATATTATAATAGCTCCAGTTTCAGAGTCCACTTTAAATTCAGATCTTTCATTGCCCCCAGCTATGGCATAACGTAACATACCATTTGGACCTTCATCTCTATCAGAAGCTGACACTGTTAATATAGTTGAACCTATTGGTTCGTTTTCTGGCACTATCACCTGATAACTCAAAGCAGTAAATTCCGGGGAATATCGATTTTCACCGGTAACAATAATATGAACATTAGCTTCATCACTTTTAGATGGTACTCCGTGGTCTGTGGCCTTTACTTGAAGATAAAACAATGTATTCGGTGTTACTTCTAATGATTTGATAAGAGAAATCCAACCGTCTTGGTGGTTGATGCTGAAGTATTCTGTACCATTTCCCTTACTTATTGAGTATTCAATTTCGGAATTTACTCCTGTATCCAGAGAATCGTGGGCTTGTACTCTTACCACCCTTTGACCTATACGAGCATGTTCGGGCGCAGGAGACAAATATATTGATTTTTCATATTTGGGGGCATGATTGTTGGCATCGACTATATTTATGTTAATCATGCATTCTGAATATAGGGGAGGTTTACCGTTATCCGTAGCTATAACTGTTAAGGTATAGACATTTTCAGGAGATGCCTCGTACTGAGAGTGCTTATACTTAATCGATTTTTTACTAAATATTTCACCAGTAGCAGGATCTATAGTGAAGAGATCGGAAGGATGTTGTAGAGAATAAGATATCACGGAGTTAGGACCATGTTTGTCTCTATCATTGGCTATCACCTGCCCTACAAATGCTACTGATCGCTGTAATTCGGGAAAATTAAAACTATAAAAGGCCCGTTCAAATTCAGGAGCATTGTCATTTTGATCTTGAATTGTTATAGTTATAGGCGTATCCGATCTCCAAGCTCCATCTGAGGCTGTAATTTTTAAAATGTATTCATCTTGTTCTTCACGATCAATATAACCAGCAACGGTAATGTTTCCGCTTAGCGAATCTAGTTTAAATTTTTCTCCAGGATTTTCCGTTAAAGTATACAAAGCATTTGCATTGATTCCCACATCCAGGTCCATGGAAGTTACTTGTATTACAAAGCTACCAATTTCTGCATTTTCAGTCACATTGACCGAGAATAAGCGTGTGAATTTCGGAGGATTATCATTTTTGTCTAAAAGATTTAAAAGAACGGTGGCCGAACCAGTCAGTTGCGGCATGCCCTGATCAACGGCTTCAACAGTAAGTTCATAGTGGCTAATATCCTCACGATCCAAACGCATGGTTGTATAAATCTCACCAGAGTCGCCATCGATTTCAAATGTTCCCTCAAAGTCATCGATAAGACGATAAGTAATTTCACTATTATCACCAGAATCACGATCATTAGCCTTTAGCTTAATTATAGTTTGGGGTGGTGATTCTTCTTCCATAACTTCAGCATTATAAATTAACTTTTCCATTATGGGAGCATTATCATTGGCATCGGTTACATTGATAGTTAAAAGCATAACACTCCTTAAAGGCAGTCGATCTGAATCTAAAGCTTCCAACCAAATTTCATATTGAGGTGCCAGTTCATAGTCAAGACCATCTTTACCAATAGTAACAACACCAGTGGAAACGTCAATCCTTACAGCTTCGCCTAAATTACCACCAGCAATAGAATACCTAATATTACCCGCTGAACCCTTTTTGGGAGACGTAGCACTAATAGTGGTTATCTTTTTACCCGGTGCTATATCCTCAGGCAAGAAAAACTGTGTATTTGCCATGTAATTGAACGAGGGAAACAAAGTTGAAGTTTTCATAGAAATCATAAGATCAGCTTGAGAAGACTTTGAGGGAACACCCTGATCATAAGCATGTATTAGCAGCGAATATTGTCTATTCAAGTCGGACACTAAATATTTTTTGGTTTTTATAACTCCCGTTTTGGGATTCATGACAAAATATTCTACATCTTTGCCGCTCATGTTATACATAACCAAAGCGTTCAGTCCATCGTCATTGTCTCGAGCCGAAGCACCAAACACAAATTCATTATTGTTAGTTTTATCTGGTATATTGACATGAAATTGGTTGGCTTCAAAACGAGGCATATTATCGTTTATATCATCTATATTAATGGTCAAGTTAACAGCTGTAGCTCTGGGTTCAGTAGCAGAACTATCTTGTGCCATTAGTGTTAGAAAATAAACATCAGTCTCTTCTCTATCCAAAATAGCAGCTGTAGTTATTTCACCCGTTTCCGCATTACAATGGAATCTTTCCAACTTTTCTCCCAGTAATGTAAAACGTATTTTAGCATTCAGTCCCGAATCTTTGTCAATAGCAATGGGTTGTATGACTTTAGTGCCAATAGGTTGATTTTCTTGCACATTTGCATGATAAGACTGACGCTCAAATTCTGGACTATGATCATTCATATCTTGCACCATAACCTTAACAATGCCGGTGCCAGTTAAGGGTGGAGAGCCTGCAAATAAAAAGGAAGTATAATGAGTTCTCATAAATTGGATTTAAAAAATTTCTTAGTAACGAAAACAGAGCAAAATATTTCTAACAATCTGGTAAATAAAAATAATCTTTGCTAAAGTTTTTTTATTTAATTTAAAAAATTTTATAATTGTTGACTAAGGTCCGTAAAAGCTTTGAATTTTTTAAACGTTTTTCAATATTTCAAAACTATTTTTGCTTTACAAAGCTAAACTAAAACTAAAAAACTTTTTATAGCCTTAAAAAATTTTTTTTAAAGTAATTTATACGACAGGTTTTTTTCTTTTGCTATTTGGATTTATGTTACATCGATTTCGTAGAAGCAACCTGAACGAAATGACTCAAAATAAAATTATTGCAGAAAAAGGTAGCTTAGGAATGAAAGAACTTACATCGATGAAAATTAAAAAGTTTTGTTAAAATAGTTTACGGTCAAGTGAACATTCCAGATTTTTTTGTTTGATTTTAAATGTAATAAACAAGTTTTTATACTCGTAATCATGATTTACTTTTCTTACTTGCTACGACTGTATTGTAAGAAATGTGAGTTTAATATCTAATATATCTTTTTTGTTTCGCGAAACGATACAAAACTTTCAATAGATATAATTATGTTTTTAAAACTAGATTAAAATGCCTAAAGTCAATACAACTCCCATCGACTTTTTTTCTTCATAATACGCACTACAAAAATAACAAAGAAAACCCAGTTAGAAAAAATGAGTTCAAAATTAAAGTCGCATCTTAAAACTACTACAAAGAAAAAAAGAATTTGCATAGCAAATGTTGACCTCCAGCAATATAATTTTCATGACTTTTTGCCATATCAAGTACTGAAAACAAACTAAACGTACACAGGTAATGACAGTGACTACAAAAGAAATGCAAAAAATAAAAAACAACAGCAGCCTTAACCGATCAACTAGAAAATGTTGAAAGAAACAAGGGGCTAAAATACTGACTTGAAAAAAACATACTATATGCACACAGATTAACTTTGGTGGTCTATCTAGTACCACAGCTACATTTGAGCAATAATAATAACAAAAACAAAAATATCTGTAACTTTAAAAAGGTGCAATGTAACAAAAATTGCTATGATTATCAAACAACTCTAACAGCACCAAAAACATGTGCTTTATTTTCAATATATTTTCATTTTTTTTATTTATTTTCTTAAAAATTTTCTTGGCAAAAATATGCTTTTATTTAATTGCGAAACATGGCAAAACAACACTAGAAAATATTTAGTTTTTTTTATTTTTTTTTTTAAGTTTCAGTTGTCATACAGTTTGGTGTAACTTTAATAACGGCATACATTTCTTTGTTTTATTATTTTTAGAGATATGTATTTGAATAAAAACACGTGCATTTAACCCTTCAACGTTTAAGTAGATTTAAAGAAATTTCTAGTTAAAGTTAAGAAAAGCGCTTACGCTGCGCTATTTATGTTTGCTTCATACATTTGTACGTACATGAGAATTTTTGGTAGATAGATTGAGTTTAGAGCGGTAATTCAGGTTTGGCTGTAAGAAATTTAAGACTTGCTGCTCAAATGTTCTTGGAAGATATCGAAATGCTTTTGGCTAAGAAAAGAAGAGTAGAATTATATAGGAAGCTGCATAGACCTCCTGTACCCCCCCGTAATCACCTTTATTTGATTTCAAATTGGACTTTTACTGTCAGTCCCACTATATCGCAATCAATCGTTCGTTCGCATAATTACATTCAAAACAAAACAATTTTTAAGAAAATGTTTTTGTTTTAAATGTAATTGTGCGAACGAACGAACGATTGCGACATCGTGGGACTGGCAGTTATACAATTTTAATTGATTAAATTTTTTTTATTAACAAGAAAATTGTTCTTCCTTAAAATTTGTAATTGATTCAATTAAAATTTTAATTAAAAGGATTTTGTATATTTATTTTTTAATTATTTATATAATCGAGCCTATCAAATATTTAATTAAGTTTCAAACTGTAATCAAATAAAACTATTAGTAACTGCAAAGTATTTTCTTTTCTGTAAAACGATTTGAAAAGTTATGTTGATTTACAAAAAAAAAAAAAAAAAAAAAAAAAAAAAAAATAAAATAAATAAAATGCTTCATTAGAAACATCGCAGATGTTTTATGGAGTGCAAGAAAAACTTGAATATTTTTTTTTTATCAAAAATGATACTGATACCGAAGATGAATAATATTTCTTAATAGATATTTTATAAGCGATTTTTTCGGTTTTGACAACTATAAAGCTATCAACAGGTTTTGTTCATGCTGCCTAAAACTAAAAACAAAATATGATCATGTTAAATGTAAATGCTTTTAAATTTTTTTTAATACATTCTTACAATGCACGAGCTAAAGCTAAACTTAAGTTCCTGTTTTAGAAATATCGCAAAAATGTAGAATTGCATGGACCTGAAAACTAAAGTCCACCAGGTCAAAATTGTTAATCACAATCTTAAATTTGAATTCAAAAAAAAGAGTTGCACTATTGAAGAAAAACATAAGTTAGTTTTAGTCGTTAAAAATTATGCGAATTTTTTTTTGCGTTGTGACTCGCCTGCATGTGTTTTTAAAACAAAATCTTTCAATCTTTGATTTTATCTGAAAGATTGCCAGACTTAAGTTATTGATGTTAAAAAAGTGTTAAAAGCCATTGATTTAAATAATGAGACAATAAAATTTTTGTTTTGTAATAGACTTTTGTACCAAAATATTTATGCATTGGATTTTCCTGCCTGTGGAACGAATGGATATATTTTAATATGCAAGTCACTATATTGTTGTATTAAAAATGTTAAAGATTTAATTTTTCAATAATTTTATAAACGGAGAATGGAAAGAAATTGTAAGCAGTTCATAAAATATACAGAGTGTTGAATACTAACACATCACTTAAAAACAATTTTTTTGTCAAACCAAAAAAAGAAATAAATAATCAAAAAAATTAAATTTGAACTTGAGCTTGAGCTTGACTAAAACTTGCTTAGTTCATACTCAATATCTTCTGCTATAGTTTTGGTTTTAAATTTTAAGAGTACTTTTTTAATTTTAATCAATCCGAATCTTATATACCCTACCCCATAATGTATTGCCCCATGTTCATAACCAGCAAAAAATTAGACACTACCTTATAAAATACTTGCCATATAATGACTTACTTTTGTGATTACCATATTTTCTTACTCGCTTACAAAACACATTACATTAGTTGACAACTAAAGGAAGTAGAAATTTTATCAGTTCTTTGAATAAAAAAAAAATAAACCTAAAAATACCTACTTATGATCACTTTTCTGCAATAATCAATGTAATAACTTCTCAGTAATAATCTTCTATTTGGAGTGTCCTTCCGCCAAAATGATTAATTCCACCCTCGTTTACATCTTCTGAAATTTGTTGGGTAAAAAAAAATTCTTTTCTACCATAAAGTTTTTTTGTTCAAAAAAATTTCTTTTTAATTGTAAGCTTTGCTTAAGAGGGTTGTTGTCCAAGCTGAGCGAATGAGAAAATTACAGTATAATTCAGTGGTGAAAAACTCTTTAATTTTTCTTAACTTTTTCATTAATTTTTTATCATAAACACAACCATCAGTAGGAATACAAACGAAAGTTTAAAAAAAGAGATATCGAAAAATTAGAAATAGCGTTTTGCCCGCTGTCTCGAACGACATTGCTCATTTTTAATAGCAATATTTTCGAAATTAGGTCTGATCGATTGACGTATTTAATAAATTTCCTTGCTCATTTAGGGCCGTGGCAAATTTCAACATAAGCATAAGTGGGCAGATTGACCGACGGACATCACTCATTCGAATTTGCTATGCATAAGAACTCAGAATATGTATATATATATATATGCTTTATGGGGCTGAAAATAGAATTTGTAAAAATCCCAAACGCAATGACAAACTTAGATATGCACGTTTCCGTCTGTGATAAAGGATAAAAGAATAATTATTTGTATATTGGCTATACATTTTATATTGGAGTATTTGTGTACTATTGAAGATATGGGTTAAAACTTTATTTTTTTTATATATTAAACGGTTTTTTCATATATTTGGTTATTTTATTGGTAATATTTCCATTATTATTGAATTTGAGTGAGACTCGTTTTATAATACGCATAGTTTTCTTTTGTTTGACAAAAATAAAATAAAAAACAACAAAACAAGGGAGTTAATTAGAATTATTGTTAAGGAAACTTCATATGCAAAATATTTCCAATTTATAGCAAGACCAACTTAAAAAGTGCAATTTAAATTGTTAAAATGAAACTAGAAAACGAAAAAAAAAATAATAAAAATCCCCTAGCAACGTCAATGCATGCTTAAGTATAAACAAACATACTTACTAACATGTGATGATCCTTACGATATCATATGGCAAATGCAAAAGCAAAAATACAAAAAAATTTAAAGAAACAATGTGTGTGGTAAAAATTACCTTTTATGGTTATATTTCAATTTGTGTTCATTAAATTAGAACGCATGGCTGGAACTAAAATAAAACTATTGTTCTATATATTCCTTCATGTATGCCATACTAAAAAGCCAAACGAAAAAAAAAGAAAAACATCTCTTCTAGTTAAGATTTAAATCTGATAATACTAGAACGAACTACATAATCCTATATACAACAATTGTTTTCCTTTAATACTGTTTCGAGTTGTGAATACTTTTCACATATTTAAAATCACATAAAAAATATTTTTTGTGATTTTATTTTTTTTTTGTTTTTTAGTTTTATTGCTTTTTTAGTTAAGTTTATTTTAGTACGTGTGCTCTATACATCACACGTAGTATTTGTGTTATGTTGCCTAAGATGTTCTTGTAATATGTCCTTGTTATTATAGGTTTTTGTTCGTTTTGTAAAGATTCATTGTTTTTTATTGTTGTTGTTGTTGCTGTTGTTCAACTATGTTAAGGCTTGTTAAAAATTTTATGTGAAAGAAATGATTTCCTAAAGTTCACTTCATGTCATTTTAATATAATCTTAGATATTGACCATATTCTTTTCAGAATATTTTTTTTGTCTGTTTTCTGTTGCAGCTTGTTGGAATTTAACGGAAAATTGTTAATTATAAAAATGTTTTTATGTTAAAAAAAGACATTAGACTTGAAGCTTTTTTCCTTACTTAAATAAATATAAAACTACATAAGTATTAAAAATATTATATATATTTTATGCAATAGGACGTAGGTCTTTAATGGAGCAATTTATTTCAATAGTAATTTTCTCACATAATTGACATCTTTTCGTTTTATTTCGTTTATTTTATTTTGCCAAGACTTAATAAAATTATCACGCCAGTTTTTAATTTGTTGTTATTTAGAACACTTAAAAAGGGAAAATAAAATAATTAAAACAAAAAAATAAAACAAAATTTAAAAGTACTATTCTTTTGGGTATTAAAAAAATCATTAAACAAATTATAACAATCTGTTATTTATAACTGCATTATTACTTAACTCTTACAAAGGTATTTATTTTGCATGTATGTGCTACACAATTTAACTTGTTTGCATTAAATTAATGAAATTGTTTAAGTCAATTTTTCTTTACGTATTTTTTAAGAAAATTTTAATAGACTTTTTCTCAACCAAGCGAAAAGAAAATACAAAGAATTTAAATTCCAATTTACGAAAAGGTTATTGTATATTATCAATGAAAAAAAAATATATTTGTTCGATATAAGAATTTTCATGGAATAAATTTTTCAAGTACAGAAGTACCCGAAATTAATAGGGACGGTGTGTTCCACTGTAAAAAATCTAAATAAATTACTCCGCCAAGTGTAAGTTGGATTAATATATCAAGGGGCCCGTCTGTTCATACCACGTATGAGTCATATTTTGTCTTTTTTTTTTGAGATATCGAAAATCAGCGATATTGTTCCATGTCCTTCAAGGCAGAGAGCAAAATACCACGTCGCCTCAAATTTTTCCAAATCATTTGAAACAAATCTAATTTAGTGAAGTAATTCTAATCTAATAAGAAAAAAGACATCAAGTGAAAAAAATTACGGCTCGCCCATATACTCCATTATGGGCCTCTGAAAAGTACAATTGTGCACCATATTTTTTAAGATATCAGTATGGGTATCATTTAAAAGCTTTTAAAAAAGATATTTCAGAAAAAATTCAAATTTAAAAAAATGCGTAGTCCATTAAGAGCCGATGGCATTTTTATGTAAAATTTGTTTTCTTAATTTTTAATTCTCTGTTACCCAACATTTGTTTTTTTATTGGAGTTATTTAACTAAACTAGATTTAGATATGTATATGGTAGAGGATATATAAGATTCGGCATATCTGAATATAGAACTTTTATTTGTTTTTTAAACTTGTTACAGTGGATCTATTAACAAATTCTTTAGGTTAATTTTAAATAAGGCCTTGCAGGAAACGTTACCTCTGAAATAACTTTTATTTTAAATTTTTTATACTTGCCTTTATAGCAAACAAGCAATACATTCATTGAGTAAAATCAAGCATCTGCCTGTTATAGCATAAAAGACAATGTCATATTAATAAAAACAAGGCCTTTAATATTTTAATCAATTTTTCATACTTATTTTTATAGCTGACATATTTGTATACTCTCTGTTTATATTCGGAACGTCTGCCTATTAAAATCACGTCATAATAAGAAAACCCTTTAAATTTAAAGTTTATATTTAACTTTTTTTATAACGTACATAAAAATACTTAAACTTGTAGTTTCTGCCCATTGAAGCTTAAAGACAAGACCACTTAGGTAAAAATAACACTATTATTTGAACACCCTTTAATTTCAAGTTTTACTTATTGTACTTATTGCTATAGCGGGCATAATGTTTTAAGCACTTTAAATTTTTTGTGTTCGGATAGAACAATTAAAAAAAATATTTTTAAATTCTGTGTCTCTTTGGCAGCATCGCTTAATTTTTGTAGTTGTAGAAGCTATAGTAATGTACCTTCTGTGAGAGCTGTGACAGCTAGGTAGACATTGTAGCATAAATAATCGAGTTACATTTTCACACTTTATGTACGAAACCCTAAAAATTAAAAAAATAACACATTTGTAATAATTTTATATTAAACGGTGTTTCCTTGTAGCTTTTATTGTACTCTAGTAGACTAAATCTAAGTTTTGGCTTTTGTTTAAAATTGTTCGTTTAGTAATGTTAAACATGTAGATTAAAAAATATATTCCGAAGGATAAGGGTTATTAATTTTGCAAAATGCTAACGGGTCTAAAAGAATTTTAGTAGTTTTTCGAAATGCTCATTGCTTAAGAATCACATGTAAAAATTAAATTATCTCTTAGAATGTAAAAGACAATTTGTTGTACGTAGGGACTGGTATTTCGGTCAATAGCGATGTTTAATTGACCGGCTTTTTACGAAATATCGAACAGTTATTCATAATAAGATGTTTAATGTTTTTTATGGGTTTCGTGGGATTAGAAACATTCCAAGATATTACTGATTTATAAACTTTTTCAAAGTTCATGCAAAGTTAGTTTTGAATTTAACAGTTAAGAGCAGCACGTAGTGTTATAATATTTTTTTTATTGTACAATAACATTGTTTATTCTAGGAATACAACAAGACCTAAGGCACGAACATTTAAATGAAGAAAATAATCCTGCACTGAGTTTCTTTTTCATATTTAAGTACTGCAATAACAACAAATCTCTTTGTAAAAGTTAAATAAAAATTTTTTAAATTCCGCGGCATATGATGAAATATGTAGAGAAAAATATAAAACTTAATCATGAATATGCATTTCTGTTGCAGTGTATAAATTTTGAACAAATCTAAATACAAAGTTAAAAGAAAAACAGCTAAATAAATAAAAATTTATGGTTTGCAGCAAAAATGTTTGCGTTCTTAAATTCTTCAATGTTGCTCGTCACAATAAAATGGCAAAATAATAAAAGTTAAAAAAAATTAAAAAATAATAGCAAAATACCTTGCAGAAAGACCTAATAAAATAAATGAAGAGTACGATTTTATAAACTCTTAAATAAAACTTCTGCTAATGTTGTCTTCGTTATATAAGTTTTATATGAGCAAAAGAAAGACATTTTGGTAGATTTTTACAGATATTAATGTTGTGCTTCTTCTTCATATTGTCGTTGAGCTATTATTGCTTTAGGCGGCAGATATCTAATATAGGATCTGTTTATAGTTAAAGCAAACTTTGACTGTTACCATCACAACAATAACAACAACATTATCATGTAATTTTTACGGCTTTCTATTTAAGTCCTAATAATAAAAGGAAGTTAGTTTGTAGTCGAGCATGTGAACAACATTTTAACAGAGAAACTACATGCAACCATTATTTGATGACAGTTTTCCTACTAAAATGATGTTGTACTATTTCTTTAAAAAAACGAAGAATTTCATACTTAGAAGCAGGTCAGCTTAATGTGAAATTCTGATAGTTATGCAATCAACTCAAAATAAAAAAAACTTTTTGTTGTAAAATTAAAAAAAAACACACACACACAAATTTTTAAATAAGAAAATTAAGAAAAATGTTTTTCAAGAAGGCCTTTGCAGTATTTTGTCTATAAGTTAACGAAAACCTTCTTAAATAATGTTGTACTTTGATGAATTTACGATTGTCATGATCATTTTTGCAACAATTTTACTAAGAACTTGTTAGGAGAAGATTCCTTCTACAATGTCGGCAACTTATTGTTGTTGTCTGAGACTAGTGTCCCTGTGTATTAAAGCATTATCTTGAAGTATAGTATCACAAAATATCGTGTAAATTGTAGTGATTTATTTATATGTTGTCAACGCATAATTACAGTTTTTTTCTTTATACTTCTATTCTTTTTTTCATTATTAAAAAAAGCTATTAAAGATATTATAACTTTTTGCTATTTTATATTATATTATGGTTTGTAAGAATTTTTTAAGTAATAATTTTAAGCTTGCCATCTTATATGGGGAATGGCTATGAAAACTGAAGAAGTAGTTGCAAGAATAAGAACGTGCTAGGTTCTGCTGCTCAAAAGAGCTAAGTTACAAATAAAAATATTATATGGTCAAAAGTTCTAAAAATTTTAGAACCGGTAAAAGCATTACGTAACATTCTTGATGGTTATTTTACACTTTTGTAAAAGACATTTTGGATTTAAATCAGATTGATCAAAAATATATGCTCTTTAAAATAGCGTGAATAGTTTATGTACATAAACAGACATGTCGCACATTTTCATTCGAATGTTTCTAATTTCTGATTAACCATTCCGATTGATTTTGTTTTACCTTCATTATACTTCGACCGATTTTGCTCATTCCTAAAAAATTCTGATTCTCCACTCTTTAGTTTAATTGTTGCAATATTGGACACATCAAAGTAAACAACAAGGCTCATCTTAGTAAAGGACACATAAAAAAAGTAAATTTAAAAACCGCAAATAACAAAATTTAAAAGAAACTAAATTCCACTTTTTTTTTCGTTTTATGTTTTCTGAAGAATTAATTTGTAAATATATAGGGTGTTGCCATATCGCTCCTTTATTGCAACATAGTCATATCTCAAAATATATAATTTTTGAGAAAATCATGCAAAATTATTCGCTATATAGTTATTCATATTGTAAAAAAAAATTCAGATTAATATCTCTTATAATCTCCACATACGAACGAAAATATTACCATGTCGTGCATAGGACCTACATATGAATTAAAAACTTTGAACTCGTTTTTCTCGAAATCAATTTTTTTGAGTTACGACGTTGTTTTTTTAAATGAGCGATATGAAATAAGCAAACGACTGGTATTAGTGACGAAACTAAGCAGGGTCTTAGCAAACCTATCCGTATAATTTGTTATGAAAAGTAGCTACAGAATATAGTAGAGGATACAAATTTCCTATAACAGGATGTTCGCGGGATAGTATACTACTTTGTTTTGCTGCCATTTTTGGTAAATATTAGTGTTGATAGTTCTTATTTTGCAGTCGTTAAGTAGAAGCATGGCAAATTTATTATGTAAAGATAATTAATAAACCAACTTGTTAAACATTTTATATAAAATTTTGAGGAGAAACAATGCGCCAACAAAACCTACCACTTATCGTGTAGTAAGTGATTTGAAAGAAAGAGGTTCCGTAGGCGATAGGTTCTAAGCATGGACCACATTATACTGCAAGATCAGCTGAAAATATTACTGCTGTTCAAGAAAGTGTTTAAACAATACGTCAGCCGCAGTTCGAAGCTTGGTATTCAAGCAACAACTTTCGCACCATTTGTTTCTATTTAAGATGCAGTTGACATAAGAGCTTCTTCCACAAGACCATTTACGCCGCCATGCAGCTCTCCTATGAAAATCCCGTTTTTTATGGAAATATCATAATCAGTGATAAGGCACAGCTTTATTTGCATGGATATTTAAATAAGCAAAATAAGGGGTTTTGGGCAATGGAAAACCCCGCAAATTATTCATAAGTCACCTTAACATCCATTTAAAGTGACAGTCTGGCGTGCAATTTGGTCAGAGTTTATCATTGAAATTTACTTCTTTAAAAATGAAAACGGTAACTATGAATGGGGTGTGATATCGTGATATTATTGAAAACTTCTTAACGCCATAACAGCATGCTTTAGGCTTGATTAACATATGCTATCAACAAGAAGTGAAGTGAAAGCTTCATTATTAGCAAGCAAAATAATAATAATAATAATAATAATAATAATAATAATAATAATAATAATAATAATAATAGTAATATTTAAGTTTGTATCTTAAGACTTTTAATTTAACTCTTAACTCACAAATCAATTTTAATAACAATCTTCAGCTTTAAACTAAACTTCTCATCTTTTATAATTATTTCACTCAGCTATAAGTTTCTGTTTATTTTAAGCTTATCACTCTAAATGTCAACTCTTGTTTTGACTTTATGAAAGACCAGCCCACCAACATGTTAAAGTAAAAGAAAACAAGCGGCAAACATACAAGCAAACTCCTATACGAGTATAGAGTAACGTTTTACATATGCACACTTTTGTAAATATTTCCCCTCAATTGATAATTACAGAAGAAGCCCAACCCAATTGCTTATGTATAAATATCATTATGTGGATAACAGAAGCCAACAAGTTTTAAATTTTTATTTATATTTTGATATAAAACATATTTTTTCTTACGATGAGAATAACTGAAACAGAATAAAGAAGACAAAAAGAGATTCCACTCATATGAACACACAAACATCTAAACACTTGCTTTTTACACATGTTTTTCAACGCATCTTAAAAAGAAAATTTCTTATAAGTTTTTTTCTTGTTTTTTTTAATGCTTTTACATAGGTATGTACATATTTGTTTATGTATGTGCAGATAGTGCATGTTTTCATGAAAGTTGTATTTGTTGTCATAGCATGAAAGCAAGAAGAATTATTAACTATGGCGTCGTTCTGTTTTTTAATTTTTATATCTATCATGGTGATGAATTATAATTATGTTTACGTTTATGACTTAACATTTACTTACCAACTTGCTGTGGATAAGATATAGAGAGTTTGTGTGTGTATGCATTTTTTATCATTCTGAATGGTTGCTTTTAAGTGTATATAAATTTTTTAAATATTGTTTTTGTTCTTGTGTTCACGTTTGCGTAAATTATGATGGCGCTTATAGTTTACTGTTTGCTATGTCGACAACTGACAATGACATCAGCAAACAAAAAAGCCAACTAACCAACCAGTAGAAATTTTATTATCAATTTTTTCTTTTACTTTTTAATATAAAATATTAAAATCTTGCGCCATTTTGTTTGCAAAAGACATTAAGGTTTTAAGGGTAAAAAAAAATTTGTATTAAATAAATAATAAACTTAAGAAGTGGAGAATAGAAATAAAATCGGAAAATTAATGTAAAAAATAATGACGTCTGAATAGCTTAAGTGTCCTGGCCTATATTTTCAAATCTAAATAAATGGCAATGTTAACTATAGCTTTATTTTTTTGTAAGAGTTAGAAAGATACCACTCCTCCAAGAAGTATTTTCATGCTAGTTTTGTTTTGTATCAAAAAATCTGCTCTTCTATTTGTACAAATTAACATTTTATATGTGAATTATATTTTTATTAATTTATATTTTTCCCGATTGTAATTTTAACCATAGTTAATATTACCACAAATCGTCATGTAAAACGATGTTTTTACATAAAAGAAATAATTTTTTGCACAACCAATTTTCAATATGTTGCCTTAAGTTTCCTGATAAAATAAAAAATATATGTATTTCTGTGCTCAGATTCAATAAAGGAAAGACAGTTATGTACAATTATTTAAACAACGTGAAAAGATATAGAAAGGACATGAAAGGGCGGAAGAAAATGACAGCAACTCCAAAAGATAGACGAAAAATACTTAGAAAACGGAAATTGCCAAAAATACAATGACTTGGTCCGGCAAATCGTTTAAAGTTGACGGGTATAAATATTATTTCCATGACCTAAATAAGCAGTTATTTTTGAGCCGCAGACACAGCCGAGAGGGCGAAATAATTGTATAGGGTGCCATTTTGTATTAGTTTTTGTATCCCACAAAATGACTGCAACGATGTACAAAAGCATTCTGAAGTAAGTTTTTCCAAAACTTAATGATTTTTTTGGATCCATACTAAAACGACAACGATCCGATTCATATTACCAGAGCAGTAAAACAATGTAACTATTAACAAGGTGTTTAAATTTTGGATTATATTCACTAGACCTAAGTCCAATGGAAAATGTCTGAAGTTTGATAGTAAGAAAAGTTTATGAAGCAGGAAAACAATATGAAATGATGGAATGCTTAAAGGATGCAACAACGGAAGCATGGACTTTAATTTCGCTAAATTACTCAGAGTAATTAAACAAGTCAATGCCATAACACATTTTTCAGTTGCTCAGTTTTAAAATATTCTTTATTTAAGTGACACATGAAAAATTATGTCTTTAAATAAATGCATAATGTAAGTATAATAAAAATATTTTTTTTTATTTCCTTAAAAACTAAAACTAAAACCTTGAATTTTGTTTGTGCAAAAAAAAAATTTTTCTTCACTTTAGTTTAGTAAATACACTTAATTTAGGTTAAAGAAATTTGAATTCCTGTGCAAGTGACAGACAGTGTATATTTGATTTTCCATGGAAAAGTTAAAAAAAAAACTGACAGCTTTTTATTCAAATGGGTATAAATCTAAATTCATATTATGGGAATAACACACAAGTTACTACTCAAGAATTGCATTGCTAAATAAACATTTATAATCTAAATTTTTATTCAAACTTAAAAAAAATATATGCATCAATTGTTTATACGAAAAAAAAAATAATAGATAAAAAAAAGTTAGTAACTATGAAAAAATATTTAACGGTTGTTAAAGTTATCATAATATTTAAACAATAGTTAGTTTATTAAATTGTTTAACAATTTATGGTTTTTTGATGACGATGATGGTTTCAAGTGATGAAGGTAATGCAAGATATTTAATACTTAAGATAAACTTACAAAATATACGGTTGCATTTGTTGCATTTAACCAAAAAGGTGGTGGTAGTGTATTATAGTGAATAAAGTTGGTGCCACCACTTTTAATGCCTGCTTAAGTTACTAAACTACCAGCAGTAAATATACTTTAAGCAGCTGCTGTGTTAAATGTTGTTACAACAACGTATTTAAACCATAAATTGTTTGCAATAAAAAAATCCCCTTCAAAATAAAAAAATCATACTATTGGAAACTAACACATTTTGTGGCAGTGGCACTTAAAATAAATAAATAGCAAGCGTGTTGAAAACAGTAGATACCATACAACACATATGATCATTATTATGAAATGCTAGTTTTTTTTTTGGTTCCATAGAAAAACAAAAACCAAAAATATTTTGATGAAAATCTTTAGCCAAAAAGAAAAGCTGCCGAATTTTTTTTTTATGTTCAAGCAAGTTGAAAAAATACTGGGTTTTGCAGTAGGAACAGATTATTGTTATGCATTTTCATTCATTACGGCATCATTAATGAACATTTAAAAAATTTTGTTCATATTATTAAGTTTTGGTAGTTCTACGGGTGAATTCATTCTAGCGAGTTTACGGTCATTCGGTCCGCAACTGGAATATTGTTTGGCTTTAAATGGCCGTTTGTTGGGCCAATCGAATTACACTTGCTCGAGCTAAACAACTGTACTGGGAGGATGGCAAGGCATAATAGGCACAACCGTTGTACAAGATTACACAATTGGGCGTTTAAAATTCTTTAAGACTTTATTAGAAAATTCTTTAAAAATATACTATAAAATTTATTTTTATT
Organism: Cistogaster globosa; assembly: GCA_937654795.1. Taxonomy (NCBI): domain Eukaryota; kingdom Metazoa; phylum Arthropoda; class Insecta; order Diptera; family Tachinidae; genus Cistogaster; species Cistogaster globosa. The sequence continues at coordinate 114,804,050 of OW569404.1, read as the reverse complement.
ATAAACATTTATGAAATAAGGCGGTAAAAATTCAAACGTATCATTTGGTTTCAGTTTCTTTAAACTTTACAGCAATAAAAATATGTGTGAAAATTATTGAAATACAACAAAAACTATAAGTAGTTGTAGTTAGGTGTAGTTATTTAAAATATTAGGTATTTAAAAATATAAAAAAACAAACTAAGAAAAAAAATCTTAAAATTTATGTAAATTTATTAGCTGCTGAAAAAATAAACGATTTTAGTTTGATTTTTTTTTGTTAGTTCATTATTGTTGAAACCAACTATTTAATGTCAGTTTAAGCAAGATTTATTATTAAGTTTTCTAAGAAATATTTGGTGATGAAATTCTATAATTTATGGTTGGTGGTGTTTCTCCACAAAAAAAAATCATAATTCACTGTTTTCAATTGAAATTTTCTAATTAAAGTTTTAAAACAGCTTAGATTGTAAGCTCGTTTGGCTCGAGCTCACGATGTGATGATTGTGGAATTGTGTTTATGCAGTAGCTTAAATTGGTTGTTAATTAAAAAGTGATAGTTTTTGCATTAAAAAAATAGTTTGGCAGAAGAAATTAACTATTAAAATGTGACAAGCAAAGCAAGATTTGTTAACCTTGGCTGATTGAAGACCCAATATTATATTAACTTAAGTTAGTTAAGAACGTAGGTACAGATAATAAAAGGTTTTTCTTCTACGTCTTTATTATGATAATTTGTTATAATAGATATTGTTTCAAAAACTAGAAAAACCTTATTTACCATGTATGCAAATCTAGTTTAGTGAAGAAGCACCTAACAAAAAAACAAATACTGCGGTGACATAAAGTATGTAATCAAATTATTGTATTTCCTAAAATACCTTTTTAAAAGCTATTAAATGATACCCATATTGACCAATTGACAATATAGCTTTTTTATGAAAATTTTAGAGGCCCTTAACTCGGTAATTATGGGCGAGAGTCAATTTTTTCATTTATGTTTTTTTTTCTTACTTGTTAATTCTCTATCGCTCCTTTTTTTTTATTAGAGTTACTGCATTATTCCAAATGATGTGGAAAATTTTGGGGCAGGTGTGGTGTTGAACCCACTGCCACGAGGGGCATAGACCGATCTTGCTGATAGTAGCTCTTCTTTCAACATTATGTCTGATTGGCTGGCGTATTTAAGTTTTTTAGCTCATCTTCTAAAAAGTTGGCAAAGTTAATTTTTACACTAATAAGGACGGACATCGCTCAATTTATTTCGCTAGGCATAACGACTCAGAATCTGTGGTATCCGAAATGGATGTTGTGGTAATTACATACGGAATGACAAACAAAAAGAGGGTAAGTCAAGATCTGCCGTACATGTCTGAAAATTTCAGTGTTGTTGTTCGTGCGTTCGAAGTAAAAAACATAGATAAAAATTTTGTTTGTATAGAATAAAACGACATTAGCGCAGTTGGCTGTGTAGGTAGAGGCTAGCAGTAAAAACATTAGGTCGTGAACTTTATGAAGTCGAGTCCACTATCAAACATATGTGCGAAATAAAAATAATAATTATAAATCCAATTTAATTAGAACCAGCAGTACAAACCTTCCGGAAAAAAGAAATAATTTTGTAAAGCCATGGCAGATAAATTAGTGAAGGCGTCTAAGGTTTCAACGCGCCTTTATAATAAGAAAAAAACTCTAGTTCATGGCAGATGTAGCTTAGTTGAAAAAAGGAAAAACTAAAAAAATGTGGTTACAAGTTGACGTCTCTGTAGTAGTAATGACTGGTCTTTGATAGTTTAGTTTACTAAACAGGCATCGAGTAGTCTGTAGCACTTAGAAGAGAGCATGTTCAGTAAGCGAAGGTGCAGACAGTAGATAGGATTAAGTATATCCAGAACCACAGAGTAAGAAATAAGGAATTTATAACGTACCAGAAGAGAATTATGTTAATAATGTCGTACTGGTATTTGCAATCAAAAGAACCCATACGTTTCTCAAAAAGGAAAAGCCCAACAATATTAAAAATTATGTTTTAGATTACTTATCTTTAATGTTGTTGTAATATCCCTCTTCAAAAGTAAAATTCGTTTGATTGCAAATGCATATCAATATTTATTTATCGTTTTTGTAATACTTTAATCTTTTTTATTATATTTAATACTTTGTAGTTGTGGCTCATTATATTTCTACGGTCTCTTGTTAACTGAATGTGCATTTTTACGTAGACATTCTCGCCACAACACGCTATTATCTGGAAAATCCCTAACTGCTCGAGTACTTCTAAAGCAATAACGAACCTTTAACCCATGCTGCCTTTTAAACGACAATACTCTCAAACTTTTCTAAGACTTAAACATAAGATAGGGTACCTTTATCAATTCATTTCTGACTATCCAAATTTTTTTGTTTTCTCGGTACATACGCCGGGGAAGCAATTAATCTATTGTTGTCACTTAGCAATAGTTCTTTTGTCCTTACATTTATTTCTTATGGGATTTGAACTCATTGCATTTTTTTTAATTTGCAAGCAACACCGAGTAGGCCACCGCGGTTAACTTACGTGTTTTAGGTAACTTGTCTTTTTATTCCATTAACACACACCACATTTCGTATGTAGTGAATTTTACAACTTATTAAGCCTTTAATTCTAAACTCACAAATCACAACAGTAGCTGTGCCAAGGGTTGCTAAGTCTTATTTTCAATAGTTGCAGTGTCATATTTTACTGCAAACTGGAAAAATAATTTTGATGATGGATATAATTTGCTTGTTTATCAATTTGATGTACTTTGCGAATATTTTATCACAGGCGTATCTGCTTTTGTCGCTGGCTGATTTTATGATGTCTGATACTGTAATTTCAAACTTGATATTGTAATGTTAGAGACTTAACTACAGCTACGAGTTTATGTGTAATAGGAACACAAATATTTTTTACCTTTATGGTAATATTTTTTGTTTTAAAAAGGTAAAAACATTTGCAAATCTTGTGAAAATTAAAGCACTTTATTAAGCAATATCTTTATCTATTATCATGTGCAAATGTTATCGTACAAATGTTTCTTTTCAAAAAATTAAATTTTTCTTAAGTTTTGTAATTTAAAAATATTTACCGGAAATAAATAACCAGGAATATTTTAAATATATATTTTTTTTTAATTAAAAGTATTGCACTTTAATTTAAATGCGGCAATCATTCAAAGCATAACACTTAAAAAAAAAGTAAGACGAAAAGATTAATTATGTTAATACCTTGGAAGTACATGCTAAATTTGTTTTAAAAGTGAATTGCAACAATTTTTTTTTTTAAGTTTTAAAATATCCCACACAAAATGTTTCAACAAAATTTCTTAACGCTACATTTATTTTAAGACAATTAAAAATAAGTGTTTGCATTTTTTTTTGTACTTTAGGTTTTCTGCTAAAAAAAAAAATTATTTCCCTGACAAACTTAATGAAAATTAACTGGTTATTTAAAAACAACATTTAAATGTTTCTTTATATTTATATCTTTCGCCTAAGATTAATGTTATCGCATTTTCTTGCACTGTGTGAGAAAGTATTTAGAAAAGATTAATGGGATAGATTGAAATCTTTGTAAATTTTAAACAAGTTATGTATTTATTTAAAAATAACTTTTTACTTCAAAATTCTAGCTAGTTTTAAGAATAAATTATTGTTGGACAAATTTGTTTTAAGCATTTGAGAGTTTAAAATTGAAACAGGTAAAATAGAATGTATCTAAATTAAAAAGCAGTTAATTAAGAAAAGACAGCAAAGAATTTAAAAAAAGTAAAAAGATTTTGAAAATTTTTATATACATTTTATCATGAAAGATAAATGAATTTATAGACTTTTGATTTTCAATAATAATTGTCCTTTGTGCCGAATTCAATCATAATATGCCTTTTTTGAATTACGGTACTGTCATGTTGTTTCTTGCATGTATTTTTAAATATACTCGTAAATGCTGAAAAAATTTTAATAAACAAAATTATAAGATGGTGAGTTTATCATTCTTGACTATGACATGCGATAGCTCACCACTAATACCACAAAAATATATCATAAAACTACAGTTTATTTATGACGGAATGAGAATTAAGTTGATATAATCTCAGGAATATAAAAAGAATTTTTTAATAATCTATTTAATGAAACCTTAAAAATAAAATTATATTGAAACGAAAAACTATAAAAAATAGAAATTATTTCTATTTCTTAAAAAAAGAATTGCTGCTTAAGAGACTTACAAATATATAGCTCTTAATAAAACACTTTTATTATTCAATCATTTTGCTTTATTTCCCTTGAATTGATAAGAAATAGTAAGTTTACGCATCACTGAATTGTGTTCACGATCATATTATAATTTTCTTTGTATTTTAACTAACAGTTTTGTTGCTGTTATGTTGTCTTTTTGAGGGTTTCGCATTGCATTCAATCGTTTTGTTTTATTTTAATTAATTAACAGTTAGCTGAATCAACCATTACAATAAACAATTATCGCTCGTGATTTAATTTTAATGAGAAGTGCTTTACTCAATGCATTTTTAGAAAAAGGGAATAAATGAGAAGAAAAATACTTTTGCTAAACATTATTCTAAAATAAATAAAAAATGGCAATAAAATAAAAGCTTCAAAAATTGTACATTAATATAGAATTTCTTTTAAAAAGAATTGGTTTATTTGATATTTTTTCTTTAAGTAGAAAAAACAAAAATAATAATCTCGCACTTAGTTTCTCTTAAACTCTTAAAGTAAGAAAACAAACATTTTAACATCATCAATTCCAAGTTAAATAAAAAACTGCTTGCTGGAAGAATAAAACAAGAAGTAAGTGAAACCTAAATAATACGCAGCAATACGCATGATTAACTAGCTTATATCATCTATAAGCTTGTATCTACGAGGCCAAATATACAGCCTGTATAAAGCCACACATATATACATTTGGTTGGACATACATGGCTATGGCTTAAAGCTTAACTAATCATTTTAGTGTGAAAGATGAAAAATCAGTAACAGCAAATATTAAAAAAAAAAAAAAAAAAGAAAAGCAAATAAAGCTGGCAATGTTAGGCTTTATGATCATTTATGCTCAAGTAAATAATAGTGAAGCTGGAAACTTTTAATTTAGGTAATAGAATGGCTTCTGATAAAAATCTATTTAGAAATGAATTTTCAATTTGTGACAAATTGTTTAAATGGTAGTAAGGGGTGACAATACGAAAAACAAATTATTTTTATTAACAAGCAAAAATATACACCATATGACTAATCGAAAGCTCATAAAAAAGGTTACAAGTTTTACTGGTTCGTCACCGATCTTGTTAATGCACCTGTGGCAATACAATAGAACAAATAAAGCGTCTATGGTTTTAGTTTAAGCCACAAGTGTATCATCATCAAATTTCACAAGAAGTGTCTCAATTCCCAGCAAAGATATATCATTTTTGAAACTGCCAACCGTTTTTGAAGCCATGGATTTAACCTTGAAAATATTATCAACTGACCAGTTTTCTGAGGATAACAAGTTAAAAAACTGCTGGGAAGCTTAATAAATATTGGACATTAATCTTCTTAGACTTGTTTAAGATCATTAGATTTTCCTTAGCAAATTTGCCATAAAATCGCTCATATTCAAAGCTGTCTTTTCTTTACGAACAAATCCTTCTGATATAAGCAAAGCAAACAAAAGAATTTTTTTTTTAAATTATGGTCGTTAGTGTAGAGTTTAAGTATTTACAGTTGGCTCCGTAAGCTTTATCACAAAAAATCACCATTAACAATCATCTAAAAATGTTCAAAGTATTTAAGAAATATTAATTATTGTACCCAGATTCTGTAACAGTTTGATTCATAGGCAAGCATACTTTTAGGCGGCAGAAATAAGATTACCTTTCCTAACAAAAAATACAACTTAAATGAAGCCATAAGCAAATGCTAATGAAGAATATATGTCTGTCTACAGATATTCTCAGGTTGTTATAGAATTCCATGAAAAGTTGGAATCATTTCTATTACTATAGCAATTTCCCTAGTTTTATTGTAGGGTACAATAAAAAAAATGCTAATAAAAAAACTAACTGCTTGTTAAGCATTAAAGAGAAGAAAATTCTTTAGCATAAGACAAGAATTTTCTTGTGCACAATGTAAATGTTTAAATGGTTGTTAAAGTTTTTTTTTTTGTTGCGTTTTTCATTTTTCCAAATGCTTTGCCAGTATGTAGCATTTATTGTGAGGCTGAGTGGCTGTGGTTTGGCATGTGTGATAAATCTCGTTCGAATTTTTTTCTGTGGGATTACCATTTACTCTTTGTATTTTGTTACCAAAGAAAAAGCTGCATGTGTGTATTAGAAAATTCTAGGATAAATAAAAAGCTTGTTAGAAATTTACAAAAAAACGCACCTCCTATATTTTGTTGCTTTTTATTTTCTAAAAGAGCACAAATTTGATCAAAATGTTGTTTTAACTTTACTTAAAGAATAAAGGAATAAAAGTAAAAAAAAAAAACAAGTAAATTGTAAAAATTGCTACGCATTGGAATGGTGTTTGCAATGCAATAACAACAAAATAACAAAATGTACAACTGTTACAGAATGAACAGCATATAAAAAAAACGTCGTCAGCGTCATCATGCCATGAAATGCAGACACACTAAAAAACGTGAAAATCATCATCAGTTAGATGCATCAGCTTTGAGTTTTTATTTTCAACAAAAGGTAGTCTTTTAGTTAGTTTGGGATCATGTCTTTTTAAACAGCTACGAACTACACTGGTTCGTTTTCCTTTATTTCAGTTTTTTCTTTCGTGTTTTTTTTTCTGCAGTTATTGTAACTGTTGTTATTATTGTGCTTATACAGGCAATAATAGAAATCAAACATCTTTACACTAAACTAGCAATTTACAACACATATTACATGTAACAATAGGCTAAATGCTTTATGATCTTTCTTTTGTTTATTTGAAGTATTTTTTATTTGTGCATTTTTCAGCGTCCTTGTTGTTGTTGTTCTTAGTTTTTATTAAGTTTTTTTTTTTTGTAGACAGCATTTTTGTATTTTCTTATTATATTTATCTATTTTATTTTTCTTTCATTTTTGTTTATTTTGTGGCACTGTCTTTGTCAAAAAGTTCTGTTAATCAAAGCAAATTCGTGTCTTAAGTCTTTTGTTTTCTTTTTTCCTCATGTTTTATCGAATTTGTCATTATTTATGTAGCAAAGAAAAACCAATCTAACCAAGATAACTCAATCTTATTTGTAAATTTCCATCAAAGTGGGTGTTACCAACCACAGAGCATTTAGTTGTCAATATTATATTTTTTCATATTTCATATTTTTCTTTTTTTTTTAAACAGAACTTAAACCCAACCCCATAAACATATGCATATGTGTATATTCTGAAATACAAACTACTGTAACTACCACAACAACAACAGTACAACATAATATCTGCATACAATTCCGCTACTTTCAAACAACATCTTTCGCTATCTTAACATATGTATCTTTTGTTGAGTAACTTCTTTTCTTGTTGCATATTTTGCTTTATGTAGTTGTTTATTCTTTTTACTTTGGCTTATTTTTTTGTGCCCTTAAACTAAAATACATTTTGATAATTACTGTAATTTGTTAAAAGTTGCTCATGTGATTTTTTACTCTTGACCATTTTATATACAAAACATATATTTTGGTTTTTTTATGATTGCATATTTTTTCATTTTTACGGCAAGTGTATGGTGAAGTAGTTTTAATATTTGCATGTGTTAGTTATTATTTTTTTAGTTTTTGTTTTATTTGTATGAGTTTTTATTTTTTATTTAATTATTATTTTAAAGTGTAAGTTTGACAAATACGCTGGCTAAAGTCTTCTTCTTGGAGGGTTTTTTTTTTTAGTTTTCGTTAAATAATATTTATTGCTTTTCATAAACTTGATGGCATATAATGTGCCTGACGATTATTTTTTTTTTTCTTTGTAAAGTTAACGGTATAGGGTTATAAATAAAAATATTATACATACATAATTTTATTCATAATTTTGTAAACGTTTAAAGCTTTAAAACAAAGAATTTACTAACATTAAAAAAATCATTTACTGAAATATTTTTCCAAAAGTCTTTTCCGTTGTAGTCAATATTGCTTAACTGGTATTTACTTAAACACTAGAGGCAGTCACTATGTCTTTTCAAAAGCATTATAAAATTTACTTTCCTTTTGATTCTTTATTTTAATTTTTTCATAAATCTATTTTGCAACATTTTTTAGTCCTTTAAACTAAGAATTTATAAAGGTGCTTATTTTGGTACAATGTCGCTTATTTGGTAGCGAAAACACCTTTGTCCTTATTATTAAAATTGATCCTTAGTGTAGATATTACATGATGTTTAAACTTTGTTATATATCACACAATTTTAGGAGTACGTACGTATAATTGCCTAATTGGGGATAGTCTCGAAAATGAGAAGTAAGGAAAGTTGAAATTAAAATAAAAATAAATTTCGTATTCAGCTAAACGGATTGCTTGTAGTACAGAAACAGCACATAAGAATTTTATTATTTTTATTTTTAAATTTTTATAATATCGATTGCTGTTATTACCGTAATACGTTTAACTCCGTGACTGTATTTGTTCTAGCATTTTATTGAAAGTCACAACCTTAAAGAAACAAAAAGAGCGAAACGGAAAAAAGAGACCTTGCAAGGCTTGAGAAGTAAAAATGTTATCTTTAATTTACTTCTTTCATTTTCTTTACTTGTTAAGACTGTTGTTCCTTACTTTACATGTTCTTTAGAATATTAAGTTATTTACAATCGTAGAAATGCTTTAAATGCAAATTATATAATCCCTGTGCGATCCTATTTTAAACATATTTTTAATTCTCTAAAATAAGTTTTTAATCAGAACCATAAAATTTTATTTTAAATTAAAGAAAAATTTAGAAGAAAATCAAAATAAAATTAATTTACTATAAAGCCAACGGTTAGCAGAAAGCAACGAAAAACCCTTGGGTTCAATGTGTGTGTAAAATTCTTCCAACCAAATTATTGTTAAATGATTTAAAATATTCCTTATATTCTTATATATTAACAGTTGATAAATAGATGATGCTTACAATGTACATAATCTAAGGTGGGCAAATGAGAAGTACGCTGATGACGGATGTAGCGACTCAGGTGAATTTAAGCCGATTTGTTACAAAAATAGTTCGACTAATAAAATTAAAAAAATTTTTTTTTAAATATAATCAGTAATAAAAAGATCAAGAGTGTTATATTTGGCTATGCCAAATTTTATATACCCTTCACCAATTATCTAAATCTAGTTTAGTGAAGTAACTCCACGTAAAAAAACAAATAAAGAGGTGACAGAGAAATAAAATTAAAAAAAAATTACATAAAAATTCCAATAGTTCTTAATGGATTAAGCATTTAAAAAAATTTTAGTATTTCCTTTAATATCTCTTCAAAGGCTTTAAAATGATGCCCATATTGATATTTTAAGAATTTTGAAAATTTCAGATGCCCGTAGTTCGGAATGTATGGGCGATCACCAATTTTTTCACTCAATAATTTTTCTTATTCTTTAATTCTCTTTTGTCCCATATGTTTGTTTTATTGATTGAAGTTACTTCCATATTATATAGAAAATAAGTAAGCTTGGTGTTTTGCGCCTAAGGACTTGTACCGATCTGACTGGTTTCCAATAGCACCTTTTTCTACACTATGTCGGATCGATTTACGTATTGGGGATCGGATATGGTTGTTGTGGAAATTACAACGGGAACGGAAAAATTATATATAACCTTTTTTTCACTTTTTGTGGTTAAGGGTATACAAATTAACGAGGGCCTGTTTAAAAAATTCTTATTATGAGAAAAAGTAAATTAAATATTGGTTTTAGCTTTTTATTATTTTTGTGTTTTATTTAACTCTTAAAAAGGATTATAAACAAAAAGTCAAGTTTTTGCAAAGACTTGGTCAATTGATTACATAAAAAAATTCTGAACATTTTTTAAAATCCAAATTCGTAAAGAGAAAGGGCAAGAAGTTCATAATCTTAAATATGTAAAGTAACGATCCCCTACACAATTTAATATATAGATTCACGTTTTTTTTACTTACTGTCTTCCAAACATATATTTCACACTAATTATATTATAATTATATATATAAAATAAAACTTTTCAACCTTATAAACTGTTTTGCATAAACTTCCACATTTTTGCGTTTGGTATTTTTGCATCCATCAAGCCATTATCAATAAAGATGATCATGATTCTGATGAGCTATAACAACATATTTCAAAATAATATTGATATCGATCATTAGCTAAAAGCAATGTGTAACGATTTTTGTTATTCTTTTACATACGCAAAAAAAAAAAAACTAAAGAAAAAGAGAAAGAGCACAACAAAAAAATAACTTAAAACAAATTAAGCCCCTTAAGCTAAATTAACTTCTTATGGTGAAATGATTATTATCATCAATAGTTTACTACTCATACTTCACAACAATTTTAGTGTGCATTTTATATTTTATGCAAAAAAGAGAAAAAAATAATTCATAAAAAAAATCATGCATATTTGTGGCAACATTGGAACAACACTTGTTGCTAAAGATTATGATCAAGCCTTTTTGTAAGTTGTGTTCTTGTTTTCCTTACAATGCACTCATACAATGTTTTGTGTTAATGTGACTTTTGCAAACTTACCTGTATCCATGGCTACTAATGTTAATGTATATTCAGCCTTTGCTTCACGATCTAAAGAGCGTAATAAAGATATTTCTCCAGTTGAAGCATTTATACGAAATAGATCGGTATCACCTTCTTTTAAAAAATAGCGTACTAGAGAATTAAATGGTGGCGTATCGGCATCATAGGCTTGCACAGTTAGGACATAGCCACCATTTGGTGGCACAACATTTTCCATTACATATGCCAAGTAGGGAGAGTCCAGAAATGTCGGAGGATTATCATTAATATCCGTAATAATAATTGTTATTTCAGTTAAATCAAAACGATTCTCAAACAAATATGACAATTTGTTGCGACCCTTTTCATTGTCATAGGCCAAACCCAAATCAGCAGCCGAATCCTCCGCCTTGACAGTTAGTACATAACGTGATTTACGTTCATAATTAAGATTTTTCGATACTCTAACAATGCCAGAATCTTCGCTAATCATAAAGTCACGATTATCATCGCCAGCTACAATGGCAAAGCGAACACGACCGTTGGCTCCTTCATCAACATCCGTAGCCGATACTTGCAACACCATGGCTCCAATGCTGGCATTTTCTGCTACCGAAGCTGTATATTGTTTGGAATCAAAAAGTGGCGCATTGTCATTCTCATCGAGTACTTTAACATAAATTTGACTTTGTGTAGATCTGGCCGGCTCTCCTCTATCTCTGGCTGTTACATTTAATACATATGAATTTCTAATTTCTCTATCTAATTTTCCTGAAACTCGCAAAAGACCATCCACCGGTCCCAAGGTAAATGGCATAGATGGTTCACCTTCTAGTATATATTCAATGTAGCCATTTTTACCTTCATCTCTATCAACAGCTTTAACTACCATCACCACCGTATTGAGAGGTATGTTTTCAACAATTTCCGTTACATTTGAACTGACAAAAGCGGGTGCTTCATCGTTGACATCTTTCAAAATAATAGTGACCTGGAAATTAGAAGTGAAATTGTTGTAGTGAGACATTTTTCAAAAAGTTTTTTAAATGTTAAATGAATAAAAAAAAAAATACTTTTATATTTATTTTTTATAGAATTGCATATTTTTAATATTCATGTTAAATTGTAAATGTTGTGTTGCATATCACTCTGCTCTTATATTACTTTGGTCATGATAGTCACCCGATGTAAGGAATGAACCGGCATCCTATTATTACTTTAATTGGCTCTGTGTACATAGAGGCTAATATAGTAATGAACAAGGAGACAGCCAGAACAGGATCTGTCTCTAATACCCCTAATGGTGTCGTCACACATTTTTTTATTGCCTTCACCACAAAAAGTGCAAAAGGGTATATCTAAGTTTGTCATTCCGTTTCCATTTCCTACCTCATAGAGTATATAAGGACTCAGACCTTATGCATAGCGAAGTCGATTGAGCGATATCCGTCTGCCCGTCCTTGTTTGTGTTGCAATCAACTTTGGCAAGGCACTAGATGAGATAGAGAAAATTTAAATACGCCAATCGATCTGACATAGTTTCTAAAAATTTCTCTTAAAAATCAGCAAAATCGGTCTATGTCCCCCGAGGCATTGGGCAAAAACCAAGCCTGCTATAACATTTCCATATTATTTGGAACAATGAAGTAACTTTAATAAGAGCGATAGAGAATTAAAAAATAAGTAAAAAAAAAAAATTAAGGGAAAAAATTGGCTCTTGCCCATATTTTCCGAGTTATGGGCCTCTGAACTTTCATAGAAAAATACGATTATGCGTCATTTTTTTATGATATCAATCTAGGTATTATTTTAAAGCTTTTAAAAAGATCTTTCCGAAAATACTAAAATACTTTAACGATGCTTAACCCATTAAGAGCCGATGACGTTTAAATGAAAAAAAATTTTTAATCTATTAATTCTCCGTCAATATTTTTTTTATTGGAGTTACTTTACTTAACTAGATTTCCGTACATAGTGAAGAGAATATAAGATTCGGCATAGCCGAATATAGCACTCTTACTTGTTAAAGGCAGAAAATAAAAGGCGTTGTCTAACCAAATAAACGTGACAATTTTTTACAAAAAAAAGAAGCATGAAATCGGAAGAATACATTTGTTAGGAATAAAAAACCATTAAGCCTAATTTACTTATATTTAATAACCAGAGTAAAGGGAGCACTCAAAATTAATTCTGTGGCAAGTTTTACTTAAGATGTTAAAAAGAATTTGTTAAACTATGCTCGCTGGTTCTGTTTTTTTAATTAAAACTTTCGAAAAAAAAACATATTTTAAGTGTCAAATATAAAAGTCGATACGGGAATCGAGTTAAAATTAATTTTTAAAAAATATTATTTTTCAAAGCCCTACATTTTTTCCTTGTGTACACAAAACACATTGATCGAACGAATTGTTTATTTGTACCTGTTTCGAACTCATAAGTAACAAGCAATTATTTACTTTTATTCTTTTACTGAATGAATCAAATCATTTTATATATATGAATTGAGTTAAAAATTTGCAAGTTGTTGTAACTATTGCTACTATATATAAGTTTAAAAACGTGCAAGCGCATATAATCTAATTTGTGTTCTTTAGTTGTATTTTTTCTACATAATATTGAACCAGGTTCAGTTGTCAAAAAGTATATGGGTTAGACAGCTTTTGAATTTACATCTCATTAAACGCTCACATCTATCTTCCCAATCGAAATAAGTTTAGTTGCCAACTTTAATACAAAGTAAATTTTACATTAAAATCGTCTTTTAAAAAAATACATATTAATTGTAAAATTTTTTAGAACAACATTTTATAATGCGAGTGTCTCTCATATGTAAATTGTTCTAGACACTAAAGCTAAACTTTTACTTCTCCTGTTTTAAATATTAAAGAAGTCTAGCTTCACGCTTGAGTTTTTTTTTCATTTGTAATACTTAGCAACATTGTTATTTTTATCCATAATAAATTGGCAACATTAATTTTTGTTGGCGTGTTGCTCTTTGTATAAATATAAATGTGTTTGTGTGACTCCTTTATGGCTCCTTTATGTGTTACAATATTTTTGTTAATGGTATGATTTTAGATAATATTCAATACGTACATTCAACAAAAGAATAAAGCAGAATTTCTTGATTGTATAAGGAAACAGCTGGATTTTTTATTATTGTTTTTTGTTTTTTTTTTTTTGTGGATTTTATCGCTTTTAAAAACATATTTATTTTGTTTGATTAATTTAGTTTTAAGAGAAATTTGTTGAAAATTATTTGCTGCCATACAAAGAATTTTAAACCTTTATGCTGCATTCAAAAGAACTGCTTTTAAATAAAATAATAATTTCTTTTGCACTTTTACAAACGATTCTGGATTCTGATTTTTTACTCAAATTTATTTTCTATAAAAATCATTTTTTACTTGCTGTAGAGATGAAAGAGTGTCCTATAATTCTTAAGTTTTATATAATTTTATTTAATTTTGATATTAATAAGTCGAAGGTTGCGGTCACGTATGGAACTTAAGGACATCTTGCTAAAATTACATTCAGGCCGGATAGATATCTTTTTTAAGAAAATATAATTGATCATGGCGTGGTTACCATATCCGATGAAATAATGCAAACTCCATAAGATCTAACCAGCACACTGGGGTATTTTGCCAATCTAGTCAAAATCAGTACACAGCTCGACAGACTGAAAAATTCTATCGCACAGTAAATTTTCAACTTTTTTGCTCTAGATTTGTTAGATTTAAAAACACTATTGAAATCAGGGAAGTTGAGTAATCTGCATACGTTTTTTTATTTTTATGTTTTTTTATATCTTTGAGAGGTTTGCAATATATTTTTTGTAGTTAAACTTATAAAGATTTTGTATTGCATTTTTTCAGAAAAATTTTTATGTTAAAGTTTTAAGATTAAAATGTTGTTCGAAATAAAAAAAAATTGTTCAAATTTTTGTAAAACAAAATATGAAAAGGTGTTTATGGTGTTTAAGGTTAAGACAGCTTCGAGGGAAAAAAATGATTTCAATTACTATAAAATTTTAGATTTCTACTTTTATACTGTAAATTTTTTTTTTTTAATTTTTCGCCATTCCTGTCGACTTTTCATTTTTTTGTCGTTTTTGCTTACCGTGAATAAGTAGATAGAGTAGTAATATTTTTGTCAGTTATAAAAGTTTTTTTTTTTAATAATTGTGTACAGATCATACTGTAGTGAAGAAAGAAACATGTGGAAGTGAATTAGAGCTAATAGTGGATGTACCGTATACTGGACTTAGAAACACTAATGATGGAAATACGATAGCAAAAGATTTGTTTTCCAAAATAAGTTAGCTGCAGAAATAACTTTATCCAACGAATCAAAGGTATTATTGACGTAATTTAAGGTAATCACAATATATATTCAGTTATTTTAATAAATAAATAAATTATTTTCAAATGGAGCAAAAATCTTAGCTGGTTGAATTGGTAAGGTATTGGGAAGATAACTTAACCTCGACATAAAAGCTTAAAATAAATATTTTTTTAATAATAACAAAAAAAAAAAATTATAAAAATAAAAAATCACAGGCATAAAAGTTAAAAAATTAACTTAATGGTGTTATGAGGTGTGTTTTTCATTTCTCTTAATTCTTAAATTATTTTTAAACTAATATTTAATGTGACGGCCGACAAATGGGTGCGGAGAGAAAATGAAATTTTTAAGCCTTCTTAGACCAAGTTTAGGTTTTTTAACTTTCGCTGGCCTTAAAAGTTGCATTTGCAAAACAAAAGTATGGGAAACTTAAGAGGTTGGTTCTTCAAAGGGGTATTTTTCTCCTTGGATCGTCCTTTTGTTTTCAAGCTTTAACATCCTGTGACATATTTATGCCAAGTTTTGTTCACTTAGGTGAGTTCCATAACTTTCACAGTCCATATACATAAACAAAAAATAAAACAAAAGCGTGCAAACCACATCAAAAAGAAAATTTTTGTGGGCGTACTGCTATCTGTAGGGTATGTTTTGAAATGCTTCCACTCCATATGCAGAAATTTTGTTGAATAATACAAACGTTAAGTAAAAAATGAGTCCTATAGCTGAACAACTGATTAATGACTGCTTTTTAAAGTAAATCTAGATATTTTAGTAGCTCATAAGTGTAAAAATTTTGTTTATTATGAGAGCTTATTTCACGGCTAACCCTTTCTATCGAATTTAAAAAACAAAAGTAAAAGAAGTATTTTTATATATATATAAAAATAACTTTAGCGTAAATAAATAAGATCTTACAATTGAAATCAGCTTTAAGAAAAATCGTTTTAGATTTTATTTGAAAGGTAAAACAATTAATAATAAAGCTGTTAATAAAGACTTTTCATAAAAAAGGATGTTAATAAAACTTTAAAAAATTTACACCTTCTTAGCAAAAATAAAACAAAATGAAAATAATAAATTATTTCCTTTTAAAAATGTTACTGAGAAATTAATATTTTAAAGGTTTGAATGTTCAATAAAATCCAAGAAAAGGGCTCAAGAGCAATGACTTTAATTAAATGATAAAAATGAAAACGTTAAAACAATTTATGCAAGAACCCTCACTTTAACCGAAAGAAATTCTTTTTAAGATATTAAGAAATTTTTTCTTTAAATATAGAATATATAAAACTAAATTTTTAGAGACAAAAGAAGAGAAAGGCATTTTTTGTTTATACCAACGCACAACATGCAGCCAATTTTAGATCACATGTTAAACATGAACTTTTTATTTGAATTTAAAGATTGATTTTTTTCAACCAGTTTACATTTTATTACAATTCATTTAACATTGTAAGGAAAAAGGAAAGATAAAATTTTAAAGCCGTTTGCTCTACAAATGTTTATATGAATGCAAAATGTTTTAAATTTAACTTGTTTCAAGTTCTACCAAGAAAAGGCCACAACTTGTAAAAGTTATAATATCTTTCAATTTTTATTTTTCACTTATTTTTTTTTTTTTTTTTTGCTTTCAAAGACGATAATCTTGACAACATTAATTTTAAGCAAAACTTAAAAGAAACAGAATTACAACTTTGTTTGGCTTAACTTGTTTTTTGTTGTTTTTTTTTATTTAAGGGTTTTTATTTGCTTTATCAATATTCATTTGTACGCATAGTATTGTTTGAAAATACATTAAAACACTTGCATGATTTTTCTGATTAAAAATTCATAAAAACAAGCAAAGAAAGAAAAGTTAACAAAAGAAAAAACAGAATTCAGAGAAAAATCGCTGTGTTACATTAAAATTTCTGTGTCAGAAATTTATGTATTTGATAAACAGAAAAATTGTCTAAAGATTAAACAAAAAAAAAAAAAAAAAAAAAAAAATAACATAAAGAGCAAGAGTTATTACATGCTTTTGTTTCTCATCTGAGTAAGATTTTTCATCTGATTTAAGATATTTTAAAGAACGGCATATTTTAATGAAAATAGTGAATAAATAATTCCTTTATTCATCATGATATCTTAGTAATTGATAAAGTTTAATTTGTGTGGAGTTCTTTAAAGATGTTTATGCATTACTTTCATAAATTTAAGAAAATACTTAACACTATTATTTTATTTGAAATATCTCGTTAAGTTGGTATTGTAAGTAGCTTTATGGCTAAGCAATAAAAACTTATATATTTGCGTATTTCTATTTTTTATAGGTGTGTTTTTCTATCAAGAACTAGAGTAATTGAAAGTACGCTGCTGGTTTCTATTTATAATTTTTTTTTAATTAAATTTATTCTATAATAATAATTACAAAAATATTTATAAAACGATGGCAATATTTTTTGACCAAAAATGAAAATTAAGTATTGTAAAAATAATTATAAAGAATTTTGCAACAAAATTACAACCAATTTCGCCACTTTTAATTTAATTTCGAAGCCATTGAATAAACAAAAAAAAAAAAAAATAATACAAAGACTAAGAGATGACAGAAGTAAAATGTTACAGGTTGTTCCCTAGTTATAATGAAATCAGTGGAACAGACTTATAGTTTATGAGTCAGTTAATAAATAAACAAGTAAGAGAGTTATATTCAGCTATGCCGAATCTTATATTGTGGTGGTGACAAATAATAAAAAAATAAGAAGAAACAATTATGCACTATATGTAAAAGCTTACAAAAAATGTCATCGGCTCTTAATGGGTTAAGCGTTTTTAAAACATTCAAGTATTTCCTGAAAGATCTCTTCAAAAGCTTTTAAATGATACCCATATTGATATCTTAAAAAATTGAGTGCAAAATCGTACGTTTCTATAAAAGTTCAGAGGCCCATAATTCAGAAAGTATGGAATATTTTTACTTAATATTTTTTTCTTCTTGTTTTTTAATTCTCTTTGGCCCCATATACTTGTTTTGAAAGTACTTCACCAACCTAGATTTGTTGCAAATGATATAGAAAAATCAGAGACAGGCGTAATGTTTTGCTCGCTGCCTTAAAGCACATTGGCCGATCTTGCTGATTTTCAACAGAAAATTTTTCGAAACTATATCCGATCGATTGGCGTATTTAGTTTTTTTTCTAGCTCACCTAGTGCCTTGGCAAAGTTGATTTACTCCCGAACACGGACGGACACACGGACGGAATCGAATATACTGAGCAGAAACTTACATTCTTAATAAATATTTGAGAAGGACAATTTTTTCCATAATTTATTGGTTACGTCTTTTTGTTCAAATATTTGACTAACCTGACCGTACCATAAAAGGGTGAATCTACGTTTTTACAGACTTATAAACAACTATCAGTGCCGAGGACTTCGTCCTCGGGTCATTTATAATTTTCTTAAAATTCAAATTTATTGCTTTTAAACATTTATTGTTTAGATCTGTACACAGTGTTAAAAATTGTTCATCTATAAAAATAAAATATAGTGATAACTGTTTTAGTACTATTATACTAATAAAATTTGTTGACTCCACATATGTTTCTGTATTTTCTCTACGAAATAACTTCTTTTTACAAAACAAAAATTATTCTATTTTTGAACGAGGGTTCTAAGGGACCTCCTCACAAAATTTTATTTAAATCCTTCTAGCAGTTTTTACGTGATGCGAACACAGACCGACAAACAAGCACACAGAAAAAATCCCAAAATATATGTTTTGTATTACATATCGATTACTATCTAGACGAACTTCAAAATTCTCAAAAAATATTTCGTGTATAGAAATGTCACCTTTATTATTTTATTATATGTACAGATAAAGAAACTTACATTCCATGTTTTAATGAAGCAGCAATTATTAATAGTAAGTAGCATTCGCTTCATGTTTAATTTTTTAAGTCTAATCTATCGACGGCAATAGTTAAGAAGTGCTCTGCTAATGTTATTCTTGTATCAGTTCACCAATAGTCCTAAAAAAGTCAAATCGTTTTAACCGACATGCAGTTAGATTTGCTTGATTATTTGTAAGAAAGCTGAGCAACTGATTATTAGCCTGCTTACACCTCTTTAAAACAACTACTCGCTGATGATAAAAAAAGTTGTTCACAATTGTTTAAGCAGAAAAAATTTACTATTCTTCTAATTCGATTGTTTTATCATGCCAATGATTTACACACGAAGAGTTCCGTACCATGGATTTTTAATTTTATATTTTTATAATTTTTTGTTAATAATCCCAATTTTCCTTTTTTTATATAATTTTTATTTCGACCAGGCAGTATATACTCTGCAAATTTGTAAAGTCCTATAACGGTTTAAAATAAAGGGTCATCCAAATGTAACGTCTAGATGTCAGCACTATATAATTTTTACACGTGACATCTTTTCAAATGACATAAGCCATTTTGTTTTATTAGAAGGTAGTACAGTTTTAACCATGGACAGGTACACATTGCAACAACGTCGTAATTTCGCTAGTTGGATTATTGAACAACGAACAACAGATCCATTGTTTTCAAGCAAAATTTTGTTTAGTGACGAAGCTCATTTCAGAATGGATGGATTCGTCAATAAGCAAAATTGTCGTATCTGGGTGATGAAAATCCTCGTGTTATTCATGAAAAATCTCTACACCCACAAAAAGTTACTGTTTGGTGTGCATTTTGGGCAAATGGAATCATTGTGCCATTTTTCTTTGAAGATGATGCTGGAAATGCTGTTATTGTGAATGCTGAGCGATACCAATCAATGTTGAGAGACTTTTTATGGACACAGTTCAATCATATTGATATGTCCAGCAAGACGGTGCTACATGTCACGCAACTCAAAAAACATTACGCTTTTGCGATCAAAATTTCCTCAACGTGTAATTTCACGAAATGCAGATTTTATTTGGCCTCCAAGGTCGTGTGATCTAACACCATTAGAATTTTTTTGTGGGGTTTTTTGAAAAGTCGAGTGTATGCTAACAAGCCACAAACAATTAATAATCTAAAGAACAACATTCAAGTTGCAATTCGTGAAATAACACCACCAACATGTCGGAAAGTCAATGAAAATTTCGATATTCGGATTGATGTCTGCAGACGCAGTCATGGTGGACATTTGAATGATATTCTATTCCACTTATAATTGTAATAAATCATATTTCTAATAAAAAAACAGCTTGAAAAAATTGCAAATGGTTTGTGTTTTATTTCAAAGAAACATGTAGGCGCGTTTTCTGGATGACTCTTTATTAGGCCAATTTGGCAAGAAATAAAATTAAAAAGCGTTAATGTTTTTTAGTTTTTTTCAAATTTTAGCCTTTTCCAACAGCTGCCTATTCCTGTATAAGTTTTCGTTAAAAATTAGCAGCCGGTTTTAAATTTAAGTGTATAAACCAATAAATTTTTCAAAGAGAATTTCTTTTGACTTAAAATGGCATGATTCTTGAGAAACAGAATAAAAAAAGAATGTTGTGGAATAAATATTCGCTTGAGATTCATATGCAAACTTTAACAAAGAGGACAAATAATCATGGTTGAAAATTAACTCATACTCAAAAATGATAAAATAAATATCAAGTTAACATAAAAATCTTGATCATGATCTAGATATTTAAAACAAAAGTTCTTTAAGATATTAAATTTACTTAATTTTTCTTTATATCAATTATATTTTATAAACACAAATTTAAAATATATTTAAAATATTCTAGAAACGAAATTATCATGTGAACATTAAAATTCTTAAAGCTTAGATTAATAAGATTTTTCTTAACTCTTCTGCATTTTTCTGCGGTACATAATATAAATAGTTTTTAGAACTACGGTATTTTGTGTAATTGATCGCTTGCATTTAAGTTGTTAAAATTGCGTTAATTAAATGTTCTTAATGAAATCTAAATAATCTTGGTGACTTCCATATTTTTACCTATTTCAGAAAGTAAATTAAAACTTAATAACAATTATAAATTTTAAAAGTAATAAGAAAAAAAACCAAACCAAACGTAGTAGAAGAAAGTGCAAAAATCTAACGATTTGAAATATGTACAAGAAGTGTTAATCATGCTACTCATACGACTTGCTACCACACACAAAAATTTTACACTATTTAAAATGTAATAGCGAAAAAAACAAGTACTCTTCAGAAAGTATACTCGTATATTTTTATAAAATTTTATGTTACACAAGTTTATGGCAAAAAAATGGTAAGATGTCTCAGAGAGATTAAATTCATCCTAATAGATAATTTTTTATTGAGAACTTAAAAGAAATGTATTTTAAAATAGCTGACTCTTTCTGACGTTTCCTAGTACTATTTTTACAGTCATTTTGTGTAGTGCTAAGATTGTTAAAGCCTTGAGTTTGTGGCTCTAAACACACCAAAACTAAGCACCAGCAAAATTTTTTTAAATAAAAGGGCGCCACCTATTAGTTATAATTTATTATGTATGAGACTAGTTTTCATATGGATTACTAACTCTTTCTATTAAATAAGCTTTTGGTAAACATAAATTATATTTACTTTGTATGGGAGCTACTGCGTGACGTGAATTAAATTTTGCACATTTTTTAAGAACCTTTTATAAAGTCTGTTTTCTAGATGTTTTTTATATATAATAACTTTGTATGGAAGATAATACAACCTGTGACTGTAAGTTTATATTACGGACAAACTAAGACAAAATTTAAAGACAGAAAATCTCATATTTTTCTATATAAATAATTATTATCACTCGTAAATAATTCTAACAAATAAAATTTTAAAAAACAATAAATAACTTATGTCTTTTAAATATATTAGGTTCGCGTTTGGAATATGATATTTTTATCATTGGGTAATTTTATAGGCCGCGTTTTGTCTAGTAAATCGTCAATTAGAAGCCAAATAAACAGTAACAAAAATATATTTACAACAAATTATTTAACAACTTTTTAGTAATACTTTTCAAAATTTCTTTAACGAAGCTTGAGTTTTTCTTATTTTCTTTGGAAAACGTCCGCATAAATTTGTAAATTAATTTTTCTTTCTAAAAAAGTTTTTAAAAATTAAAAAATGAACTTAAGCCAAAAATAAATTTTAATTAATTTATGTCAACAGTTCAATCCCTTATTTCATAAAAATTTAATTAATAAACGAAAGGCACAGTACACGTACATTCTTGCTTAACTCAAATATTTGAAAAGCTTAAAATCACCACCGTCATAGTTCCCAGTAAGCAGGCTGAATAATATTTATTTTAATCTGGCCACGATTTAATCTATATGTCGTTTCTAACTTTCTTAAATTAAAAAAAATGTGTTTTTAAATAATAATTCCAGAGTTTATCTACGTTCAATATTTTAACTTTACAAAAAAAAAAAAAAAAATATACTGACAATTCTTTTAGTACTATTATTTCGGTAAAATTGGGTGCTTTTACATTTTTATCTCTATTTTCTCAACGAAATAAAATATTTTGACGAAAAAAATGTGTTCTATATTTGAAACAAGGTTCCGAGGGAACTAATTACAAAATTTTATTCAAATCCATCCAGCAGTTTTTACGTGATTCGAACACAGACAGACAAATACTCCAAAAGTAGGTGTTTTGTATTCCATTTCTATAACTTTCTACACCAACATCTAAACTTTCAAAAAATATTTCATGTAAAGAAATAAATGACCCCGTTACACTTTTACTATATGCATAGATGAAGGACGAGGGAACAATTGCATTAACTACATTGGTTAAGAAGCGTTTATGAAGATTTACAGTATTGTAAATAAACACCTTAGCTTTTCTATCGAAATAGGTAAATTACTATTATTTTATATGCAAATTAAGCTACCATTGATTGGGTTTTACTCATAAAAAATTTTAAGATGAGACTTCTACTGCCCGAGCTTAAGATATCAAGAAAATATTAAGCCTGCTCATCTTTATAACAAGCTAGCAAATTATGTTTGACAAAGGCTGTTCAACTGTTGTAGACATTAATGTGCAGTTTCTATATTGCAAGCGATCGACTCGTCTAGAAAATTTTTATAGGAATTAATTAAAAAAATTGACTGCTTTTCATTTAAAATTTACAGAGGAGTTGATCGTCTGTAAAACACAAGCAGCACATAAGAATGTGTTCGTTACTAAGATATGAGTTGCTGACATCTCTTTTTAAATACTGAGAAACTAAGTCCGTTTTCTAGGGATCTTTTAAATAAAATGCTTCAATATAGGTAAATTCATATAGGGATAAAAGGGGTAAGAAATAGAATATGTGTATCGATAATGTAAACACTACATATATAATGGGTTCATTCTTTAGGAGTGCTGTTTCAATCCTAATGCATCCAGTCGCAAACATGGTCATAAATTTTAAGTACCACTTTAATTTAAATACATCATGATATTTTTTACTATTGATTGCATTTCGTATTATTTTTTTAATAGTGATGGAAGTTAGTAAGTGGCAGGAGTTATTTTGTAGCCATATATGGCTAAAAAAAAAGATTTGTGTGTCGAAGCAGTTGTGGCTATTTCTATTATTTCTTTTTTATTTGGTTTTTCCTTTATAAATAGTTAGCAATTAGAAAATACATTAAAGTCTAAATGAGTTCTGTGTGGTGTTGTTGAAATTCTGTCTTAAATTTAGCATTTATAAATGAAGTTTGTTTTATAACTTTTTTCAGCTACGGAAAGTAGCAGTATGATGTATCCGCAATGTGATGTAGTTGTAAAGCTACTAAACGGATCTAAATACAAAAAAAGGGGAAAAAAGAAAAATGTGCCTTTACTTTAAGGCATTTTCAGCACTATTTACTAATTTTAATATCTAACACAAACTGCAAATAGTGTTTGTTTCTTAATGTTTTTTATTAGGCCATTAAATGGGCCTTTGTCAATATTAGAAATTGCGATTTTTCGTTTTGTGTAAATGTTGTTCCAAGCATGATTGGTATGGTTGTATCTTATAGCTTTAAATGCAAATTAAATTTTATTGCCTACAATTTTATAAGTAATGTTTCAACATTTATTTTCTATTACACGCTCTTCGATTTATACAAAGTAAAAGCAGTTTTTCTGCAAACACTTCTTTTGTCTCTACTACCATGTTTTTTACCTAATTTTTTCTTTTTCTTTTTGTTTGTTTAGAATCCTTATACTACGTTCACAATATACACAGAGAAAAGAATTAATTTTTTTTTGTTGTAAGCAAATCTACTTTAATGTCTTGAATTAATGTGCTAAAAATTTTAATGTGTTTAATTTGACTTTGCCATCGCTCAGCTGCCGTTATCTGACCTGATAAATATTATAATTAAATTTATATATATTTTTTTGTAGGCTAAACGTAAGAATATATTTCAGCTCTTTAACATACTGAAAATATCTTTGTTGGCACTTAAAGTGACTTTAGAGTTGTCGCTTAGAATGCCATTTTTATAATAAGTGGATTTGCATTGTAAGCTAAATGTGCGAAAATAGGAGATAATGTATTTGTTAAGGGAATAAAATGTAATCTTATGACTACGACAATAGTATTTTGATATCTGAATGTAAGTAGTTTATTCGCACTGTTTGTTTTCAGATAAAAGTTTAAATTAATTTTTAATTGATTCAATGATTTATTTAATTTAATATGTAATTGATACAACTATTTATTTAATTAGAAAATTTTGTATTTATTATAATTAATTATATATATGTTATTAAGAGAATGTTTTAATTTAATGAAAAAAAAAAAAAAAACAAGTAAAAGTACTATATAATCTTATACACGCTTCATCATATATCTAAATCTAGTTAAGTGAAGTAATTCCAATAAAAAAAAATAAACAAATATTGGGGTGACAGAAAATTAAAAAATAAAAAAATAAGTTAAGTGCTTTATATAATTTTACATCAAAATGTCATCGGCTTTTAATTGGTCAAGAATTTTTTAAAAATGTTAATATTTTCTGAAAGACCTCTTCAGAAGCTTACAAAAAATACCTATATTGATTTCTTAAAAAATATGGTGCCCCATCGTAACTTTCTATGAAAATATCAAAGACCCATAACTCGGAAAATATGGGCGAGCGCAAATTTTTTCACTTAATGTTTTTTCTTACTTTTTTCAAATAAATGGGGCGACCACTCATTTGTATTTTTTATTTGAGTTACTTCATTGTTCCGAAGGACATGCAATAATCAGAGGCAGGCATGGTGTTATGTCAACTGTCTCGTCAGACATAGACTGATCTCGCTAATTTTCAAAAGAAAAATTTTCAAAACTATGTCTGATCGACTGACGTAGTTAAATTTTCTCTAGCTCATCTAGTGCCTTGGCAAAGCTGATATCAACAATAAAATGGACAGAAGAACGGACATCGCTAAATCGACCTCAGAATATATACACTTTTTGGGGTCGGAAATGGATACTGGAGAAATAGCAAACGAAATGATAAACTTAGATGTACCCTTTTTCCATGAAGGGTAGATTTGGCAAATCAGCACTTGTACCATGTGGGTTACTGTAAGCAATACAAATTAGGATCAGCTTCGAAGAGATTCATGAGCATGACTAAACTCTTGAATGTTGGGATACTGCATGAGACTGGATCGCTTATCTGGATCTTTTATAGTAGTTTTGGAATTCAAAGATTTTTTCGCTATCTTGCGATGAGTACAACCGGATTAAATTTTAACTCGGGGTACTGATCCGCATAGAAGATAGCGTTTGCTTAAACAGAAACATCTTACATATTTATATCTTTATAGGACTTCTAAGATGATTCTTTTTTATTAAACCTAAGCTTAATTTCTTCTTTGCCAAGAGCGTGTAAGTTTTATTTCGACCAGGACAAAAATAAGGAAATTTTCAATTTACTTTCAAAATGTTGTTGTTCTGCTTTAACGCTTTTTCTCTAGACAAAAAAAATTATAGTGATAGCTTGAATGTTAACTTTATTAGAATTAATCCGATCAAAATATATCTATTACTACAATAAAATATCCAGTAATATGTATAGTAAAGCATATCTTACAATAAAAAAATTGTATAGTGAAAAAAATACAATTTAGGTTTATAATGACATTAATAAACAATTTAAATGATCCTAATTAATATTTGAAAGAAAACTTTAATTTTAACAATAAACACACAGACACTAAAGTACGTTATGTGCTTAATTAAATTGCAAATATATTTAAGATTTATTTACTATACTTACTTGAACGGTAGATAATAGACGTTGTTGTGGCTCCTGAACAATGCCAACATATTGCAATTGTTGCTGCTGTTGCAATTGCTGAAACTGTAGTTGTTGTTGATATTGTAAATATTGACGACGCTGACGTTGCAAATTGTATGATATTGTGTGATATTGATTTATTCGTACATCATTATTATCAGAAGTAATAACTTCATTATCAATTTCATTGTGATCGTCATACATCATGGGGAATTCTTTGGCACAATCTCTTGCGGTTACAATTAAATTGTATGAACTTTTTGTTTCACGATCTAGCAAACGTTGCGTACGTATTGTACCGTTTGAAAATATTTCAAAATCGTAATTATCATCACCAGATGTAATCGTATATTCAATACGACCGTTATCACCTTGATATATACGAAAAAAAAAGAAATAAAAAAAATAATTTTAAAAATAAAAAAAGAAATGACAAAACAATAAATAGGTTAAAAGTAAGCTGGGTTAATAAAAAATAAAGAAAAAATTCTTATGTTATATTGGATTTTGTGGTTTCCAATTTAAGAGATTTTTCTATTCCAAGTGAGTTGTTAATATGATTGTTTAGTAAAAGCCAATAAGTTAATTGCATTGAAATTATGACGCTTTTATAGCTATTTCTTTTTTGTTGTTGCTAATATTTATAACTTAAGACCTTCATAGCTTTTACTTATTGTTTTATTCCATAGTTTATGTTGTCTTCGGCTTGTTTTTATTACCTCTATGTGTTACACGTAAAAATTTTTTTTAACCTTTAAACTCCTTTTTAAAGTTTTATTTTGCTTTTAGTAAAATATTTTTATTTGAAAAGCTTCTGTTTTCAATTATCGTCTAACTTTAGTGATTATGATAAATTGCTTAGTGATTCAAACATCAATTTAATTTAAAGAGATTTCTATTTAGGTAAAGGTACGAGTATAAATGCTGGTTTAACCTATATATGGCACCACAAACGTTTTCAAGGGAAACAAATTTGAAAGAAAATATGTTTTTTCCCTGTACTTAAGAATGTTAAGACTATTATAAAAGAATTGGTGGAATACTAATCAAGTTTGATAATGTGGCCAGTAGGATAGTGGTAGTATAAATGTACTTGTGTGTATTTTTATCCTAATAAGATAATGATGACATTTGTTATTACTTAGTTTTCTTTTTTCCAACAACAAAAAAAAATCAATAAAGTTTAACTACAACTAATAAAATATATTAAATAAGAAAACAACTTTTGAGTAAATGTGCAGAAGTATGAAATGTTGTGATAGTGGAAATCGTTTTTTATTTGTTGGGTACATGTGACCAGCTTTGTATTGTTAATTTCATTGCTTGGACATTTTATACAGCCCTGCCAAATAGCAAAGATCTGAGAGTGTGATTTTAAATAATTTTTTTTTGAGTTATTGGCATGGCTGTTGTTTAAATTGCAAAGCAAGAAAATCTAATGCGCATAACGATCTTTAGTAACCTCCTTTAATGCAACGACTTCTGAGAAAATAACCAACATGATAGTGAAGCCCCATCTCTGGCATTGTCCAGCACTCTCCGCTGATAGAGTGGTTCTTCAAGACAGTCCAAGACTGCTAACTCTTTAAGACTTTCGTATTGTAACATCATTTCGATAAATTTGTTTATTAAGGCTTTAACATGATTTGGCATTGGGTCTTTTAGAGCATTTCTTTCAACACTCTCATTTTTAGAAATCACAATGGGATCAGAAGGAACTAAGTGAATCGATCCTCTTTTTAAATCTTTTAAGATGGGAAACCGAACTAGTTTTAAGTTAACATATTTTTATGTGGAGAATAATATAAAATAGCGCCAACCTAGCAATGCAGAATCAAAAAATAATAAATTTATCTGAAGCCGTTAATATTTTAAACTATTAAATAACTGTACTCATATTCATTTTGACATAAGTCTGGTAAAAAACAGCAAACAAGAAATAATTTTTGACTTGAATAAAAGAGATTCCTTGGCTGTAAAGAGGCTAGAAAATATTATTTTTGATTTAATTCGCTTGATTCGCATGATTGACTATTGAACCCGAATTTTATGCCATTTTCAACAGTCCTATTTCAAATTTCCAACTAAATATTAAAGAAAATTACTTAAAATTAAATAATTAAATTGGACTTTAAATGCGGCCGCTCATATATATTTTTTTATAATTATTTTGTATAACGTTTTTAAACAAGTCTTTGTAAACAATTTATTTACGTCTTTAAAAAAAAATTAAGTTTAAAAATTAAAAGAATAATTTATTGCATTCTTAAAAGGATACGTAATATACGGAAACTACAATCATCTACTTAATAAAACCTAACTAAAATGATTTCAAGTAATGGATCTGTCTATTAGTGTCCAAAGTTTTATATTTAAACACTTTCCGATTTTTTTTTTTATTTGAGTTTATCTGAAGCAACAAGAAGCTGACATTGTTCTTGATATGTGGCTGGCGATGCTTGAAAAATTGGCCCAATATCGGCCGACCAGAATGCGCTTCCTTAATAACAGCCGTAGTGGTCGATTGGTTGAAATTATTTTCAAATACCAATTCGACGTATTAGTATGTTGAACAGTTGTTTTTTGATCACAATTTAATTTTTATATTTCCTTACAATTTAAAATTCAGTGTGACTTACAAGAAATATTTTTTGTATTTTATTTTCAAAGAAGTAGGTGGTGTACTGGAATAATGTATCTAATCTTTGATACTTAACTTTAACTTAAGACTATTATTATTACTATTATTCACCTAAAATAATTTTCTCGATGTCCCCATTTCAAAATTCATCACACTGCTTTCCACTCTCGTGTGTTTAAATTAAAAAAAGATTTAATTGCGATAATTATTTCCTAACAAATTTCATTATTTACCAGTCCTGTTGTTCAGTTACTTTAACTAAACCCTTTCTTTCTTAATTTTCCTAAAATAGCTTCACTACTTGCTGGAAAACGATAAAGAAAAGCTGTGTTTAATAGAAAATATGTATGTTAACTTGTAACTAATTCATTGCTAATACCATTTTTGGCTTCACTTTCTGCATGCGCCCAAGCACAAGTTAGGAGAAAAACAAAAGAAAAAACAAGTAAATAAAAGAAGTCTAGGTTCACTTAACAACACCATTCTTTATTTGTATATGAAAATTTCATTGAAATTGTTTTCATTGATGTTTAAGAAGAAGGTGTCAGCCATAAATCGTGTCGATTATTTTTTCTTTCACCAAATTTTTATTACACTATTCTATTGCTTAGTAAATATTTTGTTGTTACTGCTTTTATAGCTTTTAAATTAAATTTTTGATCATCTGAAATTACTTTTCTCTTTTCTTTCTTTTCTACTTTAGCTAAACTTTTCTACAAAAAAAATCAAAGGTTTTTCTATTTTTTCTTTATCGATAATGATAGAGGGAACTTTTCCTGTGTTCTTTTTATAAAATAAAATAATGTTGTTTTTTTATTTAATTTTAAAATTGTAAAACATTACTCGATAGGAGCACTAATCTTCTGTTAAAAAATAAAAAATTCTGTTGTTTTAGTCGGTCATTCGGTTAAATATGCGGTGATTGTTTTGTGATGGTAAATTTTTTGTGGTTATTTTTTAATGCTGTTGTTGTTGTTGCTGCTGCATAAATAACTGTTATTCATATTATTATGAAGCACACCTTAAAATGCACTCTTTACTATGTTAATTTCAGTTGCTTGTTGCTAACATTACCAAACAAAAATGGTCAACAGAATTAGAACAATAATGTGTGATTTGAAGAAGAAAGCAAAACTTGTTTTTTTATTTTTTATTTATTTCTCATAGTGATTTGTTGGAGTGTTTTACATAATGTTGTGTTAAATTAAAATATTTTTCATATTTTATTAAGACTGTAAATAATTGTAAAAAATAACGATAGAAAAAAATAAGAAAGAAAAAAAATTTATTTTCATAAGTGTCAGTTGTTGAGGTCTTTTTAAAATAAAGATGTTCGCAGTCGTGGTTAAGAACAAAAAGAAAATTTGAATTTCTACAGAAAATGTAGTAGCACATATTTCGCTGTAGTGGACAAAAGTGATGCAGTGTATTCCCAGGAATAAATGCTTGTCTTTTATTAACTGTTTTTGAATTTACTGTTTTTGAATTTAAAATACGACAATCGAACAGACATATTTTCGAAAATTTCTCTATGGAAAATCAGCAAAACACCACGCCTACCTCTAAATTTTCCATATCAATTGTTACAATGAACTGTGGGGCGACAGAGAATTAAATATACTTTCCGTGTTTTTTTTTTTTGCCTTTTTAAGTTCTATTGTAATAAAAAACACTTTTGATTGATGAAATTTTCGCTCTTGGAGGTGGTTGCGTACAAATTTATTACAAGCTATTATATTGTAAGTCAAAACTGGGTCTTTGAAAACTAATAAAATTTCTGATCTGCTTTTATAACGCTTAGGTTTTAATATTATTATATTGCAGACGTAATCATTGTTTATATGCTTCATTTATATGTTTCATTTAAAAAATTATAGAATTATGTATAGCGCTTTAAGTGCAAAATACTTTTATGAAGTAGCAAAATATAAGAAATGTCAGAATTTGTGTCAAGCTAAAAACAATTTATACCAAATATACAAATATGGCATCCCACAGATGAATAACAATTTAAAACCTTTAATCACATGTAGTTTTTTGACTGTGTTTGAGTCGCGGTGGGGCATTTAAGTAGCGTTAAATGTTTTTCCTTGTCCTTTTTTTTTTGTTGACCTTTATAAATAGGTAGATAGAATACAATCCCGACATTAGTTTTTCGTCTTTTTAAATTTGCATCATTTATGAAAGTTCTCTTTCTCTCGAATATATTTTAATATTAAAAAATCAAAAACAAAAAAAATGGATTTTTAAAATTTGAGGATTTTTATAGAGCAGCTTTGAAAAATTTCCCTGTTTTGGACTTCTTAAATTCTCAAAAAAAAATTTCACTTTCTTAACGCAAAAACCTTAATGTATTTCTTAAGAAAATGGTGCCTCAAAGATTAGTATGCCATGAAGCTTTTTGGTTTTTTGCATATTTAAAAATAAATTTTACTTTGATTAAAATTAAAAAACTTTGGAATTTATACGGTTAACATCAAAAAGAATATATTTTAAAATATGCCTAAAAATTTATACATTTGATTAATCTTAAATGATAAAGAAAAAAAAACAATACTGAATACATTGAAAAAAATAAATAAATAAAAAAAACCAACAACAAAAGATATGCGCCTTTGTAAGCAACCAGCTTAAAAAAAAAGAAAACAATCAAATTTCACATACCTGAATCAATATCTGTGGCCAAGACAGTCACAACAGGTGTTCCAATTGAAACATTCTCATAAATCTCCATTGAATAACTTATAGGATCGAAAACTGGTGGATTATCATTTAAATCCAAAACATTACAATAAACCGTCAATGTGGTAGAGAGACTAGGCTGACCATTATCTTGAGCTTGTACTACCAAAATATAATGTTGTATCTAAAACAAAATAAAAACCAAAAATACATTATCAAAAAACACAGAAAAAGATATTTTCTTTTTTAAATATTATTTACCTCTTCATAATCCAAACGAGCTGTCAATGTCAAAACGCCTGTTTGGGGATTTAAACTGAAAACATCATTGGCCCAATCAGATATTACGGTATATGTTACCACTGCATTATTGCCCAAATCTGGATCTGTCGCTGCAATGATGCCCACTTGATAGCCACGTGGGGCGTTTTCGGGTATATCAAATGAGTAAACAGGCACATCAAATTGTGGTGGATTGTCATTGGTGTCGGTCACCTGTCGCAAACAAACAGATAATATTAAATCTGTAACAATTTCTACCAAAAACAAAAATTTAAATTAAAATTTTTACACAGAAATATGTTAAATCAACGGAACACAAAAAATAAAGAAGAGAACAAATTAAAAATTATTAAAAGTTGTTTAATAATTCCTTTTTATTTTTAGGTTTTTTTGTGCGGTTTTAGTGGTTGCTAAAAAATATTATATTCCTTCCAACACTTTAATTCTTATATACACATATATGAACATATATATTATATATGTTCATATATATGAACATATATATTTATATATTTTTACGTTTATCATATTTTTCTTTCGCAAAATAAGCACTAAATTTTTTATGAAGAAGTATAGGTGGAAACAGCTGTCATTTTGTATTCATGTCACGCATGCGTCTGCCAGACATTGTTGAGACTTGTCTGGATTGGAGTGTTGTCTTACAGTTGAGTTATAAAATAAACCAACAACAAGCTTAGTAATAATAAAAACTACTAAAAACAAAAAACATAATTTTATTGTTGTTTAATACACAAGAAAAAGTACAACAACAACAACATGTAAGCAAAAAAGTGTTAACAAAACATGTACATGTTTAAGCAAATCTTTTTGGCTTAAAGAAGCAAACAAATAGACTGACTGACTGTTCCTTTTTATTTTCTTATTATGATAATTTTTTTCTTATATTCATCTTTGTTACATTTTTTGTATGACAAGTAGTTAAATAAAGGTTTGGTTATAAAAAATTTTGTGCAGGGAACAAAACCACATTTACATCCTCTGAGGGTGAGTCATGAAAAGGTCTTAGGAGTTTTTTGTCATACGAAGTCTAAAAGAATATAAAAAACACTTAATATAAATAATTGTTAAATATAGAAATATAAATAAAAAAGGTGTTAATTTTGTCATAAAACTTTTTGCAGTAATTTTGAAATTAAAAAGACTTAACTCTTTCTTATCAACCGCTGCTTTATGTTTTGTATAAAAATTTATTACCTCTACGACGTCTACAGAAATTTTACATAATATTTTAAATATTAAGAACATAAGAAAAATCTTAACCAAACGCATTATATAATAAACAAACATACACACACAATCTTTTACTAATTTTCAGATCCTTAACTAATTTTCAGAATATTGTTTTCTTCAGAACTTGGTAACGAAAATTGAAACATTTTCAAGTTCCTATATATTTTACATAATTGTTTTTTTTTCGCGAATCGCTTTTACACTAGAAAACATTAATGAAATATACAGCGTTAATCTAGTATATTCAAAGGACGAAATATTTCAAAATTGGTAATTTTAAATCGCTCGACTTAACTTACTAAAAGTTCAGATAAAATTTTAACACCGTAAAAATATATAGAAAGCCATTAAAATAAAAATCTGTATTAATGCAGAGAAAATATTTAATGAATGTTTATGTTTAATATCTTATTTTAGAAAATATTGCAAATAACAAAAAAAAAAAAAAAAATACGTTTAAAGTTTTTACTTCAATTTTATTGTTGACCGCCATTATTCAGGCCTGAAATTTAATATTCCTGTGAAACGGTATGAATGCAATCTATTAAACTGCCCTAAGCTTTGTCTAGAAAAAAGATTTTAGACACAAAATTCATAAATATTTGAACAATAATCTAAGTTGTATGAAGAGGAGGTATTTATTAAAAATTTTAAGAAATGATGTCTTGAAACATATGAGTATTCTAAAGGATTAGATAAAAACCTCTCGAGTATTATAATTTTTGCGCTACCTCTTCAAGACCTTAAGTCTCTTAGTGGTTTGGAAAACCTTGAATTATTGCAGTGAATTCGTAAAAGTTTATTTGTTGGCCTTTTTAAGCTAAGTAACTAGTAAATAAATATATAAAAACTTTTTTGGTTACCTACTTTAAATGCTTATGATAATAGATTTTTATAATGAAAGGTTCAGGCAAAAGTAGCTCGAAAATTAGCTCGGCAGCCGCTAACTGAATAGTTTTCAGAGCCTAACATGCATTGGAGTGTAATACGCAGAGTAATTATTTGTTTTCAACGATTTAAAAAGCCCATAAAGTTCGAATACACTACATGACTTCGGATAATTACTTTCTAATGGAATAGTCGGTTAGTTCCCCGTTTTTGTCATTATCATTAATTCTCAAAAATCTATTTTTTAAATAGTAAACAATTTTTTAAGTGCATCTTATTTCATAATTTATAAAGAACAGCAACAATTGAAAAAAAATCAGAACTATTCTTACCTAGTTAGTAATGGTATTTTTTATTTAATCCTGGTTTTCAAATTTTCTATATTTTCTTTCCTCAAATAAAATTTTTAGTGGGCCCTGAGAATCTATATCAAATTTATTTTAAATACAAACTGTATATTTGTTATAGCGGACTTAGCAATACAGGTTTCTTGTAAATTTTACCAAATATGTAACACCAAATATTGGGACACCCTTTATTTCTATATCCAAATTTTATACTTTTTGTTAAAGAGGACTTTGCAATACAGATTCTTTGTAAACTTCACCCTTCTATCTACAACTGTTCGAAAGTATGGCCATGTATATTAAATTAAATAAACTATTGGGCCACCCTTTATTTATTATTTTGAATATTAATACTTGTTACTATAACGGTGATAGCAATCGACATTCTCTCTTATTCTCAAGCGTTTGTCTATATCGAATCAAGATATAGGCCAATAAAGCTCAATTTACGTCATTGTTAGAATACCCTTTGATATTTAGATTTATTTTTGTATTACTTTGTGCTATTGGGTATTTTAGCGACACCTATTTTTTTAAGTTTTGCAGTGGCGCCCTTTACGGCTATATGGGGGGTCACTCATTAATTTTTAAAATTATGAACTGATTTTAAAACAGGATCAATCTCTAAACATAACCTTTTAAATAAAGAAGAAAAAATTGTAATCGGTTCAGAAAATAGGGAGCTTTGCAGGCACAAATATAAAACTGTGACATTCACATGAATTGATAACTTCCTTCTTTTTTTGAAGTCGGTTAAAAACAGGGAAAGCTAATTGTCATTATCAACTATGATATTTTTAATACCAACAATATAAGAATTATCTATTGCTTAATCAGCTATATTCTAACTATCAGCAGTGCAGTAATATTTATAGTATTTTTCTAGTGTAATGAGAAGCATACGAAAAATTTTATGAAAAAATAATTTCAAATAAAATGAGTTCGCTAGATTCGACAATAAATTTACAATTTTGCAAAAATTAAACAGGAATTTAATGTGAAGAAATTTTTCACAATAACAATAATGAAACATAGTTTTTGCAAAGGAGTAAATTAGGACCCGTTTTTATAAAAACACTAGATTTCTTATGAACTGTAAAATTTAATTTTACTCTATATAGAATTTTGTTTTTTTATTTTCTTTAAAACTGTCATTGTCTCAAATATTCTCATATGATCTTTTCCTGGATAATTCTTCCTTTGCTGGTAT
Source organism: Cistogaster globosa (assembly GCA_937654795.1). Classification (NCBI taxonomy): domain Eukaryota; kingdom Metazoa; phylum Arthropoda; class Insecta; order Diptera; family Tachinidae; genus Cistogaster; species Cistogaster globosa. The sequence continues at coordinate 114,768,485 of OW569404.1, read as the reverse complement.
ATGCTCTTTTTTGGTAATTTGATAGCTTGCAACGTGTTAAATAAAAACGCCTCAATGATTACTTTAATGCGCTTCCCTTCTTTTTACTTTATTTCATTATAATGATTTTGTATTTGCTACACGCAGAGACAGACGGATAGACCGACAGACAGAAAAGGCTAAAAAAAGTTTTAGCAGCATTCAACAACCATAACAATTTATGCGCCCCCTACCAGTTGAGAAGAAGCGAGTGCAGTGCCCGAAAGTTAAAAAAATAAACACCACATTATGGACACATTTTTAGTATATAAAAAGCCGGTATTTAATATAAAAATCAACTCTCGCTTAGCAGAATGATCAGACATTTCTTGGTCAAATCGTGAAGGAAAAAATGAACGAAAACGTTCAAGCAAAGTAAAGATGCTTTTATTGTGATAAAATCAGAATATGGATTACAAAGCCGAACAAACATATTTACGTGTGCATTAAATTTTACAAATATGTGTATGTATATGTATTTATCCAAAAGCATCAACCTACAAATAACACTTTAACAGCAACAACAATAACTTCTTTTGCTTGTGGTGTTAATATTTTAGTATTTTAGATTTAAAAAAATATAAATTTCCAAGTTAACAAAAGCAAAAAGGCCTTGCGAAAAAATGAGCGCCAAAATTGATTTTTTATATTGAATACCCTACCTTTAAGTATTTTGAAATACTTTAAAATTATTTAACATATTACGAAAATAGTAGATATTGTATTTATTGGAAAAGAAAAATAAACCGAGTCATTTAGGACTTTAACTGTTACCAATTGATTGAAGCCCAATGTCTTACCATTAATTTTGTTAATGCCTTTACAAGCTCTTGTATTTCATTTTTTACTGTCTCAGTAATACAAAATTATAGAAAAATATAATATCCAAAAATCAATCTTTACACTGTCGCTTAAAATGTTCACTGTATTTTCTAAGAGGTCTAAAACAAGTTATTGGTAGAAAAAAAAGATATTTCTTAGCTATTATGAGTTCAAGTCCATCAGAGTCTTGAGTAAAAAGAAAAAATAAGCGCTTTTAAAAAGCTGCCTCGAATTGTTTGCTTAAAAGTGGAATAATTGCAAAACAATTATGGTGGATGAGTTGGAAAAGACGTCTGTTTGTTGCGTGTTCCAAACCTAAACTGAGCCTTAGTTCGAGAAAAAATCACCTAAATAAGAACACGCAACGGACCTGATATGAAAGTTCGTGAGTTTTAGTCACAGTGTATTTTGTTCAACATGTTACACATGGATTTTTTTTAATCTTGTCCGAGTTACGCAATATTATGATCTGCATATATGATTTCGAAAAGAGATACAAGACAGAAAGCAGAATGCTTTAAAAGTGAAAAAGACCAATGTTAAATTAAAATTAAATTATATCTCTCAACGTTGAATGGTCTCTCGGATTAAGAATTTTATTTCTTCGTTTTTTAAATGAAATTTTCTATAAAAATTTGTAAATTCTTGTTAAGAAGCATGATCTCTGTGTAAATATTGTAGGGATGGTTATTAGAATATTGCAGGCAAAGAACATTTTAGCAGGTTATTAGGATTAAGGATAAATGCATTGCTACCTCAAGATCCAGTCAAAAGCAGTAAAAATGATCAGAACCATGTCATGTAGAACAAAGTAATTTTTCTTTTCTTTCAACTTAACCCGCGATACGTTGAATGCCAGTTTTTCACATCCTAAAAAGAGCTTCAATGCTGCCACGAAAATTATCGATTTGAGACTGACGATAAAGACTGATTCATTTTTTGCAATTTGAAGCACAAACCGGGAATATTTTTAGCAGCAAAAAAGAAAAAAAATTGTCGCCCTATTGTATTACGAGCTGCTTAAGCCTCCTTAAACCATAGCAGAAGTGCTGCAAAGTCAATAATAAATCAGATAAATGACCATATGCCTCTGATGGAAACAATATGAATTCACTTAGGTCTCTTAGATTAGCAAAAACAACAGATTTTTTTGATCTCCAGGTAGCTAAACGAAACTGATCATAATTAAAAAAAGTTGAAATATTACCATTTCCCTTCATACTAGTTGTGGCAGTATTTTGGCTTTTATAATGTTAAACACAAATAATTTTACTATTTTGAAATATAAAAATTAGTTTTAATAATAAATTAAATGGGGAGACAAATTCACTTTTAGATTTATATGTTTTATTAGGGTACTTTCTTATTCGAATACTTCACAAATATGAATAAATATATATGCCCTTTCCTTGCCTACAACATGTTTTAATAAAATATTGTTGGTACGTATAATCCGGCACAGCGTTGGAGCTGCCAAACGAAGTGTTCATAACATGTCCACTTAGCAAAACGTTACCTTTCATCTACTTATTCTACTCATCTAAGAAAATTAATAAAAGACCTAAAACTAAGATACATGTGAAGGATATGCAGTTGTATGTATGTACATATGAGCGAATTATACAATCAGTGTGTATTCGTCTGCATGCATGATTCATAAGTGTTAAACATACAACTTTAAATATATTTTCAATATTTTATTATTTCTTATTTAGAGATTTTTTTCATATGTTGTTGTGTTTATTTAAATACTTATATAGCTTTTGTTGTTAAAGCTGGTGTTTTTTTATATCTGCATTTATTTATTTAACGAAAAAAAAATCGTTCAAGGTCTTTTGTATAGTTTACATGTTAAACCGTACTACAAAAAGCCGTATAAAATAAAAGGATTTTGGCATACAAACAAATCGAATTTAATATTTTGTTTATGTGACACACTCTTGTACAAATTTGTTTTCGGTAAAAAAGAAAAGATCAGATTTTGGTATATATTGAGCAAAATACAAAAAAAAAAAACATTTTTAACACCATAAATACATGATGAAACCAAATTGAAAATTATGTGATTTCTGCTTTAAATCTACCTTGAGTTAATGTTATTTTCAGTTTAATTTTATTTTTTTTTTGTGGCATTTCTGTTTTGTTGGGTTTTTGTATGTATATTAATGGAATTTGTAGCTTTTATTTATTTTTTATTTAATGCTGTTTTTGTAAAATATTTAAACAAAGTTTTATTGCGAATTTATGGAGGTAACATTATGCACACTTTGTATTTCATTTAAACAAGAAAATAAATCTGTATTTAAGGCATTAATACTGTATGTGTTGAAAATAAATAATTAATCTACGATATCCGTTGTAATTATTCAAATTATTGAGATGAAGGTAAAAAAGCTTCTAATTAAGTGAGTTTTAATAAATTGGGACAAGAGAGATACATACAACTAAGAATAAAATATTATTTTTACAGAAATTTATGCATGGCTCTTATCTATCAAAGTAACAGTATTTACGAAGACCTAGTGGCTTAAATTTTAGTTACGTACAATAGATTCATATTTTACATATCAACTAAAAGATAAAATTCTGAAACCTTATTAAGGTTTCCGTTGATAAAAGCAAAAAATTCCTAATTAAAGCAATAAGATGTGGGCAAAAATGATCTCAACAAATGTAGAAAATTTTGTGCTCTTTAATATTCAGGTGAGAAATTTACCAAGATAATTTTATAAAAGTTTAATTAATTCTTTTCTTGTAAAAAACTGAGTCTTAGGGTGAATTACAGTCCATACTATACACGTTAGAATTTTTTTTAGATTTAATATTTTTGCTAAACAACTCCAAGATGTAATATATTTCTAATATTTTATAGAAAATATACACAGAAACAATTTTTTGCAACTCTTGTACAAATTCTTTTTTTTAGATAGTAAAATTTAAATAAATATTTAATTAAATCATTTATAATTATTTTTAATTTTAGTCCCAGCCAGGGGTTGAACCGGTGATTATCATAAATCAATTAAAATTTTAATTTTTCGGTTTTGGTTCATTTTTAATTTTTCTTAATAAAAGTTAAATTAAAAATGAACCAAAGCCGAAAAATTAAAATTTTAATTGATTTATAAATCATTTATATTTTATTTTCTCTTTCCTAAGTAAATATATAATAATTTAATTATCTTTTAATTGGAATGTTCTTTACTTTTTTATTTGAATATTTAACTAAATCAATTAAAAACTCTTGTACTTCAAAATAAAAAAAAGAAATAATTAAAATACTATTTTTAGAGAGCAAAAAATTCGGAAATGTTAATATAACATCTGAAATTTATATATGTATTTATTTTTTTTAAATTTACTTATTTTTATGCAAATAATTTTTGCGTAGTAAAATTAAATCTAACGCTTTTTCTATCAGTATAACTTAAAGTAAAGCAAAAAAACTTACCATTATCTCCATAATAGTGTCTGTATGCTGAACACTATCACTGACACGAATTTTAAGCTTATAATTCTCTTTTATTTCGCGATCCAAAGCCTCCCTTAAACGCAATTTACCAGTGTCTGGCTCCAAAATAAATTTACTATCATCTCCATTGACAAGAGAGAATGTCAAAGAACCTAAAGTATCAGGATCTGAAGCACGTATTGTTGCAATTAGGTGGCCAGCTGTTAAATCCTCACTCACATTTAACGACAATGGTAAATCCCAAAAAACAGGAGGACTATCGTTTTTATCCAATATCATAACTTTAAGCTGCAATAAAAGACAAATAAAAAATAAATATTAAATTATTTTCTTTTTTATGATTTTCAATAAACTTATTATAAAAATATATTAAAGTAAATACACATAAACTGTTGCTCCATAAAAAAAGCAACATCTGCCAACATTAAGTAAAAGCTTGGGTCCCAACAATATTTTTTAATTCAATTATACATGAAGAAAAAAACGTTAAATGCTATCAACTGTAAAATCACACAACAATCGGTATTTTTGTTGTTGTTGCAACTTCTTCTCAACAGCTTAACACAAGTTATCAAAAGTGATGTTGTCCATCATGCCACACAACACCAAAACACAGTTTAAGTTCAAGAAAGCAAAAAAAAAACAGAAAATACGAAAGCATTTACAACAAATAAAATTAAAGCGAGTAAAGTAAGTATGGTCCATACATAAAATGGGAAGGTTTGTTACTTTTATGTTTCTTCTCGTTTTTGTTTTTTTGTAATGTTGCAAGTACTATGCATTAAAAAAACAACAAAAACAACTTCAAGAGTAAGTAATACAACAATTTATGTGTTAGTATGTTTGTTCGTTTTGTTGACTGTTTAGTGTGTTTGATTGTCCATCTGTGTGTGTTTTTTTTTATAAGAGGCACGTACTTGCAGTAGCCACCATAGACAGCGCCTTAACTGAGTGATACATCATCATTGTTGTCGTTTATTGTTGTCCACATCATCGTCATCATTATTATCATCAAAAACAGCAATATCGACATCTACTTCAACATTTATAAAATATACATACTTACATATAAAAACATACAAAAGTACATATGTATGTATAACAAAACTTATGCTTTTATTGAGGTAATAATATAATTACAGCTTCAACGTTTTTTGTTGCTTTTTGTTTTCTTTTTTCTAACTTTAATGCGGCAATCAAACATAATAACAAAAAAAAAAAAAAAAACAAAAAAGAAAAACAATCAATAACAATAACACAACCAATAACAGCAGCAGTAGCAATAACATTTCAAGAAAATCTAACACAAAAAATACTTTAAAAGGAAATAACAACTTTTATTTTTGTCGTATTTGTTATATATGGATGCCATGTGTCTAACTGCAAAAATATATTTTGTAAGTTTTATATAAAAAAAATGTCGGAGATAAAAAATAATAAAATATTCATGTTCGTTTAGCTTTCAACCAACTAAACCACATTTGTAAATATTAAACTAATGCTCTTACAAGTAATACGCTACATTTGCTATATTTTTATATTTCTATTTTTTCTTGTTGTTTTTCTAGCTGCAGTTTTTTTTTTCTTTAAAATAATACTAATACTCCATTTATACAGCTGCATGCGTATAATGCGTCATTTGTAACTACATACTGCCACAGCTTTGCTACTCTACTCCACGCTAGCATATTACTTGTTTTTATTGCTTTTTAAGGATATGTTTCTCTAAGTGTGTTGTAAAATTGCCTTTTTATAATAAACATTATAAATTTTTTTTTCATTGCAACATTTGATGTCTGTGTGGTATTTTGTGTTTGTTTGTTTATTTATCATTTGCTGTCTTTCAAACAAATGATTGACAATTTTTTCTATGTTAGTTTTCCTTTTTTATGTAAGGGAACGTTGTTCTCTATTGTGCTAAATGTACCTTAAACCTAATTACGCAATAGATATGGTAATTCTAAAACATTTGCCATGTAATGACACTAAAAGAATTAAGAAAAATATGTTTGTTAAAATAAAAATTTTAAAAATTATCCTGAAGAATCATTTTTATTTTAAGATAATTTTCAATATTGGTTGCAACTTTTTAATATGAATTTGTTATTTATAAATTGCCAGTTAAGAGGAAAACAAAATTACTTAAGGTGATATAAATATCATCATATAGTACACACTGAAAAATTTGTTATCAGTTATAGCATATTGTATTAGACACTAATTTAAGCTTAGAGCAACGTTTCTCAAATGGGGGTCCGTAGCAACCATCCAAGGCGTCCGCATGAAGAACCGAAAAAACAGTGTTTTCAAAAATAATAAAAATCTTATTATGAATTTGGGCTTCAGAGGGGTTCGCGAAAAAAAATTATTTTACTAGGGGTCCGTGAGGAGGAATTTGATGAGAACCCCTGGCTTAGAGCATGATCGTCTAATGAAGAGAAAAACTAGGTTACTACTTAAATAATCTATAAAAAAGCAGTGGGTTCAATGAGTTTTTGCAGTGGGGCCAAAAAAATATACGTAATTGTTTTGTTTTACTGATGTTTTGGGTAAACGACGCATTTGGGTTGATAGTTAATATCATGAAGCTAATTTTTTAAAGATAGAAATAATTATATTTATTGTAGATTTTAATAGTTAATTTTATTGACACTTGAAAAATTAATTACAGACTTGATTACTGATTGATTCTATAAAATTTTATAGGTAAGAAATAAAAACTTAGAACTATGTGTACGATTCTAATAATACAAAAACTTGTCAAAATAGTGAAGAGAAATGCGCTTGCTCTCGGAATGTTAAAAAAAAGAAAAAATACACAACAAAAATAAAAATAAATAAAAACAAAATTCTAATTATAATAACAATATTAATAATAAGAAATAAAATGATATAAAAAATTAAAGATAAATATGAATTACTTAAAATATGAGATTAAAATTAATGATTAAAACTATTTCAAAAACTTATCAAATATAATCTTAATTTGCTTATTACTAAAAAATAACATATATGCAATAACATAAAGTTAATCGTAAGAAAACTTAATCTAAGTTATAATTAATTAGCCACGGTGGTAATTATTGTAACTATGTCTAAAAATTTCAGGTAAGAGTGAAAGATTCGACGTATCTACATCCTCATTAAGAAAACCAATTGGTGAAACATATAAAAGATCTGGCCAGATTAAACAAATTTCCCGATTAAAAATATCAGAAACCAGAGAATTATATTGATGCTGAAGTTTTCAGGAAAAGTTTAGGAACAGATTCAGGGCATAAAAACATAAGGGAGTGACATTAGACTCCTTATGAATGAATTTATCAGAAAATTTATTATTAAATGACTGATAATTACGATTAGTGCATAATCTAAGGACACTACGTTCAACAATCTCATTAAAAAAATATTTCTAATGTAAAAATTTACAATAAAAAAGGACACAAGCATAAGGCTAATACTTATAACGTAAAAAAACTTAAGACCAACACCTTGTATGATATCAGCTTTTAGTTAGACTTTAATGTAAAAGTTACCAATAAGCTAAAAATCGAACGATCAATATCTTGACTTATTGCTCTTTTTTGTCTTAGAGTGTAGTTAAGAATACCTTAAGCGTTTTTTTTAAATAACACTTTTAATCCAATTTATTTTAATTTGTGGGTAACCTTGTTTATATTAAATAAATTATCAATCAACCCCGGGTACAAATATGAACAACTATTCTAAGTCCCATGTCATGTAAAAACGGGAGTGGTAAGAAAATGTATGTTTATAATCTTATGCATTAATTTGTATCGATGCATATACATTGGAGTACGCTTCTAGATTTTTACTTTAAAATATTATACTTTTTAAAATACTAAATTTCAAGTACCGAATAAGATATATAAAGTCTCAACTCACACCTGTTACAGAGTAACAATTGATTCCCTCCTATGAAAATGTTTTTTGACAGATAATTTTAATATTAAGCCACCACTTTCTTACAAGTTATTTTGCCTTTAGGAAAATTGTTTCAATTTTTTTTAACGAATTAATTTGACAAATAAGAAATTCTAAAGACTTAAAAATGGGAAATATTTGAATAAAGTAAACTCTAGAAAATTTTGCGAATTTGACTACACAACTTGTACTTTTTGGCGTAGTAATTGGTTCACAGTTCAAGTCTTATCTGTCAAACAACTGTCAATAATATTCGCTGAGGATCGTTTTTCTGTGGCTTTAAACTGTTAAATTACACAGAAATAAAACATAATGCAGGCTGTGACATCAGCGCTGTGGTGGTTTAAAGAAACAGTGATTATTTTCAATAATCTACAAGGAAGTTCGAAAAGTAACTATGCTGTAAAGCTGATTGTTGATGCAAGTCGCGCGATATTCTCATTTTTTAGGCAACCGATTTAAATTTTCTGAATCTCTTAAAATATGAAATACTTAAAGACATTTAATACAATATAGAAAAAATATTAAAAATATTATTTTCCCACATTTAACATTCTTTGACTACAAATATAATCATAAATTGATATAATAAAGAATTATTTAACATTTTGCCTTTAAAGAAAAAAACAATGGAAACAATTTAAACAAAAATTTTATTTATAAAATGCGAAAAAAGACATTAATATGACACTAGTCGAATTGACTGAATAGCAAATAAGATACAAATCTTCAAATGTTGCATGCTTTAATATGCAACTAATTCAATGAAAAACAAATGTTTACAATTCGTTTTTTTTGTTCTTTTAAAATCTTGTTGCATTTCTGTTTCGCTTTTTAGCAACAAGACGTCAACAAAGTCTAAGTAATAAAAACCTTGAAGCCAATCTTTGCTTTTTAAGATTGTAATCTATGTGCTAAATTTTATTGTATTTTATATATTTTATTTTTATATTTTTGTTAGTTTCTTAACCGAAAAACAGAGCTGGCCATTAAGAAATTAATATTATTTGAAATGAATAGCATTTATGTTTGAAATTGAGGGCCTTATAGATGGCAGTGTCTGGGCTTTAACGTGTCTTTATTTAAGTTGTTTATACAAAACAGAAAATAAAATAATAAATAAAAAATAGAGAAATATACAAGAGAAAAAAATTATAGTAAAATATCAACAGCCCTAACAAACAGCCGCAAAATTTTTGTTGACATTTTGACAATCGAGTATTATATCAATCATTTGGTATTGGTTTTTTTTGCCATAGCATGTAAAAAACATTAAATTATTTTATAAAATATTTAATATCTAAGTAATTTTTTATAGACTTAAAAGTAAATTGATAGATTCTCTAAAACAAACAAATATTTGGATAAAAAAAACTTTTAGAAAAATGTTGAAGAGAATTTTTTCAAAATAAATTTTATTTGCATTTTAGTTGATTGTGTAGTAAATATTTATTGGGCTTTCTTAAATTAATTAAAATAAATTTGTATTTATTCTGTGTGTAAGTACAAGCGGTTTATCTATAATTCTACATACATAAATGTATGGAATACTTTTCGTGCTACATATTTAATTTGTAAACTGTTTTATTGTAAGACTTTAAGGTGTTTACTTTTAATATTTTTGTCTTTATGTTGTTAATATTATGCTTTACATTGTAGGTCAACTTTGAGTATGCTGTAGAGTCACATATTTTTTGGATTTTAAAGCCTTTTTAGATGTTAATTAATTTCTGTAATTTTGTATTTATTTTTTTTTTTTTGTTGCTTAAGTAAAGAACGCGGTGTGAAACTCATTTATTTAAATGCGTTTTTTTATTTCAATTCTTGTTAGAAACATTTAAAACCCGTTGTTAAGTGTTAAAAAGATCATGTGGATTTGGTTAATATGTATACAAGAACTTTATTTTTCAAGTTAAAAAATATAACTGTTTTAAAAAGATAAAATAAAAATAATTTAAAAGGACTTTCTGGTTAAGTGATGGAAACAATACAAGAATTATTGTGCATATTCGTACATGTATAACATTCAAACATGTATGTAGAAAAAAAAATAAATGTTGGGAAAAGTGATGCTGCGGTTGTACGAACAAGATTGATTTTAATTATTTTACACAAACGTATGGCAGAATATACTGATTCATGTACAGTTATGGGTGAGATATGGATGGATCATTGGCCTGTACAGCTTTTTTATACACATCAAAGGGATAAGCTTACCTGCAAATGTTTACTGCAGGATTTGCCATGGTAAGAAGGGGGAGCAAACAATTTTTTAGCTTGTACGCCTCTGTCTAACTCTTGTAGTTCTTTGACGCATGCTCTTGGAATTATGCATTCTAAATATTCTTCCCGATTTATCAGAGAATGTAATATTCTCTAGCTTTAAGTGTATACGTCCTTCAGTTCATTTAGTTGTTTTTGGTAACCTCGCACTGCTTATAGTTTATTATTTTTTTATTTCATTATTATTTTGCAGCTATCCGGCATGCAGCAGAGGGCGAAGAAGTTTATTGGTATTCGGTTTTGGCTAAACAATTCACATATGACAAATGGAAGACAGGAGTAAGGAATGTTGATGATGCAAGAAACGATATAGCAACATGATTCTTAGCTAGTGCCTACTTTTCCATTAACATATAAGTTTTTAAATAATCTAAATTTTTAATATTTAAAAATAGAAACAGCAATATTTTAAGACTTTAACACTTTTTTTTACAGTAAAGGTATCAAATGATTTTGTTCGTTAATTTATATTACCAAAAAATTTACATTTAGTTTCAGTAATTATTATGAAAACCAAAAAAAAAAAAATTAATAAATAAAGAACCAAAACATTAATAAATTCCAGAAAAGCCCCTTTAAAACTAATTTTGGCTCGTAATTCACAAACATTCACAATTTAATGTCAATGTAATTCACTTACTTCTTCTTGAAAACGTTGCAGTCCAAACAGCACGAAAAATACCCAACAATGAAAAATTACTCTACAACATTAAACCGTTGATTTAGGCCACTTAATCACAACAAAGCATGTGTGTGTCCATTAATTTAGGAAACTTAACAAAAACAAACCACCAGCCAACACACTACTGTAAGACTTGGCTTGAAGAAAAAAAAAAAAAAGAAATCAATTAGAACAAGACGATAAACTACAAAAGGGAGGCCTTTTAAATACACAAAAACAACAAATAATAAAAATAACTATACTAACCAAATTTAGGAATAAAAAAATCCTTAAAAAAGAAATACCACACAAAGTATTAATTTGAAAAATAACTTAGGGGCGTTAACCAACTTGTCACTCAACACAACATATAAACATTCAGATGTTACTTGAAACAAAGCAACAAACCAAGATTAAACCAAAAAAACTCTGGTGCAAATATAAAATTTGTTTTTTTACTTTGTTTGCTGCAAAAAATTATATTGAAATCTTTAAATCACTGTAAGATTTTTAACAAATACGTTTTAAGCAAAACATCTTTAACACATAGAGAAGAACTAATGATATTAAAATTATTGCATGTTTTTAAATCATTGCACTTTTAATCAATTAGTTAAAAGATACGTGGAAAAAATACAAATAAAACAACAAACACTATTAAACAAAGTTATGAAATCTTTTACTGAATTAACTCGAAGTATGCAAAACCAGGTTTGATGGCTTTAATGTACATTTCAAATGCTTCATTTTTTTTTAACATTAAAAAGTAAGTTTATTTTTCCAATTTAATAAATATTCAGCCATTTGAATAAGACTTTAAGTTTGAGGCCAGTTGCTTCTGCTGCATTAGAGAATTTTATATGATTTTTGTTTTGCATTCTGTTTTCATTTGATACTTGGTTTGTTGATGTTGCACATTAGATGAGTGTCAGTTATTATTAATAACAATAATGTGCAACACCGTCTTTTTCATAGCCTGAGGTTATTTTATATATTATTATAGTAGTTATATGATTCTAAATCTACATTTTTTCTGGAAATACGAAAACACTTACGCGTATGCATTTGTTTATTCAAGTGTGTAAGTGAAAAGGCTGACGGTTGGCAAGTGATTGTTGTTTGCTGCTGAGATCAACAAATAAACGGAAAAAGACACGTTGTAAAAAAGCAACTAATTATTGCATTTCATTTCAAAATATCAAATTTTAGCAACAAAAATAAAAAGATATTTCAAACAGGCGAAGCTACAAATGGTTTTTTAATGATATGTAGTGAAATTTTGTTTTTTATTTTTTTGGTGAAAAAAAACCTGTCCTTTTGCATAAATATGATTTGAAATACAATATGAGCATCCAAAAAAAAAAAAAAAAAAAAAAAGATTTTAATATGAAAGACTTAAGAAACAAACTTAAAATGCATTCCAGAGTTTAGTAACAATATTTCAATTTTGCACTTAATTTCTTTTGAAGTTTAAAGCACCAAGAAAATACTCCTGCTTTAAAATCTGGAAACAGTAATTGAAAAAAATATATATAAATAAATTTCATATTTTAAAAATAGGTAAGTGCTTGAGTTTGAGATTTTTGTTACCTCAATAATGGAAACCATCAATAAAATTAAACTATTATTCGTGTGACTCACAAAATACGAGGATAATTAAAAAATTGCTATTACAATAGAAAACTAAACAAAAGTTTTGTGAAACTATTTACTTTAAACAAATAAATATACTAATATCTTGCTACCTAAAACTCCTCTTATTATTTCACAGAGAATTTGTATACATCGGCGAAAAATAGAAGAGATTTATTAAGGTAAAAAAAATAAAGGAAGTTCTGGTGCTCAATTTTTTTTTAATTAAAAATGTTCGAGTAAAGTTGTGAAAAAATTTATACAATAAAAATATATGGTAAACTTTAAATATTAGCTGTAAAATTAAACATTTTTTAATTTTTCATATAAAATGCAATATTCTGTGGTTAACTTCTATTATGTGGTTAACTTCTATTATTTTACAAAACAATATTTTTAAATGAAGCCGAAATTTGATTAGGTTTAAATTAAGGAAATTGTAAAAAATCCCCAATAATAATAATTTTAAATATTTGTGTTACAAGCGCTATGAAGGTACAATTTCAATTGTACTTGGTATAGAAAAAAGTACACAGAAAAAATTCTTCGCACCATTTTGAGGTTTGGTTTCACATTTACTTTTTGAAGAAAACGGAACAAATAATTTTCTAATTATAAAAATAATTGAATTTATGAAACTCACATATAACACGTTTGATAGATGCAAATAAGTTTTTATGTTTTAAAGAAACTATCAGTTTCGTTACTTCGAATCAATTCAGATATTAATAAAGCGTTTGTGAGAGCAACTTCAATAAATTCTTAAAATTTTTAAAAGAGCATATGATAAGAAACCTTAATGTAGTTTTTACGATTAATATTGTTAAAAAAATTTACAGTATGTGTTTTCAAAAATCTAATAAAAATTTAATTTTACCTGTTAGTTAAAAAAAAATTCTCAGCTGTTGAAAAATATATTGAGGAAACTAGTATTGTTTGCAGTTAGTAGCCATAGTTTCCTACAACAAATAGCTATGGTTACACCAATGACTTGGCAGTAAATTTTGGAAATTGTAAGGGACCAAAAATCATGATGCCAGGCTCATTCATATTATTATTTTGATGCCAATTTACCAACATAAATTTTTCCACATTACGGTACCACATTTTTTTTTTAACCGACTTAAAAAATAGATGTTATCGATTTGACTGAATGTTGCTTTTTTATATATGTGCCTCCATAATTCAGTCAAATGGTTTTTGTTGCATGTCCGTGAAAAATAATAGGTAAGCAATATATTGTTTTTGATAGGCTTCAGAATATTTATAGGGCCAAAAGACTAAAGAATTTTAAGCAAAGAAGCTTACAATTATTATGAAAAATAGTTCATTTAAAGGTTTCAAAACAAATCTTATTTCCATCACATTTATCATATCTCTCATTAAAATAGTTTAAAAAAAGTTTTTGCTTATTAATTTTTTCTCTCTTATTTATACAAAGTTGTAATTGTTCTTAATATAAATAAAACTGGTCTTCCTAAAAAACATAAATTCTTCATATACCTTTAAGCAATTAACTATATTTGTTTTAAATTTCTCAACTCTATCAATATCTGTTTAAACCAAACGACAACCAGTAAGCGTACGCATTATTCTTAAGAAAAAAAAGAAATATAAACATTTGCTAACTGATTGGCATTTGATTATGCCCTACAGTTAAGCAACAACTACAAAAAAAAAAAAAAAAAAACAAAAACAAAACTTACAAACGAAGAAAACACAACAAATAACAATTTAAAAAAATAATGAAAATAAACGGCAACCAAAACATGGTTAGGAACTATAAGCCAAGCTAAAACACAAAACCACAAAATACTACACCATATAAAAGGAAAAAACAAATAAAAAATAAACATAATACTTAATAAAAAAGGGAGTAAATTGGAAATAAGAATGTTGAAAAATACTTTTTACCTTATTGTCGATTTCACAATTTACTTATTTTTTATTTATTTATTTTTTCAAGGTATTTTTCCTTTTAATGAAGCTGCTTGCATCAATTGAAGTCATTTTTTATAAAAAAAAAAAAATTAAAAAACTTAACAGGAAATAAATGATATTCATGATTTAAGAAATTAATATACTCGTGATTGGAAATTGAATTCATGCACAAAAAAATGGGAATAAAAATAAAACATTTTTGTTGTAAATGGTCTTTTGGGTTTATTGTTATTGCGATCAATTACTAAAGTTTTATTGTTTTTTCTTTACTTGTTTTTAATTTAGTGCTAAGCAAAAAAGAAATAATTAGAAATTATGACTTAGAGATTACAGGAAAATATTTCTTTTTTAGTTGTAATTAGAAACATATTTAGCAAAATAAAAATGAAATAATTTTAGCATTTTTCAGGTTCTTGGTTTTATGGTTTAAGGTTTATTTTCAAAGCTATTGAAAGTTTGTTTAATACAAATCACGATATAAGGGCGATCACGATCGTAAAACTGCTGTAGAAAAATAAACTACAACAAAAAATTGTTAAAGTTAATTTCTGTTGCTTTTGCAAAAAAAAAAAAACTGCATTTAAGACAGTGGAATGAGAGAGGAAATTGGAAATATATTTTATATAAAATTTGGTATTGTACCTTACTGCTTTAAGAGCAGTAAACTGGATTTTTATGCCTTATTAAAAAAAGGATAAATTAAGAGTGGATTTTTTAAAATATTTTAAGGCTAAGATTTGGAAAAATGCTATCAAATTTTCAAAGCTTTCCTAATTATACGAAAAAGCCTGAGTAAATTATTAAACTTAAAAATTGGTCATAATAATTTTATAAAATGGTCTTAGATTTTGGAATCCTTTTTTAATTCAACTTTTTATTTGTAAACATCTTGAGTTGTTTCCGTTTTTACATTTAATGTCAGAACAACCATTAACAAACATTAAATTTTAAATATCCCTGAAGTAAAATCTTATTTATTACACAAACCTTATTTGACATAGTTATAGTATTAGATGTATTTTGTATGCTTTTTTTAACCGGCTATTGTGAAGTTTTATTCGCTTTAAAACAAAAAATGTAGCAACTTAGTGTTAGAAGCGAAAGAAGAATTAAGTTGGATGAACTTAAAAGTGAAACAATATAAAAAATGAGATTTAAAAAGACACAATTACAATAGGGCCCAAATAGTGAATAAAAGCGACGTCCTTTGAACATTGGAATATTAGAAAGGGTTTCATATACTCAAGCAATGTCTAGCAATATGAGTATAAATTAATTTTCATACCTTAGAGTGCAACAAATGGCAAAAAACCATAAGAAAGTTACAGTGAATTCTTTAATATTTTAGATAGGTCTTTTCGGCAATTTTTTGGACAATTAAAAATTAGTGGCTGGCGCATTGGCCACACTATTTAAAATGTGTGCTTGGTAAGTAAATGGTAATGAGTTAAAATATTGTCGGACCTTTTGAGTAAGTATTAAGAATTATACACATTTTCAGTTGCTTTAGTAAGCTGGTCATGCTATTTAAATTGTGTGTTTAGTAAGCACTGCTTTTATGTATTACGTAGCAATTAGTCTCATTTTAACCAGCGTTATAAAATTTTCACACAAAAGCACATAATTTCTGCTAACAACTTATAAAGCTCTTGACACTAAGAATTATACAGGTCCAAAAATTAACATTATTCAAAAGCTTAACATCTTTTATTTGTATTATCACAAAAAATAACAATGAATTGAAGACAACAAAAATTATAAAAACAAATAAAATTTCGTTTTTTTAAATTCAAATTATTAATTCTATTATTAACCGATTTCGAAAAACGAAAAAGTTTTCTGTTCGTCAAATTGGTTTATTAAAATAAAGGTTCCAAAATCTGAAACGATATTACACACATGATTTTTATTCAACCGAAATAGCCAATTGGCCGTAAACAATTTTAATAGAGTTGGTATCACGAAGTTCACAAGAACAAAAATTATAAAAAAGTAAACTTAAATTTTACAGATTGTTCCCATAGGAGTCGTACCTACCCTACCTTTCGTTCCGTTAAAGTATATGCATTTCTATGCCCGCTGTAACAACAAGCATAAAATTTTAAATTCTTATCTATATTTAACTTAATATTCGATTACCCTACGTTCGTCTATTTGAAATTGGTTTTTTTTGCGAGACCTTAAGTCTGTAGGACGTTATGTGGATGATATCCTTAATCATGATCTATTGCCAATTCCAAATGGGGCCAAGCGAGCGGTTTTTAATTAAACGCCATATGCTTTCATTTATATGTACGGCTGCAATAATAATTAGCGTAAAATTAAAGGAATTAGAAGCTCCTATTATTGTGTACATGAAAATTCAATGGGATGTGCAGTTGCACACATTTTACAAAAAAAAAAAAAAATTAATTCATCGAGAAACTGCACTCCAAATAACCTTTTTAGTATCTATGCCACCTTAATAGACAGAAAATAGATTAGAACTCTCATGAGTAGAGCGGTGCCTTAAAGACTGTTTTGAGGTTTCTTAACCGCGTACAGAACAAAGCGAAGAGCTCATAGCTGATTGTAAAGTAAACAGCACTATTGACTCACTGAAGTTTTGAGAGAATGTGGGATATATTTCACTACTTGATCGCTACTACATCGGAATTTGCTCTAAAGAAATTATGGAATTTATTCCTGAATACCTTAGTTTCTTTGTTTTTCATCAAGAACACATCCTTAAGTGATCGATTGGCTAATGAGTTGCTCTACACATTTTATAAAGAATTCGTGTTTTTTTATCGTGCTGTTCGTATGTAGATAAGCTTTACATTTACTGTCGCTTTAAATATGAAAATATTTAAACCGTATGTCTACAAATAATTCTTCCTCTAACCGCCTTCTTTCAAATTAATTTCTCGGCCCAATGCATTGCAAGACTAGGGGTGGTTTCCTTAACAGATAATTGTTGGTTCTTATCTCGCCAAAGCTTTAAAAAAAACACGGTATGTGTTGGACTGGCAACTAAAAGAACCAAATAAGTAAGAAAAATAACTTCACTAGAAAGTCGATCTCATTTGCGAAAGTGTCTGTTAAAAGGTAAAATTGTTTTTGTTTAAGTTCGCAATTATATAAAAAAAAAAAACAACAGAGGAAGTATTGCGAAGCGCAAAACATTTCATAGATCGTTATACCCTTCTTCAAAACTACTTACATCGACCTGTTAAATATTTATCACTTTTACATTTCTTTACTTTTATATTTTTTTAATCCCACTGTTTTCAAGATTAGGAAACCTAATATAATTTCAAGCTTTTTTCCACCAATATTCTTAACATGTAATAGAATATTTATTGATTTTTTTGAGCATAAAAAATCCAAGGCAAAAGAGAATTTTTTAATTTTTACACAAAAAGAAATAAGAGCGAAAAAAAAAACTAAGCGAACTATAATACAAATACTTTGAACCTTTAAGGGTCAAGCGTCTAAGTTGAAAAAGCAACCAAAGCAATGCCTTAAAATAACGATATTATTGTTTTTTTGAAAAGCAGACAAAATAACGTTAAACTTTAAACATAAAACCAAAGCAACCTACACTCTGCAAGTTTATAAATATTTCAAATTTAACTTTAGCAACATAAAACAGAATTTTATTTTTTTCTTTTCTGTTGCATTTTTTCTTAAAGTTACAAAAAGCCAACGTTTAAATACATATTTTTGTAATCTTGCTGAGTGCTCCTAAAAGATATTTCATAATCTTTTTTTGGAGGTTTCTATTCATTTTTCTTTTTTGTGGTTATAAGAAAACAAAATTTATTTTTTTTTTGCTAATCCTTAGTACGAGTACCTATTCGTATTTGTATTCTTTAAATATTTTTTCATGGTTTTCATTTTTTTTTGTATAAGAAAATCATTGTTGCTATTATTTGGCTGACTATTGCTGCTGCTGTTGTTGTTTAATATTGTTTTGCTAATATTTAAGATGCTGCTGTTGTTGGCTTTTGTCTCAAATATTTGTTGTTGTTGTTGCAAATTATATTTCGGCTGTTGTTTGAATTTGATGGCGGAAATATAACCAAGATTAATGTCGTTAAAATAAAATAAGTAAAAAGATAGAAAAAAACTTTATAAAGGAAATTTCGTAACTTTATTATCATTAAGATATTGTTGTTGATATTTATGAAATTTTTATATAAAATAACAAACGACAAAAGATAAGCCAAGCAAAAAAAGAAAAAAAAACACTAAAAGGTTTGTAAGTTAGTAACATTAAAATTTATGGGAATTTTAGGTAAAAGTTTTAAAACTCAATGGAAACCTGTGAAGAAAACGCACATATTGCGAATTTAGAAAAAAAAATACTTCTTTTGTTTGTATTAATAAAACTAGAAAAGTATTTGTTAGATATTACAGTTATCAGTTTTTATTTCTATTTTAACTGTTATGAGTAGAGAAAAAATATTACTAACCTTAGAACTGCTAGATATTAGAAAGGGGAATATTCATATAATATAATTTAAACAGTATTTCCAAAATGCAGCTTTTCGTGATTCTTAGTATATAAGTATACATAATGTGTTTTCTTTATTTGATCATAAAATATATAAATACATTGTATATCACTTCTTAATGTGCCGTGCACAAGGTTAGCATAACACACCCAGCATTTGAAAACTTGTCATTTTTAAGAAAATTCTAGTATTCGACTTTAATAGTTTTAGTTTTTCAACTATTATTTAAATTGAGCGTGAAAAAGTTCTTAAATGATGAATGTTTAAAGAGTGAAAATATGTGAAAAGACATTTCGATTTAAATTTGTAAAATAATATAAACTCACAACACATAGAAGGGTTGTATTTTCTGCAGACTATGAAAAAAAAACACGCAAAGAAATATTTCCTTGTTGTCACTATGTAAGATCCTGTAAAACTAACAGCGTTGTTTGTTGAGTGTTTTGTATATTGATGAATTTTCTCTTGGCTGCAGAGATTTTAGGAGTGATTTTATTTCATTAATGTTGGTCTTTTTTTTATCACATAGCAACAGTTAAAGTTAGGGTTTTATTGGAAACACTTTTAGACATGAACTTTTTACATAAGGTTAATTTACTTATGGTTTCCATATTGTGCTTTCTATAAAAGAAGATTAATTCGAATACTTAGAAATTAACTTACTTAAAAAAATGAGAAGGTTTTCAATTCGACTGGATGTTGCTTTTTTGATATTACTGCCTCCATAGGGTAATTTCTGGATCGTTTTTAAATTTTCTTTTTATTTAAAAGGTAATACCTACAAATAGGTACCTTTATAAACACAGTTCTTAGCTTTAAATATTAAAGGGGTTCCCAATACAACATATATGATTTTTACGCAATTTATGAATCGTAAAGAGCTCCACTTTAAAATTAAAAAAATGCATATCACTATAGCTCAAAAAAGTAATTCAAAAATAAATCTAAAATTAAAGGGTGTTTTCATAATTGATGTTAATTGACTTATATGGATCCATATTTTGATCATTTATAGACAATCGCTTGAAAATTTTACAGAATGTCGATTCCTATGAGCTTTGTGGTAACAAGCATTAATATTTAAAATTATAACTTGTAGGTCTGCCAAATAATTCATTTCATTTGATGTATATGGCCACAGTTGTAGGCAGACGGTTGAAATATACATCAAACTTTTATTGCTTACTCCGCTATAACAGCAAGTATAAAATTTGGATTTGCAAACTAATGGTTGTCGTAATTGTTGATGTAATTTGATAATTGTGGGCGAACTTAAGCGACTAATTAAGTGGCTTCTTCGTTTATTATAATAAAATTGAATTTGGGGAAGATTGTAAAAAGACTTTTATTACTTTTTTGTGTTTTCTGAAGTTGCTACTACGTTCAAGGTTACTGTGCCAAAAAGTAATTGTTTTTGCTGTGGAATTGCCATATTTTCACTTGTAGTATTTAGTTTAAACAAAATGTTATCAAATCATAAAAATTGGTAGCAATTATTGTTAAGTCGACAGGGTGTTACCACATCATAAGGAAATATTGAAATAAATAAAAGTGCTTAACAGAAAGCAAAATTATATGTTTGCGACCACTAATAATGAGAACAATAAAAATAAGTTCTTGGTTGTAACAACATTGATTGTTTCTAAGTTTTTCTTTGCTTTTTAATCTCTTTAATAGGTTGGTGAAGCAAATGATGCTTGCAACGTAAACATTTTAAAAATGTGTCATTATATGTACTGTGTTATAGTCAGATTATTCCTGTATCCTTTAAAACTATACTCAAATGTTATTAAATAATTTTACTTTTCTAAAAACTTAGAAATTAAAAAATATATGCAATTTTAAAATGGTCTTAAAATAATCGTTTGCTTGAACCACTAAAAATAGTTTCAAATTAATTTAAAATAAATAACAAACATGAAATATATTTTTATTGTACAGATTCATGTCTATACTAATGTGTGAGTCTTTACGAAACCTAAGTAATATAATAATTGCAAAAATTATAGCAAACTCGCTTGCATCATTATTTTAGATGTGAGAAAAATCATTAAGTAAAATCAAACACGAACACATGTGATATCTAATCAAGGGCAAGCACAGTAGACAGTTTATTGTTTATCAACTTACTATAACAACAATAACATAAGGAAGCAAATAAAAATGAATTCCTTAAACTTTATCTCTCAGATAAAAAGCTTATTACTTGGTAGGAAGAAATAGAAAATAACAAAAAACTTTTTCCAAACATGGCATCAAATTTAATATTGGTTAAAGGCTTCAATGAGCTATAAAATATTTTTTGTTTTCTAAAGTCTTTAATCTATAAATAAACTTTATTATTCGGCTGCATGTAAAAACAAAAGAATTAACCACCTTAGATTAAACAAAATTTGCATTTTTATACAATTTTCTATTGACTTTAGCTCCCACAGTATGAAACAGTAGCTGTTTTATATTAAACTAAAATATCTTTAAATTTTTTACTTTATGATCAAGTCAGTTCAGTTTTTACCTAAAATTGTTTGATACTTTTTGTTTAAAGCCATATTAAAATTTCAATACATAAGTTTTATTTATTTGTAAATAAAATGCATTATTTTTAAATAGTTTTATCTTTAGAAAGTTGTTGGTGTTTAACATGCTTTATTAAGTTTAATAGTTTATTGAGGTTTTTTTCTTGTCGCTTTTAAATTTAGAAAGACGTATACTTTTGTTGTCAGTCTTTGTTTCCAATATACTTCAATGTCTGGTTGATTCGATGTTAGTTGGTAGTAAGTGTATGTTGATATTTTTTAAGTGATAAACTATTTATGGTTATAAGTTGAAAGCAAAAGTATATTTTTTTATACAATATTTTTTCTTAAATAAATTTATTTTTTTTTTTTTGTTGTATTTTATGTTTTGAAGCCTGCTGTGCATATCTCTGGTCTAAGATATTTGCAAAACCAAAAAAATATATAGAAGAAAATGCTGTTAAAAAGCTTATAATTGAATTTTTGCTTAAATAGTTTCGATAAAATATTTTTGAAAAGAACAAAAAATAAATAATAAAATATAAAAATAAAAAGAGTAAAATTGCAGTTGAAATTTTCACTTTTGGAAAGTTTTAATTATTAACAGAAAACAAATGTCCAAGCATCAATATATTTTTAAACCTTTATTAAAATACGTTATATGCAAACACATAAGTTGTGAGAAATTGTTAGACCTGTATGTAAATTTTAATGTATTTTACTTCCACTTTAGAACTGAAATCAATTAATTGGTAATTTTATTGGCCTTTTCATTTAATTTACTGCCCTCAATATGTTTGTACATGTTATACAGTTTTTTAACTCGAAAAACACTTTAAAGTCTATATAATCTTTAGTTTATTTTCCACGATTGCAAAATACAAATTAAAGAAAAAAGTTAAGTTAACCTGTGGAAAAAACATAAATATCGTTACTAATGATAAGATCTTGATAGCAATTTATGTCAAAATATTTGATTTAAACATGAATTTGTTAACATGTCGTAAAACACATGTGTGTGTGACAGCAATTTTGTAGATTGAATGAAAAAATTATAAAAAAAAGAGATAAAAATAAAAAAGCATGCAGTAAAAATAAAAACCAAAACAAGTGTAAGAACAAACAATTTACAATTATATGATTTTGTAGTTTTTTTGTTTAATATTGACAAACGAGTTCGTTTCTTAAGTCTTGTGTTTTAAAAACAAAATCAAAGAATTAATGTTTTAAATTATCTTGTATCATTAGATTTGCAAAAAAAAAATATATATTCTAATTAAAGAAACTAAATTTTTATCAACGAGTTTTTAAATACGTTAAATAAAAAATCCCAAGTCGGTATTAATTTGAAAGTAAAATATTTGACCATTAAAAACTCGAATATTTGCATAGTTTCTATGAAAATAATTTAATAACTTTAAATTTACTCATACACACATTTTTATTAAGTTTCAACCAAAATAATAATAAAATTTTTACGTCAGATTTATTTTCTGAAAATAAAATAGAATTTAAGTAATTATTATTAAACTAAAATATCTAACTTTCATTTAATTAAGTAATTTCCTTTTCTTATTCATAGTGCTAACTCTAGAACTTTGTCAAAGGCCAATAGGTAGATACAAATTTATGTATAATTAATAAAAATAATGTTGTTGAAAATGCACCCTATATTTGGTTAATGTTAATGAAATATTTGTGGCTGCACGTCTCAATGTTGGTGTTGGCACCACTAGCCAATTGCAATTTTTCAAGCAGAATAAGTAAAGTAGCTAAACAATTATCGTAGATTTGACCAGGTATTTTTTTCATAATTTCATGGAAAATGGCATCATTATTTTGTATATAATAAAGAAGTGGCAAAAAAAATTTTGCTAAGATTGTGCAAGTTATTTTGTAGAAATTTGCGAATTATTTCTTACTTTATAACTATTAATAGAAAAATTCTTATGGCAACAATTTCATCCAGTTGTAAAACAAAGTGAGCTGCGCCAGTTTCTTGTGTAGATACAAGAAAACAATGTTGCATACTTAAAGGCAAAAAAAACTGAAAATTTTCCTCAAAATTTTGGTATTGGCAACACTAGTTAGTTGCGAAGTATGTAAAGTTGTAATCTTAATTATAAAACACACAATTTTCAATATTTTCGCTTTACATTGGAAACGTTAATAAGAAAACATATCATACGCACTCGCTAATGTATCGTATTCGTTTAACGTGTAATTTTTAGGGACTTTAAGTAGGCGCATTGGGCTCAAGTGCGTCGATTAGTGCGGTTTTAAATAGTACGGGAAAATAAAGGAACCGATATATCATATAGTGCGAGAAATTTGAGCGAAACACAGTCCAAAGAATTTATGAACAACATTAGAAAAGTTACATATTACTGGCTTCATGTTTGTAACAAGAAAAATTATTACAGAAACCCTTTTATTCAACTCCAAAAAAATATGAGCAGCACTTTTTATGTTATATGTAAATAATTTTTAATTTCCTTCAAAAGCTCGGTATTGGCACCACCAGCTAATTGTCAGATCTTTAAAATAAATAAAACGTAAAGTTGCTAAGCTACTTTCATAAGTTTGAGCATAATACTCAACTTAAGCCAGAAGCTAAAGAAGCAAGGATCAAATAAAAGAACGTTTTTTTAACTTCAAGAATTTTTTTTAGCATTTGTGGTACCAACCCAAAGAAAAAAAATCATTATCAATAACTTTATGACTTTATTTATCAACATCCTACTCACATATTTTTTTTTTTTGAGCTTCCCACTTTTACGATGACGATGATTTAGAAATCTCCCTTTCTATAATCATTACTACTGTTGCTAAGACTTAGAATTCATTAAAAAAAGAACTATCTACACTTTTTTTGTTAACAAATTATTTTATAAAATATAATTTTTCAAAACTGACATTTTGACAGATGAAATACATAAACAAGGAGTTTTTTTTTTTACTTTTTCCTTCATATCGCTGTGACTCCTACTTCTCTTTTTGCTAAATAATTCCAACTATCCAAAAAAAAAAAAAAAAAAGCATAGTAATAAACATAAAACAAATGAGAAAATTTTAAACAAATAATATTTTTTAAAGTAGCTAGCAAAGAAAAATCCATGCATATGTAAGTAAGTATTAATGTGTCTAGTTTGAGGTACATGCAAAGTGGCAAAAACAATTTTTTTTCTTTTCTCATGACGATAATGTTCTGTAATGAAAAATTAACTTACAAAAACGATCCACAGCACCATATTGAGTAACTAATGCATTGTAGAATTACATACATCATTTTAGGTAATTTTTCAATAAAAAACCAAAAAAAGGGTTAAAATTAATCACAAGGGGAAAAACGCAAAAAAGCTTTTGTTTTCGTATAGTGTGGTGTAGTGAGAGATAAATGAAACTAGTGGATGCTTAATTTTTTTTTTTAATTTAGAGTTAATGATTAACAGCCAGACTTTGTTTTTATCCTTTTAAAGTCTCACATGTTTTTTTTTTGCTCGAGCTGAGAATTAATGAGACCTGTCTTCGAATTTAGAGCTCCTTGTCGTGTAATCTTAAGGTCATGAAAGTAAAAAGATCTAATAATAAGTTTTTTTTTATAAAAATGACATTTATTAATATAAATTATATATGCGATTGCTTTTCGAATCGTAATATTCTTTTAAAATATGTTCGAAATTCAGCATAGACTTCCCTTTGGGTAGGTTGTGGATTGCTGTTTTAAGAGCACTAGCAAATTAAGAAAGTTTACAAAGAGTTAAATTTAAATTAAATTTTTTTTTAGAAATTTAAGTTTCTACTTTCATTGCGCACAAATGCAAGCGTGTGTATTTCCTTTGATTATTAT
Organism: Cistogaster globosa; assembly: GCA_937654795.1. NCBI lineage: Eukaryota > Metazoa > Arthropoda > Insecta > Diptera > Tachinidae > Cistogaster > Cistogaster globosa. The sequence continues at coordinate 114,742,846 of OW569404.1, read as the reverse complement.
TTTGGTGTTTACAAATTAAAAAAAAAATTTAATTAAAAATGGGTAGAATTCCTTCTTGTCTAAAGTATTTTGGTATTTTGGTCTTTTCCTCATTTCTTAAAAAAATAAGTCTTTAAAAAAATGAGTGAAATATGTAGAAAATAATGTTGCAAATGTTGAATACTGTTCTTTTTGTTAAAAGCTGTGAAATGTTTTTTGCATCACGCTTTTTAGCTGCAAAATATTTTTGTCATCATTTTTTCCATCTGAGAAATTATATGACCTGCACTTAAGTCCTGTGGAACAACAGCCAAAAATGTTGCATACTTAAAAGTATTCAAATAATCATTTCTTTTTCTAATATGTAGTGATGGTAGCAGTAATTAATTGTCAATTTTCTTTCAGCGAAATTATAATGTTGCTAAATAATGTTTGCAGTTTAGCCTAAAGCATGATATCCTGTTTAGCATTTTATGCTCTCAAATGTCTACTTAAAAAATTTTGCAAATTAAGGTAAAATTATGTTGCTGAAGCCGTACTCCATTTATTTTGTTTCTACAGGGTGGTTAAATGTTCACAGAAGTCTTACCACATGTCGAATTTATGTGCAGAATAGTAGCAGTGGGATCGTCTAAATAAAATATGAAACGAATTTACGCAAGTTGAGAGAAAATACGGATAAAAATATGATAGTATTATGGTTCTCCTTGTTTTTCGGAAAATTTCCAATCATTAGATCAGGGATGCCCAAAAACCTATGCATACTAATTGTATTAACGCAAAAAGATCTACTGTATTATTTTTACACTCATTTTTTAACTTTAATGGAATTTTATAATATTTTCTCTTGAATTTTATGTGCTTAAAGTTTTATCGTCTGAGCCGACCTTAACAACATTTTTTTTCAATTGGCATTAATTTCAAATAATATGAGCTGCAAAATTTCATGAAAGTTATTTTATTTATGTGAAGCATAATTGTCCCTTGGGATAAGTCACGCTTAAAAAGTAAGTTTATAAAAAATATATGTGAAAAAATATATGAAAATAGATGTTGCCGAATTTTAAGACCTACTTGATGTGCACAATAAATTTAATGAAAGTCGGTCGAGCCCTTACAAAGGAGTTTAATCACAAAAACCGCGTCACGAGAATTTTATACATAAAATTTTTTTATACATTATTATGACTTTTTAAGTTAAAGAAGAAAAGCTACATATTTTTTTATTCAGTTTGTTTGTCCTATTATGTCACTGATATCTCACTAAAAAGGGTTATTAGCTTTATTGGTATCAGTGAACTTGGGGTTACAGGCTGTACAAAAGAATGACATAAGTCTTTAAATTATAATTTGCTTTCAACCCAAATATAAAAGTTTTAATGACACAAAAATTATTAAACAATTAATTTTAAAGCCGTACGAATTATCAGAAAATACCTTTAAAATTATTGCAGCTCTGACTGCGTTAAAAAAAATTTAGCTACTTTAAAAAATCCTTTTTACATCTATATTAAAGTGTCATTTGTAGCCAACATCTTGTTTTTGTTAAAAACTTTTTTGCACCTTTCAAATTGCAAATTAATAAACTCGTTGATGAACCAACTGTTTGCATTAAACATGCTCTGTTTTGGATTTCGGGACTATCTTTTTTTTGATTCTTTCTTAACAATTTATACACATCACAAACTCTAGGATGTTAGAAAATTACAAATGGTTATCTGAATATTTTTGACGCTTATAATAAATGCAACACATAAAAAATGGCAAATCCGCATGCTTGTCCTTGATTTCTTATTCTTACAGGTTACTTATTACTATGCTACCACCTTTAATAGTGAACACAGCAATGATACAGAATTTTACAGCAAATATAATGCCAGCAATAACATCATCACATTTTTGGCTCTGTAGATATTAGCAGCAGCTAAATGTCTAATGGCAGGCAGTTCCATGAATAAAAAATTAATGTCTTGTTTGTCTTAAATAAATAAATCATTACGAAAAATTTATGAAACTAAGGCGAAAAAAATATGGCTTGTGATTTTTGGAGGCAGTTTTAAAAGGATATAAAAGAATTAGGTAGAAAAATTTCATTTTTAACAAAAAGTTCTGAAATTTGGTAATTCAGGATTTTTATCCCATTTCCAAATTAACAAGCACAATGAATAATCATCGAAAAATCATGATATGTTTAAATAATTTAAAGGTTATTAAGTCATGATTCGTTTTTAAGAATTATTGTTCTTTTCAAACATAAATTTACATAAATATTTTTTACTGAATAAAATATACTTCACAGTTTCCGATCAAGCAGAAAAAATTAAGCAATGAAGTATTTTATTTATATAAAATTTTTTTTTTGGTTCCTTATAATTGGTAGTAATTTGAGTCATTACAAAATGGTTCAAAATTGTATTTTTTTTTAAATTTACTAAAAATACTAATGGATAAATAACTAAATACGTTATCATAATCACTCAAAGGGAATTTCCAAAATTTCTTGCTTTAATTATAAAACTTTGGTAGCAGTTTTTCTTGGATTTTTATAATTTTACATATGTCAACGCAACGGGTGTAATTATTTAAAATTTTTTCCGTTAGCATTTTTTTCAAATTATCGTTCAACTGTGAGTCTTTTTTGATTCTTCTGTACGATTATGATAAGCGTCCATACGCTCGTTTTAGAGTAAAAATTACTGTTTTATGGGGAGAAAAAGGGTACCCTAGCTGCGATTTTCTGAACGAGTCTGTTTTCAATCGTACTTTTCATTAAATACTCTTTTAAAGACTCTTTGAATCGCATTGTACACACATTTCTAGTTGTGTTTTTTCAAGATCAAATATGTCTCATAAAATTTTGCTGAATTTTCATTACTTTTAGTAAACTTTTTTATAACAAACTAGTAGCGCGCCCACGACTTCGTCAGCATATCATTTCTAATTTTCTCAAAATTGAAATTTAGAAAAATGTATTTTGAATATGAATTGTAGAATTCTGTAAACGGTGTTAAATATTTCCACAAACAAAATTAAAATTAGCTCACAATTGTGTTAGTAACATTATACTGGTTAAACTATAACTCTATTATCGCTACGAAGTGACATATTTTTACGAGCAATAACAAAAAAAATATTTGAATCATTTTTCATCGTTAGTCTGCGCTAAGTAGGACTATAAAATAATTTTAAAAACAGTTACAGTTCTTTAATGAATTACAGTTACAGTTACGTTTGTCGGAGTTATATTCGAGTCTCTTTTTAAACGCATAACCGATCAAACAGTTTTAAGCCATCTTTAAAAGACTCAATTTGGTGATTTTTGTTAAAACGATCTTCCGTTGCTACCTGGGTTGAAATTTAATAAATTTTATTTTCAACATTTTACTGCACACTTGTGTAGCAAAGCCAGAAATTTCCAATATAAAAAAACAGAATAAAATAAATTATTAATACGTAAATAATTAAAAAATGCCAAACAAATATATAACAAATTTCAAATCCAATAAGTACTACAGTTTTCTGACATTGTCTCATATTAACAGATCGAAGTTCAATTTGAGTTTTTTAAAACTTAATTTACTACTATTTTATTATAAAAACACCATAATTTATAAGTATGTTTATATGTGTTTTAAAAACGTTGACGACAACAATTTGTTTCAAGGACACACGACACTTGAAACCATTCAGCTCAATATAATAAAAAGAAAAAAAGGATAAACACAACAAAAATACCAAAAGCAATAAAAGTACTTTAAGAGTGAGACGTGCTTATGTGTTTGCGTACATGTATATGTATGGGTACGTCATGTTTGCATTTCATACTTTTACATTTTTACACTTCTCCTTTTATTTTTCTTTGTTTTTATTGTTTTTTTTTTTATTTAATTTTATTTCAGCATTTTTATTATAGACGGTGCCGTTGCTATGTTTGCTGTTCCTGTCTTCTTAAAATTTCAGTTTAAAAAGGTTTTGGCGTCAATATAAAAGTGCTAAAGTTAAACAAAACACATTGCACTTGTTTCGGGCATGTACTTTTTTGTTTCAGGCTTAAGAAATGTGGTACTTTTTTTTTTAAAGAAAAGGTAAAAGGTATGCAAAAGTAAAATTTATTTTAGGCCGGGATTTGCTTATGTACCATTCAAATTTTCGTTGGGCTCAAATGGACGTTTTAAATTAAGACCCGTGGTTTGTCGAAAGTATTTTTTGAGATGTTATTGCCTCCTCTTAAGAAGTAGAAAATAAGGGAGGCTAAATTTAATTTTCTGAAGCGTCTGTCTGCACAACAAAAGAATTTAAAGATTCGGGTTTTACTTATTATTATTATTAAAATTTTTAATTATAATTAATAAAATATTTAAATATGCATAATGAGTTATATTTATGCAATATTTAACTGTTTTCTTTTCCTTTTGTATCCCTGATCTTAACCAAGGCCTAAAGGGAGAAAAGAATATTTGCTTAAGACAGCCAAGAGTATATTTCTTTTTAGTTGTGCCGTTGTTAATCTTTTTTTTTTGTTTTTTTTTTTATTTTTGTAAAAATGTTGAGAGTCATCAACTTAAAACTTTAGAAAATCCTTTATTTTTTCTTTCATCTCAGCTTAAGTTCTTGTTTGTTTGAGGTTTTTTTACTTTTTCTTTTAACTTAGTTGTCTATGCTTTAGTAGTTTTTGTGGTTAAGGTTGCTGTTGTTGCTTGTAAATAAATTAAGCTTGCTTAGTTGATTCTTTTGAAAAGTAAACTTTTTTTTTACACACTTTTTGTGCTTGTGAACTGCTTTCATATTTGTTTTTAATTTTTCTTCTTCATTTTTTATTCAGGTGTGAATGTCTAAAAACACACAGTGTTTTTTTTTTTATTTGTTAAGTTTTTGCACAAAGTTAAAAAATGAAGATGTTAACCGCCTCGACAGCATTGGTAGTGTTCTTTGTGTTGTTATATTGTATTTGCTGTCGTTTTCATCTTCATTGTCGTTGTCATGCACGTGTAATAAAAACAACAATAATATCGTAATAGCCAACGCCATCTTGCATATTTATAAGTATGGGCATAGAGAATATTAAATAAGGAACAACAAAAAGTCATAATAAATTTATGATAATAAAAGCAACAATAAGAGAAACATTATTTGGAATTACCTAGTAAAAGGTTTGTGTCCTAAGTCTTACGTTTTTATACCAAGTTTATTTTTTTTATATTTTAAAATATGAAGTATAAATGTAAGAATTATTTTTTTTATTTATTATAATCCTGTGTTCATTTCTAAACAGTTTAAATCTAAATGTGCGAAAAATGTATTTAGTTTTTCCAAGTAACATAAAAATAATTTCAATTGAAATTGAATAAGCAAAATATGTCAGCAGAAATATATTGCATTTAGAAATGTTTACACAATACACAGTTTGTACATTTAAATCTTATTGCTGGTGTTGTCTGCCTACATTTATTTAAATTAATTTAATTAAGAAATATCTTATGTTGAGATATAAAAACTTTGTTAACAGTATTGGAACAAAACCATTAAAAACAGCTAAATAATCTCTACATAAATTGAACCGGAGCCTGTTTAAAGTACAGTAAGTGGGGATCATCTGCGATTATCTATCGAACTCCTAATGTAGGAGCGAGCTTACTAGGATAATTGTAAATGAATTAAAATTAATTTTATTTTAAGTAAAAAAATATAAAAATATACCCTTCACCAAAAAAGTGAAAAAAGAGTACATCTATGTTTGCCATTCCGTTTGTAATTTCTACAATATTCATTTCCGAACCTATAAAGTTTGTATGTTCTCTGCCAGTTTCTCTACATGCGAACTAACATTTCTTTCGTTTATTAATATTTAAAATAAAAATATTTTTTATATTTTGTTTTTGTTTTGAATATAAATATACGAAAGAAATGTTCGTTCGCATGTAGAGAAACCGGCAGTCTGAGTCCTTATGCATAGCAAAGTCGATTAAGCGATGTCTGTCTGTCCGTGTTAGTGTTGAAATAAACTTTGCCAAGACACTAGATGAGGAAGAGAAAATTTAAGTACGTTAATCGACCTCACATAGTTTTGAAAATTTTGCTATTGAAAATCAGCAAGATCGATCTATGCCTATCGAGGCAGTTGATAAAACACTACGCTTAATTCTGATTTTCAATATCATTTGGAACAATGAAGTAACTCAAATTAAAAAAAAATATGGGGCGGTAGAAAATTAAAACCAAGAAAAAAATTTCAAATGAAATAACTTGCGTTCTTCTATATTTTGCGAGTTATGGGCCACTGAACTTTTCATGGAAATGAACGATTGTGCGTTATATTTTTTAAGATATCAATACGGATATCATTTGAAACTTTTGAAGAGATCTTCTGAAAACACAAAGATTTTTGAAAAATGCTTAACCAATTCAGAGCCGAAGACATTTTAATTTTTTTATTAAATATTTCACCCCTAATGGTGCGCAAATTGCTTCTTTCTTTCACAAGTTTTTTTGAAAGAAAATTTGTAAAACTCTACTGTTTTTGAAGATTATAAAAATATCATTTTTAAATATTTTTTGTAAGAAAGGACTATCATTGGAAAAAATGTTAAAAAAAAACTATAACTTTTTTCACTTTTCTGAAGAGTTTTATTATAGAGATGATTCTTGCGTAATTGGTTAAACATCAAGTTGTTACCTCTAAACTTCTTCTATTAAACTTGTGTTATTTTCAAAAATATTACCTGAGCCCTAAGCCAATAAAAAATTAAAAATTTAATAAATTTTAATTTTTTTTCTTATTTTACTATAAAAATACTTCACTTATGCCCCACTGAAAAATATGTTTTCTATGTTTTGCATATTATTTTATCTTATAATTCAAGGCGTTCATTCCACTGGGAAGTTACACTACTTCTGCTTTATCTTTTTTTCTATAAACTATTTGAAGAATTTTGTAAGTATTTAAGACTAATGTTAACCGCATATTTATGCTTTTTTATATTTTATTTTTTTTTTAATAATTATTGTGTCTACATATAATTTCTCAAAGCAAGGAAAAAACATGTATGTAAGGGATTTACGTGAAATAATGTCAATAGCCAGTTGAACTACAAAGACACTAGCGGCCACTGAGGGGTAATTATTAAATATTTTTTGGTATTGCAAGTACAAAAGGCAACAATGTAGCTAAAAAAAAGTAAAATTCTTTACTTCTTTAAAAACAAAACTAGACAAAAGTATTTAAGAACACCAGATAAAAATCAATTAAAAATTTTTTAAATATTTTTTTTCTTGCAATATATTTTCTTGTTGTTAATGTTCCGCTGCCATAAAAATTAATTTAAAAAAAAGAGAAACAAAGCTTTTCATTCGTCTGTGGTTGAGGGCATTTATTGACTATCTTGTTTTTTGGGTGGTTGGGTGTTGTCCTTCTAGCATGAAATTTTATAATTTCTTTTCACGTTTTTTTTTTTTAATTTTAGCCTTAGTTTTTTTAAAGTTAATCTAATCGTGCGTTTAATATAAGTTAGAATTATGGTTTTTAATATAATACAGCTTTAATTGTAGTTGGTTTTAATAAAATTTCTATGTCTTCTTGTTATAGCCCAACAACATTTAATCATTCGCTGGCTTGGTCTTAAAAAATTCTAAATTTACTTTTATACTTGACTGACAAAATTTGGCTTTAACACTTACAGCAAGTAGTAAGATATTTAAAATAAAGTGAAAATAATTTTTTAAGATAACTTTCTAAATATTAGTATTTTTTATATAAAACAAATATCTAATTAAAAAATATTTAATGCACTTAAAACCATAAAAAAATCTTCAATGAACCCTAGTGTTTACTTTAACACAAGAATGTTAATCTTAATTTTGTAAATTAAGACACTCTCAATTGTATAATTTTATGGCATCAATTTAAAATTGAAATATTATAAGATTAAGTAAGTGTGTATCTTAATGCACGTAGGTTGTCATATAAATTTAAAAAATTATTACATAATGTTTAAATGTATGTGTACAAATTTATGTCGTTGTCAAGTACTCGTTTATTTTGTGTGTGTGTGTGTTTTTTTTTTATTAATAACTTGTGCAAGAGGTGTAGCTTTCTGTCATTTTACCTTATTTTTTTTTTTTATAATTTTTAAGATGTTTTTAAAACGCGCTTTTATGAATAAAATAAAAACGTATCCATTTAACAAGAGCTTAAAGTTTAGTTAAAACTATGAAAGTTTTGTTTTAAAATTATGTTTTGAAAGTGTTTTTAAACACATAGTATTCAAGATGCCAAAACTCAGAGTAGAGATGTGCAATTTTATTTTCTGCCATTGGTGTATGTTGTATTGCTAAAACATTTCATGCTTATTTGTATATAAATCAGGCAAGTGTGAGTTTCAATTACGCTCGAAGGCTTGCGTATTCATTTTATATATTTTTATATCCTTCACCACAAAAAGTGTAAAGAGGACATAGGTATCTAAGTTTGTCATTCCGTTTGTAGTTTCCATAATATCCATTTCCAACCCATATATATTCTGAGTCCTAATGCATAGAGAAGTCAATTGAGTGATGTGCATCTGTCCGTGTTGAAATTAACTTTGCCAGGGCACTAGATGACCTAGAAAAAAATTAAAAATGCCAATCGATCAGACATAGTGTCGAAAGAGGTTCTATTGAAAATTAGCAAGATCGGTCCATGTTCTTCGATGCAGCGGGCAAAACACCACGCCTTTCCTTAATTTTTTCTATAGCGTTTGGAACAATAAAGTAACTCCAATAAAAAAACAAGTTAATGGGGCGATAGAAAATTAAAAAAACAAGAAAAACATTAAGTAAAAAAATTGGAGCTCGCCCATATTTTTCAATTTGATGAACATAGGTATCACTTTAAAGCTTTTGAAGAGGTCTTTTAGGAAATGCTAAAATTTTAAAAAATGTTAACCCATTAAGAGCAGGTGACATCTCCATGTAAAGTTTTATATATTGCTTAATTTTTTTTCTTATATTTTAATTCTGTGTTATCCTAATATTTTTTTGGAGTCACTTCAATAAACAAGATTTACATACAAAGCTCTTACTTGCATTTTATGATTGTTGTTGACATTTAAGACTACGGTCTAAGCAAAACACAGTACATGTTAAGACTATATCTTTATATTTTTATGTCTTTTGTAGTCAAAAAAGAAGAGCTTTCGACCATAAAATTACGTCTAGCTAAAGGTACTTTTTAGTTTTTAAAATTGCAATTTTAATTTTTCAGTATATATTGTTACATACATTGTATAAATATCATCTTCTATTGATACATAAATACTATGTCTCTATAAGGCGACCCATAAATTTTTAATATAATTATTTGTAATTTTTTTGTAGGGAACTGTGCTGTGTAAATTTTAATAATCTGTCTACAACGGTTTTTAGGATAATATACATATGTATGAAAATCACAGGACACCTATTATTTTTTTAATTTTCTTATAGCAGTTGTAATAGGCCTTTACATGAAAACCACGAATCTATCAGGATATACTTTATCTTTATATTTTATGTTTCTTATAATTTTTGCTATAGAGGGAATTGCAAATCATATTTTATGTTAAACTCAAGTACCTCCTGTGTAACAGTTTAAAAGATATGACTATTCAAATTGTAATGACAACTCTTTGGTGACCCCCTTTCCTTTTTAATTTAGAAACCCTCAATTTGTTAGGGTAGTAAAGATAGACCCCTGCGGCATACAGAGAAACTAGAAAGTTTAATCTATGAATACGGTATTAATCCAAATCTTTAATGTCAAAAAGGTAAATAACCTAATGCCACTTGTTAGGGTCTTACAACTGGGTCGATCAGCTAATAGCTAGTACCGATAACGAAAAAAAGGCAATTTCCCGATCTCAAAAGTCGCATCATATGTAAATAAAATCTGAAATTTGTATTCAATTTTGTAACGCTTTGACGACAGCACAAGATAGGAGGGCCTTTTTTAATTTTTATCTACAGTTTAAGCTACAAAAAACTGTACTAAAAATAAAACATAAACGAATCACTTTATGTGTATAAATCTTTTTTCTCTCGTGAAAACAATAACAATTAAAAAATACTTAAGCCGAGTTGTACTACTATTTTTTCTTAAGAAAAATAAGTTATGACCATTAAAAATTTGTTCAACTTTTTATATAAAAAAAAAATCCTTTTCGCATTTATTTACACCTTGTTTTTCTTCTTCTTTTAATAAAGTCATAAATTTATATTAATATTGTTTTAAAATCGTTGACTAGAAAAATGGAAAAAAGTTTAAACAACAATAATAACTAAGCGACCAACTAAGGACAGCAGAACTACTCATCTGAATGAGAAAAAAAGAAAAAACAAAATTGCTACTTGAGAATGTCAACAAAGTATTTCATTGTCGCCATGAAAAAGATATAATAAACCGAATGTAGATGCAAAGAATAAAAAAATGCAAGAAAATGTTGATTTTGCTTAAATTGTTTAAAAGCGAATGGAACAAGTGGAAGTAATATCGAAACAGCAGGATATTCTAACACATACATAAGCAAAAGAAATAATAAAACAGTGGAATTTTTATTAATTTTGTGCTGTTTTTGTTCCTTGTCAATATAAGGCACAAACAGAAACAGCATATGACAAGCTAAATTTTTAATGTTGGAAATTATACACAGGGAAAAATTATTTTAAACTAGGCTTAAAAAAGGGATTTTTTAGCATTTTATAATAAAATTGAAACTTTTAAGGTTATAAATATTTTTTTGTTTTAGCAGAAACTAATATTGCTGAACTAGCTATATTGTATTTAAATAAAACGTCTTTAAGTTATTTAGCGTACCTTTCTCTTAATATAACTTGTATTAAATAGCATAATACAAATTCATCTAAAGCTAAATATTTTGCTTTGATCAATTTAGAGATAACTTCAGTTAAAGTTCAACTTCTTTTTGAAAAAACGTATACTAAAGATTTTAACTTTTGAAAAAAGTCATTATACAAAAATTTCCTTTTTATTTTCTAGTCATGTAAACCTTAAAAAACAAAAATGAAAACCTTTACTCAGTCAGTTTATTGAACTGTCGTAAATAGTTTAACTTAAGTTACAATCATGCAACTATTCAATTCTTTAACAAATTTTTCTTGTACTCGTAAAATAACAATAAAAACGTATTTTTGTCATAAACATTTTGCTATTTTTTCTTTATTTTTGTCCATTTAAGTTTTTTCAAAAGTACAAAATCATAAATCACGATTTCCGATCAAAAGAAATAAAGCAAAACATTTAAACTTAAAGATCATAACTTTAAACATAAAACTCGAAAAAAATGAGATTGAATTTGTTTTTGTTTTTTTTTCTCTAACATAAATAAGACAACAAAATGCAAACAGTACACGATTTTTGCTTTAAAGAAAATCACAGATGAAGAAATTTATTTATATATGTAACAATTGTTAACAATACAAAACAAAAATTATTTTTAACCAAAAATAAAAACAAATATCCAAATTATTAAAATAATAACAAATTTCACTTTTTATTAAACAATATTTGGCATGAAAATTTTTTTTAACAAGATTTTTATTTAATAATATTTATTACTTTTAGATTGGTAAAATAATAAAAGTTCACACCAACAAATAAAAAGAAAAATTATTGAAAAGAAAAATAATACTAATAATTTTCTGCTAGATTTGTCCAGGCAGATATTTGACAGTTTCTCTCCTTTTTTTTTGGGAAGCAAATATTGGCACGATTATAAGTCATAGTTTGTGGTTACAGCCAAAATCTTATTATTTGTCCTCGTTGTTAGTCCTACAGATATTGTTGTCATAAATATTTTTTGGATTGTTACTAATACATAGTATAAGTATTAGCTTAAGTATCTATTCTTCATACTTGTTTAGAAATAAATTTTAGTTTCCGAGTAAAGGCCATTCTTATGCCATTTTTACCAAAACCAGTTATATGATAACTTTTCAATATGGACGCTGATATCTCTGAAACCACTGCATCGATTTTCTTAAAAACTAGTGCATTTTGTTCGTCTAATATTCCTCTTTCAAAATGTGTCATACTTGTTTATAAATAATTTTTAGTTTCCGAGTAAAAGCCAGTCTTATGCCATTTTTACCAAAACCAGTTATATGATAACTTTTCAACATGGACGCTGATATCTCTGAAACCACTGCATCGATTTTCTTAAAAACTAGTGCATTTTGTTCGTCTAATATTCCTCTTTCAAAATGTGTCATACTTGTTTAGAAATAATTTTTAGTTTGCGAGTGAAAGCCAGTCTTACGACATTTTTACCAAAACCAGTTATATGATAACTTTTCAACATGGACGCTGATATCTCTGAAACCACTGCATCGATTTTCTTAAAAACTAGTGCATTTTGTTCGTCTAATATTCCTCTCCCAAAATGTGTCATACTTGTTTAGAAATAATTTTTAGTTTCCGAGTAAAAGCCAGTCTTATGACATTTTTATGACATTTTTACCAAAACCAGTTATATGATAACTTTTCAACATGGACGCTGATATCTCTGGAACCACTGCATCGATTTTCTTAAAAACTAGTGCATTTTGTTAGTCTTATATTCCTTTTTAAAATGTGTCATACTTGTTTAGAAATAATTTTTAGTTTCCGAGTAAAAGCCAGTCTTGTGCCATTTTTACCAAAATCAGTTATATGATAACTTTTCAACATGGACGCTGATATCTCTGGAACCACTGCACCGATTTTCTTAAAAACTAGTGCATTTTGTTCGTCTAATATTCCTCTTTCAAAATGTGTCATACTTGTTTAGAAATAATTTTTAGTTTGCGAGTGAAAGCCAGTCTTACGACATTTTTACCAAAACCAGTTATATGATAACTTTTCAACATGGACGCTGATATCTCTGAAACCACTGCATCGATTTTCTTAAAAACTAGTGCATTTTGTTCGTCTAATATTCCTCTCCCAAAATGTGTCATACTTGTTTAGAAATAATTTTTAGTTTCCGAGTAAAAGCCAGTCTTATGACATTTTTATGCCATTTTTACCAAAACCAGTTATATGGTAACTTTTCAACATGGACGCTGATATCTCTGGAACCACTGCATCGATTTTCTTAAAAACTAGTGCATTTTGTTAGTCTTATATTCCTTTTTAAAATGTGTCATACTTGTTTAGAAATAATTTTTAGTTTCCGAGTAAAAGCCAGTCTTGTGCCATTTTTACCAAAATCAGTTATATGATAACTTTTCAACATGGACGCTGATATCTCTGGAACCACTGCACCGATTTTCTTAAAAACTAGTGCATTTTGTTCGTCTAATATTCCTCTTTCAAAATGTGTCATACTTGTTTAGAAATAATTTTTAGTTTGCGAGTGAAAGCCAGTCTTACGACATTTTTACCAAAACCAGTTATATGATAACTTTTCAACATGGACGCTGATATCTCTGAAACCACTGCATCGATTTTCTTAAAAACTAGTGCATTTTGTTCGTCTAATATTCCTCTTTCAAAATGTGTCATACTTGTTTAGAAATAATTTTTAGTTTGCGAGTGAAAGCCAGTCTTGTGCCATTTTTACCAAAACCAGTTATATGATAACTTTTCAACATGGACGCTGATATCTCTGGAACCACTGCATCGATTTTCTTAAAAACTAGTGCATTTTGTTAGTCTTATATTCCTTTTTAAAATGTGTCATACTTGTTTAGAAATAATTTTTAGTTTCCGAGTAAAAGCCAGTCTTGTGCCATTTTTACCAAAATCAGTTATATGATAACTTTTCAACATGGACGCTGATATCTCTGGAACCACTGCACCGATTTTCTTAAAAACTAGTGCAGTTTGTTAGTCTTATATTCCTCTTTCAAAATGTGTCATACTTGTTTAGAAATAATTTTTAGTTTCCGAGTAAAAGCCAGTCTTATGCCATTTTTACCAAAACCAGTTGTTTGATAACTTTTCAACATGGACGCTGATATCTCTGAAACCACTGCATTGATTTTCTTAAAAACTAGTGCATTTTGTTCGTCTAATATTCCTCTTTCAAAATGTGTCAGTTTTGTTTAGAAATAATTTTTAGTTTCCGAGTAAAAGCCAGTCTTATGCCATTTTTATGCCATTTTTACCAAAACCAGTTATATGATAACTTTTCAACATGGACGCTGATATCTCTGGAACTACTGCATCGAATTTCTTAAAAACTAGTGCATTTTGTTCGTCTAATATTCCTCTTTCAAAATGTGTCAGTTTTGTTTAGAAATAATTTTTAGTTTCCGAGTAAAAGCCAGTCTTATGCCATTTTTATGCCATTTTTACCAAAAGCAGTTATATGATAACTTTTCAACATGGACGCTGATTCGATTTTCTTAAAAACTAGTGCATTTTGTTAGTCAAATATTTCTCTTTCAAAATGTGTCATACTTGTTTAGAAATAATTTTTAGTTTCCGAGTAAAAGCCAGTCTTATGCCATTTTTACCAAAACCAGTTATATGATAACTTTTCAACATGGACGCTGATATCTCTAAAACCACTGCATCGATTTTCTTAAAAACTAGTGCATTTTGTTCGTCTTATATTCCTCTTTCAAAATGTGTCATACTTGTTTAGAAATAATTTTTAGTTTCCGAGTAAGAGCCAGTCTTATGACATTTTTATGCCATTTTTACCAAAACCAGTTATATGATAACTTTTCAACATGGACGCTGATATCTCTGGAACCACTGCATCGATTTTCTTAAAAACTAGTGCATTTTGCTCGTCTAATAATCCTCTTTCAAAATGTGTCAGTTTTGTTTAGAAATAATTTTTAGTTTCCGAGTAAAAGCCAGTCTTATGCCATTTTTATGCCATTTTTACCAAAAGCAGTTATATGATAAATTTTCAACATGGACGCTGATTCGATTTTCTTAAAAACTAGTGCATTTTGTTAGTCAAATATTTCTCTTTCAAAATGTGTCATACTTGTTTAGAAATAATTTTTAGTTTCCGAGTAAAAGCCAGTCTTATGCCATTTTTACCAAAACCAGTTATATGATAACTTTTCAACATGGACGCTGATATCTCTGGAACCACTGCATCGATTTTCTTAAAAACTAGTGCATTTTGCTCGTCTAATAATCCTCTTTCAAAATGTGTCATACTTGTTTAGAAATAATTTTTAGTTTCCGAGTAAAAGCCAGTCTTATGCCATTTTTATGCCATTTTTATGCCATTTTTACCAAAAGCAGTTATATGATAACTTTTCAACATGGACGCTGATTCGATTTTCTTAAAAACTAGTGCATTTTGTTAGTCAAATATTTCTCTTTCAAAATGTGTCATACTTGTTTAGAAATAATTTTTAGTTTCCGAGTAAAAGCCGGTCTTATGCCATTTTTACCAAAACCAGTTATATGATAACTTTTCAACATGGACGCTGATATCTCTGGAACCACTGCATCGATTTTCTTAAAAGCTAGTGCATTTTGTTCGTCTAATATTCCTCTTTCAAAATGTGTCATACTTGTTTAGAAATAATTTTTATCTATTCTTTTATTTATTTAATACATAACGAATGACTGTAGTTTGTCTTGTTTAGAAAACAAAGGTTTAAGTGTTTTAAGGAGTTTATGATTATTAAAATACTAAAAATTAAGGTTCATGCAAAATTTGTAAGGTCAAATTTTAGCGAAATGAATAAATAAATAATTATTATCATTATTAGGTTGCAGAAAAAGAAAATGGTAGAAAATAATAATTTTTAGTGAAGCCCAAGTTCATTTTTGCATGCACAAATGAATATAAACAGAATATTGAAACTCACAAACAAGAAGAATCCAATACATTATCTCAATTTAATATTTTAACAGTATTATTAAACACTCAAAATATTTAAGTAAACCGTTATTAAATTAACCCGCGGATGTGTCATAAGTAATAATTTGATTAATGGAATATCTCCCTCAACAGTTTCTGGATTCTAAATTTAGGATTAAAACAATTTTATTCTATTTAACTTTTCAATTTAATTTTAGAAACAGGCTCGTGTCCATTTGTTTCAAGACAACTCAAGTGTGAATCGCTTATACAGTTTTTGATAGAATTGTTGGTAAAATAAGTCCTATTTGCTGCAACTTTGTCACAATTCCACAATTTTGAAATATCTTTTTTAAGTTCTTAAATTCAAATAGTATTGAGGCCAATTTTAGTCAGACGACATCTAGTAAAATTAAGATGTTTACGACAGAAATATCTTGATAATATTTTAATAATATATTATTGCAAATAATATGCGTTTAGCGTTAAATTCTCAAAGCGCAGCTGTAAAACTTTGACAGTTATGATGGTTAGAAATTTGTGTTTCGTTAGTGCGATGAAAATACAGCAATTGCGCTGTTTAACCAAATAAATAAATAATTTTATCAGTCTTAAGTTGTGTAAAAAAAAAAATAATTTCAACTTACTTTAATTGTGCTTAATTCCTTCAAATATAAATATTTCATAGAATTCGCAAGAAATATTTATTATTTAAAAAACTAGAAAAATTATGTGTAATACTGCGGGGAAATCATATTCATATGGTCACTTTGCCACTGCTTGTAAAGCCCAACAATGAATTCTACTCAATTTTTTTTTTATTGAAAACTCTAGAAGCTTTTATCAAAAACCAAACTGAATAAATGAAAACCACATTAAACCAAGGAAGCAAATAGACGATAAAAACCCAAAAATCCTTTATACAAACACAGTTACCATTGAGTAACTTTTTTATTTTTACTTTAATTTTTCTACATAGGTGTTTTCATTGGAAAACATTTATAAATGTATTTTTTATGGATTCGGCGGCAACACTTCTGTAGAAAAATTTAGCGGTAATAGAACCAACGATTTCAGTATTGGCTGTTAACAATTGATAAACATTTTCTCTTTTGATACAAAGTCTTTCGTCTTTATCTTTTTAAATTACTCCAAGGTCTGAAGTATATTGAAAGCCTAAAAATGGCATATTTATACCAAAATATACACATCGATCAACGCGATAGCGGAATCTATTGTTTTATACAATTAAATTTTCGAATAGTTCTCAATGTTATTCCTAGCTTGCTCACATTAACAGCCGTTATTTGAGCCTATTAAGAAAAAGGTATGAGCAAAAAAAATAAAAATTTTTAGAAATAATTAATATCAAAAATTTTTTCAATTCTAAAATAATTTCAATAATTATTCTCAGACTCAAGAAAAAAAAAATAAATAAAACATTTAAAGGAGTTTTAAATTTTTTTTTTAAATATCAGAATATATTTCTGTTAAACCACTTCTTAATTACAGGCATGGGAAAATGATACGGATAGACATAAATATTTGAAAATTTTTTATTTCGAATATTATTAAAATACTAAATTTACAGGAATTCACATAAATGTTGTGTAATACACTTTATTTGTTAAATAAAAATTATGATGAAATAAAAAAAGAAAAAAAAAATCAAATAAAAACGTAAAGAACGTAAAGAACGTAGCAAACAGTTAATTACTCATTACAATAGTCATTACAATAGAAAATATTTAAAAAACCGTTGCTTGTAATTTTTGGTTTTATTTGTTTTTTACACATGTTTTGTTGCTTTACAGTAGTTATTGTTGAGCAAAGAAAATGCAAATTATTATTTTCAGCACATGAAGCGAGTAAAGCACATTTCACGCTTAACAAAAGTGTAATTTTTTGTAATACCACAGATCAAAAATGAGAAATTTTTATTTTGGGAATATTTAAAATACAACTAAAATTGTAGTTAAAAAATAAAATGTTAAAATGTAAATATTATAAAAGAAGATTAAACTAAAGCATTTCTAACTCTTATTTAAAAACTTATAGTTTTGTTAAATTTTTAGATAAAAATTCCTAAGCTACTGGCTGGATTTTAGTTATGCCTGTAACTGCAGATTTATGAAACTGTACCAGACGAAATAGCTTTTTGAATAAAATGTTGGGAATTCAAGTCGATTTGTTACGCTTTCTAAAAGATATTTTTAGTATAAACAGTCGCTAGTTTATTTATTTATTCGAAATGGTTTTTTAAGGCTTATTTACGCTTGAAATAAAAACTAAAAAGCTTTGAAGAGTGAGAAATATTATTTCCGACTGAAGAATATTAAAGAGCAAAAATTAAATGCATGCATGCTTGCTGCCTCGATATTTAAATTAAATTAAAAATAATTCACAGCTACATCCCTTTTTTATGCTATTATGTCTTTTTTTTTTAAATTCATGCACTTAAAATTGAAAGGGTGTCTCCATGCAACACATATGGCTTTTATATCTCTATTAAATCGTAGTAGACGTCGATATACAATTTTAGCAAAACTGAAATTAAAATGTAGGAGTGTTTACTTAGGTTACGTTATTTAGCTTATATAACGCCGTCTCTTAAACCATTGAAGTAAAACATTTCAAAATTGCACAGAATATATAATGCTTTGTCTGCTATAAGAACAGGTATATTTATTTAAAATTAGAAATTTTGGGATGCTTCTATAGGTAATTTTCTTTAAAGTTAATTTATGATCAGTGCCATAAATTTTTCACAGGAAGCTGTCATTGAAAATTTTTTTTATAAAAAAAATTATCCTTTGACTTGCCATTTTAGTTAAAAAATATTTTTTGGAAGTTAACTAATAAATACGTAAAAAATAAATAAACTGTTATTTGCGATCGTAAAATAATTTTGATATACAAGAAATTTTCCAAATTTTTAAAATAAAATAATTAAAATTTCATTTTTTCTTTTATATTGATTTATGTAAAAATAAAAATGTTATCCTTGAAAATTATTTAAAAAAAATTAAAGGATTAAAAAATTAAGTATTTTAAGGAGAAACGAGTGCACATTTTTACAGAACTCCCAAAAATTTTCCACATAAATAATGTAATTTGCACTTATGATAAAATGTTTAATATTTTGTAGCGATAGTTCGTGCAATATGTTTTTCCATGTAATTCGTCTTGCTGTCATGGATATTATATGTTACAAATGTAATGCAAATGTCTCAAAAACAGTCTAAGAAAGATGACCACTTATTTGTGACCACAGGAAAAAATACATACATAAAAATGCAAAAAGTTAATATATGTATGTATATATTTGGCAAGAAATAAAGACGAAAACAGTTCATATGTTAATGATTATTTGTAAAAATAAATTTCGTATAAAAAGAAACCGAAGAAACGTTGTTGATTTTAAGTTAAAATAACTATTAAAACCACAACTCCTGTTTAACGCATATATGTAAGTTGTGGAAAACATTTTTCATTTCTTCACTTTTAAACTAATAATATAGTATCGATAATAATATATAAAAAAAATGCTATACTAATATTAACTTAAAATAATTTAAAACTTTTTTGGAGTTCTTATGCCGCCTTCTTTTTGAAGGAAAATATGTATTTCTTAGACTGAAAAACTGAAGAGAAACTAACAGGTTTTGGGAATAATGTTCCTTGATATCTTAAAATTGGTCCTTTTGGATAAGTTCAAACTAACTTAAATTAAAGAAAAAATACTTACTTATATAGTAAATATTGCATTGGTGCAAACACCCAACAAAAAATTAGACATCACCTTAAAATGTACTTGCTATATAATGATTTACTTTTGTGGTTGCCAAATTTTATTACTCGCTTACAAAACACATTACATTATTAGTTGGCAAATAAAGGAAGTAGAAATTGAACTAGATCTTTAAATTAAAAAAGAATAATTTAAAATACCTAATAATGGTTATTATTATTTCCTGTAATAATCAATGTAATCAATTCTTAGTAATTGATTACAAAAGTCACATGCTATGTTAAAATCATTAGGTTGGTAATCTAGTTGGGAGGTCCTTTCGCCAAAAATGATCAATTCCACACTTGATTACCTTTTCTTAAATTTTTGCTGGGAATAGTTTTTTTAATCAAAATTCATTTTCAGTAAATATTTTGACATAGGAAAAGAAAACTTAATATGGTAAATCTATGTTAAACACAAGTGTGCTATATTTAGCTGTACCGAACTTTATTAAGCCTTCACTATGTATGTAAATCTAGTTTAGTGAAGTATCTCTAATCAACACAAAAAAAAAACAAATATTGGGGTGACAGAAAAATAAAAATAGCAAATTAAAAATTAATTTCTATATAAAACTTTATATAAAAATGTCATCAGCTCTTAATGGTTTAAGCGTTTTTTAACATTTTAGAATTTTTCAAAAGATCTCTTTAAAAGCTTTTAAACGATACCTATATTGATATCTTAAAAAATATGGTGCACACTAGTATTTTTCTATGAAAAGTTCAGAGGCCCATAACTCAGAAAATATGCGCGAGCAAAACAAAAAAGAGGCAGGCCTGGTGTTTTGCCCGCTGACCCGACGGACAGATTTTGCTGATTTTTAATAGAAAAATGTTTGAAACTATGTCTAATCGATTGGCTTATTTAAATTTTCTGTATCTTATCCAGTGCCGTGGCAGAGTTGATATCAATACTAACACGGGCGGAAAGAAGTAGAGGCGGATAGTCAGACGCCGCTCAATCGGTTTCGCTATGCATAAGAGTATATATACATATTTTATGTTGAAGGTTATAAAAAGTATCGGCGAAATTAAAAAAAATTTTATACTGCGTAGATATGAACCCTAAATATATATTTTTCTTCAAAAGTAAAATAAAAAAATTTGGAATTAAGGGAGTGCCATATATCGGAATATTTCACTATTCCACAAAATCAAATAAAAGCTTTTTATTTATTATAAAAAAGTATAAAATAAGGTTGACTAAAAAATTGTCTTCTCCATAAAATATTTTAGACCTTGAGCATAAAATTTATGTTACAAAAAAAAAAAAAAAAAACTTTTATAAATTTTTCCAGAAGACCTTGAATTTAATTTCATCGCCAAGGTTATAAGTTTTTAATTTTAATTAAAAACTTGTTAAGGTTAATGTTAAACAAACTTAAACATTTATTACATTGTGTTCGCAACAAAGTGATAAGTCACAACTACTCTGTTTTATTTCATGAAAATACACATTTCGTTTATTGGTGATAACTATTAACAAGCACCACAGCTGCAGTGCCTCTAAAATAAAGTGGAATAATCTAAAGCTTTACAGTTATCTGGGAAGAAGAATGTGTTACGGAGGTACTGATATTCTACTATTGAAGAGTCAAAACTCTCAAGTCATGTTTTGTTTAGGAGACTCCTCCTCCTTAACGGTTGCGGAGGCCTGAAAATAGAAGATAAAAACTTTCTTAGATATTCCAAGAACTAAATACCAAGGAACTAATATGATAGCCATTTTTGAAGCCAGAAATAATTTAAAGGTATATTATAAAGGCGCATATTTAAATAACCTTAGAAAAGGCGGAAAATCTGCAGACTTTTAACCTTGGAACCTAAAAAAATTAAAACTGGTTCATTCGAAAAAAATAGCATAAAATTGTAGCCAAAATTTGAATTTTTTCTGGCATTATTGATGCTTTTGCTTAAAAGGATTTTCGTCTCTAAAAACTCAGGTACTAAATAAAGCATATCAGGCTTACTTTTGATAACAATGTCATGTTAATTAAGCTTCTCGTTTAATCTCAAAACGTAAAGAAAATAACAATTACATTTTTAATGTTGTTCAGGGAACTGAAATGCAGAAAAAATTACATTAAAAAGTCTGAGTAATAGTTTTCTTAGCGCAATAGGATGACAGAGTAGATCACCTTGTACATATTTTTTTAAGTACTTCATGTCCATGATGGGGCCTTCAAAACCAAGTATTAGCTACCATTAATTTGCATACTAATTCTTTTTTAAAATTTTTTGTTGAAAAACCACTGTCAATCCTACTAAAAGGAGAGAAATAGTAGGTAAAATATATGAAAATAGTATTCAATATTTTTATAAAGCTTGACTTCGTTCTTTAAGGTAAACAGTTTGAATATTTTATATAAAAAATAAAAATGCCCTTTTTCCACCAGTGGTAATTGGTATAATAATCGAAAAATTATGTTTTTTATAGTAGCAACTGTTTTTAGAGAAAACCATAGTATGTACATATATCTAAAATATTAAGTTTAACAGATTCAAAAATTGATTTTTTCTTTCTTATATATTAAGAAAATTTAGTTAAAATTTGTATGCCTTTAATTTTGTATTGGAAGCTCGTTATATTATATTTTTTTCGCTTATTTCTCTGCAAAAAATTGCCCATATAAATAATAATAATGAATGGTGTTGCTTACCCCTTACAGAACTATTTTTAATTGGAGATTCTTTAAATTTACCTGCAAATAAAAAATAAATAAAATTTAATTAAAATGAAAAAATAAATAAAAATAAAAAAAATATATGTAATTGATTCAATTAATTATTTCATTAAAAAATGTGCACAATTATTTTTTTTAAAATATGTTATTGAGTGAAATAAAAATTTAGAAAATTTAAATCTGAAGACAATGTTATGTGATAAAAAGTTAAAAAAAAATTAATTTTATAAAATTTTGTTTTCTGGTTCTGAGTTTATTAAAAATTTTATACAAAATGTGTCTGGTTAGAACTTTTATTGGTTTAACCAACACAATGACATATATAGAGCAAAAGCTATTTAAAACTTTAAAATTAATTGTCACCAATTTAAGTATTTTAAATGTATGCAGTAGATCTAAAAAAATAAAAAAATATACATAACTGCAAAGTAATTTGATCTGTTGTTTCTTAGCCATAAAAATAAAAAGAATTCCCTGTATCACTGTTTAAACTGTCTGTTTTTCACACCTTTTATGTTGATATGAAAATAATATTATTTTTGTTCCTTTGTTAACATTATTGAGTTAAAGTACAAGAAGTAAATAAAAAAATCATTTCATCCTGCCTGGCTACAAATTCACAAGAATTTTTTTTCTATAAAAAAAAAACGAAAAATACATGCATACACACAACCATTAGCAAGAAAGAAGCCATGTTGTTTTAAGTTTTCAAGAAACTTTTTTATAGTCTTTTAATTTTCTTTACTCTGTTCATTTTTATTTTATTTTAAAAATATTAATAAATCCCTCATATTAATATACATATTAAACCCAAGTTTACTCAAGTGTTGAGTAATTACTGTTAGAAAAAAATGAAGTAAATTTACGGACAGACTTTCTTTTAGAAAACTATATGTGAAAAAAATAACATTAAATAAAAAATGGCTGCTAAAGTTTAAAATTGTTTTTGCTTTTTTCTGTTTTGTCAGAATAAATTTGTTCACCTTGTAAAGCGACATTAAAGACAGACAAAATATGACAACCATACTAAAACGTCTCTGGTTGGTTCTCTTGTTTTAATAAATATACTGGCACACATATTAACATCAGTTTATGGTTGATGTTAATGCAAGTTTTTATTACTCGTATCTACTTAGTTTTAGTATACGAATACATATGTAAAACATATCGTGTCATTTGGTCATTAGTGTAAGGTGCATGTTGTTTACACCAGCATGGGGTTGAAAAGTTAAAGTTAAAAAAAAGATACAAAAATTTGAATGTGTTAAATGAAATAATTTAAATTGTTCCTGAAATTTTGTATGAGAAAATCAATAAAAGTTTTCTGATTGGTTAAAAGATTTTTATATATGGAAGCATCGGCTTTTTGTGTTTAATTTTTTTTTTAATTTAAACAAACGCCCATGTTCTAACCAATCCACAGTAATCAAAATTACAATTAAAGTTATTTGCTAAAAATTATATTCAAATATATTTTGTGATGTGAAAATTCACATAAGGTCTAAAAATACACTGTAGACTTGCCGTATCAAAATTTTTACTTTTATGGCATCTGTGTTATATAACATAATTGCAACATTCCTCAAATGAAAATATTATGATCAACTTATTTTACCCAGCGTAAGAAAGAGTTGAGCATAATCTTTAGAATCAAAAAAAGTAAAAAATCTCTTAGTAACTTCTAACCCATTCCTTTTAAAATAAGCAAACTATATTATTTTCATGTAGAAAAATTCTCACTTTGGATAGAAAGAAAACTCTCATTCGAAATGAAAGTAAATTCTTTAAAATATAAGTAAGATTCCTATTGTAAACATTAAATAAACAAATGGAGAAGAAATTGTTTCTAAAGTAAAAAAAGCAGAATAAAGGTTATAGATTTGTTAACCAGGCTCTAGGCTTAATTTGATCAGTTCTGTTTTAAATAAGGAATTTTAAATTTACTTTGAGATGACCTACAATCAAGGCGAATCAATACTAGGTGGTCGCGATGACGATTTCAATAAAATTCCCCGAAACTCTAAATGTCAAACTCAAGTATTTCGGCGAAAATTAATGAATTCGCCATTGCAAGCACCTAGTACTGATTCGCCTTGTCTACAATCATTTTTCTTATGATATCGCTCCTGAATAACTTTTTGTTAGAAATCTAATACGATCAAATCCATTAAGAAATATACAAAATGTCATTATATTTTTTAAAATGGTTTTTTAGAGCTCTAAAACAGCCTTCCACCTACTTTTTGTAAAAATTATTAATAAAAATAAAAACCTACACGCATTTCGTTTGGTTTTAAAATGATGGAGAATTCGCGGATTCCAATACTTATCTTGCAACGGCAATAGTGTGTATGAAAGGTATTGAGTGTCAAGGATATGAAGCAGTCTTCAAAAACAGAAGGAGGTTATTAATTCGCCTGAATGCCTGCAGAACTGAGTAATTTCTGAACCGATTTTGAATTTTTTTTTGTAATTTGATAAATTCTAGTTACAGATTTGTCCCGTGTGATGTCCCTATAAAACATCCATATTTTTAACGTGTATTTTGAACCATAGGTGAAATAAACTGACCTTTATCGGGTTATCTTTTGATGTGATCGTTATAATAACAGGTATTAATATTCAAAATTATAAATTGAAGGGTGCCCAAATCAAAGCACTAAATTTTAAAATGATTTTGTAAAATAAATTAAAATTAAATTTAAAAAATCCCAAAAATATTAGCTTTTTTTAATTACTGCTTCACTTTAACAGCCGGGGCTACAATTAGTGGCTGCTTATAAAGGTGCATATATATTTTCCTAAAGTGGAATCTTGAGAGAACTGTCATTAATCGAAATGCAACTTTTCTTAAAATTTGCTAATTTTTTTTTAAGAAGCTACAATTCTACGTCTTATTGGTTTATCTATTTTAAGTTTAAATTTAAAAATTAAATTTTCGAAAGATATTTTCATTTGGATAAGTTGACTCAAGTTGTTTATTTTTTTTACTTGCAAAAACGCTAAAAGGATGTTAATTTAATGTATTTTTTCTTTTTAGGCATCATGGCCATATACAAAATTTTTACTTGTCCATTTTTATAAGTGTTTTTCTTTCTCTTTTTTCTCTATAATAATAAACAAATTTTATGAGTAAAATGTGGTTTTTCTTTGTGTGCTGTGAAGAATAAAAAGTATTTTTTAATGTTTTAATGTTTTTTATTTTAATTTTCACAAACATTATTTAAATGTTGTCAACATTTGAACATAATTTTGTCGTGACATTGCATGCCGTGCATTTTGTTTCTCTGTTTGTTTATAATCTTCTACTTAACTTCAAAAGATTGCTGTCTTCTTTTTCCAAAAACAAAGTCAATGATCGGTTTATGTATTCTTTTAAGACAAAATGAAAAAATGTTTTAAGGACTGCAAGAGGGTGCAAAAAAAGGAGAATTTAGCGTCATGGCGAAAGCAATGAAAGCAAATTTGTAATAATAAAATGCATTAAAAAAACAAAGTAGTAATAATAAAATAAAATTTTTTTGTCTTAAAATTCATCTAATCTTAAATAGACTTTTAAAATGTTAAATCGCCACTTAAAATAATAATATATTTATATACAAAAAAAAATTAAAAAAATAAAAATAAAACATAAGCCTAAATAATGAAAATAAAAAATTAATGATCAACAGAAAAAAAATTTAAATATTAATGAAGTATTTCTCATTTCTTACCAATTCATTTAAAAACAAATTGTTGAAAATTAATCAATATTTTGCCTTTAGTCAATATTCAACAAATAAATTGAGTTACTTGTTAAACAAAACTATTCGTAAGAAGAGTCTGTGTGTATGAGATTTATTTTTTTATGAATAAAAGTTAATACTTTTATAAAATTTACATACATGCTATACTCGTATGTGTATGTTAGGAAGACTATTACTTGTTGTAAAGCAGGCTTGTCAAACAGTTGATGTGTACACGGGCCAAAATATTTTAAGTATTCAATATAATGTCTCTCTTATCATTTCATATAATTTTTTAATGATCAGAAAATTTTAATTTTCTTAAGTTTATTATTATTTATTTTTGTTTTTAAGATCTACACCATACTCTTACCATTAGCGAATAAATTGCCTTCTCTACATCGCCGTGCTAGTTTTCCTAGATGCTACAGTTGTGCTTGTTAACATAGTAGCCGAAATAAAAAAGATGATAAGAACTTTATGTTCGATTGGAACTTTTATAAGCTGCTAATTTAGAAGCAGTAAGGGAGTGAATGGTTGTGTGCCTTTATATGTTGAATTAATCGAATCTTTAAGGCGAATAATGCGATATCTGTGAGCAAAACTCTCACCACGTAAGTAAGATTGATAGCAGGTTGACTTTATTGGATTGACTTGCACACTGATAGCCATAGTGGCCATATTCTCATCGTTTTGCGTACACACAAAACAGTCCCTTGAACTTTTTGTACAAACTTCGGAACAGTATTTGCTTCATTTCGGCTAAGATTTCTGATAAGTTACCCTTTATATATGAACAAATTTTTGCATTATTTGTCAACTTCGCTTAAGTTTAAGGCGACCCATTTTGATCCAAAACGGTATAACACTGATTGATAGAAAATAACATGTGATTAAAAAAAATATTTTTATTTAAACCACCCGTGCTTTACTTATCGATACAGAAGCAAAGCAAATAAACTAAAACCGAAACAGTTGTGCGCTTGGCAAGAACTTTGCACTTTATCTAAGTTTTTTGCGCTAAAATGCGATTTCAAAATCAAAATAATGTTAAGATACTTAATAATAGGGAACAACTTAAAATCAGAAAAATAATATTCTAGGAATACTCATTACATTCCAATAATTAATTAAAAACTCAAACACAGATATTGATTTAAATTAATGTGCCATTGTGCGTTTGAAAAAATTTGAAATATGTCTAGTCCAGGTAGCAACAATAAATCTACTAAAAAAAGTGATATTGTTTTCTTAAGCAGTCATATGACATAAATTAATTTTTTTAGTTTTGGTTACTCAACCGAATAACTTATTCCCAAAATAAATAAAATAATAATTTTAATTTATTTTGATCTGCTGTTCGAATATTCGTACGGTAACTCCAAGATCTGCCAACGGACCTGCGTAACACGAACAAGATTGCCAAACATTTTTAATATTATTAAATTTAAGAATCTTCTTGGCCA
This sequence comes from Cistogaster globosa, assembly GCA_937654795.1. Lineage (NCBI taxonomy): Eukaryota > Metazoa > Arthropoda > Insecta > Diptera > Tachinidae > Cistogaster > Cistogaster globosa. Next base: position 114,715,406 of record OW569404.1, on the reverse strand, counting down.
TTTCAGTCACGTACGTATATAGAGTCGTATCGTTACCTTAAGTGCAGTTTGGCCCTTTACTTGATTCTTAAACAAAACAAATTTAAAAAAATTCTATATTTATTTTATATTTTCTTACAGATCTAAAGTTAGTGACAAATTGTATAAGACTTAAAATTTTACTGTTTATCTTAATAAATAAAATAACAATTCAATTTTAATTCGAAAAGTCTAATGAAGATGTTGACACAATATGTTGTATTTCATGTAAATTTAAATGATTTGTATTTTAGCTAACGATATGCAAGTATTTATTGTCTAATTTTTTCTACATATCATTTTTATTTGTAAGATATTTATTATGCATATGCTTCTAGCCATTCATATAGGCAGTTTCTGTTGAAATCATTCGCATTCGTTGGATGAAAGAAAAGTAGTACATTGAAAAATTGTGACAAAGTGTTTACATTTATGAAAATATGTACTCGCACATGTAAATAAATGATAAAAAAATATTTTACATGTTGTTGATTTGCTGCCACAATGCAAGTCTGAAGTATTTTTTTTCTTGGGGTCGGTTGCTTGCTTTGGTTGCTTCATATTCATTATTGGAATACCTTAAGGCCAAAGTAATATCTATGATATATTTAAAAACTATGCTGTGTAATTCTCTTTTTGTATTTATATTGCTTTTCTGTTTCTATGAAAAATGAAATGTTACAAAAGAATTTGTAAGGAGTGGATAATGGCAAATGGAAAAATTGTAGAAACGAAATGGAAAAGGTACCAATTAGACTAAAGAAATTATTCAAACTATTAAAAACTTTTGTAAGAAAAATAAAATATAAGCTTAGATTAAAGTTCAAAAACATGTTTATATTTTCAACTAATGAATTCAATACTAATTTGAATAAGAAATTTTTACTTTTATTGCTTAAATTTTTTTTTTTTCAAAAAATACACCGGACATGAACAAAAAGAAAAACCATGCTAAGATTCTTTAAATATATTTTTATAGCATTTGGTTAAGATCAAAAAATAAATTAAAAAATTGCTCACATATGGTTACCCATTGAACAAATTGAAAGATGGGCGTATGTAGAGGCAACCAAAAGTCATGCTTTTCGACTTAAGCAAACCGCAACTTTATACATGATGAGAATATTACATAAACAATCAGACATTAATGGTCAACAAAGAATTTTCATGCAAAAGAAACAAAAGTATTGAAGAAGAAGAAAATAAAAAGAAATAATAAAAAATGAAGAAATCGTTTATAAAAATGAAATGAAAATAAAAGTACGTGCAGTACGTGCTCACTTTTAAAATCATAATCATGTTCATAATAAAAATAAAAGCTAATAATATATGATAGATATGGGAGGAAAAATAAAGATGATGATTACGATGACACACTGGCAATAACAATAACGAAGCCGAAATCAGGAAGGAAGCCTTTGCTGCAATACATAATGAAGGACTCAAAGCCATATTGTAATGAAGATGGTGTATAATGAAATGTATACCCTACACTTTTTAAAAGCTATTGCCAGTCATTAATTAAAACGGATGTTGGTAGAAGTTTTAAAAGGAAGTGCCTGCGGTATGTTAAATATTAGAATTTTATTTAAAGACTTTTTTATAATTTCTAACGCATTTTGATGCAATGCTCAAATGGTAATTTACATAAGAAATTATTTGTTTTTCTTTTATGCGCATGAACGGAAATAACTTAAACATTTTTTTAAATGTTTAATGAGTAAAATGAGTTTTTTGTTATTAACTTGATATTGTGTATTAAAATAACACTAATAAGAAGAGCCTCTAAGGTTAAAATATTACTGCACCCCTTGGATTATATTTTTAAGTGACGTGTTTTTCCTCGCTGGAAAGAAATTTCAAAACATAAATAATTAAACTATCTATATGCAAACCTCACCACCTAGTAGCGTCGACGTTTAATTCAATCACACGCTGCACTAAATCTAAAGTAGGAATAGATCATGAAAATACAAAGATGCGTAGTCCAATCTACCAGGCCTGATGTGTCCTTAATACTTTCACGGTATGGCTTTACTCAAAGATGCTAATCGAATCTGAGAAAAATAGTTCTTACGGGAGAACAACACTGAACCGTGCTAAAGCCGCAGAAAAATAACTGCCTCTCAGCGTCGCCGGTTCAATGTGCCACAACAAGATAAAATATTTTACAGCAAGAACAAGTTTAGTAAAGAATTTTACCCCGAACTTTCAGATTTATTTCTGCGACCACAATCTTAGCTGAGCTGAGCCGGCATAATACAGGATAAGAAAGAGATTTCTTGTGTGTTGACAAGACGTGAAGTAAAGCAAGAGGTTTAAGCAACATGGCATGGCAAGAATTTTAAGGGGATATTTTTACTTTTGCTAAGTGTATGTTGGTATTGTACGTTTTGTTTATAAAAAAATACTGCAATAAAAAATATCAAATTAAAAGCGAAATGTACAATTTTCGAGGGCAGGAAATATCATCGTTAAGGGATACGATTAATCTTGCTAAAACTTTTAAAGAGAATTAAATTATTAAAGTGGCATGAATAAATGGCTTAGTCTGAATCTGGACTAAGTGGACTTGATAAGCTGGTAACTTGAGGCGAGACTAACTTCGAACACTCAATTTACCCAGAAAATATGATTTAATCAGTTGGTCTCGTTCACACTGAAAAGAGAAACAAAGAATTTACCAGATGATTTATAGTCTGCAATTAATATTTGGACGCGTTAAATTTATAATATCAAAATGTATTTCAAAAAATAATTTATCATTTATATTATTAAATTAATAATTACGATGCCTTAGCAAAATGCTGCCAGCTCAAAATTTGAATACGACTGAATACAATTTTTTAGTTTTAAAATAAATTTAAGCTGATTTCTTAAAAAGAAAGGCTAGAGTTTCTTATAAATTGGGCCTATTATATACGGGATGTTGTGTAAACATTTATGATACTAATGTTTGTACTAAAAATATTAAATTCGTTTAAAGTAAAATTTAATGGTAAATAGCTTAACCTGTAGAAAAAAATGATTTATTACTTCAATATTTGAAAAGTTTTCAAAAAATCACTTAGTTTTTAAAACAGTCACAACCGTAAAAAACAAATTTAGAAGTTATCTGATTAAAATTAATTGTTTTTTTTTTTTAATTATCTAATAGAAATCGCTTAATTTAAGCAATAATGTGTTTTAATTGTTATTATTAATAATACTGATTTTAATATTTTTTCAAGAGATTTTGTTTTATGTTTTGAACTGTGATCAAAATTAATTACTTCTTTAAAAAATGATCAATAACCATCACACACCTTTTGACAGCTTAACCTTTTCGAAATCCTCGATAACAAAAGAATAAGTAGCTCAGTTGATGATCGGAGCGATCTTTATTCCTAAATAAACAGTCTACTCAGTTCAGTATTTTTAGACATCTTTTTATTGGCAGTAAAGATGATGAGTTAAATATGTATGTATGTATATAAGTATGTATGCATGCATAAATGTTATGGTTGCAAAATATTTCACTTATAATTTAACCTAAACGCTAATATAGACAGACACATATAGAAATATTTATTACTACAACAACAACAAATGAATAATACCAGCAACTACTGGTCTTACACAAAAGCGAACCAACATTATTATGTTGACGATCTTGATATTGTCTTCACAAATATGCTGAAGAAAAGAAATACTTTACAGTGTTTTATGAAATTTTCTTTTTCTAAGGTACAAGCAAGAGATAATTATTAATGATAAATATAATAATGATTATGAACATTAAGAGGTAGAGATCATCTTGAGTATATTTTAACTCTAATAAGATCAAATAAATAAATGCAAAAAGCAGAAAAATATTTAACTGACTAAGTGTTGAAAGGGAAGGAGACTACTTAAACATAAGCAGCATTATTATAATTGTTTTTTAATCCTACAGAACCCCAGCTTACATATAAAGATAAGCTACATTTGCACACTCTATAGGCTTTCACAAAAAAAAAAAAAAAAAAAATCTCGGCTTAAAAAAAATTAAATTTTATATTTATATTGTCACTAAGACTTACTGTTACCACAGATTTAAAAGTAACTATGTTTTTGCAACTTATTTTCTTAAGAATTGCTATTTAAACATTAAATAATTTTTTTTACAAATTCCGCAAGACATCAGGTGCTCCGATCAGTTAAGGCAGATGTGTAAAATAAAAATTCTCACCAAATACAAAAACTCGAAAAAAATGAATGCAATAAAATTAATTAAATTTGTTAAATGCAAAACTCTTTACAAAAAGTTAAACGACGAACAAAGACAGCAAATACAGTCTAAAATATTAAGAAAATAATTTTTTCAAACAACCTACAATCAAAAGACTTAAGCTAAAAACTTGTTTTCTTGTTGTTCTGTTTAAAATTTTATTTAACAAAAAAGTTTTACATACTTAAGCTGTGTTTTTAATTTTGTTATATATGTTTGTGTGTGTGTGTGTATTTATGTGTTTTATTGTTAAGGCATTCTACTCTTTGTAGTTGTGAATTCTAACAGTTTTATTGTTGTTAGTTTTTTATGTTCCTTATTATTATTTTTTCCTTTTTTTTGCAGTAATTTGAACATAAAGTATAACATATTTTTCTCATGCTTAAAGTTTATTAATTATATTTTATCAGTACATTTAAATCTCCTTCTGCATATTCATTCAAGTCTTTTATTTTTCTTGTTCTTTTAATAGTTTTGCTTATTATATTATGTTTTTTTGTCTTTGATATGTTTAGCAAGCATGTTGAGCAAAATTTTTGCAATTTTAGCTTAATTAGCTTTATTGGCCTAATGTCATCAACAAATGCTAATATTCAACACAAGACAAAATAGTGAAAAAAATACAATAAAAATCAGTGGAAAATGTTAACAAAAAACATACTTAACATGTATTTATGTAAAAAGATTTAAGGATTTTTTTCATCATATAAATAAAACAGTTGTTTTACATAACTAATAAACAAAACCTGGAATTGAAAAAATGCTGTCTTTAAATAAATGCTTTAAGTGATTGAACAAATAGTGTTAATGTTAATATAAGTTTTATTTCACATCATTTGGTTAAAAGAAAAATTTTAAGCTATCGGCACTGAATTCAAAACCGATTATATTTTTCGGATTCAATATTAATTCGGTTTTTTTTCCTGTGTCCTGTTAATCGAAATAACGCTGTCTTAGTCGCTTCAAAATCGATCAAGCATACTGTTTAAAAGCAATCTGATTTCTATTTTTTTCTAATAAAACATTAAAAAATATCATTTAAGGCCCCATTACTCTTACGTAAATGTTCTTGTTGCGGGTCAGCTATTCCATTTTTCTTACGGACGAGACTGTTAAAAGTAAAATTTATTTACGTTTTTACGTATTAGCTATTATAAATTTGTTATTTCTTCCTAAGCAGTTATGCCAAAAAAATTTAAAAAATTTAATTTATAGCGTATTTTGTTTAATGCTGGTTTTAGATTCAATCAATAAATTTGGTAAATGTGTTTGCAGACTATAAGGAAACCTCAACATTTTGTTTATTTTTATTAGCATTACTGCTATTATTACTATTGTTATTATTATTATTTTTATTATTAATATTATTAAAATTGGTAATTTTAGAATACGAAGGGTACATCGAGTAAATTCAACACGAAAATCTTTATTACAAAAAATACAGTGACCATTTAGTAACTATTTTTATTTCCATTCCGCTTTTTTTTTCATTTAATGTTCTTCCTATTTAATAGATTTGGCTTTTGACACAAGACTGTCAGTTTTCTATTCAAAATTTTTGTAGAATCCAAAAGATGGAGTCCATAATGCATGTGCATTCTAGGCAATAATGTATTTTATGCTTTAGCATATCATTGAGGAATAAAGCACAAATGACACATTTTCTTATATCGTATATTCTAAATCTTTTGAGTAGCTGCGAAAGATATGAATCAAAAGATGCATTTTGTTCTGCTATGATATAATTTTTGCTGGTCTTTTCAAAGTTAATCACAATTAATAGCGAAAGTTATCATATCTTAACCACAATAACTCAATAAAAATAATGATAATTATATTTAAACATATATAAATACATACATTAATTGTATAAATCTAGTTATTGTATCATATTTTCGTTATTTGATTAGCTTACTTTGCAAATTAGCATTTGCACCGCAGAAAAATTAACACAATTTATTTTAAACTCTTTAGCGCCAAGTCATGTTTTTTTTACAAAAGACTCTCAAAACAAAAGTTTAAAATAATAAAAAGTGTTTACTTAAATTATCGCATTTCATTTCTTAAATTCAAACAAATGGTACTTGAACGTGTTTAACTGCCTGAATTGATAAAAAATTCGATTTATTTTTATAACGGCCCTAATTTTTTATTTATTTCGTTGGGTTTCTTTGGAAACCTTCTTATGGAAACCTAAAATTCAGCCAAAACAACGCTTAAGCTTTATAAGAGACTTCCAAAACTTGTTCATATACTTATTGTAAGACATTGCAACTGTCTTTTTATACCTGAAAATTTGCCAGGAGAGAGCTTTTGTTTCAGACATGTTGAACAGCATTCAACTCCCCAACTTGAAAAGTGTATTACATATTTGATTTACATATGTATACTGGCTAGAAAAACATCATTTTTAGCATCAGTCAGTCATTCAAAAAAACGATCACCTGGAAAAGTGGCGTAAGTACTTTTTTAGTACCTAGCTAATGATGTTGTATTGTTTTCAGATATTGGACGTTATTGTTCATAATCCCAAGAACAATTTTTTTTTTGGGAAACGATATCTAAATTTTGTGGAAAATGCTACTGAGAATGAATGCGAGACATATATTAATATCGAATTGCTTCATAAGATTTTGTTTTTTTTTTCTACTATTTTTTTTTAAATATTCTTAGTATTTCTATTTTTATGTTTCGATATGAAAATATTTTCTGCTCTAAAAAAATTTTTGTAACAAAAATTCAATCTTTAATATACCAATTTGATTTATTGACATTAAAATTATGCATATATGTATGTATGTATATTTATTTGTGCATATTTGCCTACATAACTTTAAACCTTTGCTGTATGAATAAGACTATCTCAATATAAAAGCACACAGCTGCAGTATATACATAAAATAAAAATCTTTACATTATCTTTCTGATCCATTAAATAACAATAACTCGATGTACTTTCAGTATACACAAATCAGAAATAAAAACTGTCAGTTAATATTTAATAAAAATGTTATGATTTACTGTGCAATATCTACAAAAATCAAATATTTTTATAAAAATAGAGCGCTGCATTGGAAAAGAACTGTATTGCGAACAAAGAAACACAGCTGTCAAAAAGAAATTAAAGCTTGGATATGAAAATAATATTGAAAAAATTAAACTTAAAATAAAATAAAAAAATGAAAAACAGTTATATGAAAACTTTAAAGTAGACATGACAATAAAAATAATTTGCCTTGGGTGGGTGTCGGTCGTATTTGGTAAAGTCAATTTTATAAATTTAATTGGATTAAAAAAGCAAAAATGAAAAACATGCTCCTGTAAAACCAAAATATTTCTATTTACAAACAAACAAAATTAATCTTGAGCTAACAGTGTTGGGCTTAAATAAGTTAGTTAACTAACTTATTTGTTTTAGTGATCACACTTATTTTTAAGAAAACTTTGACTTTAAGAAAAAAAGTTTACTAAAAACACAATTTGCAAACAATTTAACAGAATTTTTCAACTTTTGAACTCTGTAGTTTTTAATAAAAAAAAATACTTAAGATTTTTTTGTATCGTTTAAAAAACTACTAAAATAATAAAAATGCGTTATTTTAAAACCTGTGTCTATTACTTAATGAAAACGGGCTTGGCTTAAACACAATTGACACTTTGAGGCACAGAAACTAAAAAAATAATAAGTAAAAATGAAATACTATGTAAAATTGTAAAAAAAAACAAAAACATTAAATACTTTAAAATTGCTTAACTTGAATTTCGCACCTTTTTTGTACAAAAATTAAAAATATTTCAACTTTTAACCTTTCACTTTCATTACACAGGCATAGACTTCCTTGTAATCGAAGTCTTGTTTATCACATTAAATTTCCTAAAGAAAGAAAAAAAAAAAAAAAACACCAAATCTAAAAATAAATCGTTAAAAAATACTTAAACGCATTTAGCCATAAAATAGTAGCATTCAACGCAATTTAACGCTAGTATCCATACTTAAAACTTAAATATATTAAAGAAAAAATAATGCCAAAATTATCATTGATCAGTTGTGTCTGGTCTTTGAAACTATGTAACATAACTATGAATAAGTTGCCTGTCTTGTTAATGGTGTTAAACATCTTTTATAACACTTATCACGAATTTGTATTGAAAAATAGTCAAAAACTATTAAGTAATGAATACTGTTTTCCCAGCGTATAAAATCTCAAAATTTGATAAAAGACATGAATTCCTTTGCGTAAGAGTTAACGTTAATGCAACAGAAATGGCTTAAGGAAGACTGCTCATCTTAAGATGTTTACAGCGATTCTTAATATAATAAAATAAAGAAATTGACTTTTATAAAACAAAGACTTTGGATGTAAAAGAATATCTTTCCAATATAGTTTTTGCAAATTTAGGAACATCAGCTCTCATATAACTTATTTTTCTTTGTCATTTAAAACGTTTATTTTAGGAAATAGCCTCTTTCTAATACTAACCGAAAAAATCGATCATTTTCAGGGCTTTTAAAAAGTTTATAAAAAAAATCCAAAATATCATGAACACAAAAAATTTTAAACTATGACGAATATGATTAACACAAATTTTTTATTTATTACTTCTACTTAAGGCTCCACGATATCACATACTTATGAAGTACACAGCACTCGAGACTTCAGGCGTCATCGACACTACCTAACAACAATTATTTTTCTTTATAATCTGGATTTGAATTAATGACTCGCCCATTTAAAAAAGCCAGTCAATACGTATGTTACTTGTCATCAATATTTGTAAGCCAACCTTCCATTTTTATTCTGTTTTACCACAGAATAATAGCGTACTAAAAGTTTAGTTTTGTTTTCCATTCAGGCAATAATGCATATATAATTAGTGTGTAACCGTGCTACATTCTTTAGGAAAGGGATAGAGGAGAGAAAAGAACAGGTGGTGAAAGTTTAGCCAATTTATTAGTTATTTTACTTGGCCGGCGAATATGCTATATAGAAGTACCGACGAAGGAGGCTGCATGTTTTAATGTTAATTCTGAATATATATTTATACCATTAAACAGAAAAAACATTTTTATTTTTTAGTTGCCGCAGGGGTTGAACTCTGGCAACCAGGTTTGCAGTCAACGTACTTACCACCTTGACTACAGCAGCCTCTCTGAAACAATGTTAAAAAAACAATCATTAAATAAGACAAACTGTACAGTCCTTTTAAGAAATCAAATTACTTTTTTATCTTACTTTTGGAATTCAATTTTTTATTGTTTTTAAATGACTCGAGAAGTTCTAGGACTCAAGAAAATGCATAGTGATTTATAAGCGATTTATCTGAAACATCTACTGAAATAGTTTTTACAGAAGGACAACTTAGATTATTTATTTGAAATAAATTTTCATAGACTCATTGCCGAGAAATACTTGCTCGATTTATTATATTATTTCGATAGAAATTACCTTGCTCACTGATGCATAATTGCCGTTTTGCCGATCAACAACTAACTTAAATAAGTTTATTACATTTATTTACGATATCACATACCTACTTTCCTTCAATAGGACTTTAAGAATATAAAAATCTTTACATTCAGTCACAACTTATGATTTTTTGGTTGGCAGCAAATATGTTTGATTTAATTTAAAGTCGCTTTTTGACTTTTTTTTTTGGGTAATTTCCAATATGTTCAATTTTTTTTAACATTTCTAACGTATTTAATTTTCACTTGATTTTTAAATTATATCAAACCATCACCTTAAATTTCAATTTATTTCCTTTAACTTGTTAATTTAATTAAAAATATGGTTTTCTTAATTAGGGTTTCTCTTTTCTCGTTGTACAATTTTTATATGATTTTTTTTTTTTTTGGTTCATTATAAAAAATAAGTGATACTTAATTTTTCATGATTTCCTGATGCTATGAATTTTCATTATATTTCTTTATGTAGTACAATATTTTTTATTGCACTTTAGATTTTTATATTTTATGCCATAAAACTGTCTTTAAACCTGAAAAGTAGACGTTGAAGTATTTTTTTTTTTGTTCAAAAGGGAGACATAATACTATGCTGTGGTTTTATCCCAACAACAGAAGTTTGTGTCTTAAAACTTTGGTTTTTCTTAACTTTTGTGTTTCATTTCGTTGCCTCTATATATAACCTTTGTGGCATTTTATTTTGTGTTCAGTAATCCAAAAATTGTTTAAAATTAAAAAAATTATAAAAAAAAACTTAAGAGAGACAATTCAATTGGCTGTTTATTTCAATTTGCTACCGAAACAACAATTGATGTATTAACATTTTGGTTAAAGGAAAAGATTGAAGATTGATTTAGATCTGAAATTATTTCAGTTATTTTCTGTTAACAAATAAAAATATGTACAATAAAATTATAAGAAAGCAATATATGAAAAAGCTATTTGTTTTATTATAGCCTATTGTGCCCGACGTTGACCCTACAATTGATTGTAATAGATATTCTTTAAAAGCACCCTACATCTTTATTCCTAACGCAATGATTTTTGAAATCAAAAGAATAATCTGTAAGATTTGTTTTTAAAGTTAAACAAAATCAAACAACAAAAAAAATCCAAAATTTTAAAAAAATTGTTGCGCACCGTCGCAAAATAATAGTACATAATAATAACACAAATATTGTTTATACTTATTTTGGTAATTTTTCCCTTTCACTTACCTTCAAAATCCAACAAAAATATGTTTAGCGTAACCATAATCTACGACAACAACAAATTGTGATGAATTTGTTATCTTAAACAAATTTAACATAATCAGAAATAATATCAGGCATTTTCTGAAATCCTCACGAAATATTCACTTTCATATCTTCAAGGCATTTAAAGTGAAAATCAGAACATGCCTGTATATTATAGTTACAAAAGTGTTATCTGAAGATAGTTTAAACATTTGACTATGATTAGAATTTTATCAAATATTATTAAGCTCAATCTAAGCTTATTGCGCAGTTAATCGTCAAATGTTTGTTAACTGTGATTAAAGCATTCTTTAAAATCACTATTATTTGTTTACTGGAATCATATATTCAATTGTTTACAACTCTCTACAGGTTGCCTTTACTTTGTTTTTCTTCAAAACAAGTTAGTATCATTTTTTAACTTTTGTTCAATTTTATAATTTTAACAAAATTGTCTAATGGGACAGTTCTACTAAAGCGAAACTCGCTAGTATTAGCATTTTAATATTAGTAACATAATTTGTTAGTTCCTTAAGTAGGCATTAATATATAATTTTACTTTATCTTTGCTACTCTAAATGTTGATTAGTGGGAAGATATTTTGTTGGACATATATTTGAATTAAACGTCTTGTTAATTCAATTCTTAAATATAACCACTAAAGAAAAAAAATATATTTATAAATATTTAGTTCAAAAATATATGCAATACATTTAATAATAAAAGAAAGATTGTTATAATTATAAGGATCTAATTTATATCAAACCCATATTCTTTTATTTCAGCAAATGTTTGTATAACATCCCATTCGTATAAGACAGTATACAGAAAGAATAAAAAGTATACCATCAAGTAAAATATCCCAACCGAACGTCGAGCTTTAAAATTTGTAGTCGTTGACCAAAGTAGGGTAGTCATTAGTAATATAACCAGGAACACAATACAATTTGTACCCATTGGGCCTCCAGTTAACTAATTTAAAAAGTAATTTCTTAATCTGATCTAATGAAAATAATATTTAAAAAAACATACATTTATTCGATTATTTTCAGCGGCCATAGTTTTAAAAATTAAAATCAAACCTAAGCAAACTATAATACCTAGGAACGGAAAACAAAAAGAAAAGGTTACAAGGCATATATTTTATATTTGCTTATTTTTATTTCTTATTAATACTTACTGAAAAACAAGCCACCAATGCATGCAGCAAATGCCATTTTATGATAACCGTGCAAAGCTAAAGATGTATTAGATACCAAGTCACCAATGCTAGTGGCCCATGACAAAAGTGTACAGCCTACAAATGAGCTACTGGAATTCGTTACCACACCCATAATTTCAAAAACTGACATAATTTCCGCAGCACACGAATAAATTACAAAAACGGAGCCATAAGCTGCGAGACAAGCAAAACCCTGCAAGGACTTTTAAATATAAATAACTGCTAAATGCCAACTGTCATTTAATAAAAAACCTTATGAAATTTAGGAGCACTGTCAGTCCGTGAAGATTTGAAAACAAAATATGCCACGGGTATGGTAAAAATCAAAGTATAAAAAAATATAGGAATTCCAAACCAGGACTTTAAGTGAACTGTGTCAAATTAATATTTTATGTAACATATTATTCTTTTCATTTTGCGTCCATTTTTCATTAAACTTACAGTATGAACAAAATGTTATAAAGGGCAAAGTGACCACTTGCATACTGTTTAAAAGCTTTGACCAGCCATGTCTTTCCTTTCTAAAATCAGCACTTGGAATGAGGAGCGCTAACGATAAATTCATAGGTGCCGTGAAACAGGTTAAAGCTTTTGTACAACAACCGCCATTCGACCAATTATCATCGTTTATTGGATTTAATGAAATTAATAATTGTTTGATTAGATATTTATTGGGACCGACGTTACTACCATAACTTGAACGTCGTAAGGCTTCTTCATCAATAGTAATATCTATTTCCTGAGGTAATATATCCATTTCAGCATGCTGTTTTAATTTCCTGTAACGTTTTAGTTGAATAACTTAAAGATAAAGTATATAAATTTAAATAAATGTGCTTAACTGATACCATTTTTTATCTTACATGAAGCTGATCCTATAAACATTGCATTTTCCAACACTGCTCAAACAGATATTTCGGGTTTCAATTAGATTTTAAATACTAAGTTTGGAATTTACAATTTACTTACGAGAAATGTTTCGCTTAATTAAGTAAAGATCTATTAGAATAACCGCTAAATATATAAAGTAGATTGAAAAAAAGCCTGCAAAATTAAAGCAAATTAAAAATAAATATCAAGTCTATAAAAAATTAATTTTGAAATAGTATAATTCTTATTAGAAATAATTTCGAATTCCCTGGGTACACTTTGCGATGGACAAGCCTAAGCCAAATAGTAATCCAAAAAATAAAAGGAAAAATGTTAGGGGCTTCTGGAATTTTATAACTTTTAGAAAAAAATATTGTTGTTATGCTATTCCACCGCATTTTCTTTCAAATGTTGAACGTTTTAATATAAAGGGGTTGCAGATAAAAAATGTTCGGGTTGCAGATAATTAAAAAAGACGTAAAGATGTCATCGGCTCTTAATGGTTAAAGCATTTTTAAACATTTTTAGTTTTTCCAGAAAGACCTCTTTAAAACCTTTAAAGTGATATCGAATCTTTCTATAAAAACCACAGAGGCCCATAACTCGGCGACCGACCACATTTTACTAGATTTGTTCCACATAATATGGAAAAATTAGACATGGACCGATCTTACTAAATTTCAATATCAAAATTTTTGAAACTATGTGTGATCAATTGGAGTATTTAAATTTTCTCTAGCTCATCTAGTGCTTTGGCACAGTTGATTTCAACCCGAACATTGCTAAATCGACTTTGCTATGCATAAGAACTCATAACAAATATACTTTGTGAGGTCTGCACTTTAAAACGGAATGAAAAGTTTAGATATACCCCGTTTCCGTAATAGCAATAATTTCTTTTATTTTTTTGTTGAATGCGTTTTGTTTGTAATATTTCTTGCAATCAAAATTTTTTTTCAAGCTGGATTCTTAAGAAGTTAAAATTTTACTCTTGTTTTACTTAAAATGATATTGTATCTTTCAAATCTAAAAAACTGTTTTTTTTTTGTTATTGTTATGTTAACGTGTTTTTACAAGATTTCGAAGACTCCATCGTCTTAATAAATAACCGCTTTCTTTAAATTGCAATTTCAATATTACGTTTCTATAAAATTATGAAGTTTTCGATTCATTTTTTTTACTTACAAATAGCCTCGCCCAACGTTAAATAGCTACCAGTTCTCATGGTCCAATTAATACACAAGATAGCCAATAATAAAAACATAGTGTCGCGCAAAATACTATTACTGCAAACATGAAAGGGATGTACTATGCAAACGACACCACCAACAAAAGCCAATACAAAAATGGCAGCACTGAGGGCATTTGAAAATAATGTCACAGGATCGCTATTTAATTTTACTAAGCCTCTGAAAAGATCTGTGGATCCATTACCAATAGCCAATAAAGTAATGCCAGCCACATGTTCACTCAAACCCAAAGCTTTGGAAAGCATTAATAGTGCAGGACAGAAGCTTTAAGAGAGCATCAATTTTCATAAATAAAACAAAAGGCAAGTAAATAATAAAAATTGCTTACTATTTACTAGCGGTTGCTCCTAAAAACCAAAGCATCACAAAGGCCAGCAACACAAAAAACGTCATATATATATACAGTTCCCGATCGCTAGTGGGCTTTAAATAACAATACAAAATATCTATGTAATTAAAGTAGTAACCTTCCTCACGACATTCGGTTGTATTTTTAACATAATCGCAGCGATATTCATATTCAATATCCTGAACAGCAGAACAGCTTAACTAAAAAAAACAAAGGCAAACACAAAATGATTGTTTGTACTTCTTTTTCGCTTACAAACTAATACGAAATTTGGCTTACATAATTTTGAAATGATGAATAGCTTTCTATTTCAGCCACCCTCTCAACACGCGTCGCCATATCTTATAACACTAATTACAATTCTTACTGAAAAGGTGATTATTTTATTACATTAATTTATTTATTTTTATAATTCTTTTTGTTTGTTTGACATTGATTGCCGTTTATATATTTTTATACAACAAGTTTTCTTTCTTTTTAATTTTCTTAGATTCTTTTTGAAATGTCTTCAAACACTAAATGGAAAGTATTTTCTTTTTTGTTTTGCATTTTAAATAACTTATTTAAAGTTTCTACATGTAATGTTTTTGTTTCGCATTCTGTATAGTTTTTTTTTTTATATTTTGCATACAAATTTAAGTGTAATTACTTAATTGTATCTTAAGTAGGAAGTAGCCGGAATTCCAAGACACCATTTAAAAATCGCTTCTTACATTTGGGTCTAAAATTTTTCCTTTTAAATCGTGGGTTAACTCTTCTTAAACAACAATTTACAATTAGTTATGCTTAAGAACTCAATTAAAATAATGTTCTAAATATTTGTAAAACTGAATAATCTAAAACATTGGTAGCAAATTTAAGACAAGAGACTGACAACTTAGCTTAACGGAGCATTTTTCAATGTATAAAATAAATCTGTGGTGTGATTTATACTTGAGAGTTTGTAAGAGGTCTAACAAGTATTACAACAACAAAAATATATAAAAACATTGTCGTAGCTTATGTATGAACCATAATAATTTAAATCTTTAATTTCTTTTTAAAATTTTCGTAATGTTTTGTTTTTTTGAAAATAAATCTCCTTTTTAGTCTTGAGGTGACAGCACTGTTTTGTCAACAAGAATTATTTTTTTATCATGAATAAATCATTTTTGATTAAACTGCTTATTGTACCCAGCGTTGCATTGGCTTAATTTTAGGACCTTTCGAGGCACTACTCCGAACATGTGTTGTCACGAAAAATTATAGCTTACGATACAAACCAAGGCATATTAAATTAATATGCCTTGATACAAACATAACCTTAAAATTTTATTGAATTAGGTTTGTCGGTTCGTGACTTAAAAAAGTGCAACACACTTGCTCTAGCTCATGCTAGAATAACGCGTGCTTCAAAATTCAAAACGTATTTCATATTTTGAAATAGCTTACTAGGAGGGTTCTCCCCCTTTGTGGAAGTATTATGCGTCTGGACTCATTTAAAAAACTTAATCGATTTTAATGAAATTCGAAAAATAGGTAAGCCTGTTTCTAAAGCTAGGAGCCTGATGAGAGGAAACGAATATAAATATAATTAAGTAACTTGGATCTATGATTGCGGGTAATAAAACAGAAATCTTTAGATTTAATGAAAAATCTTCAAGTTCTATAAAAGAAATAATTGTGTTGATTTTGCCCTTAAAAGGACTTTTAGCACAAATTCGTGGGTAAATGCAGAGAGGCCAAAGCAATAATTATAAAATAATATTAAATAATTTATATAATAAGCAGTAATAATGGTATCTATAATTAAATTTGTTACATTCTTAGCAATATTGTTTTTTATGTTTATTGAGTAGAGAATAAGGAATGTATTTGTGCTTTTCAAAACATATTTTCTTTCTCATTTTTTTTTTTTTTGATTGATTAAATTCAAGGCGAATTAATTTACAGGTTGTCTTAATAGCCCAGCTGATTTTTGTTTATGTTTAACGTTGTTGTAAAAAATTTAAAATAATTTTTAAACTAAAAAAATTACATATAATTTGAAAAAGTAAAAATTGTAAGTTTAACAAAATTAATTTTCAAAACAAAAAATGAAATATGAGGTATTTAAAGTACTAAATGGTAGTAGAACGATAAATTGATTTCGACTCCCTTTTAATTAGTCAGCTATTTTCAACATTAACGTGATACTCTGCAACAACAAAATTACATAAAGTTTTCGTTTTTGTAGCGGTGCGGCCAACCTATATGTAGTTTTCATTGATTTTATTGATTGTAATTTAACTTAATTATTAATCGTATTGTTTTAAAAATTTAAAGCTGTAAGAAGTTTCATATGGGGATATGATCGCTCTTTTATATTCTATGTACGTGAAAAAAGGTTGTTTAAAATAATATTTCAAAAGATGTCAACCAGAACCCATGATTTAAAACTTTTTAAAACCGAAATTGTAATAAAGATAACTAATCTTGACCAATAATGAAGACTGATAAAATTAAGGATCTTCGAAAATTAAAGGCATATTTGTTTGTCATTATTCACGAATCCATAAAAACACTAGTTTTGTATGCAGCCTTATCATAAGAGGGCTAGAAGTTTTTATGTTTTCAAAATGTAAGACTTTATAAAAGTGAATGTACAAAACTATGACTGAATGTTATTTTTTATTTTAATTAAACATGTAGCAGAGATTTTTCTCCTTATTCTTTTTTTACTGATATCAAATTATATTGTAAAATATTTTCTCATTCACTTTATTATATTCGTGCTTTAAGAAGAAGAAATGAATGAAAAAGAAATTTTGTCTTTAGATTGAATGAAATTAAAAG
The DNA here is from genome assembly GCA_937654795.1 of Cistogaster globosa. Lineage (NCBI taxonomy): Eukaryota > Metazoa > Arthropoda > Insecta > Diptera > Tachinidae > Cistogaster > Cistogaster globosa. Next base: position 114,697,935 of record OW569404.1, on the reverse strand, counting down.
TTTGCACAAAAGTGCAAAAATTTTTGTGTTGCTGTAATATCAAAGCTAACATCATCAACAACGTAACATTATTACCGTATCTAAATACTTATTAACGTAAGAAACTGCAGAAAGATAACAAGCAAAAAATTGAATGTAATGAGCATCATAAATAGTTATACATAAGTTATATAAGCTAGACTTAACAATATTTTTTAATATAATAAAAAAATCACATCTACCTTAATAAAACATGAAACTAATTAGACATTCGGCTAATAGCTATAAACATGCAATTTTTTTTATAAAATCAGAAAAAACAAAATAAAAAGGAATGAACATGTTCACCCCAATGTTGGGTAGGTTATTAAAATATGCTTGTTTAATACACGACTTCTATATATATATATACATATGAAAAAAATATATTTTGGCAACAACATAGTTTAAAATTTAAAGAGTTTTAATGTCTTGAGGAAACAGATGTTTATTTTTCATTAATTATTTTCTATGACCAAAATTTGACAATATATTGAATTTTTTCTTTCTGGTTAAAGATATAAATGTTTTAAATTTAAAACAACAAAAACTTCCTATATATTTACTTACTACTAAAAAAAGTAAATTTTAAATCACTTTTTTTCAGCATTTTAAATTAAATATTTATGTTGCTTAAAAAAATTAAAAAAACAAAGACTGTGCAGACATCTGCATTTAAATTACTTACTTAAAGTTTAAATAAACTTAACTTAAACTCCACAGTTTGGAAAAATTTAACGAAACAATTTGCATACAACAGACATTATTAAAACAAAACAAAAAAGTAACACACAACAGGGGTTTGAGATGTTTTTATAGTTTAAAAAATTTGCATCTTAGAAAACATTATTTTTGTTTAAAATTAAACATCATCAACAACAAATACAATGACATTGTCGTAAACATCATCAAATGTAGTTCATCATAGTCACAACTTTAAACGGAATGAAAGCGAAATTTCAAACTATTTCTTCTGTTTTTTTTCTTTTTTTTCTAAATTGAAATGAAAAGTTAATTTTTCTTAAATGGTTAAAGTTTTTTGTGTTTGTCAGACTGATGTTACTGTTGTACGTTGTTACTTTGAAATAACAATCGTGATGTTTTATAATGATCAACAGTTATAGTTAACTAACAAACATTTGTCATTTAATTGACCTTTTTTCTTGACTGGCTGACTAAAGAAAAGAAAAACAAAAAAAAGGCAAGAAAAAAAAAATGGAAAATGTCTTTGTTAGCCTGAAGGAATCAAAACAAAATAGCAATTTTAAAACTACATACATAATCCGCCACATAGCATAAAAAGTAAAAATAAAGTGAAAACGTATTAAATTAAAAAACCTAAGACACAAGTTTGAATTAAAAATTCCCACTTTAAAAAAAAAATTGAAATTATTTTTGTTATATTTTTTGTTTATAAAAATTATATTTAAAACTTAAAAAAATTAACACTCCTTCAGCTTTTTATAAGTGGCAAATGAAAAAAAAATCTTTAATTTTATCTACAAGTTTTTGTTAGCTTATTAATCGTTTGAATTTGTGTAGAAAAAATATAAAATAATTTCGCGAATGTGTAAAAATTATTTTCATATTAAAAGAAAAAAATATATCAAATAATTGTAGGAAACCCACATTTTGAAGTTATTGTCGGATACATATGTCTGATTTACCACTTACGTATTTGTTTTTGTTATAAATAAACAGAAATAAGTTTTAGAAAACAAAAAAACTCATGTTTTTCTATTGCTATTTCTAAAAACGTGATAATGCGGTAGGTTGTTGAGACATCGAGAGTAGTTCATTATTATTAAGTGCACAGTGGATTCATTTATTTATTTTGAACTCAGAATACATAACCGTATAAAAAATAGTTAGATGTAAATTTATTTTTTGTTTTATTTACTTTAGACATACAAAATAAAAACAATTATTTTATTTTGGTCTTTCTAACATTTAAGTCCCATTATTCCTTTTTAGGAAATAATTTGCATAAATAAAAATAATCTGCATGGCATTAATTTGCCAGCTGACACAAATAGGTACGCTTTTAAACCAGATCATTTAGTTCATAACCTGTTAATCGGTTCTTTTTAAAATTGCAATTTCTTTTTTCCGAATATTTAAAAACAGTAATGATAGTTTTAAAATTATTATCTATATTTAATTATTTAAACATAAATTCATATATTTTTTGCAGCAACATTTTAGTGCAGCTCAAAAGAGCATCTGGGGCACAAGTCAAAATCAATCCAAATATAATCTATTTCGGTTAGTTCTATGTAGATTTAAAGTGTATCTATATAAACAAAAATGAAATAACGATCGATTGTAGTGCCTTAACTTGAGGATGGCGTACTGAATTTTTGAATACATTTTTCAAGTTTGGCTCCCATTGAAAAATATATATTAATAAAAAAAAATATTATTAAGTCATACAAAATAATCACGTTCAGTATAAAATAGGGTGCAATGGAGCGAAAGGTCAAAATACTTTTTACAAAAAGCAAGTTATTAATTTTTATCGAAAGAAAAAATTTTGGAGTGCAGAAGTTATCACAAATGGGAATTCTTTAACGGTTTAATTGATTCTTTTAACATTTGCAACAAAGATAGAACTGCATCTTGTTTTTAAACGTGGATCTGTAGGGAAAAGAAATATGCAAATTATGTATAAAATTCTATGAATTTGCGCATATTATTCCCTGCAAGTTCACAAACAATTTCAATAAAATGTTGCCTGTATGTGAGCGCTGATTCTAAGATTTTATATGTATGTAAAAAAGACTAAAAAGAGTTAATAGTTACACAAGTGCCTTAAAAAGCTTTTAAAGTAGACTCGGGTAATATCGAGTGCAGGAGAATTTTGTTTTGTGCTTCACTGCCTTGACTTAGTAGCTCGTATTTTTAAATGTTTTTTATTATTATTTTTTTTTTTTTTTTTTTTTTTTGGAGTCATTTTCATGATAGACAAAAGTATGGTATTATTTAATCATAATTTGTAGCTCTTAAATTACAGTGACTTTGACTATATATTTTTTGCAGATTTTTTTAAAGATTCAAAAAAATAAAATTAATATAAGAGCCTTTTATTTTGAAAGAGGCATAAGACACTTAAAAAAAAACAATCTAAAGAAATTTAAATGTTACTATTTTTTTCATATTAACATTTGCTTAATTAAGTCGTTTATTTTGAAAGTGGCATAAATCACTTTTTTTAAAAAATTAATGTTAAGAGCTGCTTAGATTTTATGTTGACCGAAGTTTTTATTGGGAAACAAGTATCCTGTGATAGAAGCACAAGAAAGTCTTCTCGAGATTTAGCCTCAATACTCTTTAAACCTTTGACACACAATCCTGAAAACATGTGTATCAGCTTAAAAGCAATGCGACTTATGTCACTTTCAAAATAAACGGTTCATATTTTTAATTTCTAAGATATCTTTATATCCAGTTTCACTGTTTTAAATAAACATAAACGCTCTCTGGTACAAGAGATTTATCTTGAACAAGCAAAAAAAAAAAAAAAAACATACAACAATTAAAACACTGAAAACAGAAACAAAACAGTCCTTAAGAAATCTATTACGTTCATCTTGAACGCCATCATTACAAAAGCAGAAAAAAACAAGTTTATATGTTTTAAAGAAAAAACTAAGACAAAATAAAACTCCTCAAACTTTTACTTTGTTTAATTTGCAAAAATCCATATTCATGTATATTTCTTTATACATATGTACATATATAAATTTAATATATTATTTAGGTGTGTGTGTGTTGTAAACGAATTAACTTTAAAAAGTGAATATTTGATTTATGTATGTGTATTGTCTTATTGTTAGTTTACTTAAGTATTTATTATGTTATTTTGTTAAGTTTGTACATTATTTTTTTTTTTTTTTTTTTGTTTTTCATCTTTTAGCCGCATGTTTTTTCTTTCATTCGTTTTCAGTTTAGTTAACAAATAAAACACAAAATGGCTAATTGCAAGTGACAACTTTGTCGCACGTAATTACAATTGCTGTTTATGTATAACTGCTTGACTGTGTAAACTCTATGAGTGCCTGCTTGCCTACATCAAATGTTAACTGCCTGCCTGCTGCATAAATGAAAAAAAAAACTGAAGCAAAGTAAAACAAAACGTAGCATTGTGTTTGTAAAGGTGTTGACGAGCATAGTTTTGTCTATATATACAGTACGTACTTTTATATGTTTTGTAAATTTTTTAAAGTTTCTTCTAAATACACATAGAATTAACTGTCTGATGTGTTTGCTGGCTGAGCTTAGTTCTCACTGTTAATCGTATTACATTGGCTCACGTCCATACTGTGTGACTGTGTGACTGTGTAGGGTAGTTCAGTTAAGCAAAACATTAAAGTTATTTTCTTTTGCTAAGTTTTTAATTAAAATTAGAACAAAAGAATTTATTTTATTCATTTGTTGTATTTGATTTACATTTTAATTGCAAAAAAAGAAAAATATATAAAACAAATAAGTGCTAAAATACACCGAAAGTTTGGTTATTTTGAGATATGTGAATCTCTATAACATCCAGCGTTTTAGTTTACTCATCTAAATTCTTGCAAAACTCAGGTAAGGATTTCTGTTAAAGCTTTCCTTAGTGCTAAGAAACTTTTTAGTAAGTTGGCCTTACAACTTTGCTTGAGATTTTAATGTGATATTTTAATTTTTTTATTCTTGTACTAAGAAAATCACAATTAACTGTTAACTATATGCACCTATTACGGTTTACAACTCAACTCTACCTTAGTTGAAATTTTGAAATTTGGTTTTATCAATTACAACTCAACTTGCCAAAAAAAAAAAAAAAATTTTAAGTTGAGATTGCATTGTGTTTCAACTTTGTTGTTGCATTACAGTTTAAAAGTATGTGTTAAAACAGTTGACAAAAGTTTTAAGAAATTACAACTCATCGGTAGCAGTTGTAACAATTACAACCAAAAAAGTTGAGTTGTCTTTTATATGACCAAACTGAGTTGAGTTGTAAGCCGTAATAGGGGCAATAATTTATATAAAAAAACTGAAATGAATTAAAATTTTACCCTTTCGGCATAAGGTTCATTTTTAAATTTAATTTCTAAAAAATTTCAGAATGAAAAATTATTTAAAAATGTATCCGGACGTGTTACAAAAAAAAAAAAAGATAAAAAACACGATAAACTAGACAAAAACAGAATAAAATGCAGCATTTTCTGGACCGCTACATCCTTCACCAGCATTCTTTGCATCTATCTAGCTTAGGTTGTGTTAATTGTAAACATCACCTATTTAACCAACTAATAGATAGAAGAAGTAAACACACAACCCAAAGCATTTCTTTGTTGTTCTCTCTATAACTCGTCTTGAACATTTGCTTTTGCTTTTGTACCACCATCACTATGGGCACAAATGCAAGTTTTATTTTTATTCATTTATAATTGTTTCTTCACAATATTTTAGATGCTGTTCCAATATCATTTCAACTGTTGTAAAGTATGAATGCATAATTTTTCACGTTAAATATATTAAGTAATTCTTATTCAATCATAAAACACATACTTTATAAATTTCTAAAATAATTTATTCCAAGTTTACAATTCAGTTCATGATTGTTTTTTTTTTTTTTTGTTTTCATCGGTCCTTTGTAATTTATCTACCGCTTTGTAATTAACGCAATGTAAAAATAGATCGTTATCAAAGTGTCGTTTATAATTTGTATGTGACTGTCGAACTGTCTGATTGCTTGTCTGCAATATAAATTGATTTATGCTTTTTCAATTTCTATATGATTAAGATGCCAATTTTAAAGTTTACGCTTTTATTTATATAAAAAAAATTATTTTTAAACAAAAAATTTTAAATAACATCAAGTTAATTAAATTTTTGTTGTTTTGCGGTTAGAGCTTGTATTGCTTCTAATTTATACAACATCGAAAATAACAACAATAAAAAAACGTAAATATTTTTCGCAATTGAATTTCAGTTTAGATAAACGTGTGCAACACTTTGGCATTTGTACATTTTTTATTTCTTTTAAGCAAAATATTATTTAGTAAGCCAAAAAAAAAAAAAAAACAATTTGTACACAGAAAGTATTATGCATTGTAAAAATTTGTAAAAATAAGGTGTCAGACTTAAAGTTATAACAAATAATATTTGCTTAACCTTTTAAATTTTTTATCAGTCCCCGGTAATATATGTAGTCTCCAAAAAATCTATATTTACCACGCATTATTAAATTATCTTCAATTTGATTTACCTGCTATATGAACGGAAAGGCTAATTACTTAGAACGGGGTGTAACCTTTTATTACAACGCACAGTGGTTTGAAAAAATTTTTTTTAGACAAAATTTGTTTTCTCATGAACCACTAGATATGTTAATGATTCTTATTTATATGTAAAAACTTAAAAATGTGTTTTAACACATTTTTTACCAAATTTAAAATTACAAACATCGAACAAAATATGTTTGAACGCAATTTCAATTTTCACATATAAAATGAGCAAATAAATTATGAGTAGGCGAAGTTCAGGAAGCTTATATAGCTTAAATACAAGCTCAATATACATGTTAGTATACTACTACCATGTATATAAAAGAAAGCTTATGGCTTCTAGATTAATAATATTTTTCGTGCTCCATTTATTAAATAACATTTACCTCAAAAACTAAAAAATCAGGTTAAATTTGTGTTTGAAAAAATAAGAAAATGGAATGTAAATTGCCACAAAACCCATCGAAATACTCTTACAAAATTTTGAAGTTATGAAGTTTTATTCAAACGGTGAAATAATTCTTAAATTTTTTATTTATGAATTCCCGGAACGGGAAAAAAAATGTTCCAAAAAATTGTGTTTATACAAAAGAGTCTACCTGCCTTTATAATCACGGGACTGTCAAGCCGTTTACAGAGTTTAAAGCCAACAACTGCGGCTTAAATTTAAAAATTTAATTTAAAAATTTTGTTTTAAAATCGGCTGTGTTTGTATAGGGAGGAAGAAGCGTTAAGATTTTTGACATAATTTTTCTTTTATTCGTATTTACTATAGGTTAGTTAAAAAAGATTAAGAAATAGCATTTAGTACATTTTCTCAATTTATAGGATAATTTATTTTAAGTTTCATTAAGAATACAAAGAAACTCTTATGGTAAATATCTGATAATCCAAATACTATGTTCAGGTAGGCCAAAATTAAGAAAAAAAATAGGATTTATTTTTTCCCAAATTAAAAGAAAAAGCCTACGTTTTTATAGCTTTTTCGAGGTCTTATTAAATCAAAGAAATCTTAACTTTTGAGTTAAGAAAAAACTTGTCATGACGTTTTCAAAAATTATATGCTGGAGGTTCTTAACTTTGAAGTTCACGAGAAACTCCTCTGCTTTGCCTCTATGAAGTTTCATTCAAAAAATATTTTAATTAATTCATGATATACCGAATTTTGTGTAAAATTAATTGTTTTCAAACCACTGTGCGATGCTTAGTTCACAAATTAAACCAGGGGGATGTCTACATGCAAGCGTTATAGAGGTGCTTTTCTGATTTTCCTACACAATATAAAGTATTAAACCCTATTCTCGCTTTAAGTCCTTTCAAATTGTGTCTTTCATATAATTTTTAAAAGAAAATGATTCTATGCATTTTTGGAAGATTCTTTAATTCTATTAAAAAATATTCTTTTCATAAAAGAAATCTCGCGAATAGTATTTAAAAATATTTTTAAAATCGATTTAGTTCAGTTACTGCTTAATTCTACAGCCGTTAATAGTATGTAAACAAAAAAATATCATTATTTAAAAAATATATTTAGAATGTATAAATTATCTGTCCTTTAGCTGTCCTTTAGATGGCAATATGAATATCGAATGTTTTTTAGACGCTTAGTAGTCATCAAAAATAATACTATTATTTTTATTTATGTTGTACTATCAGTGCCCACGACTTTGTCCACGTATCATTTATTTTTATTTCCTTAAATTGAGAAAAATATGATTTTAAATATTTATTGTAGAGATCTTTAAACAGTGTTAACAATTTTCTATCTATAAAACTAATATCTGCTAAAAACTGTTTTAGTGCCATTATACTGATAAAATTTGGTGACTTCACATTAGTATCTCTATTTTCTCTACGAAATAAAATATATTTGAACTGAGGTTCCAAGGAACCTACACAAAAAATTTTATTCAAAATCATCCAGCAGTTTTAACATGAGGTGATGTGTGTTTTGTACTCCATTTTAATTACTATCTACACCAACACCAAAATTTTCCAAAAATATTTTACATACAAAAATGACCCGTTACTGTTTCATTATATATAGAGATGTAAGAACTATTTTAATATTAAAAAGCATAAGTGTTAAAAGTGAATAGATTTTCTGGCAGTGTACGGTTGCAGTAACTATTCGTACAAATACTACAAGCAAATTGCAAAATATCGCAAACACAATCAAACTATTTATTATGACATGTCTAAATCGATTTGTTGTTTAAACACTCAAAAAAAATCTACACAACAGCTAACAAATAAAAATTAATAATAATAAAAACAAAATTATTAAAACCCCTAACACTAAAAATAAAAATTAAAATAAACTGAGCCATAAGAAAAACACTACAATCTAACGACATACATTCTCTGGAAAAAAAGAGTAACAAACAAAGTTCAATAAAGCAACAAGCAGACACAAAAAAACTGATGAAGAAACTAAATAAAAAAAATTATGTCAATGAATTGAAATTGAAAATAATCTTAGTAGAAAATTTGCAGACTTTAAATATAAAGACTGTTGCAGCACTTATGTATCTGAAGCACAAACATATATTAACAATACTTTATGAAAAAGGTTAAGTCAAAAGAAAAAATGTTGCTCAAACAAATAAATAAAAGTTTTTTTTTAAGTTTTATTTCTGTTAAAATTATTTGCTTTCAATTACAACTAAACAAATATCATAAACGTTTTTTAAGTACTCAAAACTTTTTGTGCATACATTTTTCAAGGCATAAATCTTTTATGCGTAGACAGACAAAAAAACCCCTACTAAAAGTGAAAGTTCCCAGGCATATTAAATTGTACCATTTAACTTTAACTTCAATTCATTTCTTTGCTCTTAACTCAAACAGCATTAATAACAGCACAATTTAAGGGCTGTCAAAAACAATGACAAATGTTTTCATTGAACTGTATCAGACAATGATTTAATAGCTCCCACAACGATTTGAAAAACCCTATATTATTTGGTGTGGGTATTGTTTATGCTAAAAAGGAAAAATTGACAGAAATACTTAAAATACAGAAACAAAAAATTTTCAATTTATTCGAGTGTCTGAAAATCTACATTTGCTATTGAAACAAATAATGTCAGCACTGTTTGCATTTCCAATGCTTAAAATGCAGCAAGAAAAAATGTATTTTGATTGATTACCCAGCAACTTCATAAAATAATATTGAATATTTTTCTCAAAATGCATAATAAAAGGTTGTTTGTTTTATTTCTTGTCTGCGTTGGTGGGTGTAGAGTGTTTTTTTATGTTTTGTTTTGTTTTAAATTAATAAATAATTTTCCATTTTGTTTAACTTTACCAATTGGTTCATTGGAAGGCAAATAGAAAAGTTTAGTTCGCTACATTCTTCTTCCATCGATGTTTTTATTAATTTTTAATTATTTTTTTTAATATCTATTTTATTATTACTTTTATATCGGTGGTAAATTTCTAAGTGTTAATAAAATTTTTGTCTTTTTAAAAATGAAAGAAGTTCTTTTTAGTTCATTTATCGGAACAATTGGTATTCGAATGAAAAATATTAAAAAACACGGTCGCTTTGGCGACACAATAAAAAAAAACATTTCAATTTTACTTTAAAGCAGAAGAAAAATGTATACAATTGAAATAAAATTTTATTATTAAAATTAAACGAAGTGAATATTAAATAAAATTAATTAACCATTAAAAATGTCATGCTAATTAATGCAAGCAAATTATTAAAATCACCGATATCGATAGCCATTTCACTACCGCTTACTTAGGAAACTTCTCACAACCGTTTGAAATAAACTAAAGATTTTTGTCCAAACAATAAGGTAAAGACAAAAATCAATGTTAAATCAAAAACAACAATAATCCACAGTGATTGTATTTTTCTTTATTTTAAATGTTTGTGAGAAGTTTCCTGAAGAGCATAAGTAAGAGGTAGCGAACTGGCCATCGAGACGTACTTTCAACCATAATAATTAATATCGGTATTTTTAATAATTTGTTCAGGATAATAAGCGATTCACTTTTGAAGATTAATTTATTATTTATTATAATAGTAAAAAAGTGAGAATGACTGACAAAAGCAAAATTTGCATTTGTGATCAATCGATATTTGATATAAAATTGAAAGAACAAATGTATGGGTCAAGTTACAAAAAGAACAGTGAAGTAATAATTTGGTTTGTGTGTCGACTTCGTCTAACCAAACTTATATTGATATGAATATTCCACGTACTTTTATTTACAAAATTAGTTGGTTAAATAGATAATGTTTACAATACACACAACTTGAAGTAGATAGATGCGAAGAAAGCTGATAATGGATTTGGCGGTCCTGAAAATGCGGCATTACATTTGGCCAGTGTCTATTTTTTTTGTTTTCTTCGGAAAACGTCCGCAAACATTTGTAAGTAATTTTTCTTTCTAAAGATTTTCAGAAATTAAATTAATAAATGAACCTAAGCTATAAAACAATAAATTTAAATTCATTTAAATATTCACGGTTGAAATCCTGAATGGGAAAAAAACTTAAAAATTAAAAATAATATTTATTTAAAAGGTTTGCGAAAAAAATAGTTTTCTGTGATCAGAATATTTTTGAATAAAATTGACTATTTATGAAAATGACTATTTATAAAAAACGTTTACTTCAATATTAATGATATTTTGACACATATTTCTTTCCATTAATTTGGAGAAATAATGAAAAAATAAAAAACACTATTTTTATATTATAAAACCGACGTTGTTCTTAATATTAAAAAAAAGAAAACATTTACTTTAAATCTTAAGAAATATATGCATAAACAAGTTATCGACAACAAAAATAAAAAATTTAGTTTAAATAAAAAACAAAAAAGAATATTATTTAAGGATAAAAATTTGTAGTCCTTAGAAAATGCTGATGATCTAAAATGTAGATAAAGAATTCGTTTATCTATTTTAGAATATATTCAATGAAATTTTATCCTGCTTTTTCTCGGGCAATTTTTTTTAGTATTTCTTAGTATAAAATAATAATAATTTAAAATCAAACGAATCAAATCTTATTGTTTTATTTAATATACGACAATATTTTTAATTTAAAAGCTGCTTTTATATACAAAAAAAAAAAATTCTTCTCTATTAAAAAATAAATTCGATTTTCTAAAAGATTAAATGCAACCTATCAATGAACATATTAACATAACAACTGATCTTTTCGCATTGCTTCTTTAAGACCATTGAATGTTAAAATCAATTTAATCAAAATTTAAATCTAAAATTTATATTTATTTAAATTGAAACATATAAACAGTTGTTTCGTGTGTTGGTATTTCTTAGTATAACTAAGCTTACGAAAAACATAATTTTTAATTTAATTTTTAGTTTGACATGACAGGCACTTGTTATTTTGGTTACAAGAAAAAACAAATATAAAAAAATTAATATTTTTTACTTACATAAAAAGACCCACCGCTGGTTTTTTGCATAAATAAATTTTATGGTTCATTATAATAAATTATATATGGTTTTATTAAATTCTTTTTTTTTATTAATTGGCAGCTTATTAATGGTTCATCGAGTGTTTAAAAGCATTAAAGTTAACACGTAACTTAAAGAAATATTTAATTTAAGATAGAGAAATTTTTATTTATTTTTATTATTCAAATTAGGTCAATAAAAAAAATGAATTTTTACATTTATTAATAAAACGTTTTCTTATATTTAGTTTAAAAATTTTATCTCAGCATTTTTTAATTTAATAATTTAATCATTCTCTAGAATTTAAAAAATATTAATTTATTATTTGAAATTAAAAAAGCTTATGTTAACAAATAATCATTATTAACTTATTTACTGCGGGAATTGATAATATTAAAGCTTGGCTTTTATTTACATAAAAAGTAAAAAGTATTAGAATTAAATATTTAATTGATAAAAATTAAAAAGGGTGCTCTGCTCGATTTTGTATTATAAATAATTTTTATTTAATTTTATCTATTTATTGTTTGTGAATAAAATCCGGAATAATAACAAAATTAAGAGTCAAGTACCTGTTAGGTTTATCAAGAAATTAGATACTGAAATGAAATAATGTTATTCAATGTCACATATTAGAGTTTAGATCTCTGCGGCTTCTTATATGCTTATACTTTACTTAACATAAGCTTTAGCAAATTACATATTGAGAAAAAACAATAATTCTGCTTGACTCCGAAATATTATAGATCGGGATTTCTTTTTGAGTAAACTTTTTCCTTTATTTAAACTGCAATAGTTTAAGACTCTGATGATAATTGAACTAACGAACTCTTACTTATGAAATATGCCCTTTAACTACCTCGGACATACCTGGTACACCATGTTACATAGCTGCATTCTTCTTTAATAGAGGCTCTGCCGAGATTTGTGCTATGATTTCATTATTATCTTTTTAATACATAAGAGCCTTGGCTATCTCGGGTACTGTTCATTTTTTTTCCTTTTATACTCAAGACCAGATGTTGTTTTAACTGCTCTTAAGCAACACATCTAAAATGGTTACTCAGCAATTATTTATTGTCTCTTTATTTAAGGCTTTGTTGGTACTAGAACTCATTTTGCATTAAGAGAGTTAGCTGTTACAGCTGTGTTTATGTTACATAGTTCCGCATATTAACGGACAAAAATATTAGCTTAGAGATTTGTTTTTACAAGTTCTTAGTCCAGTAAAAGCAGCTGATCGGACTAAATTCGATTAATTACTTATAAATAAACTTAGCGTAAAGAACTATCTTTTTTGTGCAAACATTTGTAAAAGGAAAATGGCAATAGCATAAATTAAGGAGCTCTTAATAAAACGTTAATAGAGAATAGTTCTTTATATGACAGTTGCTCCCAGTATTTTTAAATGAATTTTTACCAAAAATTTTTACGGTAAAAGAATACCACGGCTTGAAAAAACGTACTCACACTTGCTGCTAATGAGTATGTTTCAATAATTAATCTGATAGTCTTTTATTTTATTGAACTATAATTTACTTCGCATAAATAAAACAATATTTGCTTGAGAAAACCAGCCTTTCATCCAAAGGGATATCTATATTTTTACAACTTAACCCTTCTTAATATCAACTGCACATTTTTATATTAATCCAACAAAAAATAATATTAATCAATAGAATTTCATTCTAGCATTTAGTTTATCTCTATAGTTTTGTTAACGACTTTTCTTTGGCAGACTAAAACATCTTGGCAATATATCTTCTTAAAATGGCATTTTGGCCTACATTTCTAAAATTTTTATTTATAACTTCTTTTTATGTGAACATGTATGTAAGTATGTTTATATATTCGCCAGTTTTTTTGTTTGTCGTTTTAGTCGAACATTTCATTTTGTTTGTCATAGTCCACCAAAAGTAATCTATCAATGACTTTAAGAATATATAAGCCACCACTAGTAGTCAAGTCACAAAACTTTGAACTCAAATTGAGTGGAGAAGAAAAAAAAAAAAGAAAAAGAAAAATAAAAATAAGAAATATAAAGACCCACTTCCTTATGTACAAAACAAATTCTTTGGTTACTGTATGATATTTTTTGTGGAAAATTTAAATTTAAAAAATAAAAACATGTCGCTCACTAAACAACTGTCCATTTTATGTCAAACTCTTGTCTTTGTGATATATTAAATGAAAAAATAAATAAATAAATAGAAATAAAACTTATACGACTTTTATGTATGAGTGGCTGTGTGTGAAATAGAGGCACAGCATGCGTCATTTTGTAGTTTTAATCTAAGCATGTGTTTGTGGTTTTAATGTAGTTGACCACTTATATGACTTGTACGCGCCAACAATTGTTAGCGGTAATATCAAGGCATATTAGCCGCTGAAATAATTTTTTAGTTTTGAGGTTTTCACTTTATTTTTTTTCTAAAATTATTGTATCATTATATGGAATATTTTAACGGTCCTACTCTCTGATTTGTTTTTTTTTTTCATCCACTAATAGAACAAACATCACTAATACCAATACTTTTCTATGTAATAGATCATTAAAGTCGCATCTATAGTTGTGACTTTATAGATAATATTCAATATTTACACTGTGGGTTTGACAGTCGTAAAAATATTTAATATATTTAATAAAATATCACTGCAGCTGATCCTTTTTTCTTAATAAATGTTGCAATACTCCCAACAGATTAGAACTAAATTTTAAAAAGATATTCTTTTTATGTACGATTTTAAATTTGTTAAATGACTTCATATATTCCAAAGTTAAGGTTGTTATTATATGAAATAAATTAAACAGCCAAGAAATTGAAGGACGATTACTATATAAAATTTCGAAATCTCTATCATTATCCTGATTCAATTAATAAAACTTACTAAATAAATATAAAATGATTTTTTCACTATTTGAAATCCTTTATCTTCTATAAAGCCAGCTTTCTTCTAATTTTATAACTAAAGAGCTTAAATGCAGTTCTAGAAATAATTGGTTTATCAGATGAAAGAATGCAGATTTTTCTTTTCATCATTAACGCTTAACCATCGTATTTGCTACAAGGAAAAATTTCTCATTCCATCTTTTATTATAACAAAATTTTTTTGCTTGTTAACAAATCTGCGAAAACTGAGACGATGTAAAAAAAGTGACGGAAAAATACCCTGGCTTTCGATTTGCGATTTTCAGTCTGTAGGTTGCCTGTGCCGTTGATTCAAGCACCACAGTTATTATTAAAGTAATGCAGTTTACATAATTGTGAAACATTTTGAAGGGCTGTCAACACGATAATCCTCTAAGATTTAATATATCTCCTTCATATTTTCTTCGCGATAGTAATTTCATATTAGCAAAAGATTTTGTGACCCTTGACGATAAATAGTATCCATTAAGGCGACTGCATCATTAATAGGAGTGTACTCTTAGACCATTTGCAGTAGAAAACTAAAATTTGAAAACAAAATTTGTTAACTCAACATGTTGGACTTTGAAAAGAGTTTTTTTGGACACAAATCTTATACATTTAAACTTAAGAACCCATCGACATATAAAATACTTTTTTCTTAAAAATTAGCATGATGCTAAATGCAACAAAACGAGGGATATTTAAAAAAAAATTCAATAATCATAATTTTAATATTATAAAATTTTTGTTACTTTTACCTAAAGCTTGTCCCACAGTGCATTAACTTTTTAGTTAATTTCGTTTTGCTTTGGTTTGATATTTTCTTTAAGCCTGTATATGTATATGCCTTAAGACATAGTCGATCCTTCTTCTTCTTCCTTAGCTTTAGTTTTTACTAGTTGAATGAGTGACATTTTGTTGTTGCATGCATTGACAGGCATTGGGTAAACGATCCGTACTAAAATGTTATAATAGCTCTATAATAACAAAAACAACTACAACAGCTTTGTCTAGTTGAAGAAAAAATTAAAGAAGTTTTTTACGTGAAAATTGTAAAGAAGATGCTATTTTTTGTCTTCGATATGAACGGAATTTCTTTCAATGCTTAGGAGAAGAAAAAGGCCTGCAAGAGTTTAACATATATAAAGAAAATCTTTTGGACTGTTCATTGTCTCAGGAGACTTTAAGCGTTTTACTTTATTTTGTTTTAATTTTTTTTTTTTTTCAACTACAAAAGTAGTATGAACTTTTTTTCCAGATACCGTTATAATGTTTAAACTGCCAATAATTTAATGACAAACGACGAGTTAGGATTTAAAAATGTACGTTAAAAATTAAGATAAATTTGAAAAATTGTTGAAAGTGTGTATGTGAAAAAATATTTATGTATGTTTGTATGTACATATGCAAAAGGTATGTGATTTTGTTTAAGTTTACTTTTTTATATAATTTTACAATAATTTCGTTTATTTAAAAATTCCCCTTTTTTATTCTTTTTCTAAAATACAACAGTACGTTGTCAATATTATATATATATATATATATATATTTTCTGTTCTCTCTTGTCTGCTTGCAACAATGTTGCAAATTATAAAATAACCTATGACAAGACTCCTCCTTTTTCTGTGCCATTTATGCTTATTTGCAGCCATAGAGAAATGATTTATTTAAACAAAGCTATTGGCCAAAGAAAACCTGTTGAATTAATTTTTTTATTGCTTTTTCATGCTTTAAAACTTTTTTCCTTTTATTTTAAGTCGTCATATATTTGTGTAAGAATTTAAAAATTGTTTCCCTATAAATTTATATTTTTAAATCTTATTTCAATTCTGTTCGCTTTATTGCGCTTGGCGGCATTTAAAAGGTGTGACACAGTGGTTTTCAAAAATTGTTTAAAGCGATCTTGTTCCATGGTAGGTAAGATGATACTTAATGTTTATAGCATTTCCATTTTAGTTAAGACATACATGTCTTTAACCTTCAGCTGCGATCTTATGTTATAAGCAACATTGTATTTGAATATGTACTATTGCTTTTTATTACACTACTGAAAATAATTTATATTGTATTTTTTTTAATTTTTGTAAATTTCTTATATAAAATATTTCTTAAATGCAATAGCTAGAGTAACGAAAAATCAATGTCTGAAATTACTTAATTAGAGAATATAATATTTTTACTATTCTATTTATTAAACAAACGAATATAAATTGCAAACCTTCTCCTTTTTATAGCTAGATCTCTATGTGAAAATTTTACTAATATCTAATTTAGGTAAGACTTCATGTCTGAAACCAAGGGTCACTGAACACCTTAGCTAGAAACATAAATATCTTCCCACATTTTCTCATTTTTTCTGAGAGTTTTAAAACAAAAATATTTCACTAAATCTTTGTGATAAAAGTGACACTTTAAAATATTGCTCTACTGTACTTTAAAGTGTTTATTTGACCCACAATAATAATAACTTTGTTTTTTAGCTAATTACTAATGAAACCAAAAAACTCATTAGTAGTATTTTTTATTCCATGCTAATGAAATTGGCAATTATTTGAACTATCTAGTTAATTTCTCCCATGCATGAGAAATATGAACATATATATATATTTTTATCAGTTTCATGAGTGACGTAATGACCACAAAAAACTCTTTGATAAACTCTTACTGCCTAATAAAGGGGATAATTTCGAGAATTTTGCTATTGAGGGTAAACAATAACAGATATTACCGTCCGAATTGCTAAATATCAATTGCTAGACGCCACAACAAAAAAGAATATTTTTTATTTTAGCAATTGAAATATTTTTTTTAACCTTAATAGGATCTTAAACTGTAAGAAATATCACGCTTCAAAAGCATATGCTAGTGACTTCACGTTTTTCCACAGATAACAATAGAGAAGTGTCCAATCCAATGTACGCAGAATTTATCGCGTATTTCCTAATAAGCTACTTGATTCTTTCCTTTAATAAGAGAAAGAAATTTTTAACTAAATTTACAAAAATTAATGAAACTTAAGCTCGTGAAAATTATAATCTTGTTTTTTTTCTAAATTTAGATACAGTTTGGCTCGAAATCGTTGCATTGTTTTCTTTACAGCAATTAAATTGCTACTTTTGAGCTCATATCGATTTACAAGTTCCTTTTTTAATTTGCTGCATTTTAGCTTGCAATATCTCTTACTGTTACCAAGTACGTACATTAGGTCGGTTACAGTTTTATTATCAAAAATTTACACGGCAAAAAATGGTTACGAAAGAAATACAAAATTTGTATCACGCAAATCTGCATAGAACAATATTGTTGATTTACTCTCGAGTCGTTTAAGTTCTTATCTGCATAGAACACTATTGTTGACTTACTGTCGTCGAGTCGTTTTATATATTGTTATATGCATGTATGTAGATATGTTTAAAGTACCAATAGTAGCAATCTGTCTTCAAAATGCTATATTATTAAATTCAAAACTGTATATTTTATTTATGTAAAACTATCATTTTATTATTATTATTAACTAAAATTATTTTAAGTTAAATTTAATTTTGCAGTAGCCAAAAATTTGTTCCACCCTAATGCATAAATAAATATATTTTATCTAATTTTTCTATTTAAGTTCCCCATATGAAACATTTGAAGGCATTTTCCTATGCTAGAGCTGCCCCAAACTACATACCCTGATTATTGAAGAAAGTGATTTACTTTAAGCGTATAAGGAATAATAAAACAAGTAAGAGAAATGTGAAGCGAAAATAAGAGGTAAATTGTAATGCCTTATATTTGGTGGTAAGAAAATAAAAATTCGGCCTTAGAGAATAGTTTAAGTTTAAAAGCAAAAAGAAAAAAAAAACACAAATATGCAAATATGCAAATCAATCGTTGTAGAGCAGAAAAATAGGAGATGGGTAAAAATCTTGTTTTTTATTTAAGATCAAAACTAAGGTAGCAGATACATAAACAGTTATTTATTTGTGTTTAATAGAAATCTATATTTTTAATAAACAACTTAAGCCCTTAAGTCTAAATTATGTTTTATGTAATTAAATAATTAAATTCTACACTTGATTTTTTTGTAAATCATGAAGAAATAATAAAATGTTCCTAGAATTAATTAAAATTTTTCAATATTTTAAAATAATAGATACAAAAATAAACACTTCTTGCTTTAACATAGAAGACGCGGGAAAAGTTAAACTATTATTATATTTGAATTTTTTTTATTTTTATCAGAAAATTTTAGCATGCTAAACTTTTGGCTCTAGCACGTTATGGTTGTTCTTTCCGTGATAATACACAGATAATAAGTTTTCATTATATTTCAGAAATATAAAGTTATTATTTTGTTTAGATAATATTCCTTTTTAATCGTTTGTCATTATATATATTTTTTTCGTAATTTTTTATTTTTTATTTTTTATACTTTATTTTATTATTATTTTTATAATTATTTTTATAGTTATTTTTTTTATTTTTTTTTTTATTTTTTTTTTTATTATTATTTTTATAATTATTTTATGAAGCTTACAAATTATAGTCATCAGTAAAGTATACTATTCGAATTGTATAGTTTTTTTATACTATTTTTATACTATTTGAGGTTTTTAACTGACATGGTATCGAATTCATCAAAGCAATGTATTGACACAACCTTTCGTTTTAAGTTTTTGTGTTGAAATCAGTTATTTTAACTTTCTTGCTTGAATTTTCAACAAATGTGTTACAGTTTTTTTTTTTCAATTACCAAAATTAACAGATTAACTGTTTACTTTTCTATTTTTTAATTTAAAAAAAAAGTTGACACTCATATTTTTTCGTATTTTTTACACATTGTGTGCAAACAGTTCCAAACAAAATATCTTCCCTTAAAGGCTGGTTTAACTTAAAATGTAATATTTTATTGTCTGGAGATGTATTAAAATTAATTTTGTTGCCAAGAGAAGTCAACTTTTTTATTTTTTTTTTTTTTTTTGAGTATGATTAGGGGCAAATAAATTTGATGAAAACATTTTGGTTTGATACAAGAAATTTTTTATTTATTTCTTATGGAAATTTATAATAAAATTAATATTTTTTCTAAATATGAGAGCAGGTTTTATTAGTTATTTTTATAAAAAATTTTTTAAGCTAATTTTTAAAAATAATTAAAAGCTTGTACACATGTAAATGTATTAATTTATTATATTTCTTAAAGATTTATAAGTAATATTGATGATTAATTATATATACTGAACATGATTCATGAGATAAAAACTTAACACTTTTCCACATCTTAATTTTAGATAACTTTCAAACGCTAGTCGATATCCTTTACATCATACGCTTATATTGTGCATCATGTTTAATTTAATATTTTATACTTAAATTACTAACTATATTGTTATATGTACAATTAAATTAAGTTGTCTTACAGTCTCAGTATATGCATACATACACACATTCTCATAAGAACATGCTTTATGCATAATAGTATAATGTCAGCTTATAGATACCATATATTTAAGACGTAACATATCCGTTAACTTTAACTATGTTAGATGATAATATAGTTGAACAAGAAAAACGCATAAAAAAAACTAAGAGATAAAATAAAAAATTATAGACTTAAAAATTAATTTACTAAGAAGACACAAAAGCAAACATAGAACACACTGCTTTAGCCAGATTCGTATGTTGCGACATTAAGATTTCAGTGAAAATTATGGAGGATTAACATAAAATTAATAATAAGATAGTTAAGATAAACAACAGAATACATTAAAAAAATAAAACTAGGTCAATACAGAAGTTTGGAATACCAACGTAATTATAAGGCATAAACATGAATGATTGCTTAATATATATATTATTTTATATATTTTTTTGTGCACTTTACTAAGAAAAAATTAAAAAAATATATATTTCTAAGTACACACACATGTATAGTTTTTGTGTTTTTTGAAATTTTTGAATACGAATATGTATCTTATATACATCATTTTAAATGTCATTTCTTTATTTGCGTATTTGACAGAGTTGCCAACGGCTACTGCCAATACCGTATCAATTTTGTACGATGATCGCCAAAAAAAAATATTTCAAACAAATGCAATTCAACCATCATTTCTGGTGGCTAAAGCAATTAACAGACCAAAAACAGTATCAATTTCATTTCAAGAGCATTAGTCAGACTCAAACGAAAAATTACAATACAGCATCGAAAACCAAAAAAAAAAAAAAAAGAATAACAAAACTTATAAAACAAACGGTCATTGCATACTTACACGTAGCATAGCGTATGCTTAAAAGTAGTTCCAAAGAAACATTTACAATTGTACAATTGTAACGGACAACTTCTGTGCGCAACCACAAGTCAATGTACATACATTTTCAAGTAGTCAAGTTATTTCGGGAATAAATAAAAACCATAACAATGACAACATCTAAGACAAACCAAACAGTAACAACAACTGCAACAATTACAAAAACCTATCCATATGTTTCATTTATGTTCGATAGTTAGTTGGTTGCATTGCTAGTTTGACTGAATTGCCCGGCAGACAACAAATGTCTGAGGTCGTTTAATTTTTTTATTTTTCTTTGTTTTTGTGTTGCGTTGCTGTTCTTCATTTCAATATGTTGCTGTTTTGTTGTACAGTGCGATGACATGAACAGTTAGAATTTTCTGAATTGTTGCTGATGTTTTTCGTTTTGTTGCAAAATAGCAATTGAGTAAAACATTGGACAACAGTTGTTAAGCAAAGGATCAAGAAACAGAAGCAGATGAGGTTATAACTTGAGATAAATTAAAGAAAAAGAAAACAAATTAAGTTATTTCATAGCGAAAAAAATAAGAATAGGAAATATGCTTAGGATACGATATTTGATTAGAAATTATCTGCTTAAAAGTAGTTGCTTTAAATATAAATTTTTAATTTCGTAGTGTGTTATTAATCAAGGATTATTTATCACAACGTGTTTTAAGACAAGTACTTAAACAAACTTCTATTTACTTTTTTTACTACAAGTCACATAATGTGACAAATGTGAATTTTAAAAATTTTTTTGTAGGTTTGTGGAATGTGTAGTTGGATGATGGATTTAAAAAGTGCGCGCTAAACACGAAGTAGTGCTAAAAGTTTAACCAAGCTACAAGCCTTTTCACAGCCTAATTTAAAGAACAATTTTACTTCTCGCCTTACTTTGATTTTGACATCGTTCAGGCATTCACATAAGAAAACTAGATAGGAAGTTATAATGCGCTGTAACATAAATCTATATCACCAATTTATTTACATATTCCGTCACCACTTTTTCAATTAAAAAAAATCTTCAAAAGTAGTAGAGCAAAAAAATTATATTTTTTTAGCCTTCAGAGCAGGTTGAAACAGCACGTGTGACTTTTAGGAGAATAGGGAAGGAGATTTAGCGAAGTGTATCTGTTTATTATCGGCAACACTGTTCTATAAATCAGTTGAGCGCCTTTATTTTCCCTACGTTTTCAGATGTTATGTTGTGTATTTTTTGTATTTTATTTTAATTGTTAGCTTTGTTGTAATGAAAACCCAACTTTAAGAAAAAAAAAACTTTTAACCAAATTAATTTAGAAAAAAATAGTATTCGTAACGTTAATTATAATTTTATTAAAACCCGAAATTTCGATAAAACTATCAATATTTGAAATGCTTTCGAAAATATCTTCGAAATTTCATGAAAATTTCACAATAATATTCTAACTGTTTTTTCATTTTTCCATACATATTTTTCATACTTTTTTCGAAGACAAATTCTATATTTATTCGCTTCAGAACACTATTTTTTTTAACAAAAAAAAAAAAAAAAAAAAAAAAAAAAAAAAACAAAATGGATTAATGAGAACTACATTAAATCAAGAAAGCAAAAAGGCAATAAAAACTTATGTTCGGTTTCTGTCTTACAAGCGTTCAACTCATCTGAAAAATTTGTATGGGAATGGCTCAAAAAAGTATTTTAATTTTTCTTAACGAAAAATAATTTCAATAACTTTGTTTTTTTACATTTTCCCACAATAAATATCTCTTACTAATTTCGGTTTTTTCATTCTCTTGTAACTCGGTTTAGCAACGAAGTAATAATGTTTCTGAAAAGTACAGAAAACATGTTAAGAGTTGTCAACCTGTTACTGACAATATATTTTCTACAAATTAAAATACATATAAAATTATAAGAGCCGTCGTTCTTTTTTATTATAGAAACTTTTGCTTGATGTTATGTTCATATCCTTTTACATAAGTTGGTTGGAAAAATCATTTTTTAATCCAACGTTCTTCAAATCTTAGCTCTGTTATTAAAAAAAATTTGTTGACCTAATCTGTACATAAGACTTTTGTAAACACCCTTGATTAATAAACACAATAAACTAAATAAACTACAAGAAAAAAAATATATCTAAAAATAAACAAAGTTCGTGTTATCTTTATTTTACAAAATGTGTTTCTATTTGGATAAAATAAATCTTTCAGTTATTAAGAATTAAAAATAGTGAACATTTCGCTGCACAAAAAGCAAAAGACATAATTATGGGCGTAAATAAATTCACAAAAGCTTAAAAGCTAATTAAATTAGTTTAACGAAAAAATTTATTTATTAAGAAACGAAGATTGCGTGTTATGTTAACATATTTTATCATGTTATTTAAGCAAAAGTTATTTATTCTATAATATTTCTACGTTTTTTCTTTGCCAGCAATTTTAAAAAATATATACAACACATAAGATAAATAAATTAATTTTTTTAAGCTGGTTAAATAAACGAAGCTGCTTAACTAAAATAAAAAAAAAATAAAATAAAAACTATTATATGGAATAGGAAAAAAATGTGGAAAATTTTGTTGAACATATTGTTTAAAAGCCTGTAAATTTACAAACTGATTGAAACTAATTAAAGTCACTGTTTTCATTTAACATTAACAAAACTAACTTTGGCATCATGTAGTGATTTTTAGTTGTAGACAACAGACAGACTTTTTGTGTTGTTTTTAAAGTTTTTGTGTGCAAAAATTGTTTTGCTTTAAACAAAACAACAAGTGTAGTCATGTTTTTTTTTTATTTGTGGAAAAAAGTAAAATTAAGTATTTTATTTATTTAGTTTTATTTGATTTTTTTTTGTAGATTTTTTGCATTTAATCGGCATTAAATGAAATTTGAATAATTTACTTTTTATTGTAATAATTTACTTTGTATTGTACTGCATTACACAGGAAACAAAGCAATGTTTCTTTATATATTAAATTATTTATATGTTTAATAATTAAGAGACAATGCTTTTCTGTATTTTAATAAGGAAATTTTTATATCGTTTATTAAATTTATTTTATTGCCATATTTATTTTAGTTATGCATTTGCAATTTTTATTTAAAACTTAAGAGGTGTCTAAAATTGTGATACCAATTAAATAATTAAAATTAATACAAAATCTCTTGTCGTTTGCTAGAACCATTTAAATTAAATTATAATAACGCGTGTGGGAATGTGTGTGAATGAACTCTTATCTTAATAAAATAATAACGTAATTAATTACCTCCATTGAAGCTTAGAATAAGATAGCAATATGATAATATTAATAAAAATAATATTACTAAAACAGTCTTGACCAAGGATGGATTTTTATTAAAAATACTAGTTTAAGGACTTTTTTTGTTAACTTTTATTTCTGGTTTTTATCATATCTGGAGGTATTTTCAAAATACACAACTTAGTTTGTAGTAGAGCTGTGACTGAATCTTCTTTTTTGATTAAAATAACAATTTTTTTGACTCTTTTTTTATTAATAAATTAACTAATTTTTTAGCTAAGAGAGTCCTTTATTAATTTAAAAAATTGGAGTACCGAAATATCGAAAAATAAATTAAAAAATATTTGCAATTTTTAAAATTAATAAAGGACTCTCTTAGCTAAAAATTAGTTAATTTACTTCTTTTTTAATTTTAATTCGTTACGAATTATCTAAATTTTGAATTAATTATTTTCACAACAAAAAAGAATTGAATAAAATTGGAATCAATTCAAACGAATTTGGCAGAAATGAATTTCAATTCGTTTCTAATTCAAATGAATTTGTTAAAAGAATTGCAATTCGTTTCCAATTCAAACGAATTTGTCAAAGTGAATTGCAATTAATTTTCAACTTATTTAAATTGAATTAATTTTGAATTCATTCAAATGGGTTTGAACAAAAATTGCAATTCAAATAAATGAATTCAAAAATGAGTTGTAATCAGCCGAATTTATAAGCAGGAATAGGGGTAATGAAAAATGGAAATTACTGAAAATATTCAATGATCAAAGGTCAAAGAAAACATGGAAATGCTTACTGCGTATTTACTTACAAAATTAATACAAATTTCGATCAATGAGTTGGTAATGAATTGCTAATTGCTTTTTAAAATTTATTTGAATTAATTCAAAGTAAATTCAATTCAATTTAATGAGAAATGAATTCCAATTTACTTTGACAAATATATTTGAATTGAATCATATTTCATTCAATTCCTCATTTTGTGTGAAAAGAATTAATTGAAAAATTCTAATTCAGTGCATGAATGATTCGTGAATTAATTAAAAAATAAATGATACATATACAGCATTATATATAACTTTTATTAGTCTGACAAAATCCAAAATATGGATTTTTTTAGTAATTATTATGTATAAAAATATTAGAATATTCTTTTCTAACTTTTTATTTAGTAAATTCATAATTTCGAATTACTTTTTAATGAAATAGCATTTAAAGCAGAATATTAAAAAAATTCACTTAATAATATTTTATTATAAAAGAAATTATAATAAAATGGAATATATACAACTTAATCTATTAAAGCGATAAATACAGTAATACAACCTAAAGAAGGTTTTAAACATATTTATTCAAAGTAAAAATTATTAACCATTTTTATTGAGTTACTTTTTAGGTTGATGTATGTGTGCATTATTTATGATTTTCTGCTTACTGAGTTAATTTCAAAGAACTAGTATTGGCTAAGCTAAACAAAATCTATTAAGTATTAAAAAATTTAATTTCATATGAAATGTATGTTCCTCGTGTTTATATATAAGACTCATCTCTCTTTTTAAACTCAAGATGTGATCTAAAACGAGTTTATTCTCATAATTTCTGCATGATTAAGATCCTGCTATTAAAACTTTGATATTGTTGGGTGTAAGTATAGCCAACCCCCACTCGCTAATGGTGCTTAATTTTAACAATATGCGGAGTCATATTTATATTTTGAAAAATATATTTTTTTGTTTAACATTTTTAAACAAATTTTAATTATTCAATTTCCAACCTGTTGTGTCTTAAAGTTGTATTTTAATACGTGGTATAAATTTAAATTTTCTTTAATATGTTTCCCAAATGAAGTTATACATTTTAAAACATCTTTTAAATAATTTTGCTTTATATTTGCATTAGTTGGAGAGCTATAAAAATTAAATTAACGAAAAATAACTCTGAAGTAAATATATAAATTATAATAATAACAAAAACAATAAGTGTGAATCTAAGTAGTAGCAAAAGGCTCTTACTTAATTCACAAAGCAGGTAAATCTTAATTTTAAGTTCCTCGAATTTCTGGCCAAAAGCATAAAACTACAACTTAATTTAACATAACATATCGCTTAAAATTGGCGATTAGGATATGAAATTGCAAGATAATCCTAAAACTGCAAGTATATATTGAGAAAACCGGATGCAATTTGTTATAATCGAACTTAAAGACAAAAATATTCGAGAACACACTCAAATAAGTTAAGAATTTCGGGATCTAAAAACGTCGGTTTATCAGAACATGGGCGGAATAGATTATTTTCTTTAAGCTTGTTATTTTTACTTTAACATACAAACTTTTCCTAAGAAAATTAATTTGTAACATTTTGAACTTGAACCCATCACCTTTTTATTTTTAACATTATTTTAATTATAAGTTACACTCATAAATCACGTAGATTGTTAACTAAACACTTGATCAACTAAACAATAAATTAATATTAAAAACAGAAAAAACAACAAAAACAACAAAAAATCAAGTAAGCATGACAAGTGGTGTTAAGCTACTGTCATACCGTAACATAATTCCAAACAAAAGTATTTAAGTTTAACTACAAACAAATAATGAAGAAAAAAAACTTACTAACTTTAAAGTACAGAAATCACATACAAATAAGTCTAAGAACCAGTCAGTTGTTAAGACAAACCCATTGTAGACTTTTAAATACAAAATCTTTTATTCTTAACTGAAAATAAAATTATTTTCAGTTTAAGCACGTTCAAGACATTTGTTTATGCAAAAATATTATTCATGCGTTTTAAATGCTAAAACATTTTGTGCATTTAAATAAAAACAGAAGTGTAAAATTATGATGTGATTTTTTTATAAATAAATTCACATGAATTTTCAAAAATGAACCTTAGAATTACACAAAACAGGCTGAAAAGAAATTTTATTTGTTTTACAAAGAGCTATTAATCCTTTTCAAACATTAAATTAATCTTAACATTTGCTAATTTAAATATTCTAAAATTGTCTATGTTGCTTAAGGTTTCAGTTATGTGTGACAAATATTATTTTAAACCCATTAAACCTATAAAAGTCACTAGTGTAGTACTTAACTATAATTTATTTAAAATTTTTTTTTTTAAATAACACAACATAAATATAAAAATATGCGTTTGTGCGTGCTACTCTTTTACAAGTGAAAAAAAAAACAAACAAACAAATAAAATACATTTTTTACTCCAACTATTCCTCCGTTCAGCTGTCGTCACAATAATACGAACAAGATTTTCTTTAATATTTTTACAAAAGCTACTGCATTTTTTATCGTTTTTAGAGTTTTATTTTAATTCTCTTTGGTTGTATTTGTTTTTTTTTTTTTGTAGTTAAAGTAACATAAAACCTTGGTACGAAAAAAATAGCATTTAATACACAAGTTATTTTTTAATAATGTGCTAAAATAGTAGCAGAACTATACCTGAGCCCTGTAATACGAAGTTATGACAGCGTAAAAATTAAAAAAAAAATTAAGTATCTTTAATTGTGTCATGTTTTAAAAATAGTGACTTAAAATTAATTAAAATTCATTTTTTTTTTCTGCTTAGGTTCATTTTTTAAATTTAATTTGTAAAAAATTTTAGAAAGAAAAATTATTAACAAATTTATGTGGACGTTTTCTAAAGAAAATGAGACACTAGCAGCAAATTTTAATTCATGTATAATATTCACGGTTTATATGCTGATTGGGAAAAAATTTTAAAATTAATGTTGATTAAAGTTATTTAACCCTAAACCTACTTCATTTTTTATAAGAATGATTTCGGCAAACATTAATCAAGAAAATTGATTTTTATCAGTTTATTAATATAGGATTATAAATCATGTATACGGAATGTTAAAGGCGACTGTTATCCATTTGCGATCCTTCTTCAACCCATGTATTCTTTTGTTATAAAAAAAGGCTCAATGAAAAATATCGATCATTCTAACCAATAGGCTTTCAAGTCAAACAAGTCACCATATAGTCTCTTCGACTTACTTGCATCTGACACGATTATTTTTATGATTTTCATTCTAGTAAGACATATTATCGTTCCCGATTTGAGTTTTAGGATAATAATATCTTAGTCGCAGGACTTTAAACCAGCTTAGAGAACTTGGATTGTATTAAGAAATCGGCATCATTTTCTTTCGTAAGTTCTTCTTACTTTTCTTTTTTAAATCATCTTTTCATTTTAATTTGCTTTCATATAATAGCTTCTTTACCGTACTTTTTGGGTAAATTTCGGTAAAATGAGAGCAAAAATAAATAATTCTCATTTAAAGACGAAAATGCCCAAAAGTACGGGAACACAAAACAAACTTCTATCCCAAAACAAGATGCCAACCAAAACAAAGATGCGGTTGTTCATAGAAAACATAAAAATACAAATATTTTAATTTAATTTAATTTAATATTTTTGGGTTAAAACTTGTAAATAACACTTTTGTAAGACATTTGCGTGCATGAAACATAGAATTTTTTGTACTTGTTAGTATTTACTTTTCAACTAGCTGATTGTTTTTCAGTTTACACAATCTACCCAAAGAAAAAGTCTGGGCTGTTTCGTGCAGAAAGAAGAAGAAATTTTTTTCTCTCAAAAGCTCTCTCATCTACCCAAACTTTTAGTACGGGAACAGTTTTCGGTAACTTTGGAATCCCGCGGGATCCCAAAGTTCAGTACGGGAACGCACTTTAGCTTAAAGCACAAGAGTTTCTTCGCTAGGTAGACATTGAACATTAATTTTTTGTGTATCTATAGAGTTGTCCATGTCAGTATTTCAAAGTTTTATTTATAAACAAAAAAATCGTAGCTTAAAGTTGCTGTAGATCTGGTAACAAATGTTTAGGGATTTTTCAATATTTAGAAAACCTTTCTTTAGGTTAAAGATATTCTTTATTATGAAAATGTGAGATGAGGAACATTAAAAAATTGCCTAAGCCCGTTCATGCTGGTTGTCATAAATTTTACAACATTCTACTCTCAAAATAATTTATATGAGTGGCTTTACAAAGCTAAAAACATTAAAGAAGATACTTTTAAATTTAATGTTTAATTTCGACATATCGATAAGAATTACTGAAAAATTAGTTCATGCACTAGAGTCAGCTGGACTTACAATTTTAAGTGAAATTATTTTAAATGCTTCTTTTCATCAAGCAAATATATTTAAGTAATTACTAATTTTATCGCCGTTCTTTTAGTTACAACTGTAAAGAATAGTATTGCATATAACTATAAATGTCAGGTTGTAGCAAATCTCCAAGAAATATGAAATATTCTTTTGAAGTTGTATAGCAAATAAAAATAATATAATAAGTACGCTGAAAATCTTGTTCTAGTCAGGCTCTGCTTTGTGTTTTCCTTTATATATTTTTTTTTCTTTTTTTATGTATTTATTTGTGCAGAACACATCTTTGCTCTATGTCACATTAAGTGACCAATTATTAAATATTAAAGTTGTGCCTTTTTATAATTCTCTTGTATTAAGTAAGTAGCTCTTTTTTTAAGTAGCTGGCATTGTTTTCTTGTAAAATTTTACACAAAAAGAATCTTGTTCTTTATTTTGCAACATTTCTTATGAACATATATTTATTTGAAAGTGTGTGTATAAATATTTTCTTTTATATAGAGACGATGGCTTTTATAGCTGATAGTCTCTTAATAAAACTCCAGTCATACGCCTACCCAAGTTTATGGTATAACATGATATCAGAAGTAACATTTGAAAAAATCTTGTTAAATTTAACTAATTTTAAAAATATTGAGTTTTTATATAAATGATTTTAAGAAAATTATACTGTTAGTTTTGAACTGTGAAATACGAATTTATCCTTTCCATAACCTTTTGTAAATTTTTTAACAGATTTCACTATAGAATCCAGAGTATTTTTTGGTACCGTGTGTTTGAAAGCAAGCAAATGCTAAATTTTGGAGCTAATGTAAATAACTTTTTTTGATAGCTTAGTTTCGGGTTCAAAGAACGCACAAGTGTTTGTAGAACAAATGATTTCAAGGCTTTTTAAGAAGGGTCACGCTTAACAACAACAGCAAATAATAGATTGCTGCTCTTGAAACTAAAGTATAAAAATATTTTTCAGTATTTTATTCGCTTTAAAATATTTTTTTTTTTTTTTTTTTTTTTTTTGTTAATGGACATTTTGGGATGACAGAGAATAAAAAACATTAGAAAAATAATTTTAATTATAATATTTTTTAATTATAATATATTTTAATTATAAAATTTTACATGAAAATGACATCGGCTCTTAATGATTAAAGCATTTTTTCAAAATTTTAATATTTCCTAAAAAATCTCTTAAACGGCTTTTAAATGGTACCTTTATTGATATCTTGAAAAATATGGTGCACATTCGTACTTTTCTATGAGTAATTCAGAGGCTTATAACTCGAAAATTTTGGCGAGCGCCATTTTTCCCAGTAATGTTTGCTTCTTGTTTTCTAATTCCTTATCGCCCCTTTTACTTATTTTATTTTCTCTTATTAAAGTTATTTACTTAACTAGATGTGTTCCAAATTATATAGAAAAATTAGAGGCAATCGGAATGGTTTTTAATAGCAATATTTTGAAACTATGGATTGGTGTATTTAGACTTTCTTTTGATCATCTGGTGCCTTAGCAAAGTTAATTTCAACAAGAACACAGACGGACAGACCGAGAGACATCGGTCAGTCGACTTCTCTCTGCATTAAAAGCCAGAATATATTTACTTTACGGGGTCAGAAAGAGATATTGCAGAAATTACATTAGGAATTACAAACATGCCCACCTGTGCTAAAGGGTATAATAAAACACATTTCACAAGTCTATTACTTTAAAAATGATAAATAAAAACACAAAACAAAAATCTACACTAAAGTTAGCAAAAATAAATAGCATACAAATTGGGCTAAGTAATGGAAAAAATAATTTTTATATATATTTTTTTTAATTTCATTATTAACTTGAATTTTTACTTGCCGCGATTCAATAAAATGTTTATTATTTAAAAAATTCAAAGAAATGAAGTAGAATAAGAAAAATTTTCTAAAATTTTAACGTAATGAGTTCAAAACTTATCCATCGAGATTTTCTAGAAATTAAAGTTTTACAGTGGATACTACTTGGTGTAAGTAGGAGATTCCTGGCTAAACATTTAAAGACATAAAACAATTTATATAATAATTTTATTATTACTTTATATTTCTTAGAAAACATTTATGCTTGTAATTAATTTTTCACTTTTGTTACAAAGGAAGTAAAGTATAAGACGATGGATTTTAAAAGCCATTAAAATAAAAGCACAAAATTTCTTTTCTTATATTTAAGCGTGTATCAATGCATGAGTTTGTTATTTTTTTAGAAAATTTTACATAGTAAATTCATTAAAAAAAAAATATTTCAGATCCAGTTATTGGTTTAAAAATTCGTTTCTTTATTCTCTTAAAATAAGTTTTACCAATTTTTTAACGTTAATAAATTTCTTAAAATTTATTTCTATCTTAACTATTTATAATTCGCCGCCACTTTTAATTACTAGTTAACAACACCTTTGAATTAAATTAAAAAAAGATAAGTTATCAATTTTTTGTATGTTGTTTTGCTTAAAAAACTAGTAATAATTAATTAGTTAGTTTTTTATTGGTAAAAAATATTTCCTATATCTAGTTAACTTGTTTAAAACACCAAAAAATGTATAAAAATATTTTACTTTTGATTCATAAGTTTTCTCTATTTCACACTTATTAAAACTGAAAGTTGTTTAATTTTATCAGCAGGAAAAACAAAATACAAACGAAATTGAAAAAAATAATAATGATAAGAAAACCGAAAACTTGTTTTCCAAATATACTTTGCAAGCCAATATAATTTATAACTAACGGTTTTTATATAAGTTTTAACCAAATTTAAATGAGATTTAAGATAACAGAATTTATGCAAGTTAACAGAAAAAAAAACACACATTTTCTTTAAATTAAATCAACTTGAGATGGGTAAGATGAAAAACTTAATTTTTTCTTTTTAATTTTGTAATAACAGTTAAACTTAAATAGAAAAATAAAAGAGATAAATTTCCTTGATTGATTGTTTAATCAAAATAAAACTGACAGTTGAGGTAAATAAATTTAAAAATCGAGTTTTTATTTTTCCAATCAAATTAACTAGTTGAAATTTTTTTTTTGTACATTAAGACAAAGTTAAATGTCTGGTATTTTTTTAAAACAACATTTTAAATATTTAAATCAATAAGCGGCTTACCGCATTACTTTTGTAATACTATAAAGACATTGACTGGTTAATGCACACAATCAAGCAGATATTTGAATGAAACAAGATAACGTATTGCTTAAAATTAGAAAAGATAAATAGTTTGACAACCAAACAAATTAATTAGTCGGATGTAGGCTTTGTAATTAAGAAATTATTAACTTTGTAAAATTTTAGCCCGGCAATTCACATACCTTAAATAATGAAACACCTAAAACTTATTAAAATAAAAAAAATTTCTAAATTTAATGATGTCTTTTGCACATTGAAAATAATCTATAAATTTTCAAAGCCTAAATGAAATCAAAGCAGACCGATTTCAATGATATCAAAGTCTAAACCGCGATTTTTAAATTTTAATTATCATTGCAGCAAATGCTCGATGTTTTAAAAAAAATTTTTTTAGCATAAAATAAGATGTATTTATTTATAATTATCTATTTTCAGAAATCAATTAAAATTTACTTTTTTGGGTTTGGTTCATTTTTTAATTTAAGTTTTACAAAGAAAAATTATTTTTCAAGTTTATGCGGACGTTTTCCAAAGAATATAAGAAAAATTAGACACTGAAAAATAATTTTTCTTTGTAAAAATTCAATTAAAAAATGAACCATAGCCGAAAAAGTAAATTTGGAATGATTTATAATCCACGGTTCAATCCCTAATCGGGAATACATTAAAAAATAATTTTTTTTATGTAAAATAATTTTTATATATAGTTTAAAAATATAAAAAAAAATATAAATATGCTCACTAATTTAAGACTGAAATATAAAAAATACATTCTACTCGTATCTCTGTGACTAAAAATTAATTAAAACTTTTGATATCATTTTTTTTTTAAATTTATAAAACAATTTTTAGCACAATTATTTATAGTAACTTAATTTACTATTGTATTATGCTCAATGCCCTAATACTGTTACTGGTACCTAATTCTTATCTTATAAATTAAAAACTTGTTTTAATCAACATTTTATTGTCATTGAATGTCAAAGACTAATTTGTTTCTCTATGTTTCCTGATATATTTTTTCATAAAATCAATAACAAAAAGTGCATTTAGTGTTTTATAATAGATGCCAATTGCTGTCAGTTTAGTTAGATTTTTGCCTTTGCTATATCAATTTAAAATTAATTGCGAAATAACTTAAGAAAGATAAGTTAATTTTGATGTAAAACAGCGCTATTAAAATAACTAAAATAATCAATTAAATTTTTTTTTTTTTAATTTAAATGCAGGTGTTTATAGAAAATATACAATTTTATATTAACTGCGATTTTCAACACTAAGTTCGATAAGCAGATAATATTCAAAGATAAATTTAACTTGACTGTTAGACAAATAGTCAAATTTTATTTACAAATGTCACTAAAATATGCTTTTTATACAGAATGGTTAACATTTTTTAAAACCACAATAATTTTTTCTCTTTAAGCTTTTAGATTACTACTGAATAACTTTTAGAAGTAATTTTCGTATAATCTTAAAGTTATGGGCAAAAATTATTTCTCGCTAACTATTTGCTATTGCAGTAAAAAAAATTATCGCCGTTCTAAACAATTCTTTAGACGCGATATATTTAGTTAATATTGAAACAATAAAAATTATAACAACTGGAAGCCAAAAAAACTCTTTTCATCCAAATTGACATATAAAAACAGTGTAGAAATCAGTCGTGAAATTGACGTAAATCATTTAATAATTTTAAGAAATTTTTCATTATTCTGTCGCTTTGAAATATGCATATGTTATCATACTTTCAAGAAATTCCCATTTTTTTTT
Organism: Cistogaster globosa; assembly: GCA_937654795.1. Lineage (NCBI taxonomy): Eukaryota > Metazoa > Arthropoda > Insecta > Diptera > Tachinidae > Cistogaster > Cistogaster globosa. The sequence goes on along the minus strand of OW569404.1, from coordinate 114,663,681 downwards.
TAAATGTTTAAGAGGTAAAAAGGCAACAATTTTTTATTTTAAAGAAGTTGCGGACGACGATGCAGTTATTAACCCTGTTATTATTTTTTTTTTGTGCCAACGATTTAGTTTAAAATTGCGTTCTGATCCTGTTCCTTCACTTAAATACTTATTTCGAAAAAAATATGGTTGGGTCGCTAAAAACTTAACCATAATATATTGTAACAATCATAATATGTTAAATTTGTTCTTATGTAAGCAAAATAAGACTAAAGGTGGTTTGCCCTCTGCTGAGTGCTTTCTATTATTTCTGTGATTATTTTATAAACAATCGGTTGATTTCAAAATGCAAGTACAGTCAATTTACGTCATCAAATCAAGTCTAATTTGATATTATAATAAAGTTTAAAAAACTATGCCCATTACATTATTAATTTGTAGTAGTTATAAGGCTTATGATTAACGTATTTTAAAAAGGATTAAAGAAAGGCCAAAGAAACTGTTTTTATACTTGTAATTTTTTAGACAGATTATTAACCAGTTAGTATGAAAAAAAAGGTTAAAAACATAAACATGCATCTTACAAAACTATGAACAGAATATAAAATTAATAATATGTAGGAATTTCTAAAAAAATAAAATAAAACAATATTTAAATAAAAGCTTAAAATATATAAAAAAAAATAATAAAAACATCTCAAAACGAATTGAATATTTATAAATTATTTTATTATAGTATTACATTATAAAATGTCTATACTTTAGCCATAAATATGGTTGTATTAAACAAAGTATTTTTTTTACAACAGGATAATTAATTTAAAATAATTTGTTTGTTTATCAAGTCTTTGTTTATTTAATATAATTTTATGAAATGTAATGTTAAAATATTAAATACAAAAACTATTAAGCATTTGGACATCAAGTTCGGGTTTTTTATTAAAAAAAATCGATATTATGTAAACTAAAATTGATATAAAAATTATAATGTGATTTAATATAAGAGCTGAAAAAAAATTTTTTTAATTAATCTTACATACTTAAATACGTTGCATCTAATATCAGTTTTTTTTTTCTTTCTTTTCGTTTAGGTATTTAAAACTGATTTAAGTTAATTTATGTTACAAATGCATTCTTTGTTTTTTTTTTCGTTCTTGATTAAATAAAAATATAGAATTTTTAAGTTTTCCCAAATCAGGACTTGAACCGTAGATTGTATAAATGATTTAAAATTAATGTTTTCGACTTAGGATTTATATTATTTTATATAACAAAAAAATTTTTAATAAGAAAATTATTTGAAAATGTGTGCGGATGTTTTCCAAGGAGGGGAACCTAAGCCGAAAAAGTAAATTCAAATTCATTATTAATTTTGAGAATATTTACCCTGGCACAAAGTAAAGCAAACAATATCTTTTACTAAAACACACATTTGAATATCTTTTGCCTCATTGTTTATATAAATTCACAACAATTTACTAAACTACTAAAAATTTTAAAAACTAATCTAAAAATTCTTTAAAGGATTCTTTGGCTTTTAAATTGTGTCATAAAAATAAAGTTTTGAACTACTTGAAATTACTTTCAATAAGTTAAAAGATATCAAAATAAATAAATAAAATATGTAATAAACAGATGATATAAATAAAAAACATGTTTCATTTTTTTAATATAATTTTTAACTGGCGTTAGCTGGGTCGAATGTTAGCCGGTTTTCAGGCACTTGTTTTCTATTAGTTCATAAGAAAATTTTAAAAGATGCCTCACCTATCAGAACAAATCTATCAATTATGTGACTTTAGATACGCATTTATTTAATTGCATTTGCATGTTAAAAAATAGTATCATGCTCGGTTCCTTCATTTTAACTTATTTGTTTAAGGAATTATACTCTGCAACTCCGTACACCAACATGAATTTATTATAAACTATTTAGTAATTCACACAAGATACTAAACTATATCGCCTACCTTAATTACATTTTAAAGTAGATATAGAATGACCGTTGCATTTGTTAACAGCAGATTATAAAGTCTTCGGTTTCAATTTATTTAATGTTTTATTATGTGATAAAATAATATCAAATTTTTATTGCAGTCTAAACTATATAACAGACTATTTTTACTTTTTGCCATATAAAGGGCCCGAAAATAATTTTTTTTTTTTAATGCTATAAGAAAAACGCATTAGATGGTCAGTAGACTTCAACTCCTGAACCAGTTGGACTTTGTATGGCGTTATACCAAGGTCTTTATGTAAAATTTGTCTCAATGATGTCTTCGAAATGTTCAGTTGTTTAGAACGACAGTGAACTGATGATGATGGCGCTTCGCGCACCCTTTCTGCCATAGCAACAATATTCTCGGGTGTACGCACTGTTTTTTTTTTTTTTCACGCTTTGGTTTATCAATGAGGATGCCAGTTTCTTTCACTTTTTCACAAGATAACGAACATACAGAACTGACGGTGCTTTTCTTCTTCCAAAATTTGTACGCAATTTTTACAACCATTTCGCACACACAATGATTTTCAAAGTAATGTCGCAATATATTGCAGCGTTGTTCAAGCGTATATACAACCATATTCCTTCAGCGGAAGGATAAAACTAATTATCTGTCAAATCAGACATGAGCTAAGTTTTACCATTCACGAAAAAAGCACTAGTTGAAACAAAAACGTTAGATGGCGGACCTTTTAGCTTTCGTTTAATAAATGTAAAGAAATCGTTTGGAAAATCTGACAATTCATATGTAAAAAACATTTCGTCTAAAGGCACCTTCAATAAATTTCTAAATAATCGATATTTAAATAAAGATATGTGAATATTTAAAGCGTCAGCTTTTCAATTCGCCAATTTCAAAGAAAGGGACCAGTGGAAAATAATATTATGTGGTAAGATGCAATTTTGGAGCGTTAGGTTGTTTTACATTAATATTAAGTCTACTTGTGGTGAAGGTGATGATTACTGGGACGCAAGTCATGTTACTTTTAATATCAGCTGGTCGTTAGAAATTTCCAGTTTTACTTCTATTGTTATTATTTTTACAACTTTTTACTTATTTAAGGATTGGTTTCCAGTCAATGTGAACGACACAATTTCCTAAATTTTTATAAAACAAATTACTGGTTCAAAATACTATTTTATACAAAATTTTATGCATAAAAATATTTTAATTGCAAATACGGAAGCTTAGTTTAAATAATCGCATTACTGTCAAAAAAAGAAAAGAAAAACACATAATGATTATCAATTATAGTTTTCAGCTAAAGTTAAAAAAATTCAGGAAAAATAATGTATACAATATTTTTTATAACTGAACACTTACTACGCTACAATTGAAACTGCAGCTGTCATCAATAAAAGCTAACCCACACTAGAGGAAAAAAAAAACGATAAGTCAGCTTAAACAAATGACTCTATTTTTCTTTTTACAAAAAGTAGTAATAAAAATAAAAGTTTAAAAGAAATTTTCCAAAACAAGACATTATGGCAACGCAAAACTTGCACTTTTTAAAATTGAAACGAAATGAATAACAAAATTAAGCCAGCAAAATAAAAATTCTACACTAATTTAAAAATATATGAAAAGCTTAAAAGTAAAATAAATTATAAAAATTATTAAAGGCAAACGACAATTCTACACCCACGCAGAGACACAGTTGCCAATTTCTTCTAAGTGCTTCAAGCCACAATTTACTAACAATCTATAGAAAAAAAGAAAATATATTTGCAAAAAAGGAATAGAATTTTGAAAATACTAAACAGAAGTTTCTGTTGAAAATTATCAACATTCGTCAATTCTGCATATTAGATACATAAAGTCTCGATTCAAAAAAAACTCTCTTAAAAATTAAACACATTATTTAATTTTTAATTTATTTGTGGCAAGTTTTCTCTGTCCATTCCCGGACGAAGCAATTTAATTTGAATTTTAAATATTGCTGCCTTGATATATAAGTCTCCTAAACAAAAACTTCTATTACTACCAAAAGCATTAAATGCGTGTGCGTAACTGCTTGAATTTAAAAATGAGTATTTGTATCCCCTCCCGCAACATTTATTTATTTTAATGCAAAACTTTAAGAGTAAAAATTTACAAGTAACCACAAGATAGCTTTGTTGAAAATATTGTTTATTTTTTATTTTTATTATTATTTTTTTTTTTGTTAAATCCCAGCAACCAAACATATTAATGCTGGAAATCTTTCCTTGGTAGTGCCAACTTTCTGATTTTCTTCATTAAAATGAAAAAACACTCTTTTCTATGTTCAATGTATTTTTTATGTAATTTTATAGTTCACAAATCTTTTCAACGATACACTTAATATACATGTTTTATATATTCTGCACATTTTCATTAAATAAAAAAACTGCTTTTTCGATTTAATGCAAAAAATTAGTAAAACGTTAACTAAGTAAAAGTGCTATATTCGGCTATGCAAAATCTTATATACCCTTCACCATGTATGTTAATCTAGTTAAGCGAAGTAACTGTAATCAAAAAAAAAAAAAAAAAAAAGAAATATCGAGGTGACAGATTAAAAAATTAAAAAAAATCTTTTTTATAAAAATGTCACCGGCTCTTAATGAGTTAAGGATTTTAAAAATTGTTCCTGACAGATCTCTTTAAAAGGTTTCTCTTTAAATGATTTCCATCTTGATTTCTTAAAAAATATTGCACACAGTCGTATTTATCTATGAAAATATCAGACACCCATAACACGGCAAATATAGGCGAGTACAAATTTTTCACCTGCTGCAAGATTTGCCAATGTCCGTTGACGCAGGGGGCAAAACACCACGTGGACCTTTATTTTTTCTATATAATTTGGTAAAAATCTATTATAGTGAAATAACTTCAACCAACAAATTCAACAAATGGGCCGATAGAGAATAAAAAAAAAATAAGAAAGAAAAAAACACCAAGTATAAAAATTAGCGCTTGTCTACATGTTCCGCGTTATAGGCCTCTGAACTTTTTACAAAAAAGTACGATTGTCAATGTGGTCCATATAGGCATCATTTTAAATCCTTTAAAGAGATCTTTCAGGAAATGCTAAAATTTAAAAAAATGCTTAACTTTTTAAAAGCCGATGACATTTTTTGATGTTATATTATATAAAGTAACTACTTTTTCTCATTTTTCAATTCTCTGTCACCCAATATTTGGTTTTTTCGTTGGAGTTACTTTACTGAGCTTTCATCTGATACAACAGCCTTTTCATTTAATAAGTTAAGACAACAATCCTAAATAAAGCCTGCAATTTTCGAAAAACACAGCTTTTTTTGTAAGAAAAAATTCCTTATGCCGATTTTCATTTAAACTATTCAATAGAAAGTCTGCAGTATGGTTTACGTGATCAGATTTGGATAATTAATAATTTTCAGGAATTTTTTCATCTAGAGAACTAAATTTAATCACCGTTTTAATTTGTCTACTTCATAAAATGTATCTCGTTTTAAAGGGAATAACATAATTTTGACGTTAAAAGGTAACTCATATATTTATTCGCTTATAATTAAATATTTTGCTGGGATATTTGTGCTATTTTATAAACCTTGTAATGCTATATTTGTCACTTTATATTTTGGGTGTATATTTTATATGTGTGTGTGTCAACAAACTTTATGGTTATTATTCAAAATTATTGCAAATTGATTTTTTTTTTTTTCAGTCACTAACTATGTGCTCCTTACATTGACACATTTACATAAAAACATACAAACACACACATTCACTCGATCTCCAATCACAAGACCTTATTTTGTCTTCATACAAATTTTATATGTTTTTATAAACTACATCTGGTTTCTTTTAATATTTAGTTGGCATTACAATTGTCAATTGTTTAAAATTTATGGCTTAAAGTGCGAAATAATGTTAGAAAAAATGTTGTCTTCATACATGATTTTTTTCATTTTTTTTTATTTGCATTTTGGTTGATGTGCATGTTAAATGTATCAACATGGTTTATAGAAGTTTAGAAATATTTTAAAGAAAAAAAAAAAGATACTTGTATTAATATGAAACGGATGGTTGGCAATTACATTCGAATGTAGGTTACATATTTCTAGAGAAAATTTTGTTTCTTAGTTGATTTTACTTTATTGCTTACACATATTTGTGTTAAAAGGATTATTTTTTATAGGGTTTGAGAAATGTTCGTTAAATTTTTGATATAATTTTTAAAAATTTGTTAAAGTTTCTTGTAAATAAGCGTGGAGAATTTCTCTTTGTTAACAAATTTAGGTCTTACTTTGTAAGACAACTGCTATATTAATAATAATTATAGTTTATAAAGTTAAATATAAACGATTGCACGCATTAAATATATTATTGAAAGGTGGTTGAAAATTATTTCTAATTTATTTACTTATAAGACTAGGAACATCAAGCTTCTGTCAGTTCATTAAAAAAGAGCTATTTTGAATTCACTGTGCAGAGAGTGTACTACCATGATTCTTTTTGGAATTGACCCATTATAAAGGGTCTTCCAAATGCGACGCCTAGATGTCAGCAGTATATAATTTTTACACGTGACATCTTTTCAAATGACATGAGCCATTTTGTTTTATTAGAAGGTAGTAAAGTTTTAACCATGGAGAGGTTCACATTGTAACAGCGCGTTTACATCATTCAAAGTTATTATGAAAATGGGCGTTCTTTGAAAAATACCCATCGCAAAATTTTGTTTAGTGAGGAAGCTCATTTCAGAATGGATGGATTCGTCAACAAGCAAAATTGTCGTATCTGGGGTGATGAAAATCCTCGTGTTATTTATGAAAAACCACTACACCCACAAAAAGTTACTGTTTGGTGTGCATTTTGTTCAAATGGAATCATTGGGCAATTTTTTTTTCAAAGATGATGCTGGAAATGATGTTACTGTGAATGCTGAGCGATACCCATCAATGTTGAGAGACTTTTTATGGACAGAGTTGAATCATATTGATGTGTCTGACGTCTATTTCCTGCAAAACGGTGCTACATGTCACACAACTCGAGAAAACATTACGCTATTGCGATCAAAATTTCCTCAACGTGTAATTTCACGATTTCAATTGGCCTCCAAGGTCATGTGATCTAACACCATTAAATTTTTTTGTGGGGTCTTTTGAAAAGTCGAGTGTTTGCTAACAATCCACAACCAATTAATGATCTAAAGAACAACATTCAAGTTGCAATTCGTGAAATAACACCAGCAACATGTCGGAAAGTCATTGAAAATTTCGATATTTGGATTGATGTCTGCAGACGCAGTCATGGTGGACATTTGAATGATATTCTATTCCACTTATAATTGTAATGGATCATACTTTTAATAAAAAAAAACAGCTTGAAAAAATTGCAAATAGTTTGTGTTTTATTTCAAAGAAACATGTAGGCGCGTTTTTTGGATGAGCCTTTTTCGATTTATAGAATTTTTAAATGTATCTGTTTTACATGAATGAATTTTCACATATGTTAGTGTTTTTAAACACAGTTTCAATAAAATAAGCAAATTTTGAAACAAAAGACTTAAGAAACAAACCTGCTCAATACATATATAACTATTCTTAAAAAAAGACAAATAAAATGTTCAACCAATCAACGACACCATTTAAAGAATAATACCGAAAAATATATTATAAAAATACCCGGCGCCTTGAGTATATTTTGTAAATTTATTTACAGAATATATTGTAAATAAATAAATAAATATTATAAACATCAAGCAAATTCCATGTTTATTGTAGTTTCTAAAATAATTTCCAACTAATGAACAAATGTTAGTGTGAAAAATGTGTAAATTATCAGTCTGAAGTAATAAAGATCATAAGCGTTTCATCTACATTTGGATACACAAGGTCTGCCACAGAATACTTATGTCAACATAGGCGATTTCTAATTAGTTAATGATTTTATTAACAAAACACAATACCTAAATGAATAAGGTAATGACAAGGATTGTTTAAGAGTTGCTTGTTCAAAAATACATGCAATTTCAAGACTTTTAAAGCAAAAAAACTTAAACATTGGTTGCTAATTTTAAAATAATTTCTTAATATACTCAGAGCTACATGTGCAAATATTTTATGCGTAAATTAACTTTAATTTTAAGCTATTTGTTAGAGAGAAACTTAAATTACCTTCTATTTAATGCTTATTAGTAAAAGAAACTTTACTTTATTTCCAAAGGAGGTGGATATTAGTATAAGTAAAAATTTGGTAAGTTAATTACAGCATCTGTAAAAAAAACATATGTGTTGCTAGTTGAAACATGAAGTGATAGAGAATTAAAAAATAAGAAAAAAACATTTAGTGAAAAAATTGGCGATCGCCAATTTTGGGCTTTTGAAATTTGCATGAAAAAGCTCGATTGAAAATATGTGCACCATTTAAGAGCTTTTAAAGAGAGCCTTCAAGAAATACTATATTTTTTTTAAGACGCTTAACCCATTAATAGCCGGTGATATTTTTATGTAAAATTATATTTCGTATTTAATTTTGTGTTATTTTTCTTATTTTTTGATTCTCTGTCACAGCAATATTTGTTTTGTTGATAGCAGCTTCTACAATAAACTAGATTGACGTACATGATGAAGGGTATATAAAATTCAGCATATCCGAATTCAGCACTCTTACCTGTAATTATTATATTATGCTTTTTATTAGAGAATTACGACCGCAATTGCTTCATTTAAACACTGTGTACGGAAGATACATTGCCGAAATTAGGTTTGCAAAATATATTAAGTTTTGTGAGCGAAATAAAGTTTAATACATATTTGACGCATTTTTCATTTCGTAGACGCTCAAATATCAGCTGACTGTCTTCTCAACGATAATTTAATATGCCTAACAAATACTTAAAATACGATGATCATGTGAAAAGATTGCTATCGGTGCATTTAAGAAAAAAATGTTTTGACATAAAATTTCATTAATAATTTACGGTTCAACTGTTTTTTACCATAGTAATTTGTCTCTGTGTCTTTAAAGTGACACTGTTCCCGTTAAAAAAATCTTTTTAATTACTACTCGTTTAAAAACTGTCTAATAATAATTAATTATTATCGTAAACATTTAAAGGATTTTGCATTATCTTTTGTCATAAATTCTCAAGTTTTAAATGGAGTTTGTAATAAAAAATTGAAAAATTTGTTTCTCATAAGTTTTTCCTCTTTTCCAATGAAAAACATTTTGTGTGATTACACCTGACTTTAAGCTATGGGAGTATTTATTTATTTAGTTTTAATTTATCTTTTTTCTGTAACCAGATAATAACTCAAATTTTAATGAATACAATGAGTTCGCGGAAAGAGATGAGTTCAACAACTTACTGCATTTCTTAGAAGATTTTACTATAACTAATTTTAAAAAAAGACAACACAGTATCTAGTATTAAAATATTACTTTGAATTATATTTTATACAACAATCGTTTTTTTTATTTAAATATAATCAACTAAGCATAAAATAAATTTAAATAAATGGATTTTTATTTTAATTTGACACCCAGTTTTTGAAAACTTCAATTTTTATTTGCCTTTAGAAAAAGAAATATTTTCTATAAAAGTTTATTTCTTATTATTATTTCCATAGCAAAAAAAAAAAAAATATGACAAAAAAGTTTCAAATTTTCTTATGAAAAATGTCGTGGGGTGGTTCACTTTTCAAGAAGTAGAGTAAAAACTGTCAGTTTATAATTCAAAACTACGCCATTTGTGACAGTCATTGTCGTCATAGTTGTTAGTAGGTTTTTTATTATAGTTTTTGTTATGGTTCGTTTTTTATTTACTTTTTTGCATTGTTAACAATAAAACGGTAACACACACACACACAGTCGGACGCCACAAGAGGTTTTTTTTTCAATAGATAAATGCAAATGAATGCTGTTACTTTTTATTAAAACCAAAAAAAACATTAAAAATACAGAGCAAAATATAAAGTATTTTATGTTTTAAAATATTGCGTAGGCGTATAAGCAGAAATATGTAAAATTTTTTTTTGCAATTTCTATTTGTCTCATTTTTTGCGTTGGGTTTTATTATGTACATATGTATGTTTGTACATAAGTAAAAAACTAAGTTTAAAAATAATTGTAAATTGTGTTCTCCGCATAGTTGCCATTTACTCTTGTTAACAAAATATGCAAATTTATGTAATGCAAGTCAAGCAAACTGCTTCGAAAACCTTACGCAATATTGATATATTTTGTAAGTTTTTGTTTTATCCTTTGAGACAAACTCGTAGACAAGACTTTGACAACTAAAAAACACACGCGGTCTAAAAACACTCATACATGCTGCTACAATTTGATTGATAGATTTCAACAAATAAAGAAAAAAAATCGTTTACAAAATATGTCACAAGTTTGTAAATTTTTGTACGTCTAGCAATTGCAGATATTCAACAAAATAGAAAAACAAACAAAAAAAGCCACGTACAAACGTATGAAGACTTTTTTCATTTGTTTTATATGTATTTTGTTTTACTTGTTATAACCTTATTTTATTTTTACATAAGATATTTTTACTTCTAGTTTTCTATAAAACAACAAATTAGATCAAAATTTAAATAAAGTTATGTCAATTTGTTTATATGGTAAATAATCTCAGCATGAGGATGTTGCTTTAATTTAATAAATGTGGGAACAAGAGACATTTTAAATTACAGACATTTTATTACAGACATACTTATATTTTCAATATATTGTTTAAAATTCTTCTCACCAATTGATGCATTTTTTAAATGGTTGATAAGGACCAATAACATTTTTGGTATAGTTTTTTAATATTTTATTAATTTTAATATACAACTCAAACAAAAAAAAGACGCCCTGACTAACACATGGTTATATATTTTTCCCCAAATAATGCTTTTATTTCCTCAAATCATTATTGTTTTATCTTACGAAGCATACAGCATAACGGATTTCAAAAAAGGACAACTCTATCTCCTTAAAACTTAAAACACATAATTATTCATACAAAAGACTTAAGACACAAACATAGTGTCACTAGAATTAAATAAAGCTTTAACTAACAAAACATGAAATGTTCACTAGAGCCAAAAAAGCCTGTATGAAAATAAAAAAAAAATTTCTTTTCACAAAAATTATATAACTTAGGAACATGATCTTAAAAACGTATTTCTATTTTTTCTCGGTTTATATATATTGGCCGTAGACATTTTCTCTCAGGTCTATTATTCCCGGTGATTCTGCGGCTTACAGCAAACAATTTTTCTTCCACAGAACTAAAAAATGCTGTAACTACAATGTTTTTTATGGAAACTAAATTTCAGAATTCTAAACCGCTTTAGGTGACACATTTGGTTTTTTAAGTAAAACTTAATAGTATTTTTCAAAACGCAGACGGCGTAAAAATATGGGGCAGACACCAATTGACGCAGTATTTTTTTCTAATATAAATTATGCAAAAAACGTGTTTTCGATTTTTTGTCAGTTATAGCGTTCTTTAATTCTTGTAACGATATGTTAGAAATATTTTAAAAAATTTAATTATTAATGCAATTTTAATTGATAGTGAATAAATTCTAAACAAAGTTAAAGTGCTTTTTAGTATTGTTCAGGAAAAAGTATAAACAACAAAAAAAGTGTAAGCAAAATTTGTTGCCAGCTGTTGATTTTCAAAATGAGCATGATAAGTACTGAAAAGATTAAGACTTACGTTATTAAAAAGCAATAATCGGAATGCCTTTTCTATTTTCAAGATGTTAGCAAATTATTTTAAACAATCCTTTTAATAATTCTTGATATAAGAGAGTTATATATATATATAAAAAAATCCCGAAGTGGCTTCAAAATTTTTGTATATTTAATAAGTAAAAGACCAACCAAAAAAATTTACATTGCATTTTGGTGAATTTGTTTTATATTTTTTTTTTCAAGTTCAACAATATTAGTCATTTTGAACCAAAAAATATTCATTACCTGTTTTTCAAGGGCCGCCTTAAGAATGAAATCGAGAAAACTGCTATACCAGTGTATTTATGGTCATCATAAAGTCAACACAGCTTTTCTTATAAACATTTTAAAAAACTTACGTAGCCCGTCCTTTTGAAGTTTTTGTAATTCTGCACTTAAGTCAATTCTGTTTTCTCTTTAAATAGAACTTCCTTTATCGAAAACCCATCATAACTTCAAGTAGTGACAACTGAGAAATAAAAAATTGAGTTATAAGAAAATTCTCTCTTTTGGTTAATGAGAAGCAGTGCCATGTTCAGGTTGTAAAAACACACATAATTCGAATTTTCTACAAAGTAGGTGATTGAAATAAAAACTTTAACGTTTTTTAGTTTTAAGTAAAAACCTCAGATTAGGTAAGTTATACATAAAAGCTGTTATAAAGATATATAGCCGAATAGCAGAGGTTTACCTGAAGTTATAAAATCTGTTGCATGAATGAGTTTTTATTTTTTATTTTTCGTGTAAATGATAATAAACAGTCAATTTTAGCTATCGTAAAATTTAATTTCAAACTTGCAGTTTAACATTGGTTTACAGCCAAAATTTAATAATTTGTGAGGCATTTTTTTAACTAAAGGATGCTAGAAACGAAAAAAATCAATATTTTATCATTTCGGTCATTCTTCATCTGTGATTTCTGGTATAAAAAATAAAATTCTTTATACATATAAAATTGTTGCAAGTGTATTGTAACTCACGTACGAGCAAATCGAATTCGATTAAAATTTTTAGAGATTGTTCATATGGTCGTGTAAATGGTTTATATGAAGTTTACTCGGAATTGTTCATTAGTAATCACTTTTTATGAAAACATGAGATTTTGTCTATATAAAAAAAACAAATTCGGAAAAAGCTGGTGATCTAATAAAATACGTTAAAACAGAATATATAATATACTACAATTAACAGATACTTCATTAAAAAATTTTGTTTAAATTCTTGTGACAAAGTATTTTTGAGTTATCATTGCAAAATAAATTAAAATTTTTAAAACTAAATGGAATATTTAAAAAATTATAAAACTAGAATTTTTTATTATTTTTATAAATAAAAAATAGCTTTTAAAAGAACTTCTAAAATAGACTACACAGTTTCAGAAAACCTTAGCACTTGAATGCTTCTTTTGCGACATGAAAAATGTGTGTGTTTTATTAAAAATTGCATTGAATCATCATGCCAAGAACATCGATGGCTTCTGATTCCTTAATAAATATAGCACCCATAATTAGAGATGAGGTAGCACATTCAGCCATACGCCGGTGCGAAAGCACACAACACTGCTTTTAACGTGTGATAAATTGAATCCTGTTCGCAAGGCCGCATTCTAAAATTACGGGTATCGTCGATATGCTTTCGCATAGCCCCAATTTCTGAAAGGCTTGCTCTATTGCGAAATAAAGATGAATGCTATGTGCTTCTGTCATCTGCAAAAGAATATACAGGGTAGAAGGTCTTAGGATTTACTAAGATGACAAAATCTAGTTTTATGTTAAAATTCGTTTTAGATAAATATGTTATGCCCAAATTTACAGTCTTTAGTTAATTATTAGTAAACTAAACTGGTAACTATTGTTTAACTAATACTTCATATTCACAGTGTATTGTTTAACTAAATATTTAAGTATGGTTAAAGAATGGCAACTCTATCGAATTATAAATTTTCAATATTGGTAGCCCCGCTATAACATCTGTTTTTTGTTTACATTCGTTACATTGATTTTCAAAAATGGATAAGATAAACGCACGCTCCGCAAACTTTAGCGAACAAGATGTTGAATTGCTGCTGAAATTGGTTAAACAAAATCAAAATATTATAGAAAATAAAAAAACTGACTGTGTTACTGCTAAACAAAAAGAAGATGCATGGCAACGTATGTGTGCAATTTATAATAAAGAAAGTGTATCGCAAAGAAGTGCAAAAGTTCTAAGAACAAAATATTATAATTTAAAGAAAAATATGAAAAAAAGAGCAGCCGAAGAAAAAAGAAGTACTTACGCTACTGGTGGAGGACCGCCAATGAAAGAGGGTATGTCTCATAGTGACCTAAAGCAATTTTGCATGACGCTCAGGTCGATGGCTTGGATTCAGTGTATGATTCTGACTATACCAATGCAAAAAGTAAGTTTAACCTGGTTTGAATAAAACTTCATTAAACACAAGTGTACATTATTTTCAGGCAATATACTACAAAATCCTCCCTTGAGCTGTCTACAAGAACAGGGCATAGACGTTTGTTTGTCAGATGGTGTTGCTGAAAATGTGGAAGGCCCGTCATGCAGCTGGCAAAACTATCATCCGGAAAAATTGAGAAAGCCAATAAATGAAAAATTAAGTAGTTATAAACCAAAAAAGCCGACATCTTGGTCAAAGCTAGCTGACATAAAGGCAAAGTGGTGTGACGTGAAAGCTAAGAAGGAGATAGAGTTAATGGAAGAAGAATATATAATGCGTGTGGCTTATTGGGAGGAGAAAAAGCTGTTAGAGAAGAAAGAATCTGACCTTAGAATCAAGTTGATGCAGCTAAAATATGAAAAAGAAGTGGAAGAGCTACATATTTAGTTTTTAAATGTAAATAATTTAGCAATTTTTTTAATACAAAATTTCATGAAATTGCAACAACATTTTTATATGAATTCTTTTATTTTTTGTTAATGTATTAATTTACTTGTTTTGTTTATGTTTGCCAATCTAGTGTTTAAATATGAATAATTTTATTTTGTTTGTTTATTCTGAAGTGGCGTAAGTTCCTTATTCAATAATATTATGTCAGTAATTTGAAGTACTAAATATTAAAGTTATCTTTTTTATTTTAAAACAAATTGTAACATATTAAAAAATTAGTAGTTGCTTTCCAAACAAAAACCGTCATAAATAATTACATCTTTTGTGTAAAGTTTTAATTATTTGAGACGATTTTTGCTTGTAAAACAACAACAATGTTTTTAAACTATCTTCAAATATTGGTAATATGACATTAGGTCATGATAGTACACCTTGTGCATACCCCAATTATTTTTTCCAAAATAAAACAAAACTTAAAGGATTACGCCACTTTGAAAGTAACCATGAATGGGTTTACTATTTTTATTTGTTTTGCCAAATGATTTTTTTTAAATTAAATTAACAAAAAATATAATTATATTGAAGCAAAATATTTATCGATTAGTTTTCTTCTCGTTGTATTGAAGGATTCTATTCTAATATTTCGATTTTGAGGCACATTTAAAACCTCATTTACAACTCTGTCTATATGTGACGGAAGTATTGGTGCTTCCATTTCTTTATTAATACAGCAAATATTGTGTAATACGCCTGTGGCAACTATAATGCTTTGAACTTTTTTCCAATTCATTTGAATTCCTAGAGACAGCACGGGAAATCTTCGCTTCCACACTCCATAAGAGCGCTCAACGCAATTTCTGGACCTTATAATAGATTCATTAAAAAGATTTTCTGGTGGTGTACTTGGTCTTAGTAATGGTGTAATTACAAAATTTGTATTTTCATAACCACTGTCTGCAATCACAAGACTTTTTCCAAATTCTTTAGACTCTAAGCGATAACAAATGCGTGAGTTACGGAAAATTGTGGCATCGTGTGTGGAACCTGGCCAGCGTGCCACAATATCTAGAATCTTCAGGTCAATATCACACAACGTTTGTACATTTATTGAGAAGAATCCTTTTCTGTTACGATACAATTCAGCATCATTACCACCTAAAACATTCAGCGGTTTTAGCATAATTTTAAGTGATTCGGTTTAAAATCTTACCTGGAGAACTTATCTTTACATGAGTACAATCCATAGCGGCAATGACAGCTGGAAACTTTGCTAGTAACAAAAATTTCGTTTTAATATCGTTCAACTCATGCATATCATTTGGAAAATTAATGTATTCATCCCGTAGCATTGCTATATGATGCGAAACAAGTGTAATGACTCTCGATACTGTAGTTTGCGAAAGTCCAAAAAGATCTCCATTCATTCGTTGCATACAGCCTGTGGCATAGTACCGTAGAGTCAGCAGCACCATTTGTTCAGGTAACACAGCATTATTCCTGTTAATGTAAAAATATTGCAAAGGTTATATGTATACGTATATATACATATGTACAACGCTTTACCAAGTAGTTCTGCTCTGAATTTTTGGGCGTATGCATTCCAACACTTGCCAAGTCGCTTCCTTGCTCAGACGAAATTTATTCCTAAAATCGTTAGCGTCGAACATTTGAAAAAAATTTGGACGATTTCTTAAGCTACGTTGTCGACGTTCAGCAACAATACTCCAGATATTGTCAATATCAATGTCACTTTCAATATCGGAATCAATATTTTCAATTTCACTAGCCATATCTAAAATTTTCAAGGCATCAGCTGTTGTCTAACTAATTGTTAACCATCGGAATTTGAGGGTTTAACTAATGGTAAACAAAGAGCTGTAAATAAAATATCATTAGCTAAACTATTGTCATTAGTTAACTAATGACTGTAAATTTGGGCCTTAGTGTTTTAAACATAGAAAAAGTTTAAAAAGTGTTCTTATGAACTATTTAACGGTTTTATTTAAAGGTTTTTCACTTATAACAGAAGTACATTGGTTTGTTATTTATATATATATATATATATATATATATATTTTTTTTTTTTTGTTGCACCGTTAACATTATGAAATTAATCTATAAATTTTTCTCACTGAAACCTTTTATAATTTTTTCAAATTGTTTAATATATTTAATGCTATAGAGGGTATTTGTTACTTTAAAGCCCTATAAGTGCCTTCTAAATATACAATTAATTTCTAACAAAAGATTTTTTTATCAATATATGTATGATACAAAAGCATTCAACTTAAGAACTTATTGAATTCCATTGATAATATGAGATATTATACAAAACTTAAGGAAGCCAAACTATTGGCAAACAAAATGTAATCTTCAAAGCAATGTTCGCTGTTAAGGAATTGCATTAAAATATTTGCTGCATTTTGTTTTAAATTTCATACGTATAGCCATTCATAGCATTACATCTAGTAACAGTAAAATCTATTGGCACCTATAGTATGAATAAAAAAAAAAACAAAAAAATAATCACATCTAAATTTCAAACAAGAAATTTATCAATTTAAATTGTCTATTATGTCTAAAATAACACTAACCTAAATTTTACAACTAACCTAATGTGGCCTTTTTGAATAAGAAATAAATAAATGAAAAAAGGTAAAAAACATTAAAAATAAGGACTGATAAATGAATAAAATCATGTTTCACATGAAACCCCTGCCAAGTAAAATGAAATAGTATGATTATTTTCTATAATTTAAATAAATATCAATTACAATTTGAAGCCACTATTAAATGGCATGATTTGATAGAAATTTTATTTTTAAATTTAAAAATTTTTTTCTAACATGCCAACAGTAAATGTTGCTAGTTGGTAATTTTGTGGTTGTTTTAATGTTTGTTAATATGCTTATACAAAAATCTTTTATATTATTTAATACTAAAACTTCTTAGGTTGCATGTTTTTCGTTAAATTATTTTCTCTTTTACAGTTTTTTTTCTTATGCTCAATATGCATTGAGTTAATGTGCGGCAAAATCGAAATGGAAAAATATAAAATTGTGATTTAACAAATGTTAAGTTAACAACAACAACAGTAAACACAGTAACAGTAACTAAGTTAAAGTTAAAAAAAAAATAGCATACAGCAACAAAACAGCAAATTAAATAACATTGATCAAGATTAATGCTAAGAGGTTAAGTGTGGGATTTTTGTTTAACATGTAATAATAACAACATTAATATCTATTTAATGCAAGCAGTTGTTCGTTTATTCACTCACTCATTCATTCGCTAGCTTCTTAGTTAACTTTGGCTGGCATCAACAGCTTTAACAGCAGCAGCAGTTAAATAGACATAAGATAATGTTTTTTAAAGCATTTTAACAGCACTTGAAAAGAAATAAATAATACAATACACAAAAGTAACTATAATTTCTGCAAATAATTTTAGCAATAAAACAAAAACAAAAAAAAAAGATGGCAAATTTAAATGAATCGCTGATTAGTGTTGACATTATTGTAATGCAATTGTTGCTAAACGACAATAATTTAATGCATGAAAAACACAAAATTTTAACATCGATTTTATCACCTTTTTTACATTTAGTTGTAATATTTTGCAATGCTGTTATGTTCATGCTGTGTGCTACTAATGTTAAACATCACCTGTTGTTATAATTTTTAAAGATCAGAAAGTTAAAAAATATATTTCAAGCATAAATTAGGTGTTTTTATAGTTAATAACTTTCATTACTAGCTACAACCAAGAAGTTCGGTCAAAAGGAAAGAGATAAAATTGTATACTAAAGGCTTAATGAAAATTCGAACTCTAAAATTTTAATGAATTTTTTTTTCTGTTTTATATTTCGTATGTTATTTCTTTCTTAATTGAAGGCATAATTATCTCATTGAAGTTCTTTATTTTTTATTATTTTTTTAGTTTTTATTATTATTTGTTTATAGCAATTTCCTACCCAATTAGTGTTGAAATCAACTTTGCCAAGGCACTAAAAAAGCTAAAGAAAATACTATTTTGACTTTTAATCACAGACGTAGAGTGTTCATTGCAATGGTTTCTACAGCAACAAATATTAAAAAAAATTAAATTAAAACTGAAAGGGTGCTCTATACAAGACGTAATTTTGACGTATAAAGAGTTATGTTTTGGACCGTAATAGGCTACACTAAAAATTTACTTTGCTAGTACAAAACATAAATGGGGTTTCTTTTGAATTGTGGCACGCTAATTTTTAAAATTTGTTCATAGGGTGTATAACAATGACCGTTATAATTTTTATTTCTTAATATTTTGCTTTAAAATTTTTAAGGCTTTATGACCATCTGTTTTTTTTCTAGAATTATTAACTTAAAACATTTCTTAGTAAGATCGGTTCTGCCAAAATGCCAAGACGCTAGAATCATCAAATAATAGTTTTTGGAACATATTTTAAATAATAAAAACCAAATAAATTTGTTCTAAATGAATTTGATCTTTTTGCATATTGGTGTCTGATAAGGAATTATAGCTTGCTCCTAGAATAATTTTTGCTTTTCGAAGCAGATTTATCTTTAGTGTTAATGCCGGGTTTAAGTATTTGTACATAAATTGTAATACTCAGGATTTCTTTGTACTTTTGCCTATTTTCGCTGTTCAATTTAATTTTACTATCCTATTTTAAAGTGGTGTTTATTTATGTAGTTTTTTTAGTAAAATTAATTTGCATCCGTAATAAATAAAATCCTTTGAAAAAATTTTGCTTTGAACGGTATGGGCATTTCTATAAAGAATAAAAACATAACAACTCAATACCCATTCATAATATTATAATAAATGAATTAAACTAATTTTTGGCTAAAGTTAAATTTTGTTTTTCTTTTTTTATTTTACTTTACATTCTGCTGGTGTCTAATTTTTCTTGTTTTCTTAAAAAAACGTCCGTATATATTTGAAAATAATTTTTTTTCTTCTTGAAAATTTTTAGAAAGGTAAATGAAAGTGAACATATGCCAAAAATTAGTTTCTGAAATATTTACAACATCACACTACCATTATGCTGCTGGTGCCTGAAATAAAAAATATTATGCTTTCCATAAAAAATAAACACCGAACTCTACTAATTATACTTTGATAAAATCATTTAAAAATCGAACTCAAGACTAATAAATGTCCATAAAAATGCAATTACTAAGACATATAGATTGTTTAAAATTAAAATTATTTATTTGTTAAAATATTTCCCTCTAAAGAGAAGTAAGACTATAAAAATTTTTTTAAATAAATTTCTCGATATATTTACTTTAGTTCATTAAAAACAAAAAAAGAAATTAAGCACTTTTATAAAAAATATATTTTTCTTTTATAATTAACTCTTAGAAATAATCTTTGTTTTATGCACAACGGTATTTATTAAATGAGAGTCAAAAAACATTTATTAATTGAATATATTTAAGCTAACAACATGAAATTTCATGTCACTTTATTTGCTTTTAATTATGGGAAAAAAACCTAAGGACCTCGTTTATTAAATTACCCCCTTAACTGAAATAATAATCTCGCATAAACATACAACAAACAATCTGTGCAAGTTGTAAGTGTTTATATTTGCAACATATGTTAAGAACTACCAATAAAACTACTCACATGTAGCTATACGATACTTAAACTAATTATGCAACTTTTAAATTTAAGAAAAAAAAATATCGTTTAATTAATTTGTGGCTAAAGCTAAGGAAAACACGAATTTTAAGAATACAGCAGCACTACAATAAACAAGCAAGTGAAGATAATTTTTTTGCTTTTATGGGCAACAAGATCAAGAGAACATTTAAAACCAAAAACATAATATAACGGAAAAACATAATTGTTAACTGATTTCCTGAAATGAGCTATTAAAACCAAGACAGAAAAATATACCTGAATAAAAGAAAATTATACATATATAAATTAAAAAAATAAATATAGCAAATCACAGTCTATATGAATTGGGTTTCTTGAAAAGATTTTGTTTTGTAAGGATTTATTGTGAGTGTATGTGTTTGTGTGTGGATTTATAAAAGGTTGGTCTTGTCACGTTTTATTATTTGAGCTGTTACTGCTGCTGCTGCTGGCTGCTGTTGAATTTTAGATTTGCTTTGTTGTCAAAACCAAAACAAGGCAGAAATTTGCGTTCATCTGTTAAGTAGGTGGTTGCTTGTTTGGCTTTGTTAACAAATGATTTATTTTAAAGTTATTGCGGCTCTTAAGCAAATAACCACTTTAGCAGCAACAAATACGATTTTTTCTAAACAAGACAAATATTTGATATTTTACGACCTTCTTGTTGGTTTTAATTATGACGATAAGGTCTCAATTAAACGTAGTTTCTGTTTCCTTCGTTTATATTTTTTTTCTTAGATTCAAGTTATTTCTGCCATTTTCAAAGTGTTGCAAGTCGATTTTTGCTTATATTTTTTTTTTTTTTTTTAATTATGTTCAACTCGTGTTCATTGTAGACTTAGAATATAGCGTGATTTTTGTAGGTGGCAACATAAACATACAGAAATATCTGTGTTTAAACTAAATGTGCAATTAAATTTTTTGTAATTTTTTTCAAATCCGTTTTGAAAGCCCAAAAATTTGAATATTTATTGCATCCGCTATTGGAGTAAGGCACACACTGAGTTTATACTAAATTGCAAAATACCTTATTTAACAAGAAAACCTGTTTAATGTTTACTTTCCACTTATTATTTTTATACTTTTAGGGCCATGTTTTGACTCCACATATAATTAGATTAGTTAATTTTTATTTGTATTTAATTTTTATTTAAATGTAGTTTTAATTTAACAGCCATAAATGGCACATGAAAACATCAGTAAATATCAAGAGAAGCCCTGAAATGTAAATTTTGTTAGACATTTTCTGCAAAACTTTTATGTTCCTTACCTTAATTCAATTATGCTTTTATTTTTTAATCACCTCTAAACTCTCACAATTCATGTGTGTTAATAATATAAATTCAAGTTTTGTTTTTCAAAATAAACAAATTTTTTTGTGAGAGACCAAATTTAACCCTGATTTTCTTTACGGCTTATATAGCATCGAAAAGCTAAGACAAAGCTTGAATTTTCCAAAACGCCCATCTTAGAGTTTCTTATTTTATCTTGTGGTGGTCAGTATAACTGTGATAGCCATTAAGAAACTACAGGATTATTTCCATTTATTACTAAATTCCCCATTGTGCCATTAGTTGATCATGCTACTGCCAAGAAAATGTTGAAAAAATTGGCTTAATCACTAGTTGCTAATTTGGTATTTTTTCGCTCAATATATTTACTGTGATCAAAACGTCATAACTAAATTAGAAGCAAAAAACTAAAAGAACTTAAACTTGACTAAAAAATTTTCATTTAATTATTAATAAACGCTAATTAAGATTTGGTCCTGTTTTATGATTTTAACAGTTTAATATTGGTTTAGTATTAGAACATATTACGCATTTTCTCTTAAGGTTTTTATTGTTAGAAAAATAACGTCTTAAACTAACCCTACTGCTAAATAAATAAAAATTACACCCTTAATATGACAACATATAAAAAAGCGAATTTACTTTGAAAAATCGCTTACTAATCTTTTTAAAAAATTGTTTTAAATACCATTTAATTTATTTTTCATCATCACACTTCTCAAAATTTTAATTGTTCATTAGATTTATTCTTAAACTTTTTAAAAAATTAAATTAGTAGCATTTTTTTTATGAATAAAACATACCTCAATATATAACCAAGAATATCCAATAATTCATATTCTTTTTAATTTAATTAAATCAATTAATTAACCAAAACTGTTAATTAAGTTTTAAAAGTCCATACCTGTAAATAAAAAAAGAGAGTATAAATTTAACAGTTTTATTTTGTGCAGAAAAAAAAATAATAATCCTAAGTAGTAATACCACTAACAGTCTTACCCTTAACATACATGTAATTATTTATAATTTCAAATTAAATTTAACGCTTATGAATTTATTTAAGCTTTTTAATTTTTCTACTTGCATATAGAAAATCTAAAGGTTACCATGCAAATCAGATTTGTAGCCAGGGAGAAAAAAAGAGGGGTGACTCTTAATAAATTGCAATATGTATATATTAAAAAAAAAGAAAAATGGTAAAGATTTTTTTGTTTTTCTTCACAGGCTAAATATGTATTTACCTCCTTTATTTCTTTTCAATGACGTTTCTATATCCATTTTCTTTGTATATAAATACTATAATAAATTATTATAATAATAATTTACTCTAAACTTGTCAAATGTGTGGGTTTTGACTTGTTTTATTCCACAACACAACAAGAAATATAATTAATAACTACATATTGCAGAAAAATAATATAAACTGGTCTCAGTCTTAGTCTTATATTTCAATTTATGTTTTATTAGCAATTAATTTTGTGGTATTTAATTTTATGCGGTTAAGGTCTTTGCCATTCTTTTTTAAACAAAAATATAAATAAATAATTACAATTTAAAATTTTATTTGAAATATGTTAATAATAGTTTTTAGTTTTAATATAGAAAAAATAAACTTAAATTACAAACGACTTTTAGTAACAAAGAAATTCATTAATTAAATCGAATATGAATTAAATTTCTTGCCGATATGTTAGGCGCCTTATAATAAATATTTTAAAAAACTATTGCTGTTGCTGATAGTTAATAAAACTGATTTCAATAATTTAAAATTAATAAAATGCTTGTTTAATAGCTAAAATATTTATAGAAATAAAAATGAAAACAAGTTTTTTATTATAAACAATTAATTAAAGAATTGTTTTATTTCATGCCATTGTTAATCTTGTTAGTCACAGTTGTTAATAATAAAAATTAAAATTTATTGATTTTATTAATTTTACATTGATTGTGACAAATAATATAGACAAATAAAAGTTTGTATATGAAAAAAAAAACACATTAGTCACACTACTTAAAAGCAAAAATATTTTCTCCTCTTTTGTGATAAATAATAAGTATTTTTACTTTAATAAATATGAACACAATAAAAGAGATATATTAATTTTATTGTTTAAAGCCTCAAATACTTTATTGTCTTTAATTTAAAAGATATTAAGTTTTAAATTATTTTTTTTCTAAAATATTGAATTAAGCTTTATTTCGTTATGTATAATTTACTGTTGAAAAAACGGAGGGACATATTGCATTTTAGTATTCTTTCTAACTTTCACCGTTCTCTTTAGACATAAGCTTATATAAGAAACAACTTAAGCCTAACTGAAAATTAAAAAAGAATATTTGTATGACAAGAAAATTGTAACAGCATCTACTGTGAGAAGAAGAAAAAATATAGTTTTATTTCATTATGAAACCGTCGTTAGCATAAAGCAAAAATCGACATAAGTGACCAATTATCAAGAAAGCAGGGAGAAAGTTTTAAGATAATGTCTCTATTTTGTTTAACGCATTGAATAACGGTTAATAATGACCTCTTTAGCTGCTTATGTTGATTGAGTAAATAGATGATGTATGTAAACTTATCAAAGAAATTAAAATTAAAAGATCCGTATGAATAAAATAATAACAATGTTTATTTAACAAGAATTTCAATTAATTTATTATGTGGCTGCTGTGATCGAGGTGGTAAGCACGTTGACTACAAATCTGGTTGTCCAGGGTTCAACCCCTGCGGCAACCAAAAAATAAAAATGTTTTTTCTGCTTAATGGTATAAATAAATATTCAGAATTAACACTAAAACATGCAGCCTCCTTCTTCGGTACTTCTATCTAGCATATTCGCCGGCGAAGTAAAATATCTAATAAATTGGCTATACTTTCACCACCTGTCCTTTTCTCTCCTCTATCCCTTTCCTAAAGAATGTAGCACGGTTACACACTAATTAAATAGGCATTGTTGCCTGAAGTGCTACTTCTCTTTAAAAAAAAAAAACAATTCCAATTTATTTTATTTTGAAAGTGGCATAAGTCACTTTGCTTTTGAGCAAAGGATTGCGTTTCAAGAGTTTTAAAAGATTAAGGGTAAATCTCGAGAACACATGCTTGCACTTATTATCTTTAAGGATGCTTATTATTCCCCAACTAAATCTTCGGTCAACATTAAACCGAAAACCGTAGCAGCTCTTAAAATTTAGTTTTTTTTAAGTAAGTTATGCCACTTTCAAAATAAACGGCTCATAAATAAAATGAAAATTTTTATTTCATAAAAAAATAAAAATGAATAAAAACTTCTTTGACTATATTTATATTAACAACAACAAGTAGTAAATATTAAAATGTACATACATTCACTATCTTAAATGAATAGATTCGAACAAAGCTGACTATGGATGTAGTGATCCATTACATAGTATGAAAAGAGTTTTTTGCTCATAAATTTAAATTTAGAATTTTGGAAAGCATTTATGATCTTTAGTCTGATTTAGCTTACTCATCGTTCGAAAATTTATATAAAAAAATTGAAAGCCATCTGGTCGAGTGCGCCAAGAGAATAATCATAAAGTAACCATTTACTAGTCCCTTAAATATAAAAAAAAATAAATCTCTTTTTTTACTTTTATAGTTCCGACTACACAAATCGCAATAGTTTCTAACTACTTCGAATCTATAGCTCACGGTCAGTTCCTGTTCTATGGTTTTGCAATATTTGAAATTTTTTCTCTTATCGTCATTACTACAAACTCGTTAGTAGTAAAATGTGTATTTGTTTATTTGATTCCTTTTAAATTAAATTAATTTCAAAAAATATAGATTAATTACAACTGATATGGAATGTGGTGTGGCGAAAATATAACGTAAGCCATAGAACTCTCATATTTTTTATTTTTGATAATTTTTAATTTTTTTTCTTTTAATATGAAATACTTTGGCTAGAGAAATGAGATCTACATTTTCTAGCCAGTCTGAAAAAGCGTAGACAATGCTTAGTTAATTTGTAGTTTTAATATATAAAAATACTTTTTTTAATATCTTTAACTTGAAACTCAGACTTAATAGGCTAAGCTAGATTCTAAGCTACAGTCTCGTCTATCTTTGTTGTTTTAATTATTTAAACTACAGGACGAAAAACAGCCAATAGAAGTTTTTTTTTTCAATTTCTGATATCATTTTTTTAACAGATTTAATTACTCCACTTATCCATCAATTCCTACACAAAAATTGCAATATTTCAATATTTTTAAACAGTAGTAACTTAAATAATTTTCAAACTTATATTTTTAAAAATTATTTATTACAAATAACCAATTATTTATTTAATCTTATCAACTGCAAGTATTACTTCACATGTACAACATAAGCTGAATTGAAAAAACATATATAAGAAAATATTTAACTAAGTTCACACAGTCTAGCCATGATAAGCCTAAAGACAAATTTGAATTAAAAATTATGAATCACACTATGCGGTCATATAAAAGAAATAATTTTGTGTGTGTTTTTTTTTTCCTAAATTCAATTTTCATATCAAAATAAATATTAACACTCGCAAACACGTGATACAAAATTATTATTATTATTTTTTTTTTTTTGAAAGATATAAAAAATTTCTTTAATTTAGGAAAATTAGCAAATAACACATACAAATTACTTAAATCAAAGCTAAACTAAAAAAAGCAACATAAATCGGCTAAGCGCATTCATAAAAAAAACAGCAGCAAAAAAACTAGCTATAAATATCAATATGCACATAAACTAAAAAACTGTATTTGGGCAGAAAAAAAAATGTTTTAGACAAAAATAACTAAAATTATGAAATTGGCATTTCAGTTCAATTCAAAACGTTTAAAGACAAATAATATACAAAGAAAAAAAAACATATAAACTTTAAGTACTGTTGTTGCATTTGAGATCTAAAGAGTCTTCGTGCAGCATATGTTACCGCGGTTGCACATTCATTCCATAAACTGCCTGTTGGCTACAGCAAACATTATGAATTTTAAATAAATGGCATTACAATTTAACACAACAAATCACTGTTGAAAATTGAGGTCTTTAGTTAAGTCGCAATCAAAAACAAAAAAGCCTCTTACAATTCTGTTTAAAAGTAGGTGACAAGAGTTGCCATTATATAATAAATTATATTCAATCCATCTTTCTAAAGTTGTTACTTTTTAGTTTAAACATTTTTTTTATTTGTTGTTTTTAGAAAAAGTTTTTTGATGTTTCTGAATCTTATGAGTTTTTAAAATTTATTGTCTTGTCGCTGGCCGTTTTAGAAAATTTGTGCGTGTTTTCACTTCTTAACTTGTCGTTAAGTTTTAATAATTTTCTGATTAAATATTTTTTGCACACAGGAAGTAGAAAAAGTTTATTAGTTTGTCATTCTGTTTGTAATTTCTACAAAATCAATTTTCGACCCCGTAAAAACTGTCCGCCTGTCAATCCGTGTTACTATTGAAATCTATTTTGCCAAGGCACTAGATAATCAATACGCCAATTGATCAGACAAAGTTTCAAAAATTTTGCTATTAAAAATCAGCAACATCAGTCCATGTCCTTCGAGGCAGCGGACAAAACACCGCACCTGGTTCTTACTTTTTAACATAAAAAAATATATGAGGCGGCAGAGAATTAAGAAATATAAAAAAGCATAAAGAGAAAATATTGGTGCTTACCCATATTTTCCTAGCTATGGGCTTCAGAACTTTTCATAAAAAAGGACGAATGCGCAGTATATTTTTTAAGACATCAATATAAGGATCACATAAAAGTTTTTTTTAAAATTGCTTAACTCATTAAAAGTTAGTGACATTTTTATATAAAATTATATGAAGTACTTGATCAATATTTATTTTTTTGATTGGAGTTACTTTACTAAACTAGATTTACATACATAATGAAAGGTATTTAAGATTCAGCATTGCCACACTCTTACTTGTATTTTGTGTTATTGAATTTTTAAATTAATTATTATATTTTATTTTTACTATTAATGGAATTTTTATTTACTTTTCTTAATTTAGAATTAGTTTTGGATTTTTGATTTAGTATTTAACGATTTTTAAGTTTCAACGGACATTATTTTGTCTATCTGTCACAGCTCTCTATCTCTGGAACCGTAGAAGACAGACTCTTGAAATATTCACAGAACAACAAACACTAAAAATTTAAAAGTGTTTCGAAAGTAATGAGATATTCATACAAAATGTTTATACTTTATCTGTGATAGGCAGAGATGTCAAATTTATACAGTGTATGTAGACCTATAGCAACAAGTAGAATAAAACATTAAATTACAAGCTGTCCTAACAGTGACTTGCTTTGTTTGTATGCGTTTTGTTATTAAAATAAGTGTGAACAGTGATTCTGATAAATAAAAATATGTTGTAATAGGCTGACATCTTTAATAACTAACAACAGGTTAAAAAAAGAATATATTTAAAATTAAACTATCACTTGGGCGATTTGAAAGTAGCTTAAATGAAAGGTGCCTAACTCCTTCAAAAATTGCATTACATTCTTTAAAAACAGTTGATAATTAAATATGAAAATTATGAGGAGTAATATATAAAATATTAAAATATCAACTTATTAATAATTAATTAATTTATAAATTATAATTATTAATTTAAATATTTTAGAACAACCAAATAATTTTAATCCGGCTTAAGGTTACATATATTTTAATTTCTAAATTTTTTAAGTAAATAAAATTATTTCAACAAAATACTGTACATAAAATAAATTTCTTAATAAATTAACATATTAAAATATACTTGAACTCAAGAAAAATTAAAAAAGTTTAATTTGTATTGTTTTTTTTTTTAATTATTTATAACATTATTTTACCGTTCAAATTGAAATTTCAATGCGATGAACATATTACCTTTTTCATTGGAAACAAATAGACAAAACAAATTCCAAATTATTATTATTATATTATTTTTTATTATTATTATATATTGTATATTATTATTGTATTATTTTTTTATTTAAATATTACAGTCGAAGGTATTATCTAATATAAAAAATTTTTGATTTTTATTATTATTATTTATTATTTTATATTTTTTTAAATTAATAACTATTAAAAGTAGCAAATTATATTGCTTCTTAGGACAAACTATAACATATTTAATTTATAAGGAGGTTATTCGAAATAATTACTATCGTTAATATAAACCAATAAGGGTTTTATACCTTATTATGGATAAGAAAAAAAATATAAATTGAATATAATGGTTATGTCCAACAAATATTTATTTTCATTGTGTATAATTTCTTTGTTATAATTTTTAAATAAATTTCCTTAAAAGCGAAAAATTTTTTTGCCTGAAAAGTTGGCAGATTTATTATTTGGGTCCCTGATATACATAAGTACATCAAGTTTAGGTTTTTTCGATGACTTACTTTACTTTCCATTTTTGGCATTACAAACTTATTCTTAAAGTATTTTTTAACAACTATTTGCTTTTCTTTTGACAACCCTAAAAAATTTATTAAAAAATTTAAAAACAGATTAAAAAAGGCGGAGGAATTATATCATATTTTTATTACTTAAATTTTTATTTGGCATATGTTAACATATATTTTTTTTGCAAATATTATCTAGTTTTATAGATATTTTATTAAAGTATGCATAAATTTAATGCCAATAGCAGATAATTTTATAATTTTTCAATTTATTTATGCACACATACCAACGTAAATTGTAAAAAAAAAATACAAAATAAAAAAAAATTACTTGCCACAAAGTTTAAAATATGAGGAAATAGATAAAATATTTAAATTGATAATTTAACTTAAAACTAGTAAATAATGTAAAAAAAAGCAGGCACAATCATATTTGTTTTTATTTATTTGTTTGTAGTAAAAATAACACTTGTGACAAGCCAACTGCCAATATAACAACGGCAGCAGGCATCGTTACCACCAAAGTTAATTTGATGATATATGACCCAACATGTTTGCCAACAATATTCAATTATAAAATTTGATGTATGGCTTATGACAATTGTTTAATAGTTATAAGTAATAATGATAAATAAATGCAATTTTGCAATATTAAATCAAAAATCAAAAAACGTATTTTTCTCTTTTTTATTTTTTAATCTAAGCTATACATCATTCCAGTGTTAATTTCAGTTTAATGGTCATATTATTCAGTTTCATATCAGATATCAGTTATGTTTTGAAAAGAAAAACAAGACAGTCCTAAAGGCACTTTATGATTTCTATCAAAAATACTTTATGCTTGTTAAATATTCAACGTTTCATCTCTCTTTTATTTTTTGAGAGTTTTTTTTTTTAGTTATTGTAGGCTGTCTGATTGTATTTTATGTGTGGCTCATTTAAATCGTATTTACGTACTGCTTTACCGTAATTATGTCAGAAAATTGTAATTTATATGCAAAATATTCTCACATTTCATTTGTGCAATATGTTAAATGTGGCACATACGTAACATACAAATGTCACAATATATTATCAATATAAAAACCAAAAAAAAAGGAGTAACAAGAAAAAAATAAAAAATACAGAAATGCACACAATTTTCAAGGCATAAAACGCAAAAAGAACACAAGAGTATTCAAAATCGAGAAGGGTGTTTCCAAATCAAATACACACTAAAAAAATATTGAAAATTGACAAAAGATTTACAAGCAGAAGATTTAAAGCAATTGTAAATTGGCAATAACTTCTATTTAAAATAATTAAATAAGGTCTTAATATGTTACCTAGAAAATGGACTTGCCACCTTTAAAAAACGTTTTGAAGTAAAACATTTGAGTCGTTATATATTTAAATAAATTACTATTTGCTTTAGAGGACTCGATGTATTGGTGCTATATTTTCATTTCATACGTTAAGATAAGTTTCTTTGTTAGTAGTTACTCTCCTGATCTAAATTATTTTTTTAAATTAATTGCACAGTGGGGCTGAATTAAAATATTTTTTTTTGAAATAACTCAGCTAATTGTAAAGGGCTAGGCTGCTTGAACCAAAATTTCGCATGAGCATAGCAGTGAAGTGTTTGAGCTAAAGTTTCGAAGCTAGATACCATCCATTATCCAGGGATGGGTCTATATGGTCTCAAAGTTGGGTACCTCGCGGCTGAAAATGTTTCTAACCCTCGGCGTTTCTTAAATTTTGGTCTGATTTTTCAATATTATACATGGTCCTAAGGGCCCTGCCAATATCTAAAAAATTTTGCTTTAACCTTCATGTTTAAGTTTAAACATTTTAAAATCCTTGATTTTTTGATTTCAATAATTTTTAGCAAATTGTTTGGCATTTTTTATAGTACTTAGCGAGTCTAATTTAAAAAAATTGTAGAAAATATTTGAACATTATATCTCTTCTAGTTTAAAAATTATTCGACTTTTTATTTTAAAAATCCAAAAATAATGTAGTTTTGTATATTTTAGCCTCAAAACGGTAAAAATTTTTTTTGTTTAAAAAAACTATTATTTTGTGACGCAATTTTTACAAAAAAAATTTTTTTTAAACAAATCGCACTTGGCGGATTTTTTAAAATTAATTTATCGAATGAAAGTAAATTTTATCTTGTCCAAGATTTGGGGAATAGATAATAAAAGTACAAATAATTATTAAAGTTTTGTTATTTTCTTACTAAAAAGCTTTCTCAGTCAACGAAAAATGCATAAATGAGTAAAGAAATTGTATAGACCTGGATGTTGCATTAAAAACTAGAAAATCTTTTTTGATGTTAATGACAATAGGCAGTTTTTTAAAGGTTTATAACCGTCTCTTTTTCGATAAAATAAAAAATATTTCTATTATTACTTGCAAAATAAATATTAAAAGTAAAGCTTAAGGTCATTGCCATACAATTCAAATAATTTTTTATAACCTACAATAAACTTAACTATTATTTCTCACTGTTTAATGTTCAATATCATATATGTGTGTATGAACATTCTTTACATTTCTGCTGCTCGATGAACCAACAAAGAAATTACAAAAGTAAAAACATATTAAAATGTACATAATTCTTTCACATGCCAAACATGAAATGCTTATTATTGTTACATTCAACAGCAACAAATATGTATGTATGAATGTATCAACAATAAGCGCAACAACTCATACTTTAAATATAAACATACAAACATTAACATTTACTCACATTTATATGTCAGTGGAAAACATGGTTTATAAGTATTTAATGTATGTAGCAGAACCATGCGTAAAATGGCAATTCGTTCCAAAAGCAAACGTGGCAGCTAAACGCCCCTCCTCAAACCAACAACTTTAATAACAACAAAGTACCAAAACTACAAAAAGAAAAAAACAGAAACAGAAAAGAAAAGAAAAGCATACCAGAAAAACAATCTTCTTGCAACAACTCACAATATTATGAATTAAAGAAAGACTTAAATAAATTTCAAATTTACAAACGAAACAGCCACCAAAATTAAAATGAAATAAGATCACCAAGAGGAAGTAAATTCAAACTGCGGCAGCTTGTCAAACAATCCTCCAAAAAGTAAGCAAATTAAACAACAACAATAATGGACAAGGTATAAATGGAAAAAAGAAAAAAGTAAAGTTTAAGCATTAAACAGCAATAATAAAATGTACCAGGACATTTGTTTGATGTTGAAAACAGTTTTTGGACACAGACGCACCACAAAAAAAAAAACAACGAGAAACCAAAAAGCTTCAAAAAAACTAAAAGTAAAAAAAACCTAGAATGTTAAAACAAATTTTTATTTTATTTATTGGCTATTTATTCCCCCTTTTGTAGAGCCCTTAAGAAACGCAACAAAAAAGAATGATTTAATTTATTGCCATTGTAAGGTTAACCATATTGCGGTACTTCGTGTAAACGCCCAAGAGTAAAAAGCTAAAAAATATTTAATCTCTTGTAGTTATAAAGAGTTCTCTAAAGTATTTTGCTCTATTCAAGCTTTAAGTTCATATACCGGTCAGAAATGGCCAATGTTTTATTTTATTGTTATAAACATAAGATGAGTCTTGTCAGTTAAAAAATATGTCGAAGTAATCTTCAACTGTCTGTCTATAGCGGTTTAATGCTATATATCCGTCAAATTACCTTAGCCATGGGGAATATTCTCTACTTTTTTATACCCTTCACCAAAGGTAGGAAAAAGGCATATTTAAGTTTATCATTCCGTTTGTAATTTCTAAAGTATCCATTTCCGATCCTATAAAGTAGATATATTCTCTGTATAGCAAAGTCGATTGAGCGATGTCCGTCTCTCCGTCCGTGTTCGGGTTGAAATCAACTTTGCCAAGACACTAGATGAGCTAGACATAGCTTCGAAAAGTTTGCTTTTGAAAATCATGTCTTTCGAGACAGCGGGCAAAACACCACGCCTGCCTTATTATTTTCTTATATTTTCTATATCATTTGGAACAAATCTAGTTTAGTGAAGTATTTAAAATCATAAAAAACCAAATATATGGAAGGATAGAAAATTAAGAATATGAAAAAAAGCAATCAAGTGAAGAAATTAACGCTCACCCATGTTTTCGAAATTATATTTTTTATTTATATATTTTTTAAGACATCAGTATCGGTATCATTTTAAAGCTTTTCCAGAAATCTTTCAGGAAATGCTATAATTTTTAAAATATAATTAATCCGTTGAGAGCCGGTGACATTTTTTTTTTTTTTTTTTTTTTTTTTTTTTTGTAAAATTACTACAAATAGAACTTGATTTTTTTCTTTTTATTTTTTAGCTTTTTAATTGGAATTACCTTACTAAACTGGATTTACATATATGGTGAATGGTATATAAAATTCGGTATAGGCGAATATATCACTTTTACTTGTTGTACTTGTAATTGTGGACGTAGCGTGTAACGGTTTCAAAAATAAGGCCTAATACATCAAACAGCAATGCCTATGGACGACTCTTAATTTCTAACTTTGAATATCTATATAGTTATATCAACTTTGTTAAAATTTTACATTGTTGTTCGTTTCTGTAGTTAAAACAAAATCATATTATATAGGGGCGCTCTCTTATTTTCAATATTATAAACTTTTTTTAAAGTTGAAGCATTACCTTTCAATAAAACAAAAATAATTTAAAAAATCGGTTTAGAAATGCCAAATTTCCGCAGGTACAAATATAGAAAATTTCTAAAGAACTGATAACATTCTCTTTTTTTTTTAAATACGGTAGGTGTTTGTTTTCTTTCACGTGCTCTAAGCTGTACTTTCCTGCTTTAGAGGATACAACAGTTCTTTCTCTGCTTCACTTATTGAATTTTTCATTGGTGGAGTATTTTCTGTTAGTGTTTTGCTTCAGAATAAATTTTTATTTATTACACATGATTTACTGAAAGACGAACAACAGCTAAATAAAAAGATGAAGAAAAAAAACGTTTTGTGAAAACTGATTTTGATGTTGTGTTTATTTGATATTGTTTCAGTAACTGCACTTTCTGTTATATTTGTCGCTGTTGTTGCTTTTGTTGTAATAAAACACATTTCAAAGTTAATGTTCTATACGCTTTAAGCGATTAACTGATGGAGGTCTAAAATTTCATTATTTGCTTAATACGAGCATCAGCAACACCACCAACTACCATCATCAGCAACCGAAATATATACGCAAACAACAACCGTAAATTCATTATTATCAAACCAAACATTGATTACCTTCTTTGGAAAAATTTATCCCAAAATACAAAATAAAAAAGAAACAAATTAAAAAGATTTAAAATGTCTGTTCTTTACATTGGAAGTCCTTATTTTCGTGGCAATTTTTGTTGAAAAATTCAATGTTTTTAAGGTATTGAAAAATTGTGCGTTGCATTTTAATTGAAAATTGGGCCATGAGTAATTTAGTTGTTCCTCAGAAACCTCTGAAGCATATGAGCATATCATGCTAAGCCAAAAAAAAAAAAAAATCCACAAATTCCATTATATAGATTTTGTTTAATGGCCCTGCTGATTCTTCTTCTTAAATATTTTTCATTACGTTTTATTTTAACGGTGGGTGGAGTTCATTTGTATTGAAATTGCTTTTCAGTTACACAGTGGGCTTTAATTAAAATGTTGTTTTATTGTAATTTATTTTACTTTGGCACACAATATTGTGAGGATTCTGGAGAAAATTGTAAAGTTCTGAAATAAAGGCACAAAATAATATTAAAAAGAAAGCCTCCTTTCGATGAAATAAACACACTTTCGTCATTTTTCTTAACTTTTAATCATTTCATAAGCATTTCAAAAACAAAAGAAAAATAATTTAAGGGAAATATAATTAAAAAACAATAAGAATAGAATGTCCTTAATAAGTAAATTAGCAAAAATTCAGAGAATTATTAAAAGTTTTATATTTTTAGAAGATATTCCCTCAACTGATTGATAAAATATTCTTTCTTATTTAGTTAGCAAAAGAATTATTTTAAAACAAGTAAAAGCGCTATATTTTCCTATGCCGAATCTTATTCACACTTTACCATGTATAAAAATTAAGTTATGTAAGGTAGCTCCTGTCAAAAACACAAATATTAGGGTGACAGAAAATTAAAAATAAAACAAAACTAAATTAAATTAATTTAAATAATTTTAAAATGTTATCGGCTCTTAATGGGTTAAGAACTTTTTAAAAATTTTAGCCTTTTTTGGAAGATATTTTTGAAAGCTTTTCGATGATAACCATATTGACAATCAAAATTTTTTTAAAGAAATTTCAGAGGCCTATAAATCGGAAAATACAGGCGAGTGCCAATTGCCTTAGCAAAGACTCAGTTGGATATGAATATTGTAGAAATTACAAACGGAAAGAGAAACTTTTTCCACTTCTGATAATGAAGGGTGTATTAAAAAAAAACTTGGAAAAATGATTGATTCGAGTGACTACGGTAGTTATTTGTGTAGATTTAGGACTGTCATAGTGTGTAAATGTAAGTGTTTGATGATGCAGAATATTAGATTTCAAAGACTTTTAAAAATTCAGATTGACTTGAAACCTTATACCATCTAGTATATACTAATATTATATTGATTTGGCTTTAGTTAGTCTCAAAAATATTTTATAATTCTAGAACCAGGTATGGAAGCTTAAAAATTTCAATATTGGGATTTTTGGTGCATAATTTGGATGCTTCGTTAAATTTCATCTTAAATGGTGCTACTTTTTTTACCACAAATAGTAAATATAACCCTGTTTTATATTTAAATTCCATTACAAAAATGTTTTCTTTATATTTGGATTTTATCACAATTATTGCAAAAAAATTTAATTTTCGTAGAAATTACAAATATTTAACATGCAATAAAATGTTTTTTTTTTTTTGTAGATATTCATAAGATATTTCGAAATTTTGCTTTTAATGTTGGGTTAAAAAAAGTTAAATTTCGAAATTCTTAAATTATGAATCAAATATTCAAAACTATATTTTTTAGACTCATGGTCTATGATCATTATATAAGAATAGCTAAATTTTTTGAAATTGGATATATTTTTTCGTCTCCTGCTTTTCGGGATTTTAAGAATTGTTTTAAAATCCCTAAAGTCAAAAAGTTCAAAAATAGAGTAAACATTTCTTACACTAATAATCTCCGTTATGGTGTCCTTTAAAAATGTTGATAAAAAAAATAATATTATATTAATAATATATTGCTCCTTTGGCCCAAAAATGCGTAAAAAAAATTAATTTTAAACCAATTTTTTTAACTTCACAACATTTTCTAAAAGTTAACTGGAGAAATATGTGAAGAAATTTGTTGAATATATTGTTAAATATTTAAAAAATTATTAAGTCTAGGAAACTTTAGAATTTTTAACTTTGAACTGTAAGTTAATCGTAAATGGCAACGTTGCTTGGTTTTAAACACCGAAAGAAAAAATTTTTCGCAAAATTTTAAATCTTACGAAAAACAAAAAATGACAACATGTTCTAAAGTTAAGATATCCAAAGTATTCATATTTTGGGCTCTATTTCGTTGCTGACTTAAACACTAAACTTTATCTTGAGTGCTATTAATAGCAGCAGTATTTTAAAATTGGTTTTTATTGGTGAAAGTGTTTAGAATTGAGGTTTCATTTTTAAAATACATATATCGCTTCTGCATCACTGCGCACTGGTGAATTGTAAATATTTTAAAAATAACCAGTTTTAATTATGAAACAACAGCTTTTCTATACACTTCAGTATAGGTGGAGGAAGGGTATTTTAAATTAAAAAATAAAAATAAAATATTAAGTAAAGAAATTTGCGCTCACCCATATTTTCCGTGTTATGGGCCTCTGAACTTTTCATAAAAAAGTATGATTGTATACCATATTTTATAGAATTTCAATAAGGGTATCATTTAAAATCTTTTGAAGTGATCTTTTAGGAAAAGCTTAAATTTTTAAGTAATGCTTGACCCAACAAGCGCCGATGTTATTTTTATGTAAAATTGTATATAGTACTTAATATTTTTTCTTATTTTTTATTTCTCTGTCATCCCAATATTTATTTTTTGATTTTGAGTTATTTTACTTAACTAAATTTTCATATATGGTGAAGATTTTATAAGATATGTTACAGACGAATGTAACACTTTAACTTGTTTTAGATAATAAAGTTAAAAAAGTTTGTCAGCAAAATTTGAAATATTTAATTTGACTAAAACGCCTTAAGGAACTGTAAAACTCACGAAACCATTCGCACACTTTACACAAATCTTTTCAATAAAGTTTTGGAGGAGGTATCACCAAGCCTAAGTTCCTAAAGGATCTGAGTAAAAATATGGATGTTGCACATTCTCATATATTAATAAGAAATTTGAAACATCTCTGTATTACTAAAATAAAAGGTTCGACGAACCAAAATAAAAAGAAACATGTTTATGAAAATGAAGCTAATTCACACTATTGAAGAAACTAAAATATTAGAAGTATGAAAAAATGATAGTGGGATTTCTCAATAGTTTTGTGAATGTATTGAAATCACAGTTTATTTAATATTATGCATTGAGAATCCTTTGGGAGGGTCAAGCAAAATATCTGGCTTGGCTACATTGCATTTGGTTTAAAAAATTTAAGATCTAACACCAAGATTAAAACAATTTGTAAAAATATTAGTAGCCGACATTCTTCGCCAATAATAGATTTTGTCTGAGAAAGAAAGTTATGCTCATTTATCAAGGCAATTGTTTTCATCAATTTTGGCAATCAAAGTTTATTCAACAATCAATCAAATGGATGCAAAACCAAATCAGTAGCTTGATTGACAGATCGTAATATAAATTAATCATAAAGAAATATAATATTTTAATTTTTATATTAGCAGTTTACATTGATACAATACATTGTTGCTGTATTAAATGGCATTCTTATAATTGCTGTGGTTTTATTTTTAAATTATTTCAAAAGACATCGACATAAAGTTAAAAAATATGTAGCAATTACAAAATATTAATCCACCGAAATTATAACTTATTCAAACAAATAACTCAGAAAGTGTTAAATTCAAACTGTTATTTGTTCTTCTTTCAAATAATTTATGTTTTATTTACTAAAAAGCTTTATTATACGTTAACATTTATACGATTTATTGAATTCTTTAAACATAATTTATGTTATGCAAAATTGTTTTTATTGCTATTGTCAATTTGTCGCATTCTTGAAAGCATTGACATACATTTTTCCATTCAATTTTAAAATCCAAACATCGCAGTCAACCAAACAAAAAACCAACATCAATTGTAACTGCAACTGCAACGGCATCAATAGCAACAATTACAAAAGTATTAGCTATAGTATTATAATATAAAAATAACGTTTTCAAACTGCTTTTATTTGCTGTGATTATTGATAATTTTCAAATAGAGTTTTAACAAGTTTTTGACAAATAAAATATTTTATTACTTATTATAATATTGTGGTTAGCATGAGATTTTATTAAGCTTTACGATTAGAAAACACAGGGAATTATAAATTTTATATTTCTAAAGTACAACTAACAGAAAAAAATATAAAAATTATTGAAAAAATAAAAGAAAAATCTTTATAAAAAAATATGTAAATGAATTATAAATTAAATAGTAAATAACGTTATAACCCAAAAATTTTAAGAAACTTTTATTAGCATTGTGTCGTTCGATTGAACTTGTTTGAACAATGTCTTCTTATAAACAGTAAATGTCTAAAAGATAAAAATGACTGGTTTTTTAGAAACTTCAAAAATTAAATGTCTGCTCCCAATAAATATTTTAATCCTATTATTATTTTATTTTGAAAGTTATGAAGTAACAGAATCTTTAAACTCTTACAAATTTATATTAAACAAGTAAGAGTGCTATATTCGGTTATACCGAATGGTATATACTCTCCACCGAATATGTAAATCAAGTTTAGCGAAGTAACTACAATCAAAAAAAAAATTAACAAATATTGGGGTGAAAGAAAATTAAGCATTAAAGAAAAAAAATGAACAATCAAAAGTCATCGGCTCTTAATTGATTAAGCATTTTTTAAAATTTTAGTGGTTTCTAAAAGATCTATTCAAAAGCTCTTAAACGATACCTATGTTGATATCTAAAATAATATGGCGCCAATTCTACCTTTTTAATGAAAAGTTCAGAGGCCCATAATTCGAAAAATATAGGGTTTAAATCTAAAGCAATGCTAAGAGCAATATGATTTGAAAGGGCTCAGATAGCACGAACAAAGTTTAGCTAATAATCTTGTAAGCTTTAAATGTTTGACTTTCCATAAACATACTGCTAGTGATTCTGTAAACTCAGTTTGCCAACAACATGCAATAGATAAACTGTGTTTTGCAAACAAAAGAAAAATGCCAAAAGAGCCATTATATTCATTGGTTCCAGAAAGTAAAAAATAGATTACATTTTTTTAAATATCCAAAAAAATAAAAGCTGCTTCAAAGTGATTCAATTTTTAGTATGAAACATATGCCAACTATCAAAGTTACAAAAAACAAACAACATGCATACATTTTAGATGATGACATCGTCAGAACTTGACCACAGAAAACATTTGTTAGACTGCTATCTTTCATTAGCAGTATCAAAGGAAAAGTTTACAGGTCAGCTAGTTAAAAATAGAAAAACATTTTAGCGGTTTAAATAGTAGTGAGCTAAAATTCAAAAATTTAATATTTTAACTATGACAAACGATAATTCATAAATATTATTGATCGATGCATAGATTTCTTAATGAATAACCGATTGCTACTACTATTTCAATCCAATAATGAAAACATGATTAAAAACAATTTTAAGAACTTCTCTTATATAAAGACAAACTGTAATATTGTTAAAAATAAATCAAATCACAAATAGTTAAGGTGAAAAGTAGTTGTCAAATAATAGACATTAGATGTCGCAAGTAGTTAAAAAAAAGAAACCTGAAAAAAAGTAATAAAGAAAAAAATATATAAAAGACTTTTTGATAAAACAAAGAAATCTCTAAGAAATCAATAAACAATTTTATTACGCGAAAATATCAACAATTGGCGACAACAGTTACAATGCCAATAAGCAACAAGATAAGCCAGACAGCTTTTTTTATTTATTTTTTTTTAATTAAGATTAATTGAAAGCGATTGTATGACAACGAAATAAAAATGTTGTTTTTTCTGTTTTGAAAAAAACTTTATCCGAAAAACAAGTTTTTTTTCTAAGCCAATAGAAATAAAATTAATAAAAATATGCAGCCTAAATCCAGTTGGTTTAAATAAAAGTAGATATGTCACATACAAACATACATATACGCTTAAGCACTATTTATGTAGTCAAAAACACGAATAGAATAGCAAAATTAAAAAAAAAAAAACTAAAACAAATGTCAAAGTCAAAATGTCAAATCTTGAAATTGTCAAATTGATTTTTTATTTCTTTTGTTGTACTAGTGTTATGTTATTGGTTAACAACAATGTTGGCAGTATTGTTTAATGATTTTATTTGATTGGTTGAATGAATGAATCGTTGGATGAATGCTGGCTTAGCGGTTTCGTTGGTAAGTCAATCTGTCAAACGGTCTTTGGTTTATTTAGAACACATACAACATACATACATAAATATATACGAATATACATATTTTTTTTTATAATTTTAACATACAACAATATATTTGTGAGTATTGTTTTGCTATTTTTTTTTTTTTTTTTTTTTTGGTATCGAAAAGCTTAATTTAAGCCAATTAAGCTGCCAAAGTGAAATTTGCATAAAATTTGCTTAAAATATTTATAAGGGTATAATGATTGAAAAAAATTAAACACGCAAAAAATTTTTATCTTTACGTACACACTTTCAAACCTTCAAAAACAAAAACAGTTGTATGTGTAAGAATGTTACTTTTTATGATTCTAAAGCTCTACACATAAATATTTGAAATTTACAATAATTTCTTTTTGAATATAAAAGCCAAAAATTCTATTAAATACCCTACTTTGTGTCAAAGTTAATTGCTTTTTAGTTAATAAAATTAAATTTGGTTTAATTTTTTATTTTAATCTATTTAATTTCCAGCATGTTCATTTTGAACACTGGATTATTTTTAATTACCAAAAAAAAAAATATATATATACAATTAACTACTTGGCTCAAGTAAGTATTATTCTTCCTAGGCCTATATACATAAATTACACAGTACCACCATCTTACGCGACCTTAATATAAGAAATACAATATAAATAAATAAAAAGAAAATAAAAATAAGAATAAGAAAATGTTCTTCAAAATTATCGTATTTGGAAGCTGTTACCAAATATATATCTTTTTTTTATATAAAAAAAGAATCATCAATCCCTTCATAGAGTTAAAAGCAGCTACAAATATGAACTCAACCAGAATCAAATGATAATAGTAATTCAACCTGGTCCACTGTTTAAAGACATAAAAACAGGAATACCTTGCACAGTTTTGTCGTTCTATTTTAAACCGGAATAATTGAGACACTCGAACTCAAAGAGCCTATATACGGGCCCCATACTTCTGAAAGAGGTTAAAGGACTTAGAGTCAAAAAACGATAATTTGTTACATATTTAATACATAAAATTCTCGTGCTATGGTGTTTGTGATTAAACTCCTCCGAAATAGCTTGACAGATTTTCATGAAATTTTTGTGCATACTGGGTAGATCTGAGAATCGGTCAACATTTATTTTCATACTTCTCAAGCACACGCCTTTTTTCTCGCCCCATCAGGTAGGCCAGAGTGCTAAACCTATCACCTTAAAATTATCACAAAATAAAACTAAGACACTGGTACGATTAATAGGATATTTTTTTTACCATGCCAACTTTACCGCTCACTTTTTTTTTTAATACACGTTTGAGAATCAGCTAATATCTAGTTTTCATACTCCTAAATATTAAGGGTGACTTACTTCGAGCGACAATTTATGCCTCACCCAAATAATGTAACGACTTTGATGATATTTTAAACTGGTTTACATGTTTTTACTGCTCTTAGAGAGAGCGGTATAACGTTTGCGGGGTCAGCTCGTAATTTAGATTTTTGTGCCATATATACTAAAAAAAATTATTTTGAAATTTTATTTAATAAATTTCTTAGAGCTGTGTTCTC
This sequence comes from Cistogaster globosa, assembly GCA_937654795.1. Lineage (NCBI taxonomy): Eukaryota > Metazoa > Arthropoda > Insecta > Diptera > Tachinidae > Cistogaster > Cistogaster globosa. Next base: position 114,621,670 of record OW569404.1, on the reverse strand, counting down.
CACGAACATTTTTTTTTTTTAATTTTAAAACCGTTTTATAGAGAAACCGTACTGATCGATCAGTACTATATGAGAATTCCTGTTCCCTATTTTACCACGAGGTAATATGTTTACTCGTGTTTCAAAATTCATTAAAATCGGTGCAGTCGCTTAGCTGTGATTGACGCACGCACAAACAAAATATCTAACTTACAAAGAGAATTATAATTTTTTCGTGTTCATGGTTCGCAAAAAAACTTTAGATTGTTTCGTGAACGAAGATGAAGCACAATTTTGTTGTCTCTAAATAGATCTCATTTACCTAATTTGGAAGTACTTCATGGTTTGCTAATATAACATTTTTTTCCGCTTTATTCTTTAAGCTGATATTTTTAGTCAATAAAAGACAACCTTTAGGACACCAAAAATAGTCCTGATTAATTTTTTAATTTTTGATTTTTTTCTATTTTTCAAAATGCTTCAGTTTCATTAAGTAACAAGCTCATGTGTATGACAACTTATCTGGTCCAAGAAATAAATAAACATGTAGATACGTTATAAATAATATTTTCAAAAACTGTTATTAACATTGGCCTATTAAAGGAACTTAAGATTTTTTGCTACAAAATCGGGATTTAAGGTTCTGATAAAAATTTTCTTCTGCATATGAACTGATTCTAACTTTTTCAAGTGAAAAATATTTTATTAAAATAGGAACACTTAAAAAATTAATAAAATTAAATATACAAATAAAAAAGAAATCATGTTCATAATAAATAGAAAATAATACGTAAGTTTTAACAAACAAATTTATAGAATCTCTTTAAGCAGAAAAAGAACTTTAATTTAACTTTAATCAAATGTCTGTTAAAACAAAAATTACTTTTAAGTTTTTGTGTGTAATTGAAGCCATATTAATAGTGCTACCAACTATAGCACTACTTGAAATTCGCTCTCAACTCAACTCCACTCAAAAAAAAAAAAAAATTAAACCCATTTCCCTTGTCAGAAATTTTTGTTAGTTGTCGATAAATTTACAACTTACGTCAATCTACTTTAGGTAGTGGCTGATTTCTTTGATTTTTTTCTCCTTCTTGATTTCTTTTCTTTTTGTATTTTATTTCTTCTTAATATATATATTTTTGTATATAAAAAAAATATGAAAAAATTATAATTTATAACTTTTGACACGCCTTCTGTGCTCTAAACTCAACAAAATGTTTGTTGCATAAAACAACAACGTCAGCAGCAACACTGCTGCTTTTAGTTGTTGTAGTAGTTATTGCTGTTACTGTTAGCCTAAAGCTGCATATATGCAAATATATAGTTTGTGTGTGTGTGTGTACAGAAAATAAAATGCTACAAAAAAGGATGCACCTATACCATATAATATCTTCTCGGCATAAACCATTTATGCTGCTTATTTTTATGAAAATTTTAACCAACAAAACAGAACAAAAATATCTATCAAACAACAAGTTGAAAATTTTTAGAGTAGCAAATGCTCTGTTTTCAGACTCTTTTTTATATTTTATTTCTTTTTTGCATAATTTTTCGCTTAAGGCTTATAAATGCGTTAAAGTATTGCAACAAAACATGCAATGTACACATAAGAAGAAGCAGAAGCTACTGCTGCTGCAGCAGCAACAGAAATTATAATCTTAGCTTAAAAAAAAAACTTTACAAATAATAACAAAAAATATGCTTAAAAGTATTTACAGAAAACAACAACAAAAATATTTCAAAGTTATGTTAATGTTAGAGTTTGCGCTTACATAGTTAACGATGCTTTTTTTAGTTTAAGATTGAAGATATTTCTGATCGATTTTTATTGATATGCAAAATAAGAGCATTCAAAGTAATGCTCTTAAAATGAAATATTTTATTTTTAAGATTTTTTGCCATAATTTTAAATGTATTATTTTTATTATTATAATTTACAAGGTGCACTATTTTTTTTTTTCTTTGCAGAACTTTCTGCGGGTCTTAAGAATTATTCAAATACGTATTAACAATACTTTAGTAGATTATTGAACTTTTACAACTTTGTTTTCTTTTTTTCTGTTTTGTTAAGTTAATAGAATAATAAAATAAAAAATATACATATCTTTGCTTTCTGATTTCAATATTTTGTAAAAATATAAAATCGATTTTCAGTTTAAGTGTAAATTAAACAACTTTAAGTGTAAATAAACACCTTAATAATAAATTTAATTAAAACGTAGTTTATTTCTGTGAATTATGGAAAGTGATGAAGATCCAAGTGCTCTTTTTAACGAAGGTGAAAGCGAAGACTCGTCTTTCTTAGATAATCCTACTCCAAAGCAAAGGGTAAGAGTGGGTAAAAAAAGTCGACAAGGACCCTACATTATGGTTAAAAAGCATGCAAAAGGAGCTACGAGCCTTAGACATATCGTATTTTAAACAATCAAAAAGTGGTTATGTAGTCGTTAAGGGGAATACGAATTTCCTAAATAAACAGGCATAAAATCTAAAAAAGTTGCATTTTATTTATTGAGTTTTATGATTTTAATAAGGAAAAGATAATTTTATAGAAAAACGACTTCCAACACTGTTTAATTTTATATTAAATAACGTTTATGGCAAAATATCTACAAAAAAATTAGAGTTTATATTCTTAATCCTTACCTAATATGTAAATGCAAAGAGTAATACAATTTGACAATAACCTGTAGAACTTGAATTTAACTTTCAAGGTCATTTTTCTACCAAACTCCTCAACTAATAATTTTTTGCTCTCTACCAGCTTTCGGTTAAAATATAATTTTTAAGTAATTCTAAATTTTGGTTACAACAAGCTGTTTATTATAAAATTTTATTTTAAACTTTAGTACACTATCGACCTTATAATTTATTATCTTCAATTAAAGCTATTAATTCGACTTTAATTTATTTGAATATTAATTATAAAAATTTTATTATGTACAGAAAATATAAAAATTTATTCATTTTAAATATAATTTAAATAAAATAAAATTAAAGTTGTTATTTTTCAAAATATTTTTAAATATCAACTTTATGGGAAAAAGACTTCCAGTCAAATATTTTTTCAGGCAGTAAGAAAGAATTAAATTAATGTACTTTGATACATATAAAGGTTTTCCGGTTCTGAAATGATTACTTTTAAAGGTGTCTTTTACTTGAAAACAAGAGTTCTCTAATTTGACTGTTCTATAAATGAGAAATAATAACTACATATAGAGACAAGTATGCTCATAATTATTTAAAAAAATATTTTATGCTATTCGCATCTGAATAATAAGTATGAAAATTTCTCAGATAAGTTACTTCATAGTTATAAGGTATAACAAAAATTTTGGATTAAAGTTTAAACATTTTGCTGCTTTATAGTTCTATCGCTCGTTGTAACAATTACTGTTTTAGTTTTTTAAATTCTCCACAATAATTACCTTTATATTCCAAAACCACTATATTACTTTTATATTATTACCTACAAAGAGAAAAAAATATTTTATTTAATTAAATAAAACTTTATGATATTCGAACAAATATTTCAAGATAATATTAAATTTTTTATACGTAAACTTTGAAAAAATAATTACTACCAAGCAAAAGACTTAAGAAATGAACTTGGTGTCAATTTCACGCAACGTGAAAAACCATTTTCATTATACTAAATTAAAAACGCAAATCTAAGAAAAATTTCTATTAAAATTATATTTACTATTAGTTAAGCAAATATGTATGTTATAACAAAAATAAAATTATATCCTCTACTTACTCGTTTAACCGGCATTTAAGCTTGAATAAAATGTTAAGGTACAAGTTCAAGTCAAAAGTTTCTGGCATAAAGCTTCACATGAGCATATAAATACATACATATATAAAGCAACAAACAGACATAACCATTACTTACATTCATTTCATTTTAGGTCTATACTTTGCATTTTCATTTCTTAGTTAAGCCATGCGTATTAATAAAGTTAAGTAAAAACAGACACACACACACAAAAATTTAGCTAAAGTAGTAGCCATAAATTGATTTATTACATCAATAAATGGTAATTGAAAAACTCTGTTTAATTAATCATTTAAGAGGCAACACTGAACGTTCCAACCACAAATATAAAACTAAGTGACTTAATTTGCAAAAGAAAAATTATACGAGCGCTTGGTGAGCAACAACGAGAAAAAGCAAAGAGCACGACAGGTTAAAGTAAACATTGCACTTAAGACAAATGATATGAAGCAATAATAAACCATTAGGGATTGCAAAAAAAAAATATAGCTTTACAATAATAAACAAATCAAAAGAATAATGGTGGAAGAAATGTGGCTACTAAAAAAAAAAAAAAAAAAAAATAAGCAGCGAAAGAAAACATCATTTTATATAAAGGAAACAATTTATAATGATTGTTTTTCAAACCGGATAAATTTCATTTGTGCGATTTTTATTTTAAGTTGGATCTTAAAGTTTATTGTCTTATTTCGTAAAATCTAATTAAACCATAAAATAAATGTCGAAACATTGTATCAAAAATAAATATTAACCCATTTATTTTGGTAATGATTATAAATGGCGTTTTGTGTTAATAAAATTATTGATACAGCACAAAAAAATGGGATAAAAATCGCAACATAAAAACAAATTTAAATCTTGGGGAAATTTTTTATCAGCATTTTCAAAATCTAAGAAAATTAATAACTTTAAAGAGTTTATTTTCCTTTGAAAAAATTGTATTCTAATTAGAAATGCGGTGAAAAAATTTAAAACCATCAGCCAGAGAATTATAACTGATTGCATACTTGTCTTAATGGATTAAAATTATTTAGTTTAATATGATATTAACGCTTAAAAAACCACAAAAAAAAACTACGAGTTTTTTTTTTTTTTTCAATGAAATTTGCGTGTTGAGTCAACGATCACAATGTTATAAATGAAAAAAAGACAAAAAGGGGTGACAGTAGCAGCAATGACAAAAAACAAAAAAACCCATCCTTTAACGACAACAAATAAAATAAAATTCAACACCTTTATTGTCACTAATGTGGCATTCTGTTGCTGTTTGTAGTAAACATAACTTAGAAAAAGAAAAATTGTATTAGGAAGTATTAAACGTGTTTTAAGTTAAAAAAAATAAGAAGACCAAACTGGATAACAAGTAAATAAACTAAAAGTATTAATAACTATGTTTTTTAAATACATTTTACTTAATTTATTTTAAAGAAGACTTTCTAAATTAAATAAAATTTATTTAACTCTAATACTAAAAAAGAGCCAAGCAAGCAAACGTTCAGACATTTGAACAATTTATGGCTCTCCTTTCGAAAGTGTTTGTAAAAAATAAAAACTAAACAACATGATTTTGTTAATGTTGTCGCTGAATATGTATTAAATAAAGCAAATTTTCTTACTCTACTTAAAAAAACAGAATTACCACGATCCTAAGAGAACCTGCTTTAATGACTGACTTAAATAATGCGTTGTTCTGCAATCGTTAAATGAGAAACAAGTTATAAGGTCATGACGAATTAAATATGCCCTAAAAATTAGAAGAGCATAATTTAAAATTTGAAAATAAAGCAAAAATATAGATTTTTTTAATATTTAAAACAATAATCCATAAATAAGAAATAATTATAATTATTTTTTTTTTATTTAGTAAAACGGAAAAAAATGTTTCTGTTCAACTACATTAATTTTAATTTCATGTAGCGCACTTAAGTGTTGCATGCATTTTAGGTGCAAAGCAAGTGCTATAAGTTTTATTTTTATAAATGTTTGCAGTTAATTTAATAGCTTTTAGTTTATAATATTGTATATTTCTCACTTGAAAATTCTTTCTTCCTTTTCTTTCTTCTTTCTTAAATTTATTTGTATAAATATTTGCAAAAAAAGAAACAAATAAAATAAATAAATCAGCCAGCAAAGTAGTTTTGTTTTAAGAAAATTATGTAAATTCATGCAATTCATAAGATTAATGATAATTTATTATTGTTGTTGTTGCAAGTTGCACTATTTTAGCTCTTGTTAGCTTTAGATTTACAATATATATTTATATAAAATTGTTGTAGTAGTTGTTGTTTTTTGTCATTGCTAAAAGTATTGTCTGCATAGTAAAATTTTTTAAAGCAAAAATTAAGTTGTAAGTAAAAAAACAGTTTTTTTCAAATAATATAAACACTAAAGCAATGTTTTGTTAAGTAATTTATGTTAATCCTTTAGTTGTTTGTTGTAATTGTTATAATTTAGATGCTTGTTGAAGTTTTCTGTTAAGATTAAAAAAGAAGCACAAGGAAATTAAATCGTGTATTATAAAATAAGTTAATGAGAAAAAAATTGCACAAGAAATACTGTACAATAAAGCTTTCTTTCAAGTTTGTTGCTAAGAAAATTTCTTAAAAAATTCTTCCCTTTAAAAAATCTTTAAAGGAAATTATATGCCTGTGCACAACTGACATACAAAATATTTTGTATTTAAAATTCTAATCAACAACAACTTAAACGATTTTAAAACAACAAGTAAATAAATATTATAATATCTAGTAGAACTGTAAATTAGTCATTCTATTTTAATTTTAATTCGTTACAAACTAACTAAACTTTGAATTAATTTTTTCACAACAATGAAAATGGAATCATTTCAAACGAATTAGGGAGAAATGTATTTCAATTCGTTTCCAATTCAAATAAATTTTTAAACAAATTGCAATTTATTCTAACTAAAATGAATTTCTCAAAGAAAATTGCAATTCATTTCCAATTCACTTGAGTTGAATTGATTTTGAATTCATTGACCAGGTGGCGTAAAATTATTGTCACAAATTTGATGGTCTGGCATTTTTTCAAAAACAAGATAATAAATAAAAAATTGATTTGAGAGTATAAAACTTATAACTAATTTATAATTAATTGTTTTGGACATATGACCACCTTCCAAATTCTATACATTTGTATTCGTTTTTTAACTTGTTACTTTTCACTTTTACTCTTGTGTTGGCTTGAAGGGCTTGAAAGATTTGTGGACTGTATTGGAAAGGCTAAGTTTAAAAAAAACGGTAATATATGAAGGCTGCAAGTAGTTAAAATCTCTAAAATGGGAGGTCGCTCGTTACGTACATTGCATTTTTAAAAACTTCATCATTAACTCCATCATCACGCTGGGTTAAAGTATCAAATTGAAAATTGTTTAAATAGGCATTAATATATTCATATCAATTCAAGGTACAATCCAATTTACTGGACACACAATTTTTGGTTATTCCCTGATAATGGTGTTTGTAGCCACGAGTTTTAAATCTAAAACTAGATATCGTAAGTATTAAAGTAGCACGAAAAAAATTTTGAATAAGTTGTTTATTTATCTCTTCCAATCGAGAATGAATGCGAAAAAAAAGAATCAAAAACGAAATATTTCTACAAACAATTCCTTTTGTATGTACAACAATAAAAATGTAAGAAAAGAGAAATGCAAGACGTATTGGAAAGGGATATAAAAGTAGTGTTCTTACGCACACTTATCTCTTATTTAAAATGAAATAACATTTCAAGCATGAAAAATTAATTTAGGATTTTCAGTAAAATTTAACATAAATACGTACATGCATACACACACACCTATGTACTTTCAAAACTAAAATTCTTTCGGGAGTTTAAGAATTGAAACTCACGAACAAACATCAACAAATTCGTGTCAATGCATAAAATAAAACCACTTCAAATATGATACACTCGCAGTCTATCTTAACTCGAGCACTCTCCTTGCTCTGTTCAAAGCACAATTTTCATTGAACACTATATCTTTATGTCATGCATATTAAAACATTACTTTTTCTTCACCGTTTTTGGTACCTAATATAAGTTTTTATACCCTTAACCGCAGGTGGAAAAAGGATACCTCTAATTTCGTTCATTCCGTTTGTTATTTCTACAATATTTATTTGCACCTTGTCCGTCTGTTCGTGCGTGTTAGTGTTGAAACAACTACAATCTGCAGGATCGGTTCATGTCTCTCGAAGCAGCGTGCAAAACACCATATTTCCATATTTAAAACAAATCTAGCTTAGTGAAGTCATTCCAATAAAAAAAAATACATGGGGCGATAGAGAATTATAAAGTAAGAAAAAACCATCAGTTGAAGAAACTAAAGCGCGCCCATATTTTCCGAGTTACAGGCCCCTAAACTTTTCATAGAAAAGTAGGAATTTGCACTATAATTTTTACGATTTTAACATGAGTATCATTTGAAACTTTCCAAAGAGACTAACCTTTTTTTAATGCTTAACCCATTAAGAGCCGGTGACATTTTGATGTAAAAATATATATATAGTACTTAATTTTTTCCTTATTTCTTAATTCTCTGTCACTCCAATGTTTGTTTTTTTTTTCATTAGAGTTACTTTACACAACTAGAATTACATATATGGTGAAGGGTTATAAGATTCGGCATAGCGGAATATACCATTCTTTCTTGTTTTTTTATAGTTATGTTGTATTCCAAAAGGATTATTAAAAAAATTATTTTAGTTTAATTTCAATTAATTTTTCTATTCTTAAATATTTAGATTATTAGTTTTTTATTATACAAACAATTAGTTGGGCTTTAATAAATAAAAAAATAAGATGATTTTCTTTTTAATTGTTGTTCTAATAAAAGAACGAACTATTCATAATGGAACTAATGATTTATTTGAAATTTCTGGTATTGTTGATTGTAAATAAAACCCTATACATTAATTATTGTGTAATTAGTTTTAAAGATTTGAAGATATATAAAAATATATTTAATTACCAAAAATCCCACCTCAAAAATTTTAATTTTTACGAACAAAAAAGCAAACATTTGTAATTTACCACAACATGCAAGAATTTAAGAAGAAAGAAACCTTTTAAAAGATCTTACTTTTCTTTCTAAAATAGAAAAACATGAAAAATCAACACAAGCTTTAGTGCCTATAAATTTAAGTTTTTAGTTTCTTTCTTTTCACTACTTTATTTTCAAATAGATGAACAAGTATTATTGAATAAGAAAAACCAATAAACGTTAACGTTTATTTTAATAAAAGAAAATAAGTGTAAGTTTAGCAATAACTAATGTTTAAGGTTTTGTCATGAATACAATAATATATTGAATTTATTAAGATTTTCTTAAAATATTTCTCTACTCTATCATAATGACAGCAAAATTTTTGCTTCATATATGTATGTGGATGAAGAATAAAGAACTTTTTTATGATCAGCACTACCACTAGTCAGTATGTATTTGTATATTTATGATTTAAATGGTAGGTGGGGGTAAAATATTTTGTTTTACATAAAAAACCACAGCAAACAAAAACTTATATTTGTTTGTATTAAAAAATAAAATCTATACAAAACTTTGCTGTTGATTTTTTCGTGGCCTTTACAGCCTTAAGGCTAATGCCAGCTATGAAATGTTATGGCAATAAGAAAAATAATTCTTTTCAAAACTTATTAACAATAATAACTATGCGCATAATATATTTAAATAAATTCTATTCAACAAAGAGTGGGATTTGCCATTTTTTCTGTTTTTTGCAATAAAACTATAAAGGGTGTTTTTTTCTTCGGTTGTTAAAGATAGCAGCAGCAAGCAATTCGTTTACTTAATTTTTATTTTAAAACTTAAAAAATTACATTATTGAATAGAAATCTGTTTATATTTTTGCTCAGTTAAAACTGATTAAAGTCTTCAGTTTTAATAGATCTTAAAGCATGTTAATTTGGTAAGTTATTTGACTCAAGTTTTAAAATCTCTAATATTACAACAAAAATATGTTAGGCCAATAAGCCAGCATAAAATTGCAGAACATATTACAATGATCCTTAATTCCAAAGCCGATCTCGTAAAAGCAACACCTATAAAATTCAAACTAAACCTCATATGATTAATTGCTTAATATTCAATGCTAAAAGTCATTAAGGCAACAGCTTCCTTCTCGATTTCATTCAGACAAATTAACAACTTTACTTTCATTATAAGTTATTTTTTTTTTTTCTCTCTTTTTTGTGAAGACAGAAACTTAACTTATTTGCAGGTCTTTACAAGCACCAAAAAAATTATTTTAATGCAAATAATTAAGGTGTGTTTACCATACTAATGTCAAAGATTTAAATATTACTTTACAAAATAACATCATGGTTACTTTCAAAAAAAAAAAAATATTAAATTATATAAAAGGAAAGGAAAAAAACTCCTCATAATTTTGTGTAAATTATAACTGAGGAACAAAAGCTCTTTGGTTTTATAATTTTATTAATTTTTTTTTTGTGGGCGTTTTTTATTAACTTGAATTTGTCATATTTGCAATAAGACAAGTTATGCAAATTATTTCAGTTTTAGATTATTTATACAACAAAAAATATATATTTTGCTTTTGGATTAAAGACTTGAGCATTTTAATTTATTATAATAAGATAATTATTAATAAAAAATGTATTAGTATAAAAATATATTGAATATTTTTTACCTTTTTTGTAATAGATCTCATTAAAATAAATATTTTAGCTGGCGCCGAATTATTTAAATTTTTGTTTACATTACCATATAAGAGGTTATGACATTGGTTTTATAATGTCACCTTTAAGTACCAATAAAAGTGTTTATTAGATATATGAATAATAATTTTATTTATTTTTAAATTAAAATAGTTGGATGGATGTATGGATAGCATTGCTTGAATTACTCAAGGATAATTCTTTTGAATTTTATTATGGCTCAATAACGACAAAGTAATACGTGACTTAAAAAAATATCACGCATCATTAAAAAAAATCACATTAAAATTGCCCTCAAATAACATAAATCCTTTTTCCACATAATCCTTTCTCTACAAAACTTGCTGTATGCAGCCCGCTGTTCTCCTTATTGTTTGAATTATTACTATATTTTTGCTGTATTTTATACAATAACGGCAAGGAAGTGACTTCTTTTTATACAGCTTTTAAGAACAGATACCGCTTAGAAGTGTGCGATTGCAGTTAATGGATTTGAAACCAAATTGCTTTTAAAGTTATATATGTATAAAAAAAATAATTTAATTTTTATGGCTCCGGTAATAATTTTAAATATTTTTATTTTAAATCATTTTATAACGCAGTATACCAAAATTTTTGTTTTTATTATAAGTTAATATATTAATTATAAATAAAAATAATTTTTAGAATAATATAATTTAATTTGTAATTTCCGTTATTTATGCCTTTCTTAAGTCAATTAAAATATTTCAAAAATTTCTGTGTTAAAAGTACAAATTTAAGCTAAAATACGATTTTTACTTTGCCAGATATACATTAAAATTTACTTTCAAGTTAAATTGTTTGTTGTTACTTAAGTTTTTTTATTTATTTTTTATTTTATATTTTGTTTTTTTTTTACCTTTGTGTGTTTTTTATCTTTAGCACCCAAGAAGATGAATGACTTTCCATTTTAAGTGACATTTTGTTTTAAAAGCAAAATTTTTTATCTCGCTTTTAACACACACATAGCTGTCTTGAAAGCATGCACGAATTCTAGTCTCATTTTAATGGCATAATAAAGTGAAAACTAGATGTTATATATGATGTGCATGTATTGTTTTTTTGATAAATTTGTAGTATAACTTGATATTCTTAATGGATGTAAGAATTTTCTTCGTTTGGCAAAAAAAAGGAGTAAAATATGTAAAAAAAAAAAAGAAACTTTAAAATCATAAAAAATGATAAGACTAAGATGTGGGCAATTATTTGTAAAACAAAAAGGGGACAAATATTTTTCCTTTTTTTATTTTTTGAAACTGGAAATATGTTTAGGAGGAAATGAGTGTAAATGAATTTAAATTAAATCATAAAACATACAAAGTTTGTATTTTAAGTGTTTTATTCTAATATTTTTGAATTTTTTTAATATTAAATAAGTTCAATCAAAATTAAAAAATAAAAGTATTATTCTTTTTATAAATGTCACTGCAAGGATTCCAGTTAGAACTTGTAGTTAGTAAATGCGGTAAAAAAATTTGACAGAGAAAATATTGTTCTGCGCCTTTTAATGACGTTAATGTATGACACCAATTCTTATTGCATAAATTCAACTGCTGTAAGCTTTTGGGCAGCTATTTACCAGGTCCAATTTTATTGTTTAGGAGGAATTTTTTTTTTTAATTTGACTAAATCAACTGAAACAGTAACATGTAATATTACAGCCAACATTTTTTCAACACACCGATTTATGCATTTTTTTCCCCAAAAGCTTCACATCCATAGAGATATTTGCAGGAGCACATATTTCAAAAAAAGTAGTTAAACAGGAACGCATCTAAAATCCACATTCAAATAATATTTGAACACATAGAAGATATATTCCTGATTAAGCACCTTGATGGGCGCTTAGCTTGGTAAAACAACATAAAAATGAAACTAACGCAAATGAAATTAGCTAAACTCGAAAGCGTAAAAAAGCCAAGAAAGCTTGGAACACATTTAAAGGTTCCAGTCGTAACACGCTAAGCGATCGTCATTACATTCGAGTAGGAAAGAGAGACATTGTCTTTCATACTAGAGAGGGATTTATAAATCCATTCACTATAAATTTTGTCTAAAACCAACACGGCTTTAATGTTTTATAATAGTGAAAATAAAACAAAAAATTAACAAAAAGATTGATCATTAATGGCATTAATATTTAATATTGATTTCGGGCTTATGAACACTGCAGCTATTTTTGGTAAGGCGCATTCTCGACATGTAATTTTGAGCCATATTTTTGAGCATTGTTGGCCTCTAAGGTGTCACCTGTTTTTAGTTAATCAGCATAAGTCAATGACTTAATTAAGCCCCAAACGTAATTATCGAGAAATAATCGCACTATCGTGGATGCTAGTTGCAATATGTATTTCTTGAAATCATTTAAAAAGTTAAAACTATAAAAGTAAATAGTTGTGTTCTCCGAATGTCGAAGAGCGTAATCCTATTAAAACTATCAGCATATAAGCCACACTAAACGGGGAACTTCTCTAATGTAATGGATTCTGTAGAGCTTATTGAGGATACGGCTTATATTAATCAATTTGATGCTTCGACAGAATATACTGTTAATAAATATCTTGATAAGGTTCTAAACCATTCGAATATTCTACCGGCCTTCGAAATCACCCATTATAATTGTTAACTTTACGATAACTTAATTTTAATTTTATTAAAGAATCATTAAATAAAACGAAAATAAGAAACTATTAAGAACAAAAACACCATACACAATAATATAAAATATGGAAAATTAAAAGATATTGATATTCTTGAAATAAATGAGCTGATTTAATAAATTAAAATAGTTTGATTTTGAACTTCTCCTGATATATTGTAAAAATTAAAATAACGAACCTATAGACCATCTGAAAAAGAAAGACAGCAATTGTGTTTATAAAACATTCTTTATCGTGATAGAAAAGGTGTTATTAAACGAGTACGCCTTATTGAAACAGTATCTTAATGAAGATTGTATTTAACTGTACTATCGTAAAGCGTAATTTAACTTTATAATACTAAGCTGTGCTGTACGTAAATATCAATCTTTTAATTTCTTTTAAACAAAAATTGTCTCTAGCTGTTTTTATGTCGTTCCATAAATTGCAAAAATTACATCTTTTTAACAATATATTTTTGCTAATACCCAATAAAAATTTTTAGTTCACCACCTTATAATTCTTTATTAGTTAGTAGTGTTTCTAGAAAAAAGAAGAGAAAAGAATACATATTATTTCTAAAGATTTTTAATCTGACAGCCACAAAGAGAGCCATCATAAATAACACCTTTTTTTAAAGACCTTACGCACCTCTTTATTAAGTTTCTACAATTTTAAGACTTGAGTTTTCTTTTGGCCCCTGGTTGTGCTTAGATACAGCCAGACTCATATAGTTTAGTGAATATATTTGAATTACGTGTCTTAGTTAGTAAGTAGCATAACTAATCTTTTTACATCTAAGCATAGAGTTTTCTTTATTTTCAAAATGTTAAGGAGGAACTAAAATTCTCTCCTTTTTTATTGATTTCAGTTTTTAAATGTAAGAATATGTTGTTTTTTATTGTTGTTGTTATTTTTTTTAATACATCGTGTAATTGTTGGTATTTCTTATAAGTATTTACACTCCTCCTAAAGACGGATATGAATTTGGCTCAATTGCAGTAGCATTTTCTGTTTGTCTGTTGTGGTATGTTAGTTTTTTCATTCCTTGCACCTCTAGTTGTAGTTATAGTTTTGTTTTTGTAATATTTTTTTTATATTTATTTTTCGTGTTATATCTTTGACTCTGACTGTTTGTTAGAGTAACATTTAACCTGCCGCACAGCTTTAGTTAAACCGTAATAGTAACGTAAATATTATGAATAAAAAAATGGATTTTAAATATAGAATTGATTTTTCTGATACAAAAAAATATATTTCTTTGCTTGCATGTATTAAAAAAAGAAATTTGTTTCCCCTTTTTTTTTTAGACTTAAGTGAGGATTCCAATTATAAAATTTTAATATCTAATCGCGCAATACTCCAAAATTTTCGAGTTTTTATTATTTATATATTAATTTCATTCTTTAATTAGACTGTAATGATAATTTATATTGATCTAGGCGAAGAGAAAGGGAAAGATACAAAACGTTTATAGCTTAAAGCATCAGAGACCTTCGATATGCAGCCAACCCCAATAATCTTCTCGGTTTCAGATATGATCTTAAACATGGCATTTCTTGAAGTTTTCCTTTCTCTAAAAATTTTATATTGAAATTGAATCACTGTTATTAACAATTTTTATATTATTTTCTATTAAAAAAAAAACAAATCTTAAAAATACATAGAGACATGCAGGGCAGTAAAAAAATAAGAATCTTTTGCGGACGATTTAGACATATCATAACTTTAATTTTTTTTAAGCAATTTCCATTCGGGTGGTGTGCAAATATTTATTATGCTGCCTTTTTGCTGTTTCTGCATCATAAATACCAAATGCATATATAAAGCACAGCAGGTGGCTTGTTAAGAATTTCAATATGATTATTTAATTTTATGCGTAAATCAACATAGAAGAGATACATATGTACGTTTGATTTCTATTTAACGATCCTCAACAGGCAAAGAAATTAAGGAAAGAAGCCATTTGGACATATTTGTGATATCATTAAAAAAATTTCTAAAATTACATTATTCTTTTTATCCAATTTCCAATAAAATGGAACCATTATTTTAAGAAATGAATCTTCAATCTCTTAAAAAAGCAAACATTTTTTTCAATTAGCTTACGCCTTAAATTGATGCTGACCTTCCGTAATAAAATGAAAAAAGTTTAAATAATGTCTATACATTAAGTACTATAAAAAAAGTCCCAACTTGTCCCCAAAAAAAAGTTGTTAGTGTTCTAAGACTTTTACCATACGACATTAATGATTATTTAAAGTTATGGAAACATAAATAAATTTAAATATTTGCTAGGCAGGTATGAAAAGGTTTTTTTACACCCAATGGAAATAACGAAAGCATTAACTGTCAAACGAACTGTCATATAACATTCGCTTTAAGATACTTATGAACAGTAAACTCCGGGAAATCATCATGAACATTTTTTTTGAAATTTCTGATGTTGGTGTAGATAGTAATCGATATAGAATACAAAACAATCTTTTTCTCTGTCTGTGTTTGCATCATGAAAAAACTACTGGATGGTCCTATAGAACCTTGGTTTAAATAAGAAATCCTTTTTTTCATAAAATATGTCATTTGCTAGTAATGCATATAATAATAATCTAGATTTAATTTGAAAATCAGACATTAATTCGCAAACTAAGTGGTTTCAATGAAATGAAGCTCAGTTTTAGCGTAATTGTTAAGCCAGACTCCACTACAATTAAGAAAATGTATCGTTTGGTGCGGTTTACATGCTAGTGGCATTATTGGACATTAATTTTTCAAAACTAAAGCCAGAGCTCTCATTTCGGTTTGTGGATATTGTTACTTTACCATAAACAATGGAAGGAAAATATAAATGTCGGAAATATGATCCGGATGAAATGTAATTTTAACAGAATGAGCCTGTATACTATCACTTAGTTGATTTCAACAAATAGACCTGTCAATTTGTCTTTCAAGTCCATGAGAGTTTTTCCTGTCAGGACGCGTGAAGTCACTGGCGTAAACGTTAAAACTAGCAACAATTATCTTCCTGTAGGCCAGCATTGTTCTTCAGCTATGCTTAAATAAAGGGTCTTAACTAAGATTCCCAGATCGTCAAGAACAGAAAATGCTAATGCCATTTTTAGATTTTTTTAATAAAAAAATTATTAAATTATAATTTTTTGCATTATGTTTTACAACTTATTGATCTATCAGGCTTAAAAAAACTGTGTACTCTTTTTCAATTTATAAGTGTGAACTTTAAACCATTAAAACTTTCAAAATACTAAATAGATTTAAATAAAATATAAATTATGCGTATCTGCAAAAAGTCAGCTTTAAAATGCCAAATTTTTTATCAACATAAACTCGGATTGCCTACTTATTTTATTAATTTAAGATATGCCTGATTAAAATATCTTAATCTTTATAAATTTTTTATTTCATTTGCAAAAAATTAAAATTTTAATTTGCATAAAAAATGGTTCAAACTGCAAACAATTATATCTGATAGCACCAGTAGACAACTATAAAAAATGTGTTATCTTAAACAAAAACAAAAACGACTTAATTGTATTTATTAATTTATTTATTTTTTGGCTCAACATGTTTTGGTACCATTTTAATCTGTGTTAAAGATCTAAGATTTTAATTAAACTAACTTTAATTTTTTTCTATTTTTGCTAACAAATCGTATTTGTTTTGCAAAAAAAAAAAAAACACAAAAAACAAATAAATAAAAAATTATATAAAAAATGTTTTTAAAATTAATTTCATCGCACATGCTTTAGATGCCAAACACTACATTAACCACGAAAAACACCCACTTTTTTCTAAACATTCATGGCTAAACTGTACAAAAACCACTAAAAAAAATCTCTGATAAACAAATTTTTTATTTACAACTTTATTTGCCACATAAAACAAACAACATTTTGCCAACTAGTAAATAATTTTCAACTTCAAAACAACAAAGTAATCTTCTCAAAACCATCTCAATTAAAAAGATTAAAAATAAGCAACGTTAGTTTTATTGAAATAAAAATTAAGTTTCCAAGAAATCCCAACAATTATGATAGAAAGAATGTAACAATTTTTGTTACAATAAAAAAAAAGTGAAATTGAAAGTAGTTATTGTTTTAAGTTTAAAAAATTTTTATTATTGATTTTCTTTGTTATTAGCAAAAGAAAAAAGCGACAAAAATTATAAAAATTATACGTTTTCTCTTATAGATTTGTTTTATTTGTTATTTTTTGTTATTTTTTGTTCACTTAGAAAACTAAGTCTTTTCATAAGCTGTAGTGCCATTGCATGAGTTTTTTAAAAAGTGGTAAAAAAAAGATTATCAATACCCTACTTGAAACAGAAGGTGAAGTTGTTCAGAGCTCACATACACATATCAAAGATGCTTTTGATTTGATTACAAAATTAAAAAGCCTTCTCTAAAATTAGGTTGCTTTTCTAAAGAAAAAATATATCGAAAATACAGACCACAAAATAGAAAAATTATTTATTAGTGTTAAGAAATTAAGGTCTTCGTATGTAAAAATGTATCCTATTTTAAAAAATTTACAGTTTTTGAAACGAATGAAGCGTGTTTAATCCAGTATGAATTAATTTTTTTGATTAATTAAATTTTATATAATCATTCTTATGAAGCAAAAGTTCATAATGGTTTTCATATTATAAATTTTAAAATGTTATACACATCAGTTTCAAAAATTTTCCAAAATATAAATTTTTCATTTTTTACGTTGACTTTGCTATTAAGGAAATTAGGAAAATTTTGTAACTGCATTGTAATAAAAAAAGGTATTGGAGCATTGAGAAAGTAATTTTACGGTTAATCTATGGGAAAAAACCTAGTTTAAGGCTATATATTTTAAATATGTCTATTTGAGAAAACTCTGGCTCTGTTATGAACTTGTTTCTTTCTTTTAAAAAAATTCCAATAATTCAAATATGAAAATTTTTCACTCTTTTTAACAATTTCTATCAAGGACTAGAACAGAAACAATTTTTTTGCGAATTCCTAAAAGTTTTCCCTCAATACTAGAAATCTTGTTAAAATCAGAAAATAAAACAAAGAAATTAAGTTTGAAATTTAAAATTCAAGTAGATTTTTGAATGCAAAAAAACCGACTTTTCTTTTATTGCTGACGCAGTGAAACAAAATTTTTTTAAATTCTAAGCGCTTATCTATAACTGTTTAAAAGATTGGATATATACATACATCAAAATACATCAACACTTTAATTCCTTATTATAAATATTTATATTTGTTTTTATTTAGCGGGCCTGCAATAGAGTTTCTTTGTAAATTTAAGCTATCTGGCTATTACATCAACTATACGGACACCCTCTTATTTTCAAATTCAAATTGTACACTTGTTATTGTTGCAGACTTAGCAAAAAAGGATCTTTGTAAGTTTTAACTTTCTGGCCATAACAGTTCAGAAGCTTACCACTTTCATCGAATTACATTAACTATTGGTGCACCCTTTAATTTAAAATTTTGTATGTTTATACTTGTTATTATTAAGTTCATAGCAATCAACATTCTGTCCAATTTTCCAGCTTTTGCCGATAACAGTTCAAGAGATAGGCGCATATAAATAAATTTACGTCATTCGTGGGGACAGTCTTTAATTTTTTTTATTTAGTTTTATATTACTTTTTGCTGTTGGGATCTATATAAATACGCAGTTATACTAGAACTGGCAGTAACTGATGTGAAATCTCCAGAGTTTCGCCAAGACCTAAACGATTATATATTCTTCATTTGCACTCTCTCATTTTAGTACTAAAAACTCTCCTAAAATCTCTTCAACATTTAATACAAGACGTAAAGTTCTTTATGTTAGTATTACGATATTATTTTAATACGAGTTTTGAAATTTTTGTACAATGAAGATCAAATTTACCTCGTAAGATCAATTCCATCTGGAAAATATTTAACCTATTTATGCCCAAAATCAAACTGCAGTTAAAAAAAATATATTTATTGTCTTTTTTTTATTCATTGTCGACTTAATAAAAAGGCAAATAAAGAAAGATTAAAAACGTGTATTAGCTTTTTAGAAAAACGGTTGTCCTCACTTGGGGACAATGGGCGTATTAAGTATAAAATTTCTTAAACCAATTTGTTTCAACGCAAAGCATTTTTTCTAGCGACATTTACAATGAAAACAACACATCTCAATTGATTTATATCCGTTCCGGATTATTTTTGCGATCAGAACTACCTATTATAGAGGAATTTTGACGCCGATTTGATGACGTGGGCTGCAAATAGGACCGTGCAACAGTCCGTCTAAATGATAATTAGCCTATCTGAGTAGTATTTTCAGACTTACGGAGTATAACGTGCAATCGGCAAGCGTTACTTACCATCAAGTCTAAAAGATAACAATATCTCTAGCAATCTATTTCTATTCATTGTTCTTGCAACCAATGAAACCCCTGGCTCTTCATCTAAACTCCAATATGCACGTTCCGAAGGCAATGTATATAGCCGCCGAAAAAATGTTTTAAGTCTTTACTGTCAAGACTGGAGTTATGTCTGTTTTTTCGGTTAGCATATAACGTGCACATAAATAATACTGGTATCAAATATCTTTTCAAAGAAAACTTATGGATTGTAACCGTTCATGTTTTAATAAAATAATTTACTCTTTTTCTAACTGCATTATATATGGGCTATAAGTTGGTACTTAAAGCTTCCACCTATGATTTTCTGGGTTATCTTAATTTTTCTTACTAAGATTACTTAAGAGTGGCTCATTATCACTGTCATTCTTCATTACCTTCTTCATTACCTTCATCGAAGTCACATACAAAAGCAGGATCTTGTGGCATGACTATATTAGCACACGTATTGTCAGTAGCATTTTCCGTTATGTAACTAACAGCTTCCTCAAGTCTTAAAAAGCTGTTCTGACCTCTAAAAAGAATTCTTTTTGCCAAAATAAAGGTAAACTAGAAACCTGTAAAATTGTAAATTTTATTACTACTCCCGCCCAATATCCCCGATTTACACAGCCGAAAAAAACCATACCTTCCAAATAACTTATTCACATTTTGTTGCTAAACAAATGGAATTGAAAGCTTATATCGATGAAAAAGAATATTTAAACCATTAGTATTAAAAAAAAACTGAAAAAAACTGACTATTGAAATATATATAAATATATTGAATATTTTAGGGTATTTCCAAATCGTACAATTTCATTATTTTAAACATTTTTTATTTTATTATTTTTTTAATGTTTATTTTACTCAAAAATCTTATTTTTTTAAGAAAAATATTATTTTTAATTGTGGTTAAATACAATTGACTTTAAAAACTACTGATTGTTTGTATTTTTTTAAAAGTAATTTTTTGTTTTTCTTTATTATTACAGTTTATCTTTTAAGGTTGTCTTTAAAGTACAAAAAAAAAAACATTGACTATAAGAAAAACGCCTGCGCACTTTATAAGTTTTTTTTTCTAGCAGTTGTATATCTAAAGTACTTGTACTCATGTACAATCATTCGCAACTTAAAGCTTTTAAACGTCGTTTTTTTTTTCTTTGTTTATTTATTTTTTGTCATGCAATGAAGTCCATTTTCAATCTTTTTAAATGGCTTAACGACTGTTTAGTTTATTGTGATGTGATTTTTCTAAGAGAAAATCAATTTTTCATAAATTTTTTTTTGGCAATTATTGTATTTAGTAATACAATTGGGAAAGCAGCAGCATGCCAACAGCAACAACAGCACCAATAATTTTTAAATGTCAACATCGTGTTGATGAAAACAAAAACTCCAAATAAAATGTTTTATTAAATTAAAATAAATAAATAAATTGATTATAATGAAAATAACTGACCCAAATTATTTAGTTTAGTATAAGCAAAAGCCTGTGCACTCTAGAAAAAAGGGGATAATCACAATTCATATAAAACTCCTATTATTTCTTCGAGATAGAAAAAAATGATTCCCTTGAAAAAAAAAATAAAACAATGGAAACTTACACTTTTTGAATGCAAATTTTAAAAACTTTAATATAAAAGTTTGTACTATTATTAATTTAATAACGTTACTACAGTTTACAACAAACTTGAAAGTTTTACCGTCATTCATACAAAAATCTTTTGAGCCACGACCGCGTTCATCAAACAAATTTACAAACATCGTTATAAATCCACAGCTAACAGCTAAGAAAATTAAAGGTTTTTCCTTTTATTATTATTTTTTTTTTTTTTGTGTTCTTCAACCAAGTTTTTTTCCTTATAACTGACAATTACCTTTAAGGAGTAGAAACACAAGCAAACAAAGTTTAATAATTTTCCGCCATTCACTTAAAAACTGATTTAAAAGCAAAATATTAAAAAAAATGGAAAATTTACCACTTTTCCCAAAAACAAAACAAAAACCAAAATTGGTATCACGTTTATGCAAAAATCATTAATAGCATAGTTGGCAATAACAAAAAGAAAATAAATTCAGAATTTTAGCCTTTAGGGCTTGTTTGTGAAATACAAATATTGATATGAAAACTATTAAGGGAAAGGACTAGCGGCTTTAAAAATATGTAAAACATAAGGCATGTAAAAAAATATTGATGAAAGTTTGATTTAATTATGACTTTTTTAAGCAAATAAAATCTATTAAAGTGTTGTGTACTACTTGTATATCCAGTATGTTAATACTCAATATATTTATTCATTTGGATCTAGAACAATTTAAAATATTTAATTTTAAAATAAAAATTTAATTATGCGGTGATACAGAAATGGTACAATAATTAATAATTATTCATATAATTCTTTCTGTTCAATCGAGATATTATCCGATTATTTACAAATTAATAAATTCCTTTTAACACAATTTTTATTTATTTTTTCTCTCTGAAAACATTTCTGTATCACTCAGATACATTGAATATAATAAAAAGTAAAATATTTAATTTCGTTTGTTTAAATTTTAATTTGCTATCTATAAAGGTTTAAAAGATAACACCAAGTTGCATCATTCAAGGTGTCTTTCTTCAGTTTATAATTTTAAATATTTAAATTTATTGTTAGAGCAGACACAATTCTGTGCAATTTTCTTCTATTTAACTATTATATTATAAATATAAAGCATATAAATTGAATTATGTTGCCCCCTGTAAGATATAATTATACATTTTATTGCTTTCTGCAAAATATATTGACTCCAAACTTTATAAAGTCTTGAACAAACCATCAGATTAATTTTAAAAATTAACAAACTAACTATTGTGATGATGATAACGATCAAAATATATAGATTTGTTATTTCACTGATTAATTTTAGGGACAAAAAAATTAAATTAATTGCTACTCGGGTGGCAAAATTATTAAAAATATAAAATATAAATCGTTTTAATCTTTAGTTTTAAACAAACCATCAGCTTGATTTCAAAAATTAGCAAATAAACTACTGTGAAAACGACAACAACCAAAAAATACAAATTTGTTATTTCATTGATTTATTTTAGGGACAAAAAAATACATTAAATTGCAACTCAGGTGGCAAATTTGCTGAAAACATAAATTTTAAATCATTTTAATATTTTGGGCTATGCAATAGTAATTTTAAAAGGCTGCATTAACAATACTAAACTCAAGTTAAATTTGACAAACAGGATCTCGAACTCTTTACCAAAGCGATTACAATCGCAAATAAAAAAAAATATTAGTCTGACAATAAAATACTTATCGAAACTACAATTTTTAAACTCTGAAATTTAAAATTAGCTTTGAAAATACGTTTATATAATTTACTTTAATCTTAACCATAGTAGAAACTCCACAGTGTTACCATTTAATAGAAATAGATTTTCTGTAACAATAAATGCTATAGAATACGACACAAAAATATTTAAAGAGCATCAGTTTCCTATCAATCATCTGTCTCAAATCAACATATTTTCTAATATTTAGGTGACCTGCAAGTATATTTTTAACCAAATGACTTGTCCTTTAACCTTGTCTTGACAAAAAATATTTATTGATTTTTAACGGCATTTTAGGAGAAAACAAAATTCCATATTCTTTTTTTTTCTTAAAATGCCAAAGCATTTTTTAAAATATTTGAACACCTTCTTTATTTCTGATTTTTTTTTTTTTCTGTAAAAGCAGTTTTATGAACTTAATAATTTAACACTTTAAGGCAAAGGCGTTAAACTGATATTTTTCTAACAGAAACCTATAATTTAAAACCAACCAAAACAAAGATGAAAAACTAAATGGGCAAATTAAAATGCAGTAGAAAAAAATCACTATTTGCAAATGAAAAAAAAAAACGTAAATTAAAACAGATAAATCTTGGCGATATTAAGAGAATCTTTGATACTCTATAAGAAATAGCAAAAAACAAATTGCAAATTTGAGAGACTTAAGAAACGAAAGCTTTTATAAAATGTTAAGTTTTTTATTTAAATATATAAAAATATATGTTTAAAAAATATACAAAACAATATAAAGTGTAGGGTAAAAATGTTAGAAAGCAAAAATTGTTCCTTTAAAAGCCACTCTTATTTTAAGTCAAGCCATAACTACTACCTCATCCCTAACATTAAGTCTCAATAAAAGTGTGTTTCAGAGTTAAGAAAATTTTTTTATAAAAATGCGATGGTATCTGTGCATTATGATTTTTAGCTAAAGGCCGTATAAATAAGCTATAAAATTCTGTATTTGAAATACTAACGAAACGAAAAAAATCTAATAAACTATTAAAAAAAATCCTTAAACAAAAACTTTTTTATTTGTTTTTTTTTATTTTTTTGTGGCAACCAACACAATCACAATAACTTTGCGACACACTTTCATATATAAAAGGTGTTTTTTCTATAGAATTTACAAAACGGTCAATTGTGAGATAAATTGTCATAAAGCGCTAGCTTTATGAAATTTATGCCCAGTATACTCTCTGACACTTGAACAAGGCTACTAAATGACAAATTTACTTTGCAAATCAGTTGTTTAAAGCGCAATTTACAGGACTATAGCGATAACGTTCTTTTTTATTTAATACGTTTGCTAATTGAGAAAAACTTTGCTACTAAATGCAGTTTGGTTCCGCCCCTTGATCAATAGTTTTGGAGGTTTAGCTTGAAAAGTTACAATGAAACCGATTTCAGTAACAATGGCATGAAACTGATTTTTACTGAAAATTAAAAATTAAAGGATAAGCAATGCACATCCTAAAAAGAGAAGAGTAGCCAAACAACATTAAGCAGCTTTAATCCAATTCTAAGCAATGGTTCCAGATAAATCTGCCTTTATGTAATAAATAAGCACAAAATGACTTGTTTAATTAAAGATGGCTTCAAGACTCTGACAAGGCTGAGGCCATCAACTTACCAAAATCAAAACTTGTTAATAAGTCTATTTCGAGAAATGGACACATAAACTATAAACTAATGGTTTGACACCTCTCGATTATTTTCTGAAGGTCGGGCGAAGTTTATCCTGATAAAGCAGCATCCATTGACGTCTTGGAGGCCAAAATCGTAACATATGGACAAAACTCTGATGTCTAAAATGCACCACATTGAAAACATTAACAATATGTATTGCTTTTTTAAATAAAAACCAAAAATTTATACAATCTTATTGTGAAACTATTTACAATTTAAAGTTCTGTCGGCCTGAAAAAAACACCCTATATAAGAACAAAACGAAAGGTAGATAAATGGACAGACAGACAAACGATACATAGGATTTTCAATTGTCAGGTTGCTTAAAATATTAAAAATATACATAGATAATTTTTGTATTTATTGTAGTTACTGTGGCTGTAGCTGTTCGTTTCATACTTTAAACAGGGATTGAACAATTTTTCGTCAAAGTACATTTTAGTAATGGTGATGGTTTCATACTCTGCACATTTCGCAGCTTACGGCAATGCTAATGAATGGTTTTGCAAATTTTTCAAACTTGTAAAATACAACAACAACAACAACAAAAACAGTATGCAGTTTAGATATATATATATATATATATATATATATATAAAATAATACAGTAACAAAAGTAATAAAAAATTATTTTTATATTTTTTTTATACATTGTATTATAGAGCGAAATTCACCCTACACTATAAGAAGTATACAGTTAGTACATAGTTGAAAAAGTAGCATTTTTCTTTTGAACTACAGATACTCCCGTCAACTTGTGTTCTAAAAAATGCATATGTCCAGACATTAAATATATTACATTGGAACTTGCTTTATGTAGTATTGTAATGAAAATAAAATTTAAAATCTTTGCTAAAAGCCAAAACAGTCCGTTTGAAATTAGGATTGTGTCTTGAAAAAATATAGTTGAAATAAGTTAATTTTTTTTTTTCTCCACGTACGATTGCCATGCTGGCAAACAAAAAAGACCATTATTTCAAATCCCAGTGGAGGAAAACTATTATTATAAAGCCACAGTAGTTCAGATGATGATATGGTCTGTACAAAAGACTGCAGTTTTAACATCACCGGAGCCCTAAGTAAAAAAGAAAACCGTTTTTATGAAGCAAATTATAGAGAAAT
Organism: Cistogaster globosa; assembly: GCA_937654795.1. NCBI lineage: Eukaryota > Metazoa > Arthropoda > Insecta > Diptera > Tachinidae > Cistogaster > Cistogaster globosa. Next base: position 114,596,003 of record OW569404.1, on the reverse strand, counting down.
AACATATTGTATAGCAGCGGTGGCTACATTAGATTAATGACAGATTATGCGCCAGAATAAACATGCTTTTCCACGCTTAATCCATTGTTGCCACGATTTTACTTTGACTTCGTTCAGGCTATGACTTAAGAAAATGCAAGCTTTAATATGGAGCTTCTTATTGCTTAATATATCATCGTCGCTTAGAACTCGAAACTCAATTGTTATGCATAAGTTGGGAAAAATTAAGTTCAACTTTAAATATAAAGGAATAATTTGTTTCCTTAAATGCGAAATTATTAAATACTAGCAGTGCTCACGACTTCGTCCGGGTATCATTTCTAGTTTGCTTAAAAATAAAATTAAAATTCTTTAACATTTGTTGTAGAGTTCTGTGAATAGTTTTAAAAACTTTCCAGCTATAAAAATATTTATTTAAACCTTAGAAAAATGTATTTAAACCTATTTAGCAGTTCTTAAGTGATGCGAACAAAAACAAACAGATAGTCAGACAGATAAAAATTCCAAAAATAGGTTTTTCGTATTCCATATCGATTACTAACAGATAATTTTGAAATTAAGGATATTTATGCGTTGTATGGTAAAACAAAAAATCTTTGAATAAGTCCCGCCAAAAACTTGGACTAAAAAGTAGTAATAGTGGCAGTAAGCGCTTATTTAGTAAACAAGGGATTGAAGATCTAACCCCATAAGAGAACCCAGATTATTCTGATCTTCATAGCTATTTTGGTTAAGGTCCACGTTTGCTAAATAAATCAAGGACAGAAAAAATCTAGCTAGAGCCACAGAGTAACCTAAAAAAATTTTTACGTGGTCGTACTTTTTATTAAAATACTCTCTCACATTTAAAACATGACAAATGATAAAGAACTAACATATAAACAAATTAATAATTATTTAAAGCAGTTCATGATAAATTAGATTTTTAAGGAACTAGACTTCTACTGTACAGTATTTATTAATCAGCTTAAACTTACTACGCATCCATTTTTCTTTTGGCTTTCTCTGACCAAAAAAAAAAAAAAAAACACCGAAAACAAAATTACACTACAAAACAAACTGGTTGTTGTTAGTAAAAACTACAAAAAGCAGCTTCGAATTTTCTCTAACAAAAACCTAAACTCCATAATTGCTTAAACAAGCAAAAGCTATGCACACAACTAACATTCTATCACTCACACCACGTTTGAGTATGTGTGTTGCTTTGAAAATAAGTTTGTACAAATAGTTGTCTATAGACAAGAGCACTTTCGCATAAAAAAGTTGTGCAGTTTTTCTACGAAATGGTATCAATAAAGATGTAGTTCTTTTTAGTGTCTTCTTATCAATAAATTATGATGGTAACTATGCCACATGCATGTGGTGCAACATTTATATCGTTCTTAAAAGTTCAAAGGTTCAAAAGTATGTTTGTTTGTGGAAAATTTATTTGATCTTTATATTCCTTAGTTTTGTTCATCCTTTGCAGTTTCTTTGAGCTTTTTTCTATCTATTTTATGTCTTTGATATTAGCCAAATGTGTTTTTCTTTATTTATATATTTTCCTTACATTTTGAAATTTCAGTTTTTATTTTCGATTTTGGTGAGAGCTTAGCACATCGCCTTTTATGATTTGGAATTTTTATTGCATCTCATAAATAACACATTTATAAGACCAGCAACTACTTTATTACTTTATTACTTTTTTTTTTTTTTTTTTTTGTGGAAAAAATTCAATTGATCTTAAATGATAAAGTAATATTTTGTTTGCTAAAGTGCAATCTTATTAAATAATATAAATTGAAAAAGCAAGAATATTAAAAGGAGATTTTTTTGTACAGTTTTTATCATTTTAAGTTTTATAAAAAATATATCGTCACAATTGAAAGCGTAGTTATCGAAGTTTTAAATTTGCCAGCACATAGCTTTGTATTTTTGGCTCAAGATTATAGCTCTTCAATAAGCAGTTCTACACGTCTAAGACAACTCAGGAACTTAATTTAATTCTGCTGCTAAACAAATACTACGTTGTTAAACAAAGAAATTTATTAATTAGGAACTGTTCAGTAATAACGATAATTTCGGCTTCATAGACACAGTAGAGTAGTTATTCCATGATCATGACTGAAAATTCGAAAAGTAAATTTACAAAAACTTTTTATCAGACACCGCAAAAACTACTAAAATAATTTTAAAAATTAAATTGCGGTAAAACAATAAAAATTTATATTAATTTTGTCAAGTCTAATTAATTTACAGATGGTCTCAATAGCCCAGCTGATATTTGTTTATGTTCGAATGCATTCATAATGTTACTAATAATAGCATTTATAACCTGCACCACACTATGAGAAATAAACCTTCCTGATCAAACAATAAAAATTTATATTAATTTTGTCAAGTCTAATTAATTTACAGATGGTCTCAATAGCCCAGCTGATTTTTGTTTATGTTCGAATGCATTCATAATGTTAGTAATAATAACATTTATAATCTGCTTTACACTATAAGAAATGAACCTTCCTGATCAAAGATCAGCTTTTAAAAATCTTAAAATGGATTCGAATTCGGGAGAATGAGATACAGAAAACGTTTCGTGCCAACAGCATATATTAATAGCAAGCTTAATGCTGTTGACACCGCAACTAACTTTTTAAAGTCTTGGAAATCAAAAACGATACCTTCGTTTATGCCATTTCAGCCGCATGGTTTTCATCTGAAAGAGTATTTTCATATGGAATTTAACAAGAAACAATTTTAGTAAAAAATTTATAATATTAAATTCTAAACTTATTAAGAACGAAAAATTAACTCTAAGCAATGTTTTGTGATAATTTTTAAGGAAAACAATAACAAATTTAATACTAACAGAATGTTATTCGATTTTGGACCGCCACATCCCTTTTCACCATTCTTTGTAACTATCTGCTTTAAGTTATACACGCTGTAATTTGATAAAAAAAAAAGAATACGAGATATATTCCCAATCAATTAATGTTAATTTGAATAGACGTAGTTAACATAACAACTCAAAACTTTTTAATCGACTTCGAAAAAAGAAGGAGGCTCACAATTTGTCTGAGTGTTGCTTTTTCTATTTCTCTGACCGAACTTTTGAATCGTAATAGACAGACAGCTGAAGTTTACAAGAAATCTATATTGCTAAGTTCACTATAACTGCAAGTATAACATTTTGATTTGGAAATGAAAGGGTGTTCCAATAGTTAATAAAATTTAATGTTTGTGGTCTTTTTGTTCTTTCGGTTAAGCAACGAATGGAATTTTATTTTTATTTATAACTTTCAGTTTATTTGAGGACTCCTGTTGGAAGACTGAACGAAAATCTGTTGGATATTTGAAAAGATTATAAATCGCAATTTCCTAAGCTATACCTTACAATGGCGAGAACATTGGTTCTGTCTGAAAGACTGTTTTCACAAGCGGCGCAGGAGATGACTCAAGAAAGAAAAAGATTGAGAGGTGGAAGACTTGGTAAACTTTCATTTCTAAACAGTATTGACAGAAAGTATTGGGAGATATAAAATAAACTTAAGGTTTTTCGAAAATACAATGATAATAAATAAAACAAAACATCAAAACTTCAATAATAAATAATTAAAAAAAACAATCGATGTATTCTATGAAATATCGCTGCAACATCGGTGTTTTTTTGCGATGCATCGCATGGAAAAAAACATCGATGTTTTTTTACAGTGTCCATCCCTAGTTCATCCTTTTTCTTCACATCACAGTAGATGCTGTTTTACAAAATAATAACAGTTGTTTCAAAATTAGAAAATGTTAACCAAATTTAATAAAAATAAAGAACTTCTGCTAATGAAGCGGTTTGTTTTTACGGTCTTGAACTTTATATTAGCTTTTCTTCTATATACCCTTTGCAGGTCTTTCGGTTGTTAGTTGTCGATGAGAGGTCTTCTTGATGATGGATATTTTTTTACAATATTTCAAAATTTTTTGTTGTTAAAAATAACGCCTATGGTAAATAATATTTACAAAACCTATATTATGTATATTTTGAGTTTGTTATTGCTACTGTTTTTAAACCATCAAGCATGTACTAAATTTTTTAATCCTATTTTTATTTGAATATATATATATATATATATATATATATATATATATATATATATATATATATATATATATATATATATATGTAAGTTGTTGAACTAGTTGAGCAAACAGCAAATAAAATAAATAAATAATTTATTTTTTTTTTGCGGGGTTTTTTTATATTTAAATCAATTTGTACACAAAGTTGCAATTGTAAATATTTTTTTTAATTTATTATTCCAATTTCTAGCTATAATTGAGAATTTTTATACAGTTTGAAAATTTTTTATTGCCAGATGAAGGCATGCAGCCACAAGAGCAGTATAGTAACAACAATCATACAAATAAGTTTTGAGTAAATTGCAACTAAGAACTAGTAAACATAAAACTAAAAAAATGCTCTATTACATTGTAGACTTAAGCTCAATTGCTGTATAAATACTATAAAAACTACACAAACTTAAGTTCAGGCATAAAAAGAAGAAATAAATTCATTTAAATTTGATACGCTTATGCGTGCCACATGCATGTTTTATTTACATGCTGACTGCCACAAAACTGCGACAATATTAAAAAGAAAAACAGAAAAATCTTGTTTGATAGTTACACTAAGAAAAAAAATTAGACTAGCCAAGTATCTATGAAGGGCTTTTCATTTTAAGTTAACAGTTTTAACATGAAGACCCATTAAAAGAATGCTTAAATAAATTTTTCAAAATTTTTTTCTCCATTTTTTTTTATTTTACTTATTAAAATATTTTTCTTTTCAAGTAATTTATATGCTCTACGTGCTATTATTTAATAGGTGAACATTATAAACTAAGTAATTAGCTATTCGGTTTCTCAGAGCAGTTGTAAACTAAAAAAAGGGAAATTTAAAATTTGCCACCTTTTACAAGCGCCTAGAGCAAGTAAATAAGTGCTATAACATATGCCCAGAGGCCTTCACAACATACCTGTACATTCGACTATATACATATATAACAGACTCTAGTTACTACGAAACTTCCCTCATATATACATTGATAATAACAAATGGAAAAAATAAAGAAAACTTAGCTTGAATAGAACAAAATCTATGAGCTCGTAATTTCTACTTAAGATATTTTCATAAAAAAGAGACATTTAAGGTGCATAAGAATGTCAAGAACAAAACAAACGCTGCAGAACAATGATGTAGTTCATTTTGAAAAGATTTTTATTAAATCCGGAGGTGGTGGTGTTACATCTATTGTGGGTAATGTTAAGTTTAGGGAAAGTGTTTAAAAATGAAATAAAAAAATGTTAAAACTCAAGCAAAACGTTCATCTTTAAATGCGTAGATTTAATGTCAAGGTGGGATTAAAAGAATTTATATTCTTTTTTTATAAAAGATTTGTGCACAAACAATTCTCATACGTATGCACACATATGTGTATGTATTTATAAAATTGGCCTTAAAGAATCATTTGCTTTGAAGGCAGCCATTCAGATAAAAGCTTCTTTAGGCGCATATTGTGGTGGTGGTGTTATTGTTAAAAAAATTTATGAGACATTTCGAAATTAAGTTTACAAATAAACAAATTTTACATAATATTAACAACACCAGTAGGGTATTCAGTAAAGAACACCTACATGATTTTACTCACACAAACATTATTTTTCTAAAATTTGATAAGCTTTGAAGACATTTTATTTGGATGTAATTTCTTCAAAACTTTTAAAAAATTTAGACAGAAAATATATTAATTTTCCTGCTTCCTTTAAGCAAGCAGCGAGGTGGGTAGTATAAATTCTAAAAAATGGGCGATTTGTTTTTCTATACTCGTATTAATCTAATTTAAAGGGTGAAAATCACTTCTTTCTGTTAAATATTCTCTTGATTACTAATACCAATACACCAGTTTTATTTCTACTCTTCTTTTTTTTGGTCTTATCTGCAACTCTGGCAATAATTCCCGATCTCCTCTTTGCTAATATGCGCGTGTAGGAACTTAAGCATGCGGCTATGCTATAATACCGTATTACTTTGGCAAGACTCAAAGTATTAATCTTCTGCTTTACCACCCCGGCTCCATACCCAACTTAGTCCACGTTTGCCACACACTGTTTTTGTTGTTTTTCCTAGTTAAATACTAATGCTTCCTCTTGCTAAGTCGTACAAACTTCTTGGCCATATCATCTGTTGTTCTGACATAAAGGGGCAGTCACCAATTCCCATTTGCCATAATACAAACAACAATTATTTTCTTCTCCTCTTCCCTTGTTTTACTTTACAGGTGCCATTAGAAATTAAGCTAGCGTTCTTATAAAAGGCACCTTAACTATTTAATGGGTTATTCCAAATTACAGTATAGTTATTTCCTTCTAATTAAAGACTCCCCCAGATTAAACTAGTTTTTATTTATTTACATTTTAAAAATTTTATCCATCAGTCCTATTTAACAACAATAATTTTTTGTTCCAATTCATTTTGGCGATGGGAGTTGAACTCATAATCTTTTATTTTACTACAAACAAAAAACTTTAGCATCAACAATAGCGATATGTAATCAAATTGATGGTGAAGTAACAACTAATTTATATCTATTTATCACATAACTACTAACAACAATAACAGTAACTTTCTTTGCTACAGATAATTATTAAGGGTTATTAAAAAAAAAGGAAAAACAAACACATTTTTATATGAAATGTATTATTTGAAAGTCTTCTTTATGTTAATTTATAATCAATATGATATTGAAACAGCATTTACAATATTATGAGAAAACATGTATGAAGAATTAAAAATACAAATAAAAATTTCATTTTTTTTAAAGAGAAGTAGCACTTTTTAGGCAATAATACCTATTTAATTAGTGTGTAATCGTGCTACAGGTGAACAGGTGGTGAGAGTATAGCCATTTTATTAGTTATTATACTTCGCCGGCGAATATGCTATATAGAATTACCGACGAAGGAGGCTGCATGTAATTCTGAATATGTATTTATACCATTTAAGAGAAAAAAAACATTTTTATTTTTTGGTTGTCGCAGGAGTTAAACCCAGGCCAACCAGGTTTGTAGTCAACGTGCTTACCACCTTGACTACAGCATCCTCAATTTGTGGGATACCGAAAACTGGTATAAATAAACAAAGAAATGTGCTGAGTTTTTGTGAACTTCGTCGAACCAATTTAATATTGATTAAATAGATGCGAAGAATTCTGATAAAGGAGATAGCGATCCAGAATTTCAGTGTCTAATTTTTCTTGTTTTCTTTGGAAAACGTCCGCTAACGCTTGTAAATAATTTTTTATTCTACAAATTTTGAGAAATTAAAATAAAAAATGAACTTAAGCAGAAAATCAATAATAATTCAATAATAATAATAATAATCCAAGCGTGGGCAGACCAAGAGAGAAAGTGACAACATAACAGTTTGCGGCAGTAGTAGCAAATAAGATCATAAAATTGATTTCCTGGGAGCCACAAATTATTATGGCTCGAAAAGCTGCGCAGGTTAAAATAACATATTCATTTCATCGTAGCCATTGAGTACTTTGGTTTGGTTGGCTGCATGCTTTTGTTAAACGCATATAAACAAACAGAAAATCGAAAGTAAAAATCTTACAATTAATTAGGAGCAAGAGACAAAAAAAGTAAAATTTAGAATACTGCAAGAAGATGTCAAGCGTACGCAATACATTTTTTTAAATAAAGTCTATATATATATATAAAATAACGGAGTCATTTCTGTATATGAAATTTTCATGTTGGCTTAGATAGTAACCGATATGGAACAAAATATAAATATTTTTGGAATTTTTGTTTGTCTGTCTGTGTTCGCATCACGTTAAAACTGCTGGATATATTTAAATAAAACTTTATAGGGAGGTCCCTTAGAACCTTGGCTCAAAAATAGAATACTTTTTTTTCATAATAATAAGTCATTTCGTAGAGAACGTAGAGTTACCAATATGAAAGCACCAAATTTTATCGGTATAATGGTGTTAGAACAGCTCTTAATACATTTTATTTTTGGAGATGGAAAATTTCTTATACATTTTTCTAATTTTTAATCTTAAGAAAATTAGAAATGATACGCGTACAAAGTCATGGGCACTGCTTGTCAAAAAAATTAGTACAGGGCAGCAAGATAACAACAATAATAATTTTTTTAAGAATACCTTAAGAAGGTTGTGAAGTATAGAGAACATGAAACCCATTTATTTTACTTTTATATGAATGAAATCAAATATATTTGCTTATATATTTTTATTAATTATAACCCGTATTAATTAACACCCTACCATAAGTGCTTTAGCAGGATTCTGACTTAACTCTATACAAATGAAGATTTATGAAATGTGTGCACCATTACCAGATACCCTAAAGTATTAAAAATATTCAACAATGTCTAAGATGCAGATTTTTGTTTTTCGTGCTATTTAAAAAATGCTATTAAAAATAACTGCTTACAAAAACCATAAAATCTAAGCTGGCCCCTTTACCTCGATAGGAGTTGTAATATAAAAGCTTTATAAAACTACACTAAAATACAGAATAAAGTTTTCTCAATAAATAACGTAATAATCCAAACTCGAACATTAAAACATAAACATTTAAAAACCCAAAAACAGCTTTTAATCTAACTTTGTAATTGAAGGATCATAAATTTTACACTTTTATAAATTAAAGTTTGTTTATTAACGCGCAATGCAACATTCTTGCAAGCAGCAGGTAAGTAGTGTCTTCTTTATTGCTACTGCCAAAGTATTGTTAAGTTTTTAGCTACACGGGCTATAAATTAATGAAAGTATAACTTCAATAGTAAAAATTAAAATGATAAATACATAGCAAGTACAAATACACATTAAAGAAAAATCACACCCAACTGAGGTGAGGATTGTTTAAGAAAAATTCTTGAACTTATTTTACTCACCACAACCGTTCATGTGAAAACGCTTACTAATTGTGGGAGAATATAAAAAAATTAAATTAATAAACTAAATATTTAAACCAATAAAAACAAATACAACTAATTGGTTATCTTAAAAATTTATATTTTGAAAATAATCATTATTAAATAAAGCAATTAATAACAGTCCTTTATTTTAGGAAATCTTTTTAAATACGAGACCATATTATGAATTAATTATATACATGACGTTTTCAACATATAATGATATTTAACTTTAAACATTTAATGTTTATATTTCAATATAATATTATTACATTAAGTTTTTTCCTGACCTTTTTCATTTTATTTAATTTCTGATGTTTTAAGTTCTTTTTGAACTTTCAGGCTTTCAAGGTCAATTTTAAAAAATCAAAAATTTTTATATTTATTTATTCCGACGTTTCGTTGGATAATCCCAACTTCATCAGGAAAATTTTATTTTGTATAATATTTAAATTTTAACACAACAAAAATTATTTAATATATTTAAAATTTAAAACGACAGTATACTGTGATATTAACTTTAAGAACAGTGGTGTGCTATTATGTTTATGTTTATGTTATTTGATTTGATGTTTAAATTTTGTTTATTTTTTTAAAAAATTATTTTTCGTTTTAAATTTTAAATATATTAAATAATTTTTGTTGTGTTAAAATTTAAATATTATACAAAATAAAATTTCCCTGATGAAGTTGGGATTATCCAACGAAACGTCGGAATAAATAAATATAAAAAATTTTTGATTTTTTAAAATTGACCTTGAAAGCCTGAAAGTTCAAAAAGAACTTAAAAGATCAGAAATTAAATAATATTATTACATTTAATAATAAAATAAACATAATTATGTTTTTACTTTCCCATATTATTGTTATGCTAGGTGTTGTACTTCGAAGCATATAATACAACCATAATATGTTATTCTTAACCTATGGTCATCTCAACCATGTTTTTTTCTTTGCTTAAGAAATTTTGGTTAATTTACAGTTACAATTTACAGTTACATCGGTTAATTTATAGTTATTGCTCAGCAACGTCAAAGCATATAATCAGACAAAAACAAATTATTTTTGCTTATAACAAGAAAATATTAACTTCAAGGATTTATAGTCAATTCAAAAGAGATTATTAAATATAAAATGTTGTATAAATAAAATTATTTATAATCCATTGGTTTAGAAATGTTACACATAAGTGATGACTGTGTTTTTTTATAATTTATGACATGTTGACTTTCTACGACATTAACAAAAAAAAAGCTTTCAAAACTAAATATTAAAAATTATAACAAAGACTTGTCAATAAATAATTATATAACTACACACCTTTCATTTATTTACATTATTTCAACTAAAATATAAATAAAATAGACATATAAAAATAAACATCATAGCAAAGGAGTTGCAACCTTACCTTAATGACTATAATAAGCCGACTTAACAGCTTAAGTTTTTCTTTCATTTTTTATGACTTGAACCACACAAAAATGTACATCGGCAAAAGTCCATAATTTGTTATATTAAACTTTCAAACATAAACATTTGAAAAACGACAACAATTTATAAAGACACTCACCTGCAAGAAACATAAACAAAATAAAATCTTAAATAAACATATTAAGTAAAAGCCATCAAAATTATTATAATAAAAATAAATTTTAATATAATCGTATTAGATAATAGACATTGATTTTTATTCGATTTTTTAAAAAAGCTTAAAAATTAGCAAAATAAATGTGGTAAGAGTAAATAAAGGTTGAGTGAAATTTTTAGAAAGATTCTAATTTATCATCATCGTAAGAAACACCCAACAAATAGTTTGGCTCTCAGTGTGGGATAAGAAAAAATGGAATATTAAAATAAAGTTTGACTTTCACCTTTCAGACGGAATAAAGAAATGCTGTTTACACAAATCCTTAAAGCTTAATCCCATTTTTTGGTTTGTTCAGAAAAACAAATACATCCAAGAACTTTTGCAAGCTGGTGTCAGTATTGAACTATTAAAAAGAAAATAAGTAAATAAGCAAAATTGAATTTTATCGATGTGAACGATGATGCATTCCGCAAGCTACGGAAGGTAAGTTCATTAATACAAATAAAATCCTTTACTTTTCCCTTACCTAATAAAAATTCGTCTCATAACCATAATATCATAATATTCAAATGACTATGGGATATCCCATAATCTCTTATTTATTGAGGGAAAAAAATCAAAGAAGCAACAACCCAAATATTTAAATGTGTTACTTTTTTTTTGCTCACTGCTCATTTTCTGTTATGTTGAGGATAAAAGTAATAAGATTCGCATAAAAATTTTGTTTATATAGCATAAATCGTTCAGGCCCCTTGAATGACGAATCTGGCTAGTCACTGTTTTTCGGGGTGCTTTAGGTTTTAAGAACAGATTTACATTTTAGTCAATTATTCATGAAACAAGTCAATGTTTTTTAAATTTATAAAAAAATTTAATTCATAAAGATTAAAAACCAATCGATTATTCGAATACTTTCTAAGTTTTATTTGATTAATCGGTAAAATATAATTTTAAGTAATTCCCTTACTGATTCCCTAACACTTACAGATTGAAAATTATAGGTTTGCATACTTTTTTGAATATTATTTTTAAGAATTTAAAGAAAATTATTGTATATCTGAGTCAGGTTTTGGTCATTTAGTCATAAAATGGGGAAAATATTGAACAAAATCTATTCTCATAACAAATTCTCACCAATTTTTCTATTTTACAATAAAAAGTATACCCATTTACAAGCCTTCAAGTTTGAAAGAAAGCCACAACATTGGGTCGCTATAAAAATTATTAACAGTCTTTCGTGGATTGAAAGCTTGTATGAATAAAATATTTGTAATTTTGTAACGATAAAAAGTTTTTATATCTAAATTGCAAAAACCTTTTACCTAAAATGTGATTGAGAAATAAAGTCAGACATATTTTTAACAGTTTATTTAGACGATTTTTACTACTAAATTACCTTAAGCCATCGGGGAGTAGAAAAAAACTTTTGCAAATCGCATATATATCATGGGTGTTCTAGTATTCCTGCAAAGTGATTATATAAAATTGTAAAATAAGGGACACTATATACAATTTAAGTTGTGTAGTTTAAATACAATATATAAAATATAGAAACATATTTTTTGCACATAAAGAATTTCAGGATACACTGTTTCCATAAAAAGATTGTTTTTTTTTTCGCTTTTTTTTTACGGTAAAAAATATGATAATATATACCAATTGATTTAAACAAATTTTGGATATTTATTTATTTATTATTTATTTATTTATTTTTTTATTTCCCATCATCTTTTAATGTAAAAATAGTCAGCCGTATACAGTGGATAAAGAAACATAAAATCCTTGTATATTATTGTTGTTTTTTGCTTTAACTTTGATTTTTGTCTTTACTTTATACTTTTAACAAAAATTTTTAGTTTATTTAAAATACTTGTGAGAAGTTTTCTAATCGGTGATTGACTAATTTTTTCGGGATAAAATAGTAGCGCATTTTTTTTAAATAAATTTGGTGGACTTTGTTAATGAAGCTAAGGAAATGCTGTCAGATATTAAAGTAGATTTTTCCTTTTTATTGAGCAGAAGAAAAATCCTTATAGCTAAATTTCTAGAGGTGTTGCAGAAAATGTAGTTTTTAATCTTTAAAAAAAATTAATTTTTTGACGATTATCAGTGGTTTATATATTGACTGAGAATTAAAAAGTTTCTTCTTTCAACTACTGTTCGAAAAAATGTTTGTCAACTGTTTACACATGTCTAGTAAAAAAAGCTTAAAAACAAAACAAAAGGAAAAGTTATCTAACAGGTGCTGATCAGCCACGGTGGCAGACAAGTCAAGAGTTCGAATTTAATAGTGACTTGAGTAAAAAAAAAGTAAATGTTGTTGAGCAGTTGCAAGGAATAAAATGTTTAAAAGTCAAAGAAATGCAAAACTAATCAAACATTATTCAATCTCGATTAGGAAAGGGAAACAGCTATTGTAAAAGCGCGATGGGTAAGTAAAGTAACCTGCGTATTAGACAGCTGAGATGCTTAAGGCGCTCGTAAATTCTAAATAACCGCTTGTTCGATAGCCGCGGCTCATTTCCTTAAATGGCCTGGTTGGTTAACAAAGTTTCGCAGGAGTTATAAAATTTTGTGGCTTGGATGACTGCGAAAGTTTGTATAAGCACATGTTTGGAATACAAAGGGAAGACAAAAAATAGAAGAAACGTATATTAACTGACGTGTTGCATTAATAAGAGGCACACCTACGTTTGAAAAGGAAAAAACTTGAAAATATTGGCATCAAAATTATTCAAAATAAAGGGTTTCTAACTCAACTATTAAACTTTCAAGAGAACTGAACTTTACTTTTGGAAACAAGATTCAGTAATAATAAAATAAAAAACTCTTCAGAAAAAATAAAAGGAATGATTCTATCAAAAGTAGATTATTCTTTTTCAAAACGCATTACCCAAAAACTTTTTTGTTAAAATGTCGGAAAATACAAAAGTAGCAAAAGTCCAGTTTTGAAAGGTACTTTCTCAATTGTTGCATCGTCTTATGAACATACAAATGAAAAACATAGTGCTTTGCTTGTAATTTATTTTTCTATTGAATGAGGAATTCTACACACTAATAAATTGATTAATTGACTGATTGATTTTCACTACAATCTACTAAAAAATAATATTTCATGATTTTTAAGGAGATCTCTTTATTTAGATCTTTTAAACATTTAGGAACAAACGAACTTTTTCGCCTAAATTTTATCTTAGATTACATCACTTTTTTTATTTTAATTTGGGATGTAAATGAAAAGATCTTTTATTTTGAAATGGTGTAGTGCTAAGAATAAGAAAAATATTATTCTTAAATCATTATTTTCTTATTGATATTATTGTTTAAGAAAGTTCTGAACACAGATAACAGCATAGTACACATCTACAAAAAAAACCTTGTTTTTAAAGGCTTTTGTTACCAGCCCACACCATTAACAGTGCATATTGGCTTTTTTCTATTTTTATTCATTATTTTTTTTTTTTTTTTGCATGGCATTTAACTCTAAGATCTTGGTAACAAATGTTATTTCCTTTGTTAAACTCTTTCATATATACAATAATTGTATATCTTGGTCCGTGTATCTGTTCAAACAAAATGAAAAAAGAAAAAACTAACTTTGTTTCTTTTTGTTCGAAAACATTTGTCCCATGGGCTACTATCAAATAACCAAAATCAATAATAATTCAAACAATTATTATTATTACCAAATGCTGCCCATACACAATCTAGCCATTGCTTATTACTTTTGTTTTGTGTCTTTTTTTACTTTTGCTATTTATTTCTATATTTTGGTAAAAACTAAGAATGTTCTTTTTTTATGTTTGTTGAATTTTTGCATTATTGTTGAGTTTGTGTACGAATACTAACACGCATTTGAGCACTTATTTTTTCAAGCGTTTGTAACGAAAAAACAACTTAAAGAATTTTCCACACGCCTTTTGAAATAATGCGGAAACGCAAGTCACAATGACATTGTTACTCTAACGGAGATAAAATACCCCACAAATTATAATGGACATACGTTTCTTCTGTTGTTTTTTATATACATATTTTTTTTAATAATCCAATAATATTAGTTTATACATCCACATTAACATTAAGCGAAGTTTGTATTAAAATTTTGTTTTTGAAAAAATATTTTGCAATAAATACAAAAGGCACCAGAAATATACCCGCACACTGAACTTTAACGATGCAATACTTGCTCGCATTGATAAATTTAATTTTTCATTAGATATTATTTTGTCTTTTCATTTAATACTCTTAACTTTTTAAAGAAGTTATCGATAATTATTTCCTATGAAACCTTTTCGACTAGTGGCTGGTTGCTTTTAATAAAATTGAAATAAAATAAAATAAATCATTAAATATGGTCTTATTAGGCCGAGCTGTTTAGCGTGCGTTGGAGCATCTGCTGGAGGATTCGTTTTAACTAAGTAAATTCCTCATTATATTAGATGTTTAGTCTGTTGCCAGACTCATGAGCGCATTTATCCTAAACTTTAAAAGTTGTGCTTCGCTAAAGAATTCACCATAGATTTTGGGCTAAAGGGCATACCAGATTGCAGCAAACAAAACAGCAGATGTTCTTAAAAAAAATACGATTTGTAGTCCTGAACCTAGAATAGCTTTTTGGAATAACATGGTGCAAGCTGAAGGCTGCCAAGGGAATAAAAAACTTTATTAAATTTTGTTGAAGCCTTTAAGCAAGAAGTCGAAGACAGCACATGAATACAGTCGAAGTACCATGGGGTGCATTACCGCCTTGGTGACAGCAAATGGAAACTTCAGATATCAACTGGCTACAATGAGAATCGAGAAAAAAAAATTGTTTGCAGACTGAAGCTGAAAAATACTTAAATAGAATAGAGATATGATATGATGATTTTGCATAAAATTATCTTTAAAAAAACATTTCAATGTATATAGAAATAATTTTGTTTAAGTTTTATTTCTTTTTTGTTGTGTTTTTATATTTTTCTATGTGTAACGATTCTGGGCTGAAATTTTTAAGTCGTTAGCCTTTAGCAAATGTCCCTTGTTAGAAAAACATATTAAATAGAACTGAATTGAAATTTCTTATTTAATTATTCAAATTTCTAAAAACAGCCGTATTCAATTTCAAATAGGATTTTATTTTTACAGCTGGGTTTTTTGTTTCAATACGTCTGATTATGTTTGATTATTAGAAGGAAGTATTTAAAAAATTTCGCTATAAAAGGTTAAAAAACCCATTTTTATTTGCCACATGCTAGTAAAAATTAGCAGCATTATAAACAAAAACGCACAAAATATAATTTCTGCCATAGAAGTCATTAAAAGTTGTTCACTCAGTTTACATGATAATCACTTAGATACGAGTATCATATGAATATAACAAAAATTTTATGACTTTCATGGATTAAAATGACAAGCAAAGAATACTTAACAAAAATACTACCATCATAAGTAAAAAGATTTCTTTTTATAAACATCATAATCACCATGATCATCATGTGCTTTCTATCATACAACTATTAATAAAATGTAAATGGAAGAAAACGTTCAATAGAATTAAAAAAATTGTATTAAAAAAAATCAATCGCAAAAGAAAAAAAAATATTGAAATATAATTTGTTTACTAAAATGAAGAAATAACAGCGATAGAAAAAAAGATGAGTTAAACGAAAGAGGTGGATCGATAGAAATAAAGTTAACTAAAACTTAATCTGTTGGCTTAAATCTATTTGCAAAATGAAGGAAAAAGAATAGAAAAAGAAAACTTGAAAACTTGAAAAGCAAGAAATTAAAACACATTATAACAAACATTCTAGGCAGCACTTTTAAATGATGGCCAATTGCCACTTATGAGCGTTGTGAAGTAAATCATCATGATACACACGTAAAAACTTACACACATGTTAGTATATACATAGGTGTTTGTGTGAATGTGTTCTAAAAATGAAAACAACAAAGTTAAATCATATACAAATATTCTGATATAAAAATATGTTAGGCTACCTACTGTTTAAAGGAATGTAATCCATAAAATGAAATAAGTTAAATAGACGAAAATTATTTTGAGTATTTAATACTCTATTTCCCATTAAAGTCAAGTGAATATACCGAGTGCTTTAATAACAAATATGTTTTAATCAAATCTTACTTTGTCACTGATAGGTTCTTCTTCTCGGAAAATGAGACGCTAGAGGCTTTACCAATGTCAGAAAATATTTAAAACTTATTCCAAAAGTGAGAGCTGTATTTTTAAACTATTTATTTTTAAAAAGAAGTTTTAGCACCCACCGGAAAAAGTCTGACTGACTTGCTAGTCGCCGTATGGTGCGTAGTGACCATCGTTTAATCGATCTTAACAAGACAGCATTGCACGCATCAACATTATGAGAATTTTGAAGAAAAAGGTATAAAAAAATAAAATAGAACAAATATTTGTGTTTATACAAAAGGGATTAACGAATAATAAAATCGTGGTGTGTGGACTTTTTATTCATCAAATTAATTATTTAAGCAGATGATGATTACAACGTTCACTACGTAGGGTAGATTCATGCTGATGGCAAATGCACCGATCCAGAAAGTACGGCATGGTATTTCGCTAAATTCTAATTTTTTTGTTTTTTTATAACAACCATAAAAAGAGATTTTTTTAAAATAAATTTAGAAAAAAAATATACTTGAAATTTAGCCGAATTAAAATTATTTTTTTGTTATAATTTTTCACAAAGAATTTATATTATTTAGCTTAAAGTTTCAATTAACTCATAAGTTAAAGGCAAAGGGATAGTCGTTCTTTTTTATAATTTCTTAGTTTTCGCCTTACAGCAACTCCATTCGGATATCGAATATGTCCAAAAAATTATTTTTTTTTTTTTGAATAGGTTTATTTTCATCTCGCTAAGCGTATTAACAAACATAACTTTCCGCATCTTATGGTAAGAAAGCATGATCGTCATTGTCGAGAATCCAATGCATCCACAGAAAATAAGAATCTGTTATGGATTATGGCTCAGTATTTCGAGAATGCGTAATCTAAGCAAAATAGAGCCTATGAAAATTTTATGGTCTAAAATAAAGTTCAATATTCATTTTTAATGATGTCACATACCCAACTCGTAGCTCTGTTTTGACCCCTTTAAACTTCTTCACATGGAGTGCTTTAAGAAATGAAATAATAACTCTCTATCTCTCTCCTTTCACCACCTGTCTTATCACTCATCTATCCCTTTCCTAAAGAATGTAGCACGGTTACCAAAAATTACTAAATAGGTAATAATGCCTAAAGTGCTAATTCATTTTATCAAAAAAAAAAAAAAAAAAGGTGGTAACTCAAAAAAAAAATCTAGATAGAGCGCTACGTTCATCTATGCCTAAAACAAAAATATTGATTAACCATTTAAACCAAAAAATGTTGTATTTCCTAAAAAAAATTCTTTAAAAACTTTTAAATGATACCCCTTTTGATATTTTTAAAAATATGATGAACAACAGTACTTTTCTATAAAATTTTTTTGAAAACCCATAATTTGGAGAATATGGGCGAGCGCCAAATTTTTTAACTTATGTTTTTTTCTTTTTTTGATTTTTTTTTTAATATTTTTTTTTTTTTGAGTTGCATCACTAGTTTTAAATCTAGTTGATTTGTTCCAAATCATATAGACAAGAAGCTGGAGTGATGTTTTACCTGGAAGGACATGGAACGACCTTGCTAATTTTTAATAGCAAAATTTTCGAAACTATGTAAACGATTAGCGTATTTAAGTTTTTCTCTAGCTCATCTTATGCTTTGGCAGAGTTGATTTCAACACAAACACGAACGGACATCGCTCAATCTACTTGGCTATGCACAAGAACTGAGAATACGAGGGCTGCTATATATATATCTGGCCTGGCAACACTGAGTGCTGCCAAGTCCAATCTGACATTTCCATTGGAAAGTTTGTAATTTTTAAGCATAATCGTACTCAAAACGTTTTGACGTACGACCATTATTTGTGTTGTTTACAGTTACTTGCAAAAATTAATATAAAAAAATATGGAATTAACTCGTAAACATTTTCGTGCCATCATTTTTCACAACTTTCGACGTTGATTATCACGACAAGAGTGCATTGATGAACTTAAATCTTTGTATGGCGATGAAGCACCATACTATAGCACTGTGAGAAATTGGTATAAGGAATTTAATCGTGGCCGAAGCTCGCTCAAAGACGAATTCCGTGAAGGTCGTCCAAAAACGGCTGTTGTGCCAGAGAACATTGATGCCGTGCGTGAACTCATATTGCAAGATCGACATGCGACATACCGAGACATAGAGATATCCTTGGTTTTTCTTCCACCAGCTTTCATTCGATACTGCATGAACACCTGGCCGTAAAAAAGGTTTGTTCTCGTTGGATCCTACACAATTTGAAAGTCGCTCAAAAAAAGGCTGGTGTCGATTGGTGCAAAGAAATGTTGCAAAAATACGATTGCGGTGCTTCAAAAGACGTTTATAAGATCGTCACAGGTGACGAATCACGGATCTATGCGTATGAGCCCAAAATGAAACAACAATCGACCGTGTGGGTCTTCAAAGACGAGCAAAATCCAACGAAAGTTGTTCGTGGAAGAAGCACTTCAAAGCAAATGGTCGCCTGTTTCTTTGGCAAAACTGGTCATGTGGCGACTGTTCCGCTTGACCAACGTAGGACGGTCACTTCTGAGTAGTACACTACAATTTGTTTGCCTGAAGTCATCGGAGAAATTCGAAAAACCAACAAGAGAAGACGAATCATTGTTCACCATGACAATGCGAGCTCTCACACATCGGCTCAAACCAGAGCGTTTTTGACCGGCCAAAACGTCGAATTAATGGGTCATCCGCCGTACAGCACCTAATGACTTCTTCTTGTTTTCGCACATCACGAAAAAAATGCGTGGTCAACGATTTTCGTCGCCAGAAGAAGCTGTTGAAGTGTTCAAAAACCATGTTTTAGAGGTGTCTCAATCGGAGTGGAAAAAGTGCTTCGACAACTGGTTTGAGCGCATGCAAAAGTGTATAAATCATTCTGGAAAATACTTTGAAAAACAATGAAACCACTTTTGATTATAAATACATATTTTATGGGGTCGTAAATGGATATTGGAGAAATTACAAACGGAATGACAACCTTAGATATACTCTTTTTCCACCTGTAGTGAAGGGTATAAAAACAACAATAATAAAAATAAAATCTTAAAAGCAATATCTTATGTCATTTCTTAAACCTAATACAATCAAAACTATAAAGAAAAAGTATAAAGAAAAAGTTATGTAGAATAAAAATCTATCGGGCATTACGAGTATGTGCAAAAACAAACATAAATATTTGATTATAAATCAAAACATTTAATTACTTTAGATATTATTCTTTTACACCATATTATGCATTTCATGTTTGACTGAAACTACAAGCAGTATCAAGACAATTTGTATGGAGATCTGTTAGAATATTAAAATTTATAAAATATAATACTGTGCGGTTGTCTATCCGAATGTCGCTTTGTCAAATTATGCGTTTGCTATGTCACTGCATTCTCACTTCGGGCCAATATAAGTGTAAGCTAAACAGTTATGCGTCTTAATAAAAATAACAATAAAAAATATATATTATTCAGAAAAATAGCAAGCAAAGTAAGAAAATACAACTTGTAACTTCCTGCATGCGTAGGATGTTATGACAAGGGATGGGCAGGCTTAATGTAATTTCAAAAATTGAACATACGTTAAAAAGACCATAATACAAACATTCTAAGACTATGACTAGATATAAGCAGGCATGTGTTAGTTTTTCAATATTTCAAACTTTTTTATGAGAACTGCATGATCACATATGTTGAGTGTTGGTTAAGACATGCAGATATTAGCAAACAATTGTTAAGTGTGTAATAAAAACTTAAAACAAGGTGTCATTAGAAATGTTTCATTTTTCTAATGCTAATAAGAACAAGAAGAACTCTAGCCATTTTATGGGAATTTGTATTTTATATACCAGACAAAAAGAAAAGATACCTCCTACTGCAGCGTGCAAACAAGTCATAATATTGTTATTTTATTTTCATCTTGGTTTAGTAAATTGTGTGAATTTAATATGTTTAGATGATTTTTTTTTTCTTGTTTGTTGTATTTTTTATTTGTGTTGTTTCCAAAATGTTCTTACATTTAAGTTTTCGTTGCAGATTAGTTGAGTTTATTTTTTAATGGCTTTTTACTTTTAATAGTTCAAGTTGAGCAAATAAAACCAAATATATACCTGGATTCATTCTCTTAACAGATCGCTGTGGTTGTTTTTGCATTGTTGTAATTCGTGATATATTTTGTTGTGTGTTTAATGTTTTTAACACACAGAAAATAGCAATTGACAGTTTTGGCATTTTAACATGACATGTGTGGTGACTTGTTTTTGATACAACTTTTAAAAACAAAAAACTACACACAATATTAGAAGAATTCTACTATTTATAATGCTTGTTTTTTCGTTATTAGAAAATAAGGAACCTCTAAAGTTACAGCAAAGTAACATTTTTAAACTGTTGAATTATTTTTGACGTACTTATCCTCATACAAAATCTTGTCATCAAATTTTTACGCTTGTATAAGTTTTAATAAATGTAACTTTTAATTTCTGCCAACAAGCATTAACTTCCACATATTTTTGTTAAAGTTTGATTGATATTTGATTGCAATCGTTTGATACAAAATTAACCGTTTGTTAAGAAAAATTTACACAAGAGAATGCATCAAATCAATCAATCATGTTGCTTCCTCGCAAAGTATACATACATGCGTTTGTATAACTAAAACTACAAGTTATTTTCTAAAGTCAGTAACCTTTAAGTATTGGTTAAATTTAAATAATTTCAAGAGGCAAAAAACAGAACAAAAGACTCAAAAGTAAAACCTGATCTTTAAACATTTGGTGGTAGATCATCAAAGACACCAAATGAAAAACAAAACAGAAACGATCTTTAACTGTAATTGATTTATGATTTCATTTAACATTGCCAACAAAAATGCAACAACAGCAACAAGAGCAATAACAAACGCAATATGCAAAAATTTTTCAAGAACAACAAAATCACAGTATGGCAAACTCACATGGAGTTTTTAAATAAAAATCAAAGTCAAATAAAAAAAATTTAATTTAAAGAAATAAAACACATAATACAGTAAAAAAAAAGTCAGACCCACAGAAAGCTTAAAAGTGTAACTTACCAGCAAAAGGACAAACAAACAAACAAACAATAACACACACACAAAAAAAAATTGTTTTGGTCAAAACTATACTAACAATTTGTTTATGATTTTATTTGTTTGTCTTTGCTTTTGTCGTAAATGATTTTTTTTTTAATATTCGCTAAAACTCACATGAGAATTTACTTTTGCTGTAGCATAGCTATTTTGTGAAGAGATGTTTATTACAAAAGTAAATCATTACACATTTGCTGGTCGATTATTATTTATGAGCGGTCATTATTTATTGAGATATTATACATAAGCACGTTACTCCAAACAGCAAAGTCAAGAACAACAACAACAACAACATTAACATTGAACGTATAAAACTCAAACAGAAGGTTGTGTATCTTCTATATCAGCGCATTGTTGTGAAACATATGTATGTAGAATATTTTCTTGTTGCTGTTGTTGTTTTAGTTATACCAATCGATCGATCAGTTGCAAATCATCGTCGTCATCGGTAACCAACCATAACAACAGTACCTTATAGCAACAGAATGCTATTGCAGGAGAAAATATTGTCGTCTTTTGTTGTGTTTTTTTTTTTTCTTCTCTTCTGCTTCGTCATTATTATTATGATCGTATTTTTAAATGTTTAAAAGTTTGATACTGATACTTATAGATTCTTTTACAATGTTGCACAATGGATATAATTTTTATAATTCTTTTTATGAAAATGTTTATTTTAAAGAAACTTTTAAATGAAAATTATTATTCTTAATATAAAATTTTCTATTATTCACTAAATATGTCAATAATAAATAATAAAATGAAATAGTTTTTATTTAAAATAATATAATAACTGCTAAGGACATAAATTCCCACCAATAAAAAGGTCAGGCCGGAAATGACCAACACTTTTTTATTTTTCTTTTTCTACTTTTTGTCTTACTCGGGGGTGTCTTTAGATTGTTTTATTTACGCACCAAACCACATCACAATATTATGTGACTTCGGCAAGACTTCAACTTCTCGATGTCTGTTTAGCAGGCACGCGCCTTTAACAAGTGGCTTTGTGGCTTTGGCTAGGGTTAAACTCATGATCTTCAATTCAGCCGCTACTGCCGCAAACTTTAGGTTGCTGTATTTTTACTTTTCTCTATTACTGAGGCCCCTTGGAGATTTGGAAAATGTTATTTTCATTAAAAAATCACTATTTTTACATTACTACCATTATCTACCATTCACTAAACAAGCAAATATCTCTAAAAAATGCAGCCAATATTTGCAACATGCTCACTATTAATGGAGAAATGTAACAACCTATTCAACACTACTAACCTGTGAACATTTAATTATTTTTTTTTTAAACAACAACATTAACATTTCGTTATCGTGAATAGAATAGATAGAATTTTAAATTATTCAAAATAACACTAAAAATTAAATTTTAATGAAAAATTTGTTCTTGTTATTTTAAGTAAACTCTGGCATCAACAATGCTGTCAAATCATCCAAGTTTACTTTAAAAATCGGTCATCTATTCGAGCAATTTATAGATGACTTCGTGATTTTTTACGGTGCACATAATCGTCCGTCTGAGCAAGCCATCCGTCGAACTGTGGACAGATTTTATACCACATACTCTCTAGAAGATGCAATAACACCAACACGTCGAAGTAATGTGCGTACTGAAGAAAATATCGCTGCTGCAAGCGAAAGTGTGAAAGAAGATCTAAATTTATCGATTCTTCGCCAGTTCGGGAATTGTGGTTCTGACCGTCCATTATGTGGAAAATTTTTGGCAAAGATCTTGGCCTACACCCGTATAAGATCCAGCTAGTGCAGGAATTAAAGCCACGAGACCATTATATGCGTCGTTATTTCGCCGATTGGGCTCTAGAACAGTTAGTTACTGACCCGTTGTTTTATTACCAAATTGTGTTCAGCGATTAAGCTAATTTTTGGCTTAACTTTTTTGTAAATAAGTAAAATTGCCGCATATGGAGTGATACTAATCCACAACATACTCTACAGACTCCATTAAATTCAAAAAACGGGAATTAAAATCAAAATTCGGCGATGAGTTAATTTTGAGAAATGGACCTGTCAAATGGCTTTCAAAGTCCTGCAGTTTGATACCTCTCGATTATTTCCTGTAGGGCCACCTGAAGTCACTGGTTTATGCTAATCAACCAGCAACAATTGACGCTTTGGAAGCCAACATTGTTCGTGTTATTCGTGACATACGACCAGCAGTACTTGAAAAATTGACCCAAAAATTGACGTGCAGAATGCGTTCCGTCATGAGCAGCCGCGGTGACCGAAATCATTTTTATATCATTAAATATTAAGATCAGAATTCGAGTGAGAATAATTATTAGAAAAAAATATATTATTTTAAAAATGAAATATTTATTTAGTATTAGTGCAATAAAAGAAATTTAATTACCATTACTAATTTCTGTAATTAAAATAGCATTCACTATCAATTGGAAAGGTACTAATGGAGCAAATATTTCATCATAATCCATGTTGCTAAAGTTTATTGATTTCTACGTTAAATAAAATGTGAAAACATTGTACTTAACAAGTGAATGGATAAAAATTTTAATTTCTAATTCGTATTTGATTAAACAATAGAATACTGTAATTAAAAAATTTTTTCTCTTAAGTATGCTGAATATAAATACTTTGACACATTTTCTCTAAAATCCATAGTGCAGAAAAGCAATCTCTCTCTTAATGCTTAAGATACTTTCATAAAACAGACCAATTTTTAGCGCCCTCGGCTACAAAAATGAAATAATATTTCTCAAATTTGTCTGAGCTTTTCCATACAGAGCATTAGGCTTGATATTTTGCATACTTGGTATTGCAACAAAAAAATATATAAATAAAAAACTAAATTTTTATGTTGTTATGTTTGTTGCTATCT